>JAUAMA010000002.1:67318118-68568118 GCA_030819835.1 Acmispon strigosus | reverse complement strand
CTAATTCCTTAGTGACTAAGTTTCCCCCTCCTGTGGCTGATTTTTCCCATGAGACTACTCATGGTGGCCAGGTTTTCGAGTTATTCCAACACAAAGAGGTTATTTTACTAGGTTTTGCCATTGAAACTTGTCCATTGACTAAGGATTTCCCATCCGATGACTCATTTTCCCATGACACTAATTCCTTAGTCACTAAATTTTCCCCTCACGTGACTGATTTTTCCCGTGAGACTAGTCAAGGTGATGAGGTTCTCGAGTTTTTCCCATACAAAGAGGTTATTTTACAAGTATTTTCCATTGAAACTCGTCCGGTGAATAAAATTTTCCCATCCGCTGACTCATTTTTTCCATGACACGATTTCCTTTGTTACTAAATTTTCCCCAACCGCGACTGAGTTTTCCGATGAGACTACTCACAATGACAAGGTTTTCTAGTTTTTACCACCCAAAGATGTTATTTTACTAAGATTTGCCATCGAAACTTGTTCGGTGACTAAGGTTTTCCCATTAGTTGACTCATAAGTCCCATGGCACACATTCCTTAGTGACTAAGTTTCCCCCTCCTGTAGCTGAGTTTTCCCATGAGACTACTCACAGTGGCCAGGTTTTCGAGTTATTCCAACACAAAGAGGTTATTTTACTAGGTTTTGCCATTGAAACTAGTCCATTTACTAAGGTTTTCCCATCCGGTGACTAATTTTTCCCATGACACTAATTCCTTAGTGACTAAGTTTTCCCCTCACGTTACTGAGTTTTCCCATGAGACTAGTCAAGGTGGTGAGGTTCTCGAGTTTTTCCCACACAAAGAGGTTATTTTACAAGTATTTTCCATTGAAACTCGTCAGGTGAGTAAAATTTTCCCATCCGGTGACTCATTTTTTCCATGACACGATTTCCTTTGTGACTAAGTTTTCCCCTCCCGCGACTGAGTTTTCCAATGAGACTACTCACAGTGACAAGGTTTTCTAGTTTTTCCCACACAAAGATGTTACTTTACTAGGATTTGCCATGGAAACTTGTTTGGTGACTAAGGTTTTCCCATTAGTTGACTCATTAGTCCTATGGCATTAATTCCTTAGTGACTAAGTTTCCCCCTCCTGTGGCTGAGTTTTCCCATGAGACTACTCACAGTGGCCAGGTTTTCGAGTTATTCCAACACAAAGAGGTTAGTTTACTAGGTTTTGCCACTGAAACTAGTCCATTGACGAAGGTTTTCCCATCCGGTGACTCATTTTTCCCAAGACACTAATTCCTTAGTGACTAAGTTTTCCCCTCACGTGACTGAGTTTTCCCGTGAGACTAGTCAAGGTGGTGAGGTTCTCGAGTTTTTCCCACACAAAGAGTTTATTTTACAAGTATTTTCCATTGAAACTCGTCAGGTGAGTAAAATTTTCCCATCCGGTGACTCATTTTTTCCATGACACGAATTCCTTTGTGACTAAGTTTTCCCCTCCCGCGACTGAGTTTTCCAATGAGCCTACTCACAGTGACAAGGTTTTCTAGTTTTTCCCACACAAAGATGTTACTTTACTAGGATTTGCCATGGAAACTCGTTTGGTGACTAAGGTTTTCCCATTAGTTGACTCATTAGTCCTATGGCATTAATTCCTTAGTGACTAAGTTTCCCCCTCCTGTGGCTGAGTTTTCCCATGAGACTACTCACAGTGGCTAGGTTTTCGAGTTATTCCAACACAAAGAGGTTATTTACTAGGTTTTGCCATTGAAACTTGTCCATTGACTAAGGTTTTCCCATCCGGTGACTCATTTTCCCATGACACTAATTCCTTAGTCACTAAGTTTTCCCCTCACGTGACTTAGTTTTCCCGTGAGACTAGTCAAGGTGATGAGGTTCTCGAGTTTTTCCCACACAAAGAGGTTACTTTACAAGTATTTTCCATTGAAACTCGTCCGGAGAGTAAAATTTTCCCATCCGGTGACTCATTTTTTTAATGACACGAATTCCTTTGTGACAACATTTTCCCCAACCGCGACGGAGTTTTCCGATGAGACTACTCACAGTGACAAGGTTTGCTAGTTTTTCCCACACAAAGATGTTACTTTACTTGGATTGGCCATGGAAACTCGTTCGGTGACTAAGGTCTTCCCATTAGTTGACTCAATAGTCCCATGGCACTAATTCCTTAGTGACTAAGTTTCCCCGTCCTGTGGCTGATTTTTCCCATGAGACTACTCATAGTGGCCAAGTTTTCGATTTATTCCAACACAAAGAGGTTATTTTACTAGGTTTTGCCATTGAAACTTGTCCATTGACTAAGGATTTCCCATCCGGTGACTCATTTTTCCCATGACACTAATTCCTTAGTCACTAAATTTTCCCCTCACGTGACTGAGTTTTCCCGTGAGACTAGTCAAGGTGATGAGGTTCTCGAGTTTTTCCCACACAAAGAGGTTATTTTACAAGTATTTTCCATTGAAACTCGTCCGGTGAATAAAATTTTCCCATCCGGTGAATCATTTTTTCCATGACACGATTTCCTTTGTTACTAAATTTTCCCCAACCGCGACTGAGTTTTCCGATGAGACTACTCACAGTGACAAGGTTTTCTAGTTTTTACCACCCAAAGATGTTATTTTACTAAGATTTGCCATGGAAACTCGTTCGGTGACTAAGGTTTTCCCATTAGTTGACTCATTAGTCCCATGGCACTAATTACTTAGTGACTAAGTTTCCCCCTCCTGTGGCTGAGTTTTCCCATGAGACTACTCACAGTGGCCAGGTTTTCGAGTTATTCCAACACAAAGAGAGGTTATTTAACTAGGTTTTGCCATTGAAACTAGTCCATTGACTAAGGTTTTCCCATCCGGTGACTCATTTTTTCCATGACACCAATTCCTTAGTGACTAAGTTTTCCCATCATGTGACTGAGTTTACCCGTGAGACTAGTCAACGTGGTGAGGTTCTCGAGTTTTTCCCACACAAAGAGGTTATTTTACAAGTATTTTCCATTGAAACTCGTCCAGTGAGTAAAATTTTCCCATCCGGTGACTCATTTTTTCCATGACACGAATTCCTTTGTGACTAAGTTTTCCCCTCCCGCGACTGAGATTTCCAATGAGACTACTCACAGTGACAAGGTTTTCTAGTTTTTCCCACACAAAGATGTTACTTTACTAGGATTTGCCATGGAAACTAGTTTGGTGACTAAGGTTTTCCCATTAGTTGACTCATTAGTCCTATGGCACTAATTCCTTAGTGACTAAGTTTCCCCCTCCTGAGGCTGAGTTTTCCCATGAGACTACTTACAGTGGCCAGGTTTTCGAGTTATTCCAACACAAAGAGGTTAGTTTACTAGGTTTTGCCATTGAAACTAGTCCATTGACGAAGGATTTCCCATCCGGTGACTCATTTTTCCCATGATACTAAATCCTTAGTGACTAAGTTTTCCCCTCACGTGACTGAGTTTTCCCGTGAGACTAGTCAAGGTGATGAGGTTCTCGAGTTTTTCCCCCACAAAGAGGTTACTTTACAAGTATTTTCCATTGAAACTTGTCCGGAGAGTAAAATTTTCCCATCCGGTGACTCATTTTTTTAATGACACGAATTCCTTTGTGACTACATTTTCCCCAACCGCGACTGAGTTTTCCGATGAGACTACTCACAGTGACAAGGTTTGCTAGTTTTTCCCACACAAAGATGTTACTTTACTTGGATTGGCCATGGAAACTCGTTCGGTGACTAAGGTCTTCCCATTAGTTGACTCAATAGTCCCATGGCACTAATTCCTTAGTGACTAAGTTTCCCCCTCCTGTGGCTGATTTTTCCCATGAGACTACTCATAGTGGCCAAGTTTTCGATTTATTCCAACACAAAGAGGTTATTTTACTAGGTTTTGCCATTGAAACTTGTCCATTGACTAAGCATTTCCCATCCGGTGACTCATTTTTCCCATGACACTAATTCCTTAGTCACTAAATTTTCCCCTCACGTGACTGAGTTTTCCCGTGAGACTAGTCAAGGTGATGAGGTTCTCGAGTTTTTCCCACACAAAGAGGTTATTTTACAAGTATTTTCCATTGAAACTCGTCCAGTGAATAAAATTTTCCCATCCGGTGAATCATTTTTTCCATGACACGATTTCCTTTGTTACTAAATTTTCCCCAACCGCGACTGAGTTTTCCGATGAGACTACTCACAGTGACAAGGTTTTCTAGTTTTTACCACCCAAAGATGTTATTTTACTAAGATTTGCCATGGAAACTCGTTCGGTGACTAAGGTTTTCCCATTAGTTGACTCATTAGTCCCATGGCACTAATTACTTAGTGACTAAGTTTCCCCCTCCTGTGGCTGAGTTTTCCCATGAGACTACTCACAGTGGCCAGGTTTTCGAGTTATTCCAACACAAAGAGAGGTTATTTAAATAGGTTTTGCCATTGAAACTAGTCCATTGACTAAGGTTTTCCCATCCGGTGACTCATTTTTCCCATGGCACCAATTCCTTAGTGACTAAGTTTTCCCATCATGTGACTGAGTTTACCCGTGAGACTAGTCAACGTGGTGAGGTTCTCGAGTTTTTCCCACACAAAGAGGTTATTTTACAAGTATTTTCCATTGAAACTCGTCCAGTGAGTAAAATTTTCCCATCCGGTGACTCATTTTTTCCATGACACGAATTCCTTTGTGACTAAGTTTTCCCCTCCCGCGACTGAGTTTTCCAATGAGACTACTCACAGTGACAAGGTTTTCTAGTTTTTCCCACACAAAGATGTTACTTTACTAGGATTTGCCATGGAAACTCGTTTGGTGACTAAGGTTTTCCAATTAGTTGACTCATTAGTCCTATGGCACTAATTCCTTAGTGACTAAGTTTCCCCCTCCTGTGGCTGAGTTTTCCCATGAGACTACTTACAGTGGCCAGGTTTTCGAGTTATTCCAACACAAAGAGGTTAGTTTACTAGGTTTTGCCATTGAAACTAGTCCATTGACGAAGGATTTCCCATCCGGTGACTCATTTTTCCCATGATACTAATTCCTTAGTGACTAAGTTTTCCCCTCACGTGACTGTGTTTTCCCGTGAGACTAGTCAAGGTGATGAGGTTCTCGAGTTTTTCCCCCACAAAGAGGTTACTTTACAAGTATTTTCCATTGAAACTCGTCCGGAGAGTAAAATTTTCCCATCCGGTGACTCATTTTTTTAATGACACGAATTCCTTTGTGACTACATTTTCCCCAACCGCGACTGAGTTTTCCGATGAGACTACTCACAGTGACAAGGTTTGCTAGTTTTTCCCACACAAAGATGTTACTTTACTTGGATTGGCCATGGAAACTCGTTCGGTGACTAAGGTCTTCCCATTAGTTGACTCAATAGTCCCATGGCACTAATTCCTTAGTGACTAAGTTTCCCCCTCCTGTGGCTGATTTTTCCCATGAGACTACTCATAGTGGCCAAGTTTTCGATTTATTCCAACACAAAGAGGTTATTTTACTAGGTTTTGCCATTGAAACTTGTCCATTGACTAAGGATTTCCCATCCGGTGACTCATTTTTCCCATGACACTAATTCCTTAGTCACTAAATTTTCCCCTCACGTGACTGAGTTTTCCCGTGAGACTAGTCAAGGTGATGAGGTTCTCGAGTTTTTCCCACACAAAGAGGTTATTTTACAAGTATTTTCCATTGAAACTCGTCCGGTGAATAAAATTTTCCCATCCGGTGAATCATTTTTTCCATGACACGATTTCCTTTGTTACTAAATTTTCCCCAACCGCGACTGAGTTTTCCGATGAGACTACTCACAGTGACAAGGTTTTCTAGTTTTTACCACCCAAAGATGTTATTTTACTAAGATTTGCCATGGAAACTCGTTCGGTGACTAAGGTTTTCCCATTAGTTGACTCATTAGTCCCATGGCACTAATTACTTAGTGACTAAGTTTCCCCCTCCTGTGGCTGAGTTTTCCCATGAGACTACTCACAGTGGCCAGGTTTTCGAGTTATTCCAACACAAAGAGAGGTTATTTAACTAGGTTTTGCCATTGAAACTAGTCCATTGACTAAGGTTTTCCCATCCGGTGACTCATTTTTCCCATGGCACCAATTCCTTAGTGACTAAGTTTTCCCATCATGTGACTGAGTTTACCCGTGAGACTAGTCAACGTGGTGAGGTTCTCGAGTTTTTCCCACACAAAGAGGTTATTTTACAAGTATTTTCCATTGAAACTCGTCCAGTGAGTAAAATTTTCCCATCCGGTGACTCATTTTTTCCATGACACGAATTCCTTTGTGACTAAGTTTTCCCCTCCCGCGACTGAGTTTTCCAATGAGACTACTCACAGTGACAAGGTTTTCTAGTTTTTCCCACACAAAGATGTTACTTTACTAGGATTTGCCATGGAAACTCGTTTGGTGACTAAGGTTTTCCCATTAGTTGACTCATTAGTCCTATGGCACTAATTCCTTAGTGACTAAGTTTCCCCCTCCTGTGGCTGAGTTTTCCCATGAGACTACTTACAGTGGCCAGGTTTTCGAGTTATTCCAACACAAAGAGGTTAGTTTACTAGGTTTTGCCATTGAAACTAGTCCATTGACGAAGGATTTCCCATCCGGTGACTCATTTTTCCCATGATACTAATTCCTTAGTGACTAAGTTTTCCCCTCACGTGACTGAGTTTTCCCGTGAGACTAGTCAAGGTGATGAGGTTCTCGAGTTTTTCCCCCACAAAGAGGTTACTTTACAAGTATTTTCCATTGAAACTCGTCCGGAGAGTAAAATTTTCCCATCTGGTGACTCATTTTTTTAATGACACGAATTCCTTTGTGACTACATTTTCCCCAACCGCGACTGAGTTTTCCGATGAGACTACTCACAGTGACAAGGTTTGCTAGTTTTTCCCACACAAAGATGTTACTTTACTTGGATTGGCCATGGAAACTCGTTCGGTGACTAAGGTCTTCCCATTAGTTGACTCAATAGTCCCATGGCACTAATTCCTTAGTGACTAAGTTTCCCCCTCCTGTGGCTGATTTTTCCCATGAGACTACTCATAGTGGCCAAGTTTTCGATTTATTCCAACACAAAGAGGTTATTTTACTAGGTTTTGCCATTGAAACTTGTCCATTGACTAAGGATTTCCCATCCGGTGACTCATTTTTCCCATGACACTAATTCCTTAGTCACTAAATTTTCCCCTCACGTGACTGAGTTTTCCCGTGAGACTAGTCAAGGTGATGAGGTTCTCGAGTTTTTCCCACACAAAGAGTTTATTTTACAAGTATTTTCCATTGAAACTCGTCCGGTGAATAAAATTTTCCCATCCGGTGAATCATTTTTTCCATGACACGATTTCCTTTGTTACTAAATTTTCCCCAACCGCGACTGAGTTTTCCAATGAGACTACTCACAGTGACAAGGATTTCTAGTTTTTACCACCCAAAGATGTTATTTTACTAAGATTTGCCATCGAAACTCGTTCGGTGACTAAGGTTTTCCCATTAGTTGACTCATAAGTCCCATGGCACACATTCCTTAGTGACTAAGTTTCCCCCTCCTGTAGCTGAGTTTTCCCATGAGACTACTCACAGTGGCCAGGTTTTCGAGTTATTCCAACACAAAGAGGTTATTTAACTAGGTTTTGCCATTGAAACTAGTCCATTGACTAAGGTTTTCCCATCCAGTGACTCATTTTTCCCATGACACGAATTCCTTAGTGACTAAGTTTTCCCCTCATGTGACTGAGTTTACCCGTGAGACTAGTCAACGTGGTGAGGTTCTCGAGTTTTTCCCACACAAAGAGGTTATTTTACAAGTATTTTCCATTGAAACTCGTCCAGTGAGTAAAATTTTCCCATCCGGTGACTCATTTTTTCCATGACACGAATTCCTTTGTGACTAAGTTTTCCCCTCCCGCGACTGAGTTTTCCAATGAGACTACTCACAGTGACAAGGTTTTCTAGTTTTTCCCACACAAAGATGTTACTTTACTAGGATTTGCCATGGAAACGCGTTTGGTGTCTAAAGTTTTCCCATTAGTTGACTCATTAGTCCTATGATACTAATTCCTTAGTGACTAAGTTTCCCCCTCCTGTGGCTGAGTTTTCCCATGAGACTACTTACAGTGGCCAGGTTTTCGAGTTATTCCAACACAAAGAGGTTAGTTTACTAGGTTTTGCCATTGAAACTAGTCCATTGACGAAGGATTTCCCATCCGGTGACTCATTTTTCCCATGACACTAATTCCTTAGTGACTAAGTTTTCCCCTCACGTGACTGAGTTTTCCCGTGAGACTAGTCAAGGTGATGAGGTTCTCGAGTTTTTCCCACACAAAGAGGTTACTTTACAAGTATTTTCCATTGAAACTCGTCCGGAGAGTAAAATTTTCCCATCCGGTGACTCATTTTTTTAATGACACGAATTCCTTTGTGACTAAATTTTCCCCAACCGCGACTGAGTTTTCCGATGAGACTACTCACAGTGACAAGGTTTTCTAGTTTTTCCCACACAAAGTGGTTATTTTACTAGGGTTTGCCATTGAAACTCGTTCGGTGACTAAGGTTTTCCCATTAGTTGACTCATTAGTCCCATGGCACTAATTACTTATTGACTAAGTTTCCCCCTCCTGTGGCTGAGTTTTCCCGTGAGACTACTCACAGTGGCCAGGTTTTCGAGTTATTCCAACACAAAGAGGTTATTTAACTAGGTTTTTCCATTGAAACTAGTCCATTGACTAAGGTTTTCCCATCCAGTGACTCATTTTTCCCATGACACTAATTCCTTAATGACTAAGTTTTCCCCTCATGTGATTGAGTTTTCCCGTGAGACTAGTCAAGGTGATGAGGTTCACGAGTTTTTCCCACACAAAGAGGTTATTTTACAAGTATTTTTCATTGAAACTCGTCCGGTGAGTAAAATTTTCCCATCCGGTGACTCATTTTTTCCATGACACGAATTACTTTGTGACTAAGTTTTCCACTCCAGCAACTGAGTTTTCCGATGAGACTACTCACAGTGACAAGGTTTTCTAGTTTTTCCCACACAAAGATGTTACTTTACTTGGATTTGCCATGGAAACTCGTTCGGTGACTAAGGTTTTCCCATTAGTTGACTCATTAGTCCCATGGCACTAATTCCTTAGTGACTAAGTTTCCCCTTCCCGTGGCTGAGTTTTCCCATGAGACTACTCACAGTGGCCAGGTTTTCGAGTTATTCCAACACAAAGAGGTTATTTTACTAGGTTTTGCCATTGAAACTAGTCCATTGACTAAGGTTTTCCAACCCGGTGACTCATTTTTCCCATGACACTAATTCCGTATTGACTAAGTTTTCCCCACATGTGACTGAGTTTTCTCGTGAGACTAGTCAAGGTGATGAGGTTCTCGAGTTTTTCCCACACAAAGAGGTTATTTTACAAGTATTTTCCATTGAAACTCGTCTGTTGAGTAAAATTTTCCCATCCGGTGACTTAGTATTTCCATGACACGAATTCCTTTGTGACTAAGTTTTCCCCTCCTGCGGCTGAGTTTTTCGATGAGACTACTCACAGTGACAAGGTTTTCTAGTTTTTCCCACACAAAGAGGTTACTTTACT
Organism: Acmispon strigosus; assembly: GCA_030819835.1. Classification (NCBI taxonomy): domain Eukaryota; kingdom Viridiplantae; phylum Streptophyta; class Magnoliopsida; order Fabales; family Fabaceae; genus Acmispon; species Acmispon strigosus. The sequence continues at coordinate 68,558,572 of JAUAMA010000002.1, read as the reverse complement.
ATGATTTTCCTTGGAAACTCGTTCGGTGACTAAGGATTTCCCATTAGTTGACTCATTAGTCCCATGGCACTAATTCCTTAGTGACTAAGTTTCCCCCTCCTGTGGCTGAGTTTTCCCATGAGACTACTCAAAGTGGCTGGGTTCTTGAGTTATTCCAACACAAAGAGGTTATTTTACTAGGTATTGCCTGTGAAACTAGTCCATTGACTAAGGTTTTTCCATCCGGTAACTCATTTTTCCCATGACACTAATTCCTTAGTGACTAATTTTTCCCCTCGTGTGACTGAGTTTTCCCGTGAGACTAGTCAAGGTGATGAGGTTCTCGAGTTTTTCCCAGACAAAGAGGTTATTTTACAAGTATTTTCCATTGAAACTCGTCCGGTGAGTAAAATTTTCCAATCCGGTGACTCATTTTTTCCATGACACGAATTCCTTTGTGAATAAGTTTTCCCCTCGTGTGACTGAGTTTTCCCATGAGACTACTCATAGTGGCTAGGTTTTCGAGTTATTCCAACACAAAGAGGTTATTTTACTAGGTTTTGCCATTGAAACTAGTCCATTGACTAAGGTTTTCCCATCCGGTGACTCATTTTTCCCATGACACTAATTCCTTAGTGACTAAGTTTTCCCCTCATGTGACTGAGTTTTCCCGTGAGACTAGTCAAGATGATGAGGTTCTCGAGTTTTTCCCACACAAAGAGGTTATTTTACAAGTATTTTCCATTGAAACTCGGCCGGTGAGTAAAATTTTCCCATCCGGTGACTAATTTGTTCCATGATACGAATTCCTTTGTGACTAAGTTTTCGCCTCCTGCGACTGAGTTTTCCGATGAGACTACTCCGAGTGACAAGGTTTTCTAGTTTTCCCCACACAAAGAGGTTACTTTACTAGGATTTGCCATGGAAACTCGTTCGGTGACAAAGGTTTTCCCATTAGTTGACTCATTAGTACCATGGCACTAATTCCTAAGTGACTAAGTTTCCCCCTCCTGTGGCTGAGTTTTCCCATGAGACTAATCACAGTGGGCAGGTTTTCGAGTTATTCCAACACAAAGAGGTTATTTTACTAGGTTTTTCCATTGACTATGGTTTTCCCATCCGGTGACTCATTTTTCCCCTGACACTAATTCCTTAGTGACGAAGTTTTCCCCTCGTGTGACTGAGTTTTCCCGTGAGACTAGTCAAGGTTATGAGGTTCTCGAGTTTTTCCCACACAAAAAGGTTATTTTACAAGTATTTTCCATTGAAACTCGTCCGGTGAGTAAAGTTTGCCTATCCAGTGACTAATTTTTTCCATGACACGAATTCCTTTGTGACTAAGTCTTCCCCTCCTGCGGCTGAGTTTTCCGATGAGACTACTCAGAGTGACAAGGTTTTCTAGTTTTTCCCACACAAAGAGCTAAATTTACTAGGATTTGCCATGGAAACTCGTTCGGTGACTAAGGTTTTCCCATTAGTTGACTCATTAGTCCCATGGCACTAATTCCTTAGTGACTAAGTTTCCCCCTCCTGTGGCTGAGTTTTCCCATGAGACTACTCACAGTGGCTAGGTTTTCGAGTTATTCCAACAGAAAGAGGTTACTTTACTAGGTTTTGCCATTGAAACTAGTCCATTGACTAAGGATTTCCCATCCGATGGCTCATTTTTCCCATGACACTAATTCCTTAGTGACTAAGTTTTCCCCTTGTGTGACTGAGTTTTCCCGTGAGACTAGTCAGTGTGATGAGGTTCTCGAGTTTTTCCGACACAATGAGGTTATTTTAAAAGTATTTTCCATTTATACTCGTCCGGTGAGTAAAATTTGCCCAACCAGTGACTCATTTTTTCCATGACACGAATTCCTTTGTGACTAAGTTTTCCCCTCCTGCTGCAGAGTTTTCCGATTAGACTACTCACAGTGACAAGTTTTTCTAGTTTTTCCCACACAAAGAGGTTATTTTAAAAGGATTTGCCATGGAAACTCGTTCGGTGACTAAGGTTTTACCATTAGTTGACACATTAGTCCCATGACACTAATTCCTTAGTGACTAAATTTTCCCCTCGTGTGACTAAGTTTTCCCGTGAGACTAGTCAAGGTGATGAGGTTCTCGAGTTTTTCCCACACAAAGAGGTTATTTTACTAGTATTTTCCATTGAAAACCGTCCGGTGAGAAAAATTTTCCCATCCGGTGACTCATTTTTTCCATGACACGACTTCCTATGTGACTAAGTCTTCCCCTCCTGCGACTGAGTGTTCCGATGAGGATACTCACAGTGACAAGGTTTTCTAGTTTTTCCCACACAAAGAGGTTATTTTACTAGGATTTGCCATGGAAACTCGTTCGGTGACTAAGGTTTTCCCATTAGTTGACTCATTAGTCCCATGGCACTAATTCCTTAGTGACTAAGTTTCCCCCTCCTGGGGCTGAGTTTTCCCATGAGACTACTCACAGTGGTTAGGTTTTCGAGTTATTCCAACACAAAGAGGTTATTTGACTAGGTTTTGCCCTTGAAACTAGTCCATTGACTAAGGTTTTCCCATCCGGTGACTCATTTTTTCCATGACACTTATTCCTTAGTGACTAAGTTTTCCCCTCAAGTGACAAAGTTTTCCCGTGAGACAAGTCAAGGTGATGAGGTTCTCGAGTTTTTCCCACTCAAAGAGGTTATTTTACTAGTATTTTCCATTGAAACTCGTCCGGTGAGTAAAATTTTCCCATCCGATGACTCATTTTTTCCATGACACGATTTCCTTTGTGACTAAGTTTTCCCCTCCTGCGACTAAGTTTTCCGATGAGACTACTCACAATGACAAGGTTTTCTAGTTTTTCCCACACAAAGAGGTTACTTTACTAGGATTTGCCATGGAAACTCATTCGGTGACTAAGATTTTCCCATTAGTTGACTCATTAGTCCCATGGCACTAATTCCTTAGTGACTAAGTTTCCCCCTCCTGTGGCTGAGTTTTCCCATGAGACTACTCACAGTGGCCAGGTTTTCGAGTTATTCCAACACAAAGAGGTCATTTTACTAGGTTGTGCCATTGAAACTAGTCAATTGACGAAGGTTTTCCCATCCGGTGACTCATTTTTCCCATGACACTAATTCCTTAGTGACTAAATTTTCCACTCATGTGAGTGAGTTTTCCCGTGAGACTAGTCAAGGTGATGAGGTTCTCCAGTTTTTCCCACACAAAGAGGTTATTTTACAAGTATTTTCCATTCAACTTTGTCCGGTGAGTAAAATTTTCCCATACGGTGACTCAATTTTTCCATGACACGAATTCCTTTGTGACTAAGTTTTTCACTTTAGCGAGTGAGTTTTCCGATGAGACTACTCACAGTGACAAGGTTTTCTAGTTTTTCCCACACAAAGATGTTACTTTACTTGGATTTGCCTTGGAAACTCGTTCGGTGACTAAGGTTTTCCCATTAGTTGACTCATTAGTCCCATGGCACTAATTCCTTAGTGACTAAGTTTCCCCCTCCTGTGGCTGAGTTTTCCCATGAGACTACTCACAATTGCCAGGTTTTCAAGTTATTCCAACACAAAGAGGTTAGTTTACTAGGTTTTGCCATTGAAACTAGTCCATTGACTAAGGTTTTCCCATCCGGTGATTCATTTTTCCCATGACACTAATTTCTTAGAGACTAAGTTTTCCCCTCACGTGACTGAATTTTCCCATGAGACTAGTCAAGGTGATGAGGTTCTCGAGTTTTTCCCACACAAAGAGGTTATTTTACAAGTATTTTCCATTGAAACTCGTCCGGTGAATAAAATTTTCCCATCCGGTGACTAATTTTTTCCATGACACGAATTTCTTTGTGCCTAAGTTTTCCCTTCCTGCGACTGAGTTTTCCGATGAGACTACTCACAGTGACAAGGTTTTCTAGTTTTTCCCACACAAAGAGGTTACTTTACTAGGACTTGCCATGGAAACTCATTCGGTGACTAAGATTTTCCCATTAGTTGACTCATTAGTCCCATGGCACTAATTCCTTAGTGACTAAGTTTCCCCCTCCTGTGTCTGAGTTTTCCCATGAGACTACTCAAAGTGGCCAGGTTTTCGAGTTATTCCAACACAAAGAGGTCATTTTACTAGGTTTTGCCATTGAAATTAGTCCAATGACAAAGGTTTTCCCACCCGGTGACTCATTTTTCCCATGACACTAATTCCTTTGTGACTAAGTTTTCCCCTCCTGGGACTGAGTTTTCAATGAGACTACTCACAGTGACAAGGTTTTCTAGTTTTTCCCACACAAAGATTTTACTTTACTGGGATTTTCCATGGAAACTCGTTCGGTGACGTAGGTTTTCCCATTAGTTGACTCATTAGTAGAATGGCACTAATTCCTTAGTGACTAAGTTTCCCCCTCCTGTGGCTGAGTTTTCCCATGAGACTACTCACAGTGGCCAGGTTTTCGAGTTATTCCAACACAAAGAGGTTATTTTACTAGGTTTTGCCATTGAAACTAGTCCATTGACTAAGGTTTTCCCATCCGTGACTCATTTTTCCCATGACACTAATTCCTTAGTGACTAAGTTTTCCCCTCATGTGACTGAGTTTTCCCGTGAGACTAGTCAAGATGATGAGGTTCTCGAGTTTTTCCCACTCAAAGAGGTTATTTTATAAGTATTTTCCATTGAAACTGGTCCGGTGAATAAAATTTTCCCCTCCCGCGACTGAGTTTTCCGATGAGACTACTCATAGTGACAAAGAGGTTACTTTACTAGAATTTGCCGTTGAAACTCGTTCGGTGGCTAAGATTTTCCCATTAGTTGACTCATTAGTACCATGGCACTAATTACTTAGTGACTAAGTTTCCCCCTCCTGTGGCTGAGTTTTCCCATGAGACTACTCATAGTGGCCAAGTTTTCGAGTTATTCCAACACAAAGAGGTTATTTTACTAGGTTTTGCCATTGAAACTACTCCGTTGACTAAGGTTTTCCCATCCGGTGACTCATTTTTCCCAGGACACAAATTTCTTAGTGACTAAGTTTTCCCCTCACGTGACTGAGTTTTCCCATAAGACTAGTCAAGGTGATGAGGTTCTCGAGTTTTCCCACACAAAGAGGTTATTTTACAAGTATTTCCCGTTGAAACTCGTCCGGTGAGTAAAATTTTCCCATCCGGTGACTCATTTTTTCCATGACACGATTTCCTTTGTGACTAAGTTTTGCCCTCCCGCGACTGAGTTTTCCGATGAGACTACTCACAGTGACAAGGTTTTTTAGTTTTTCCCACACAAAGATGTTACTTTACTGGGATTTTCCATGGAAACTCGTTCGGTGACGTAGGTTTTCCCATTAGTTGACTCATTAGTCCCATGGCACTAATTCCTTAGTGACTAAAATTCCCCCTCCTGTGGCTGAGTTTTCCATGAGACTACTCACAGTGGCCAAGTTTTCGAGTTAATCCAACACAAAGAGTTTATTTTATTAGGTTTTGTCATTGAAACTAGTCCGTTGACGAAGGTTTTCCCATCCGGTGATTCATTTTTCCCATGACACTAATTCCTTAGTGAATAAGTTTTCCCCTCACGTGACCGAGTTTTCCCGTGAGACTAGTCAAGGTGGTGAGGTTCTCGAGTTTTTCCCACACAAAGAGGTTATTTTACAAGTATTTTCTATTGAAACTCGTCCGGTGAGTAAAATTTTCCCATCCGGTGACTCATTATTTCCATGACACGAATTCCTTTGTGACTAAGTTTTCCCCTCCCGCGAATGAGTTTTCCGATGAGACTACTCACAGTGAAAAGGTTTTCTAGTTTTTCCCACACAAAGATGTTACATTACTAGGATTTGCCATGGAAACTCGTTTGGTGACGAAGGTTTTCCCATTAGTTGACTCATTAGTCCCATGGCACTAATTCCTTAGTGACTAAGTTTCCCCCTCCTGTGGCAGAGTTTTCCCATGATACTACTCACAGTGGCCAGGTATTCGAGTTATTCCAACACAAAGAGGTCATTTTACTAGGTTGTGCCATTGAAACTAGTCAATTGACGAAGGTTTTCCCATCCGGTGACTCATTTTTCCAATGACACTAATTCCTTAGTGACTAAATTTTCCACTCATGTGAGTGAGTTTTCCCGTGAGAATAGTCAAGGTGATGAGGTTCTCCAGTTTTTCCCACACAAAGAGGTTATTTTACAAGTATTTTCCATTGAACTTTGTCCGGTGAGTAAAATTTTCCCATACGGTGACTCAATTTTTCCATGACACGAATTCCTTTGTGACTAAGTTTTCCACTCCAGCGAGTGAGTTTTCCGATGAGACTACTCATAGTGACAAGGTTTTCGAGTTTTTCCCACACAAAGATGTTACTTTACTTGGATTTGCCATGGAAACTCGTTCAGTGACTAAGGTTTTCCCATTAGTTGACTCATTAGTCCCATGGCACTAATTCCTTAGTGACTAAGTTCCCCCCTCCTGTGGCTGAGTTTTCCCATGAGACTACTCACAATGGCCAGGTTTTCAAGTTATTCCAACACAAAGAGGTTATTTTACTAGGTTTTGCCATTGAAACTAGTCCATTGACTAAGGTTTTCCCATCCGGTGATTCATTTTTCCCATGACACTAATTCCTTAGTGACTAAGTTTTCCCCTCACGTGACTGAATTTTCCCATGAGACTAGTCAAGGTGATGAGGTTCTCGAGTTTTTCCCACACAAAGAGGTTATTTTACAAGTATTTTCCATTGAAACTCGTCCGGTGAATAAAATTTTCCCATCCGGTGACTAATTTTTTCCATGACACGAATTTCTTTGTGCCTAAGTTTTCCCCTCCTGCGATTGAGTTTTCCGATGAGACTACTCACAGTGACAAGGTTTTCTAGTTTTTCCCACACAAAGAGGTTACTTTACTTGGATTTGCCACAGAAACTCGTTCGGTGACTAAGGTTTTCCCATTAGTTGACTCATTAGTCCCATGGCACTAATTCCTTAGTGACTAAGTTTCCCCCTACTGTGGCTGAGTTTTCCCATGAGACTACTCACAATGGCCAGGTTTTCAAGTTATTCCAACACAAAGAGGTTATTTTACTAGGTTTTGCCATTGAAACTAGAACATTGACTAAGGTTTTCCCATCCGGTGATTCATTTTTCCCATGACACTAATTCCTTAGTGACTAAGTTTTCCCCTCACGTGACTGAATTTTCCCATGAGACTAGTCAAGGTGATGAGGTTCTCGAGTTTTTCCCACACAAAGAGGTTATTTTACAAGTATTTTCCATTGAAACTCGTCCGGTGAAAAAAAATTTCCCATCCGGTGACTAATTTTTTCCATGACACGAATTACTTTGTGCCTAAGTTTTCCCCTCCTGCGACTGAGTTTTCCGATGAGACTACTCACAGTGACAAGGTTTTCTAGTTTTTCCCACACAAAGAGATTACTTTACTAGGACTTGCCATGGAAACTCATTCGGTGACTAAGATTTTCCCATTATTTGACTCATTAGTCCCATGGCACTAATTCCTTAGTGACTAAGTTTCCCCCTCCTGTGGCTGAGTTTTCCCATGCGACTACTCACAGTGGCCAGGTTTTCGAGTTATTCCAACACAAAGAGGTTATTTTACTAGGTTTTGCCATTGAAACTAGTCCATTGACTAAAGTTTTCCCATCCGTTACTCATTTTTCCCATAACACTAATTCCTTAGTGACTAAGTTTTCCCCTCAAGTGACTGAGTTTTCCCGTGAGACTAGTCAAGATGATGAGGTTCTCGAGTTTTTCCCACTCAAAGAGGTTATTTTATAAGTATTTTCCATTGAAACTGGTCCGGTGAATAAAATTTTCCCCTCCCGCGACTGAGTTTTCCAATGAGACTACTCATAGTGACAAAGAGGTTACTTTACTAGGATTTGCCGTTGAAACACGTTCGGTGGCTAAGATTTTCCCATTTGTTGACTCATTAGTACCATGGAACTAATTACTTAGCGACTAAGTTTCCCCCTCCTGTGGCTGAGTTTTCCCATGAGACTACTCATAGTGGCCATGTTTTCGAGTTATTCCAACACAAAGAGGTTATTTTACTAGGTTTTGCCATTGAAACTAGTCCGTTGACTAAGGTTTTCCCATCCGGTGACTCATTTTTCCCAGGACACTAATTTCTTAGTGACTAAGTTTTCCCCTCACGTGACTGAGTTTTCCCATAAGACTAGTCAAGGTGATGAGGTTCTCGAGTTTTCCCACACAAAGAGGTTATTTTACAAGTATTTTCCGTTGAAACTCGTCCGGTGAGTAAAATTTTCCCATCCGGTGACTCAATTTTTCCATGACACGATTTCCTTTGTGACTAAGTTTTGCCCTCCCGCGACTGAGTTTTCCGATGAGACTACTCACGGTGACAAGGTTTTTTAGTTTTTCCCACACAAAGATGTTACTTTACTGGGATTTTCCATGGAAACTCGTTCGGTGACTTAGGTTTTCCCATTAGTTGACTCATTAGTCCCATGGCACTAATTCCTTAGTGACTAAAATTCCCCCTCCTGTGGCTGAGTTTTCCATGAGACTACTCACAGTGGCCAAGTTTTCGAGTTATTCCAACACAAAGAGTTTATTTTACTAGGTTTTGTCATTGAAACTATCCGTTGAAGAAGGCTTTCCCATCCGGTGACTCATTTTTCCCATGACACTAATTCCTTAGTGACTAAGTTTTCCCCTCACGTGACCGAGTTTTCCCGTGAGACTAGTCAAGGTGGTGAGGTTCTCGAGTTTTTCCCACACAAAGAGGTTATTTTACAAGTATTTTCTATTGAAACACGTCCGGTGAGTAAAATTTTCCCATCCGGTGACTCATTTTTTCCATGACACGAATTCCTTTGTGACTAAGTTTTCCACTCCAGCGATTGAGTTTTCCGATGAGACTACTCACAGTGACAAGGTTTTCTAGTTTTTCCCACACAAAGACGTTACTTTACTAGGATTTGCCATGGAAACTCGTTCGGTGACTAAGGTTTTCCCATTAGTGGACTCATTAGTCCCATGGCACTAATTCCTTATTGACTAAGTTTCCCCCTCCTGTGGCAGTGTTTTCCCATGACACTACTAACAGTGGCAAGGTTTTCGAGTTATTCCAACACAAAGTGGTTATTTTACTAGGTTTTGCCATTGAAACTAGTCCATTGACTAAGGTTTTCCCATCCGGGGACTCATTTTTCCCATGACACTAATTCCTTAGTGACTAAGTTTTCCCCACACGTGACCGAGTTTTCCCGTGAGACTAGTCAAGGTGGTGAGGTTCTCGAGCTTTTCCCACACAAAGAGGTTATTTTACAGGTATATTCCATTGAACTTCGTCCGGTGAGTAAAATTTTCCCATACGGTGACTCAGTTTTTCCATGACACGAATTCCTTTGTGACTAAGTTTTCCACTCCAGCGACTGAGTTTTCCGATGAGACTACTCACAGTGACAACGTTTTCTAGTTTTTCCCACACAAAGATGTTACTTTACATGGATTTTCCATGGAAACTCGTTCGGTGACTAAGGTTTTCCCATTAGTTGACTCATTAGTCCCATGGCACTAATTCCTTAGTGACTAAGTTTCCACCTACTGTGGCTTAGTTTTCCCATGAGACTACGCACAGTGGCCAGGTTTTCGAGTTATTCCAACACAAAGAGGTTATTTTACTAGGTTTTGTCATTGAATCTAGTCCATTGACGAAGGTTTTCCCATCCGGTGACTCTTTTTTCGCATGACACTAATTCCTTAGTGACTAAGTTTTCCCCTCACGTGACCGAGTTTTCCCGTGAGACTAGTCAAGGTGGTGAGGTTCTCGAGTTTTTTCCACACAAAGAGGTTATTTTACAAGTATTTTCTATTGAAACTCGTCCGGTGAGTAAAATTTTCCCATCCGGTGACTCATTTTTTCCATGACACGAATTCCTTTGTCACTAAGTTTTCCCCTCTCGCGACTAAGTTTTCCGATGAGACTACTCACAGTGAAAAGGTTTTCTAGTTTTTCCCACACAAAGATGTTACTTTACTAGGATTTGCCATGGAAACTCGTTTGGTGACTAAGGTTTTCCCATTAGTTGACTCATTAGTCCCATGGCACTAATTCCTTAGTGACTAAGTTTCCCCCTCCTGTGGCTGAGTTTTCCCATGAGAATACTCTCAGTGGCCAGGTTTTCGAGTTATTCCAACACAAAGAGGTTATTTTACGAATTCCTTTGTGACTAAGTTTTCCCCTCCCGCGACTGAGTTTTCCGATGAGACTACTGACAGTGACAAGGTTTTCTAGGTTTTCCCACACAAAGATGTTACTTTACTAGGATTTGCCTTGGAAACTCGTTCGGTGACTAAGGTTTTCCCATTAGTTGACTCATTAGTCCCATGGCACTAATTCCTTAGTGACTAAGTTTACCCCTCCTATGGCTGAGTTTTCCCATGAGACTACTCACAGTGGCCAGGTTTTCGAGTTATTCCAACACAAAGAGGTTAATTACTGGGTTTTGCCATTGAAACTAGTCCATTGACTAAGGTTTTCCCATCCGGTGACTCATTTTTCCCATGACACTAATTCCTTAGTGACTAAGTTTTCCTCTCACGTTACTGAGTTTTCCCGTGAGACTAGTCAAGGTGGTGAGGTTGTCGATTTTTTCCCACACAAAGAGGTTATTTTACAAGTATTTTTCATTGAAACTCGTCCGGTGAGTAAAATTTTCCCATCCGGTGACTCATTTTTTCCATGACACGAAATCCTTTGTGACTAAGTTTTCCCCTCCCGCGACTGAGTTTTCCGATGAGACTACTCACAGTGACAAGGTTTTTTAGTTTTTCCCACACAAAGATGTTACTTTACTAGGATTTGCCATGGAAACTCGTTCGGTGACTAAGGTTTTCCCCTTAGTTGAGTCATTAGTCCCATGGCACTAATTCCTTAGTGACTAAGTTTCCCCCTCTTGTGGCTGTGTTTTCCCATGAGACTACTCACAGTGGCCTGGTTTTCGAGTTATTCCAACACAAAGAGGTTAATTACTAGGTTTTGCCATTACACCTAGTCCATTGACTAAGGTTTCCCCATCCGGTGACTCATTTTTCCCATGACACTAATTCCTTAGTGACTAAGTTTTCCCCTCACGTGACTTAGTTTTCCTGTGAGACTAGTCGAGGTGGTGAGGTTCTCTAGTTTTTCCCACACAAAGAGGTTATTTTACAAGTATTTTCCATTGAAACTCGTCCGGTGAGTAAAAGTTTCCCATCCGGTGACACATTTTTTCCCTGACACGAATTCCTTTGTGACTAAGTTTTCCCCTCCAGCGACTGAGTTTTCTGATGAGACTACTCACAGTGACAAGGTTTTCTAGTTTTTCCCACACAAAGATGTTACTTTACTAGGATTTGCCATTGAAACTCGTTCGGTGACTAAGGTTTTCCCCTTCGTTGAGTCATTAGTCCCATGGCACTAATTCCTTAGTCACTAAGTTTCCCCCTCTTGTGGCTGTGTTTTCCCATGAGACTACTCACAGTGGCCAGGTTTTCGAGTTATTCCAACACAAAGAGGTTATATTACTAGGTTTTGCCATTGAAACTAGTCCATTGACTAAGGTTTTCCCATCTGGTGACTCATTTTTCCCATGACACTAATTTCTTAGTGACTAAGTTTTCCCTTCACGTGACTGAGTTTTCCCGTGAGACTAGTCAAGGTGATAAGGTTCTCGAGTTTTTCCCACACAAAGAGGTTATTTTACAAGTATTTTCCATTGAAACTCGTCCGGTGAGTAAAATTTTCCCATCTGGTGACTCATTTTTTCCATAAAACAATTCCTTTGTGACTAAGTTTTCCCCTCCTGCGACTGAGTTTTCCGATGAGACTACTTATAGTGACAAGGTTTTCTAGTTTTTCCCACACAAAGATGTTACTTTACTAGGATTTGCTATGGAAACTCGTTTGGTGACTAAGGTTTTCCCATTAGTTGACTCATTAGTCCCATGGCACTAATTCCTTAGTGACTAAGTTTCCTCCTCGTGAGGCTGAGTTTTCCCATGAGACTACTCACAGTGGTCAGGTTTTCGAGTTATTCCAACACAAAGAGGTTAATTTACTAGGTTTTGCCATTGAAACTATTCCATTGACTAAGGTTTTCCCATCCGGTGACTCATTTTTCCCTTGACACTAATTCCTTAGTGACTAAGTTTTCCCCTCACGTGACTGAGTTTTCCCGTGAGACTAGTCAAGGTGAAGAGGTTCTCGAGTTTTTCCCACCCACAGAGGTTATTTTACAAGTATTTTCCATTGAAACTCGTCCGGTGAGTAAAATTTTCCCATTCGGTGTCTCATTTTTTCCATGACACGAATTCCTTTGTGACTAAGTTTTCCCCTCCCGCGACACAGTTTTCTGATGAGACTACTGACAGTGACAAGGTTTTCTAGTTTTTCCCACACAAATATGTTACTTTACTAGTATTTGCCATGGAAACTCGTTCGGTGACTAAGGTTTTCCCATTAGTTGACTCATTAGTCACATGGCACTAATTCCTTAGTGACTAAGTTTCCCCCTCCTGTGGCTGAGTTTTCGCATGAGACAACTCACAGTGGCCAAGTTTTCGAGTTATTCCAACACAAAGAGGTTAATTACAAGGTTTTGCCATTGAAACTAGTCCATTGAGTAAGGTTTTCCCATCCGGTGACTCATTTTTCCCATGACACTAATTTCTTAGTGACTAAGTTTTCCCCTCACGTGACTGAGTTTTCCCGTGAGACTAGTCAAGGTGATGAGGTTCTCGAGTTTTTCCCACACAAAGAGGTTATTTTACAAGTATTTTCCATTGAAACTCGTCCGGTGCGTAAAATTTTCCCATCCGGTGACTCATTTTTTCCATAAAACGACTTCCTTTGTGACTAAGTTTTCCCCTCCTGCGACTGATTTTTCCGATGAGACTACTCACAGTGACAAGGTTTTCTAGTTTTTCCCACGCAAAGGGGTTATTTTACAAGTATTTTCCTTTGAAACTCGTCCGGTGAGTAAAAGTTTCCCAAACGGTGACTCAGTTTTTCCATGACACGAATTCCTTTGTGACTAAATGTTACTTTACTAGGATTTGCCATTGAAACTCGTTCGGTGACTAAGGTTTTCCCCTTAGTTGAATCATTAGTCCCATGGCACTAATTCCTTAGTGACTAAGTTTCCCCCTCCTGTGGCTGTGTTTTCCCATGAGACTACTCACAGTGGCCAGGTTTTCGAGTTATTCCAACACAAAGAGGTTAATTTACTAGGTTTTGCCATTGAAACTAGTCCATTGATTAAGGTTTTCCCATCCGGTGACTTATTTTTCCCATGACACTAATTCCTTAGTGACTAAGTTTTCCCCTCACGTGACTGAGTTTTCCCGTGAGACTAGTCAAGGTGATAAGGTTCTCGATATTTTCCCACCCAAAGAGGTTATTTTACAAGTATTTTCCATTGAAACTTGTCCGGTGAGTAAAATTTTCCCAAAAGGTGACTCAGTTTTTCCATGACACGAATTCCTTTGTGACTAAGTTTTCCCCTCCCGCGACTGAGTTTTCCGATGAGACTGCTCACAGTGACAAGGTGTTCGCGTTTTTCCCACACAAAGATGTTACTTTACTAGGATTTGCCATGGAAACTCGTTCGGTGACTCAGGTTTTCCCATTAGTTGACTCATTAGTCCCATGGCACTAATTCCTTAGTGACTAAGTTTCCCCCTCCTGTGGCTGTGTTTTCCCATGAGACCACTCACAGTGGCCAGGTTTTCGGGTTATTCCAACACAAAGAGGTTATTTTACTAGGTTTTGCCATTGAAACTAGTCCATTGAGTAAGGTTTTCCCATCCGGTGACTCATTTTTCCGATGACACTAATTTCTTAGTGACTAAGTTTTCCCCTCACGTAACTGAGTTTTCCCGTGAGACTTGTCAAGGTGATGAGGTTCTCGAGTTTTTCCCACACAAAGAGGTTATTTTACAAGTATTTTCCATTGAAACTCGTCCGGTGCGTAAAATTTTCCCATTCGGTGACTCATTTTTTCCATAAAACGACTTCCTTTGTGACTAAGTTTTCCCCTCCTGCGACTGATTTTTCCAATGAGACTACTCACAGTGACAAGGTTTTCTAGTTTTTCCCACGCAAAGAGGTTATTTTACAAGTATTTTCCATTGAAACTCGTCCGGTGAGTAAAATTTTCCCAAACGGTGACTCAGTTTTTCCATGACAAGAATTCCTTTGTGACTAAGTTTTCCTCTCCCGCGACTGAGTTTTCTGATGAGACTGCTCACAGTGACAAGGTTTTCGAGTTTTCCCCACACAAAGATGTTACTTTACTAGGATTTGCCATGGAAACTCGTTCGGTGACTAAGGTTTTCCCATTAGTTGACTCATTAGTCCCATGGCACTAATTCCTTAGTGACTAAGTTTCCCCCTCCTGTGGCTGAGTTTTCCCATAAGACTACTCACAGTGGCCAGGTTTTCGAGTTATTCCAACACAAAGAGGTTAATTTACTAGGTTTTGCCATTGAAACTAGTCCATTGACTAAGGTTTTCCCATCCGGTGACTCATTTTTCCTATGACACTAATTCCTTAGTGACTAAGTTTTCCCCTCACGTGACTGAGTTTTCCCGTGAGACTAGTCAAGGTGATGAGGTTCTCGAGTTTTTCCCACACAAAGAGGTTATTTTACAAGTATTTTCCTTTGAAACTCGTCCGGTGCGTAAAATTTTCCCATCCGGTGACTCATTCTTTCCATAAAACGACATCCTTTGTGACTAAGTTTTCCCCTCCTGCGACTGATTTTCCGATGAGACTACTCACAGTGACAAGGTTTTCTAGTTTTTCCCACGCAAAGAGGTTATTTTACAAGTATTTTCCATTGAAACTCGTCCAGTGAGTAAGATTTTCCCAAACGGTGACTCAGTTTTTCCATGACAAGAATTCCTTTGTGACTAAGTTTTCCCCTCCCGCGACTGAATTTTCTGATGAGACTGCTCACAGTGACAAGGTTTTCGAGTTTTCCCCACACAAAGATGTTACTTTACTAGGATTTGCCATGGAAACTCGTTCGGTGACTAAGGTTTTCCCATTAGTTGACTCATTAGTCCCATGGCACTAATTCCGTAGTGACTAAGTTTTCCCCTCACATGACTGAGTTTTCCCGTGAGACTAGTCAAGGTGTTGAGGTTCTCGAGTTTTTCCCATACAAAGAGGTTATTTTACAAGTATTTTCCATTGAAACTCGTCCGGTGCGTAAAATTTTCCCATCCGGTGACTCATTTTTTCCATAAAACGACTTCCTTTGTGACTAAGTTTTCCCCTCCTGCGACTGATTTTTCCGATGAGACTACTCACAGTGACAAGGTTTTCTAGTTTTTCCCACGCAAAGAGGTTATTTTACAAGTATTTTCCATTGAAACTCGTCCGGTGAGTAAGATTTTCCCAAACGGTGACTCAGTTTTTCCATGACACGAATTTCTTTATGACTAAGTTTTCCCCTCCAGCGACTGAGTTTTCTGATGAGACTACTCACAGTGACAAGGTTTTCTAGTTTTTCCGACACAAAGATGTTACTTTACTTGGATTTGCCATGGAAACTCGTTCGGTGACTAAGGTTTTCCCATTAGTTGACTCATTAGTCCCATGGCACTAATTCCTTAGTGACTAAGTTTCCCCCTCCTGTGGTTGAGTTTTCGCATGAGACTACTCACAGTGGTCAGGTTTTCGAGTTATTCCAACACAAAGAGGTTAATTTACAAGGTTTTGCCATTGAAACTAGTCCATTGACTAAGGTTTTCCCATCCGGTGACTCATTTTTCCCATGACACTAATTCCTTAGTGACTATGTTTTCCCCTCACGTGACTGAGTTTTCCCGTGAGACTAGTCAAGGTTATGAGGTTCTCGAATTTTTGCCATACAAATAGGTTATTTCACATGTATTTTCCATTGAAACTCGTCCGGTGAGTAAAATTTTCCCATTCGGTGTCTCATTTTTTCCATGACACGAATTCCTTTGTGACTAAGTTTTCCCCTCCCGCGACACAGTTTTCTGATGAGACTACTGACAGTGACAAGGTTTTCTAGTTTTTCCCACACAAATATGTTACTTTACTAGTATTTGCCATGGAAACTCGTTCGGTGACTAAGGTTTTCCCATTAGTTGACTCATTAGTCACATGGCACTAATTCCTTAGTGACTAAGTTTCCCCCTCCTGTGGCTGAGTTTTCGCATGAGACTACTCACAGTGGCCAAGTTTTCGAGTTATTCCAACACAAAGAGGTTAATTACAAGGTTTTGCCATTGAAACTAGTCCATTGAGTAAGGTTTTCCCATCCGGTGACTCATTTTTCCCATGACACTAATTTCTTAGTGACTAAGTTTTCCCCTCACGTGACTGAGTTTTCCCGTGAGACTAGTCAAGGTGATGAGGTTCTCGAGTTTTTCCCACACAAAGAGGTTATTTTACAAGTATTTTCCATTGAAACTCGTCCGGTGCGTAAAATTTTCCCATCCGGTGACTCATTTTTTCCATAAAACGACTTCCTTTGTGACTAAGTTTTCCCCTCCTGCGACTGATTTTTCCGATGAGACTACTCACAGTGACAAGGTTTTCTAGTTTTTCCCACGCAAAGGGGTTATTTTACAAGTATTTTCCTTTGAAACTCGTCCGGTGAGTAAAAGTTTCCCAAACGGTGACTCAGTTTTTCCATGACACGAATTCCTTTGTGACTAAATGTTACTTTACTAGGATTTGCCATTGAAACTCGTTCGGTGACTAAGGTTTTCCCCTTAGTTGAGTCATTAGTCCCATGGCACTAATTCCTTAGTGACTAAGTTTCCCCCTCCTGTGGCTGTGTTTTCCCATGAGACTACTCACAGTGGCCAGGTTTTCGAGTTATTCCAACACAAAGAGGTTAATTTACTAGGTTTTGCCATTGAAACTAGTCCATTGATTAAGGTTTTCCCATCCGGTGACTTATTTTTCCCATGACACTAATTCCTTAGTGACTAAGTTTTCCCCTCACGTGACTGAGTTTTCCCGTGAGACTAGTCAAGGTGATAAGGTTCTCGATATTTTCCCACCCAAATAGGTTATTTTACAAGTATTTTCCATTGAAACTTGTCCGGTGAGTAAAATTTTCCCAAAAGGTGACTCAGTTTTTCCATGACACGAATTCCTTTGTGACTAAGTTTTCCCCTCCCGCGACTGAGTTTTCCGATGAGACTGCTCACAGTGACAAGGTGTTCGCGTTTTTCCCACACAAAGATGTTACTTTACTAGGATTTGCCATGGAAACTCGTTCGGTGACTAAGGTTTTCCCATTAGTTGACTCATTAGTCCCATGGCACTAATTCCTTAGTGACTAAGTTTCCCCCTCCTGTGGCTGTGTTTTCCCATGAGACCACTCACAGTGGCCAGGTTTTCGGGTTATTCCAACACAAAGAGGTTATTTTACTAGGTTTTGCCATTGAAACTAGTCCATTGAGTAAGGTTTTCCCATCCGGTGACTCATTTTTCCGATGACACTAATTTCTTAGTGACTAAGTTTTCCCCTCACGTAACTGAGTTTTCCCGTGAGACTTGTCAAGGTGATGAGGTTCTCGAGTTTTTCCCACACAAAGAGGTTATTTTACAAGTATTTTCCATTGAAACTCGTCCGGTACGTAAAATTTTCCCATTCGGTGACTCATTTTTTCCATAAAACGACTTCCTTTGTGACTAAGTTTTCCCCTCCTGCGACTGATTTTTCCGATGAGACTACTCACAGTGACAAGGTTTTCTAGTTTTTCCCACGCAAAGAGGTTATTTTACAAGTATTTTCCATTGAAACTCGTCCGGTGAGTAAAATTTTCCCAAACGGTGACTCAGTTTTTCCATGACAAGAATTCCTTTGTGACTAAGTTTTCCCCTCCCGCGACTGAGTTTTCTGATGAGACTGCTCACAGTGACAAGGTTTTCGAGTTTTCCCCA
The DNA here is from genome assembly GCA_030819835.1 of Acmispon strigosus. Classification (NCBI taxonomy): domain Eukaryota; kingdom Viridiplantae; phylum Streptophyta; class Magnoliopsida; order Fabales; family Fabaceae; genus Acmispon; species Acmispon strigosus. The sequence goes on along the minus strand of JAUAMA010000002.1, from coordinate 68,540,667 downwards.
CACAAAGATGTTACTTTACTAGGATTTGCCATGGAAACTCGTTCGGTGACTAAGGTTTTCCCATTAGTTGACTCATTAGTCCCATGGCACTAATTCCTTAGTGACTAAGTTTCCCCCTCCTGTGGCTGAGTTTTCCCATAAGACTACTCACAGTGGCCAGGTTTTCGAGTTATTCCAACACAAAGAGGTTAATTTACTAGGTTTTGCCATTGAAACTAGTCCATTGACTAAGGTTTTCCCATCCGGTGACTCATTTTTCCTATGACACTAATTCCTTAGTGACTAAGTTTTCCCCTCACGTGACTGAGTTTTCCCGTGAGACTAGTCAAGGTGATGAGGTTCTCGAGTTTTTCCCACACAAAGAGGTTATTTTACAAGTATTTTCCTTTGAAACTCGTCCGGTGCGTAAAATTTTCCCATCCGGTGACTCATTCTTTTCATAAAACGACATCCTTTGTGACTAAGTTTTCCCCTCCTGCGACTGATTTTCCGATGTGACTACTCACAGTGACAAGGTTTTCTAGTTTTTCCCACGCAAAGAGGTTATTTTACAAGTATTTTCCATTGAAACTCGTCCGGTGAGTAAGATTTTCCCAAACGGTGACTCAGTTTTTCCATGACAAGAATTCCTTTGTGACTAAGTTTTCCCCTCCCGCGACTGAATTTTCTGATGAGACTGCTCACAGCGACAAGGTTTTCGAGTTTTCCCCACACAAAGATGTTACTTTACTAGGATTTGCCATGGAAACTCGTTCGGTGACTAAGGTTTTCCCATTAGTTGACTCATTAGTCCCATGGCACTAATTCCGTAGTGACTAAGTTTTCCCCTCACATGACTGAGTTTTCCCGTGAGACTAGTCAAGGTGTTGAGGTTCTCGAGTTTTTCCCATACAAAGAGGTTATTTTACAAGTATTTTCCATTGAAACTCGTCCGGTGCGTAAAATTTTCCCATCCGGTGACTCATTTTTTCCATAAAACGACTTCCTTTGTGACTAAGTTTTCCCCTCCTGCGACTGATTTTTCCGATGAGACTACTCACAGTGACAAGGTTTTCTAGTTTTTCCCACGCAAAGAGGTTATTTTACAAGTATTTTCCATTGAAACTCGTCCGGTGAGTAAGATTTTCCCAAACGGTGACTCAGTTTTTCCATGACACGAATTTCTTTGTGACTAATTTTTTCCCTCCAGCGACTGTGTTTTCTGATGAGACTACTCACAGTGACAAGGTTTTCTAGTTTTTCCGACACAAAGATGTTACTTTACTTGGATTTGCCATGGAAACTCGTTCGGTGACTAAGGTTTTCCCATTAGTTGACTCATTAGTCCCATGGCACTAATTCCTTAGTGACTAAGTTTCCCCCTCCTGTGGTTGAGTTTTCGCATGAGACTACTCACAGTGGTCAGGTTTTCGAGTTATTCCAACACAAAGAGGTTAATTTACAAGGTTTTGCCATTGAAACTAGTCCATTGACTAAGGTTTTCCCATCCGGTGACTCATTTTTCCCATGACACTAATTCCTTAGTGACTATGTTTTCCCCTCACGTGACTGAGTTTTCCCGTGAGACTAGTCAAGGTTATGAGGTTCTCGAATTTTTGCCATACAAATAGGTTATTTCACATGTATTTTCCATTGAAACTCGTCCGGTGAGTAAAATTTTCCCATTCGGTGTCTCATTTTTTCCATGACACGAATTCCTTTGTGACTAAGTTTTCCCCTCCCGCGACACAGTTTTCTGATGAGACTACTGACAGTGACAAGGTTTTCTAGTTTTTCCCACACAAATATGTTACTTTACTAGTATTTGCCATGGAAACTCGTTCGGTGACTAAGGTTTTCCCATTAGTTGACTCATTAGTCACATGGCACTAATTCCTTAGTGACTAAGTTTCCCCCTCCTGTGGCTGAGTTTTCGCATGAGACTACTCACAGTGGCCAAGTTTTCGAGTTATTCCAACACAAAGAGGTTAATTACAAGGTTTTGCCATTGAAACTAGTCCATTGAGTAAGGTTTTCCCATCCGGTGACTCATTTTTCCCATGACACTAATTTCTTAGTGACTAAGTTTTCCCCTCACGTGACTGAGTTTTCCCGTGAGACTAGTCAAGGTGATGAGGTTCTCGAGTTTTTCCCACACAAAGAGGTTATTTTACAAGTATTTTCCATTGAAACTCGTCCGGTGCGTAAAATTTTCCCATCCGGTGACTCATTTTTTCCATAAAACGACTTCCTTTGTGACTAAGTTTTCCCCTCCTGCGACTGATTTTTCCGATGAGACTACTCACAGTGACAAGGTTTTCTAGTTTTTCCCACGCAAAGGGGTTATTTTACAAGTATTTTCCTTTGAAACTCGTCCGGTGAGTAAAAGTTTCCCAAACGGTGACTCAGTTTTTCCATGACACGAATTCCTTTGTGACTAAATGTTACTTTACTAGGATTTGCCATTGAAACTCGTTCGGTGACTAAGGTTTTCCCCTTAGTTGAGTCATTAGTCCCATGGCACTAATTCCTTAGTGACTAAGTTTCCCCCTCCTGTGGCTGTGTTTTCCCATGAGACTACTCACAGTGGCCAGGTTTTCGAGTTATTCCAACACAAAGAGGTTAATTTACTAGGTTTTGCCATTGAAACTAGTCCATTGATTAAGGTTTTCCCATCCGGTGACTTATTTTTCCCATGACACTAATTCCTTAGTGACTAAGTTTTCCCCTCACGTGACTGAGTTTTCCCGTGAGACTAGTCAAGGTGATAAGGTTCTCGATATTTTCCCACCCAAATAGGTTATTTTACAAGTATTTTCCATTGAAACTTGTCCGGTGAGTAAAATTTTCCCAAAAGGTGACTCAGTTTTTCCATGACACGAATTCCTTTGTGACTAAGTTTTCCCCTCCCGCGACTGAGTTTTCCGATGAGACTGCTCACAGTGACAAGGTGTTCGCGTTTTTCCCACACAAAGATGTTACTTTACTAGGATTTGCCATGGAAACTCGTTCGGTGACTAAGGTTTTCCCATTAGTTGACTCATTAGTCCCATGGCACTAATTCCTTAGTGACTAAGTTTCCCCCTCCTGTGGCTGTGTTTTCCCATGAGACCACTCACAGTGGCCAGGTTTTCGGGTTATTCCAACACAAAGAGGTTATTTTACTAGGTTTTGCCATTGAAACTAGTCCATTGAGTAAGGTTTTCCCATCCGGTGACTCATTTTTCCGATGACACTAATTTCTTAGTGACTAAGTTTTCCCCTCACGTAACTCAGTTTTCCCGTGAGACTTGTCAAGGTGATGAGGTTCTCGAGTTTTTCCCACACAAAGAGGTTATTTTACAAGTATTTTCCATTGAAACTCGTCCGGTACGTAAAATTTTCCCATTCGATGACTCATTTTTTCCATAAAACGACTTCCTTTGTGACTAAGTTTTCCCCTCCTGCGACTGATTTTTCCGATGAGACTACTCACAGTGACAAGGTTTTCTAGTTTTTCCCACGCAAAGAGGTTATTTTACAAGTATTTTCCATTGAAACTCGTCCGGTGAGTAAAATTTTCCCAAACGGTGACTCAGTTTTTCCATGACAAGAATTCCTTTGTGACTAAGTTTTCCCCTCCCGCGACTGAGTTTTCTGATGAGACTGCTCACAGTGACAAGGTTTTCGAGTTTTCCCCACACAAAGATGTTACTTTACTAGGATTTGCCATGGAAACTCGTTCGGTGACTAAGGTTTTCCCATTAGTTGACTCATTAGTCCCATGGCACTAATTCCTTAGTGACTAAGTTTCCCCCTCCTGTGGCTGAGTTTTCCCATAAGACTACTCACAGTGGCCAGGTTTTCGAGTTATTCCAACACAAAGAGGTTAATTTACTAGGTTTTGCCATTGAAACTAGTCCATTGACTAAGGTTTTCCCATCCGGTGACTCATTTTTCCTATGACACTAATTCCTTAGTGACTAAGTTTTCCCCTCACGTGACTGAGTTTTCCCGTGAGACTAGTCAAGGTGATGAGGTTCTCGAGTTTTTCCCACACAAAGAGGTTATTTTACAAGTATTTTCCATTGAAACTCGTCCGGTGAGTAAAATTTTCCCATCCGGTGACTCATTCTTTCCATAAAACGACATCCTTTGTGACTAAGTTTTCCCCTCCTGCGACTGATTTTCCGATGAGACTACTCACAGTGACAAGGTTTTCTAGTTTTTCCCACGCAAAGAGGTTATTTTACAAGTATTTTCCATTGAAACTCGTCCGGTGAGTAAGATTTTCCCAAACGGTGACTCAGTTTTTCCATGACAAGAATTCCTTTGTGACTAAGTTTTCCCCTCCCGCGACTGAATTTTCTGATGAGACTGCTCACAGTGACAAGGTTTTCGAGTTTTCCCCACACAAAGATGTTACTTTACTAGGATTTGCCATGGAAACTCGTTCGGTGACTAAGGTTTTCCCATTAGTTGACTCATTAGTCCCATGGCACTAATTCCGTAGTGACTAAGTTTTCCCCTCACATGACTGAGTTTTCCCGTGAGACTAGTCAAGGTGTTGAGGTTCTCGAGTTTTTCCCATACAAAGAGGTTATTTTACAAGTATTTTCCATTGAAACTCGTCCGGTGCGTAAAATTTTCCCATCCGGTGACTCATTTTTTCCATAAAACGACTTCCTTTGTGACTAAGTTTTCCCCTCCTGCGACTGATTTTTCCGATGAGACTACTCACAGTGACAAGGTTTTCTAGTTTTTCCCACGCAAAGAGGTTATTTTACAAGTATTTTCCATTGAAACTCGTCCGGTGAGTAAGATTTTCCCAAACGGTGACTCAGTTTTTCCATGATAAGAATTCCTTTGTGACTAAGTTTTCCCCTCCCGCGACTGAATTTTCTGATGAGACTGCTCACAGTGACAAGGTTTTCGAGTTTTCCCCACACAAAGATGTTACTTTACTAGGATTTGCCATGGAAACTCGTTCGGTGACTAAGGTTTTCCCATTAGTTGACTCATTAGTCCCATGGCACTAATTCCTTAGTGACTAAGTTTCCCCCTCCTGTGGTTGAGTTTTCCCATGAGACTACTCACAGTGGCCAGGTTTTCGAGTTATTCCATCACAAAGAGGTTAATTTACTAGGTTTTGCCATTGAAACTAGTCCATTGACTAAGGTTTTCCCATCCGGTGACTCATTTTTCCCATGACACTAATTCCTTAGTGACTAAGTTTTCCCCTCACGTGACTGAGTTTTCCCGTGAGACTAGTCAAGGTGATGAGGTTCTCGAGTTTTTCCCACACAAAGAGGTTATTTTACAAGTATTTTCCATTGAAACTCGTCCGGTGCGTAAAATTTTCCCATCCGGTGACTCATTTTTTCCATAAAACGACTTCCTTTGTGACTAAGTTTTCCCCTCCTGCGACTGATTTTTCCGATGAGACTACTCACAGTGACAAGGTTTTCTAGTTTTTCCCACGCAAAGGGGTTATTTTACAAGTATTTTCCTTTGAAACTCGTCCGGTGAGTAAAAGTTTCCCAAACGGTGACTCAGTTTTTCCATGACACGAATTCCTTTGTGACTAAATGTTACTTTACTAGGATTTGCCATTGAAACTCGTTCGGTGACTAAGGTTTTCCCCTTAGTTGAGTCATTAGTCCCATGGCACTAATTCCTTAGTGACTAAGTTTCCCCCTCCTGTGGCTGTGTTTTCCCATGAGACTACTCACAGTGGCCAGGTTTTCGAGTTATTCCAACACAAAGAGGTTAATTTACTAGGTTTTGCCATTGAAACTAGTCCATTGATTAAGGTTTTCCCATCCGGTGACTTATTTTTCCCATGACACTAATTCCTTAGTGACTAAGTTTTCCCCTCACGTGACTGAGTTTTCCCGTGAGACTAGTCAAGGTGATAAGGTTCTCGATATTTTCCCACCCAAATAGGTTATTTTACAAGTATTTTCCATTGAAACTTGTCCGGTGAGTAAAATTTTCCCAAAAGGTGACTCAGTTTTTCCATGACACGAATTCCTTTGTGACTAAGTTTTCCCCTCCCGCGACTGAGTTTTCCGATGAGACTGCTCACAGTGACAAGGTGTTCGCGTTTTTCCCACACAAAGATGTTACTTTACTAGGATTTGCCATGGAAACTCGTTCGGTGACTAAGGTTTTCCCATTAGTTGACTCATTAGTCCCATGGCACTAATTCCTTAGTGACTAAGTTTCCCCCTCCTGTGGCTGTGTTTTCCCATGAGACCACTCACAGTGGCCAGGTTTTCGGGTTATTCCAACACAAAGAGGTTATTTTACTAGGTTTTGCCATTGAAACTAGTCCATTGAGTAAGGTTTTCCCATCCGGTGACTCATTTTTCCGATGACACTAATTTCTTAGTGACTAAGTTTTCCCCTCACGTAACTGAGTTTTCCCGTGAGACTTGTCAAGGTGATGAGGTTCTCGAGTTTTTCCCACACAAAGAGGTTATTTTACAAGTATTTTCCATTGAAACTCGTCCGGTACGTAAAATTTTCCCATTCGATGACTCATTTTTTCCATAAAACGACTTCCTTTGTGACTAAGTTTTCCCCTCCTGCGACTGATTTTTCCGATGAGACTACTCACAGTGACAAGGTTTTCTAGTTTTTCCCACGCAAAGAGGTTATTTTACAAGTATTTTCCATTGAAACTCGTCCGGTGAGTAAAATTTTCCCAAACGGTGACTCAGTTTTTCCATGACAAGAATTCCTTTGTGACTAAGTTTTCCCCTCCCGCGACTGAGTTTTCTGATGAGACTGCTCACAGTGACAAGGTTTTCGAGTTTTCCCCACACAAAGATGTTACTTTACTAGGATTTGCCATGGAAACTCGTTCGGTGACTAAGGTTTTCCCATTAGTTGACTCATTAGTCCCATGGCACTAATTCCTTAGTGACTAAGTTTCCCCCTCCTGTGGCTGAGTTTTCCCATAAGACTACTCACAGTGGCCAGGTTTTCGAGTTATTCCAACACAAAGAGGTTAATTTACTAGGTTTTTCCATTGAAACTAGTCCATTGACTAAGGTTTTCCCATCCGGTGACTCATTTTTCCTATGACACTAATTCCTTAGTGACTAAGTTTTCCCCTCACGTGACTGAGTTTTCCCGTGAGACTAGTCAAGGTGATGAGGTTCTCGAGTTTTTCCCACACAAAGAGGTTATTTTACAAGTATTTTCCATTGAAACTCGTCCGGTGAGTAAAATTTTCCCATCCGGTGACTCATTCTTTCCATAAAACGACATCCTTTGTGACTAAGTTTTCCCCTCCTGCGACTGATTTTCCGATGAGACTACTCACAGTGACAAGGTTTTCTAGTTTTTCCCACGCAAAGAGGTTATTTTACAAGTATTTTCCATTGAAACTCGTCCGGTGAGTAAGATTTTCCCAAACGGTGACTCAGTTTTTCCATGACAAGAATTCCTTTGTGACTAAGTTTTCCCCTCCCGCGACTGAATTTTCTGATGAGACTGCTCACAGTGACAAGGTTTTCGAGTTTTCCCCACACAAAGATGTTACTTTACTAGGATTTGCCATGGAAACTCGTTCGGTGACTAAGGTTTTCCCATTAGTTGACTCATTAGTCCCATGGCACTAATTCCGTAGTGACTAAGTTTTCCCCTCACATGACTGAGTTTTCCCGTGAGACTAGTCAAGGTGTTGAGGTTCTCGAGTTTTTCCCATACAAAGAGGTTATTTTACAAGTATTTTCCATTGAAACTCGTCCGGTGCGTAAAATTTTCCCATCCGGTGACTCATTTTTTCCATAAAACGACTTCCTTTGTGACTAAGTTTTCCCCTCCTGCGACTGATTTTTCCGATGAGACTACTCACAGTGACAAGGTTTTCTAGTTTTTCCCACGCAAAGAGGTTATTTTACAAGTATTTTCCATTGAAACTCGTCCGGTGAGTAAGATTTTCCCAAACGGTGACTCAGTTTTTCCATGATAAGAATTCCTTTGTGACTAAGTTTTCCCCTCCCGCGACTGAATTTTCTGATGAGACTGCTCACAGTGACAAGGTTTTCGAGTTTTCCCCACACAAAGATGTTACTTTACTAGGATTTGCCATGGAAACTCGTTCGGTGACTAAGGTTTTCCCATTAGTTGACTCATTAGTCCCATGGCACTAATTCCTTAGTGACTAAGTTTCCCCCTCCTGTGGTTGAGTTTTCCCATGAGACTACTCACAGTGGCCAGGTTTTCGAGTTATTCCATCACAAAGAGGTTAATTTACTAGGTTTTGCCATTGAAACTAGTCCATTGACTAAGGTTTTCCCATCCGGTGACTCATTTTTCCCATGACACTAATTCCTTAGTGACTAAGTTTTCCCCTCACGTGACTGAGTTTTCCCGTGAGACTAGTCAAGGTGATGAGGTTCTCGAGTTTTTCCCACACAAAGAGGTTATTTTACAAGTATTTTCCATTGAAACTCGTCCGGTGCGTAAAATTTTCCCATCCGGTGACTCATTTTTTCCATAAAACGACTTCCTTTGTGACTAAGTTTTCCCCTCCTGCGACTGATTTTTCCGATGAGACTACTCACAGTGACAAGGTTTTCTAGTTTTTCCCACGCAAAGAGGTTATTTTACGAGTATTTTCCATTGAAACTCGTCCGGTGAGTAAAATTTTCCCAAAAGGTGACTCAGTTTTTCCATGACACGAATTCCTTTGTGACTAAGTTTTCCCCTACCGCGACTGAGTTTTCCGATGAAACTGCTCACAGTGACAAGGTGTTCACGTTTTTCCCACACAAAGATGTTACTTTACTAGGATTTGCCATGGAAACTCGTTCGGTGACTAAGGTTTTCCCATTAGTTGACTCATTAGTCCCATGGCACTAATTCCTTAGTGACTAAGTTTCCCCCTCTTGTGGCTGAGTTTTCCCATGAGACTACTCACAGTGGCCAGGTTTTCGAGTTATTCCAACACAAAGAGGTTAATGTACTAGGTTTTGCCATTGAAACTAGTCCATTGACTAAGGTTTTCCCATCCGGTGACTCATTTTTCCGATGTCACTAGTTCCTTAGTGACTAAGTTTTCCCCTCATGTGACTGAGTTTTCCCGTGAGACTAGTCAAGGTGATAAGGTTCTCGAGTTTTTCCCACCCAAAGAGGTTATTTTACAAGTATTTTCGATTGAAACTCGTCCGGTGAGTCAAATTTTCCCAAACGGTGACTGAGTTTTTCCATGACACGAATTCCTTTGTGACTAAGTTTTCCCCTCCCGCGACTGAATTTTCTGATGAGACTGCTCACAGTGACAAGGTTTTCGAGTTTTCCCCACACAAAGATGTTACTTTACTAGGATTTGCCATGGAAACTCGTTCGGTGACTAAGGTTTTCCCATTAGTTGACTCATTAGTCCCATGGCACTAATTCCTTAGTGACTAAGTTTCCCCCTCCTGTGGCTGAATTTTCGCATGAGACTACTCACAGTGGCCATGTTTTTGAGTTATTCCAACACAAAGAGGTTAATTACAAGGTTTTGCCATTGAAACTAGTCCATTGAGTAAGGTTTTCCCATCCGGTGACTTATTTTTTCCATGACACTAATTTCTTAGTGACTAAGTTTTCCCCTCACGTGACTGAGTTTTCCCGTGAGACTAGTCAAGGTGATGAGGTTCTCGAGTTTTTCCCACACAAAGAGGTTATTTTACAAGTATTTTCCATTGAAACTCGTCCGGTGCGTAAAATTTTCCCATCCGGTGACTCATTTTTTCCATAAAACGACTTCCTTTGTGACTAAGTTTTCCCCTCCTGCGACTGATTTTTCCGATGAGACTACTCACAGTGACAAGGTTTTCTAGTTTTTCCCACGCAAAGAGGTTATTTTACAAGTATTTTCCATTGAAACTCTTCCGGTGAGTAAAATTTTCCGAAACGGTGACTCAGTTTTTCCATGACAAGAATTCCTTTGTGACTAAGTTTTCCCCTCCCGCGACTGAGTTTTCTGATGAGACTGCTCACAGTGACAAGGTTTTCGAGTTTTTCCCACACAAAGATGTTACTTTACTAGGATTTGCCATGGAAACTCGTTCGGTGACTAAGGTTTTCCCATTAGTTGACTCATTAGTCCCATGGCACTAATTCCTTAGTGACTAAGTTTCCCCCTCCTGTGGCTGAGTTTTCCCATGAGACTACTCACAGTGGCCAGGTTTTCGAGTTATTCCAACACAAAGAGGTTAATTTACTAGGTTTTGCCATTGAAACTAGTCCATTGACTAAGGTTTTCCCATCCGGTGACCCATTTTTCCCATGACACTAATTCCTTAGTGACTAAGTTTTCCCCTCACGTGACTGAGTTTTCCCGTGAGACTAGTCAAGGTGATGAGGTTCTCGATAGTTTCCCACCCAAAGAGGTTATTTTACAAGTATTTTCCATTGAAACTCGTCCGGTGAGTAAAATTTTCCCAAAAGGTGACTCAGTTTTTCCATGACACGAATTCCTTTGTGACTAAGTGTTCGCCTCCCGCGACTGAGTTTTCCGATGAGACTACTCACAGTGACAAGGTTTTCTAGTTTTTCCCACACAAATATGTTACTTTTCTAGGATTTGCCATGGAAACTCGTTCGGTGACTAAGGTTTTCCCATTAGTTGACTCATTAGTCCCATGGCACTAATTCCTTAGTGACTAAGTTTCCCCCTCCTGTGGCTGAGTTTTCCCATAAGACTACTCACAGTGGCCAGGTTTTCGAGTTATTCCAACACAAAGAGGTTAATTACAAGGTTTTGCCATTGAAACTAGTCCATTGACTAAGGTTTCCCCATCCGGTGACTCATTTTTCCAATGACACTAATTTCTTTGTGACTAAGTTTTCCCCTCACGTGACTGAGTTTTCCCGTGAGACTAGTCAAGGTGATGAGGTTCTCGAGTTTTTCCCACACAAAGAGGTTATTTTACAAGTATTTTCCATTGAAACTCGTCCGGTGAGTAAAATTTTCCCATTTGGTGACTCATTTTTTCCATGACACGAATTCCTTTGTGACTAAGTTTTCCCCTCCCGCGACACAGTTTTCTGATGAGACTACTCACAGTGACAAGGTTTTCTAGTATTTCCCACACAAATATGTTACTTTACTAGGATTTGCCATGGAAACTCGTTCGGTGACTAAGGTTTTCCCATTAGTTGACTCATTAGTCCCATGGCACTAATTCCTTAGTGACTAAGTTTCCCCCTCCTGTGGCTGAGTTTTCGCATGAGACTACTCACAGTGGCCAGGTTTTCGAGTTATTCCAACACAAAGAGGTTATTTACAAGGTTTTGCCATTGAAACTAGTCCATTGACTAAGGTTTTCCCATCCGGTGACTCATTTTTCCCATGACACTAATTTCTTTGTGACTAAGTTTTCCCCTCACGTGACTGAGTTTTCCCGTGAGACTAGTCAAGGTGATGAGGTTCTCGAGTTTTTCCCACACAAAGAGGTTATTTTACAAGTATTTTCCATTGAAACTCGTCCGGTGAGTAAAATTTTCCCATCCGGTGACTCATTTTTTCCATGACACGAATTCCTTTATGACTAAGTTTTCCCCTCCCGCGACACAGTTTTCTGATGAGACTACTCACAGTGACAAGGTTTTCTAGTTTTTCCCACACAAATATGTTACTTTACTAGGATTTGCCATGGAAAATCGTTCGGTGACTAAGGTTTTCCCATTAGTTGACTCATTAGTCCCATGACACTAATTCCTTAGTGACTAAGTTTCCCCCTCCTGTAGCTGAGTTTTCGCATGAGACTATTCACAGTGGCCATGTTTTTGAGTTATTCCAACACAAAGAGGTTAATTACAAGGTTTTGCCATTGAAACTAGTCCATTGAGTAAGGTTTTCCCATCCGGTGACTCATTTTTTCCATGACACTAATTTCTTAGTGACTAAGTTTTCCCCTCACGTGACTGAGTTTTCCCGTGAGACTAGTCAAGGTGATGAGGTTCTCGAGTTTTTCCCACACAAAGAGGTTATTTGACAAGTATTTTCCATTGAAACTCGTCCGGTGCGTAAAATTTTCTCATCCGGTGACTCATTTTTTCCATAAAACGACTTCCTTTGTGACTAAGTTTTCCCCTCCTGCGACTGATTTTTCCGATGAGACTACTCACAGTGACAAGGTTTTCTAGTTTTTCCCACGCAAAGAGGTTATTTTACAAGTATTTTCCATTGCAAGTCGTCCGGTGAGTAAAATTTTCCCAAACGGTGACTCAGTTTTTCCATGACACGAATTCCTTTGTGACTAAATGATACTTTACTAGGATTTGCCATGGAAACTCGTTCGGTGACTAAGGTTTTCCCCTTAGTTGAGTCATTAGTCCCATGGCACTAATTCCTTAGTGACTAAGTTTCCCCCTCCTGTGGCTGTGTTTTCCCATGAGACCACTCACAGTGGCCAGGTTTTCGAGTTATTCCAACACAAAGAGGTTATTTTACTAGGTTTTGCCATTGAAACTAGTCCATTGAGTAAGGTTTTCCCATCCGGTGACTCATTTTTTCCATAAAACGACTTCCTTTGTGACTAAGTTTTCCCCTCCTGCGACTGATTTTTCCGATGAGACTACTCACAGTGACAAGGTTTTCTAGTTTTTCCCACGCAAAGAGGTTATTTTACAAGTATTTTCCATTGAAACTCGTCCGGTGAGTAAAATTTTCCCAAAAGGTGACTCAGTTTTTCCATGACACGAATTCCTTTGTGACTAAGTGTTCGCCTCCCGCGACTGAGTTTTCCGATGAGACTACTCACAGTGACAAGGTTTTCTAGTTTTTCCCACACAAATATGTTACTTTTCTAGGATTTGCCATGGAAACTCGTTCGGTGACTAAGGTTTTCCCATTAGTTGACTCATTAGTCCCATGGCACTAATTCCTTAGTGACTAAGTTTCCCCCTCCTGTGGCTGAGTTTTCGCATGAGACTACTCACAGTGGCCAGGTTTTCGAGTTATTCCAACACAAAGAGGTTATTTACAAGGTTTTGCCATTGAAACTAGTCCATTGACTAAGGTTTTCCCATCCGGTGACTCATTTTTCCCATGACACTAATTTCTTTGTGACTAAGTTTTCCCCTCACGTGACTGAGTTTTCCCGTGAGACTAGTCAAGGTGATGAGGTTCTCGAGTTTTTCCCACACAAAGAGGTTATTTTACAAGTATTTTCCATTGAAACTCGTCCGGTGAGTAAAATTTTCCCATCCGGTGACTCATTTTTTCCATGACACGAATTCCTTTATGACTAAGTTTTCCCCTCCCGCGACACAGTTTTCTGATGAGACTACTCACAGTGACAAGGTTTTCTAGTTTTTCCCACACAAATATGTTACTTTACTAGGATTTGCCATGGAAAATCGTTCGGTGACTAAGGTTTTCCCATTAGTTGACTCATTAGTCCCATGACACTAATTCCTTAGTGACTAAGTTTCCCCCTCCTGTAGCTGAGTTTTCGCATGAGACTATTCACAGTGGCCATGTTTTTGAGTTATTCCAACACAAAGAGGTTAATTACAAGGTTTTGCCATTGAAACTAGTCCATTGAGTAAGGTTTTCCCATCCGGTGACTCATTTTTTCCATGACACTAATTTCTTAGTGACTAAGTTTTCCCCTCACGTGACTGAGTTTTCCCGTGAGACTAGTCAAGGTGATGAGGTTCTCGAGTTTTTCCCACACAAAGAGGTTATTTGACAAGTATTTTCCATTGAAACTCGTCCGGTGCGTAAAATTTTCTCATCCGGTGACTCATTTTTTCCATAAAACGACTTCCTTTGTGACTAAGTTTTCCCCTCCTGCGACTGATTTTTCCGATGAGACTACTCACAGTGACAAGGTTTTCTAGTTTTTCCCACGCAAAGAGGTTATTTTACAAGTATTTTCCATTGCAAGTCGTCCGGTGAGTAAAATTTTCCCAAACGGTGACTCAGTTTTTCCATGACACGAATTCCTTTGTGACTAAATGATACTTTACTAGGATTTGCCATGGAAACTCGTTCGGTGACTAAGGTTTTCCCCTTAGTTGAGTCATTAGTCCCATGGCACTAATTCCTTAGTGACTAAGTTTCCCCCTCCTGTGGCTGTGTTTTCCCATGAGACCACTCACAGTGGCCAGGTTTTCGAGTTATTCCAACACAAAGAGGTTACTTTACTAGGTTTTGCCATTGAAACTAGTCCATTGAGTAAGGTTTTCCCATCCAGTGACTCATTTTTCCGATGACACTAATTTCTTAGGGACTAAGTTTTCCCCTCACGTGACTGAGTTTTCCCGTTAGACTAGTCAAGGTGATAAGGTTCTCGAGTTTTTCCCACACAAAGAGGTTATTTTACAAGTATTTTCCATTGAAACTCGTCCGGTGCGTAAAATTTTCCCATCCGGTGACTCATTTTTTCCATAAAACGACTTCCTTTGTGACTAAGTTTTCCCCTCCTGCGACTGATTTTTCCGATGAGACTACTCACAGTGACAAGGTTTTCTAGTTTTTCCCACGCAAAGAGGTTATTTTACAAGTATTTTCCATTGAAACTCGTCCGGTGAGTAAAATTTTCCCAAACGGTGACTCAGTTTTTCCATGACACGAATTCCTTTGTGACTAAGTTTACCCCTCCCGCGACTGAGTTTTCCGATGAGACTGCTCACAGTGACAAGATTTTCGAGTTTTTCCCACACAAAGATGTTACTTTACTAGGATTTGCCATGGAAACTCGTTCGGTGACTAAGGTTTTCCCATTAGTTGACTCATTAGTCCCATGGCACTAATTCCTTAGTGACTAAGTTTCCCCCTCCTGTGGCTGAGTTTTCCCATGAGACTACTCACAGTGGTCAGGTTTTCGTGTTATTCCAACACAAAGAGGTTAATTTACTAGGTTTTGCCATTGAAACTAGTCCATTGACTAAGGTTTTCCCATCCAGTTAGTCATTTTCCCATGACACTAATTCCTTAGTGACTAAGTTTTTCCCTCACGTGACTGAGTTTTCCCGTGAGACTAGTCGAGGTTATGAGGTTCTCGATATTTTCCCACCCAAAGAGGTTATTTTACAAGTATTTTCCATTGAAACTCGTCCGGTGAGTAAAATTTTCCCAAACGGTGACTCAGTTTTTCCATGACACGAATTCCTTTGTGACTAAGTTTACCCCTCCCGCGACTGAGTTTTCCGATGAGACTGCTCACAGTGACAAGATTTTCGAGTTTTTCCCACACAAAGATGTTACTTTACTAGGATTTGCCATGGAAACTCGTTCGGTGACTAAGGTTTTCCCATTAGTTGACTCATTAGTCCCATGGCACTAATTCCTTAGTGACTAAGTTTCCCCCTCCTGTGGCTGAGTTTTCCCATGAGACTACTCACAGTGGTCAGGTTTTCGTGTTATTCCAACACAAAGAGGTTAATTTACTAGGTTTTGCCATTGAAACTAGTCCATTGACTAAGGTTTTCCCATCCAGTTAGTCATTTTTCCCATGACACTAATTCCTTAGTGACTAAGTTTTTCCCTCACGTGACTGAGTTTTCCCGTGAGACTAGTCAAGGTTATGAGGTTCTCGATATTTTCCCACCCAAAGAGGTTATTTTACAAGTATTTTCCATTGAAACTCGTCCGGTGAGTAAAATTTTCCCAAACGGTGACTCAGTTTTTCCATGACACGAATTCCTTTGTGACTAAGTTTACCCCTCCCGCGACTGAGTTTTCCGATGAGACTGCTCACAGTGACAAGATTTTCGAGTTTTTCCCACACAAAGATGTTACTTTACTAGGATTTGCCATGGAAACTCGTTCGGTGACTAAGGTTTTCCCATTAGTTGACTCATTAGTCCCATGGCACTAATTCCTTAGTGACTAAGTTTCCCCCTCCTGTGGCTGAGTTTTCCCATGAGACTACTCACAGTGGTCAGGTTTTCGTGTTATTCCAACACAAAGAGGTTAATTTACTAGGTTTTGCCATTGAAACTAGTCCATTGACTAAGGTTTTCCCATCCAGTTAGTCATTTTTCCCATGACACTAATTCCTTAGTGACTAAGTTTTTCCCTCACGTGACTGAGTTTTCCCGTGAGACTAGTCAAGGTTATGAGGTTCTCGATATTTTCCCACCCAAAGAGGTTATTTTACAAGTATTTTCCATTGAAACTCGTCCGGTGAGTAAAATTTTCCCAAACGGTGACTCAGTTTTTCCATGACACGAATTCCTTTGTGACTAAGTTTACCCCTCCCGCGACTGAGTTTTCCGATGAGACTGCTCACAGTGACAAGATTTTCGAGTTTTTCCCACACAAAGATGTTACTTTACTATGATTTGCCATGGAAACTCGTTCGGTGACTAAGGTTTTCCCATTAGTTGACTCATTAGTCCCATGGCACTAATTCCTTAGTGACTATGTTTCCCCTTCTTGTGGCTGAGTTTTCCCATGAGACTACTCACAGTGGTCAGGTTTTCGTGTTATTCCAACACAAAGAGGTTAATTTACTAGGTTTTGCCATTGAAACTAGTCCATTGACTAAGGTTTTCCCATCCAGTTAGTCATTTTTCCCATGACACTAATTCCTTAGTGACTAAGTTTTTCCCTCACGTGACTGAGTTTTCCTGTGAGACTAGTCAAGGTTATGAGGTTCTCGATATTTTCCCACCCAAAGAGGTTATTTTACAAGTATTTTCCATTGAAACTCGTCCGGTGAGTAAAATTTTCCCAAACGGTGACTCAGTTTTTCCATGACACGAATTCCTTTGTGACTAAGTTTACCCCTCCCGCGACTGAGTTTTCCGATGAGACTGCTCACAGTGACAAGATTTTCGAGTTTTTCCCACACAAAGATGTTACTTTACTAGGATTTGCCATGGAAACTCGTTCGGTGACTAAGGTTTTCCAATTAGTTGACTCATTAGTCCCATGGCACTAATTCCTTAGTGACTAAGTTTCCCCCACCTGTGGCTGAGTTTTCCCATGAGACTACTCACAGTGGTCAGGTTTTCGTGTTATTCCAACACAAAGAGGTTAATTTACTAGGTTTTGCCATTGAAACTAGTCCATTGACTAAGGTTTTCCCATCCAGTTAGTCATTTTTCCCATGACACTAATTCCTTAGTGACTAAGTTTTTCCCTCACGTGACTGAGTTTTCCCGTGAGACTAGTCAAGGTTATGAGGTTCTCGATATTTTCCCACCCAAAGAGGTTATTTTACAAGTATTTTCCATTGAAACTCGTCCGGTGAGTAAAATTTTCCCATCTAGTGACTCATTTTTTCCATGACACGAATTCCTTTATGACTAAGTTTTCCCCTCCAGCGACTGAGTTTTCCGATGAGAATACTCACAGTGACAAGGTTTTCGAGTTTTTCCCACACAAAGATGTTACTTTACTAGGATTTGCCATGGAAACTCGTTCGGTGACTAAGGTTTTCCCATTAGTTGACTCATTAGTCCCATGGCACTAATTCCTTAGTGACTATGTTTCCCCTTCTTGTGGCTGAGATTTCCCATGAGACTACTCACAGTGGCAAGGTTTTCGAGTTATTCCAACATAAAGAGGTTAATTTACTAGGTTTTGCCATTGAAACTAGTCCATTGACTAAGGTTTTCCCATCCGGTGACTCATTTTACCCATGACACTAATTCCTTAGTGACTAAATTTTCCCCTCAAGTGACTGAGTTTTCCCGTGAGACTAGTCAAGGTGATGAGGTTCTCTATATTTTCCCACCCAAAGAGTTTATTTTTCAAGTATTTTCCATTGAAACTCGTCCGGTGAGTAACATTTTCCCAAACGGTGACTAAGTTTTTCCATGACACGAATTCCTTTGTGACTATGTTTTCCCCTCCTGCCACTGAGTTTTCTCGATGAGACTACTCACAGTGACAAGGTTTTCGAGTTTTTCCCACACAAAGATGTTACTTTACTAGGATTTGCCATGGAAACTCGTTCGGTGACTAAGGTTTTCCCATTAGTTGACTCATTAGTCCCATGCCACTAATTCCTTAGTGACTAAGTTTCCCCCTCCTGTGGCTGAGTTTTCCCATGAGACTACTCACAGTGGTCAGGTTTTCGAGTTATTCCAACACAAAGAGGTTATTTTACTAGGTTTTGCCATTGAAACTAGTCCATTGACTAAGGTTTTCCCATCCGGTGACACATTTTTCCCATGACACTAATTCCTTAGTGACTAAGTTTTCCCCTCACGTGACTGCGTTTTCCCGTGAGACTAGTCAAGGTGATGAGGTTCTCGAGTTTTTCCCACACAAAGAGGTTATTTTACAAGTATTTTCCATTGAAACTCGTCCGGTGAGTAAAATTTTCCCATTTGGTGACTCATTTTTTCCATGACACGAATTCCTTTGTGGCTAAGTTTTCCCCTCCAGCGACTGAGTTTTCCGATGAGACTGCTCACAGTGACAAGGTTTTCGAGTTTTTCCCACACAAAGATGTTACTTTACTAGGATTTGCCATGGAAACTCGTTCGGTGACTAAGGTTTTCCCATTAGTTGACTCATTAGTCCCATGGCACTAATTCCTTAGTGACTAAGTTTCCCCCTCCTGTGGCTGAGTTTTCCCATGAGACTACTCACAGTGGTCAGGTTTTCGTGTTATTCCAACACAAAGAGGTTAATTTACTAGGTTTTGCCATTGAAACTAGTCCATTGACTAAGGTTTTCCCATCCAGTTAGTCATTTTTCCCATGACACTAATTCCTTAGTGACTAAGTTTTTCCCTCACGTGACTGAGTTTTCCCGTGAGACTAGTCAAGGTTATGAGGTTCTCGATATTTTCCCACCCAAAGAGGTTATTTTACAAGTATTTTCCATTGAAACTCGTCCGGTGAGTAAAATTTTCCCAAACGGTGACTCAGTTTTTCCATGACACAAATTCCTTTGTGACTAAGTTTTCCCCACCCGCGACTGATTTTTCCGATGAGACTGCTCACAGTGACAAGGTTTTCGAGTTTTTCCCACACAAAGATGTTACTTTACTAGGATTTGCCATGGAAACTCGTTCGGTGACTAAGGTTTTCCCATTAGTTGACTCATTAGTCCCATGGCACTAATTCCTTAGTGACTAAGTTTCCCCCTCCTGTGGCTGAGTTTTCCCATGAGACTACTCACAGTGGCCAGGTTTTCGAGTTATTCCAACACAAAGAGGTTATTTTACTAGGTTTTGCCAATGAAACTAGTCCATTGACTAAGGTTTTCCCATCCGGTGACTCAATTTTCCCATGACACTAATTCCTTAGTGACTATGTTTTCCCCTCACGTGACTGAGTTTTCCCGTGAGACTAGTCAAGGTGATGAGGTTCTCGAGTTTTTCCCACACAAAGAGGTTATTTTACAAGTATTTTCCATTAAAACTCGTCCGGTGAGTAAAATTTTCCCATCCAGTGACTCATTTTTTCCATGCCACGAATTCCTTTATGACTAAGTTTTCCCCTCCAGCGACTGAGTTTTCCGATGGGACTCCTCACAGTGACAAGGTTTTCGAGTTTTTCCCACACAAAGATGTTACTTTACTAGGATTTGCCATGGAAACTCATTCGGTGACTAAGGTTTTCCCATTAGTTGACTCATTAGTCCCATGGCACTAATTCCTTAGTGACTATGTTTCCCCCTCTTGTGGCTGAGTTTTCCCATGAGACTACTTACAGTGGCCAGATTTTCGAGTTATTCCAACACAAAGAGGTTAATTTACTAGGTTTTGCCATTGAAACTAGTCCATTGACTAAGGTTTTCCCATCCGGTGACTCATTTTACCCATGACACTAATACCTTAGTGACTAAGTTTTCCCCTCACGTGACTGAGTTTTCCCGTCAAACTAGTCAAGGTGATGAGGTTCTCGATATTTTCCCACCCAAAGAGGTTATTTTACAAGTAATTTCCATTGAAACTCGTCCAGTGAGTGAAATTTTCCCATCCGGTGACTCAGTTTTTCCATGACACGAATTCCTTTGTGACTAAGTTTTCCCCTCTAGCGATTGAGTTTTCCGTTGAGACTACTCTCAGTGACAAGGTTTTCGAGTTTTTCCCACTCAAAGATGTTACTTTACTAGGATTTGCCATGGAAACTCGTTCGGTGACTAAGGTTTTCCCCTTAGTTGAGTCATTAGTCCCATGGCACTAATTCCTTAGTGACTAAGTTTCCCCCTCCTGTGGCTGTGTGTTCCCATGAGACTACTCTCAGTGGCCAGGTTTTAGAGTTATTCCAACACAAAGAGGTTATTTTACTAGGTTTTGCCATTGAAACTAGTCCATTAACTATGGTTTTCGCATCCGGTGACTCATTTTTTCTATGACACTAATTTCTTAGTGACTAAGTTTTCCCCTCACGTGACTGAGTTTTCCCGTGAGACTAGTCAAGGTGATGAGGTTCTCGAGTTTTTCCCACACAAAGAGCTTATTTTACAAGTATTTTCCATTGAAACTCGTCCGGTGAGTAAAATTTTCCCATCCGGTGACTCATTTTTTCCATGACACGAATTCCTTTGTGACTAAGTTTTCCCCTCCAGAGACTGATTTTTCCGATGAGACTACTCACAGTGACAAGGTTTTCTAGTTTTTCCCACACAAAGATGTTACTTTACTAGGATTTGCCATGGAAACTCGTTCGGTGACTAAGGTTTTCCCATTAGTTGACTCATTAGTCCCATGGCACTAATTCCTTAGTGACTAAGTTTCCCCCTCTTGTGGCTGAGTTTTCCCATGAGACTACTCACAGTGGCCAGGTTTTCGAGTTATTCAAACACAAAGAGGTTAATTTACTAGGTTTTGCCATTGAAACTAGTCCATTGACTAAGGTTTTCCCATCCGGTGACTCATTTTACCCATGACACTAATTCCTTAATGACTATGTTTTCCCCTCACGTGACTGAGTTTTCCCGTGAGACTAGTCAAGGTGATGAGGTTCTCGAGTTTTTCCCACCCAAAGAGGTTATTTTACAAGTATTTTCCATTGAAACTCGTCCGGTGAGTAAAATTTTCCAAACAGTGACTTCGTTTTTTCCATGACACGAATTCCTTTGTGACTAAGTTTTCCCCTCCCGCGACTGAGTTTTCCGATGAGACTACTCACAGTGACAAGGTTTTCGAGTTTTTCCCACACAAAGATGTTACTTTACTAGGATTTTCCATGGAAACTCGTTCGGTGACTAAGGTTTTCCCATTAGTTGACTCATTAGTCCCATGGCACTAATTCCTTAGTGACTAAGTTTCCCCCTCCTGTGGCTGAGTTTTCCCATGAGACTACTCACACTGGTCAGGTTTTCGAGTTATTCCAACACAAAGAGGTTATTTTACTAGGTTTTGCCATTGAAACTAGTCCATTGACTAAGGTTTTCCCATCCGGTGACTCATTTTTCCCATGACACTAATTCCTTAGTGACTAATTTTCCCCTCACGTGACTGAGTTTTCCCGTGAGACTAGTCAAGGTGATGAGGTTCTCGAGTTTTACCCACACAAAGAGGTTATCTTACAAGTATTTTCCATTGAAACTCGTCCGGTGAGTAAAATTTTCCCATCCGGTGACTCATTTTTTCCATGACACGAATTTCTTTGTGACTAAGTTTTCCCCTCCAGCGACTGAGTTTTCCGATGAGACTATTCACAGTGACAAGGTTTTCGAGTTTTTCCCACACAAAGATGTTACTTTACTAGGATTTGCCATGGAAACTCGTTCGGTGACTAAGGTTTTCCCATTAGTTGACTCATTAGTCCCATGGCACTAATTCCTTAGTGACTAAGTTCCCCCTCTTGTGGCTGAGTTTTCCCATGAGACTACTCACAGTGGCCAGGTTTTCGAGTTATTCCAACACAAAGAGGTTAATTTACTAGGTTTTGCCATTGAAACTAGTCCATTGACTAAGGTTTTCCCATCCGGAGACTCATTTTACCCGTGACACTAATTCCTTAGTGACTAAGTTTTCCCCTCACGTGACTGAGTTTTCCCGTGAGACTAGTCAAGGTGATGAATTTCTCGAGTTTTTCCCACCCAAAGAGGTTATTTTACATGTATTTTCTATTGAAACTCGTCCGGTGAGTAAAATTTTCCCAAACGGTGACTCAATTTTTCCATGACACGAATTCCTTTGTGACTATGTTTTCCCCTCCCGCGACTGAGTTTTCCGATGAGACTACTCACAGTGACAAGGTTTTCGAGTTTTTCCCACACAAAGATGTTACTTTACTAGGATTTGCCATGGAAACTCGTTCGGTGACTAAGGTTTTCCCATTAGTTGACTCATTAGTCCCATGGCACTAATTCCTTAGTGACTAAGTTTCCCCCTCCTGTGGCTAAGTTTTCCCATGGGACTAATCACAGTGGTCAGGTTTTCGAGTTATTCCAACACAAAGAAGTTATTTTACTAGGTTTATGCCATTGAAACTAGTCCATTGACTAAGGTTTTCCCATACGGTGACTCATTTTACCCATGACACTAATTCCTTAGTGACTAAGTGTTCCCCTCACGTGACTGAGTTTTCCCGTGAGACTAGTCAAGGTGATGAGGTTCTCGAGTTTTTCCCACCCAAAGAGGTTATTTTACATGTATTTTCCATTGAAACTCGTCCGGTGAGTAAAATTTTCCCATCCGGTGACTCATTTTTTCCATGACACGAATTTCGTTGTGACTAAGTTTTCCCCTCCAGCGACTGAGTTTTCCGATGAGACTACTCACAGTGACAAGGTTTTCGAGTTTTTCCCACACAAAGATGTTACTTTACTAGGATTTGCCATGGAAACTCGTTCGGTGACTAAGGTTTTCCCATTAGTTGACTCATTAGTCCCATGGCACTAATTCCTTAGTGACTAAGTTTCCCCCTCTTGTGGCTGAGTTTTCCCATGAGACTACTCACAGTGGCCAGGTTTTCGAGTTATTCCAACACAAAGAGGTTAATTTACTAGGTTTATGCCATTGAAACTAGTCCATTGACTAAGGTTTTCCCATACGGTGACTCATTTTACCCATGACACTAATTCCTTAGTGACTAAGTGTTCCCATCACGTGACTGAGTTTTCCCGTGAGACTAGTCAAGGTGATGAGGTTCTCGATATTTTCCCACCCAAAGAGGTTATTTTACAAGTATTTTCCATTGAAACTCGTCCGGTGAGTAAAATTTTCCCATACGGTGACTCAGTTTTTCCATGACATGAATTCCTTTGTGACTAAGTTTTCCCCTCCAGCGACTGAGTTTTCCGATGAGAGTACTCACAGTGACAAGGTTTTCTAGTTTTTCCCACACAAAGATGTTACTTTACTAGGATTTGCCATGGAAACTCGTTCGGTGACTAAGGTTTTCCCCTTAGTTGAGTCATTAGTCCCATGGCACTAATTCCTTAGTGACTAAGTTTCCACCTCCTGTGGCTGTGTGTTCCCTTGAGAATACTGTCAGTGGCCAAGTTTTTGAGTTATTCCAACATAAAGAGGTTATTTTACTAGGTTTTGCCATGAGACTAGTCCATTGACTAAGGTTTTCCCATCCGGTGACTCATTTTTCCCATGACACTAATTCCTTAGTGACTAAGTTTTCCCCTCACGTGACTGTGTTTTCCCGTGAGACTAGTCAAGGTGATGAGGTTCTCGATATTTTCCCACCCAAAGAGGTTATTTTACAAGTATTTTATATTGAAACTCGTCCGGTGAGTAAAATTTTCCCATACGGTGACTCAGTTTTTCCATGACACGAATTCCTTTGTGAAAAAGTTTTCCCCTCCAGCGACTGAGTTTTCCGATGAGACTACTCACAGTGACAAGGTTTTCTAGTTTTTCGCACACAAAGATGTTATTTCGCTAGCATTTGCCACGGAAACTCGTTCGGTGACTAAGGTTTTCCCCATAGTTGAGTCATTAGTCCCATGGCACTAATTCCTTAGTGACTAAGTTTCCCCCTCCTGTGGCTGTGTTTTCCCATGAGACTAGTCACAGTGGCCAGGTTTTAGAGTTATTCCAACACAAAGAGGTTATTTTACTAGGTTTTGCCATTGAAACTAGTCCATTAACTAAGGTTTTCCCATCCGGTGACTCATTTTTCCCATAACACTAATTTCTTAGTGACTAAGTTTTCCCCTCACGTGACTGAGTTTTCCCGTGAGACTAGTCAAGGTGATGAGGTTCTCGAGTTTTTCTCACACAAAGAGGTTATTTTACAAGTATTTTCCATTGAAACTCGTCCGGTGAGTAAAATTTTCCCATCCGGTAACTCATTTTTTCCATGACACGAATTCCTTTGTGCCTAAGTTTTCCCCTCCAGCGATTGATTTTTCCGATGAGACTACTCACAGTGACAAGGTTTTCTAGTTTTTCCCACACAAAGATGTTACTTTACTAGGATTTTCCATGGAAACTCGTTCGGTGACTAAGGTTTTCCCATTAGTTGACTCATTAGTCCCATGGCACTAATTCGTTAGTGACTAAGTTTCCCCCTCCTGTGGCTGTGTGTTCCCATGAGACTACACTCAGTGGCCAAGTTTTCGAGTTATTCCAACATAAAGAGGTTATTTTACTAGGTTTTGCCATGAGACTAGTCCATTGACTAAGGTTTTCCCATCCGGTGACTCATTTTTCCCATGACACTAATTCCTTAGTGACTAAGTTTTCCCCTCACGTGACTGAGTTTTCCCGTGAGACTAGTCAAGGTGATGAGGTTCTCGATATTTTCCCACCCAAAGAGGTTATTTTACATGTATTTTCCATTGAAACTCGTCCGGTGAGTAAAATTTTCCCATACGGTGACTCAGTTTTTCCATGACACGAATTCCTTTGTGAAAAAGTTTTCCCCTCCAGCGACTGAGTTTTCCGATGAGAGTACTCACAGTGACAAGGTTTTCTAGTTTTTCGCACACAAAGATGTTATTTCACTAGCATTTGCCACGGAAACTCGTTCGGTGACTAAGGTTTGCCCCATAGTTGAGTCATTAGTCCCATGGCACTAATTCCTTAGTGACTAAGTTTCCCCCTCCTGTGGCTGTGTGTTCCCATGAGACTACTCTCAGTGGCCAAGTTTTCGAGTTATTCCAACATAAAGAGGTTATTTTTCTAGGTTTTGCCATGAGACTAGTCCATTGACTAAGGTTTTCCCATCCGGTGACTCATTTTTCCAATGACACTAATTTCTTAGTGACTAAGTTTTCCCCTCACGTGACTGAGTTTTCCCGTGAGACTAGTCAAGGTGATGAGGTTCTCGAGTTTTTCCCACACAAAGAGGTTATTTTACAAGTATTTTCCATTGAAACTCGTCCGGTGAGTAAAATTTTCCCTTCCGGTGACTCATTTTTTCCATGACACGAATTCCTTTGTGACTAAGTTTTCCCCTCCAGCGACTGATTTTTCCGATGAGACTACTCACAGTGACAAAGTTTTCTAGTTTTTCCCACACAAAGATGTTACTTTACTAGGATTTGCCAAGGAAACTCGTTCGGTGACTAAGGTTTTCCCATTAGTTGACTCATTAGTCCCATGGCACTAATTCCTTAGTGACTAAGTTTCCCCCTCTTGTGGCTGAGTTTTCCCATGAGACTACTCACAGTGGCCAGGTTTTCGAGTTATTCCAACACAAAGAGGTTAATTTACTAGGTTTTGCCAATGAAACTAGTCCATTGACTAAGGTTTTCCCATCCGGTGACTCATTTTTCCCATGACACTAATTCCTTCGTGACTAAGTTTTCCCCTCACGTGACTGAGTTTTCCCGTGAGACTAGTCAAGGTGATGAGGTTCTCGATATTTTCCCACCCAAAGAGGTTATTTTACAGGTATTTTCCCTTGAAACTCGTCCGGTGAGTAAAATTTTCCCATCCGGTGACTCAGTTTTTCCATACACGAATTCCTTTGTGACCAAGTTTTCCCCTCCCTCAACTGAGTTTTCCGATGAGAGTACTCACAGTGACAAGGTTTTCTAGTTTTTCCCACACAAAGATGATACTTTACTAGGATTTTCCATGGAAACTCGTTCGGTGACTAAGGTTTTCCCATTAGTTGACTCATTAGTCCCATGGCACTAATTCCTTAGTGACTAAGTTTACCCCTCCTGTGGCTGAGTTTTCCCATGAGATTACTCACAGTGGCCAGGTTTTCGAGTTATTCCAACACAAAGAGGTTAATTACTAGGTTTTGCCAATGAAACTAGTCCATTGACTAAGGTTTTCCAATCCGGTGACTCATTTCTCCCATGACACTAATTCCTTAGTGACTAAGTTTTCCCCTCACGTGACTGAGTTTTCCCGTGAGACTAGTCATGGTGATGAGGTTCTCGATATTTTCCCACCCAAAGAGGTTATTTTAAAAGTATTTTCCATTGAAACTCGTCCGGTGAGTAAAATTTTCCCATCCGGTGACTCATTTTTCCCATGACACGAATTCCTTTGTGACTAAGTTTTCCCCTCCCGCGACTGAGTTTTCCGATGAGACTACTCACAGTGACAAGGTTTTCTAGTTTTTCCCACAAAAAGATGTTACTTTACTAGGATTTTCCATGGAAACTCGTTCGGTGACTAAGGTTTTCCCATTAGTTGACTCATTAGTCCCATGGCACTAATTCCTTAGTGACTAAGTTTCCCCCTCCTGTGGCTGAGTTTTCCCATGAGATTACTCACAGTGGCCAGGTTTTCGAGTTATTCCAACACAAAGAGGTTAATTACTAGGTTTTGCCATTGAAACTAGTCCATTGACTAAGGTTTTCCAATCCGGTGACTCATTTTTCCCATGACACTAATTCCTTAGTGACTAAGTTTTCCCCTCACGTGACTGAGTTTTCCCGTGAGACTAGTCAAGGTGATGAGGTTCTCGATATTTTCCCACCCAAAGAGGTTATTTTACAAGTATTTTCCATTGAAACTCGTCCGATGAGTAAAATTTTCCCATACGGTGACTCAGTTTTTCCATGACACGAATTCCTTTGTGACTAAGTTTTCCCCTCCCGCGACTGAGTTTTCCCATGTGACTACTCACAGTGGTCAGGTTTTCGAGTTATTCCAACACAAAGAGGTTACTTTACTAGGTTTTTCCATTGAAACTAGTCCATTGACTAAGGTTTTCCCATCCGGTGACTCATTTTTCCCATGACACTAATTCCTTAGTGACTAAGTTTTCCCCTCACGTGACTGAGTTTTCCCGTGAGACTAGTCAAGGTGATGAGGTTCTCGAGTTTTTCCCACACAAAGAGGTTATTTTACAAGTATTTTCCATTGAAACTCGTCCGGTGAGTAAAATTTACCCATCCGGTGACTCATTTTTTCCATGACACGAATTCCTTTGTGACTAAGTTTTCCCCTCCCGCGACTGAGTTTTCCGATGAGACTACTCACAGTGACAAGGTTTTCTAGTTTTTCCCACACAAAGATGTTACTTTACTAGGATTTTCCATGGAAACTCGTTCGGTGACTAAGGTTTCCCCATTAGTTGACTCATTAGTCCCATGGCACTAATTCCTTAGTGACTAAGTTTCCCCCTCCTGCGGCTGAGTTTTCCCATGAGATTACTCACAGTGGCCAGGTTTTCGAGTTATTCCAACACAAAGAGGTTAATTACTAGGTTTTGCCAATGAAACTAGTCCATTGACTAAGGTTTTCCAATCCGGTGACTCATTTTTCCCATGACACTAATTCCTTAGTGACTAAGTTTTCCCCTCACGTGACTGAGTTTTCCCGTGAGACTAGTCAAGGTGATGAGGTTCTCGATATTTTCCCACCCAAAGAGGTTATTTTACAAGTATTTTCCATTGAAACTCGTCCGGTGAGTAAAATTTTCCCATACGGTGACTCAGTTTTTCCATGACACGAATTCCTTTGTGACTAAGTTTTCCCCTCCCGCGACTGAGTTTTCCGATGAGACTACTCACAGTGACAAGGTTTTCGAGTTTTTCCCACACAAAGATGTTACTTTACTAGGATTTACCATGGAAACTCGATCGGTGACTAAGGTTTTCCCATTAGTTGACTCATTAGTCCCATGGCACTAATTCCTTAGTGACTAAGTTTCCCCCTCCTGTGGCTGAGTTTTCCCATGTGACTACTCACAGTGGCCAGGTTTTCGAGTTATTCCTACACAAAGAGGTTATTCTACTAGGTTTTTCCATTGAAACTAGTCCATTGACTAAGGTTTTCCCATCCGGTGACTCATTTTTCCCATGACACTAATTCCTTAGTGACTAAGTTTTCCCCTCACGTGACTGAGTTTTCCCGTGAGACTAGTCAAGGTGATGAGGTTCTCGATATTTTCCCACCCAAAGAGGTTATTTTACAAGTATTTTCCATTGAAACTCGTCCGATGAGTAAAATTTTCCCATACGGTGACTCAGTTTTTCCATGACACGAATTCCTTTGTGACTAAGTTTTCCCCTCCCGCGACTGAGTTTTCCGATGAGACTACTCACAGTGACAAGGTTTTCGAGTTTTTCCCACACAAAGATGTTACTTTACTAGGATTTGCCATGGAAACTCGTTCGGTGACTAAGGTTTTCCCATTAGTTGACTCATTAGTCCCATGGCACTAATTCCTTAGTGACTAAGTTTCCCCCTCCTGTGGCTGAGTTTTCCCATGTGACTACTCACAGTGGCCAGGTTTTCGAGTTATTCCAACACAAAGAGGTTATTCTACTAGGTTTTGCCATTGAAACTAGTCCATTGACTAAGGTTTTCCCATCCGGTGACTCATTTTTCCCATGACACTAATTCCTTAGTGACTAAGTTTTCCCCTCACGTGACTGAGTTTTCCCGTGAGACTAGTCAAGGTGATGAGGTTCTCGAGTTTTTCCCACACAAAGAGGTTATTTTACAAGTATTTTCCATTGAAACTCGTCCGGTGAGTAAAATTTTCCCATCCGGTGACTCATTTTTTCCATGACACGAATTCCTTTGTGACTAAGTTTTCCCCTCCCGCGACTGAGTTTTCCGATGAGACTACTCACAGTGACAAGGTTTTCTAGTTTTTCCCACACAAAGATGTTACTTTACTAGGATTTGCCAAGGAAACTCGTTCGGTGACTAAGGTTTCCCCATTAGTTGACTCATTAGTCCCATGGCACTAATTCCTTAGTGACTAAGTTTCCCCCTCCTGTGGCTGAGTTTTCCCATGAGATTACTCACAGTGGCCAGGTTTTCGAGTTATTCCAACACAAAGAGGTTATTCTACTAGGTTTTGCCATTGAAACTAGTCCATTGACTAAGGTTTTCCCATCCGGTGACTCATTTTTCCCATGACACTAATTCCTTAGTGACTAAGTTTTCCCCTCACGTGACTGAGTTTTCCCGTGAGACTAGTCAAGGTGATGAGGTTCTCGAGTTTTTCCCACACAAAGAGGTTATTTTACAAGTATTTTCCATTGAAACTCGTCCGGTGAGTAAAATTTTCCCATCCGGTGACTCATTTTTTCCATGACACGAATTCCTTTGTGACTAAGTTTTCCCCTCCCGCGACTGAGTTTTCCGATGAGACTACTCACAGTGACAAGGTTTTCTAGTTTTTCCCACACAAAGATGTTACTTTACTAGGATTTGCCAAGGAAACTCGTTCGGTGACTAAGGTTTCCCCATTAGTTGACTCATTAGTCCCATGGCACTAATTCCTTAGTGACTAAGTTTCCCCCTCCTGTGGCTGAGTTTTCCCATGAGATTACTCACAGTGGCCAGGTTTTCGAGTTATTCCAACACAAAGATGTTAATTACTAGGTTTTGCCAATGAAACTAGTCCATTGACTAAAGTTTTCCAATACGGTGACTCATTTTTCCCATGACACTAATTCCTTAGTGACTAAGTTTTCCCCTCACGTTACTGAGTTTTCCCGTGAGACTAGTCAAGGTGATGAGGATCTCGAGTTTTACCCACACACAGACGTTATTTTACAAGTATTTTCCATTGAAACTCGTCCGGTGAGTAAAATTTTCCCATCCGGTGACTCATTTTTTCCATGACACGAATTCATTTGTGACTAAGTTTTCCCCTCCCGCGACTGAGTTTTCCGATGAGACTACTCACAGTGACAAGGTTTTCGAGTTTTTCCCACACAAAGATGTTACTTTACTAGGATTTACCATGGAAACTCGATCGGTGACTAAGGTTTTCCCATTAGTTGACTCATTAGTCCCATGGCACTAATTCCTTAGTGACTAAGTTTCCCCCTCCTGTGGCTGTGTTTTCCCATGAGACTACTCACAGTGGTCAGGTTTTCGAGTTATTCCAACACAAAGAGGTTAATTACTAGGTTTTGCCATTGAAACTAGTCCATTGACTAAGGTTTTCCCATCCGGTGACTCATTTTTCCCATGACACTAATTCCTTAGTGACTAAGTTTTCCCCTCACGTGACTGAGTTTTCCCGTGAGACTAGTCAAGGTGATGAGGATCTCGAGTTTTTCCCACACAAAGAGGTTATTTTACAAGTATTTTCCATTGAAACTCGTCCGGTGAGTAAAATTTTCCCATCCGGTGACTCATTTTTTCCATGACACGAATTCCTTTGTGACTAAGTTTTCCCCTCCCGCGACTGAGTTTTCCGATGAGACTACTCACAGTGACAAGGTTTTCGAGTTTCTCCCACACAAAGACGTTACTTTACTAGGATTTGTCATGGAAACTCGTTCGGTGACTAAGGTTTTCCCATTAGTTGACTCATTAGTCCCATGGCACTAATTCCTTAGTGACTAAGTTTCCCCCTCCTGTGGCTGAGTTTTCCCATGTGACTACTCACAGTGGTCAGGTTTTCGAGTTATTCCTACACAAAGAGGTTATTCTACTAGGTTTTTCCATTGAAACTAGTCCATTGACTAAGGTTTTCCCATCCGGTGACTCATTTTTCCCATGACACTAATTCCTTAGTGACTAAGTTTTCCCCTCACGTGACTGAGTTTTCCCGTGAGACTAGTCAAGGTGATGAGGTTCTCGATATTTTCCCACCCAAAGAGGTTATTTTACAAGTATTTTCCATTGAAACTCGTCCGATGAGTAAAATTTTCCCATACGGTGACTCAGTTTTTCCATGACACGAATTCCTTTGTGACTAAGTTTTCCCCTCCCGCGACTGAGTTTTCCGATGAGACTACTCACAGTGACAAGGTTTTCGAGTTTTTCCCACACAAAGATGTTACTTTACTAGGATTTGCCATGGAAATTGTTCGGTGACTAAGGTTTTCCCATTAGTTGACTCATTAGTCCCATGGCACTAATTCCTTAGTGACTAAGTTTCCCCCTCCTGTGGCTGAGTTTTCCCATGTGACTACTCACAGTGGTCAGGTTTTCGAGTTATTCCAACACAAAGAGGTTATTCTACTAGGTTTTGCCATTGAAACTAGTCCATTGACTAAGGTTTTCCCATCCGGTGACTCATTTTTCCCATGACACTAATTCCTTAGTGACTAAGTTTTCCCCTCACGTGACTGAGTTTTCCCGTGAGACTAGTCAAGGTGATGAGGTTCTCGAGTTTTTCCCACACAAAGAGGTTATTTTACAAGTACTTTCCATTGAAACTCGTCCGGTGAGTAAAATTTTCCCATCCGGTGACTCATATTTTCCATGACACGAATTCATTTGTGAGTAAGTTTTCCCCTCCCGTGACTGAGTTTTCTGATGAGACTACTCACAGTGACAAGGTTTTCTAGTTTTTCCCACACAAAGATGTTACTTTACTAGGATTTGCCATGGAAACTCGTTCGGTGACTAAGGTTTTCCCATTAGTTGACTCATTAGTCGACTCATTAGTCCCATGGCACTAATTCCTTAGTGATTAAGTTTCCCCCTCCTGTGGCTGAGTTTTCCCATGTGACTACTCACAGTGGTCAGGTTTTCGAGTTATTCCAACACAAAGAGGTTATTTTACTAGGTTTTGCCATTGAAACTAGTCTATTGACTAAGGTTTTCCCATCCGGTGACTCATTTTTCCCATGACACTAATTCCTTAGTGACTAAGTTTTCCCCTCACGTGACTGAGTTTTCCCGTGAGACTAGTCAAGGTGATGAGGTTCTCGAGTATTTCCCACACAAAGAGGTTATTTTACAAGTATTTTCCATTGAAACTCGTCCGGTGAGTAAAATTTTCCCATCCGGTGACTCATTTTTTCCATGACACAAATTCCTTTGTGACTAAGTTTTCCCCTCCCGCGACTGAGTTTTCCGATGAGACTACTCACAGTGACAAGGTTTTCTAGTTTTTCCCACACAAAGATGTTACTTTATTAGGATTTGCCATGGAAACTCGTTCGGTGACTAAGGTTTCCCCATTAGTTGACTCATTAGTCCCATGGTACTAATTCCTTAGTGACTAAGTTTCCCCCTCCTGTGGCTGAGTTTTCCCATGATATTACTCACAGTGGCCAGGTTTTTGAGTTATTCCAACACAAAGAGGTTAATTACTAGGTTTTGCCAATGAAACTAGTCCATTGACTAAGGTTTTCCAATCTGGTGACTCATTTTTCCCATGACACTAATTCCTTAGTGACTAAGTTTTCCCCTCACGTGACTGAGTTTTCCCGTGAGACTAGTCAAGGTGATGAGGTTCTCGATATTTTCCCACCCAAAGAGGTTATTTTACAAGTATTTTCCATTGAAACTCGTCCGGTGAGTAAAATTTTCCCATACGGTGACTCAGTTTTTCCATGACACGAATTCCTTTGTGACTAAGTTTTCCCCTCCCGCGACTGAGTTTTCCGATGAGACTACTCACAGTGACAAGGTTTTCGAGTTTTTCCCACACAAAGATGTTACTTTACTAGGATTTGCCATGGAAACTCGTTCGGTGACTAAGGTTTTCCCATTAGTTGACTCATTAGTCCCATGGCACTAATTCCTTAGTGACTAAGTTTCCCCCTCCTGTGGCTGAGTTTTCCCATGTGACTACTCACAGTGGCCAGGTTTTCGAGTTATTCCAACACAAAGAGGTTATTCTACTAGGTTTTGCCATTGAAACTAGTCCATTGACTAAGGTTTTCCCATCCGGTGACTCATTTTTCCCATGACACTAATTCCTTAGTGACTAAGTTTTCCCCTCACGTGACTGAGTTTTCCCGTGAGACTAGTCAAGGTGATGAGGTTCTCGAGTTTTTCCCACACAAAGAGGTTATTTTACAAGTATTTTCCATTGAAACTCGTCCGGTGAGTAAAATTTTCCCATCCGGTGACTCATTTTTTCCATGACACGAATTCCTTTGTGACTAAGTTTTCCCCTCCTGCGACTGAGTTTTCCGATGAGACTGCTCACAGTGACAAGGTTTTCTAGTTTTTCCCACACAAATATGTTACTTTACTAGGATTTGCCATGGAAACTCGTTCGGTGACTAAGGTTTTCCCATTAGTTGACTCATTAGTCCCATGGCACTAATTCCTTAGTGACTAAGTTTCCCCCTCCTGTGGCTGAGTTTTCCCATGTGACTACTCACAGTGGCCAGGTTTTCGAGTTATTCCAACACAAAGAGGTTATTCTACTAGGTTTTGCCATTGAAACTAGTCCATTGACTAAGGTTTTCCCATCCGGTGACTCATTTTTCCCATGACACTAATTCCTTAGTGACTAAGTTTTCCCCTCACGTGACTGAGTTTTCCCGTGAGACTAGTCAAGGTGATGAGGTTCTCGAGTTTTTCCCACACAAAGAGGTTATTTTACAAGTATTTTCCATTGAAACTCGTCCGGTGAGTAAAATTTTCCCATCCGGTGACTCATTTTTTCCATGACACGAATTCCTTTGTGACTAAGTTTTCCCCTCCCGCGACTGAGTTTTCCGATGAGACTACTCACAGTGACAAGGTTTTCTAGTTTTTCCCACACAAAGATGTTACTTTACTAGGATTTGCCAAGGAAACTCGTTCGGTGACTAAGGTTTCCCCATTAGTTGACTCATTAGTCCCATGGCACTAATTCCTTAGTGACTAAGTTTCCCCCTCCTGTGGCTGAGTTTTCCCATGAGATTACTCACAGTGGCCAGGTTTTCGAGTTATTCCAACACAAAGATGTTAATTACTAGGTTTTGCCAATGAAACTAGTCCATTGACTAAAGTTTTCCAATACGGTGACTCATTTTTCCCATGACACTAATTCCTTAGTGACTAAGTTTTCCCCTCACGTGACTGAGTTTTCCCGTGAGACTAGTCAAGGTGATGAGGATCTCGAGTTTTACCCACACACAGAGGTTATTTTACAAGTATTTTCCATTGAAACTCGTCCGGTGAGTAAAATTTTCCCATCCGGTGACTCATTTTTTCCATGACACGAATTCATTTGTGACTAAGTTTTCCCCTCCCGCGACTGAGTTTTCCGATGAGACTACTCACAGTGACAAGGTTTTCTAGTTTTTCCCACACAAAGATGTTACTTTACTAGGATTTGCCATGGAAACTCGTTCGGTGACTAAGGTTTCCCCATTAGTTGACTCATTAGTCCCATGGCACTAATTCCTTAGTGACTTAGTTTCCCCCTCCTGTGGCTGAGTTTTCCCATGATATTACTCACAGTGGCCAGGTTTTTGAGTTATTCCAACACAAAGAGGTTAATTACTAGGTTTTGCCAATGAAACTAGTCCATTGACTAAGGTTTTCCAATCCGGTGACTCATTTTTCCCATGACACTAATTCCTTAGTGACTAAGTTTTCCCCTCACGTGACTGAGTTTTCCCGTGAGACTAGTCAAGGTGATGAGGTTCTCGATATTTTCCCACCCAAAGAGGTTATTTTACAAGTATTTTCCATTGAAACTCGTCCGGTGAGTAAAATTTTCCCATACGGTGACTCAGTTTTTCCATGACACGAATTCCTTTGTGACTAAGTTTTCCCCTCCCGCGACTGAGTTTTCCGATGAGACTACTCACAGTGACAAGGTTTTCGAGTTTTTCCCACACAAAGATGTTACTTTACTAGGATTTGCCATGGAAACTCGTTCGGTGACTAAGGTTTTCCCATTAGTTGACTCATTAGTCCCATGGCACTAATTCCTTAGTGACTAAGTTTCCCCCTCCTGTGGCTGAGTTTTCCCATGTGACTACTCACAGTGGTCAGGTTTTCGAGTTATTCCAACACAAAGAGGTTATTTTACTAGGTTTTGCCATTGAAACTAGTCCATTGACTAAGGTTTTCCCATCCGGTGACTCATTTTTCCCATGACACTAATTCCTTAGTGACTAAGTTTTCCCCTCACGTGACTGAGTTTTCCCGTGAGACTAGTCAAGGTGATGAGGTTCTCGAGTTTTTCCCACACAAAGAGGTTATTTTACAAGTATT
Organism: Acmispon strigosus; assembly: GCA_030819835.1. Taxonomy (NCBI): domain Eukaryota; kingdom Viridiplantae; phylum Streptophyta; class Magnoliopsida; order Fabales; family Fabaceae; genus Acmispon; species Acmispon strigosus. The sequence goes on along the minus strand of JAUAMA010000002.1, from coordinate 68,505,538 downwards.
TTCCATTGAAACTCTTCCGGAGAGTAAAATTTTCCCATCCGGTGACTCATTTTTTCCATGACACGAATTCCTTTGTGACTAAGTTTTCCCCTCCCGCGACTGAGTTTTCCGATGAGACTACTCACAGTGACAAGGTTTTCTAGTTTTTCCCACACAAAGATGTTACTTTACTAGGATTTGCCATGGAAACTCGTTCGGTGACTAAGGTTTTCCCATTAGTTGACTCATTAGTCCCATGGCACTAATTCCTTAGTGATTAAGTTTCCCCCTCCTGTGGCTGAGTTTTCCCATGTGACTACTCACAGTGGTCAGGTTTTCGAGTTATTCCAACACAAAGAGGTTATTTTACTAGGTTTTGCCATTGAAACTAGTCTATTGACTAAGGTTTTCCCATCCGGTGACTCATTTTTCCCATGACACTAATTCCTTAGTGACTAAGTTTTCCCCTCACGTGACTGAGTTTTCCCGTGAGACTAGTCAAGGTGATGAGGTTCTCGAGTTTTTCCCACACAAAGAGGTTATTTTACAAGTATTTTCCATTGAAACTCGTCCGGTGAGTAAAATTTTCCCATCCGGTGACTCATTTTTTCCATGACACCAATTCCATTGTGACTAAGTTTTCCCCTCCCGCGACTGAGTTTTCCGATGAGACTACTCACAGTGACAAGGTTTTCTAGTTTTTCCCACACAAAGATGTTACTTTACTAGGATTTGCCATGGAAACTCGTTCGGTGACTAAGGTTTCCCCATTAGTTGACTCATTAGTCCCATGGCACTAATTCCTTAGTGACTAAGTTTCCCCCTCCTGTGGCTGAGTTTTCCCATGATATTACTCACAGTGGCCAGGTTTTTGAGTTATTCCAACACAAAGAGGTTAATTACTAGGTTTTGCCAATGAAACTAGTCCATTGACTAAGGTTTTCCAATCTGGTGACTCATTTTTCCCATGACACTAATTCCTTAGTGACTAAGTTTTCCCCTCACGTGACTGAGTTTTCCCGTGAGACTAGTCAAGGTGATGAGGTTCTCGATATTTTCCCACCCAAAGAGGTTATTTTACAAGTATTTTCCATTGAAACTCGTCCGGTGAGTAAAATTTTCCCATACGGTGACTCAGTTTTTCCATGACACGAATTCCTTTGTGACTAAGTTTTCCCCTCCCGCGACTGAGTTTTCCGATGAGACTACTCACAGTGACAAGGTTTTCGAGTTTTTCCCACACAAAGATGTTACTTTACTAGGATTTGCCATGGAAACTCGTTCGGTGACTAAGGTTTTCCCATTAGTTGACTCATTAGTCCCATGGCACTAATTCCTTAGTGACTAAGTTTCCCCCTCCTGTGGCTGAGTTTTCCCATGTGACTACTCACAGTGGCCAGGTTTTCGAGTTATTCCAACACAAAGAGGTTATTCTACTAGGTTTTGCCATTGAAACTAGTCCATTGACTAAGGTTTTCCCATCCGGTGACTCATTTTTCCCATGACACTAATTCCTTAGTGACTAAGTTTTCCCCTCACGTGACTGAGTTTTCCCGTGAGACTAGTCAAGGTGATGAGGTTCTCGAGTTTTTCCCACACAAAGAGGTTATTTTACAAGTATTTTCCATTGAAACTCGTCCGGTGAGTAAAATTTTCCCATCCGGTGACTCATTTTTTCCATGACACGAATTCCTTTGTGACTAAGTTTTCCCCTCCTGCGACTGAGTTTTCCGATGAGACTGCTCACAGTGACAAGGTTTTCTAGTTTTTCCCACACAAATATGTTACTTTACTAGGATTTGCCATGGAAACTCGTTCGGTGACTAAGGTTTTCCCATTAGTTGACTCATTAGTCCCATGGCACTAATTCCTTAGTGACTAAGTTTCCCCCTCCTGTGGCTGAGTTTTCCCATGTGACTACTCACAGTGGCCAGGTTTTCGAGTTATTCCAACACAAAGAGGTTATTCTACTAGGTTTTGCCATTGAAACTAGTCCATTGACTAAGGTTTTCCCATCCGGTGACTCATTTTTCCCATGACACTAATTCCTTAGTGACTAAGTTTTCCCCTCACGTGACTGAGTTTTCCCGTGAGACTAGTCAAGGTGATGAGGTTCTCGAGTTTTTCCCACACAAAGAGGTTATTTTACAAGTATTTTCCATTGAAACTCGTCCGGTGAGTAAAATTTTCCCATCCGGTGACTCATTTTTTCCATGACACGAATTCCTTTGTGACTAAGTTTTCCCCTCCCGCGACTGAGTTTTCCGATGAGACTACTCACAGTGACAAGGTTTTCTAGTTTTTCCCACACAAAGATGTTACTTTACTAGGATTTGCCAAGGAAACTCGTTCGGTGACTAAGGTTTCCCCATTAGTTGACTCATTAGTCCCATGGCACTAATTCCTTAGTGACTAAGTTTCCCCCTCCTGTGGCTGAGTTTTCCCATGAGATTACTCACAGTGGCCAGGTTTTCGAGTTATTCCAACACAAAGATGTTAATTACTAGGTTTTGCCAATGAAACTAGTCCATTGACTAAAGTTTTCCAATACGGTGACTCATTTTTCCCATGACACTAATTCCTTAGTGACTAAGTTTTCCCCTCACGTGACTGAGTTTTCCCGTGAGACTAGTCAAGGTGATGAGGATCTCGAGTTTTACCCACACACAGAGGTTATTTTACAAGTATTTTCCATTGAAACTCGTCCGGTGAGTAAAATTTTCCCATCCGGTGACTCATTTTTTCCATGACACGAATTCATTTGTGACTAAGTTTTCCCCTCCCGCGACTGAGTTTTCCGATGAGACTACTCACAGTGACAAGGTTTTCTAGTTTTTCCCACACAAAGATGTTACTTTACTAGGATTTGCCATGGAAACTCGTTCGGTGACTAAGGTTTCCCCATTAGTTGACTCATTAGTCCCATGGCACTAATTCCTTAGTGACTTAGTTTCCCCCTCCTGTGGCTGAGTTTTCCCATGATATTACTCACAGTGGCCAGGTTTTTGAGTTATTCCAACACAAAGAGGTTAATTACTAGGTTTTGCCAATGAAACTAGTCCATTGACTAAGGTTTTCCAATCCGGTGACTCATTTTTCCCATGACACTAATTCCTTAGTGACTAAGTTTTCCCCTCACGTGACTGAGTTTTCCCGTGAGACTAGTCAAGGTGATGAGGTTCTCGATATTTTCCCACCCAAAGAGGTTATTTTACAAGTATTTTCCATTGAAACTCGTCCGGTGAGTAAAATTTTCCCATACGGTGACTCAGTTTTTCCATGACACGAATTCCTTTGTGACTAAGTTTTCCCCTCCCGCGACTGAGTTTTCCGATGAGACTACTCACAGTGACAAGGTTTTCGAGTTTTTCCCACACAAAGATGTTACTTTACTAGGATTTGCCATGGAAACTCGTTCGGTGACTAAGGTTTTCCCATTAGTTGACTCATTAGTCCCATGGCACTAATTCCTTAGTGACTAAGTTTCCCCCTCCTGTGGCTGAGTTTTCCCATGTGACTACTCACAGTGGTCAGGTTTTCGAGTTATTCCAACACAAAGAGGTTATTTTACTAGGTTTTGCCATTGAAACTAGTCCATTGACTAAGGTTTTCCCATCCGGTGACTCATTTTTCCCATGACACTAATTCCTTAGTGACTAAGTTTTCCCCTCACGTGACTGAGTTTTCCCGTGAGACTAGTCAAGGTGATGAGGTTCTCGAGTTTTTCCCACACAAAGAGGTTATTTTACAAGTATTTTCCATTGAAACTCTTCCGGAGAGTAAAATTTTCCCATCCGGTGACTCATTTTTTCCATGACACGAATTCCTTTGTGACTAAGTTTTCCCCTCCCGCGACTGAGTTTTCCGATGAGACTACTCACAGTGACAAGGTTTTCTAGTTTTTCCCACACAAAGATGTTACTTTACTAGGATTTGCCATGGAAACTCGTTCGGTGACTAAGGTTTTCCCATTAGTTGACTCATTAGTCCCATGGCACTAATTCCTTAGTGATTAAGTTTCCCCCTCCTGTGGCTGAGTTTTCCCATGTGACTACTCACAGTGGTCAGGTTTTCGAGTTATTCCAACACAAAGAGGTTATTTTACTAGGTTTTGCCATTGAAACTAGTCTATTGACTAAGGTTTTCCCATCCGGTGACTCATTTTTCCCATGACACTAATTCCTTAGTGACTAAGTTTTCCCCTCACGTGACTGAGTTTTCCCGTGAGACTAGTCAAGGTGATGAGGTTCTCGAGTTTTTCCCACACAAAGAGGTTATTTTACAAGTATTTTCCATTGAAACTCGTCCGGTGAGTAAAATTTTCCCATCCGGTGACTCATTTTTTCCATGACACCAATTCCATTGTGACTAAGTTTTCCCCTCCCGCGACTGAGTTTTCCGATGAGACTACTCACAGTGACAAGGTTTTCTAGTTTTTCCCACACAAAGATGTTACTTTACTAGGATTTGCCATGGAAACTCGTTCGGTGACTAAGGTTTCCCCATTAGTTGACTCATTAGTCCCATGGCACTAATTCCTTAGTGACTAAGTTTCCCCCTCCTGTGGCTGAGTTTTCCCATGATATTACTCACAGTGGCCAGGTTTTTGAGTTATTCTAACACAAAGAGGTTAATTACTAGGTTTTGCCAATGAAACTAGTCCATTGACTAAGGTTTTCCAATCCGGTGACTCATTTTTCCCATGACACTAATTCCTTAGTGACTAAGTTTTCCCCTCACGTGACTGAGTTTTCCCGTGAGACTAGTCAAGGTGATGAGGTTCTCGATATTTTCCCACCCAAAGAGGTTATTTTACAAGTATTTTCCATTGAAACTCGTCCGGTGAGTAAAATTTTCCCATACGGTGACTCAGTTTTTCCATGACACGAATTCCTTTGTGACTAAGTTTTCCCCTCCCGCGACTGAGTTTCCGATGAGACTACTCACAGTGACAAGGTTTTCGAGTTTTTCCCACACAAAGATGTTACTTTACTAGGATTTGCCATGGAAACTCGTTCGGTGACTAAGGTTTTCCCATTAGTTGACTCATTAGTCCCATGGCACTAATTCCTTAGTGACTAAGTTTCCCCCTCCTGTGGCTGAGTTTTCCCATGTGACTACTCACAGTGGTCAGGTTTTCGAGTTATTCCAACACAAAGAGGTTATTTTACTAGGTTTTGCCATTGAAACTAGTCCATTGACTAAGGTTTTCCCATCCGGTGACTCATTTTTCCCATGACACTAATTCCTTAGTGACTAAGTTTTCCCCTCACGTGACTGAGTTTTCCCGTGAGACTAGTCAAGGTGATGAGGTTCTCGATATTTTCCCACCCAAAGAGGTTATTTTACAAGTATTTTCCATTGAAACTCGTCCGATGAGTAAAATTTTCCCATACGGTGACTCAGTTTTTCCATGACACGAATTCCTTTGTGACTAAGTTTTCCCCTCCCGCGACTGAGTTTTCCGATGAGACTACTCACAGTGACAAGGTTTTCTAGTTTTTCCCACACAAAGATGTTACTTTACTAGGATTTTCCATGGAAACTCGTTCGGTGACTAAGGTTTCCCCATTAGTTGACTCATTAGTCCCATGGCACTAATTCCTTAGTGACTAAGTTTCCCCCTCCTGCGGCTGAGTTTTCCCATGAGATTACTCACAGTGGCCAGGTTTTCGAGTTATTCCAACACAAAGAGGTTAATTACTAGGTTTTGCCAATGAAACTAGTCCATTGACTAAGGTTTTCCAATCCGGTGACTCATTTTTCCCATGACACTAATTCCTTAGTGACTAAGTTTTCCCCTCACGTGACTGAGTTTTCCCGTGAGACTAGTCAAGGTGATGAGGTTCTCGAGTTTTTCCCACACAAAGAGGTTATTTTACAAGTATTTTCCATTGAAACTCGTCCGGTGAGTAAAATTTTCCCATCCGGTGACTCATATTTTCCATGACACGAATTCATTTGTGACTAAGTTTTCCCCTCCCGCGACTGAGTTTTCTGATGAGACTACTCACAGTGACAAGGTTTTCTAGTTTTTCCCACACAAAGATGTTACTTTACTAGGATTTGCCATGGAAACTCGTTCGGTGACTAAGGTTTTCCCATTAGTTGACTCATTAGTCGACTCATTAGTCCCATGGCACTAATTCCTTAGTGATTAAGTTTCCCCCTCCTGTGGCTGAGTTTTCCCATGTGACTACTCACAGTGGTCAGGTTTTCGAGTTATTCCAACACAAAGAGGTTATTTTACTAGGTTTTGCCATTGAAACTAGTCTATTGACTAAGGTTTTCCCATCCGGTGACTCATTTTTGCCATGACACTAGTTCCTGAGTGACTAAGTTTTCCCCTCACGTGACTGAGTTTTCTCGTGAGACTAGTCAAGGTGATGAGGTTCTCGAGTTTTTCCCACACAAAGAGGTTATTTTACAAGTATTTTCCATTGAAACTCATCCGGTGAGTAAAATTTTCCCATCCGGTGACTCATTTTTTCCATGACACAAATTCCTTTGTGACTAAGTTTTCCCCTCCCGCGACTGAGTTTTCCGATGAGACTACTCACAGTGACAAGGTTTTCTAGTTATTCCCACACAAAGATGTTACTTTACTAGGATTTGCCATGGAAACTCGTTCGGTGACTAAGGTTTCCCCATTAGTTGACCCATTAGTCCCATGGCACTAATTCCTTAGTGACTAAGTTTCCCCCTCCTGTGGCTGAGTTTTCCCATGATATTACTCACAGTGGCCAGGTTTTTGAGTTATTCCAACACAAAGAGGTTAATTACTAGGTTTTGCCAATGAAACTAGTCCATTGACTAAGGTTTTCCAATCCGGTGACTCATTTTTCCCATGACACTAATTCCTTAGTGACTAAGTTTTCCCCTCACGTGACTGAGTTTTCCCGTGAGACTAGTCAAGGTGATGAGGTTCTCGATATTTTCCCACCCAAAGAGGTTATTTTACAAGTATTTTCCATTGAAACTCGTCCGGTGAGTAAAATTTTCCCATACGGTGACTCAGTTTTTCCATGACACGAATTCCTTTGTGACTAAGTTTTCCCCTCCCGCGATTGAGTTTTCCGATGAGACTACTCACAGTGACAAGGTTTTCGAGTTTTTCCCACACAAAGATGTTACTTTACTAGGTTTTGCCATAGAAACTCGTTCGGTGACTAAGGTTTTCCCATTAGTTGACTCATTAGTCCCATGGCACTAATTCCTTAGTGACTAAGTTTCCCCCTCCTGTGGCTGAGTTTTCCCATGTGCCTACTCACAGTGGTCAGGTTTTCGAGTTATTCCAACACATAAGAGGTTATTTTACTAGGTTTTGCCATTGAAACTAGTCCATTGACTAAGGTTTTCCCATCCGGTGACTCATTTTTCCCATGACACTAATTCCTTAGTGACTAAGTTTTCCCCTCACGTGACTGAGTTTTCCCGTGAGACTAGTCAAGGTGATGAGGTTCTCGAGTTTTTCCCACACAAAGAGGTTATTTTACAAGTATTTTCCATTGAAACTCGTCCGGAGAGTAAAATTTTCCCATCCGGTGACTCATTTTTTCCATGACACGAATTCCTTTGTGACTAAGTTTTCCCCTCCCGCGACTGAGTTTTCTGATGAGACTACTCACAGTGACAAGGCTTTCTAGTTTTTCCCACACAAAGATGTTACTTTACTAGGATTTGCCATGGAAACTCGTTCGGTGACTAAGGTTTCCCCATTAGTTGACTCATTAGTCCCATGGCACTAATTCCTTAGTGACTAAGTTTCCCCCTCCTGTGGCTGAGTTTTCCCATGAGATTACTCACAGTGGCCAGGTTTTCGAGTTATTCCAACACAAAGAGGTTAATTACTAGGTTTTGCCAATGAAACTAGTCCATTGACTAAGGTTTTCCAATCCGGTGACTCATTTTTCCCATGACACTAATTCCTTAGTGACTAAGTTTTCCCCTCACGTGACTGAGTTTTCCCGTGAGACTAGTCAAGGTGATGAGGTTCTCGATATTTTCCCACCCAAAGAGGTTATTTTACAAGTATTTTCCATTGAAACTCGTCCGGTGTGTAAAATTTTCCCATACGGTGACTCAGTTTTTCCATGACACGAATTCCTTTGTGACTAAGTTTTCCCCTCCCGGGACTGAGTTTTCCGATGAGACTACTCACAGTGACAAGGTTTTCGAGTTTTTCCCACACAAAGATGTTACTTTACTAGGATTTACCATGGAAACTCGTTCGGTGACTAAGGTTTTCCCATTAGTTGACTCATTAGTCCCATGGCACTAATTCCTTAGTGACTAAGTTTCCCCCTCCTGTGGCTGAGTTTTCCCATGAGATTACTCACAGTGGCCAGGTTTTCGAGTTATTCCAACACAAAGAGGTTAATTACTAGGTTTTGCCAATGAAACTAGTCCATTGACTAAGGTTTTCCAATCCGGTGACTCATTTTTCCCATGACACTAATTCCTTAGTGACTAAGTTTTCCCCTCACGTGACTGAGTTTTCCCGTGAGACTAGTCAAGGTGATGAGGTTCTCGATATTTTCCCACCCAAAGAGGTTATTTTACAAGTATTTTCCATTGAAACTCGTCCGGTGTGTAAAATTTTCCCATACGGTGACTCAGTTTTTCCATGACACGAATTCCTTTGTGACTAAGTTTTCCCCTCCCGCGACTGAGTTTTCCGATGAGACTACTCACAGTGACAAGGTTTTCGAGTTTTTCCCACACAAAGATGTTACTTTACTAGGTTTTGCCATAGAAACTCGTTCGGTGACTAAGGTTTTCCCATTAGTTGACTCATTAGTCCCATGGCACTAATTCCTTAGTGACTAAGTTTCCCCCTCCTGTGGCTGAGTTTTCCAGGAGACTACTCACAGTGGTCAGGTTTTCGAGTTATTCCAACACAAAGATGTTAATTACTAGGTTTTGCCAATGAAACTAGTCCATTGACTAAAGTTTTCCAATACGGTGACTCATTTTTCCCATGACACTAATTCCTTATTGACTAAGTTTTCCCCTCACGTGACTGAGTTTTCCCGTGAGACTAGTCAAGGTGATGAGGTTCTCGATATTTTCCCACCCAAAGAGGTTATTTTACAAGTATTTTCCATTGAAACTCGTCCGGTGAGTAAAATTTTCCCATACGGTGACTCAGTTTTTCCATGACACGAATTCCTTTGTGACTAAGTTTTCCCCTCCCGCGACTGAGTTTTCCGATGAGACTACTCACAGTGACAAGGTTTTCGAGTTTTTCCCACACAAAGATGTTACTTTACTAGGATTTGCCATAGAAACTCGTTCGGTGACTAAGGTTTTCCCATTAGTTGACTCATTAGTCCCATGGCACTAATTCCTTAGTGACTAAGTTTCCCCCTCCTGTGGCTGAGTTTTCCCATGTGACTACTCACAGTGGTCAGGTTTTCGAGTTATTCCAACACAAAGAGGTTATTTTACTAGGTTTTGCCATTGAAACTAGTCCATTGACTAAGGTTTTCCCATCCGGTGACTCATTTTTCCCATGACACTAATTCCTTAGTGACTAAGTTTTCCCCTCACGTGACTGAGTTTTCCCGTGAGACTAGTCAAGGTGATGAGGTTCTCGAGTTTTTCCCACACAAAGAGGTTATTTTACAAGTATTTTCCATTGAAACTCGTCCGTAGAGTAAAATTTTCCCATCCGGTGAGTCATTTTTTCCATGACACGAATTCCTTTGTGACTAAGTTTTCCCCTCCCGCGACTGAGTTTTCCGATGAGACTACTCACAGTGACAAGGTTTTCTAGTTTTTCCCACACAAAGATGTTACTTTACTAGGATTTGCCATGGAAACTCGTTCGGTGACTAAGGTTTCCCCATTAGTTGACTCATTAGTCCCATGGCACTAATTCCTTAGTGACTAAGTTTCCCCCTCCTGTGGCTGAGTTTTCCCATGAGATTACTCACAGTGGCCAGGTTTTCGAGTTATTCCAACACAAAGAGGTTAATTACTAGGTTTTGCCAATGAAACTAGTCCATTGACTAAGGTTTTCCAATCCGGTGACTCATTTTTCCCATGACACTAATTCCTTAGTGACTAAGTTTTCCCCTCACGTGACTGAGTTTTCCCGTGAGACTAGTCAAGGTGATGAGGTTCTCGATATTTTCCCACGCAAAGAGGTTATTTTACAAGTATTTTCCATTGAAACTCGTCCGGTGTGTAAAATTTTCCCATACGGTGACTAAGTTTTTCCATGACACGAATTCCTTTGTGACTAAGTTTTCCCCTCCCGGGACTGAGTTTTCCGATGAGACTACTCACAGTGACAAGGTTTTCGAGTTTTTCCCACACAAAGATGTTACTTTACTAGGATTTACCATGGAAACTCGTTCGGTGACTAAGGTTTTCCCATTAGTTGACTCATTAGTCCCATGGCACTAATTCCTTAGTGACTAAGTTTCCCCCTCCTGTGGCTGAGTTTTCCATGAGACTACTCACAGTGGTCAGGTTTTCGAGTTATTCCAACACAAAGATGTTAATTACTAGGTTTTGCCAATGAAACTAGTCCATTGACTAAAGTTTTCCAATACGGTGACTCATTTTTCCCATGACACTAATTCCTTAGTGACTAAGTTTTCCCCTCACGTGACTGAGTTTTCCCGTGAGACTAGTCAAGGTGATGAGGATCTCGAGTTTTACCCACACACAGAGGTTATTTTACAAGTATTTTCCATTGAAACTCGTCCGGTGAGTAAAACTTTCCCATCCGGTGACTCATTTTTTCCATGACACGAATTCATTTGTGACTAAGTTTTCCCCTCCCGCGACTGAGTTTTCTGATGAGACTACTCACAGTGACAAGGTTTTCTAGTTTTTCCCACACAAAGATGTTACTTTACTAGGATTTGCCATGGAAACTCGTTCGGTGACTTAGGTTTCCCCATTAGTTGACTCATTAGTCCCATGGCACTAATTCCTTAGTGACTAAGTTTCCCCCTCATGTGGCTGTGTTTTCCCATGAGACTACTCACAGTGGTCAGGTTTTCGAGTTATTCCAACACAAAGAGGTTAATTACTAGGTTTTGCCATTGAAACTAGTCCATTGACTAAGGTTTTCCCATCCGGTGACTCATTTTTCCCATGACACTAATTCCTTAGTGACTAAGTTTTCCCCTCACGTGACTGAGTTTTCCCGTGAGACTAGTCAAGGTGATGAGGATCTCGAGTTTTTCCCACACAAAGAGGTTATTTTACAAGTATTTTCCATTGAAACTCGTCCGGTGAGTAAATTTTCCCATCCGGTAACTCATTTTTTCCATGACAAGAATTCATTTGTGACTAAGTTTTCCCCTCCCGCGACTGAGTTTTCTGATGAGACTACTCACAGTGACAAGGTTTTCTAGTTTTTCCCACACAAAGATGTTACTTTACTAGGATTTGCCATGGAAACTCGTTCGGTGACTAAGGTTTCCCCATTAGTTGACTCATTAGTCCCATGGCACTAATTCCTTAGTGAATAAGTTTCCCCCTCCTGTGGCTGAGTTTTCCCATGAGATTACTCACAGTGGCCAGGTTTTCGAGTTATTCCAACACAAAGAGGTTAATTACTAGGTTTTGCCAATGAAACTAGTCCATTGACTAAGGTTTTCCAATCCGGTGACTCATTTTTCCCATGACACTAATTCCTTAGTGATTAAGTTTTCCCCTCACGTGACTGAGTTTTCCCGTGAGACTAGTCAAGGTGATGAGGTTCTCGAGTTTTTCCCACACAAAGAGGTCATTTTACAAGTATTTTCCATTGAAACTCGTCCGGTGAGTAAAATTTTCCCATCCGGTGACTCATTTTTTCCATGACACGAATTCCTTTGTGACTAAGTTTTCCCCTCCCGCGACTGAGTTTTCCGATGAGACTACTCACAGTGACAAGGTTTTCTAGTTTTTCCCACACAAAGATGTTACTTTACTAGGATTTGCCATGGAAACTCGTTCGGTGACTAAGGTTTCCCCATTAGTTGACTCATTAGTCCCATGGCACTAATTCCTTAATGACTAAGTTTCCCCCTCCTGTGGCTGAGTTTTCCCATGAGACTACTCACAGTGGCCAGGTTTTCGAGTTATTCCAACACAAAGAGGTTAATTACTAGGTTTTGCCATTGAAACTAGTCCATTGACTAAGGTTTTCCCATCCGGTGACTCATTTTTCCCATGACACTAATTCCTTAGTGACTAAGTTTTCCCCTCACGTGACTGAGTTTTCCCGTGAGACTAGTCAAGGTGATGAGGTTCTCGATATTTTCCCACTCAAAGAGGTTATTTTACAAGTATTTTCCATTGAAACTCGTCCGGTGAGTAAAATTTTCCCATACGGTGACTCAGTTTTTCCATGACACGAATTCCTTTGTGACTAAGTTTTCCCCTCCCGCGACTGAGTTTTCCGATGAGACTACTCACAGTGACAAGGTTTTCGAGTTTTTCCCACACAAAGATGTTACTTTACTAGGATTTGCCATGGAAACTCGTTCGGTGACTAAGGTTTTCCCATTATTTGACTCATTAGTCCCATGGCACTAATTCCTTTGTGACTAAGATTTCCCCTCCCGCGACTGAGTTTTCCGATGAGACTACTCACAGTGACAAGGTTTTCGAGTTTTTCCCACACAAAGATGTTACTTTACTAGGATTTGCCATGGAAACTCGTTCGGTGACTAAGGTTTCCCCATTAGTTGACTCATTAGTCCCATGGCACTAATTCCTTAGTGACTAAGTTTCCCCCTCCTGTGGCTGAGTTTTCCCATGAGACTACTCACAGGGGTCAGGTTTTCGAGTTATTCCAACACAAAGAGGTTATTTTAGTAGGTTTTGCCATTGAAACTAGTCCATTGACTAAGGTTTTCCCATCCGGTGACTCATTTTTCCGATGACACTAATTCCTTAGTGACTAAGTTTTCCCCTCACGTGACTGAGTTTTCCCGTGAGACTAGTCAAGGTGATGAGGTTCTCGAGTTTTTCCCACACAAAGAGGTTATTTTACAAGTATTTTCCATTGAAACTCGTCCGGTGAGTAAAATTTTCCCATCCGGTGACTCATTTTTTCCATGACACGAATTCCTTTGTGACTAAGTTTTCCCCTCCCGCGACTGAGTTTTCCGATGAGACTACTCACAGTGACAAGGTTTTCTAGTTTTTCCCACACAAAGATGTTACTTTACTAGGATTTGCCATGGAAACTCGTTCGGTGACTAAGGTTTCCCCATTAGTTGACTCATTAGTCCCATGGCACTAATTCCTTAGTGACTAAGTTTCCCCCTCCTGTGGCTGAGTTTTCCCATGAGACTACTCACAGTGGTCAGGTTTTCGAGTTATTCCAACACAAAGAGGTTATTTTACTAGGTTTTTCCATTTAAACTAGTCCATTGACTAAGGTTTTCCCATCCGGTGACTCATTTTTCCCATGGCACTAATTCCTTAGTGACTAAGTTTTCCCCTCACGTGACTGAGTTTTCCCGTGACACTAGTCAAGGTGATGAGGTTCTCGATATTTTCCCACCCAAAGAGGTTATTTTACAAGTATTTTCCATTGAAACTCGTCCGGTGAGTAAAATTTTCCCATACGGTGACTCAGTTTTTCCATGACACGAATTCCTTTGTGACTAAGTTTTCCCCCCCCGCGACTGAGTTTTCCGATGAGACTACTCACAGTGACAAGGTTTTCGAGTTTTTCCCACACAAAGATGTTACTTTACTACGATTTGCCATAAAAACTCGTTCGGTGACTAAGGTTTTTCCATTAGTTGACTCATTAGTCCCATGGCACTAATTCCTTAGTGACTAAGTTTCCCCCTCCTGTGGCTGAGTTTTCCCATGAGACTACTCACAGTGGTCAGGTTTTCGAGTTATTCCAACACAAAGAGGTTAATTACTAGGTTTTGCCAATGAAACTAGTCCATTGACTAAGGTTTTCCAATCCGGTGACTCATTTTTCCCATGACACTAATTCCTTAGTGACTAAGTTTTCCCCTCACGTGACTGAGTTTTCCCGTGAGACTAGTCAAGGTGATGAGGTTCTCGATATTTTCCCACCCAAAGAGGTTATTTTACAAGTATTTTCCATTGAAACTCGTCCGGTGAGTAAAATTTTCCCATACGGTGACTCAGTTTTTCCATGACACGAATTCCTTTGTGACTAAGTTTTCCCCTCCCGCGACTGAGTTTTCCGATGAGACTACTCACAGTGACAAGGTTTTCTAGTTTTTCCCACACAAAGATGTTACTTTACTAGGATTTGCCATGGAAACTCGTTCGGTGACTAAGGTTTCCCCATTAGTTGACTCATTAGTCCCATGGCACTAATTCCTTAGTGACTAAGTTTCCCCCTCCTGTGGCTGAGTTTTCCCATGAGACTACTCACAGTGGTCAGGTTTTCGAGTTATTCCAACACAAAGAGGTTATTTTACTAGGTTTTGCCATTGAAACTAGTCCATTGACTAAGGTTTTCCCATCCGGTGACTCATTTTTCCCATGGCACTAATTCCTTAGTGACTAAGTTTTCCCCTCACGTGACTGAGTTTTCCCGTAACACTAGTCAAGGTGATGAGGTTCTCGGTATTTTCCCACCCAAAGAGGTTATTTTACAAGTATTTTCCATTGAAACTCGTCCGGTGAGTAAAATTTTCCCATACGGTGACTCAGTTTTTCCATGACACGAATTCCTTTGTGACTAAGTTTTCCCCTCCCGCGACTGAGTTTTCCGATGAGACTACTCACAGTGACAAGGTTTTCTAGTTTTTCCCACACAAAGATGTTACTTTACTAGGATTTGCCATGGAAACTCGTTCGGTGACTAAGGTTTCCCCATTAGTTGACTCATTAGTCCCATGGCACTAATTCCTTAGTGACTAAGTTTCCCCCTCCTGTGGCTGAGTTTTCCCATGAGACTACTCACAGTGGTCAGGTTTTCGAGTTATTCCAACACAAAGAGGTTATTTTACTAGGTTTTGCCATTGAAACTAGTCCATTGACTAAGGTTTTCCCATCCGGTGACTCATTTTTCCCATGGCACTAATTCTTTAGTGACTAAGTTTTCCCCTCACGTGACTGAGTTTTCCCGTGACACTAGTCAAGGTGATGAGGTTCTCGATATTTTCCCACCCAAAGAGGTTATTTTACAAGTATTTTCCATTGAAACTCGTCCGGTGAGTAAAATTTTCCCATACGGTGACTCAGTTTTTCCATGACACGAATTCCTTTGTGACTAAGTTTTCCCCTCCCGCGACTGAGTTTTCCGATGAGACTACTCACAGTGACAAGGTTTTCGAGTTTTTCCCACACAAAGATGTTACTTTACTAGGATTTGCCATAAAAACTCGTTCGGTGACTAAGGTTTTCCCATTAGTTGACTCATTAGTCCCATGGCACTAATTCCTTAGTGACTAAGTTTCCCCCTCCTGTGGCTGAGTTTTCCCATGAGATTACTCACAGTGGCCAGGTTTTCGAGTTATTCCAACACAAAGAGGTTAATTACTAGGTTTTGCCAATGAAACTAGTCCATTGACTAAGGTTTTCCAATCCGGTGACTCATTTTTCCCATGACACTAATTCCTTAGTGACTAAGTTTTCCCCACACGTGACTGAGTTTTCCCGTGAGACTAGTCAAGGTCATGAGGTTCTCGGTATTTTCCCACCCAAAGAGGTTATTTTACAAGTATTTTCCATTGAAACTCGTCCGGTGAGTAAAATTTTCCCATACGGTGACTCAGTTTTTCCATGACACGAATTCCTTTGTGACTAAGTTTTCCCCCCCCGCGACTGAGTTTTCCGATGAGACTACTCACAGTGACAAGGTTTTCGAGTTTTTCCCACACAAAGATGTTACTTTACTAGGATTTGCCATAAAAACTCGTTCGGTGACTAAGGTTTTCCCATTAGTTGACTCATTAGTCCCATGGCACTAATTCCTTAGTGACTAAGTTTCCCCCTCCTGTGGCTGAGTTTTCCCATGAGACTACTCACAGTGGTCAGGTTTTCGAGTTATTCCAACACAAAGAGGTTAATTACTAGGTTTTTCCAATGAAACTAGTCCATTGACTAAGGTTTTCCAATCCGGTGACTCATTTTTCCCATGACACTAATTCCTTAGTGACTAAGTTTTCCCCACACGTGACTGAGTTTTCCCGTGAGACTAGTCAAGGTCATGAGGTTCTCGGTATTTTCCCACCCAAAGAGGTTATTTTACAAGTATTTTCCATTGAAACTCGTCCGGTGAGTAAAATTTTCCCATACGGTGACTCAGTTTTTCCATGACACGAATTCCTTTGTGACTAAGTTTTCCCCTCCCGCGACTGAGTTTTCCGATGAGACTACTCACAGTGACAAGGTTTTCTAGTTTTTCCCACACAAAGATGTTACTTTACTAGGATTTGCCATGGAAACTCGTTCGGTGACTAAGGTTTCCCCATTAGTTGACTCATTAGTCCCATGGCACTAATTCCTTAGTGACTAAGTTTCCCCCTCCTGTGGCTGAGTTTTCCCATGAGACTACTCACAGTGGTCAGGTTTTCGAGTTATTCCAACACAAAGAGGTTATTTTACTAGGTTTTGCCATTGAAACTAGTCCATTGACTAAGGTTTTCCCATCCGGTGACTCATTTTTCCCATGGCACTAATTCCTTAGTGACTAAGTTTTCCCCTCACGTGACTGAGTTTTCCCGTGACACTAGTCAAGGTGATGAGGTTCTCGGTATTTTCCCACCCAAAGAGGTTATTTTACAAGTATTTTCCATTGAAACTCGTCCGGTGAGTAAAATTTTCCCATACGGTGACTCAGTTTTTCCATGACACGAATTCCTTTGTGACTAAGTTTTCCCCTCCCGCGACTGAGTTTTCCGATGAGACTACTCACAGTGACAAGGTTTTCTAGTTTTTCCCACACAAAGATGTTACTTTACTAGGATTTGCCATGGAAACTCGTTCGGTGACTAAGGTTTCCCCATTAGTTGACTCATTAGTCCCATGGCACTAATTCCTTAGTGACTAAGTTTCCCCCTCCTGTGGCTGAGTTTTCCCATGAGATTACTCACAGTTGCCAGGTTTTCGAGTTATTCCAACACAAAGAGGTTAATTACTAGGTTTTGCCAATGAAACTAGTCCATTGACTAAGGTTTTCCAATCCGGTGACTCATTTTTCCCATGACACTAATTCCTTAGTGACTAAGTTTTCCCCACACGTGACTGAGTTTTCCCGTGAGACTAGTCAAGGTCATGAGGTTCTCGGTATTTTCCCACCCAAAGAGGTTATTTTACAAGTATTTTCCATTGAAACTCGTCCGGTGAGTAAAATTTTCCCATACGGTGACTCAGTTTTTCCATGACACGAATTCCTTTGTGACTAAGTTTTCCCCTCCCGCGACTGAGTTTTCCGATGAGACTACTCACAGTGACAAGGTTTTCTAGTTTTTCCCACACAAAGATGTTACTTTACTAGGATTTGCCATGGAAACTCGTTCGGTGACTAAGGTTTCCCCATTAGTTGACTCATTAGTCCCATGGCACTAATTCCTTAGTGACTAAGTTTCCCCCTCCTGTGGCTGAGTTTTCCCATGAGACTACTCACAGTGGCCAGGTTTTCGAGTTATTCCAACACAAAGAGGTTAATTACTAGGTTTTGCCATTGAAACTAGTCCATTGACTAAGGTTTTCCCATCCGGTGACTCATTTTTCCCATGACACTAATTCCTTAGTCACTAAGTTTTCCCCTCACGTGACTGAGTTTTCCCGTGAGACTAGTCAAGGTGATGAGGTTCTCGATATTTTCCCTCCCAAAGAGGTTATTTTACAAGTATTTTCCATTGAAACTCGTCCGGTGAGTAAAATTTTCCCATACGGTGACTCAGTTTTTCCGTGACACGAATTCCTTTGTGAGTAAGTTTTCCCCTCCCGCGACTGAGTTTTCCGATGAGACTACTCACAGTGACAAGGTTTTCGAGTTTTTCCCACACAAAGATGTTACTTTACTAGGATTTGCCATGGAAACTCGTTCGGTGACTAAGGTTTTCCCATTATTTGACTCATTAGTCCCATGGCACTAATTCCTTTGTGACTAAGTTTTCCCCTCCCGCGACTGAGTTTTCCGATGAGACTACTCACAGTGACAAGGTTTTCGAGTTTTTCCCACACAAAGATGTTACTTTACTAGGATTTGCCATGGAAACTCGTTCGGTGACTAAGGTTTTCCCATTAGTTGACTCATTAGTCGCATGGCACTAATTCCTTAGTGACTAAGTTTCCCCCTCCTGTGGCTGAGTTTTCCCATGTGACTACTCACAGTGGTTAGGTTTTCGAGTTATTCCAACACAAAGAGGTTAATTTACTAGGTTTTGCCATTGAAACTAGTCCATTGACTAAGGTTTTCCCATCCGGTGACTCATTTTTCCCATGACACTAATTCCTTAGTGACTAAGTTTTCCCCTCACGTGACTGAGTTTTCCCGTGAGACTAGTCAAGGTGATGAGGTTCTCGAGTTTTTCCCACACAAAGAGGTTATTTTACAAGTATTTTCCATTGAAACTCGTCCGGTGAGTAAAATTTTCCCATCCGGTGACTCATTTTTTCCATGAAACGAATTCCTTTGTGACTAAGTTTTCCCCTCCCGCGACTGAGTTTTCCGATGAGACTACTCACAGTGATAAGGTTTTCTAGTTTTTCCCACACAAAGATGTTACTTTACTAGAATTTGCCGTGGAAACTCGTTCGGTGACTAAGGTTTCCCCATTAGTTGACTCATTAGTCCCATGGCACTAATTCCTTAGTGACTAAGTTTCCCCCTCCTGTGGCTGAGTTTAGCCATGAGACTACTCACAGTGGTCAGGTTTTCGAGTTATTCCAACACAAAGAGGTTATTTTACTAGGTTTTGCCATTGAAACTAGTCCATTGACTAAGGTTTTCCCATCCGGTGACTCATTTTTCCCATGGCACTAATTCCTTAGTGACTAAGTTTTCCCCTCACGTGACTGAGTTTTCCCGTGACACTAGTCAAGGTGATGAGGTTCTCGATATTTTCCCACCCAAAGAGGTTATTTTACAAGTATTTTCCATTGAAACTCGTCCGTTGAGTAAAATTTTCCCATACGGTGACTCAGTTTTTCCATGACACGAATTCCTTTGTGACTAAGTTTTCCCCTCCCGCGATTGAGTTTTCCGATGAGACTACTCACAGTGACAAGGTTTTCGAGTTTTTCCCACACAAAGATGTTACTTTACTAGGATTTGCCATAAAAACTCGTTCGGTGACTAAGGTTTTCCCATTAGTTGACTCATTAGTCCCATGGCACTAATTCCTTAGTGACTAAGTTTCCCCCTCTTGTGGCTGAGTTTTCCCATGAGATTACTCACAGTGGCCAGGTTTTTGAGTTATTCCAACACAAAGAGGTTAATTACTAGGTTTTGCCAATGAAACTAGTCCATTGACTAAGGTTTTCCAATCCGGTGACTCATTTTTCCCATGACACTAATTCCTTAGTGACTAATTTTTCCCCACACGTGACTGAGTTTTCCCGTGAGACTAGTCAAGGTCATGAGGTTCTCGGTATTTTCCCACCCAAAGAGGTTATTTTACAAGTATTTTCCATTGAAACTCGTCCGGTGAGTAAAATTTTCCCATACGGTGACTCAGTTTTTCCATGACACGAATTCCTTTGTGACTAAGTTTTCCCCTCCCGCGACTGAGTTTTCCGATGAGACTACTCACAGTGACAAGGTTTTCTAGTTTTTCCCACACAAAGATGTTACTTTACTAGGATTTGCCATGGAAACTCGTTCGGTGACTAAGGTTTCCCCATTAGTTGACTCATTAGTCCCATGGCACTAATTCCTTAGTGACTAAGTTTCCCCCTCCTGTGGCTGAGTTTTCCCATGAGACTACTCACAGTGGTCAGGTTTTCGAGTTATTCCAACACAAAGAGGTTATTTTACTAGGTTTTGCCATTGAAACTAGTCCATTGACTAAGGTTTTCCCATCCGGTGACTCATTTTTCCCATGGCACTAATTCCTTAGTGACTAAGTTTTCCCCTCACGTGACTGAGTTTTCCCGTGACACTAGTCAAGGTGATGAGGTTCTCGATATTTTCCCACCCAAAGAGGTTATTTTACAAGTATTTTCCATTGAAACTCGTCCGGTGAGTAAAATTTTCCCATACGGTGACTCAGTTTTTCCATGACACGAATTCCTTTGTGACTAAGTTTTCCCTTCCCGCGACTGAGTTTTCCGATGAGACTACTCACAGTGACAAGGTTTTCGAGTTTTTCCCACACAAAGATGTTACTTTACTAGGAGTTGCCATAAAAACTCGTTCGGTGACTAAGGTTTTCCCATTAGTTGACTCATTAGTCCCATGGCACTAATTCCTTAGTGACTAAGTTTCCCCCTCCTGTGGCTGAGTTTTCCCATGAGATTACTCACAGTGGCCAGGTTTTCGAGTTATTCCATCACAAAGAGGTTAATTACTAGGTTTTGCTAATGAAACTAGTCCATTGACTAAGGTTTTCCAATCCGGTGACTCATTTTTCCCATGACACTAATTCCATAGTGACTAAGTTTTCCCCACACGTGACTGAGTTTTCCCGTGAGACTAGTCAAGGTCATGAGGTTCTCGGTATTTTCCCACCCAAAGAGGTTATTTTACAAGTATTTTCCATTGAAACTCGTCCGGTGAGTAAAATTTTCCCATACGGTGACTCAGTTTTTCCATGACACGAATTCCTTTGTGACTAAGTTTTCCCCTCCCGCGACTGAGTTTTCCGATGAGACTACTCACAGTGACAAGGTTTTCGAGTTTTTCCCACACAAAGATGTTACTTTCCTAGGATTTGCCATAAAAACTCGTTCGGTGACTAAGGTTTTCCCATTAGTTGACTCATTAGTCCCATGACACTAATTCCTTAGTGAGGTTATTTTACAACGTTTTGCCATTGTAACTAGTCCATTGACTAAGGTTTTCCCATGACACTAATTCCTTAGTGACTAAGTTTTCCCCTCACGTGACTGAGTTTTCCCGTGAGACTAGTCAAGGTGATGAGGTTCTCGAGTTTTTCCCACACAAAAGGTTATTTTACAAATATTTTCCATCGAAACTCGTCCGGTGAGTAAAATTTTCCCATCCGCTGACTCATTTTTTCCATGACACGAATTTCTTTGTGACTAAGTTTTCCCTTCCCGCGACTGAGTTTTCCGATGAGATTACTCACAGTGACAAGGTTTTCTAGTTTTTCCCACACAAAGATGTTACTTTACTAGGATTTGCCATGGAAACTCGTTCAATGACTAAGGTTTTCCCATTAGTTGACTCATTAGTCCCATGGCACTAATTCCTTACTGACTAAGTTTCCCCCTCTTGTGGCTGAGTTTTCCCATGAGACTACTCACAGTGGCCAGGTTTTCGAGTTATTCCAACACAAAGAGGTTAATTACTAGGTTTTGCCATTGAAACTAGTCCATTGACTAAGGTTTTCCCATCCGGTGACTCATTTTTCCCATGACACTAATTCCTTAGTGACTAAGTTTTCCCCTCACGTGACTGAGTTTTCCCGTGAGACTAGTCAAGGTGATGAGGTTCTCGAGTTTTTCCCACCCAAAGAGGTTATTTTACAAGTATTTTCCATTGAAACTCGTTCGGTGAGTAAAATTTTCCCATACGGTGACTCTGTTTTTCCATGACACGAATTCCTTTGTGACTAAGTTTTCCCCTCCAGGGACTGAGTTTTCCGATGAGACTACTCACAGTGACAAGGTTTTCTAATTTTTCCCACACAAATATGTTACTTTACTAGGATTTGCCATGGAAACTTGTTCGGTGACTAAGGTTTTCCCATTAGTTGACTCATTAGTCCCGTGGCACTAATTCCTTAGTGACTAAGTTTCCCCCTCCTGTGGCTGAGTTTTCCCATGAGACTACTCACAGTGGCCAGGTTTTCGGGTTATTCCAACACAAAGAGGTTAATTACTAGGTTTTGCCATTGAAACTAGTCCATTGACTAAGGTTTTCCCATCCGGTGACTCATTTTTCCCATGACACTAATTCCTTAGTGACTAAGTTTTCCCCTCACGTGACTAAGTTTTCCCGTGAGACTACTCAAGGTGATGAGGTTCTCGATATTTTCCCACCCAAATGGTTATTTTAGAAGTATTTTCCATTGAAACTCGTCCGGTGAGTAAAATTTTCCCATACGGTGACTCAGTTTTTCCATGACACGAATTCCTTTGTGACTAAGTGTTCCCCTCCCGCGACTGAGTTTTCCGATGAGACTACTCACAGTGACAAGGTTTTCGAGTTTTTCCCACACAAAGATGTTACTTTACTAGGATTTGCCATGGAAACTCGTTCGGTGACTAAGGATTTCCCGTTAGTTGACTCATTAGTCCCATGGCACTAATTCCTTAGTGACTAAGTTTCCCCCTCCTGTGGCTGAGTTTTCCCATGAGACTACTCACAGTGGTCAGGTTTTCGAGTTATTCCAACACAAAGAGGTTATTTTACTAGGTTTTGCCATTGAAACTAGTCTATTGACTAAGGTTTTCCCATCCGGTGACTCATTTTTCCCATGACACTAATTCCTTAGTGACTAAGTTTTCCCCTCACGAGACTGAGTTTTCCCGTGAGACTAGTCAAGGTGATGAGGTTCTCGAGTTTTTCCCACACAAAGAGGTTATTTTACAAGTATTTTCCATTGAAACTCGTCCGGTGAGTAAAATTTTCCCATACGATGACTCAGTTTTTCCATGACACGAATTCCTTTGTGACTAAGTTTTCCCCTCCCGCGACTGAGTTTTCCGATGAGACTACTCACAGTGACAAGGTTTTCGAGTTTTTCCCACACAAAGATGTTACTTTACTAGGATTTGCCATGGAAACTCGTTCGGTGACTAAGGTTTTCCCATTAGTTGACTCATTAGTCCCATGGCACTAATTCCTTAGTAACTAATTTCCCCCTCCTGTGGCTGAGTTTTCCCATGAGACTACTCACAGTGGTCAGGTTTTCGAGTTATTCCAACACAAAGAGGTTAATTTACTAGGTTTTGCCATTGAAACTAGTCCATTGACTAAGGTTTTCCCATCCGGTGACTCATTTTTCCCATGACACTAATTCCTTAGTGACTAAGTTTTCCCCTCACGTGACTGAGTTTTCCCGTGAGACTAGTCAAGGTGATGAGGTTCTCGATTTTTTCCCACACAAAGAGGTTATTTTACAAGTATTTTCCATTGAAACTCGTCCGGTGAGTAAAATTTTCCCATCCGGTGACTCATTTTTTCCATGAAACGAATTCCTTTGTGACTAAGTTTTCCCCTCCCGCGACTGAGTTTTCCGATGAGACTACTCACAGTGACAAGGTTTTCGAGTTTTTCCCACACAAAGATGTTACTTTACTAGGATTTGCCACGGAAACTCGTTCGGTGACTAAGGTTTTCCCATTAGTTGACTCATTAGTCCCATGGCACTAATTCCTTAGTGAGGTTATTTTACAACGTTTTGCCATTGTAACTAGTCCATTGACTAAGGTTTTCCCATGACACTAATTCCTTAGTGACTAAGTTTTCCCCTCACGTGACTGAGTTTTCCCGTGAGACTAGTCAAGGTGATGAGGTTCTCGAGTTTTTCCCACACAAAAGGTTATTTTACAAATATTTTCCATCGAAACTCGTCCGGTGAGTAAAATTTTCCCATCCGCTGACTCATTTTTTCCATGACACGAATTTCTTTGTGACTAAGTTTTCCCTTCCCGCGACTGAGTTTTCCGATGAGATTACTCACAGTGACAAGGTTTTCTAGTTTTTCCCACACAAAGATGTTACTTTACTAGGATTTGCCATGGAAACTCGTTCAATGACTAAGGTTTTCCCATTAGTTGACTCATTAGTCCCATGGCACTAATTCCTTACTGACTAAGTTTCCCCCTCTTGTGGCTGAGTTTTCCCATGAGACTACTCACAGTGGCCAGGTTTTCGAGTTATTCCAACACAAAGAGGTTAATTACTAGGTTTTGCCATTGAAACTAGTCCATTGACTAAGGTTTTCCCATCCGGTGACTCATTTTTCCCATGACACTAATTCCTTAGTGACTAAGTTTTCCCCTCACGTGACTGAGTTTTCCCGTGAGACTAGTCAAGGTGATGAGGTTCTCGAGTTTTTCCCACCCAAAGAGGTTATTTTACAAGTATTTTCCATTGAAACTCGTTCGGTGAGTAAAATTTTCCCATACGGTGACTCTGTTTTTCCATGACACGAATTCCTTTGTGACTAAGTTTTCCCCTCCAGGGACTGAGTTTTCCGATGAGACTACTCACAGTGACAAGGTTTTCTAATTTTTCCCACACAAATATGTTACTTTACTAGGATTTGCCATGGAAACTCGTTCGGTGACTAAGGTTTTCCCATTAGTTGACTCATTAGTCCCCTGGCACTAATTCCTTAGTGACTAAGTTTCCCCCTCTTGTGGCTGAGTATTCCCATGAGACTACTCACAGTGGCCAGGTTTTCGAGTTATTCCAACACAAAGAGGTTAATTACTAGGTTTTGCCATTGAAACTAGTCCATTGACTAAGGTTTTCCCATCCGGTGACTCATTTTTCCCATGACACTAATTCCTTAGTGACTAAGTTTTCCCCTCACGTGACTAAGTTTTCCCGTGAGACTACTCAAGGTGATGAGGTTCTCGATATTTTCCCACCCAAATGGTTATTTTAGAAGTATTTTCCATTGAAACTCGTCCGGTGAGTAAAATTTTCCCATACGGTGACTCAGTTTTTCCATGACACGAATTCCTTTGTGACTAAGTGTTCCCCTCCCGCGACTGAGTTTTCCGATGAGACTACTCACAGTGACAAGGTTTTCGAGTTTTTCCCACACAAAGATGTTACTTTACTAGGATTTGCCATGGAAACTCGTTCGGTGACTAAGGATTTCCCGTTAGTTGACTCATTAGTCCCATGGCACTAATTCCTTAGTGACTAAGTTTCCCCCTCCTGTGGCTGAGTTTTCCCATGAGACTACTCACAGTGGTCAGGTTTTCGAGTTATTCCAACACAAAGAGGTTATTTTACTAGGTTTTGCCATTGAAACTAGTCTATTGACTAAGGTTTTCCCATCCGGTGACTCATTTTTCCCATGACACTAATTCCTTAGTGACTAAGTTTTCCCCTCACGAGACTGAGTTTTCCCGTGAGACTAGTCAAGGTGATGAGGTTCTCGAGTTTTTCCCACACAAAGAGGTTATTTTACAAGTATTTTCCATTGAAACTCGTCCGGTGAGTAAAATTTTCCCATACGATGACTCAGTTTTTCCATGACACGAATTCCTTTGTGACTAAGTTTTCCCCTCCCGCGACTGAGTTTTCCGATGAGACTACTCACAGTGACAAGGTTTTCGAGTTTTTCCCACACAAAGATGTTACTTTACTAGGATTTGCCATGGAAACTCGTTCGGTGACTAAGGTTTTCCCATTAGTTGACTCATTAGTCCCATGGCACTAATTCCTTAGTAACTAATTTCCCCCTCCTGTGGCTGAGTTTTCCCATGAGACTACTCACAGTGGTCAGGTTTTCGAGTTATTCCAACACAAAGAGGTTAATTTACTAGGTTTTGCCATTGAAACTAGTCCATTGACTAAGGTTTTCCCATCCGGTGACTCATTTTTCCCATGACACTAATTCCTTAGTGACTAAGTTTTCCCCTCACGTGACTGAGTTTTCCCGTGAGACTAGTCAAGGTGATGAGGTTCTCGATTTTTTCCCACACAAAGAGGTTATTTTACAAGTATTTTCCATTGAAACTCGTCCGGTGAGTAAAATTTTCCCATCCGGTGACTCATTTTTTCCATGAAACGAATTCCTTTGTGACTAAGTTTTCCCCTCCCGCGACTGAGTTTTCCGATGAGACTACTCACAGTGACAAGGTTTTCTAGTTTTTCCCACACAAAGATGTTACTTTACTAGGATTTGCCACGGAAACTCGTTCGGTGACTAAGGTTTTCCCATTAGTTGACTCATTAGTCCCATGGCACTAATTCCTTAGTGACTAAGTTTCCCCCTCTTGTGGCTGAGTATTCCCATGAGACTACTCACAGTGGCCAGGTTTTCGAGTTATTCCAACACAAAGAGGTTAATTACTAGGTTTTGCCATTGAAACTAGTCCATTGACTAAGGTTTTCCCATCCGGTGACTCATTTTTCCCATGACACTAATTCCTTAGTGACTAAGTTTTCCCCTCACGTGACTGAGTTTTCCCGTGAAACTAGTCCAGGTGATGAGGTTCTCGAGTTTTTCCCACCCAAAGAGGTTATTTTACAAGTATTTTCCATTGAAACTCGTTCGGTGAGTAAAATTTTCCCATACGGTGACTCTGTTTTTCCATGACACGAATTCCTTTGTGACTAAGTTTTCCCCTCCAGGGACTGAGTTTTCCGATGAGACTACTCACAGTGACAAGTTTTTCTAGTTTTTCCCTCACAAATATGTTACTTTACTAGGATTTGCCATGGAAACTCGTTCGGTGACTAAGGTTTTCCCATTAGTTGACTCATTAGTCCCGTGGCACTAATTCCTTAGTGACTAAGTTTCCCCCTCCTGTGGCTGAGTTTTCCCATGAGATTACTCACAGTGGCCAGGTTTTCGAGTTATTCCAACACATAGAGGTTAATTACTAGGTTTTGCCAATGAAACTAGTCCATTGACTAAGGTTTTCCCATCCGGTGACTCATTTTTCCCATGACACTAATTCCTTAGTGACTAAGTTTTCCCCTCACGTGACTGAGTTTTCCCGTGAGACTAGTTTAGGTGATGAGGTTCTCGATATTTTCCCACCCAAAGATGTTACTTTACTAGGATTTGCCATGGAAACTCGTTCGGTGACTAAGGATTTCCCGTTAGTTGACTCATTAGTCCCATGGCACTAATTCCTTAGTGACTAAGTTTCCCCCTCCTGTGGCTGAGTTTTCCCATGAGACTACTCACAGTGGTCAGGTTTTCGAGTTATTCCAACACAAAGAGGTTAATTTACTAGGTTTTGCCATTGAAACTAGTCCATTGACTAAGGTTTTCCCATCCGGTGACTCATTTTTCCCATGACACTAATTCTTTAGTGACTAAGTTTTCCCCTCACGTGACTGAGTTTTGCCGTGAGACTAGTCAAGGTGATGAGGTTCTCGATTTTTTCCCACACAAAAGGTTATTTTACAAATATTTTCCATTGAAACTCGTCCGGTGAGTAAAATTTTCCCATACGCTGACTCAGTTTTCCATGACACGAATTCCTTTGTGACTAAGTTTTCCCCTCCCGCGACTGAGTTTTCCGATGAGACTACTCACAGTGACAAGGTTTTCTAGTTTTTCCCACACAAAGATGTTACTTTACTAGGATTTGCCATGGAAACTCGTTCGGTGACTAAGGTTTTCCCATTAGTTGACTCATTAGTCCCCTGGCACTAATTCCTTAGTGACTAAGTTTCCCCCTCTTGTGGCTGAGTATTCCCATGAGACTACTCACAGTGGCCAGGTTTTCGAGTTATTCCAACACAAAGAGGTTAATTACTAGGTTTTGCCATTGAAACTAGTCCATTGACTAAGGTTTTCCCATCCGGTGACTCATTTTTCCCATGACACTAATTCCTTAGTGACTAAGTTTTCCCCTCACGTGACTGAGTTTTCCCGTGAGACTAGTCCAGGTGATGAGGTTCTCGAGTTTTTCCCACCCAAAGAGGTTATTTTACAAGTATTTTCCATTGAAACTCGTTCGGTGAGTAAAATTTTCCCATACGGTGACTCTGTTTTTCCATGACACGAATTCCTTTGTGACTAAGTTTTCCCCTCCAGGGACTGAGTTTTTCGATGAGACTACTCACAGTGACAAGTTTTTCTAGTTTTTCCCTCACAAATATGTTACTTTACTAGGATTTGCCATGGAAACTCGTTCGGTGCCTAAGGTTTTCCGATTAGTTGACTCATTAGTCCCGTGGCACTAATTCCTTAGTGACTAAGTTTCCCCCACCTGTGGCTGAGTTTTCCCATGAGATTACTCACAGTGGCCAGGTTTTCGAGTTATTCCAACACAAAGAGGTTAATTACTAGGTTTTGCCAATGAAACTAGTCCATTGACTAAGGTTTTCCCATCCGGTGACTCATTTTTCCCATGACACTAATTCCTTAGTGACTAAGTTTTCCCCTCACGTGACTGAGTTTTCCCCTGAGACTAGTTTAGGTGATGAGGTTCTCGATATTTTCCCACCCAAAGAGGTTATTTTACAAGTATTTTCCATTGAAACTCGTCCGGTAAGTAAAATTTTCCCATACGGTGACTCAGTTTTTCCATGACACGAATTCCTTTGTGACTAAGTTTTCCCCTCCAGCGACTGAGTTTTCCGATGAGACTACTCACAGTGACAAGGTTTTCTAGTTTTTCCCACACAAAGATGTTACTTTACTAGGATTTGCCATGGAAACCCGTTCGGTGACTAAGGATTTCCCATTAGTTGACTCATTAGTCCCATGGCACTAATTCCTTAGTGACTAAGTTTCCCTCTCCTGTGGCTGTGTTTTCCCATGAGACTACTCACAGTGGCCAGGTTTTCGAGTTATTCCAACACAAAGAGGTTAATTTACTATGTTTTGCCATTGAAACTAGTCCACTGACTAAGGTTTTCCCATCCGGTGACTCATTTTTCCCATGACACTAATTTCTTAGTGACTAAGTTTTCCCCTCACGTGACTGAGTTTTCCCGTGAGACTAGTCAAGGTGATGAGGTACTCGAGTTTTTCCCACACAAAGAGGTTATTTTACAAGTATTTTCCATTGAAACTCGTCCGGTGAGTAAAATTTTCCCATCCGGTGACTCATTTTTTCCATAGAACGAATTCCTTTGTGACTAAGTTTTCCCCTCCTGCGACTGATTTTTCCGATGAGACTACTCACAGTGACAAGGTTTTCTAGTTTTTCCCACACAAAGATGTTAATTTACTAGGATTTGCCATGGAAACTCGTTCGGTGACTAAGGTTTTCCCATTAGTTGACTCATTAGTCCCATGGCACTAATTCCTTAGTGACTAAGTTTCCCCCTCCTGTGGCTGAGTTTTCCCATGAGACTACTCACAGTGGCCAGGTTTTCGAGTTATTCCAACACAAAGAGGTTATTTTACTAGGTTTTGCCATTGAAACTAGTCCACTGACTAAGGTTTTCCCATCCGGTGACTCATTTTTCCCATGACACTAATTTCTTAGTGACTAAGTTTTCCCCTCACGTGACTGAGTTCTCCCGTGAGACTAGCCAAGGTGATGAGGTTCTCGAGTTTTTCCAACACAAAGAGGTTATTTTACAAGTATTTTCCATTGAAACTCGTCCGGTGAGTAAAATTTTCCCATCCGGTGACTCATTTATTCCATAAAATGAATTCCTTTGTGACTAAGTTTTCCCCTCCTGCGACTGAGTTTTCCGATGAGACTACTCACAGTGACAAGGTTTTCTAGTTTTACCCACACAAAGATGTTACTTTACTAGGATTTGCCATGGAAACTCGTTCGGTGACTAAGGTTTTCCCATTAGTTGACTCATTAGTCCCATGGCACTAATTCCTTAGTGACTAATTTCCCCCTCCTGTGGCTGAGTTTTCCCATGAGACTACTCACAGTGGTCAGGTTTTCGAGTTATTCCAACACAAAGAGGTTAATTTACTAGGTTTTGCCATGGAAACTAGTCCAATGACTAAGGTTTTCCCATCCGGTGACTCATTTTTCCCATGACACTAATTCCTTAGTGACTAAGTTTTCCCCTCACGTGACTGAGTTTTCCCGTGAGACTAGTCAAGGTGATGAGGTTCTCGAGTTTTTCCCACACAAAAGGTTATTTTACAAATATTTTCCATTGAAACTCGTCCGGTGAGTAAAATTTTCCCATACGATGACTCATTTTTTCCATGACACGAATTCCTTTGTGACTAAGTTTTCCCCTCCCGCGACTGAGTTTTCCGATGAGACTACTCACAGTGACAAGGTTTTCTAGTTTTTCCCACACAAAGATGTTACTTTACTAGGATTTGCCACGGAAACTCGTTCGGTGACTAAGGTTTTCCCATTAGTTGACTCATTAGTCCCATGGCACTAATTCCTTAGTGACTAAGTTTCCCCCTCTTGTGGCTGAGTATTCCCATGAGACTACTCACAGTGGCCAGGTTTTCGAGTTATTCCAACACAAAGAGGTTAATTACTAGGTTTTGCCATTGAAACTAGTCCATTGACTAAGGTTTTCCCATCCGGTGACTCATTTTTCCCATGACACTAATTCCTTAGTGACTAAGTTTTCCCCTCACGTGACTGAGTTTTCCCGTGAGACTAGTCCAGGTGATGAGGTTCTCGAGTTTTTCCCACCCAAAGAGGTTATTTTACAAGTATTTTCCATTGAAACTCGTTCGGTGAGTAAAATTTTCCCATACGGTGACTCTGTTTTTCCATGACACGAATTCCTTTGTGACTAAGTTTTCCCCTCCAGGGACTGAGTTTTCCGATGAGACTACTCACAGTGACAAGTTTTTCTAGTTTTTCCCTCACAAATATGTTACTTTACTAGGATTTGCCATGGAAACTCGTTCGGTGACTAAGGTTTTCCCATTAGTTGACTCATTAGTCCCGTGGCACTAATTCCTTAGTGACTAAGTTCCCCCCTCCTGTGGCTGAGTTTTCCCATGAGATTACTCACAGTGGCCAGGTTTTCGAGTTATTCCAACACAAAGAGGTTAATTACTAGGTTTTGCCAATGAAACTAGTCCATTGACTAAGGTTTTCCCATCCGGTGACTCATTTTTCCCATGACACTAATTCCTTAGTGACTAAGTTTTCCCCTCACGTGACTGAGTTTTCCCGTGAGACTAGTTTAGGTGATGAGGTTCTCGATATTTTCCCACCCAAAGATGTTACTTTACTAGGATTTGCCATGGAAACTCGTTCGGTGACTAAGGATTTCCCGTTAGTTGACTCATTAGTCCCATGACACTAATTCCTTAGTGACTAAGTTTCCCCCTCCTGTGGCTGAGTTTTCCCATGAGACTACTCACAGTGGTCAGGTTTTCGAGTTATTCCAACACAAAGAGGTTAATTTACTAGGTTTTGCCATTGAAACTAGTCCATTGACTAAGGTTTTCCCATCCGGTGACTCATTTTTCCCATGACACTAATTCCTTAGTGACTAAGTTTTCCCCTCACGTGACTGAGTTTTGCCGTGAGACTAGTCAAGGTGATGAGGTTCTCGATTTTTTCCCACACAAAAGGTTATTTTACAAATATTTTCCATTGAAACTCGTCCGGTGAGTAAAATTTTCCCATACGCTGACTCAGTTTTCCATGACACGAATTCCTTTGTGACTAAGTTTTCCCCTCCCGCGACTGAGTTTTCCGATGAGACTACTCACAGTGACAAGGTTTTCTAGTTTTTCCCACACAAAGATGTTACTTTACTAGGATTTGCCATGGAAACTCGTTCGGTGACTAAGGTTTTCCCATTAGTTGACTCATTAGTCCCCTGGCACTAATTCCTTAGTGACTAAGTTTCCCCCTCTTGTGGCTGAGTATTCCCATGAGACTACTCACAGTGGCCAGGTTTTCGAGTTATTCCAACACAAAGAGGTTAATTACTAGGTTTTGCCATTGAAACTAGTCCATTGACTAAGGTTTTCCCATCCGGTGACTCATTTTTCCCATGACACTAATTCCTTAGTGACTAAGTTTTCCCCTCACGTGACTGAGTTTTCCCGTGAGACTAGTCCAGGTGATGAGGTTCTCGAGTTTTTCCCACCCAAAGAGGTTATTTTACAAGTATTTTCCATTGAAACTCGTTCGGTGAGTAAAATTTTCCCATACGGTGACTCTGTTTTTCCATGACACGAATTCCTTTGTGACTAAGTTTTCCCCTCCAGGGACTGAGTTTTTCGATGAGACTACTCACAGTGACAAGTTTTTCTAGTTTTTCCCTCACAAATATGTTACTTTACTAGGATTTGCCATGGAAACTCGTTCGGTGCCTAAGGTTTTCCGATTAGTTGACTCATTAGTCCCGTGGCACTAATTCCTTAGTGACTAAGTTTCCCCCACCTGTGGCTGAGTTTTCCCATGAGATTACTCACAGTGGCCAGGTTTTCGAGTTATTCCAACACAAAGAGGTTAATTACTAGGTTTTGCCAATGAAACTAGTCCATTGACTAAGGTTTTCCCATCCGGTGACTCATTTTTCCCATGACACTAATTCCTTAGTGACTAAATTTTCCCCTCACGTGACTGAGTTTTCCCCTGAGACTAGTTTAGGTGATGAGGTTCTCGATATTTTCCCACCCAAAGAGGTTATTTTACAAGTATTTTCCATTGAAACTCGTCCGGTAAGTAAAATTTTCCCATACGGTGACTCAGTTTTTCCATGACACGAATTCCTTTGTGACTAAGTTTTCCCCTCCAGCGACTGAGTTTTCCGATGAGACTACTCACAGTGACAAGGTTTTCTAGTTTTTCCCACACAAAGATGTTACTTTACTAGGATTTGCCATGGAAACTCGTTCGGTGACTAAGGTTTTCCCATTAGTTGACTCATTAGTCCCATGGCACTAATTCCTTAGTGACTAAGTTTCCCTCTCCTGTGGCTGTGTTTTCCCATGAGACTACTCACAGTGGCCAGGTTTTCGAGTTATTCCAACACAAAGAGGTTAATTTACTATGTTTTGCCATTGAAACTAGTCCACTGACTAAGGTTTTCCCATCCGGTGACTCATTTTTCCCATGACACTAATTTCTTAGTGACTAAGTTTTCCCCTCACGTGACTGAGTTTTCCCGTGAGACTAGTCAAGGTGATGAGGTACTCGAGTTTTTCCCACACAAAGAGGTTATTTTACAAGTATTTTCCATTGAAACTCGTCCGGTGAGTAAAATTTTCCCATCCGGTGACTCATTTTTTCCATAGAACGAATTCCTTTGTGACTAAGTTTTCCCCTCCTGCGACTGATTTTTCCGATGAGACTACTCACAGTGACAAGGTTTTCTAGTTTTTCCCACACAAAGATGTTAATTTACTAGGATTTGCCATGGAAACTCGTTCGGTGACTAAGGTTTTCCCATTAGTTGACTCATTAGTCCCATGGCACTAATTCCTTAGTGACTAAGTTTCCCCCTCCTGTGGCTGAGTTTTCCCATGAGACTACTCACAGTGGCCAGGTTTTCGAGTTATTCCAACACAAAGAGGTTATTTTACTAGGTTTTGCCATTGAAACTAGTCCACTGACTAAGGTTTTCCCATCCGGTGACTCATTTTTCCCATGACACTAATTTCTTAGTGACTAAGTTTTCCCCTCACGTGACTGAGTTCTCCCGTGAGACTAGCCAAGGTGATGAGGTTCTCGAGTTTTTCCAACACAAGGAGGTTATTTTACAAGTATTTTCCATTGAAACTCGTCCGGTGAGTAAAATTTTCCCATCCGGTGACTCATTTATTCCATAAAATGAATTCCTTTGTGACTAAGTTTTCCCCTCCTGCGACTGAGTTTTCCGATGAGACTACTCACAGTGACAAGGTTTTCTAGTTTTACCCACACAAAGATGTTACTTTACTAGGATTTGCCATGGAAACTCGTTCGGTGACTAAGGTTTTCCCATTAGTTGACTCATTAGTCCCATGGCACTAATTCCTTAGTGACTAATTTCCCCCTCCTGTGGCTGAGTTTTCCCATGAGACTACTCACAGTGGTCAGGTTTTCGAGTTATTCCAACACAAAGAGGTTAATTTACTAGGTTTTTCCATGGAAACTAGTCCAATGACTAAGGTTTTCCCATCCGGTGACTCATTTTTCCCATGACACTAATTCCTTAGTGACTAAGTTTTCCCCTCACGTGACTGAGTTTTCCCGTGAGACTAGTCAAGGTGATGAGGTTCTCGAGTTTTTCCCACACAAAAGGTTATTTTACAAATATTTTCCATTGAAACTCGTCCGGTGAGTTAAATTTTCCCATACGGTGACTCATTTTTTCCATGACACGAATTCCTTTGTGACTAAGTTTTCCCCTCCAGCGACTGAGTTTTCCGATGAGACTACTCACAGTGACAAGGTTTTCTAGTTTTTCCCACACAAAGATGTTACTTTACTAGGATTTGCCATGGAAACACGTTCGGTGACTAAGGTTTTCCCATTAGTTGACTCATTAGTCCCATGGCACTAATTCCTTAGTGACTAAGTTTCCCCCTCTTGTGGCTGAGTTTTCCCATGAGACTACTCACAGTGGCCAGGTTTTCGAGTTATTCCAACACAAAGAGGTTAATTACTAGGTTTTGCCATTGAAACTTGTAAATTGACTAAGGTTTTCCCATCCGGTGACTCATTTTTCCCATGACACTAATTCCTTAGTGACTAAGTTTTCCCCTCACGTGACTGAGTTTTCCCGTGAGACTAGTCAAGGTGATGAGGTTCTCGAGTTTTTCCCACCCAAAGAGGTTATTTTACAAGTATTTTCCATTGAAACTCGTTCGGTAAGTAAAATTTTCCCATACGGTGACTCTGTTTTTCCATGACACGAATTCCTTTGTGACTAAGTTTTCCCCTCCAGGGACTGAGTTTTCCGATGAGACTACTCACAGTGACAAGGTTTTCTAGTTTTTCCCTCACAAATATGTTACTTTACTAGGATTTGCCATGGAAACTCGTTCGGTGACTAAGGTTTTCCCATTAGTTGACTCATTAGTCCCATGGCACTAATTCCTTAGTGACTAAGTTTCCCCCTCCAGTGGCTGAGTTTTCCCATGAGACTACTCACAGTGGTCAGGTTTTCGAGTTATTCCAACACAAAGAGGTTATTTTACTAGGTTTTGCCATTGAAACTAGTCTATTGACTAAGGTTTTCCCATCCGGTGACTCATTTTTCCCATGACACTAATTCCTTAGTGACTAAGTTTTCCCCTCACGAGACTGAGTTTTCCCGTGAGACTAGTCAAGGTGATGAGGTTCTCGAGTTTTTCCCACACAAAGAGGTTATTTTACAAGTATTTTCCATTGAAACTCGTCCGGTGAGTAAAATTTTCCCATACGGCGACTCTGTTTTTCCATGACATGAATTCCTTTGTGACTAAGTTTTCCCCTCCAGGGACTGAGTTTTCCGATGAGACTACTCACAGTGACAAGGTTTTCTAGTTTTTCCCTCACAATTATGTTACTTTACTAGGATTTGCCATGGAAACTCGTTCGGTGACTAAGGTTTTCCCATTAGTTGACTCATTAGTCCCGTGGCACTAATTCCTTAGTGACTAAGTTTCCCCCTCCTGTGGCTGAGTTTTCCCATGAGACTACTCACAGTGGTCAGGTTTTCGAGTTATTCCAACACAAAGAGGTTAATTACTAGGTTTTGCCAATGAAACTAGTCCATTGACTAAGGTTTTCCCATCCGGTGACTCATTTTTCCCATGACACTAATTCCTTAGTGACTAAGTTTTCCCCTCACGTGACTGAGTTTTCCCGTGAGACTAGGCAAGGTGATGAGGTTCTCGAGTTTTTCCCACACAAAAGGTTATTTTACAAATATTTTCCATTGAAACTCGTCCGGTGAGTTAAATTTTCCCATCCGCTGACTCATTTTTTCCATGACACGAATTCCTTTGTGACTAAGTTTTCCCCTCCCGCGACTGAGTTTTCCGATGAGACTACTCACAATGACAAGGTTTTCTA
The DNA here is from genome assembly GCA_030819835.1 of Acmispon strigosus. Taxonomy (NCBI): domain Eukaryota; kingdom Viridiplantae; phylum Streptophyta; class Magnoliopsida; order Fabales; family Fabaceae; genus Acmispon; species Acmispon strigosus. The sequence goes on along the minus strand of JAUAMA010000002.1, from coordinate 68,469,865 downwards.
GTTTTTCCCATACAAAGATGTTACTTTACTAGGATTTGCCATGGAAACTCGTTCGGTGACTAAGGTTTTCCCATTAGTTGACTCATTAGTCCCATGGCACTAATTCCTTAGTGACTAAGTTTCCCCCTCTTGTGGCTGAGTTTTCCCATGAGACTACTCACAGTGGCCAGGTTTTCGAGTTATTCCAACACAAAGAGGTTAATTACTAGGTTTTGCCATTGAAACTTGTCCATTGACTAAGGTTTTCCCATCCGGTGACTCATTTTTCCCATGACACTAATTCCTTAGTGACTAAGTTTTCCCCTCACGTGACTGAGTTTTCCCGTGAGACTAGTCAAGGTGATGAGGTTCTCGAGTTTTTCCCACCCAAAGAGGTTATTTTACAAGTATTTTCCATTGAAACTCGTTCGGTGAGTAAAATTTTCCCATACGGTGACTCTGTTTTTCCATGACACGAATTCCTTTGTGACTAAGTTTTCCCCTCCAGGGACTGAGTTTTCCGATGAGACTACTCACAGTGACAAGGTTTTCTAGTTTTTCCCTCACAAATATGTTACTTTACTAGGATTTCCCATGGAAACTCGTTCGGTGACTAAGGTTTTCCCATTAGTTGACTCATTAGTCCCGTGGCACTAATTCCTTAGTGACTAAGTTTCCCCCTCCTGTGGCTGAGTTTTCCCATGAGATTACTCACAGTGGCAAGGTTTTCGAGTTATTCCAACACAAAGAGGTTAATTACTAGGTTTTGCCAATGAAACTAGTCCATTGACTAAGGTTTTCCCATCCGGTGACTCATTTTTCCCATGACACTAATTCCTTAGTGACTAAGTTTTCCCCTCACGTGACTGAGTTTTCCCGTGAGACTAGGCAAGGTGATGAGGTTCTCGAGTTTTTCCCACACAAAAGGTTATTTTACAAATATTTTCCATTGAAACTCGTCCGGTGAGTTAAATTTTCCCATCCGCTGACTCATTTTTTCCATGACACGAATTCCTTTGTGACTAAGTTTTCCCCTCCCGCGACTGAGTTTTCCGATGAGACTACTCACAATGACAAGGTTTTCTAGTTTTTCCCATACAAAGATGTTACTTTACTAGGATTTGCCATGGAAACTCGTTCGGTGACTAAGGTTTTCCCATTAGTTGACTCATTAGTCCCATGGCACTAATTCCTTAGTGACTAAGTTTCCCCCTCTTGTGGCTGAGTTTTCCCATGAGACTACTCACAGTGGCCAGGTTTTCGAGTTATTCCAACACAAAGAGGTTAATTACTAGGTTTTGCCATTGAAACTTGTCCATTGACTAAGGTTTTCCCATCCGGTGACTCATTTTTCCCATGACACTAATTCCTTAGTGACTAAGTTTTCCCCTCACGTGACTGAGTTTTCCCGTGAGACTAGTCAAAGTGATGAGGTTCTCGAGTTTTTCCCACCCAAAGAGGTTATTTTACAAGTATTTTCCATTGAAACTCGTTCGGTGAGTAAAATTTTCCCATACGGTGACTCTGTTTTTCCATGACACGAATTCCTTTGTGACTAAGTTTTCCCCTCCAGGGACTGAGTTTTCCGATGAGACTACTCACAGTGACAAGGTTTTCTAGTTTTTCCCTCACAAATATGTTACTTTACTAGGATTTCCCATGGAAACTCGTTCGGTGACTAAAGTTTTCCCATTAGTTGACTCATTAGTCCCGTGGCACTAATTCCTTAGTGACTAAGTTTCCCCCTCCTGTGGCTGAGTTTTCCCATGAGATTACTCACAGTGGCAAGGTTTTCGAGTTATTCCAACACAAAGAGGTTAATTACTAGGTTTTGCCAATGAAACTAGTCCATTGACTAAGGTTTTCCCATCCGGTGACTCATTTTTCCCATGACACTAATTCCTTAGTGACTAAGTTTTCCCCTCACGTGACTGAGTTTTCCCGTGAGACTAGGCAAGGTGATGAGGTTCTCGAGTTTTTCCCACACAAAAGGTTATTTTACAAATATTTTCCATTGAAACTCGTCCGGTGAGTTAAATTTTCCCATCCGCTGACTCATTTTTTCCATGACACGAATTCCTTTGTGACTAAGTTTTCCCCTCCCGCGACTGAGTTTTCCGATGAGACTACTCACAATGACAAGGTTTTCTAGTTTTTCCCATACAAAGATGTTACTTTACTAGGATTTGCCATGGAAACTCGTTCGGTGACTAAGGTTTTCCCATTAGTTGACTCATTAGTCCCATGGCACTAATTCCTTAGTGACTAAGTTTCCCCCTCTTGTGGCTGAGTTTTCCCATGAGAATACTCACAGTGGCCAGGTTTTCGAGTTATTCCAACACAAAGAGGTTAATTACTAGGTTTTGCCATTGAAACTTGTCCATTGACTAAGGTTTTCCCATCCGGTGACTCATTTTTCCCATGACACTAATTCCTTAGTGACTAAGTTTTCCCCTCACGTGACTGAGTTTTCCCGTGAGACTAGTCAAGGTGATGAGGTTCTCGAGTTTTTCCCACCCAAAGAGGTTATTTTACAAGTATTTTCCATTGAAACTCGTTCGGTGAGTAAAATTTTCCCATACGGTGACTCTGTTTTTCCATGACACGAATTCCTTTGTGACTAAGTTTTCCCCTCCAGGGACTGAGTTTTCCGATGAGACTACTCACAGTGACAAGGTTTTCTAGTTTTTCCCTCACAAATATGTTACTTTACTAGGATTTGCCATGGAAACTCGTTCGGTGACTAAGGTTTTCCCATTAGTTGACTCATTAGTCCCGTGGCACTAATTCCTTAGTGACTAAGTTTCCCCCTCCTGTGGCTGAGTTTTCCCATGAGATTACTCACAGTGGCAAGGTTTTCGAGTTATTCCAACACAAAGAGGTTAATTACTAGGTTTTGCCAATGAAACTAGTCCATTGACTAAGGTTTTCCCATCCGGTAACTCATTTTTCCCATGACACTAATTCCTTAGTGACTAAGTTTTCCCCTCACGTGACTGAGTTTTCCCGTGAGACTAGGCAAGGTGATGAGGTTCTCGAGTTTTTCCCACACAAAAGGTTATTTTACAAATATTTTCCATTGAAACTCGTCCGGTGAGTTAAATTTTCCCATCCGCTGACTCATTTTTTCCATGACACGAATTCCTTTGTGACTAAGTTTTCCCCTCCCGCGACTGAGTTTTCCGATGAGACTACTCACAATGACAAGGTTTTCTAGTTTTTCCCATACAAAGATGTTACTTTACTAGGATTTGCCATGGAAACTCGTTCGGTGACTAAGGTTTTCCCATTAGTTGACTCATTAGTCCCATGGCACTAATTCCTTAGTGACTAAGTTTCCCCCTCTTGTGGCTGAGTTTTCCCATGAGACTACTCACAGTGGCCAGGTTTTCGAGTTATTCCAACACAAAGAGGTTAATTACTAGGTTTTGCCATTGAAACTTGTCCATTGACTAAGGTTTTCCCATCCGGTGACTCATTTTTCCCATGACACTAATTCCTTAGTGACTAAGTTTTCCCCTCACGTGACTGAGTTTTCCCGTGAGACTAGTCCAGGTGATGAGGTTCTCGAGTTTTTCCCACCCAAAGAGGTTATTTTACAAGTATTTTCCATTGAAACTCGTTCGGTGAGTAAAATTTTCCCATACGGTGACTCTGTTTTTCCATGACACGAATTCCTTTGTGACTAAGTTTTCCCCTCCAGGGACTGTGTTTTCCGATGAGACTACTCACAGTGACAAGGTTTTCTAGTTTTTCCCTCACAAATATGTTACTTTACTAGGATTTGCCATGGAAACTCGTTCGGTGACTAAGGTTTTCCCATTAGTTGACTCATTAGTCCCGTGGCACTAATTCCTTAGTGACTAAGTTTCCCCCTCCTGTGGCTGAGTTTTCCCATGAGATTACTCACAGTGGCCAGGTTTTCGAGTTATTCCAACACAAAGAGGTTAATTACTAGGTTTTGCCAATGAAACTAGTCCATTGACTAAGGTTTTCCCATCCGGTGACTCATTTTTCCCATGACACTAATTCCTTAGTGACTAAGTTTTCCCCTCACGTGACTGAGTTTTCCCGTGAGACTAGTCAAGGTGATGAGGTTCTCGATATTTTCCCACCCAAAGAGGTTATTTTACAAGTATTTTCCATTGAAACTCGTCCGGTGAGTTAAATTTTCCCATCCGCTGACTCATTTTTTCCATGACACGAATTCCTTTGTGACTAAGTTTTCCCCTCCCGCGACTGAGTTTTCCGATGAGACTACTCACAGTGACAAGGTTTTCGAGTTTTTCCCACACAAAGATGTTACTTTACTAGGATTTGCCATGGAAACTCGTTCGGTGACTAAGGTTTTCCCATTAGTTGACTCATTAGTCCCATGGCACTAATTCCTTAGTGACTAATTTCCCCCTCCTGTGGCTGAGTTTTCCCATGAGACTACTCACAGTGGTCAGGTTTTCGAGTTATTCCAACACAAAGAGGTTAATTTACTAGGTTTTGCCATGGAAACTAGTCCATTGACTAAGGTTTTCCCATCCGGTGACTCATTTTTCCCATGACACTAATTCCTTAGTGACTAAGTTTTCCCCTCACGTGACTGAGTTTTCCCGTGAGACTAGTCAAGGTGATGAGGTTCTCGAGTTTTTCCCACACAAAAGGTTATTTTACAAATATTTTCCATTGAAACTCGTCCGGTGTGTTAAATTTTCCCATCCGCTGACTCATTTTTTCCATGACACGAATTCCTTTGTGACTAAGTTTTCCCCTCCCGCGACTGAGTTTTCCGATGAGACTACTCACAATGACAAGGTTTTCTAGTTTTTCCCATACAAAGATGTTACTTTACTAGGATTTGCCATGGAAACTCGTTCGGTGACTAAGGTTTTCCCATTAGTTGACTCATTAGTCCCATGGCACTAATTCCTTAGTGACTAAGTTTCCCCCTCTTGTGGCTGAGTTTTCCCATGAGACTACTCACAGTGGCCAGGTTTTCGAGTTATTCCAACACAAAGAGGTTAATTACTAGGTTTTGCCATTGAAACTTGTCCATTGACTAAGGTTTTCCCATCCGGTGACTCATTTTTCCCATGACACTAATTCCTTAGTGACTAAGTTTTCCCCTCACGTGACTGAGTTTTCCCGTGAGACTAGTCAAGGTGATGAGGTTCTCGAGTTTTTCCCACCCAAAGAGGTTATTTTACAAGTATTTTCCATTGAAACTCGTTCGGTGAGTAAAATTTTCCCATACGGTGACTCTGTTTTTCCATGACACGAATTCCTTTGTGACTAAGTTTTCCCCTCCAGGGACTGAGTTTTCCGATGAGACTACTCACAGTGACAAGGTTTTCTAGTTTTTCCCTCACAAATATGTTACTTTACTTGGATTTGCCATGGAAACTCGTTCGGTGACTAAGGTTTTCCCATTAGTTGACTCATTAGTCCCGTGGCACTAATTCCTTAGTGACTAAGTTTCCCCCTCCTGTGGCTGAGTTTTCCCATGAGATTACTCACAGTGGCCAGGTTTTCGAGTTATTCCAACACAAAGAGGTTAATTACTAGGTTTTGCCAATGAAACTAGTCCATTGACTAAGGTTTTCCCATCCGGTGACTCATTTTTCCCATGACACTAATTCCTTAGTGACTAAGTTTTCCCCTCACGTGACTGAGTTTTCCCGTGAGACTAGTCAAGGTGATGAGGTTCTCGAGTTTTTCCCACACAAAAGGTTATTTTACAAATATTTTCCATTGAAACTCGTCCGGTGAGTTAAATTTTCCCATCCGCTGACTCATTTTTTCCATGACACGAATTCCTTTGTGACTAAGTTTTCCCCTCCCGCGACTGAGTTTTCCGATGAGACTACTCACAATGACAAGGTTTTCTAGTTTTTCCCATACAAAGATGTTACTTTACTAGGATTTGCCATGGAAACTCGTTCGGTGACTAAGGTTTTCCCATTAGTTGACTCATTAGTCCCATGGCACTAATTCCTTAGTGACTAAGTTTCCCCCTCTTGTGGCTGAGTTTTCCCATGAGACTACTCACAGTGGCCAGGTTTTCGAGTTATTCCAACACAAAGAGGTTAATTACTAGGTTTTGCCATTGAAACTTGTCCATTGACTAAGGTTTTCCCATCCGGTGACTCATTTTTCCCATGACACTAATTCCTTAGTGACTAAGTTTTCCCCTCACGTGACTGAGTTTTCCCGTGAGACTAGTCAAGGTGATGAGGTTCTCGAGTTTTTCCCACCCAAAGAGGTTATTTTACAAGTATTTTCCATTGAAACTCGTTCGGTGAGTAAAATTTTCCCATACGGTGACTCTGTTTTTCCATGACACGAATTCCTTTGTGACTAAGTTTTCCCCTCCAGGGACTGAGTTTTCCGATGAGACTACTCACAGTGACAAGGTTTTCTAGTTTTTCCCTCACAAATATGTTACTTTACTAGGATTTGCCATGGAAACTCGTTCGGTGACTAAGGTTTTCCCATTAGTTGACTCATTAGTCCCGTGGCACTAATTCCTTAGTGACTAAGTTTCCCCCTCCTGTGGCTGAGTTTTCCCATGAGATTACTCACAGTGGCCAGGTTTTCGAGTTATTCCAACACAAAGAGGTTAATTACTAGGTTTTGCCAATGAAACTAGTCCATTGACTAAGGTTTTCCCATCCGGTGACTCATTTTTCCCATGACACTAATTCCTTAGTGACTAAGTTTTCCCCTCACGTGACTGAGTTTTCCCGTGAGACTAGTCAAGGTGATGAGGTTCTCGATATTTTCCCACCCAAAGAGGTTATTTTACAAGTATTTTCCACTGAAACTCGTCCGGTGAGTTAAATTTTCCCATCCGCTGACTCATTTTTTCCATGACACGAATTCCTTTGTGACTAAGTTTTCCCCTCCCGCGACTGAGTTTTCCGATGAGACTACTCACAATGACAAGGTTTTCTAGTTTTTCCCATACAAAGATGTTACTTTACTAGGATTTGCCATGGAAACTCGTTCGGTGACTAAGGTTTTCCCATTAGTTGACTCATTAGTCCCATGGCACTAATTCCTTAGTGACTAAGTTTCCCCCTCTTGTGGCTGAGTTTTCCCATGAGACTACTCACAGTGGCCAGGTTTTCGAGTTATTCCAACACAAAGAGGTTAATTACTAGGTTTTGCCATTGAAACTTGTCCATTGACTAAGGTTTTCCCATCCGGTGACTCATTTTTCCCATGACACTAATTCCTTAGTGACTAAGTTTTCCCCTCACGTGACTGAGTTTTCCCATGAGACTAGTCAAGGTGATGAGGTTCTCGAGTTTTTCCCACCCAAAGAGGTTATTTTACAAGTATTTTCCATTGAAACTCGTTCGGTGAGTAAAATTTTCCCATACGGTGACTCTGTTTTTCCATGACACGAATTCCTTTGTGACTAAGTTTTCCCCTCCAGCGACTGAGTTTTCCGATGAGACTACTCACAGTGACAAGGTTTCTAGTTTTTCCCACACAAAGATGTTACTTTTCTAGGATTTGCCATGGAAACTCGTTCGGTGACTAAGGTTTTCCCATTAGTTGACTCATTAGTCCCATGGCACTAATTCCTTAGTGACTAAGTTTTCCCTTCACGTGACTGTGTTTTCCCGTGAGTCTAGTCAACGTGATGGGTTCTCGAGTTATTCCCACCCAAAGAGGTTATTTTACAAGTATTTTCCATTGAAACTCGTCTGGTGAGTAAAATTTTCCCATATGGTGACTCAGTTTTTCCATGACACGAATTCCTTTGTGACTAAGTTTTCCCCTCCAGCGACTGAGTTTTCCGATGAGAGTACTCACAGTGACAAGGTTTTCTAGTTTTTCCCACACAAAGATGTTACTTTACTAGGATTTGCCAAGGAAACTCGTTCGGTGACTAAGGTTTTCCCATTAGTTGACTCATTAGTCCCATGGCACTAATTCCTTAGTGACTAAGTTTCCCTCTCCTGTGGCTGTGTTTTCCCATGAGACTACTCACAGTGGCCAGGTTTTCGAGTTATTCCAACACAAAGAGGTTAATTTACTATGTTTTGCCATTGAAACTAGTCCACTCACTAAGGTTTTCCCATCCGGTGACTCATTTTTCCCATGACACTAATTTCTTAGTGACTAAGTTTTCCCCTCACGTGACTGAGTTCTCCCGTGAGACTAGCCAAGGTGATGAGGTTCTCGAGTTTTTCCAACACAAAGAGGTTATTTTACAAGTATTTTCCATTGAAACTCGTCCGGTGAGTAAAATATTCACATCCGGTGACTCATTTATTCCATAAAATGAATTCCTTTGTGACTAAGTTTTCCCCTCCTGCGACTGAGTTTTCCGATGAGACTACTCACAGTGACAAGGTTTTCTTGTTTTTCCCACACAAAGATGTTAGTTTACTACGATTTGCCATGGAAACTCGTTCGGTGACTAAGGTTTTCCCATTAGTTGACTCATTAGTCCCATGGCACTAATTCCTTAGTGACTAAGTTTCCCCCTCCTGTGGCTGAGTTTTCCCATGAGACTACTCACAGTGGTCAGGTTTTCGAGTTATTCCAACACAAAGAGGTTATTTTACTAGGTTTTGCCATTGAAACTAGTCCATTGACTAAGGTTTTCCCATCCGGTGACTCATTTTTTCCATGACACTAATTCCTTAGTGAATAAGTTTTCCCCTCACGTGACTGAGTTTTCCCGTGGGACTAGTCAAGGTGATGAGGTTCTCGAGTTTTTCCCACACAAAGAGGTTATTTTACAAGTATTTTCCATTGAAACTCGTCCGGTGAGTAAAATTTTCCCATCCGGTGACTCATTTTTCCCATGACACTAATTCCTTAGAGACTAAGTTTTCGCCTCACGTGACTGAGTTTTCCCGTGAGACTAGTCAAGGTGATGAGGTTGTCGAGTTTTTCCCACACAAAGAGGTTATTTTACAAGTATTTTCCATTGAAACTCGTCCGGTGAGTAAAATTTTCCCATCCGGTGACTCATTTTTTCCATGACACGAATTCCTTGGTGACTAAGTTTTCCCCTCCCGCGACTGAGTTTTCCGATGAGACTACTCACAGTGACAAGGTTTTCTAGTTATTCCAACACAAAGAGGTTACTTTACTAAGATTTGCCGTGGAAACTCGTTCGGTGACTAAGGATTTCCCATTAGTTGACTCATTAGTCCCATGGCACTAATTCCTTAGTGGCTAAGTTTCCCCCTCCTGTGGCTGAGTTTTCCCATGAGACTACTCACAGTGGCCAGGTTTTCGAGTTATTCCAACACAAAGAGGTTATTTTACTAGGTTTTGCCATTGAAACTAGTCCATTGACTAAGGTTTTCCCATCCGGTGACTCATTTTTCCCATGAAACTAATTTCTTAGTGACTAAGTTTTCCCCTCACGTGACTGAGTTCTCCCGTGAGACTAGCCAAGGTGATGAGGTTCTCGAGTTTTTCCAACACAAAGAGGTTATTTTACAAGTATTTTCCATTGAAACTCGTCCGGTGAGTAAAATTTTCACATCCGGTGACTCATTTATTCCATAAAATGAATTCCTTTGTGACTAAGTTTTCCCCTCCTGCGACTGAGTTTTCCGATGAGACTACTCACAGTGACAAGGTTTTCTTGTTTTTCCCACACAAAGATGTTAGTTTACTACGATTTGCCATGGAAACTCGTTCGGTGACTAAGGTTTTCCCATTAGTTGACTCATTAGTCCCATGGAACTAATTCCTTAGTGACTAAGTTTCCCCCTCCTGTGGCTGAGTTTTCCCATGAGACTACTCACAGTGGTCAGGTTTTCGAGTTATTCCAACACAAAGAGGTTATTTTACTAGGTTTTGCCATTGAAACTAGTCCATTGACTAAGGTTTTCCCATCCGGTGACTCATTTTTTCCATGACACTAATTCCTTAGTGAATAAGTTTTCCCCTCACGTGACTGAGTTTTCCCGTGGGACTAGTCAAGGTGATGAGGTTCTCGAGTTTTTCCCACACAAAGAGGTTATTTTACAAGTATTTTCCATTGAAACTCGTCCGGTGAGTAAAATTTTCCCATCCGGTGACTCATTTTTCCCATGACACTAATTCCTTAGAGACTACGTTTTCGCCTCACGTGACTGAGTTTTCTCGTGAGACTAGTCAAGGTGATGAGGTTGTCGAGTTTTTCCCACACAAAGAGGTTATTTTACAAGTATTTTCCATTGAAACTCGTCTGGTGAGTAAAATTTTCCCATCCGGTGACTCATTTTTTCCATGACACGAATTCCTTGGTGACTAAGTTTTCCCCTCCCGCGACTGAGTTTTCCGACGAGACTACTCACAGTGACAAGGTTTTCTAGTTATTCCAACACAAAGAGGTTACTTTACTAGGATTTGCCGTGGAAACTCGTTCGGTGACTAAGGATTTCCCATTAGTTGACTCATTAGTCCCATGGCACTAATTCCTTAGTGGCTAAGTTTCCCCCTCCTGTGGCTGAGTTTTCCCATGAGACTACTCACAGTGGCCAGGTTTTCGAGTTATTCCAACACAAAGAGGTTAATTTACTATGTTTTGCCATTGAAACTAGTCCATTGACTAAGGTTTTCCCATCCGGTGACTCATTTTTCCCATGACACTAATTTCTTAGTGACTAAGTTTTCCCCTCACGTGACTGAGTTCTCCCGTGAGACTAGCCAAGGTGATGAGGTTCTCGAGTTTTTCCAACACAAAGAGGTTATTTTACAAGTATTTTCCATTGAAACTCGTCCGGTGAATAAAATTTTCACATCCGGTGACTCATTTATTCCATAAAATGAATTCCTTTGTGACTAAGTTTTCCCCTCCTGCGACTGAGTTTTCCGATGAGACTACTCACAGTGACAAGGTTTTCTTGTTTTTCCCACACAAAGATGTTAGTTTACTACGATTTGCCATGGAAACTCGTTCGGTGACTAAGGTTTTCCCATTAGTTGACTCATTAGTCCCATGGCACTAATTCCTTAGTGACTAAGTTTCCCCCTCCTGTGGCTGAGTTTTCCCATGAGACTACTCACAGTGGTCAGGTTTTCGAGTTATTCCAACACAAAGAGGTTATTTTACTAGGTTTTGCCATTGAAACTAGTCAATTGACTAAGGTTTTCCCATCCGGTGACTCATTTTTTCCATGACACTAATTCCTTAGTGAATAAGTTTTCCCCTCACGTGACTGAGTTTTCCCGTGGGACTAGTCAAGGTGATGAGGTTCTCGAGTTTTTCCCACACAAAGAGGTTATTTTACAAGTATTTTCCATTGAAACTCGTCCGGTGAGTAAAATTTTCCCATCCGGTGACTCATTTTTCCCATGACACTAATTCCTTAGAGACTACGTTTTCGCCTCACGTGACTGAGTTTTCCCGTGAGACTAGTCAAGGTGATGAGGTTGTCGAGTTTTTCCCACACAAAGAGGTTATTTTACAAGTATTTTCCATTGAAACTCGTCTGGTGAGTAAAATTTTCCCATCCGGTGACTCATTTTTTCCATGACACGAATTCCTTGGTGACTAAGTTTTCCCCTCCCGCGACTGAGTTTTCCGATGAGACTACTCACAGTGACAAGGTTTTCTAGTTATTCCAACACCAAGAGGTTACTTTACTAGGATTTGCCGTGGAAACTCGTTCGGTGACTAAGGATTTCCCATTAGTTGACTCATTAGTCCCATGGCACTAATTCCTTAGTGGCTAAGTTTCCCCCTCCTGTGGCTGAGTTTTCCCATGAGACTACTCACAGTGGCCAGGTTTTCGAGTTATTCCAACACAAAGAGGTTATTTTACTAGGTTTTGCCATTGAAACTAGTCCATTGACTAAGGTTTTCCCATCCGGTGACTCATTTTTCCCATGACACTAATTTCTTAGTGACTAAGTTTTCCCCTCACGTGACTGAGTTCTCCCGTGAGACTAGCCAAGGTGATGAGGTTCTCGAGTTTTTCCAACACAAAGAGGTTATTTTACAAGTATTTTCCATTGAAACTCGTCCGGTGAGTAAAATTTTCACATCCGGTGACTCATTTATTCCATAAAATGAATTCCTTTGTGACTAAGTTTTCCCCTCCTGCGACTGAGTTTTCCGATGAGACTACTCACAGTGACAAGGTTTTCTTGTTTTTCCCACACAAAGATGTTAGTTTACTACGATTTGCCATGGAAACTCGTTCGGTGACTAAGGTTTTCCCATTAGTTGACTCATTAGTCCCATGGCACTAATTCCTTAGTGACTAAGTTTCCCCCTCCTGCGGCTGAGTTTTCCCATGAGACTACTCACAGTGGTCAGGTTTTCGAGTTATTCCAACACAAAGAGGTTATTTTACTAGGTTTTGCCATTGAAACTAGTCCATTGACTAAGGTTTTCCCATCCGGTGACTCATTTTTTCCATGACACTAATTCCTTAGTGAATAAGTTTTCCCCTCACGTGACTGAGTTTTCCCGTGGGACTAGTCAAGGTGATGAGGTTCTCGAGTTTTTCCCACACAAAGAGGTTATTTTACAAGTATTTTCCATTGAAACTCGTCCGGTGAGTAAAATTTTCCCATCCGGTGACTCATTTTTCCCATGACACTAATTCCTTAGAGACTAAGTTTTCGCCTCACGTGACTGAGTTTTCCCGTGAGACTAGTCAAGGTGATGAGGTTGTCGAGTTTTTCCCACACAAAGAGGTTATTTTACAAGTATTTTCCATTGAAACTCGTCCGGTGAGTAAAATTTTCCAATCCGGTGACTCATTTTTTCCATGACACGAATTCCTTGGTGACTAAGTTTTCCCCTCCCGCGACTGAGTTTTCCGATGAGACTACTCACAGTGACAAGGTTTTCTAGTTATTCCAACACAAAGAGGTTACTTTACTAGGATTTGCCGTGGAAACTCGTTCGGTGACTAAGGATTTCCCATTAGTTGACTCATTAGTCCCATGGCACTAATTCCTTAGTGGCTAAGTTTCCCCCTCCTGTGGCTGAGTTTTCCCATGAGACTACTCACAGTGGCCAGGTTTTCGAGTTATTCCAACACAAAGAGGTTATTTTACTAGGTTTTGCCATTGAAACTAGTCCATTGACTAAGGTTTTCCCATCCGGTGACTCATTTTTCCCATGACACTAATTTCTTAGTGACTAAGTTTTCCCCTCACGTGACTGAGTTCTCCCGTGAGACTAGCCAAGGTGATGAGGTTCTCGAGTTTTTCCAACACAAAGAGGTTATTTTACAAGTATTTTCCATTGAAACTCGTCCGGTGAGTAAAATTTTCACATCCGGTGACTCATTTATTCCATAAAATGAATTCCTTTGTGACTAAGTTTTCCCCTCCTGCGACTGAGTTTTCCGATGAGACTACTCACAGTGACAAGGTTTTCTAGTTTTTCCCACACAAAGATGTTAGTTTACTACGATTTGCCATGGAAACTCGTTCCGTGACTAAGGTTTTCCCATTAGTTGACTCATTAGTCCCATGGCACTAATTCCTTAGTGACTAAGTTTCCCCCTCCTGTGGCTGAGTTTTCCCATGAGACTAGTCACAGTGGTCAGGTTTTCGAGTTATTCCAACACAAAGAGGTTATTTTACTAGGTTTTGCCATTGAAACTAGTCCATTGACTAAGGTTTTCCCATCCGGTGACTCATTTTTTCCATGACACTAATTCCTTAGTGAATAAGTTTTCCCCTCACGTGACTGAGTTTTCCCGTGGGACTAGTCAAGGTGATGAGGTTCTCGAGTTTTTCCCACACAAAGAGGTTATTTTACAAGTATTTTCCATTGAAACTCGTCCGGTGAGTAAAATTTTCCCATGACACTAATTCCTTAGAGACTAAGTTTTCGCCTCACGTGACTGAGTTTTCCCGTGAGACTAGTCAAGGTGATGAGGTTGTCGAGTTTTTCCCACACAAAGAGGTTATTTTACAAGTATTTTCCATTGAAACTCGTCCGGTGAGTAAAATTTTCCAATCCGGTGACTCATTTTTTCCATGACACGAATTCCTTGGTGACTAAGTTTTCCCCTCCCGCGACTGAGTTTTCCGATGAGACTACTCACAGTGACAAGGTTTTCTAGTTATTCCAACACAAAGAGGTTACTTTACTAGGATTTGCCGTGGAAACTCGTTCGGTGACTAAGGATTTCCCATTAGTTGACTCATTAGTCCCATGGCACTAATTCCTTAGTGGCTAAGTTTCCCCCTCCTGTGGCTGAGTTTTCCCATGAGACTACTCACAGTGGCCAGGTTTTCGAGTTATTCCAACACAAAGAGGTTATTTTACTAGGTTTTGCCATTGAAACTAGTCCATTGACTAAGGTTTTCCCATCCGGTGACTCATTTTTCCCATGACACTAATTTCTTAGTGACTAAGTTTTCCCCTCACGTGACTGAGTTCTCCCGTGAGACTAGCCAAGGTGATGAGGTTCTCGAGTTTTTCCAACACAAAGAGGTTATTTTACAAGTATTTTCCATTGAAACTCGTCCGGTGAGTAAAATTTTCACATCCGGTGACTCATTTATTCCATAAAATGAATTCCTTTGTGACTAAGTTTTCCCCTCCTGCGACTGAGTTTTCCGATGAGACTACTCACAGTGACAAGGTTTTCTAGTTTTTCCCACACAAAGATGTTAGTTTACTACGATTTGCCATGGAAACTCGTTCCGTGACTAAGGTTTTCCCATTAGTTGACTCATTAGTCCCATGGCACTAATTCCTTAGTGACTAAGTTTCCCCCTCCTGTGGCTGAGTTTTCCCATGAGACTAGTCACAGTGGTCAGGTTTTCGAGTTATTCCAACACAAAGAGGTTATTTTACTAGGTTTTGCCATTGAAACTAGTCCATTGACTAAGGTTTTCCCATCCGGTGACTCATTTTTTCCATGACACTAATTCCTTAGTGAATAAGTTTTCCCCTCACGTGACTGAGTTTTCCCGTGGGACTAGTCAAGGTGATGAGGTTCTCGAGTTTTTCCCACACAAAGAGGTTATTTTACAAGTATTTTCCATTGAAACTCGTCCGGTGAGTAAAATTTTCCCATGACACTAATTCCTTAGAGACTAAGTTTTCGCCTCACGTGACTGAGTTTTCCCGTGAGACTAGTCAAGGTGATGAGGTTGTCGAGTTTTTCCCACACAAAGAGGTTATTTTACAAGTATTTTCCATTGAAACTCGTCCGGTGAGTAAAATTTTCCCATCCGGTGACTCATTTTTTCCATGACACGAATTCCTTGGTGACTAAGTTTTCCCCTCCCGCGACTGAGTTTTCCGATGAGACTACTCACAGTGACAAGGTTTTCTAGTTATTCCAACACAAAGAGGTTACTTTACTAGGATTTGCCGTGGAAACTCGTTCGGTGACTAAGGATTTCCCATTAGTTGACTCATTAGTCCCATGGCACTAATTCCTTAGTGGCTAAGTTTCCCCCTCCTGTGGCTGAGTTTTCCCATGAGACTACTCACAGTGGCCAGGTTTTCGAGTTATTCCAACACAAAGAGGTTATTTTACTAGGTTTTGCCATTGAAACTAGTCCATTGACTAAGGTTTTCCCATCCGGTGACTCATTTTTCCCATGACACTAATTTCTTAGTGACTAAGTTTTCCCCTCACGTGACTGAGTTCTCCCGTGAGACTAGCCAAGGTGATGAGGTTCTCGAGTTTTTCCAACACAAAGAGATTATTTTACAAGTATTTTCCATTGAAACTCGTCCGGTGAGTAAAATTTTCACATCCGGTGACTCATTTATTCCATAAAATGAATTCCTTTGTGACTAAGTTTTCCCCTCCTGCGACTGAGTTTTCCGATGAGACTACTCACAGTGACAAGGTTTTCTAGTTTTTCCCACACAAAGATGTTAGTTTACTACGATTTGCCATGGAAACTCGTTCCGTGACTAAGGTTTTCCCATTAGTTGACTCATTAGTCCCATGGCACTAATTCCTTAGTGACTAAGTTTCCCCCTCCTGTGGCTGAGTTTTCCCATGAGACTAGTCACAGTGGTCAGGTTTTCGAGTTATTCCAACACAAAGAGGTTATTTTACTAGGTTTTGCCATTGAAACTAGTCCATTGACTAAGGTTTTCCCATCCGGTGACTCATTTTTTCCATGACACTAATTCCTTAGTGAATAAGTTTTCCCCTCACGTGACTGAGTTTTCCCGTGGGACTAGTCAAGGTGATGAGGTTCTCGAGTTTTTCCCACACAAAGAGGTTATTTTACAAGTATTTTCCATTGAAACTCGTCCGGTGAGTAAAATTTTCCCATGACACTAATTCCTTAGAGACTAAGTTTTCGCCTCACGTGACTGAGTTTTCCCGTGAGACTAGTCAAGGTGATGAGGTTGTCGAGTTTTTCCCACACAAAGAGGTTATTTTACAAGTATTTTCCATTGAAACTCGTCCGGTGAGTAAAATTTTCCCATCCGGTGACTCATTTTTTCCATGACACGAATTCCTTGGTGACTAAGTTTTCCCCTCCCGCGACTGAGTTTTCCGATGAGACTACTCACAGTGACAAGGTTTTCTAGTTATTCCAACACAAAGAGGTTACTTTACTAGGATTTGCCGTGGAAACTCGTTCGGTGACTAAGGATTTCCCATTAGTTGACTCATTAGTCCCATGGCACTAATTCCTTAGTGGCTAAGTTTCCCCCTCCTGTGGCTGAGTTTTCCCATGAGACTACTCACAGTGGCCAGGTTTTCGAGTTATTCCAACACAAAGAGGTTATTTTACTAGGTTTTGCCATTGAAACTAGTCCATTGACTAAGGTTTTCCCATCCGGTGACTCATTTTTCCCATGACACTAATTTCTTAGTGACTAAGTTTTCCCCTCACGTGACTGAGTTCTCCCGTGAGACTAGCCAAGGTGATGAGGTTCTCGAGTTTTTCCAACACAAAGAGATTATTTTACAAGTATTTTCCATTGAAACTCGTCCGGTGAGTAAAATTTTCACATCCGGTGACTCATTTATTCCATAAAATGAATTCCTTTGTGACTAAGTTTTCCCCTCCTGCGACTGAGTTTTCCGATGAGACTACTCACAGTGACAAGGTTTTCTAGTTTTTCCCACACAAAGATGTTAGTTTACTACGATTTGCCATGGAAACTCGTTCGGTGACTAAGGTTTTCCCATTAGTTGACTCATTAGTCCCATGGCACTAATTCCTTAGTGACTAAGTTTCCCCCTCCTGTGGCTGAGTTTTCCCATGAGACTACTCACAGTGGTCAGGTTTTCGAGTTATTCCAACACAAAGAGGTTATTTTACTAGGTTTTGCCATTGAAACTAGTCCATTGACTAAGGTTTTCCCATCCGGTGACTCATTTTTTCCATGACACTAATTCCTTAGTGAATAAGTTTTCCCCTCACGTGACTGAGTTTTCCCGTGGGACTAGTCAAGGTGATGAGGTTCTCGAGTTTTTCCCACACAAAGAGGTTATTTTACAAGTATTTTCCATTGAAACTCGTCCGGTGAGTAAAATTTTCCCATCCGGTGACTCATTTTTCCCATGACACTAATTCCTTAGAGACTACGTTTTCGCCTCACGTGACTGAGTTTTCTCGTGAGACTAGTCAAGGTGATGAGGTTGTCGAGTTTTTCCCACACAAAGAGGTTATTTTACAAGTATTTTCCATTGAAACTCGTCTGGTGAGTAAAATTTTCCCATCCGGTGACTCATTTTTTCCATGACACGAATTCCTTGGTGACTAAGTTTTCCCCTCCCGCGACTGAGTTTTCCGACGAGACTACTCACAGTGACAAGGTTTTCTAGTTATTCCAACACAAAGAGGTTACTTTACTAGGATTTGCCGTGGAAACTCGTTCGGTGACTAAGGATTTCCCATTAGTTGACTCATTAGTCCCATGGCACTAATTCCTTAGTGGCTAAGTTTCCCCCTCCTGTGGCTGAGTTTTCCCATGAGACTACTCACAGTGGCCAGGTTTTCGAGTTATTCCAACACAAAGAGGTTAATTTACTATGTTTTGCCATTGAAACTAGTCCATTGACTAAGGTTTTCCCATCCGGTGACTCATTTTTCCCATGACACTAATTTCTTAGTGACTAAGTTTTCCCCTCACGTGACTGAGTTCTCCCGTGAGACTAGCCAAGGTGATGAGGTTCTCGAGTTTTTCCAACACAAAGAGGTTATTTTACAAGTATTTTCCATTGAAACTCGTCCGGTGAATAAAATTTTCACATCCGGTGACTCATTTATTCCATAAAATGAATTCCTTTGTGACTAAGTTTTCCCCTCCTGCGACTGAGTTTTCCGATGAGACTACTCACAGTGACAAGGTTTTCTTGTTTTTCCCACACAAAGATGTTAGTTTACTACGATTTGCCATGGAAACTCGTTCGGTGACTAAGGTTTTCCCATTAGTTGACTCATTAGTCCCATGGCACTAATTCCTTAGTGACTAAGTTTCCCCCTCCTGTGGCTGAGTTTTCCCATGAGACTACTCACAGTGGTCAGGTTTTCGAGTTATTCCAACACAAAGAGGTTATTTTACTAGGTTTTGCCATTGAAACTAGTCAATTGACTAAGGTTTTCCCATCCGGTGACTCATTTTTTCCATGACACTAATTCCTTAGTGAATAAGTTTTCCCCTCACGTGACTGAGTTTTCCCGTGGGACTAGTCAAGGTGATGAGGTTCTCGAGTTTTTCCCACACAAAGAGGTTATTTTACAAGTATTTTCCATTGAAACTCGTCCGGTGAGTAAAATTTTCCCATCCGGTGACTCATTTTTCCCATGACACTAATTCCTTAGAGACTACGTTTTCGCCTCACGTGACTGAGTTTTCCCGTGAGACTAGTCAAGGTGATGAGGTTGTCGAGTTTTTCCCACACAAAGAGGTTATTTTACAAGTATTTTCCATTGAAACTCGTCTGGTGAGTAAAATTTTCCCATCCGGTGACTCATTTTTTCCATGACACGAATTCCTTGGTGACTAAGTTTTCCCCTCCCGCGACTGAGTTTTCCGATGAGACTACTCACAGTGACAAGGTTTTCTAGTTATTCCAACACCAAGAGGTTACTTTACTAGGATTTGCCGTGGAAACTCGTTCGGTGACTAAGGATTTCCCATTAGTTGACTCATTAGTCCCATGGCACTAATTCCTTAGTGGCTAAGTTTCCCCCTCCTGTGGCTGAGTTTTCCCATGAGACTACTCACAGTGGCCAGGTTTTCGAGTTATTCCAACACAAAGAGGTTATTTTACTAGGTTTTGCCATTGAAACTAGTCCATTGACTAAGGTTTTCCCATCCGGTGACTCATTTTTCCCATGACACTAATTTCTTAGTGACTAAGTTTTCCCCTCACGTGACTGAGTTCTCCCGTGAGACTAGCCAAGGTGATGAGGTTCTCGAGTTTTTCCAACACAAAGAGGTTATTTTACAAGTATTTTCCATTGAAACTCGTCCGGTGAGTAAAATTTTCACATCCGGTGACTCATTTATTCCATAAAATGAATTCCTTTGTGACTAAGTTTTCCCCTCCTGCGACTGAGTTTTCCGATGAGACTACTCACAGTGACAAGGTTTTCTTGTTTTTCCCACACAAAGATGTTAGTTTACTACGATTTGCCATGGAAACTCGTTCGGTGACTAAGGTTTTCCCATTAGTTGACTCATTAGTCCCATGGCACTAATTCCTTAGTGACTAAGTTTCCCCCTCCTGCGGCTGAGTTTTCCCATGAGACTACTCACAGTGGTCAGGTTTTCGAGTTATTCCAACACAAAGAGGTTATTTTACTAGGTTTTGCCATTGAAACTAGTCCATTGACTAAGGTTTTCCCATCCGGTGACTCATTTTTTCCATGACACTAATTCCTTAGTGAATAAGTTTTCCCCTCACGTGACTGAGTTTTCCCGTGGGACTAGTCAAGGTGATGAGGTTCTCGAGTTTTTCCCACACAAAGAGGTTATTTTACAAGTATTTTCCATTGAAACTCGTCCGGTGAGTAAAATTTTCCCATCCGGTGACTCATTTTTCCCATGACACTAATTCCTTAGAGACTAAGTTTTCGCCTCACGTGACTGAGTTTTCCCGTGAGACTAGTCAAGGTGATGAGGTTGTCGAGTTTTTCCCACACAAAGAGGTTATTTTACAAGTATTTTCCATTGAAACTCGTCCGGTGAGTAAAATTTTCCAATCCGGTGACTCATTTTTTCCATGACACGAATTCCTTGGTGACTAAGTTTTCCCCTCCCGCGACTGAGTTTTCCGATGAGACTACTCACAGTGACAAGGTTTTCTAGTTATTCCAACACAAAGAGGTTACTTTACTAGGATTTGCCGTGGAAACTCGTTCGGTGACTAAGGATTTCCCATTAGTTGACTCATTAGTCCCATGGCACTAATTCCTTAGTGGCTAAGTTTCCCCCTCCTGTGGCTGAGTTTTCCCATGAGACTACTCACAGTGGCCAGGTTTTCGAGTTATTCCAACACAAAGAGGTTATTTTACTAGGTTTTGCCATTGAAACTAGTCCATTGACTAAGGTTTTCCCATCCGGTGACTCATTTTTCCCATGACACTAATTTCTTAGTGACTAAGTTTTCCCCTCACGTGACTGAGTTCTCCCGTGAGACTAGCCAAGGTGATGAGGTTCTCGAGTTTTTCCAACACAAAGAGGTTATTTTACAAGTATTTTCCATTGAAACTCGTCCGGTGAGTAAAATTTTCACATCCGGTGACTCATTTATTCCATAAAATGAATTCCTTTGTGACTAAGTTTTCCCCTCCTGCGACTGAGTTTTCCGATGAGACTACTCACAGTGACAAGGTTTTCTAGTTTTTCCCACACAAAGATGTTAGTTTACTACGATTTGCCATGGAAACTCGTTCCGTGACTAAGGTTTTCCCATTAGTTGACTCATTAGTCCCATGGCACTAATTCCTTAGTGACTAAGTTTCCCCCTCCTGTGGCTGAGTTTTCCCATGAGACTAGTCACAGTGGTCAGGTTTTCGAGTTATTCCAACACAAAGAGGTTATTTTACTAGGTTTTGCCATTGAAACAAGTCCATTGACTAAGGTTTTCCCATCCGGTGACTCATTTTTTCCATGACACTAATTCCTTAGTGAATAAGTTTTCCCCTCACGTGACTGAGTTTTCCCGTGGGACTAGTCAAGGTGATGAGGTTCTCGAGTTTTTCCCACACAAAGAGGTTATTTTACAAGTATTTTCCATTGAAACTCGTCCGGTGAGTAAAATTTTCCCATGACACTAATTCCTTAGAGACTAAGTTTTCGCCTCACGTGACTGAGTTTTCCCGTGAGACTAGTCAAGGTGATGAGGTTGTCGAGTTTTTCCCACACAAAGAGGTTATTTTACAAGTATTTTCCATTGAAACTCGTCCGGTGAGTAAAATTTTCCCATCCGGTGACTCATTTTTTCCATGACACGAATTCCTTGGTGACTAAGTTTTCCCCTCCCGCGACTGAGTTTTCCGATGAGACTACTCACAGTGACAAGGTTTTCTAGTTATTCCAACACAAAGAGGTTACTTTACTAGGATTTGCCGTGGAAACTCGTTCGGTGACTAAGGATTTCCCATTAGTTGACTCATTAGTCCCATGGCACTAATTCCTTAGTGGCTAAGTTTCCCCCTCCTGTGGCTGAGTTTTCCCATGAGACTACTCACAGTGGCCAGGTTTTCGAGTTATTCCAACACAAAGAGGTTATTTTACTAGGTTTTGCCATTGAAACTAGTCCATTGACTAAGGTTTTCCCATCCGGTGACTCATTTTTCCCATGACACTAATTTCTTAGTGACTAAGTTTTCCCCTCACGTGACTGAGTTCTCCCGTGAGACTAGCCAAGGTGATGAGGTTCTCGAGTTTTTCCAACACAAAGAGATTATTTTACAAGTATTTTCCATTGAAACTCGTCCGGTGAGTAAAATTTTCACATCCGGTGACTCATTTATTCCATAAAATGAATTCCTTTGTGACTAAGTTTTCCCCTCCTGCGACTGAGTTTTCCGATGAGACTACTCACAGTGACAAGGTTTTCTAGTTTTTCCCACACAAAGATGTTAGTTTACTACGATTTGCCATGGAAACTCGTTCGGTGACTAAGGTTTTCCCATTAGTTGACTCATTAGTCCCATGGCACTAATTCCTTAGTGACTAAGTTTCCCCCTCCTGTGGCTGAGTTTTCCCATGAGACTACTCACAGTGGTCAGGTTTTCGAGTTATTCCAACACAAAGAGGTTATTTTACTAGGTTTTGCCATTGAAACTAGTCCATTGACTAAGGTTTTCCCATCCGGTGACTCATTTTTTCCATGACACTAATTCCTTAGTGAATAAGTTTTCCCCTCACGTGACTGAGTTTTCCCGTGGGACTAGTCAAGGTGATGAGGTTCTCGAGTTTTTCCCACACAAAGAGGTTATTTTACAAGTATTTTCCATTGAAACTCGTCCGGTGAGTAAAATTTTCCCATCCGGTGACTCATTTTTCCCATGACACTAATTCCTTAGAGACTAAGTTTTCGCCTCACGTGACTGAGTTTTCCCGTGAGACTAGTCAAGGTGATGAGGTTGTCGAGTTTTTCCCACACAAAGAGGTTATTTTACAAGTATTTTCCATTGAAACTCGTCTGGTGAGTAAAATTTTCCCATCCGGTGACTCATTTTTTCCATGACACGAATTCCTTGGTGACTAAGTTTTCCCCTCCCGCGACTGAGTTTTCCGATGAGACTACTCACAGTGACAAGGTTTTCTAGTTATTCCAACACAAAGAGGTTACTTTACTAGGATTTGCCGTGGAAACTCGTTCCGTGACTAAGGTTTTCCCATTAGTTGACTCATTAGTCCCATGGCACTAATTCCTTAGTGACTAAGTTTCCCCCTCCTGTGGCTGAGTTTTCCCATGAGACTAGTCACAGTGGTCAGGTTTTCGAGTTATTCCAACACAAAGAGGTTATTTTACTAGGTTTTGCCATTGAAACAAGTCCATTGACTAAGGTTTTCCCATCCGGTGACTCATTTTTCCCATGACACTAATTTCTTAGTGACTAAGTTTCCCCCTCACGTGACTGAGTTCTCCCGTGAGACTAGCCAAGGTGATGAGGTTCTCGAGTTTTTCCAACACAAAGAGGTTATTTTACAAGTATTTTCCATTGAAACTCGTCCGGTGAGTAAAATTTTCACATCCGGTGACTCATTTATTCCATAAAATGAATTCCTTTGTGACTAAGTTTTCCCCTCCTGCGACTGAGTTTTCCGATGAGACTACTCACAGTGACAAGGTTTTCTAGTTTTTCCCACACAAAGATGTTAGTTTACTACGATTTGCCATGGAAACTCGTTCGGTGACTAAGGTTTTCCCATTAGTTGACTCATTAGTCCCATGGCACTAATTCCTTAGTGACTAAGTTTCCCCCTCCTGTGGCTCAGTTTTCCCATGAGACTACTCACAGTGGTCAGGTTTTCGAGTTATTCCAACAAAAAGAGGTTATTTTACTAGGTTTTGCCATTGAAACTAGTCCATTAACTAAGGTTTTCCCATCCGGTGACTCATTTTTTCCATGACACTAATTCCTTAGTGAATAAGTTTTCCCCTCACGTGACTGAGTTTTCCCGTGGGACTAGTCAAGGTGATGAGGTTCTCGAGTTTTTCCCACACAAAGAGGTTATTTTACAAGTATTTTCCATTGAAACTCGTCCGGTGAGTAAAATTTTCCCATCCGGTGACTCATTTATTCCATAAAATGAATTCCTTTGTGACTAAGTTTTCCCCTCCTGCGACTGAGTTTTCCGATGAGACTACTCACAGTGACAAGGTTTTCTAGTTTTTCCCACACAAAGATGTTAGTTTACTACGATTTGCCATGGAAACTCGTTCGGTGACTAAGGTTTTCCCATTAGTTGACTCATTAGTCCCATGGCACTAATTCCTTAGTGACTAAGTTTCCCCCTCCTGTGGCTGAGTTTTCCCATGAGACTACTCACAGTGGCCAGGTTTTCGATTTATTCCAACACAAAGAGGTTATTTTACTAGGTTTTGCCATTGAAACTAGTCCATTGACTAAGGTTTTCCCATCCGGTGACTCATTTTTCCCATGACACTAATTTCTTAGTGACTAAGTTTTCCCCTCACGTGACTGAGTTCTCCCGTGAGACTAGCCAAGGTGATGAGGTTCTCGAGTTTTTCCAACACAAAGAGGTTATTTTACAAGTATTTTCCATTGAAACTCGTCCGGTGAGTAAAATTTTCACATCCGGTGACTCATTTATTCCATAAAATGAATTCCTTTGTGACTAAGTTTTCCCCTCCTGCGACTGAGTTTTCCGATGAGACTACTCACAGTGACAAGGTTTTCTAGTTTTTCCCACACAAAGATGTTAGTTTACTACGATTTGCCATGGAAACTCGTTCGGTGACTAAGGTTTTCCCATTAGTTGACTCATTAGTCCCATGGCACTAATTCCTTAGTGACTAAGTTTCCCCCTCCTGTGGCTGAGTTTTCCCATGAGACTACTCACAGTGGTAAGGTTTTCGAGTTATTCCAACACAAAGAGGTTATTTTACTAGGCTTTGCCATTGAAACTAGTCCATTGACTAAGGTTTTCCCATCCGGTGACTCATTTTTTCCATGACACTAATTCCTTAGTGAATAAGTTTTCCCCTCACGTGACTGAGTTTTCCCGTGGGACTAGTCAAGGTGATGAGGTTCTCGAGTTTTTCCCACACAAAGAGGTTATTTTACAAGTATTTTCCATTGAAACTCGTCCGGTGAGTAAAATTTTCCCATCCGGTGACTCATTTTTCCCATGACACTAATTCCTTAGAGACTAAGTTTTCGCCTCACGTGACTGAGTTTTCCCGTGAGACTAGTCAAGGTGATGAGGTTGTCGAGTTTTTCCCACACAAAGAGGTTATTTTACAAGTATTTTCCATTGAAACTCGTCCGGTGAGTAAAATTTTCCCATCCGGTGACTCATTTTTTCCATGACACGAATTCCTTGGTGACTAAGTTTTCCCCTCCCGCGACTGAGTTTTCCGATGAGACTACTCACAGTGACAAGGTTTTCTAGTTATTCCAACACAAAGAGGTTACTTTACTAGGATTTGCCGTGGAAACTCGTTCGGTGACTAAGGATTTCCCATTAGTTGACTCATTAGTCCCATGGCACTAATTCCTTAGTGGCTAAGTTTCCCCCTCCTGTGGCTGAGTTTTCCCATGAGACTACTCACAGTGGCCAGGTTTTCGAGTTATTCCAACACAAAGAGGTTATTTTACTAGGTTTTGCCATTGAAACTAGTCCATTGACTAAGGTTTTCCCATCCGGTGACTCATTTTTCCCATGACACTAATTTCTTAGTGACTAAGTTTCCCCCTCACGTGACTGAGTTCTCCCGTGAGACTAGCCAAGGTGATGAGGTTCTCGAGTTTTTCCAACACAAAGAGGTTATTTTACAAGTATTTTCCATTGAAACTCGTCCGGTGAGTAAAATTTTCACATCCGGTGACTCATTTATTCCATAAAATGAATTCCTTTGTGACTAAGTTTTCCCCTCCTGCGACTGAGTTTTCCGATGAGACTACTCACAGTGACAAGGTTTTCTAGTTTTTCCCACACAAAGATGTTAGTTTACTACGATTTGCCATGGAAACTCGTTCGGTGACTAAGGTTTTCCCATTAGTTGACTCATTAGTCCCATGGCACTAATTCCTTAGTGACTAAGTTTCCCCCTCCTGTGGCTCAGTTTTCCCATGAGACTACTCACAGTGGTCAGGTTTTCGAGTTATTCCAACAAAAAGAGGTTATTTTACTAGGTTTTGCCATTGAAACTAGTCCATTAACTAAGGTTTTCCCATCCGGTGACTCATTTTTTCCATGACACTAATTCCTTAGTGAATAAGTTTTCCCCTCACGTGACTGAGTTTTCCCGTGGGACTAGTCAAGGTGATGAGGTTCTCGAGTTTTTCCCACACAAAGAGGTTATTTTACAAGTATTTTCCATTGAAACTCGTCCGGTGAGTAAAATTTTCCCATCCGGTGACTCATTTATTCCATAAAATGAATTCCTTTGTGACTAAGTTTTCCCCTCCTGCGACTGAGTTTTCCGATGAGACTACTCACAGTGACAAGGTTTTCTAGTTTTTCCCACACAAAGATGTTAGTTTACTACGATTTGCCATGGAAACTCGTTCGGTGACTAAGGTTTTCCCATTAGTTGACTCATTAGTCCCATGGCACTAATTCCTTAGTGACTAAGTTTCCCCCTCCTGTGGCTGAGTTTTCCCATGAGACTACTCACAGTGGCCAGGTTTTCGAGTTATTCCAACACAAAGAGGTTATTTTACTAGGTTTTGCCATTGAAACTAGTCCATTGACTAAGGTTTTCCCATCCGGTGACTCATTTTTCCCATGACACTAATTTCTTAGTGACTAAGTTTTCCCCTCACGTGACTGAGTTCTCCCGTGAGACTAGCCAAGGTGATGAGGTTCTCGAGTTTTTCCAACACAAAGAGGTTATTTTACAAGTATTTTCCATTGAAACTCGTCCGGTGAGTAAAATTTTCACATCCGGTGACTCATTTATTCCATAAAAAGAATTCCTTTGTGACTAAGTTTTCCCCTCCTGCGACTGAGTTTTCCGATGAGACTACTCACAGTGACAAGGTTTTCTAGTTTTTCCCACACAAAGATGTTAGTTTACTACGATTTGCCATGGAAACTCGTTCGGTGACTAAGGTTTTCCCATTAGTTGACTCATTAGTCCCATGGCACTAATTCCTTAGTGACTAAGTTTCCCCCTCCTGTGGCTGAGTTTTCCCATGAGACTACTCACAGTGGTAAGGTTTTCGAGTTATTCCAACACAAAGAGGTTATTTTACTAGGCTTTGCCATTGAAACTAGTCCATTGACTAAGGTTTTCCCATCCGGTGACTCATTTTTTCCATGACACTAATTCCTTAGTGAATAAGTTTTCCCCTCACGTGACTGAGTTTTCCCGTGGGACTAGTCAAGGTGATGAGGTTCTCGAGTTTTTCCCACACAAAGAGGTTATTTTACAAGTATTTTCCATTGAAACTCGTCCGGTGAGTAAAATTTTCCCATCCGGTGACTCATTTTTCCCATGACACTAATTCCTTAGAGACTAAGTTTTCGCCTCACGTGACTGAGTTTTCCCGTGAGACTAGTCAAGGTGATGAGGTTGTCGAGTTTTTCCCACACAAAGAGGTTATTTTACAAGTATTTTCCATTGAAACTCGTCCGGTGAGTAAAATTTTCCCATCCGGTGACTCATTTTTTCCATGACACGAATTCCTTGGTGACTAAGTTTTCCCCTCCTGCGACTGAGTTTTCCGATGAGACTACTCACAGTGACAAGGTTTTCTAGTTATTCCAACACAAAGAGGTTACTTTACTAGGATTTGCCGTGGAAACTCGTTCGGTGACTAAGGATTTCCCATTAGTTGACTCATTAGTCCCATGGCACTAATTCCTTAGTGGCTAAGTTTCCCCCTCCTGTGGCTGAGTTTTCCCATGAGACTACTCACAGTGGCCAGGTTTTCGAGTTATTCCAACACAAAGAGGTTATTTTACTAGGTTTTGCCATTGAAACTAGTCCATTGACTAAGGTTTTCCCATCCGGTGACTCATTTTTCCCATGACACTAATTTCTTAGTGACTAAGTTTCCCCCTCACGTGACTGAGTTCTCCCGTGAGACTAGCCAAGGTGATGAGGTTCTCGAGTTTTTCCAACACAAAGAGGTTATTTTACAAGTATTTTCCATTGAAACTCGTCCGGTGAGTAAAATTTTCACATCCGGTGACTCATTTATTCCATAAAATGAATTCCTTTGTGACTAAGTTTTCCCCTCCTGCGACTGAGTTTTCCGATGAGACTACTCACAATGACAAGGTTTTCTAGTTTTTCCCACACAAAGATGTTAGTTTACTACGATTTGCCATGGAAACTCGTTCGGTGACTAAGGATTTCCCATTAGTTGACTCATTAGTCCCATGGCACTAATTCCTTAGTGGCTAAGTTTCCCCCTCCTGTGGCTGAGTTTTCCCATGAGACTACTCACAGTGGCCAGGTTTTCGAGTTATTCCAACACAAAGAGGTTATTTTACTAGGTTTTGCCATTGAAACTAGTCCATTGACTAAGGTTTTCCCATCCGGTGACTCATTTTTCCCATGACACTAATTTCTTAGTGACTAAGTTTCCCCCTCACGTGACTGAGTTCTCCCGTGAGACTAGCCAAGGTGATGAGGTTCTCGAGTTTTTCCAACACAAAGAGGTTATTTTACAAGTATTTTCCATTGAAACTCGTCCGGTGAGTAAAATTTTCCCATCCGGTGACTCATTTATTCCATAAAATGAATTCCTTTGTGACTAAGTTTTCCCCTCCTGCGACTGAGTTTTCCGATGAGACTACTCACAGTGACAAGGTTTTCTAGTTTTTCCCACACAAAGATGTTAGTTTACTACGATTTGCCATGGAAACTCGTTCGGTGACTAAGGTTTTCCCATTAGTTGACTCATTAGTCCCATGGCACTAATTCCTTAGTGACTAAGTTTCCCCCTCCTGTGGCTGAGTTTTCCCATGAGACTACTCACAGTGGCCAGGTTTTCGAGTTATTCCAACACAAAGAGGTTATTTTACTAGGTTTTGCCATTGAAACTAGTCCATTGACTAAGGTTTTCCCATCCGGTGACTCATTTTTCCCATGACACTAATTTCTTAGTGACTAAGTTTTCCCCTCACGTGACTGAGTTCTCCCGTGAGACTAGCCAAGGTGATGAGGTTCTCGAGTTTTTCCAACACAAAGAGGTTATTTTACAAGTATTTTCCATTGAAACTCGTCCGGTGAGTAAAATTTTCACATCCGGTGACTCATTTATTCCATAAAAAGAATTCCTTTGTGACTAAGTTTTCCCCTCCTGCGACTGAGTTTTCCGATGAGACTACTCACAGTGACAAGGTTTTCTAGTTTTTCCCACACAAAGATGTTAGTTTACTACGATTTGCCATGGAAACTCGTTCGGTGACTAAGGTTTTCCCATTAGTTGACTCATTAGTCCCATGGCACTAATTCCTTAGTGACTAAGTTTCCCCCTCCTGTGGCTGAGTTTTCCCATGAGACTACTCACAGTGGTAAGGTTTTCGAGTTATTCCAACACAAAGAGGTTATTTTACTAGGCTTTGCCATTGAAACTAGTCCATTGACTAAGGTTTTCCCATCCGGTGACTCATTTTTTCCATGACACTAATTCCTTAGTGAATAAGTTTTCCCCTCACGTGACTGAGTTTTCCCGTGGGACTAGTCAAGGTGATGAGGTTCTCGAGTTTTTCCCACACAAAGAGGTTATTTTACAAGTATTTTCCATTGAAACTCGTCCGGTGAGTAAAATTTTCCCATCCGGTGACTCATTTTTCCCATGACACTAATTCCTTAGAGACTAAGTTTTCGCCTCACGTGACTGAGTTTTCCCGTGAGACTAGTCAAGGTGATGAGGTTGTCGAGTTTTTCCCACACAAAGAGGTTATTTTACAAGTATTTTCCATTGAAACTCGTCCGGTGAGTAAAATTTTCCCATCCGGTGACTCATTTTTTCCATGACACGAATTCCTTGGTGACTAAGTTTTCCCCTCCCGCGACTGAGTTTTCCGATGAGACTACTCACAGTGACAAGGTTTTCTAGTTATTCCAACACAAAGAGGTTACTTTACTAGGATTTGCCGTGGAAACTCGTTCGGTGACTAAGGATTTCCCATTAGTTGACTCATTAGTCCCATGGCACTAATTCCTTAGTGGCTAAGTTTCCCCCTCCTGTGGCTGAGTTTTCCCATGAGACTACTCACAGTGGCCAGGTTTTCGAGTTATTCCAACACAAAGAGGTTATTTTACTAGGTTTTGCCATTGAAACTAGTCCATTGACTAAGGTTTTCCCATCCGGTGACTCATTTTTCCCATGACACTAATTTCTTAGTGACTAAGTTTCCCCCTCACGTGACTGAGTTCTCCCGTGAGACTAGCCAAGGTGATGAGGTTCTCGAGTTTTTCCAACACAAAGAGGTTATTTTACAAGTATTTTCCATTGAAACTCGTCCGGTGAGTAAAATTTTCACATCCGGTGACTCATTTATTCCATAAAATGAATTCCTTTGTGACTAAGTTTTCCCCTCCTGCGACTGAGTTTTCCGATGAGACTACTCACAGTGACAAGGTTTTCTAGTTTTTCCCACACAAAGATGTTAGTTTACTACAATTTGCCATGGAAACTCGTTCGGTGACTAAGGTTTTCCCATTAGTTGACTCATTAGTCCCATGGCACTAATTCCTTAGTGACTAAGTTTCCCCCTCCTGTGGCTCAGTTTTCCCATGAGACTACTCACAGTGGTCAGGTTTTCGAGTTATTCCAACAAAAAGAGGTTATTTTACTAGGTTTTGCCATTGAAACTAGTCCATTAACTAAGGTTTTCCCATCCGGTGACTCATTTTTTCCATGACACTAATTCCTTAGTGAATAAGTTTTCCCCTCACGTGACTGAGTTTTCCCGTGGGACTAGTCAAGGTGATGAGGTTCTCGAGTTTTTCCCACACAAAGAGGTTATTTTACAAGTATTTTCCATTGAAACTCGTCCGGTGAGTAAAATTTTCCCATCCGGTGACTCATTTATTCCATAAAATGAATTCCATTGTGACTAAGTTTTCCCCTCCTGCGACTGAGTTTTCCGATGAGACTACTCACAGTGACAAGGTTTTCTAGTTTTTCCCACACAAAGATGTTAGTTTACTACGATTTGCCATGGAAACTCGTTCGGTGACTAAGGTTTTCCCATTAGTTGACTCATTAGTCCCATGGCACTAATTCCTTAGTGACTAAGTTTCCCCCTCCTGTGGCTGAGTTTTCCCATGAGACTACTCACAGTGGCCAGGTTTTCGAGTTATTCCAACACAAAGAGGTTATTTTACTAGGTTTTGCCATTGAAACTAGTCCATTGACTAAGGTTTTCCCATCCGGTGACTCATTTTTCCCATGACACTAATTTCTTAGTGACTAAGTTTTCCCCTCACGTGACTGAGTTCTCCCGTGAGACTAGCCAAGGTGATGAGGTTCTCGAGTTTTTCCAACACAAAGAGGTTATTTTACAAGTATTTTCCATTGAAACTCGTCCGGTGAGTAAAATTTTCACATCCGGTGACTCATTTATTCCATAAAATGAATTCCTTTGTGACTAAGTTTTCCCCTCCTGCGACTGAGTTTTCCGATGAGACTACTCACAGTGACAAGGTTTTCTAGTTTTTCCCACACAAAGATGTTAGTTTACTACGATTTGCCATGGAAACTCGTTCGGTGACTAAGGTTTTCCCATTAGTTGACTCATTAGTCCCATGGCACTAATTCCTTAGTGACTAAGTTTCCCCCTCCTGTGGCTGAGTTTTCCCATGAGACTACTCACAGTGGTAAGGTTTTCGAGTTATTCCAACACAAAGAGGTTATTTTACTAGGCTTTGCCATTGAAACTAGTCCATTGACTAAGGTTTTCCCATCCGGTGACTCATTTTTTCCATGACACTAATTCCTTAGTGAATAAGTTTTCCCCTCACGTGACTGAGTTTTCCCGTGGGACTAGTCAAGGTGATGAGGTTCTCGAGTTTTTCCCACACAAAGAGGTTATTTTACAAGTATTTTCCATTGAAACTCGTCCGGTGAGTAAAATTTTCCCATCCGGTGACTCATCTTTCCCATGACACTAATTCCTTAGAGACTAAGTTTTCGCCTCACGTGACTGAGTTTTCCCGTGAGACTAGTCAAGGTGATGAGGTTGTCGAGTTTTTCCCACACAAAGAGGTTATTTTACAAGTATTTTCCATTGAAACTCGTCCGGTGAGTAAAATTTTCCCATCCGGTGACTCATTTTTTCCATGACACGAATTCCTTGGTGACTAAGTTTTCCCCTCCCGCGACTGAGTTTTCCGATGAGACTACTCACAGTGACAAGGTTTTCTAGTTATTCCAACACAAAGAGGTTACTTTACTAGGATTTGCCGTGGAAACTCGTTCGGTGACTAAGGATTTCCCATTAGTTGACTCATTAGTCCCATGGCACTAATTCCTTAGTGGCTAAGTTTCCCCCTCCTGTGGCTGAGTTTTCCCATGAGACTACTCACAGTGGCCAGGTTTTCGAGTTATTCCAACACAAAGAGGTTATTTTACTAGGTTTTGCCATTGAAACTTGTCCATTGACTAAGGTTTTCCCATCCGGTGACTCATTTTTCCCATGACACTAATTTCTTAGTGACTAAGTTTCCCCCTCACGTGACTGAGTTCTCCCGTGAGACTAGCCAAGGTGATGAGGTTCTCGAGTTTTTCCAACACAAAGAGGTTATTTTACAAGTATTTTCCATTGAAACTCGTCCGGTGAGTAAAATTTTCACATCCGGTGACTCATTTATTCCATAAAATGAATTCCTTTGTGACTAAGTTTTCCCCTCCTGCGACTGAGTTTTCCGATGAGACTACTCACAGTGACAAGGTTTTCTAGTTTTTCCCACACAAAGATGTTAGTTTACTACGATTTGCCATGGAAACTCGTTCGGTGACTAAGGTTTTCCCATTAGTTGACTCATTAGTCCCATGGCACTAATTCCTTA
Organism: Acmispon strigosus; assembly: GCA_030819835.1. Classification (NCBI taxonomy): domain Eukaryota; kingdom Viridiplantae; phylum Streptophyta; class Magnoliopsida; order Fabales; family Fabaceae; genus Acmispon; species Acmispon strigosus. The sequence goes on along the minus strand of JAUAMA010000002.1, from coordinate 68,437,286 downwards.
GTGACTAAGTTTCCCCCTCCTGTGGCTCAGTTTTCCCATGAGACTACTCACAGTGGTCAGGTTTTCGAGTTATTCCAACAAAAAGAGGTTATTTTACTAGGTTTTGCCATTGAAACTAGTCCATTAACTAAGGTTTTCCCATCCGGTGACTCATTTTTTCCATGACACTAATTCCTTAGTGAATAAGTTTTCCCCTCACGTGACTGAGTTTTCCCGTGGGACTAGTCAAGGTGATGAGGTTCTCGAGTTTTTCCCACACAAAGAGGTTATTTTACAAGTATTTTCCATTGAAACTCGTCCGGTGAGTAAAATTTTCCCATCCGGTGACTCATTTATTCCATAAAATGAATTCCATTGTGACTAAGTTTTCCCCTCCTGCGACTGAGTTTTCCGATGAGACTACTCACAGTGACAAGGTTTTCTAGTTTTTCCCACACAAAGATGTTAGTTTACTACGATTTGCCATGGAAACTCGTTCGGTGACTAAGGTTTTCCCATTAGTTGACTCATTAGTCCCATGGCACTAATTCCTTAGTGACTAAGTTTCCCCCTCCTGTGGCTGAGTTTTCCCATGAGACTACTCACAGTGGCCAGGTTTTCGAGTTATTCCAACACAAAGAGGTTATTTTACTAGGTTTTGCCATTGAAACTAGTCCATTGACTAAGGTTTTCCCATCCGGTGACTCATTTTTCCCATGACACTAATTTCTTAGTGACTAAGTTTTCCCCTCACGTGACTAAGTTCTCCCGTGAGACTAGCCAAGGTGATGAGGTTCTCGAGTTTTTTTAACACAAAGAGGTTATTTTACAAGTATTTTCCATTGAAACTCGTCCGGTGAGTAAAATTTTCACATCCGGTGACTCATTTATTCCATAAAATGAATTCCTTTGTGACTAAGTTTTCCCCTCCTGCGACTGAGTTTTCCGATGAGACTACTCACAGTGACAAGGTTTTCTAGTTTTTCCCACACAAAGATGTTAGTTTACTACGATTTGCCATGGAAACTCGTTCGGTGACTAAGGTTTTCCCATTAGTTGACTCATTAGTCCCATGGCACTAATTCCTTAGTGACTAAGTTTCCCCCTCCTGTGGCTGAGTTTTCCCATGAGACTACTCACAGTGGTCAGGTTTTCGAGTTATTCCAACACAAAGAGGTTATTTTACTAGGCTTTGCCATTGAAACTAGTCCATTGACTAAGGTTTTCCCATCCGGTGACTCATTTTTTCCATGACACTAATTCCTTAGTGAATAAGTTTTCCCCTCACGTGACTGAGTTTTCCCGTGGGACTAGTCAAGGTGATGAGGTTCTCGAGTTTTTCCCACACAAAGAGGTTATTTTACAAGTATTTTCCATTGAAACTCGTCCGGTGAGTAAAATTTTCCCATCCGGTGACTCATTTATTCCATAAAATGAATTCCATTGTGACTAAGTTTTCCCCTCCTGCGACTGAGTTTTCCGATGAGACTACTCACAGTGACAAGGTTTTCTAGTTTTTCCCACACAAAGATGTTAGTTTACTACGATTTGCCATGGAAACTCGTTCGGTGACTAAGGTTTTCCCTTTAGTTGACTCATTAGTCCCATGGCACTAATTCCTTAGTGACTAAGTTTCCCCCTCCTGTGGCTGAGTTTTCCCATGAGACTACTCACAGTGGCCAGGTTTTCGAGTTATTCCAACACAAAGAGGTTATTTTACTAGGTTTTGCCATTGAAACTAGTCCATTGACTAAGGTTTTCCCATCCGGTGACTCATTTTTCCCATGACACTAATTTCTTAGTGACTAAGTTTTCCCCTCACGTGACTAAGTTCTCCCGTGAGACTAGCCAAGGTGATGAGGTTCTCGAGTTTTTTTAACACAAAGAGGATATTTTACAAGTATTTTCCATTGAAACTCGTCCGGTGAGTAAAATTTTCACATCCGGTGACTCATTTATTCCATAAAATGAATTCCTTTGTGACTAAGTTTTCCCCTCCTGCGACTGAGTTTTCCGATGAGACTACTCACAGTGACAAGGTTTTCTAGTTTTTCCCACACAAAGATGTTAGTTTACTACGATTTGCCATGGAAACTCGTTCGGTGACTAAGGTTTTCCCATTAGTTGACTCATTAGTCCCATGGCACTAATTCCTTAGTGACTAAGTTTCCCCCTCCTGTGGCTGAGTTTTCCCATGAGACTACTCACAGTGGTCAGGTTTTCGAGTTATTCCAACACAAAGAGGTTATTTTACTAGGCTTTGCCATTGAAACTAGTCCATTGACTAAGGTTTTCCCATCCGGTGACTCATTTTTTCCATGACACTAATTCCTTAGTGAATAAGTTTTCCCCTCACGTGACTGAGTTTTCCCGTGGGACTAGTCAAGGTGATGAGGTTCTCGAGTTTTTCCCACACAAAGAGGTTATTTTACAAGTATTTTCCATTGAAACTCGTCCGGTGAGTAAAATTTTCCCATCCGGTGACTCATTTTTCCCATGACACTAATTCCTTATAGACTAAGTTTTCGCCTCACGTGACTGAGTTTTCCCGTGAGACTAGTCAAGGTGATGAGGTTGTCGAGTTTTTCCCACACGAAGAGGTTATTTTACAAGTATTTTCCATTGAAACTCGTCCGGTGAGTAAAATTTTCCCATCCGGTGACTCATTTTTTCCATGACACGAATTCCTTGGTGACTAAGTTTTCCCCTCCCGCGACTGAGTTTTCCGATGAGACTACTCACAGTGACAAGGTTTTCTAGTTATTCCAACACAAAGAGGTTACTTTACTAGGATTTGCCGTGGAAACTCGTTCGGTGACTAAGGATTTCCCATTAGTTGACTCATTAGTCCCATGGCACTAATTCCTTAGTGGCTAAGTTTCCCCCTCCTGTGGCTGAGTTTTCCCATGAGACTACTCACAGTGGCCAGGTTTTCGAGTTATTCCAACACAAAGAGGTTATTTTACTAGGTTTTGCCATTGAAACTAGTCCATTGACTAAGGTTTTCCCATCCGGTGACTCATTTTTCCCATGACACTAATTTCTTAGTGACTAAGTTTTCCCCTCACGTGACTGAGTTCTCCCTTGAGACTAGCCAAGGTGATGAGGTTCTCGAGTTTTTCCAACACAAAGAGGTTATTTTACAAGTATTTTCCATTGAAACTCGTCCGGTGAGTAAAATTTTCACATCCGGTGACTCATTTATTCCATAAAATGAATTCCTTTGTGACTAAGTTTTCCCCTCCTGCGACTGAGTTTTCCGATGAGACTACTCACAGTGACAAGGTTTTCTAGTTTTTCCCACACAAAGATGTTAGTTTACTACGATTTGCCATGGAAACGCGTTCGGTGACTAAGGTTTTCCCATTAGTTGACTCATTAGTCCCATGGCACTAATTCCTTAGTGACTAAGTTTCCCCCTACTGTGGCTGAGTTTTCCCATGAGACTACTCACAGTGGTCAGGTTTTCGAGTTATTCCAACACAAAGAGGTTATTTTACTAGGTTTTGCCATTGAAACTAGTCCATTGACTAAGGTTTTCCCATCCGGTGACTCATTTTTTCCATGACACTAATTCCTTAGTGAATAAGTTTTCCCCTCACGTGACTGAGTTTTCCCGTGGGACTAGTCAAGGTGATGAGGTTCTCGAGTTTTTCCCACACAAAGAGGTTATTTTACAAGTATTTTCCATTGAAACTCGTCCGGTGAGTAAAATTTTCCCATCCGGTGACTCATTTTTCCCATGACACTAATTCCTTAGAGACTAAGTTTTCGCCTCACGTGACTGAGTTTTCCCGTGAGACTAGTCAAGGTGATGAGGTTGTCGAGTTTTTCCCACACAAAGAGGTTATTTTACAAGTATTTTCCATTGAAACTCGTCCGGTGAGTAAAATTTTCCCATCCGGTGACTCATTTTTTCCATGACACGAATTCCTTGGTGACTAAGTTTTCCCCTCCCGCGACTGAGTTTTCCGATGAGACTACCCACAGTGACATGGTTTTCTAGTTATTCCAACACAAAGAGGTTACTTTACTAGGATTTGCCGTGGAAACTCGTTCGGTGACTAAGGATTTCCCATTAGTTGACTCATTAGTCCCATGGCATTAATTCCTTAGTGGCTAAGTTTCCCCCTCCTGTGGCTGAGTTTTCCCATGAGACTACTCACAGTGGCCAGGTTTTCGAGTTATTCCAACACAAAGAGGTTATTTTACTAGGTTTTGCCATTGAAACTAGTCCATTGACTAAGGTTTTCCCATCCGGTGACTCATTTTTCCCATGACACTAATTTCTTAGTGACTAAGTTTTCCCCTCACGTGACTGAGTTCTCCCGTGAGACTAGCCAAGGTTATGAGGTTCTCGAGTTTTTCCAACACAAAGAGGTTATTTTACAAGTATATTCCATTGAAACTCGTCCGGTGAGTAAAATTTTCACATCCGGTGACTCATTTATTCCATAAAATGAATTCCTTTGTGACTAAGTTTTCCCCTCCTGCGACTGAGTTTTCCGATGAGACTACTCACAGTGACAAGGTTTTCTAGTTTTTCCCACACAAAGATGTTAGTTTACTACGATTTGCCATGGAAACGCGTTCGGTGACTAAGGTTTTCCCATTAGTTGACTCATTAGTCCCATGGCACTAATTCCTTAGTGACTAAGTTTCCCCCTACTGTGGCTGAGTTTTCCCATGAGACTACTCACAGTGGTCAGGTTTTCGAGTTATTCCAACACAAAGAGGTTATTTTACTAGGTTTTGCCATTGAAACTAGTCCATTGACTAAGGTTTTCCCATCCGGTGACTCATTTTTTCCATGACACTAATTCCTTAGTGAATAAGTTTTCCCCTCACGTGACTGAGTTTTCCCGTGGGACTAGTCAAGGTGATGAGGTTCTCGAGTTTTTCCCACACAAAGAGGTTATTTTACAAGTATTTTCCATTGAAACTCGTCCGGTGAGTAAAATTTTCCCATCCGGTGACTCATTTTTCCCATGACACTAATTCCTTAGAGACTAAGTTTTCGCCTCACGTGACTGAGTTTTCCCGTGAGACTAGTCAAGGTGATGAGGTTGTCGAGTTTTTCCCACACAAAGAGGTTATTTTACAAGTATTTTCCATTGAAACTCGTCCGGTGAGTAAAATTTTCCCATCCGGTGACTCATTTTTTCCATGACACGAATTCCTTGGTGACTAAGTTTTCCCCTCCCGCGACTGAGTTTTCCGATGAGACTACCCACAGTGACAAGGTTTTCTAGTTATTCCAACACAAAGAGGTTACTTTACTAGGATTTGCCGTGGAAACTCGTTCGGTGACTAAGGATTTCCCATTAGTTGACTCATTAGTCCCATGGCATTAATTCCTTAGTGGCTAAGTTTCCCCCTCCTGTGGCTGAGTTTTCCCATGAGACTACTCACAGTGGCCAGGTTTTCGAGTTATTCCAACACAAAGAGGTTATTTTACTAGGTTTTGCCATTGAAACTAGTCCATTGACTAAGGTTTTCCCATCCGGTGACTCATTTTTCCCATGACACTAATTTCTTAGTGACTAAGTTTTCCCCTCACGTGACTGAGTTCTCCCGTGAGACTAGCCAAGGTTATGAGGTTCTCGAGTTTTTCCAACACAAAGAGGTTATTTTACAAGTATATTCCATTGAAACTCGTCCGGTGAGTAAAATTTTCACATCCGGTGACTCATTTATTCCATAAAATGAATTCCTTTGTGACTAAGTTTTCCCCTCCTGCGACTGAGTTTTCCGATGAGACTACTCACAGTGACAAGGTTTTCTAGTTTTTCCCACACAAAGATGTTAGTTTACTACGATTTGCCATGGAAACTCGTTCGGTGAATAAGGTTTTCCCATTAGTTGACTCATTAGTCCCATGGCACTAATTCCTTAGTGACTGAGTTTCCCCCTCCTGTGGCTGAGTTTTCCCATGAGACTACTCACAGTGGTCAGGTTTTCAAGTTATTCAACCAAAAAGAGGTTATTTTACTAGGTTTTGCCATTGAAACTAGTCCATTAACTAAGGTTTTCCCATCCGGTGACTCATTTTTTCCATGACACTAATTCCTTAGTGAATAAGTTTTCCCCTCACGTGACTGAGTTTTCCCGTGGGACTAGTCAAGGTGATGAGGTTCTCGAGTTTTTCCCACACAAAGAGGTTATTTTACAAGTATTTTCCATTGAAACTCGTCCGGTGAGTAAAATTTTCCCATCCGGTGACTCATTTTTCCCATGACACTTATTCCTTAGAGACTAAGTTTTCGCCTCACGTGACTGAGTTTTCCCGTGAGACTAGTCAAGGTGATGAGGTTGTCGAGTTTTTCCCACACAAAGAGGTTATTTTACAAGTATTTTCCATTGAAACTCGTCCGGTGAGTAAATTTTCCCATCCGGTGACTCATTTTTTCCATGACACGAATTCCTTGGTGACTAAGTTTTCCCCTCCCGCGACTGAGTTTTCCGATGAGACTACTCACAGTGACAAGGTTTTCAAGTTATTCCAACACAAAGAGGTTACTTTACTAGGATTTGCCGTGGAAACTCGTTCGGTGACTAAGGATTTCCCATTAGTTGACTCATTAGTCCCATGGCACTAATTCCTTAGTGGCTAAGTTTCCCCCTCCTGTGGCTCAGTTTTCCCATGAGACTACTCACAGTGGTCAGGTTTTCGAGTTATTCCAACACAAAGAGGTTATTTTACTAGGTTTTGCCATTGAAACTAGTCCATTGACTAAGGTTTTCCCATTCGGTGACTCATTTTTTCCATGACACTAATTCCTTAGTGAATAAGTTTTCCCCTCACGTGACTGAGTTTTCCCGTGAGACTAGCCAAGGTGATGAGGTTCTCGAGTTTTTCAAACACAAAGAGGTTATTTTACAAGTATTTTCCATTGAAACTCGTCCGGTGAGTAAAATTTTCCCATCCGGTGTCTCATTTAGTCCATAAAATGAATTCCTTTGTGACTAAGTTTTCCCCTCCCGCGACTGAATTTTCCGATGAGAATACTCATAGTGACAAGGTTTTCGAGTTATTCCAACACAAAGAGGTTACTTTACTAGGATTTGCCGTGGAAACTCGTTCGGTGACTAAGGATTTCCCATTAGTTGACTCATTAGTCCCATGGCACTAATTCCTTAGTGACTAAGTTTCCCCCTCCTGTGGCTGAGTTTTCCCATGAGACTACTCACAGTGGCCAGGTTTTCGAGTTATTCCAACACAAAGAGGTTATTTTACTAGGTTTTGCCATTGAAACTAGTCCATTGACTAAGGTTTTCCCATCCGGTGACTCATTTTTCCCATGACGCTAATTTCTTAGTGACTAAGTTTTCCCCTCACGTGACTGAGTTTTCCCGTGAGACTAGCCAAGGTGATGAGGTTCTCGAGTTTTTCCAACACAAATAGGTTATTTTACAAGTATTTTCCATTGAAACTCGTCCGGTGAGTAAAATTTTCCCATCCGGTGTCTCATTTAGTCCATAAAATGAATTCCTTGGTGACTAAGTTTTCCCCTCCCGCGACTGAATTTTCCGATGAGAATACTCATAGTGACAAGGTTTTCGAGTTATTCCAACACAAAGAGGTTATTTTACTAGGTTTTGCCATTGAAACTAGTCCATTGACTAAGGTTTTCCCATCCGGTGACTCATTTTTCCCATGACACTAATTTCTTAGAGACTAAGAATTCCCCTCACGTGACCGAGTTTTCCCATGAGACTAGTCAAGGTGGTGAGGTTCTCGAGTTTTTCCCACTCAAAGAGGTTATTTTACAAGTATTTTCCATTGAAACTCGTCCGGTGAATAAAATTTTTCCATCCGGTGACGCATTTTTTCCATGACACGATTTCCTTTGTTACTAAATTTTCCCCAACCGCGACTGAGTTTTCCGATGAGACTACTCACAGTGACAAGGTTTTCTAGTTTTTACCACACAAAGATGTTATTTTACTAAGATTTGCCATCGAAACTCGTTCGGTGACTAAGGTTTTCCCATTAGTTGACTCATAAGTCCCATGGCACTAATTCCTTAGTGACTAAGTTTTCCATTGAAACTCGTCCGGTGAGTAAAATTTTCCCATCCGGTGACTCATTTTTTCCATGACACGAATTCCTTGGTGACTAAGTTTTCCCCTCCCGCGACTGAGTTTTCCGATGAGACTACTCACAGTGACAAGGTTTTCTAGTTATTCCCACACAAAGAGGTTACTTTACTAGGATTTGCCGTCGAAACTCGTTCGGTGACTAAGGATTTCCCATTAGTTGACTCATTAGTCCCATGGCACTAATTCCTTAGTGGCTAAGTTTCCCCCTCCTGTGGCTGAGTGTTCCCATGAGACTACTCACAGTGGCCAGGTTTTCGAGTTATTCCAACACAAAGAGGTTATTTTACTATGTTTTGCCATTGAAACTAGTCCATTGACTAAGGTTTTCCCATCCGGTGACTCATTTTTCCCATGACACTAATTTCTTAGTGACTAAGTTTTCCCCTCACGTGACTGAGTTCTCCCGTGAGACTAGCCAAGGTGATGAGGTACTCGAGTTTTTCCAACACAAAGAGGTTATTTTACAAGTATTTTCCATTGAAACTCGTCCGGTGAGTAAAATTTTCACATCCGGTGACTCATTTATTCCATAAAATGAATTCCTTTGTGACTAAGTTTTTCCCTCCTGCGACTGAGTTTTCCGATGAGACTACTCACAGTGACAAGGTTTTCTAGTTTTTCCCACACAAAGATGTTAGTTTACTACCATTTGCCATGGAAACTCGTTCGGTGACTAAGGATTTCCCATTAGTTGACTCATTAGTCCCATGGCACTAATTCCTTAGTGACTAAGTTTCCCCCTCCTGTGGCTGAGTTTTCCCATGAGACTACTCACAGTGGCCAGGTTTTCGAGTTATTCCAACACAAAGAGGTTATTTTACTAGGTTTTGCCATTGAAACTAGTCCATTGACTAAGGTTTTCCCATCCGGTGACTCATTTTTCCCATGACGCTAATTTCTTAGTGACTAAGTTTTCCCTTCACGTGACTGAGTTTTCCCGTGAGACTAGCCAAGGTGATGAGGTTCTCGAGTTTTTCCAACACAAAGAGGTTATTTTACAAGTATTTTCCATTGAAACACGTCCGGTGAGTAAAATTTTCCCATCCGGTGTCTCATTTAGTCCATAAAATGAATTCCTTTGTGACTAAGTTTTCCCCTCCCGCGACTGAATTTTCCGATGAGAATACTCATAGTGACAAGGTTTTCGAGTTATTCCAACACAAAGAGGTTATTTTACTAGGTTTTGCCATTGAAACTAGTCCATTGACTAAGGTTTTCCCATCCGGTGACTCATTTTTCCCATGACACTAATTTCTTAGAGACTAAGAATTCCCCTCACGCGACCGAGTTTTCCCATGAGACTAGTCAAGGTGGTGAGGTTCTCGAGTTTTTCCCACACAAAGAGGTTATTTTACAAGTATTTTCCATTGAAACTCGTCCGGTGAATAAAATTTTCCCATCCGGTGACGCATTTTTTCCATGACACGATTTCCTTTGTTACTAAATTTTCCCCAACCGCGACTGAGTTTTCCGATGAGACTACTCACAGTGACAAGGTTTTCTAGTTTTCACCACACAAAGATGTTATTTTACTAAGATTTGCCATCGAAACTCGTTCGGTGACTAAGGTTTTCCCATTAGTTGACTCATAAGTCCCATGGCACTAATTCCTTAGTGACTAAGTTTTCCATTGAAACTCGTCCGGTGAGTAAAATTTTCCCATCCGGTGTCTCATTTAGTCCATAAAATGAATTCCTTTGTGACTAAGTTTTCCCCTCCCGCAACTGAATTTTCCGATGAGAATACTCATAGTGACAAGGTTTTCGAGTTATTCCAACACAAAGAGGTTATTTTACTAGGTTTTGCCATTGAAACTAGTCCATTGACTAAGGTTTTCCCATCCGGTGACTCATTTTTCCCATGACACTAATTTCTTAGAGACTAAGAATTCCCCTCACGTGACCGAGTTTTCCCATGAGACTAGTCAAGGTGGTGAGGTTCTCGAGTTTTTCCCACCCAAAGAGGTTATTTTACAAGTATTTTCCATTGAAACTCGTCCGGTGAATAAAATTTTCCCATCCGGTGACTCATTTTTTCCATGACACGAATTCCTTTGTTACTAAATTTTCCCCAACCGCGACTGAGTTTTCCGATGAGACTACTCACAGTGACAAGGTTTTCTAGTTTTTCCCACACAAAGAGGTTATTTTACTAAGATTTGCCATGGAAACTCGTTCGGTGACTAAGGGTTTCCCATTAGTTGACTCATTAGTCCCATGGCTCTAATTATTTAGTGACTAAGTTTCCCCCTCCTGTGGCTGAGTTTTCCTATGAGACTACCCACAGTGGCCAGGTTTTCGAGTTATTCCAACACAAAGAGGTTATTTTACTTGGTTTTTCCATTGAAACTAGTCCATTGACCAAGGTTTTCCCATCTGGTGACTCATTTTTCCCATGACACTAATTCCTTAGTGACTAAGTTTTCCCCTCACGTGACTGAGTTTTCCCGTGAGACTAGTCAAGGTTGTGAGGTTCTCGAGTTTTTCCCACACAAAGAGGTTATTTTCCAAGTATTTTCCATTGAAACTCGTCCGGTGAGTAAAATTTTCCCATCCGGTGACTCATTTTTTCCATGACACGAATTCCTTTGTGACTAAGTTTTCCCCTCCCGCAACTGAGTTTTCCGATGAGACTACTCACAGTGACAAGGTTTTTTAGTTTTTCCCATACAAAGATATTACTTTACTAGGATTTGCCATGGAAACTTGATAATGAAATTGAAAGTGTACAATTTACTATCGCGTAATAAAAATGTTCTAACCCAAAGGATAGGTGTTCTTGTTAATATTAAGTTTAGTACTTAAACAGAAAAATAAAAAGATGTATTTGTTGGAAGTTTGTTTAAGGTAGCACATGGAAATAGCAATAAAATAAAAGATAATAAGATGATAGCAAATAAGCTTCTTGGGTTGGTTTACATAGTCTATATAATATGCTAGCAAGTTCCTACTTAATTTCTGAATTATAAATCTAACTTCATGATGCTATAGCCTAATTATCTACAAGTTAATTCCTTACACATTGTAGAACTTTCTTTCTAATTACTAAATTCAATTCCTTGCAACTTAGTTAACTAGAGAAGAAGATGAAGAAGAAATTCAGGCCAACATAAAGTTACGTCCTTCCTAATTCCTTAGTGAAGTATACTTATAACCTTTTTTAGATCCTAGGTCCCTTACTACTTACCAATTTCCATTCGAATAAGTAATAAGCAAGAAATCTTTTGCGCATAAGATGAATGAAGAACAAGGAAATAAAACATGAAATAGAAATAAAATTCAGAAAGGTAAAAACAAACTAAAACATAAATATAAACTACTACAACCCAAGAAACTTAAAGAAGAATTAGCCAAGCATGGCTAAAAGAATCATTGGATTACCCTGGATAGGAGCTCAAGTTTGGCTTCCCACAATTCCTAGGAACAATGATCTTTGAGGGAGAAAGAGAGAATACTTGTTGTATTCTAAGAAGGTGTGTCTTACAAGTGAAGAAAAGGGTCCTATTTATAGTAAAATTCCAGCCTCCAGCGCTGCATTCCCAACGCATGGGCGCTAGGATGCATTAAAAATCCACTTTCTGTCCGAGGCCCAGCGCTTGAGCGCTGGCTTTCCAACGCTTGGGCGCTGGGTCAACATCTGACTCATCATCTAGTCAGAACCCCAGCGCTGGGATCCCAACGCTGGAGCGTTGGGACGCTGCTTCTTCATCTTCAAGCTTTTCCTTCCTTCTTCATTCATGGTAGTGGGTTTTGATGGCCATAAAATGCCACTACTCAGCCTTGTTTAATTCTGAAACCCTTCCTCCACTAACATCAATTCCTTTAAACATTTTTTCCATATGCTAAATTAGAGAGTGATTCTTCATATTCTTCTTTTTCACTTTGGTCCTCCCTTGGTTAGCACTTCATTTCAAGCCCTCCTATTCTCTCAATCTTCACTTTAAATCCTCCACTCTTGAACTTTTACAATTTGGTCCCTGACTTCCTGAAACTTTACATATTGGTCCCTGGACAAAAAATGATAACTAAACCAGCTTTTTCTAAAAATACAAAATAACTAGAAAAATTCCTAAAAATATAAAATAAAGCTAGAAAATCTAATAAAATCTAATCTACATGCAAAATGAAAAATAAATAGAAAATCTATATAAAAAGATTAAAAAAACCTATATGTGACTCAAAAATAATAAAATAAAAAGACTAAAAATAGCCTAAAAACATCATATAAAATCCACTCATCACACCACTATACCCAACGACAGCTTGTCCTCAAGCGACAAAACTTAAAGAAAAACTCGTCCCTGGGTTTTGAGAAAGTTTTATCTGATTACAACTTGAAGCACAGAAACCTTTCAAAGAAAGCTTAGCAGAAAAGGAAGACATGCATGTTTTATAGACAAAGAATCAAGAAAGTTAGGCTTGGCTTTTAACATGTTTGAGTTCATCAATTAAGCTCACCAAAAATAATATTCTCCATGAAAACAAGAAAGCTCAATAATCCTGCCTATAATTCAAATCAAAACTGAAGTAAAGCAACCAAGTGATTTTGAAGAGATTTTTGAAGGTTGTAACTTGGCCAAAGGGTTGTACATTTCAAGGTATGGATTTCAAGAAATTGGCAACTCTAGTGGCTGACTCAGAAACTATTGTTAAGTGATTTTCTTGACTAAGACTAAAAATAGCCTAAAAACATCATATAAAATCCACTCATCAAAACTCGTTCGGTGACTAAGGGTTTCCCATTAGTTGACTCATTAGTCCCATGGCTCTAATTATTTAATGACTAAGTTTCCTCCTCCAGTGGCTGAGTTTTCCCATGAGACTACCCACAGTGGCCAGGTTTTCGAGTTATTCCAACACAAAGAGGTTATTTTACTAGGTTTTTCCATTGAAACTAGTCCATTGACCAACGTTTTCCCATCCGGTGACTCATTTTTCCCATGACACTAATTCCTTAGTGACTAAGTTTTCCCCTCACGTGACCGAGTTTTCCCGTGAGACTAGTCAAGGTGGTGAGGTTCTCGAGTTTTTCCCACACAAAGAGGTTATTTTACAAGTATTTTCCATTGAAACTCGTCCGGTGAGTAAAATTTTCCCATCCGGTGACTCATTTTTTCCATGACACGAATTCCTTTGTGACTAAGTTTTCCCCTCCCGCAACTGAGTTTACCGATGAGACTACTCACAGTGACAAGGTTTTTTAGTTTTTCCCACACAAAGATGTTACTTTACTAGGATTTGCCATGGAAACTCGTTTGGTGACTAAGGTTTTCCCATTAGTTGACTCATTAGTCCCACGGCACTAATTCCTTAGTGACTAAGTTTCCCCCTCCTGTGGCTGAGTTTTCCCATGAGACTACTCACAGTGGCTAGGTTTTCGAGTTATTCCAACACAAAGAGGTTAGTTTACTAGGTTTTGCCATTGAAACTAGTCCATTGACAAAGGATTTCCCATCCGGTGACTCATTTTTCCCATGACACTAATTCCTTAGTCACTAAGTTTTCCCCTCATGTGAATGAGTTTTCCCGTGAGACTAGTCAAGGTGATGAGGTTCTCGAGTTTTTCCCACACAAAGAGGTTATTTTACAAGTATTTTCCATTGAAACTCGTCCGGTGAATAAAATTTTCCCATCCGGTGACTCATTTTTTCCATGACACGATTTCCTTTGTTACTAAATTTTCCCCACCCGCGACTGAGTTTTCCGATGAGACTACTCACAGTGACAAGGTTTTCTAGTTTTTACCACACAAAGATGTTATTTTACTAAGATTTGCCATCGAAACTCGTTCGGTGACTAAGGGTTTCCCATTAGTTGACTCATTAGTCGCATGGCTCTAATTACTTAGTGACTAAGTTTCCCCCTCCAGTGGCTGAGTTTTCCCATGAGACTACTCACAGTGGCCAGGTTTTCGAGTTATTCCAACACAAAGAGGTTATTTAACTAGGTTTTTCCATTGAAACTAGTCCATTGACTAAGGTTTTCCCATCCGGTGACTCATTTTTCCCATGACACTAATTTCTTAGTGACTAAGTTTTCCCCTCACGTGACCGAGTTTTCCCATGAGACTAGTCAAGGTGGTGAGGTTCTCGAGTTTTTCCCACACAAAGAGGTTATTTTACAAGTATTTTCCATTGAAACTCGTCCGGTGAATAAAATTTTCCCATCCGGTGACTCATTTTTTCCATGACACGATTTCCTTTGTTACTAAATTTTCCCCAACCGCGACTGAGTTTTCCGATGAGACTACTCACAGTGACAAGGTTTTCTAGTTTTTACCACACAAAGATGTTATTTTACTAAGATTTGCCATCGAAACTCGTTCGGTGACTAAGGGTTTCCCATTAGTTGACTCATTAGTCGCATGGCTCTAATTACTTAGTGACTAAGTTTCCCCCTCCAGTGGCTGAGTTTTCCCATGAGACTACTCACAGTGGCCAGGTTTTCGAGTTATTCCAACACAAAGAGGTTATTTAACTAGGTTTTTCCATTGAAACTAGTCCATTGACTAAGGTTTTCCCATCCGGTGACTCATTTTTCCCATGACACTAATTTCTTAGTGACTAAGTTTTCCCCTAACGTGACCGAGTTTTCCCATGAGACTAGTCAAGGTGGTGAGGTTCTCGAGTTTTTCCCACACAAAGAGGTTATATTACAAGTATTTTCCATTGAAACTCGTCCGGTGAATAAAATTTTCCCATCCGGTGACTCATTTTTTCCATGACACGATTTCCTTTGTTACTAAATTTTCCCCAACCGCGACTAAGTTTTCCGATGAGACTACTCACAGTGACAAGGTTTTCTAGTTTTTACCACACAAAGATGTTATTTTACTAAGATTTGCCATCGAAACTCGTTTGGTGACTAAGGGTTTCCCATTAGTTGACTCATTAGTCGCATGGCTCTAATTACTTAGTGACTAAGTTTCCCCCTCCAGTGGCTGAGTTTTCCCATGAGACTACTCACAATGGCCAGGTTTTCGAGTTATTCCAACACAAAGAGGTTATTTAACTAGGTTTTTCCATTGAAACTAATCCATTGACTAAGGTTTTCCCATCCGGTGACTCATTTTTCCCATGACACTAATTCCTTAGTGACTAAGATTTTCCCCTCACGTGACCGAGTTTTCCCATGAGACTAGTCAAGGTGGTGAGGTTCTCGAGTTTTTCTCACACATAGAGGTTATTTTACATGTATTTTCCATTGAAACTCGTCCGGTGAGTAAACTTTTCCCATCCGGTGACTCATTTTTTCCATGACACGAATTCCTTTGTGACTAAGTTTTCCCCTCCCTCGACTGAGTTTTCCGATGAGACTACTCACAGTGACAAGGTTTTCTAGTCTTTCCCACACAAAGATGTTACTTTACTTGGATTTGCCTGGAAACTCGTTTGGTGACTAAGGTTTTCCTATTAGTTGACTCATAACTCCCACGGCACTAATTCCTTAGTGACTAAGTTTCCCCCTCCTGTGGCTGAGTTTTCCCCTGAGACTCCTCACAGTGGCCAGGTTTTCGAGTTATTCCAACACAAAGAGGTTATTTTACTAGGTTTTGCCATTGAAACTAGTCCATTGACTAAGGTTTTCCCATCCGGTGACTCATTTTTCCCATGACACTAATTTCTTAGTGACTAAGTTTTCCCCTCACGTGACCGAGTTTTCCCATGAGACTAGTCAAGGTGGTGAGGTTCTCGAGTTTTTCCCACACAAAGAGGTTATTTTACAAGTATTTTCCATTGAAACTCGTCCGGTGAATAAAATTTTCCCATCCGGTGACTCATTTTTTCCATGACACGATTTCCTTTGTTACTAAATTTTCCCCAACCGCGACTGAGTTTTCCGATGAGACTACTCACAGTGACAAGGTTTTCTAGTTTTTACCACACAAAGATGTTATTTTACTAAGATTTGCCATCGAAACTCGTTCGGTGACTAAGGGTTTCCCATTAGTTGACTCATTAGTCGCATGGCTCTAATTACTTAGTGACTAAGTTTCCCCCTCCAGTGGCTGAGTTTTCCCATGAGACTACTCACAGTGGCCAGGTTTTCGAGTTATTCCAACACAAAGAGGTTATTTAACTAGGTTTTTCCATTGAAACTAGTCCATTGACTAAGGTTTTCCCATCCGGTGACTCATTTTTCCCATGACACTAATTCCTTAGTGACTAAGATTTCCCCTCACGTGACCGAGTTTTCCCATGAGACTAGTCAAGGTGGTGAGGTTCTCGAGTTTTTCCCACACAAAGAGGTTATTTTACAAGTATTTTCCATTGAAACTCGTCCGGTAAGTAAAATTTTCCCATCCGGTGACTCATTTTTTTAATGACACGAATTCCTTTGTGTCTAAATTTTCCCCAACCGCGACTTAGTTTTCCGATGAGACTACTCACAGTGACAAGGTTTTTTAGTTTTTCCCACACAAAGATGTTACTATACTAGGATTTGCCATGGAAACTCCTTCAGTGACTAAGGTTTTCCCATTAGTTGACTCATAAGTCCCATGGCACTAATTCCTTAGTGACTAAGTTTTCCCCTCCTGTGGCTGAGTTTTCCCATGAGACTACTCACAGTGGCCAGGTTTTCGAGTTATTCCGACACAAAGAGGTTAGTTTACTAAGTTTTGCCATTGAAACTAGTCCATTGACGAAGGTTTTCCCATTCGGTGACTCATTTTTCCCACGACACTAATTCCTTAGTGACTAAGTTTTCCCCTCACGTGAGTGAGTTTTCCCGTGAGACAAGTCAAGGTGATGAGGTTCTCGAGTTTTTCCCACACAAAGAGGTTATTTTACAAGTATTTTCCATTGAAACTCGTCCGGTGAATAAAATTTTCCCATCCGGTGACTCATTTTTTCCATGACACGAATTCCTTTGTTACTAAATTTTCCCCAACCGCGACTGAGTTTTCCGATGAGACTACTCACAGTGACAAGGTTTTCTAGTTTTTCCCACACAAAGAGGTTATTTTACTAGGATTTGCCATGGAAACTCGTTCGGTGACTAAGGGTTTCCCATTAGTTGACTCATTAGTCCCATGGCTCTAATTATTTAGTGACAAATTTCCCCCTCCTGTGGCTGAGTTTTCCCATGAGACTACCCACAGTGGCCAGGTTTTCGAGTTGTTCCAACACAAAGAGGTTATTTTACTAGGTTTTTCCATTGAAACTAGTCCATTGACCAAGGTTTTCCCATCCGGTGACTCATTTTTTCCATGACACAAATTCCTTTTTGACTAAGTTTTCCACTCCCGCAACTGCGTTTTCCGATGAGACTACTCACAGTGACAAGGTTTTTTAGTTTTTCCCACACAAAGATATTACTTTACTAGGATTTGCCATGGAAACTCGTTTGGTGACTAAGGTTTTCCCATTAGTTAACTCATTAGTCCCATGGCACTAATTCCTTAGTGACTAAGTTTCCCCCTCCTGTGGCTGAGTTTTCCCTTGAGACTACTCACAGTGGCCAGGTTTTCGAGTTATTCCAACACAAAGAGGTTATTTTACTAGGTTTTGCCATTGAAACTAGTCCATTGACTAAGGTTTTCCCATCCGGTGACACATTTTTCCCATAACACTAATTTCTTAGTGACTAAGTTTTCCCCTCACGTGACCGAGTTTTCCCATGAGACTAGTCAAGGTGGTGAGGTTCTCGAGTTTTTCCCACACAAAGAGGTTATTTTACAAGTATTTTCCATTGAAACTCGTCCGGTGAATAAAATTTTCCTATCCGGTGACTCATTTTTTCCATGACACGATTTCCTTTGTTACTAAATTTTCCCCAACCGCGACTGAGTTTTCCGATGAGACTACTCACAGTGACAAGGTTTTCTAGTTTTTACCACACAAAGATGTTATTTTACTAAGATTTGCCATCGAAACTCGTTCGGTGACTAAGGGTTTCTCGTTAGTTGACTCATTAGTCGCATGGCTCTAATTACTTAGTGACTAAGTTTCCCCCTCCAGTGGCTGAGTTTTCCCATGAGACTACTCACAGTGGCCAGGTTTTCGAGTTATTCCAACACAAAGAGGTTATTTAACTAGGTTTTTCCATTGAAACTAGTCCATTGACTAAGGTTTTCCCATCCGGTGACTCATTTTTCCCATGACACTAATTCCTTAGTGACTATGTTTTCCCCTCACGTGACCGAGTTTTCCCATGAGACTAGTCAAGGTGGTGAGGTTCTCGAGTTTTTCCCACACATCGAGGTTATTTTACATGTATTTTCCATTGAAACTCGTCCGGTGAGTAAAATTTTCCCATCCGGTAACTCATTTTTTCCATGACACGAATTCCTTTGTGACTAAGTTTTCCCCTCCCGCGAGTGAGTTTTCCGATGAGACTACTCACAGTGACAAGGTTTTCTAGTTTTTCCCACACAAAGATGTTACTTTACTAGGATTTGCCTGGAAACTCGTTTGGTGACTAAGGTTTTCCCATTAGTTGACTCATAAGTCCCATGGCACTAATTCCTTAGTGACTAAGTTTCCCCCTCCTGTGGCTGAGTTTTCCCATGAGACTCCTCACAGTGGCCAGGTTTTCGAGTTATTCCAACACAAAGAGGTTAGTTTACTAGGTTTTGCCATTGAAAATAGTCCATTGACGAAGGTTTTCCCATCCGGTGACTCATTTTTCCCATGACACTAATTCCTTAGTGACTAAGTTTTCCCCTCACGTGACTGAGTTTTCCCGTGAGACAAGTCAAGGTGATGAGGTTCTCGAGTTTTTCCCACACAAAGAGGTTATTTTACAAGTATTTTCCATTGAAACTCGTCCGGTGAGTAAAATTTTCCCATCCGGTGACTCATTTTTTTAATGACACGAATTCCTTTGTGTCTAAATTTTCCCCAACCGCGACTTAGTTTTCCGATGAGACTACTCACAGTGACAAGGTTTTTTAGTTTTTCCCACACAAAGATGTTACTATACTAGGATTTGCCATGGAAACTCCTTCAGTGACTAAGGTTTTCCCATTAGTTGACTCATAAGTCCCATGGCACTAATTCCTTAGTGACTAAGTTTTCCCCTCCTGTGGCTGAGTTTTCCCATGAGACTACTCACAGTGGCCAGGTTTTCGAGTTATTCCGACACAAAGAGGTTAGTTTACTAGGTTTTGCCATTGAAACTAGTCCATTGACGAAGGTATTCCCATTTGGTGACTCATTTTTCCCATGACACTAATTCCTTAGTGACTAAGTTTTCCCCTCACGTGAGTGAGTTTTCCCGTGAGACAAGTCAAGGTGATGAGGTTCTCGAGTTTTTCCCACACAAAGAGGTTATTTATACAAGTATTTTCCATTGAAACTCGTCCGGTGAATAAAATTTTCCCATCCGATGACTCATTTTTTCCATGACACGAATTCCTTTGTTACTAAATTTTCCCCAACCGCGACTGAGTTTTCCGATGAGACTACTCACAGTGACAAGGTTTTCTAGTTTTTCCCACACAAAGAGGTTATTTTACTAGGATTTTCCATGGAAACTCGTTCGGTGACTAAGGGTTTCCCATTAGTTGACTCATTAGTCCCATGGCTCTAATTATTTAGTGACTAAGTTTCCCCCTCCTGTGGCTGAGTTTTCCCATGAGACTACCCACAGTGGCCAGGTTTTCGAGTTGTTCCAACACAAAGAGGTTATTTTACTAAGTTTTTCCATTGAAACTAGTCAATTGACCAAGGTTTTCCAATCCGATACTCATTTTTCCCATGACACTAATTCCTTAGGGACTAAGTTTTCCCCTCACGTGACCGAGTTTTCCCGTGAGACTAGTCAAGGTGGTGAGGTTTTCGAGTTTTTCCCACACAAAGAGGTTATTTTACAAGTATTTTCCATTGAAACTCGTCCGGTGAGTAAAATTTTCCCATCCGGTGACTCATTTTTTCCATGACACGAATTCCTTTGTGACTAAGTTTTCCCCTCCCGCAACTGAGTTTTCCGATGAGACTACTCACAATGACAAGGTTTTTTAGTTTTTCCCACACAAAGATATTACTTTACTAGGATTTGCCATGGAAACTCGTTTGGTGACTAAGGTTTTCCCATTAGTTGACTCATTAGTCCCACGGCACTAATTCCTTAGTGACTAAGTTTCCCCCTCCTGTGGCTGAATTTTCCCATGAGACTACTCACAGTGGCTAGGTTTTCGAGTTATTCCAACACAAAGAGGTTAGTTTACTAGGTTTTTCCATTGAAACTAGTCCATTGACGAAGGTTTTCCCATCCGGTGACTCATTTTTCCCATGACACTAATTCCTTAGTGACTAAGTTTTCCCCTCACGTGACTGAGTTTTCCCGTGAGACTAGTCAAGGTGATGAGGTTCTCGAGTTTTTCCCATACAAAGAGGTTATTTTACAAGTATTTTCCATTGAAACTCGTCCGGTGATTAAAATTTTTCCATCCGGTGACTCATTTTTTCTATGACACAAATTCCTTTGTTACTAAATTTTCCCCAACCGCGACTGAGTTTTCCGATGAGACTACTCACAGTGACAAGGTTTTCTTGTTTTTCCCACACAAAGAGGTTATTTTACTAAGATTTGCCATGGAAACTCGTTCGGTGACTAAGGGTTTCCCATTAGTTGACTCATTAGTCCCATGGCACTAATTACTTAGTGACTAAGTTTCCCCCTCCTGTGGCTGAGTTTTCCAATGAGACTACTCACAGTGGCCAGGTTTTCGAGTTATTCCAACACAAAGAGGTTATTTTACTAGGTTTTGCCATTGAAACTAGTCCATTGACTAAGGTTTTCCCATCCGATGACTCATTTTTCCCATGACACTAATTCCTTAGTGACTAAGTTTTCCCCTCCCGTGACTGAGTTTTCCCGTGAGACTAGTCAACGTGGTGAGGTTCTCGAGTTTTTCCTACACAAAGAGGTTATTTTACAAGTATTTTCCATTGAAACTCGTCCGGTGAGTTCAATTTTCCCATACGGTGACTCAGTTTTTCCATGACACGAATTCCTTTGTGACTAAGTTTTCCACTCCAACGACTGAGTTTTCCGAGTAGACTACTCACAGTGACAAGGTTTTCTAGTTTTTCCCACACAAAGATGTTACTTTATGGACAGGGCGACCGCCAAAGACTACATAATAGGGGCGGTTAGGTTTCGGTTGGGGGGCTTCCTGGTTGAGCGGCGCGGAAAGCGCGTCGTGCGCCCACGATTGGGTAGAGCCTATCTAGACGGTAGGGGCAAACCTGTAATAGGCATAGGGCTTGGACTTTATAATGTATTGGGCTGATTTCGACGGCCCATAGGGTTTTACTCCCTATAAATAGCTAGGGGAGGCTACTGTAAAAGGGGTTAACAATTTTTAATAAACAAGGAGAATATTCAGCTCTCATCCATTGTGTTATTTTCCCAGAACATTTTTGGCGCCGTCTGTGGGAAAGGTAAACTAAACCCTACGCACTCAACAACTAGCTATGTCAGGCACTGGCCGTCGTAGGGGAGGCCGCGGGCGTGGAGGACGAACGGTGGGCCGTCAGCCTGAATCGTCTCCCACGCCTCCACCGGCTCCTATTCCAAATCCGGGTTCGCCGCAGGCGGACGCGCAGGGTGATGGGGCGTCCGGCCAGGTTCCTTTCGCTGCTCTATGGCTGAGTGGAATCGGGTGTGTGGCGCCCTGGATTTTGTCCAACAGCAGAATCAGCATCTGCAGGCCCAGTTGGAGTATTTTCGTCAACAAAAGGATTCTGGTGTGGAGAGCCTTAGAGAAGCTGAGACGGTGGTTGATTTTCAACCCTTTTCACCTGCCATTCAGGCGGTCCCTATCCCGGAGGTGGTAA
Source organism: Acmispon strigosus (assembly GCA_030819835.1). NCBI lineage: Eukaryota > Viridiplantae > Streptophyta > Magnoliopsida > Fabales > Fabaceae > Acmispon > Acmispon strigosus. The sequence goes on along the minus strand of JAUAMA010000002.1, from coordinate 68,415,418 downwards.
AGCACTTGGTGTTAGACACGTACTCTGGCGAATCGGACCCAAAGGAACACTTACAGGCGTTTATGACCAAAATGGCGATTAGTCAGGTGACTGATGCGGTACGCTGCAGATTGTTCCCATCAACACTGAAGGGGACAGCCTTGGCATGGTTCTCTAAACTACCAACACATTCCATAAGTAGCTTCACTGAGTTTTCATCTAAGTTCCTCTCACATTTTGCGGCAAGTAGGAGCCAGCGGGTGACGACGGGTGCTTTATTCAACATTCGTCAGGGCGCGTCGGAATCGCTGAAACAGTATATGGCGAGGTTCAACGCCACATTGGTACGAATTGAGGACCCCCCTCAAGAGACATGTGTGAATGCCTTTAAGCAAGGGCTGCGGGCGGGTGCTCTGAACAATAAGCTTAGTAGGCGCCCGCCACGCGACATGGCGGACCTCCGAGCTCGTGTCCACGACTTCATATTAGAGGAAGAGGATGATGAGCAGAAGAGAACACGGGATATGATGGACGCGCCGCCTAGGAGGCAGGAAGCGAAAGGAAAACAGGGGGAAGTGTTTGTGCAACGGGATGCTCCAAGGTCCAACCGAAGTAACCCATATCAAATTGCCGCCTTCGCTAATCAGCAATGCCGGAACTATGTAGCTCGCCCAGTAGTTGGGACGCGACCGGACCCTCAACGCCATGCGCCGCGGCCAGTGGCGTCAGTACCTCGTTATTCTCCGGTAGCTCACCGGGCGAGGGTACCATTGGCGGTTGGACTCTCACAGATACTGACGGACAATAGAGAGACTAATTTGATCGCTCGCCCCTATCCTCCCAAGCGTCCCCCGCCTAATGTCGATACTCGAAGATGGTGTGATTATCATGGCGTCCTGGGTCATGATACGGACGACTGCGTTACCTTACAGCGTGAGGTTGAGAGGTTGATAAAGGCGGGTCACCTGGGCCAGTATGTTAAGACAGTGCCCACTCCAGATGTAGGGCGATCTGCGCAGACGTCTAGGCGTGGGAATTATGGCGATGCGGATGGAGAGGCGACAATGGGAGACCCGGCGGGAACTGTCAACTGCATCTCTGGAGGCTTCAATGATGAATCTAATGCAAGTCGCAAGAGGTATGTACGCTTGGCACACGCCGCGGTGCATACCGTTCAAGAGGAGAAATTCGGCTTCCAACACCCCAACATAATTTTCACCAGCGAGGATTTCAAAGGGGTGCTTCCACATAAGGGCGACCCGGTCGTAGTGCAGTTGCGAATCAACAACTATGATGTGAGGCGAGTGCTTCTGGATCAAGGGAGTTCGGCGGACATAATATATGGCGATGCATTTGAGAAAATGGGTCTTACGGAAAGCGCGCTAACGCCTTATACGGGGTCGTTAATTGGGTTCATGGGCGAGCGGGTGATACCACGAGGATGTGTGGAGTTGAAGACAGTCTTCGGATCGGAAGGATTCGCTAAAACGGTTTTCGTTAAATACATCGTCCTATCGTGTAAGTCTTCTTATAATGCTTTAATTGGGCGTGACACTTTAAATCAGATCTGTGCAGTGATTTCAACAAAGCATCTCAAGGTGAAGTACCCACTGTCCAATGGGCGCGTCGGAACCCTGGCGGTTGACCAAATTCGAGCGCGAGAATGTTACAGGGAGAGCGTGGTAGATTATGGGCCGCAGAACGCCAGGATTGGGCATCGGTGTTATGAGATTAGTAATGAGGGCGCGCTGGACCCCAGAAGGGAGACACCGGAATCTCGACCCTGTCCTATCGAAGAAACAAAAACAGTGCAGGTAGGGCAACGAATGTTGAAGGTAGGAACACAACTGACACCTGTTCAAGAAAACCGATTGACTCGCTTACTGGAGGAGAATCTGGATCTATTTGCCTGGACGCTTAAGGATGTTCCAGGCATTAGCCCGGACGTGATTTGTCACAGGTTGGCGATTAAGGACGAGGTCAAGCCAGTCGCTCAAACGCGAAGGAAGATGGGTGAAGAACAGACCAAGGTGGTCGAGATAGAAACGGCAAAGCTTAAGGAAGCAAACTTCATTTGGGAAGTTAAATACCCTACGTGGCTGGCGAACGTGGTATTGGTTAAGAAAGCGAATGGAAAATGGCGTATGTGTACTGATTATACCGATTTGAATAAGGCGTGCCCTAAGGATGTGTATCCTTTGCCTAATATTGACAAACTTGTTGATGGGGCTTCTGGGAATGAAGTGCTCAGCCTCATGGACGCCTTCTCAGGTTATAATCAAATATGCATGCATCCACAGGATGAAGAAAAGACAGCGTTCATGACTCCCAAGATCAATTATTGTTATCGAACCATGCCTTTCGGACTCAAGAATGCTGGGGCGACTTATCAGCGGCTGATGGATAGAGTGTTTGAGGAGCAGATAGGAAGAAATATGCAGGTTTATGTAGATGATATGATCGTGACATCAGTCAAGGCGGATGATCATTTGGCTGACCTGGGCGAGGCATTCGGGCGAGTGCGGCATTACAACATGCGTCTTAATCCAGATAAATGTTCTTTCGGAATCCTCGGAGGCAAATTCTTGGGTTTCATGGTAACGGTGAGGGGCATCGAGATCAACCCAGATAAGTGTAGGGAGATTATGGAGATGGCTAGCCCGTCTTCAGTAAAGGAGGTCCAGTGCCTAGCTGGAAAAATTGCTTCGCTAGCTCGCTTCCTACCACACGCTGGGGAGAAGGCGGCCCCATTCTTCAAATGTTTAAAGAAGAGCACCAAATTTGAGTGGACGCCAGAGTGTGAAGAGGCGTTTCAGCGGTTGAAGCTGTTCTTGTCTAAACCGCCAGTATTACAAAAGCCAATCGTGGGCGAGCCTTTGTTACTTTATTTTGCCATCACAGATCGTGCATTGGGTTCAGTCCTCACGCAAGAAGTGGCGGGCGAGGTACGCATAATTTATTTTGTAAGTCATACTTTGCAGGGAGCTGAGAAGAGATATCGAAGGATTGAGAAAGCGGCCTTGGCGGTTTTGGTTACAGCTCGCCGTTTACGACCTTATTTTCAAAGTTTTCAAGTAAAGGTCAGAACTGACTTACCATTGAGGCAGGTGCTGCAGAAGCCTGACATTTCTGGGCGTTTAGTCGGATGGTGTGTAGAATTGTCAGAATACGGCTTAATATATGAAGCAAGAGGTAAAGTTTCGTCACAGAGGTTGGCGGAATTTGTAGCTGAGTTAAAGATGGCGGGCGAGGAACCGGGTACGAAGGTTTGGGTCTTGCATATCGATGGCTCGTCAAACTCGCGTGGTAGTGGCGCCGGCATTATACTGACGGGCCCCAAGGAGGTACAGATCGAACAATCTCTCAGGTTTGAATTTAAAGCTAGCAACAATCAGGCTGAGTATGAGGCGCTGCTGGCGGGCCTAAGTTTGGCGAAGGAATTGGAGGTAGAAACTCTGGAAATTAGAAGTGATTCTCTCTTGGTGACTAATCAAATAAATGGAATCTATCAGGTTAAGGACCCGTTATTGGAAAGATATTTAAATCGGGCACAAGAGTTGATGAAGGAGATTCAAACGGTGGAAATTAGCTATGTTCCTCGAGAACAAAATCAACGGGCTGACTTGCTCGCCAAGCTCGCCAGTACCAGGCGACCTGGAAATTATAGATCTGTTATTCATGAAGTAATGCATTCTCCTAGTATAGACAGGGTAGAGCAGGTGTGTATGGTTGTTCAAGAGCATAGTTGGATGTCTCCAATCATAGAGGCGTTAACTGAGTCCGCGGAGGGCGCGTCGGCGTTCGGGACCGAGAAGAGACGGGCCGCTAGTTATTTTACGATGATACAGGGCGAATTGTATAGGAGGGGCTTCTCAGCGCCCCTGTTGAAATGTGTCACCGAGGATCAGGCTCAAGAGTTGATGAAAGAAGTACATGAAGGTACATGCGCTAGTCATATTGGGGGCAGATCGCTGGGAGCAAAAATTCTGAGGGCTGGGTTCTACTGGCCAACTCTGAGGAAGGACTGCCAATTATACGTGAAAAAGTGTGACAAGTGTCAAATGTTTGCAGATTTACATAGAGCGCCCCCAGAATTAATGGTGACTATATCTTCCCCATGGCCATTCGCCCTCTGGGGAGTTGATTTAGTCGGGCCATTCCCGCCCGCAAGGTCACAATTTAAATACATCTTGGTGGCGGTGGATTATTTCACTAAATGGATAGAAGCAGAGCCTCTAGCAGCCATCACCTCTGAGAAGGTTAAAAAGTTTTATTTTCAAAGACTCATTTGTAGGTTTGGCGTACCTCAGGCAATCATCTCTGATAATGGGACTCAATTCTCTAGTCAAGCGACCAAGGATTTCTGCGAGGAATGGGGAATTCAGAACCGCTTCACTTCGGTCGAGCACCCTCAGACCAATGGCCAGGCAGAGGCCGCCAATAAAGTTGTTCTAGCAGGATTAAAGAAACGCCTTGATGAAGCAAAGGGGCATTGGTTGGAGGAATTGCCTATAGTTCTCTGGTCGTACAACACCACGCCTCAGTCGACTACTGGAGAAACGCCTTTCAGATTAACCTATGGCACAGACGCTATGCTGCCGGTCGAGATAAAAAACAAGGCATGGCGAGCGGTAGCTACCGACCCGGAACATAATCAGAATAACTTATTGGTTAGTTTGGACCTGGCTCCAGAAGTGAGGGAAGAGGCTCGCCTCAGGGGTGAAGCCATGAAACAGCGTATATCCAGGAGATATGATTCACGGGTTGTCCCGCGGGTAATGCGCGTTGGTGATTTGGTCTTGCGCAGGCGAACAAGTACCTCGGATGTCAACAAGCTAACACCTAATTGGGAAGGACCTTTTAAGATCACAGAATCTCTAAGCAATGGGGCGTACCATTTGGCAGATTTGTTCGGCAAGAGAACCCCAAGGTCTTGGAATGCCACTCATCTTAGGCATTATTACAGTTAGTAATGTATTTAGTTGGCGCCCTAGCTTTGGCGGCCAAGCTCTTCACTTACAGTTATTTTATTTCTGTCATCTTATTCCATTCAATAAAGGTAGAATTAAAGGATATAATTTTGGGCCAAAAGAAGGCCCCGCCCAAATATCTAACTTTCTTGCAGGTACAAAACGAGGGCGCGGAGGACTTTCCTAATAGTCTTACGGACTATCAAGGGCCAAAGTCTGACGAGGCGACCCTTGTAACAAAATTCGGCCGCCCCATAGGTCAATATAACGCAAATTGGCGCTAATATGGGAGCGCCCGAATAAGCACGTTAGAAATCCGAGGCCCAGTGGCGGTCTAAATCCTAAGGCCATAAAATGGTCTAAATCTCAAGGCCCAGTAGCGGTCTAAATTCCAAGGCCCAGTGGCGGTCTAAATCCCAAGGTCCATAGAGGGTCTAAATTACATTTACAGATTAAGTGGTCCAGTAGTGACAAATTATATCTCTTCGCCGTTTCCAAGTTGCCAAGGGGGAAATTGCACTCTCTATCCTGGCGCACCGTCCCGTTTTTCAGGCGGGAAGACGCGGTGCGTGAACGGTGGCTCTCTTGGAACGGTGGCTCTCTTGGAACGGTGGGGTGCGACCCTTGTGCGATACGGCAAAGAAAGCCTAGCCTTGATCGAAGAAGATCGAGCACGTCTATTGAGCCAAGCCTCGGGCAACCCCAGTGGCCACTGGGATCTGAGCAAAAGTCTCACTGAGCAGAAGCCTCGCCAAGCGAGCAAAAGCCTTGATCGAATTAAATCAAGCCAAAGTCTCACCGGAATAAGGTCGAGCGAAAGCCCCGCCTTGAGCGGGCCAAAGCCTCATAACAGACAACTAGCACAAACACAGGGCGTGCGGGTCATCACGTGACTCATAAAATTTCTAGCCTCTGGCCGCCCTAGCTGCGTAAGACCGAGCACCCCCAAGCCTCGTTAGAAGAGCCATGCGAGTACGACTCGTTACGCGAGCGAAAACCATGCGTGCAACAAAGGTCCCATGGCGGCCTACAGTATCACTTTTACCATGGCCTAGAAGCGCCCGCAAACTTTATTTCTTTGAAAACAATGGCTTGCAGAAGCGCCCTCAAAATTGCTTTTTTTTCAAAGTAATGCCCCAGTAGCGATTTCAAACTTTATTTCTTTCAAAACAGTGGCCTAGACGCGCCCTCGAACCTCATTCGAAATAGTGGCCTAGAGGCGCCCTTAAACTTTATTTCTTTCAATAATGGCCCAGAGACGCTATCAAACTTGGTTTCTTCAAAACAATGATCCGAGGCAACTTCAAAAATTATTTCTTTCAAAATGGTCTAGTGGCGACCCAAAGGTTATTTCTTTCAGAATAATACCCCTGTGGCGCCTTCAAAAGTTATTTCTTTCAAAACATAAGTTTTTTCACTCAGTGGCCTAGAGGTGCCTTTCAAACTTATTTCTTTTACGATGGTCTAATGTTTTACAGCTTACACGGTTGATTTTAAACGAATGTTGAGCATATGTTGAGTTCTACGAGCAGTTAGGTTGTGTAAACAACATGTGATGCCAATTTCAGAGCACTATTTTACCAAGTGTTTTGACCAAATCTGACGTGTTATGCGAAAAAAAAGTAGAGTGGACTAGACGAAAGAGATAACGAAAGAGATGATATTTCATTGCAGTTCATTGTAGTGTGCAGGACAATACAAGAAGAACATCAAAGGTACACAAAACAAAGAAAACAATAGAAAGCAAAGTGGCCGCCCATCAAGGTTGCTCAAGACTGCTCGCCATGCTCGCCTTCGGCTGGCCCATCAGAGGCTTCATCTTCAGAATCCTCGCCCTCAATTCCAGTATCGGTGACATTTTTCCACTTTCCCATCGCTGAGAGATCAGCTTTGGGAAAAAGGAATCGCACCTGAGCTTTAGCAGTGTTGAAGCCAATGACATATTGCTTCAAACTTTCATCTTGAAAGTCTTTTTCCAGAGAGGCTAAGTCTGCAGCGACAGCGTCGGTTTTCTCATTGGCAACCCTTATCTTCTCCTCCGCCTCGGCGACCGTCTTGCCAGCATCTGCCTTCATTTGTTCCGCGCTCGCCTTGGCCTTGGCAACCGACTCCTCTAGAATTTTGTTCTTGTTCCGAAACATGGCTTCTAACTCTTGCTTCATTGCCAAGAACTCGGCGTCCCGCGTGGTCTTTTCGGCGGCCAAGGCCTCCTGGTGGCGAGCCTCTGCATCAGCCATCTTTTTCTGCCACTCGGCCTTTTCTGCCTTCAGGGTTCCCAGTTCTGAAACCATTTCCCGAGCAAGGTTGGGACAGATATTGGCATCCTCCAAGTCCTTCCGCTGCTGTTCAATGGTCGCTGATAGTTTGGCAACCTTGGAGTTTAGAGATTGGACTTGTTGGGTGCGTTGGGCGAGCGCCTCTTGTGCTTCTTCATACTTTCTGATCGCTGTGTAACTCCAGCTAATCGAAGCAAGATGGCCGCGCATGATCTTATCACCCACGCCGCGCGGAACGGCGCTCACAGGGTGCGCCAAATACTTATCGAAGCGCAGTGTCTCCTCAAAATAGGCAAAGTCTTCAAATTTGGCGGCCTCCTCAGCCCTGCCTTCTGGCTGATCTTCCGTGGCGACAGCGTCATCGCCCTCTTCAGCGGGCTGCTCTTCCGTGACCAACCCTTGGGGGCGCGCTTAACTTTCCTGCTTGGCAGGCGGCCCGGTCTGGTCAGGAACAGATTTCCTCACTACCGCTTCAGAGTTTGGCATGGTCGCCGAAGGGGTGCTTCGTGAAGGGACTTGGCGCGACCCCGTAGCAACCGTGGTGGTAGGGATCGCCGCTGGTATGGTGGACCCTTCAGCCGCCCTCTGTTTGGCTTCCTTAGCCAAACGGGCGAGATCAGCTCGAGAAATTTGGTGTCTTGTCACTGCAACAAACAAAACGATGAGAAAAGTGTTAAGGGTGAAAAAGCATGTCAGACTAAAAGTTGTCGTATATGAAGATAAACTCACTTAAGTGATCCTCGGCGGTGCCTTTACTCTCTGCGTAAAGTAGCTCGCCGAGGTCGATCAGGGAGACGCCCCCCAAATACTTTATGATTGCCCAATCCTCAAAGGTAAGATGCCCGTCCTCTACACTAAGGGTGTACTTGGGCGACTCTGTCCAGTACGGTGGGAATCGCATGACCCCATCGTCGTCATGGCAAAGAAGACGGGGAATATCAGGGCTGTCGACGACCTTAAAGAATCGCGACTTCCACTGATCATGTGTGTTGCTCTTCCAAGCCTTGAAGCGGGCTTTCGAAGGCTTGGCGGTTAGGCCAACCCAAGAGCTGGTGGGTGCTACTGCTAATCCTTTCTTATTAGGCGGGATACATTTGTAAAAATAGAAAAAATACTCGTATTTCGGGATGATTCCTAAGGCTTCACAAAGGATTTCAAACCCTCGGATAAATCCCCAAGAGTTTGGAGTTAATTGAGATGGGGCGACTTGAAGAGCGTCAAGCACAGCGCAGAGGAAGGGTGAGAAGGGAAGGCGAATGCGGAAATCTTCAAACATATAAAAATAAGCAAAGAAGAAATGCGGGGAACGGGCGCTCGCCGGGGCGTCACAGACGCGATCCGTTATGGCACAAGGGCGGGTAACAAGATTTGTGTCATAATCGTCATTACAGATACCGCCAAGGTGAGTAATGAACTCTTTCAGGTTTTGGGCGTCAGTAAAACAAGGCGGAACGGAGGTGACCTTCGTCGAGACAAGACCTTTTTGGACGAACCTAGGAAGTGAATCCTCATAATTACGGAGTTTGGTTTTAGGTGATAGTGGCGCCTTGTTGGTGGGTGCCGTGGAGGTCCCGGCGCCGGATTGGTCACCGGAGGTGGCAAAAAGGGGTGTTTGTTCTGGAGTTGGGTGGTCATCGCTACTGGAAGAGGATGGGTTGCTCGATTCAGGGTCCTTTATAGGGTTCGAACTGCGAATGCGACAAATAAATCAAGAAAAAGACCAAAGGGAACAGAAAACGTACTAATGGCTGAGAAGAAGAGAGTTTGGCAGGCAAGGTTGCACGTTGGCGCAACTCCGGCACGGAGGAAGCAAGGAGCAGAGGCGGAAAGAGGAGTTAAAGTCAGAATTCGTGTACGGTCTGAAGAAATGCCAAGAAAGGAGAAAGCTTTGGTTAGGCAAGGTTTTATAGAGGAAGTGAGGAAGGCGAAAGGGTGTAACGGTTGGGGGCCGCGAAAAGGAAATCAAGAGGGGATGTGAGTTTCGAGGCATAGTTAAGTCCCATCATTGAAGTGACGTTTCCGAGAGTAATGATGGCTATTAAGGTAGAGACGGCGCGCGTGGGGTAGAACCCTAGGTGAGAAATCTCGGGATTGCCAAGGGTCGCAAGCATACAGTAAAGGAGGAAACTATGACGCGTGAGTAAGGCGATCGGAATTCCTTGAAATATCGGGCGAGGTGCAAATTAAGGTAAGTAATTCGAATTAATTGAGATTATTTAAAAGATGATGGTGCGTTACTTTTGCAGCTGACACAGAAACACAGAAACAGGAACCAAAAGAGGGAGTAATTCGAAGAGACATTGTGAAGGGCGAGCCCCCTTTCGAAGTTCACAACGCTTCACAGCGGAGGATCTAAAGAAGCATTTACATCACTCGCCGCATTCAAACCCGAGGCGACTCATTTCCTTATAAAGATGTACTCTTTTTCCTTCACCAGGCTTTTGTCCCACTGGGTTTTACCTGGGAAGGTTTTAACGAGGCATGCTTTATAAGGATGACCGCTCGAGGGAAATGTTGGTTGAGCTCATGTGGCGAGCCTCACTATAGATCGATGTCAGTACAAGGCATGTGGCAAATATACAACACCCAGGGCGAATCAAAGACACCTCACTCTCGGTTTTCGAGATCGTGTCTGGTGGGCCTATGGGCTGGTGGGCTGGTGCTCACGGTTCGAAGATGTCAAAGGCGTTCTCTGAAGGCAGTATGAAGACACTTCTCTTTCGCAACTCAAGATCGTGTCTTGTGGGCTTGTGGACAGAGCGACCGCCAAAGACTACATAATAGGGGCGGTTAGGTTTCGGTTGGGGGGCTTCCTGGTTGAGCGGCGCGGAAAGCGCGTCGTGCGCCCACGATTGGGTAGAGCCTATCTAGACGGTAGGGGCAAACCTGTAATAGGCATAGGGCTTGGACTTTATAATGTATTGGGCTGATTTCGACGGCCCATAGGGTTTTACTCCCTATAAATAGCTAGGGGAGGCTACTGTAAAAGGGGTTAACAATTTTTAATAAACAAGGAGAATATTCAGCTCTCATCCATTGTGTTATTTTCCCAGAACACTTTACTTGGATTTGCCATGGAAACTCGTTCGGTGACTAAGGTTTTCCCATTAGTTGACTCATAAGTCCCATGGCACAAATTCCTTAGAGACTAAGTTTCCCCCTCCTGTAGCTGAGTTTTCCCATGAGACTACTCACAGTGGCCAGGTTTTCAAGTTATTCCAACACAAAGAGGTTATTTTACTAGGTTTTGCCATTGAAACTAGTCCATTTACTAAGGTTTTCCCATCCGGTGACTAATTTTTCCCATGACACTAATTCCTTAGTGACTAAGTTTTCCCCTCATGTGACCGAGTTTTCCCATGAGACTAGTCAAGGTGGTGAGGTTCTCAAGTTTTTCCCACACAAAGAGGTTATTTTACAAGTATTTTCCATTGAAACTCGTCAGGTGAGTAAAATTTTCCCATCCGGTGACTCATTTTTTCCATGACACGAATTCCTTTGTGACTAAGTTTTCCCCTCCCGCGACTGAGTTTTCCAATGAGACTACTCACAGTGACAAGGTTTTCTAGTTTTTCCCACACAAAGATGTTACTTTACTAGGATTTGCCATGGAAACTCGTTTGGTGACTAAGGTTTTCCCATTAGTTGACTCATTAGTCCTATGGCACTAATTCCTTAGTGACTAAGTTTCCCCCTCCTGTGGCTGAGTTTTCCCATGAGACTACTTACAGTGGCCAGGTTTTCGAGTTATTCCAACACAAAGAGGTTAGTTTACTAGGTTTTGCCATTGAAACTAGTCCATTGACGAAGGTTTTCCCATCCGGTGACTCATTTTTCCCATGACACTAATTCCTTAGTGACTAAGTTTTCCCCTCACGTGACTGAGTTTTCCCGTGAGACTAGTCAAGGTGATGAGGTTCTCGAGTTTTTCCCACACAAAGAGGTTATTTTACAAGTATTTTCCATTGAAACTCGTCCGGAGAGTAAAATTTTCCCATCCGGTGACTCATTTTTTTAATGACACGAATTCCTTTGCGACTAAATTTTCCCCAACCGCGACTGAGTTTTCCGACGAGACTACTCACAGTGGCAAGGTTTTCTAGTTTTTCCCACACAAAGAGGTTATTTTACTAAGATTTGCCATGGAAACTCGTTCGGTGACTAAGGTTTTCCCATTAGTTGACTCATTAGTCCCATGGCACTAATTACTTAGTGACTAAGTTTCCCCCTCCTGTGGCTGAGTTTTCCCATGAGACTACGCACAGTGGCCAGGTTTTCGAATTATTCCAACACAAAGAGGTTATTTAACTAGGTTTTGCCATTGAAACTAGTTCATTGACTAAGGTTTTCCCATCCGGTGACTCATTTTTCCCATGACACTAATTCCTTAGTGACTAAGTTTTCCCCTCACGTGACTGAGTTATCCCGTGAGACTAGTCAAGGTGATGAGGTTCTCGAGTTTTTCCCACACAAAGAGGTTATTTTACAAGTATTTTCCATTGAAACTCGTCCGGAGAGTAAAATTTTCCCATCCGGTGACTCATTTTTTTAATGACACGAATTCCTTTGTGACTAAATTTTCCCCAACCGCGACTGAGTTTTCCGACGAGACTACTCACAGTGACAAGGTTTTCTAGTTTTTCCCACACAAAGTGGTTATTTTACTAAGATTTGCCATGGAAACTCGTTCGGTGACTAAGGTTTTCCCATTAGTTGACTCATTAGTCCCATGGCACTAATTACTTAGTACTAAGTTTCCCCCTCCTGTGGCTGAGTTTTCCCATGAGACTACTCACAGTGGCCAGGTTTTCGAGTTATTCCAACACAAAGAGGTTATTTAACTAGGTTTTGCCATTGAAACTAGTCCATTGACTAAGGTTTTCCCATCCGGTGACTCATTTTTCCCATGACACTAATTCCTTATTGACTAAGTTTTCCCCTTATGTGACTGAGTTTACCCGTGAGACTAGTCAACATGGTGAGGTTCTCGAGTTTTTCCCACACAAAGAGGTTATTTTACAAGTATTTTCCATTGAAACTCGTCCGGTGAGTAAAATTTTCCCATCCGGTGACTCATTTTTTCCATGACACGAATTCCTTTGTGACTAGGTTATCCACTCCAGCAACTGAGTTTTCCGATGAGACTACTCACAGTGACGAGGTTTTCTAGTTTTTCCCACACAAAGAGGTTATTTTACTAAGATTTGCGATGGAAACTCGTTCGGTGACTAAGGTTTTCCCATTAGTTGACTCATTAGTCCCATGGCACTAATTACTTAGTGACTAAGTTTTCCCCTCCTGTGACTGAGTTTTCCCATGAGACTACTCACAGTGGCAAGGTTTTCGAGTTATTCCAACACAAAGAGGTTATTTTACTAGGTTTTGCCATTGAAACTAGTCCATTGACTAAGGTTTTCCCATCCGGTGACTCATTTTTCCCATGACACTAATTGCTTAGTGACTAAGTTTTCCCCACATGTGACTGAGTTTTCCCGTGAGACTAGTCAGGGTGATGAGGTTCTCGAGTTTTTCCCACACAAAGAGGTTATTTTACAAGTATTTTCCATTGAAACTCGTCCGGTGAGTAAAATTTTCCCATCCGGTGACTCATTTTATCCATGACACGAATTCCTTTGTTACTAAATTTTCCCCAACCGCGACTGAGTTTTCCGATGAGACTACTCACAGTGACAAGGTTTTCTAGTTTTTCCCACACAAAGTGGTTATTTTACTAGGATTTGCCATGGAAACTCGTTCGGTGACTAAGGTTTTCCCATTAGTTGACTCATTAGTCCCATGGCACTAATTACTTAGTGACTAAGTTTTCCCCTCTTGTGGCTGAGTTTTCCCATGAGACTAATCACAGTGGCAAGGTTTTCGAGTTATTCCAACACAAAGAGGTTATTTTACTAGGTTTTTCCATTGAAACTAGTCCATTGACTAAGGTTTTCCCATCCGGTGACTCATTTTTGCCATGACACTAATTCCTTAGTGACTAAGTTTTCCCCTCACGTGACTGAGTTATCCCGTGAGACTAGTGAAGGTGGTGAGGTTCTCGAGTTTTTCCCACATAAAGAGGTTATTTTACAAGTATTTTCCATTGAAACTCGTCCGGTGAGTAAAATTTTCCCATACGGTGACTCAGTTTTTCCATGACACCAATTCCTTTCTGACTAAGTTTTCCACTCCAGCGACTGAGTTTTCCGATGAGACTACTCACAGTGACAAGGTTTTCTAGTTTTTCCCACACAAAGATGTTACTCTACTTGGATTTGCCATGGAAACTCGTTCGGTGACTAAGGTTTTCCCATTAGCTGACTCATTAGTCCCATGGCACTAATTCCTTAGTGACTAAGTTTCCCCCTCCAGTGGCTGAGTTTTCCCATGAGACTACTCACAGTGGCCAGGTTTTCGAGTTATTCCAACACAAAGAGGTTAGTTTCCTAGGTTTTGCCATTGAAACTAGTCCATTGGCGAAGGTTTTCCCATCCGGTGACTCATTTTTCCCATGACACTAATTCCTTAGTAACTAAGTTTTCCCCTCACGTGACTGAGTTTTCCCGTGAGACTAGTCAAGGTGATGAGGTTCACGAGTTTTTCCCACACAAAGAGGTTATATTACAAGTATTTTCCATTGAAACTCGTCTGTTGAGTAAAATTTTCCCATCCGGTGACTTAGTATTTCCATGACACGAATTCCTTTGTGACTAAGTTTTCCCCTCCTACGGCTGAGTTTTTCGATGAGACTACTCACAGTGACAAGGTTTTCTAGTTTTTCCCACACAAAGAGGTTACTATACTAGGATTTGCCTTGGAAACTCGTTCGGTGACTAAGGTATTCCCATTAGTTGACTCATTAGTGCCATGGTACTAATTCCTTAGTGACTAAATTTCCCCTTCCAGTGGCTGAGTTTTCACATGAGACTACTCACATTGGCTGGGTTTTCGAGTTATTCCAACACAAAGAGGTTATTTTACTAGGTTTTGCCATTGTAACTAGTCCATTGATTAAGGTTTTCCCATCCGGTGACTCATTTTTCCCATGACACTAATTCCTTAGTGGGCTGGGCGAGTGCCTTCCCCCGGTGGCGGGCCATGAAGACTTATGAAGACACTTCGCTTTCATACTTCAAGCTCGGTGTCTTGTGGGCTTGTGGACAGGGCGAGCGCCCCACGACAGTAAGAGGGCGACCAACATTAGTAAAGGGCGGCCCAGAATGGCGACCCAGGGGCTTATTTGTAATACATAGGATATTGGGCCTGATCTTTGAGGCCCATAGGCTTAGTCTGAATTAAATGTAATTTATGGCCTTCCTCCCTATAAATAGCCAAGGGAGACTCATGTAAAAGGGACCTGAATTCTCTTATTCTAATAACACTTCTTTTCTCTATGCTCTCTCAATTCGAGAACATTTGGCGCCGTCTGTGGGGAAAGGTAAAAATTTTCCCACAACCACGAAAAAGCTTTCGTGTTGCCTGAGTGAGGGGCGGGAAAAAAAAAAAATCAAAAAACCAATGAGCACTGCCATGAACCCTAGCAGCCTCTGCTTCTCTCCTTACGCCGCCGCCACCACTCCTTTTCCAATCGGCCTTCAGCGCCGCCACCCCTCTTCCCTCATCTCCCTCGACCTCCTTCTCCTTCATCATCGACCTTCTCCTTTTCTTCCTTTAAACCGCAGCAACCATCATTGCTTTCAGTTTCCACCACCCAACTCTAAATCGCCGCCACCGTCCACGAGGTTGTCTTCCTTGACCCAGGTTCCGGCGCCGTCGTCGCCACCTCGTCTTCCTCAGGATCCAACGCCGCCGTAAACGAGTCGACAAGGGGAACAGGTCAGGGACGAGGAAGGAGAAAACGGAGGAAACGCCCAAACCGAAGCTTCATCACCACCGTTCAAGGCTTCAGGCTTCTCCTTCACTCCAAGCCGCCACCTCTGCTTTCTCTTTCGCCTCAAACCCTAGCACCCTAGGGCGGCGCAAATCACAGAGACCAGCAGCGGTGAAGAAGAAACTTGCTGCCGCCAAACTCAAGCAACGGGGGCGACCTGAGAAGAGAAGAGCCAAGCACAGCGGCTAGCGGCGGTGATTTAAGTCTGAAGCCGTGACGCTCCCGGACTCTGAGAAACTACGACCCTGCAATCATTCGAATTATCTTTTACCGATTCTTTTCCATATTTACATTATGGTTTTGATGCCTGTTATCTGTTTGATTCAATGCTTGACCGAAGTTCCTTTCTTTTCTTCATGTTTTCGACCGCAGCCTATGATAACATTCGATCTCCAAACTAGAATAGAAGGAAGAAGGGAGAAAGAGAGCGGGGTGACGACTCACACAAACCAGATTGTCGTGCCCGCCGTGGTCTCAGCTTTGGGAGTAAAAGGAATCAATGGCAAATATGCAGCTCCAGTGAGAAGATGTGTCTCAGAATTTGATACAGCAGTGAAGATGCGAAATTAGGACATGGGAGCAGGAACTGAAATAACATCTTTGACAGCGCTGGCCAATAACGAGGAAGGCGACTTGGTTTTTCATGAGTGCAGTTCATTTTTTGTCGCTGGTTCGTCGCTCGCTCGCCCAGCGCTTAGGTTCTGGACCGGAGACACCCCGCCAAGTTAGTACAATATTTTGATTAAAATACCTCATAATCTGAAGTTCTGATTATTGTTCTGAAAGCTTGAGTTTTCTAGTATAGGAATTATTCATTAAATTTCTGATAATTGGTGTTAGAGATGAGGCTAGATAAGTTGCTTGGACTGAATCTATTTTGAGAAAAAATGTTTGAGTGTGAACTCATGCTTTTCCAGCAAAGGTGTTACTTCATGATCTTTAAAGAAAGTAAAGTCAGTTTGCCCTCAGGTGTTTGACGAAATGCTCAAAGGAAATTTGCATAAACATTAATGTTTCTCTTGAATGCTTTATTCCATGTGATGATTCCTTTGATTCACAATGCTTCTAAACCTCTTATTTCATGTAAACTAAGGTGTACTTAATATTTTATGACGACTGCTACAGTTATGTGATAACTGCTCCATGTATTTATCTCTACGTATTTGAGTTCGTTCAACTTTGGTTAAGCTGCACTGTTCTCCGCTATCAATTGTTTTATAGTTTTGGCCAACAATGCATATAATAGCAGCTCATGCTTTACCTAGACTCGTCGCTGAGTTTATGGCCTTGCATGCATGGCTTTGGTGTTAACCCTTGTTTTCGTATTCCTTCTTGTTTATTTATATGGCCTCCTGATTTTCATCTCTTATGGAATTTTACTTGATTAACACTTGGTTTGTAATTTATCTAAATGAAAGAAAGTAGAGGAGCATGCTTAAAAATCAGACTTATTGTATGTCTCAGCGACTTTGGTTATATCTTGATTTGTACTTAATGTGGTTAATCCTTTAAATTAATTGTACTTAATGCTCCTAAATAAATTCTTATGATCTTCTAGTTTTTTATTATCTATTATTCCTATCTATACTTATTACTTTTGGTTTCACGCCTAAATTGTCTTGATACTGTGATTCTGCTGTAAAGCAACAAGGCACTTGGGCAAGTTTTTTCACATTAGCATGTTCCCTTTTTCTGTGTTCATCTGGATTAGCAGCTTATTCAGCATGTGCGTTCTCTAGTTTGTAAGTGTGAAATTTTGTGGATCATTTGTGCAGGAATAAATAATTAGTCATAAGAAAATGATAATTCCGAAAGCTGTTTTGAATCATGCCTTCTTATCTGAGACAATTTTCTTCTTATTCTGTTAACCGTAAAGTGCTTTAAAAATGATGTACTGCAGTTTTGTTCTTAGGTTGTGAATCATGAAATAGAAATTGCAAACGTTTCCCATGTATAAAGCTGTGTATACTTGAAGCTGTGTATACTTGCCTTTTTAATTGCTTGTTAAAGGTCTGATTGTCATTGTATCTTACTTTGTAATGGTGAGAAAATGAGTATTCAAGAGGTTTTCCTCTCATGTGTTGATGAAATTTGTAAATTCTAGCTTTCCATGTCACTCTTGGTACTACTAGCAGCTCTTGATTGGGTCAGCAGTTTGGGTTTTAATAATAGGAGAGTATTTCTGATTAAGATTTAAAGCATGTTTAGCATCTGGTTATCATAAGAAGGTGCATGGTTATCTTTGGCAGGGTGCTGTATTTTATTTGGTTAAAGCAATTTGGTTTTATGCATGTACTTTTTAAAACTAAAATGGGATCTGGGTAGAGATTGTAGGTTCAGTTTACTTGTAAAATGGGATTTTGCTTAATACAAAATATAAAAATAGTACTACATAGCTCTTTGACTGGTCCAACTGTTTATATGATATAGTGTACATGTTTTATCATAAAGGAACAATGAACAATGTCTGGTCCATGGGATGAGGAACGTGATTTTGTTTGCTTGATTTTTGAATTTAGACAGCAACTAACGATAGCGTGAAATTCTGCTTGTTGGATTATAGTAATATGATTGTTCGTGCACTGCTTATTTAGTTGAATGCTGTTTCTTGACTGAGTCAAGTTGTCGGTCCAACTTGAGAATCCGCCAAAGCTTCTATATACTATACTTGTAAGAGTTTACTGAATACCTATTATCATATATTTATAATACCTGTTATCATTAGATCTAGTACCATATGCAGGCAAAATACAACAACGAACCTCATTTCTCACATAGAACTAGTTATCAATCAAAACTAGCACCAGAACAGTGATGAGCTTCTACTAACAAAACTAGCCAAAGTGAGAAACACAATAACTTTAATTCATCAATAAACCAGCAACTTTGACAAGCAATTGGATTTGTATTTTTGGTTAGCTTACTGAATGTTGACGGATGTGAAGCAAAATTCAGTTGTTTGGCACCTAGAAGTTATTCTTGGTTCCTTTATTCTGTGAATTAGTATCACTGTATCAGCATGCTTGGCCATAATTTATGCACTATTTTGTGAATAGTATTGCTGTTTGCCATCTTTTTGATTCTAAAATAGCCTTATTCTGCCTAGTTTAATTAATTTTGAGTTCTTCCCCTTCCATAGATGATATTCATTACATGCACAAGTATTAGTAGGATTTAGTCAAGATTGTAATTTATATTCAAAAAATTTGTAAGGTCAAGTATTATGCATATTTTGTTTTTAACTAACAATTTGAGGCAAGGAAAAGCAACAGTGCAAAGAGCTTCTGCAGAATGCTTATCCAGAACTGAGAGAACACATCACATAATCTTCTGATTTAATGATGTCTTCCTGGAAAACAGCCAAACGGGCGCTCCTCTTGCAAGTGACCGCCCTTTGTTTGTAAAATATTCCATGGTAGCATTGGGTGGCTGTTTGGTATAGGGCGAGGTTTTGGTTTAGGGGGATGATGGCGTTGGTGTTTTGGTTGAAAGGAGGTGTTGTTCTAGGATGAAGTTTTTGTTTGGGAGATGAGGGCGTTCGAGTATGGGTGGAAAGGTGATCTAATGGAGGCTGCCATGGAATTTGTATGCAACTTTTCTTGTTGTTTTTGGGCGGTCCTGTTTTATGTTTCTTTCAGGCACGGTGGAGATAAGAAATACATGCAATTCCTGGGCCAAGGTGCCTGGAGAAATTATCAGTTACAAGGATTCCAAGGAACACTCTGAATCTAGAGTATTATTACAGTTAATTATGTATTTTGTTGGCGCCCTTGTGTTGGCGGCCAAGCTCTGAACTAATAGTTATTTCATTCCGGTGATTTCGTTCCACTCAATAAAGGTAGCATATTCAGTCTATGAAAAGGTCACAAATTGGGCCTTAAGACGGTCCAGCCAAAAACCCAAACTTTTCTTTTGCAGGTACAAAGCAAGGGCGCGGAGGACTTCCCTAATAGTCTTAAGTACTCCAGAGGGTAAGGTCTGACGAGGCGACCCTTGTAACAAAATTCGGCCGCCCCATATGTCAATACAATGCAAATTGGCGCTAATATGGGATCGCCCGAATAAGCAGGTCAGAAATCCGAGGCCCAGTGGCGGTCTAAATCCCAAGGCCATAAAATGGTCTAAATCTCAAGGCCCAGTAGTGGTCTAAATTCCAAGGCCCAGTGGCGGTCTAAATCCCAAGGTCCATAGAGGGTCTAAATTCCATTTACAGATTAAGTGGTCCAGTAGTGACAAAATAAATCTCTTCGCCGCTTCCAAGATGCCAAGGGGGAAATTGCACTCTCTAGCCCGGCGCACTGTCCCGTTTTCCAGGCGAGAAGACGCGGTGCGTGAGCGGTGGCTCTCTTGGAACGGTGGGGCGCGACCCTTGTGCGATACGGCAAAGAAAGCCCAGCCTTGATCGAAGAAGATCGAGCACGTCTATTGAGCCAAGCCTCGGGCAACCCCAGTGGCCACTGGGATCTGAGCAAAAGTCTCACTGAGCAGAAGCCTCGCCTTGCGAGCAAAAGCCTTGATCGAATTAAATCAAGCCAAAGTCTCACCGGAATAAGGTCGAGCGAAAGCCCCGCCTTGAGTGGGCCAAAGCCTCATAACAGACAACTAGCACAAACACAGGGCGTGCGGGTCATCACGTGACTCATAAAATTTCTAGCCTCTGGCCGCCCTAGCTGCGTAAGACCGAGCACCCCCAAGCCTCGTTAGAAGAGCCATGCGAGTACGACTCGTTACGCGAGCGGAAACCATGCGTGCAACAAAGGTCCAAAGGCGGCCTACAGTATCACTTTTACCATGGCCTAGAAGCGCCCTCAAACTTTATTTCTTTGAAAACAATGGCCTACAGAAGCGCCCTCAAAATTATGTCTTTCAAAACAATGCCCCAGTGGCGATTTCAAACTTTATTTCTTTCAAAACAGTGGCCTAGACGCGCCCTCAATCTTCATTCAAAATAGTGGCCTAGAGGCGCCCTTAAACTTTATTTCTTTCAAGATAATGGCCCAGAGACGCCATCAAACTTGATTTCTCCAAAACAATGATCCGAGGCAAAAAATTATTTCAAAATGGTCCAGTGGCGACCCAAAAGTTATTTCTTTCAGAATAATGCCCCTGTGGCGACTTCAAAATTATTTCTTTCAAAATGGTCTAGTGGCGACCCAAAAGTTATTTCTTTCAGAATAATGCCTCTGTGGCGACCTAGAAAATTATTTCTTTCAAAATGGTCCAGTAGCGACTTGAAGAACTAATGACTGTGTTTGCAGGTGAAAAATATAGAAAACAGGTAACAGGATGAGGAAAGCATGAGGTACAGCTGGGCGAGTAACCCCAGCCCAACCTGGAGAGTGATCCTCCATTGTACTTACACTTTCAAGATTGGCGATCAAGTTGCAGTATGGCGAGCTGTTTCATACTTCCGAGGCTCAGTTAGACTTATGGGCTGACGACAACTCCTATAGGGCGAGCGACTCACTTCATTCCACACTAGGCATGTCGACCCCACCCAGCGTCACATTCACTTTCATTTTCATGCTAGGATTGGCGACATATTTATTCTTCGCGCCCAGGCCTTAGGCGACTCATTTCTCTATAGAATGCTGTACTCTTTTTCCTTCACTAGGTTTTTATCCCACAGGGTTTTTCCTAGGAAGGTTTTAACGAGGCACGTTCTATAGGGATGACCGCCCAAAGGAAGCGTCGGTTGGAATTACATGGCGAGTACTCTTTGAAGACACACTTCATCTTCGTGCCTCCGACTTGGTGTCTTGTGGGCTTGTGGGCTGGGCGAGTGCCTTCCCCCGGTGGCGGGCCATGAAGACTTATGAAGACACTTCGCTTTCATACTTCAAGCTCGGTGTCTTGTGGGCTTGTGGACAGGGCGAGCGCCCCACGACAGTAAGAGGGCGACCAACATTAGTAAAGGGCGGCCCAGAATGGCGACCCAGGGGCTTATTTGTAATACATAGGATATTGGGCCTGATCTTTGAGGCCCATAGGCTTAGTCTGAATTAAATGTAATTTATGGCCTTCCTCCCTATAAATAGCCAAGGGAGACTCATGTAAAAGGGACCTGAATTCTCTTATTCTAATAACACTTCTTTTCTCTATGCTCTCTCAATTCGAGAACACTTAGTGACTAAGTTTTCCCCTCGTGTGACTGAGTTTTACCGTGAGACTAGTCAAGGTGATGAGGTTCTCGAGTTTTTCCCACACAAAGAGGTTATTTTACAAGTATTTTCTATTGAAACTCGTCCGGTGAGTAAAATTTCCCATCCGGTGACTCACTTTTTCCATGACACGAATTCCTTTGGGACTAAGTTTTCCCCTCCTGCGGCTGATTTTCCGATGAGACTACTCAGAGTGTTGTAGGTTTTCTAGTTTTTCCCACACAAAAAGGTTATTTTACTAGGATTTGCCATGGAAACTCGTTCGGTGACTAAGGTTTTCCCATTAGTTGACTCATTAGTCCCATGGCACTAATTCCTTTATGACTAAGTTTCCCCCTCCTGTGGGTGAGTTTTCCCATGAGACTCAAAGTGGCAAGGTTTTCGAGTTATTCCAACACAAAGAGGTTATTATACTAGGTTATGCCATTGAAACTAGTCCATTGACTAAGGTTTTCATATCCGGTGACTCATTTTTCCCATGACACTAATTCCTTAGTGACTAAGTTTTCCTCTCATGTGACTGAGTTTTCCCGTGAGACTAGTCAAGCTGATGAGGTTCTCGAGTTTTTCCCACACAAGGAAGTTATTTTACAAGTATTTTCCATCCGGTGACAAATTTTTTCCTTGACACGAATTCCTTTGTGACTAAGTTTTCCCCTCCTGCGACTGAGTTTTCCGATGAGACTACTCCGTGTGACAAGGTTTTCTAGTTTTTCCCAGACAAAGAGGTTACTTTACTTGGATTTGCCATGGAAACTCGTTCAGTGACAAAGGTTTCACCATTAGTTGACTCATTAGTCCCATGGCACTAATTCCTTAGTGACTAAGTTTCCCCCTCCCGTGGCAGAGTTTTCCTATGAGACTACTCACATTGGCCAGGTTATCAGGTTATTCCAACACAAAGAGGTTATTTTACTAGGTTTTGCCATCGAAACTAGTCCATTGACTAAAGTTTTCCCATCCGGTGACTGATTCTTTAGTTACTAAGTTTTCCCCTCCTATGACTGAGTTTTCCCGTGAGACTAGTCAAGGTGATGAGGTTCTCGAGTTTTTCCCACACAAAGAGGTTATTTTACAAGTATTTTCCATTGAAACTCGTCCTGGGAGTAAAATTTTCCCATCCGGTGACTCATTTTTTCCATGACACGAATTACTTTGTGACTAAGTTTTCCCCTCCTGCGGCTGAGTTTTCCCATGAGACTACTCACAGTGGGCAGGTTTTCGAGTTATTCCAACACAAAGAGGTTATTTTACTAGGTTTTGCCATTGAAACTAGTCCATTGACTAAGGTTTTCCCATACGGTGACTCATTTTTCCCATGACACTAATTCCTTAGTGACTAAGTTTTCCCCTCATGTGACTGAGTTTTCCCGTGAGACTAGTCAAGATGATGCGGTTCTCGAGTTTTTCCCACACAAAGAGGTTATTTTCAAGTATTTTCAAATGAAACTCGTCCGGTGAGTAAAATTTTCCCATCCGGTGACTAATTTTTTCCATGACACGAATTCTTTTGTGACTAAGTTTTCCCCTCCTGCGACTGAGTTTTCCGAAGAGACTACTCCGAGAGACAAGGTTTTCTAGTTTTACCCACACAAAGAGGTTAATTTACTAGGATTTGCCATGGAAACTCGTTCCGTGACTAAGGTTTTCCCATTAGTTGACTCATTAGTCCCATGGCACTAATTCCGTAGTGACTACTTTTCCACCTCCTGTGGCTGAGTTTTCCCATGAGACTACTCACAGTGGCCAAGTTTTCGAGTTATTCCAACATAAAGAGGTTATTTTACTAGGTTTTGCCATTGAAACTAGTCCATTGACTAAGGTTTTCCCATCCGGTGACTCATTTTTCCCATGACACTAATTCCTTAGTGACTAAGTTTTCCCCTCATGTGACTGAGTTTTCGCGTGAGACTAGTCAAGATGATGAGGTACTCGAGTTTTTCCCACACAAAGAGGTTACTTTACTAGGTTTTGCCATCGAAACTAGTCTATTGATTAAGGTTTTCCCATCCGATGACTCATTTTTCCCATGACACTAATTCCTTAGTGACTAAGTTTTCTCCTCCTGCGACTGAGTTTTCCGTTGAGACTACTTCGTGTGACAAGGTTTTCTAGTATATCCCACACAAAGAGGTTACTTTACTTGGATTTGCCATGGAAACTCGTTCAGTGACAAAGGTTTCACCATTAGTTGACTCATTAGTCCCATGGCACTAATTCCTTAGTGACTAAGTTTCCCCCTCCTGTGGCAGAGTTTTCCTATGAGACTACTCACAGTGGCCAGGTTATCGAGTTATTCCAACACAAAGAGGTTATTTTAAAAGGTTTTGCCATTGAAACTAGTCCATTGACTAAAGTTTTCACATCCGGTGACTCATTTTTTCCATGACACTAATTCTTTAGTTACTAAGTTTTCCCCTCGTGTGACTGAGTTTTCCCGTGAGACTAGTCAAGGTGATGAGGTTCTCGAGTTTTTCCCACACAAAGAGGTTATTTTACAAGTATTTTCCATTGAAACTCGTCCTGGGAGTAAAATTTTCCCATCCGGTGTCTCATTTTTTCCATGACACGAATTTCTTTGTGACTAAGTTTTCCCCTCCTGCGGCTGAGTTTTCCGATGAGACTACTCACAGTGACAAGGTTTTCTAGTTTTTCCCACATAAAGAGGTTACTTTACTAGGATTTGCCATGGAAACTCGTTCGGTGACTAAGGTTTTGCCATTAATTGACTCATTAGTCTCATGGCACTAATTCCTTAGTGACTAAGTTTCCCCCTCCTGTGGCTGAGTTTTCCAATGAGACTACTCACAATGGCCAGGTTTTCGAGTTATTCCAACACAAAGAGGTCATTTTACTAGGTTGTGCAATTGAAATTAGTCCATTGACTAAGGTTTTCCCATCCGGTGACTCATTTTTTCCATGACACTAATTCCTTAGTGACTTAATTTCCCCCTCATGTGAGTGAGTTTTCCCGTGAGACTAGTCAAGGTGATGAGGTTCTCGAGTTTTTCCCACACATAGAGGTTATTTTACAAGTATTTTCCATTGAAACTCGTCCGGTGAGTAAAATTTTCCCATCCGGTGACTAATTTTTTCCATGACACGAATTCCTTTGTGACTAAGTTTTCCTGTCCTGCGACTGAGTTTTCCGATGAGACTACTCCGAGTGACAAGGTTTTCTAGTTTTCCCCACACAAAGAGGTTACTTTACTAGGATTTGCCATGGAAATTCGTTCGGTGACAAAGGTTTTCCCATTAGTTGACTCATTAGTACCATGGCACTAATTCCTTAGTGACTAAGTTTCCCCCTCCTGTGGCTGAGTTTTCCCATGAGACTACTCACAGTGGGCAGGTTTTCGAGTTATTCCAATAGAAAGAGGTTAATTTACTAGGTTTTGCCATTGAAACTAGTCCATTGACTAATGTTTTCCCATCCGATGACTCATTTTTCCCATGACACTAATTCCTTAGTGACTAAGTTTTCCCCTCATGTGACTGAGTTTTCCCGTGAGACTAGTCAAGATGATGAGGTTCTCGAGTTTTTCCCACACAAAGAGGTTATTTTACAAGTATTTTCAATTGAAACTCGTCCGGTGAGTAAAACTTTCCCATCCGGTGACTCATTTTTTGCATGACACGAATTCCTTTGTGACTAAGTTTTCCCCTCCTGCGACTGAGTTTTCCGAAGAGACTACTCCGAGTGACAAGGTTTTCTAGTTTTACCCACACAAAGAGGTTACTTTACGAGCATTTTCCATGGAAACTCGTTCGGTGACTAAGTTTTTCCCATTAGTTGACTCATTAGTCCCATGGCACTATTTCCTTAGTGACTAAGTTTCCCCCTCCTGTGGCTGAGTTTTCCCATGAGACTACTCACAATGGCCAGGTTTTCGAGTTATTCCAACAGAAAGAGGTTACTTTACTAGGTTTTGCCATTGAAACTAGTCCATTGACTAAGGTTTTCCAATCCGATGACTCATTTTTCCCATAACACTAATTCCTTAGTGACTAAGTTTTCCCCTCGTGTGACTGAGTTTTCCGGTGAGACTAGTCAGTGTGATGAGGTTCTCGAGTGTTTCCGACACAAAGAGGTTATTACAAAAGTATTTTCCATTTGTACTCGTCCGGTGAGTAAAATTTGCCCATCCAGTGACTCATTTTTTCCATGACACGAATTCCTTTGTGACTAAGTTTTCCCCTCCTGCTGCTGAATTTTCCGATGTGACTACTCACAGTGACAAGGTTTTCTAGTTTTTCCCAGACAAAGAGCTAAATTTCCTAGGATTTGCCATGGAGACTCGTTCGGTGACTAAGGTTTTGCCATTAGTTGACTCATTAGTCCCATGGCACTAATTCCTTAGTGACTAAGTTTCCCCCTCCTGTGGCTGAGTTTTCCAATGAGACTACTCACAGTGGCCAGGTTTTCGAGTTATTCCAACACAAAGAGGTCATTTTACTAGGTTGTGCAATTGAAATTAGTCCATTGACTAAGGTTTTCCCATCTGGTGACTCATTTTTGCCATGACACTAATTCCTTAGTGACTAAATTTCCCCCTCATGTGAGTGAGTTTTCCCGTGAGACTAGTCAAGGTGATGAGGTTCTCGAGTTTTTCCCACACAAAGAGGTTATTTTACAAGTATTTCCCATTGAAACTCGTCCGGTGAGTAAAATTTTCCCATCCAGTGACTAATTTTTTCCATGACACGAATTCCTTTGTGACTAAGTTTTCCCGTCCTGCGACAGAGTTTTCCGATGAGACTACTCCGAGTGACAAGGTTTTCTAGTTTTCCCCACACAAAGAGGTTACTTTACTAGGATTTGCCATGGAAATTCGTTCGGTGACAAAGGTTTTCCCATTAGTTGACTCATTAGTACCATGGCCCTAATTCCTTAGTGACTAAGTTTCCCCCTCCTGTGGCTGAGTTTTCCCATGAGACTACTCACAGTGGGCAGGTTTTCGAGTTATTCCAACACAAAGAGGTTATTTTACTAGGTTTTGCCATTGAAACTAGTCCATTGACTAAGGTTTTCCCATCCGGTGACTCATTTTTCCCATGACACTAATTCCTTAGTGACTAAGTTTTCCCCTCATGTGACTGAGTTTTCCCGTGAGACTAGTCAAGATGATGAGGTTCTCGAGTTTTTCCCACACAAAGAGGTTATTTTACAAGTATTTTCCATTGAAACTCGGCCGGTGAGTAAAATTTTCCCATCCGATGACTAATTTTTTCCATGATACGAATTCCTTTGTGACTAAGTTTTCGCCTCCTGCGACTGAGATTTCCAATAAGACTACTCTGAGTGACAAGGTTTTCTAGTTTTCCCCACACAAAGAGGTTACTTAACTAGGATTTGCCATGGAAACTCGTTCGGTGACAAAGGTTTTCCCATTAGTTGACTCATTAGTTCCATGGCACTAATTCCTTAGTGACTATGTTTCCCCCTCTTGTGGCTGAGTTTTCCCATGAGACTACTCACAGTGGGCAGGTTTTCGAGTTATTCCAACACAAAGAGGTTATTTTACTAGGTTTTGCCCTTGAAACTAGTACATTGACTAAGGTTTTCCCATCCGGTGACTCATTTTTGCCATGACACTAATTCCTTAGTGACTAAGTTTTCCCCTCATGTGACTGAGTTTTCCCGTGAGACTAGTCAAGATGATGAGGTTCTCGAGTTTTTCCCACACAAAGAGGTTATTTTACAAGTATTTTCAATTGAAACTCGTCCGTTGAGTAAAACTTTCCCATCCGGTGACTAATTTTTTCCATGACACGAATTCCTTTGTGACTAAGTTTTCCCCTCCTGCGACTGAGTTTTACGAAGAGACTACTCCGAGAGACAAGGTTTTCTAGTTTTACCCACATAAAGAGGTTACTTTTCTAGGATTTGCCATGGAAACTCGTTCCGTGACAAAGGTTTTCCCATTAGTTGACTCATTAGTACCATGGCCCTAATTCCTTAGTGACTAAGTTTCCCCCTCTTGTGGCTGAGTTTTCCCATGAGACTACTCACAGTGGGCAGGGTTTCGAGTTATTCCAACACAAAGAGGTTATTTTACTAGGTTTTGCCATTGAAACTAGTCCATTGACTAAGGTTTTCCCATCCGGTGACTCATTTTTCCCATGACTCTAATTCCTTAGTGACTAAGTTTTCCCCTCATGTGACTGAGTTTTCCCGTGAGACTAGTCAAGATGATGAGGTTCTCGAGTTTTTCCCACACAAAGAGGTTATTTTACAAGTATTTTCAATTGAAACTCGTCCGGTGAGTAAAACTTTCCCATCCGGTGACTAATTTTTTCCATGATACGAATTCCTTTGTGACTAAGTTTTCGCCTCCTGCGACTGAGATTTCCAATAAGACTACTCTGAGTGACAAGGTTTTCTAGTTTTCCCCACACAAAGAGGTTACTTTACTAGGATTTGCCATGGAAACTCGTTCGGTGACAAAGGTTTTCCCATTAGTTGACTCATTAGTTCCATGGCACTAATTCCTTAGTGACTAAGTTTCCCCCTCTTGTGGCTGAGTTTTCCCATGAGACTACTCACAGTGGGCAGGTTTTCGAGTTATTCCAACACAAAGAGGTTATTTTACTAGGTTTTGCCCTTGAAACTAGTACATTGACTAAGGTTTTCCCATCCGGTGACTCATTTTTCCCATGACACTAATTCCTTAGTGACTAAGTTTTCCCCTCATGTGACTGAGTTTTCCCGTGAGACTAGTCAAGATGATGAGGTTCTCGAGTTTTTCCCACACAAAGAGGTTATTTTACAAGTATTTTCAATTGAAACTCGTCCGGTGAGTAAAACTTTCCCATCCGGTGACTAATTTTTTCCATGACACGAATTCCTTTGTGACTAAGTTTTCCCCTCCTGCGACTGAGTTTTCCAATAAGACTACTCTGAGTGACAAGGTTTTCTAGTTTTCCCCACACAAAGAGGTTACTTTACTAGGATTTTCCATGGAAACTCGTTCGGTGACAAAGGTTTTCCCATTAGTTGACTCATTAGTACCATGGCACTAATTCCTTAGTGACTAAGTTTCCCTTTCCTGTGGCTGAGTTTTCCCATGAGACTACTCACAGTGGGCAGGTTTTCGAGTTATTCAAACACAAAGAGGTTATTTTACTAGGTTTTGCCATTGAAACTAGTCCATTGACTAAGGTTTTCCCATCCGGTGACTCATTTTTGCCATGACACTAATTCCTTAGTGACTAAGTTTTCCCCTCATGTGACTGAGTTTTCCCGTGAGACTAGTCAAGATGATGAGGTTCTCGAGTTTTTCCCACACAAAGAGGTTATTTTACAAGTATTTTCAATTGAAACTCGTCCGGTGAGTAAAACTTTCCCATCCGGTGACTAATTTTTTCCATGACACGAATTCCTTTGTGACTAAGTTTTCCCCTCCTGCGACTGAGTTTTCCGAAGAGACTACTCCGAGAGACAAGGTTTTCTAGTTTTACCCACACAAAGAGGTTACTTTACTAGGATTTGCCATGGAAACTCGTTCCGTGACTAAGGTTTTCCCATTAGTTGACTCATTAGTCCCATGGCACTAATTCCTTAGTGACTAAGTTTCCCCCTCCTGTGGCTGAGTTTTCCCATGAGACTACTCACAGTGGTCAGGTTTTCGAGTTATTCCAACACAAAGAGGTTATTTTACTAGGTTTTGCCATTGAAACTAGTCCATTGACTAAGGTTTTCCCATCCGGTGACTCATTTTTCCCATGACACTAATTCCTTAGTGACTAAGTTTTCCCCTCATGTGACTGAGTTTTCCCGTGAGACTAGTCAAGATGATGAGGTACTCGAGTTTTTCCCACACAAAGAGGTTATTTTACAAGTATTTTCCATTGAAACTCGGCCGGTGAGTAAAATTTTCCCATCCGGTGACTAATTTTTTCCATGATACGAATTCCTTTGTGACTAAGTTTTCGCCTCCTGCGACTGAGATTTCCAATAAGACTACTCTGAGTGACAAGGTTTTCTAGTTTTCCCCACACAAAGAGGTTACTTTACTAGGATTTGCCATGGAAACTCGTTCGGTGACAAAGGTTTTCCCATTAGTTGACTCATTAGTACCATGGCACTAATTCCTTAGTGACTAAGTTTCCCCCTCTTGTGGCTGAGTTTTCCCATGAGACTACTCACAGTGGGCAGGTTTTCGAGTTATTCCAACACAAAGAGGTTATTTTACTAGGTTTTGCCCTTGAAACTAGTACATTGACTAAGGTTTTCCCATCCGGTGACTCATTTTTCCCATGACACTAATTCCTTAGTGACTAAGTTTTCCCCTCATGTGACTGAGTTTTCCCGTGAGACTAGTCAAGATGATGAGGTTCTCGAGTTTTTCCCACACAAAGAGGTTATTTTACAAGTATTTTCAATTGAAACTCGTCCGGTGAGTAAAACTTTCCCATCCGGTGACTAATTTTTTCCATGACACGAATTCCTTTGTGACTAAGTTTTCCCCTCCTGCGACTTAGTTTTCCGAAGAGACTACTCCGAGAGACAAGGTTTTCTAGTTTTACCCACACAAAGAGGTTACTTTACTAGGATTTGCCATGGAAACTCGTTCCGTGACTAAGGTTTTCCCATTAGTTGACTCATTAGTACCATGGCACTAATTCCTTAGTGACTAAGTTTCCCCCTCGTGTGGCTGAGTTTTCCCATGAGACTACTCACAGTGGTCAGGTTTTCGAGTTATTCCAACACAAAGAGGTTATTTTACTAGGTTTTGCCATTGAAACTAGTCCATTGACTAAGGTTTTCCCATCCGGTGACTCATTTTTCCCATGACACTAATTCCTTAGTGACTAAGTTTTCCCCTCATGTGACTGAGTTTTCCCGTGAGACTAGTCAAGATGATGAGGTTCTCGAGTTTTTCCCACACAAAGAGGTTACTTTACTAGGATTTGCCATGGAAACTCGTTCCGTGACTAAGGTTTTCCCATTAGTTGACTCATAAGTACCATGGCACTAATTCCTTAGTGACTAAGTTTCCCCCTCGTGTGGCTGAGTTTTCCCATGAGACTACTCACAGTGGTCAGGTTTTCGAGTTATTCCAACACAAAGAGGTTATTTTACTAGGTTTTGCCATTGAAACTAGTCCATTGACTAAGGTTTTCCCATCCGGTGACTCATTTTTCCCATGACACTAATTCCTTAGTGACTAAGTTTTCCCCTCATGTGACTGAGTTTTCCCGTGAGACTAGTCAAGATGATGAGGTTCTCGAGTTTTTCCCACACAAAGAGGTTACTTTACTAGGATTTGCCATGGAAACTCGTTCCGTGACTAAGGTTTTCCCATTAGTTGACTCATTAGTACCATGGCCCTAATTCCTTAGTGACTAAGTTTCCCCCTCCTGTGGCTGAGTTTTCCCATGAGACTACTCACAGTGGGCAGGTTTTCGAGTTATTCCAACACAAAGAGGTTATTTTACTAGGTTTTGCCATTGAAACTAGTCCATTGACTAAGGTTTTCCCATCCGGTGACTCATTTTTCCCTTGACACTAATTCCTTAGTGACTAAGTTTTCCCCTCATGTGACTGAGTTTTCCCGTGAGACTAGTCAAGATGATGAGGTACTCGAGTTTTTCCCACACAAAGAGGTTATTTTACAAGTATTTTCCATTGAAACTCGGCCGGTGAGTAAAATTTTCCCATCCGGTGACTAATTTTTTCCATGATACGAATTCCTTTGTGACTAAGTTTTCGCCTCCTGCGACTGAGATTTCCAATAAGACTACTCTGAGTGACAAGGTTTTCTAGTTTTCCCCACACAAAGAGGTTACTTTACTAGGATTTGCCATGGAAACTCGTTCGGTGACAAAGGTTTTCCCATTAGTTGACTCATTAGTACCATGGCACTAATTCCTTAGTGACTAAGTTTCCCCCTCTTGTGGCTGAGTTTTCCCATGAGACTACTCACAGTGGGCAGGTTTTCGAGTTATTCCAACACAAAGAGGTTATTTTACTAGGTTTTGCCCTTGAAACTAGTACATTGACTAAGGTTTTCCCATCCGGTGACTCATTTTTGCCATGACACTAATTCCTTAGTGACTAAGTTTTCCCCTCATGTGACTGAGTTTTCCCGTGAGACTAGTCAAGATGATGAGGTTCTCGAGTTTTTCCCACACAAAGAGGTTATTTTACAAGTATTTTCAATTGAAACTCGTCCGGTGAGTAAAACTTTCCCATCCGGTGACTAATTTTTTCCATGACACGAATTCCTTTGTGACTAAGTTTTCCCCTCCTGCGACTGAGTTTTCCGAAGAGACTACTCCGAGAGACAAGGTTTTCTAGTTTTAGCCACACAAAGAGGTTACTTTACTAGGATTTGCCATGGAAACTCGTTCGGTGACTAAGGTTTTCCCATTAGTTGACTCATTAGTCCCATGGCACTATTTCCTTAGTGACTAAGTTTCCCCTTCCTGTGGCTGAGTTTTCCCATGAGACTACTCACAGTGGCCAGCTTTTCGAGTTATTCCAACATAAAGAGGTTATTTTACTAGGTTTTGGCAATGAAACTAGTCCATTGACTAAGGTTTTCCTATCCGGTGACTCATTTTTCCCATGACACCAATTCCTTAGTGACTAAGTTTTCCCCACATGTGACTGAATTTTCCCGTGAGACTAGTCAAGATGATGAGGTACTCGAGTTTTTCCCACACAAAGAGGTTATTTTACAAGTATTTTCCATTGAAACTAGGCCGGTGAGTAAAATTTTCCCATCCGGTGACTAATCTTTTCCATGATACGAATTCCTTGGTGACTAAGTTTTCGCCTCCTGCGACTGAGATTTCCGATAAGACTACTCCGACTGACAAGGTTTTCTAGTTTTCCCCACACAAAGAGGTTACTTTACTAGGATTTGCCATGGAAACTCGTTCGGTGACAAAGGTTTTCCCATTAGTTGACTCATTAGTACCATGGCACTAATTCCTTAGTGACTAAGTTCCCCCCTCCTGTGGCTGAGTTTTCCCATGAGACTACTCACAGTGGGCAGGTTTTCGAGTTATTCCAACCCAAAGAGGTTATTTTACTAGGTTTTGCCATTGAAACTAGTCCATTGACTATGGTTTTCCCATCCGGTGACTCATTTTTCCCATGACACTAAATCGTTAGTGATGAAGTTTTCCCCTCGTGTGACTGAGTTTTCCCGTGAGACTAGTCAAGGTTATGAGGTTCTCGAGTTTTTCCCACACAAAGAGGTTATTTTACAAGTATTTTGCATTGAAACTCGTCCGGTGAGTAAAGTTTGCCTATCCAGTGACTAATTTTTTCCATGACACGAATTCCTTTGTGACTAAGTCTTCCCCTCCTGCGGCTGAGTTTTCCGATGAGACTACTCACAGTGACAAGGTTTTCTAGTTTTTCCCACACAAAGAGCTAAATTTACTAGGATTTGCCATGGAAACTCGTTCGGTGACTAAGGTTTTCCCATTAGTTGACTCATTAGTCCCATGGCACTAATTCCTTAGTGACTAAGTTTCCCCCTCCTGTGGCTGAGTTTTCCCATGAGACTACTCACAGTGGCTAGGTTTTCGAGTTATTCCAACAGAAAGAGGTTACTTTACTAGGTTTTGCCATTGAAACTAGTCCATTGACTAAGGTTTTCCCATCCGATGACTCATTTTTCCCATGACACTAATTCCTTAGTGACTAAGTTTTCCCCTCGTGTGACTGAGTTTTCCGTGAGACTAGTCAGTGTGATGAGGTTCTCGAGTTTTTCCGACACAAAGAGGTTATTTTAAAAGTATTTTCCATTTATACTCATCCGGTGAGTGAAATTTGCCCATCCAGTGACTCATTTTTTCCATGACACGAATTCCTTTGTGACTAAGTTTTCCCCTCCTGCTGCTGAGTTTTCTGATTAGACTACTCACAGTGACAAGGTTTTCTAGTTTTTCCCACACAAAGAGGTTATTTTACAAGGATTTGCCATGGAAACTCGTTCGGTGACAAAGGTTTTCCCATTAGTTGACACATTAGTCCCATGACACTAATTCCTTAGTGAATAAATTTTCCCCTCGTGTGACTAAGTTTTCCCGTGAGACTAGTCAAGGTGATGAGGTTCTCGAGTTTTTCCCACACAAAGAGGTTATTTTACAAGTATTTTCCATTGAAAACCGTCCGGTGAGAAAAATTTTCCCATACGGAGACTCATTTTTTCCATGATACGACTTCCTTTGTGACTAAGTCTTCCCCTCCTGCGACTGAGTGTTCCGATGAGAATACTCACAGTGACAAGGTTTTCTAGTTTTTCCCACACAAAGAGGTTATTTTACAAGGATTTGCCATGGAAACTCGTTCGTTGACAAAGGTTTTCCCATTAGTTGACACATTAGTCCCATGACACTAATGCCTTAGTGAATAAATTTTCCCCTTGTGTGACTAAGTTTTCCCGTGAGACTAGTCAAGGTGATGAGGTTCTCGAGTTTTTCCCACACAAAGAGGTTATTTTACAAGTATTTTCCATTGAAAACCGTCTGGTGAGAAAAATTTTCCCATCCGGAGACTCATTTTTTCCATGATACGACTTCCTTTGTGACTAAGTCTTCCCCTCCTGCGACTGAGTGTTCCGATGAGAATACTCACAGTGACAAGGTTTTCTAGTTTTTCCCACACAAAGAGGTTATTTTACTAGGATTTGCCATGGAAACTCGTTCGGTGACTAAGGTTTTCCCATTAGTTGACTCATTAGTCCCATGGCACTAATTCCTTAGTGGCTAAGTTTCCCCCTCCTGTGGCTGAGTTTTCCAATGAGACTACTCACAGTGGTTAGGTTTTCGAGTTATTCCAACACAAAGAGGTTATTTGACTAGGTTTTGCCCTTGAAACTAGTCCATTGACTAAGGTTTTCCCATCCGGTAACTCATTTTTTCCATGACACTTATTCCTTAGTGACTATGTTTTCCCCTCAAGTGACAAAGTTTTCCCGTGAGACAAGTCAAGGTGATGAGGTTCTCGAGTTTTTCCCACTCAAAGAGGTTATTTTACTAGTATTTTCCATTGAAACTCGTCCGGTGAGTAAAATTTTCCCATCCGATGACTCATTTTTTCCATGACACGATTTCCTTTGTGACTAAGTCTTCCCCTCCCGCGACTGAGTTTTCCGATGTGACTACTCACAGTGACAAGGTTTTCTAGTTTTTCCCACACAAAGAGCTAAATTTACTAGGATTTGCCACGGAAACTCGTTCGGTGACTAAGGTTTTCCCATTAGTTGACACATTAGTCCCATGGCACTAATTCCTTAGTGACTAAGTTTCCCCCTCCTGTGGCTGAGTTTTCCCATGAGACAACTTACAGTGGCTAGGTTTTCGAGTTATTCCAACACAAAGAGGTTACTTTAGGTTTTGCCATTGAAACTAGTCCATTGACTACGGTGTTCCCATCCGGTGACTCATTTTTCCCATGACACTAATTCCTTAGCGACTAAGTTTTCCCCTCGTGTGACTGAGTTTTCCCGTGAGACTAGTCAAGGTGATGAGGTTCTCGAGTTTTACCCACACAAAGAGGTTATTTTATAAGTACTTTCCATTGAAACTCGTCCGGTGAGTAAAATTTTCCCATCCGGTGACTCATTTTTTCCATGACACGAATTCCTTTGTGACTAAGTCTTCCCCTCCTGTGACTGAGTGTTCCGATGAGAATACTCACAGTGACAAGGTTTTCTAGTTTTTCCCACACAAAGAGGTTATTTTACTAGGATTTGCCATGGAAACTCGTTCGGTGACTAAGGTTTTCCCATTAGTTGACTCATTAGTCCCATGACACTAATTCCTTAGTGACTAAGTTTCCCCCTCGTGTGACTAAGTTTTCCCGTGAGACTACTCACAGTGGTCAGGTTTTCGAGTTATTCCAACACAAAGAGGTTATTTGACTAGGTTTTGCCCTTGAAACTAGTCCATTGACTAAGGTTTTCCCATCCGGTGACTCATTTTTTCCATGACACTTATTCCTTAGTGACTAAGTTTTCCCCTCGAGGGACTGAGTTTTCCCGTGATGCAAGTCAAGGTGATGAGGTTCTAGAGTTTTTCCCACTCAAATAGGTTATTTTACTAGTATTTTCCATTGAAACTCGTCCGGTGAGTAAAATTTTCCCATCCGATGACTCATTTTTTCCATGACTCGATTTTCTTTGTAACTAAGTTTTCCCCTCCTGCGACTGAGTTTTCCGATGTGACTACTCACAGTGACAAGGTTTTCTAGTTTTTCCCACACAAAGATGTTATTTTACTAGGATTTGCCATGGAAACTCATTCGGTGACTAAGGTTTTCCCATTAGTTAACTCATTAGTCCCATGGCACTAATTCCTTAGTGACTAAGTTCCCCCCTCCTGTGGCTGAGTTTTCCCATGAGACTTCTCACAGTGGCCAGGTTTTCGAGATATTCCAACACAAAGAGGTTATTTGACTAGGTTTTGCCCTTAAAACTAGTCCATTGACTAAGGTTTTCCCTTCCGGTGACTCATTTTTCCCATGACACTAATTCCTTAGTGACTAAGTTTTCCCCTCGTGTGACTGAGTTTTCGCGTGAGACTAGTCAAGGTGATGAGGTTCTCGAGTTTTTCCCACACAAAGAGGTTATTTTACAAGTACTTTCCATTGAAACTCGTCCGGTGAGTAAAATTTTCCCATCCGGTGACTCATTTTTTCCATGACACGAATTCCTCTGTGACTAAGTTTCCCCTCCTGCGGCTGAGTTTTCCGATGAGACTACCCACAGTGACAAGGTTTTCTAGTTTTTCCCACTCAAAGAGGTTATTTTACTAGGATTTGCCATGGAAACTCGTTCGGTGACTAAGGTTTTCCCATTAGTTGACTCATTAGTCCTAAGGCACTAATTCCTTAGTGACTAAGTTTCCCCCTCCTGTGGCTGAGTTTTCCCATGAGACAACTCACAGTGCCTAGGTTTTCGAGTTATTCCAACACAAAGAGGTTACTTTACTAGGTTTTGCCATTGAAACTAGTCCATTGACTACGGTGTTCCCATCCGGTGACTCATTTTTCCCATGACACTAATTCCTTAGCGACTAAGTTTTCCCCTCGTGTGACTGAGGTTTCCCGTGAGACTAGTCAAGGTGATGAGGTTCTCGAGTTTTACCCACACAAAGAGGTTATTTTATAAGTACATTCCATTGATACTCGTCCGGTGAGTAAAATTTTCCCATCCGGTGACTCATTTTTTCCATGACACGAATTCCTTTGTGACTAAGTTTTCCCCTCCAGCGGCTGAGTTTTCCGATGAGACTACTCACAGTGACAAGGTTATCTAGTTTTTCCACACAAAGAGGTTATTTTACTAGGATTTGCCGTGGAAACTCGTTCAGTGACTAAGGTTTTCCCATTAGTTGACTCATTAGTCCCATGGCACAAATTCCTTAGTGACTATGTTTCCCCCTCCTGTGGCTTAGTTTAACCATGAGGCTACTCACAGTGGCAAGGTTTTCTAGTTATTCCAATACAAAGAGGTTATTTTACTAGGTTTTGCCATTGAAACTAGTCCATTGACTAAGCTTTTCCCATCCGGTGACTCATTATTCCCATGACACTAAATCCTTAGTGACTAAGTTTTCCCGTCACGTGACTGAGTTTTCCCGTGAGACTAGTCAAGGTGATGATGAGGTTCTCGAGTTTTTCCCACACAAAGAGGTTATTTTACAAGTATTATTCATTGAAACTCGTTCGGTGAGTAAAATTTTCCCATCCGGTGACTCATTTTTTCCATGACACGAATTCCTTTGTTACTAAATTTTCCCCTCCCGTGACTGAGTTTTCCGATGAGACTACTCACAGTGACAAGGTTTTCTAGTTTTTCCCACACAAAGAGGTTAATTTACTAGGATTTGCCATGGAAACTCGTTCGGTGACTAAGGTTTTCCCATTAGTTGACTCATTAGTCCCATGGCACTAATTCCTTAGTGACTAAGTTTCTCCCTCCTGTGGCTGAGTTTTCCTATGAGACTACTCACAGTGGCCAGGTTTTCGAGTTATTCCAACACAAAGAGGATATTTTACTAGGTTTTGCCATTGAAACTAGTCCATTGACTAAGGTTTTCCCATCCGGTGACTCATTTTTCCCATGAATCTAATTCCTTAGTGACTAAGTTTTCCCCTCACGTGACTGAGTTTTCCCATGGGACTAGTCAAGGTGATGAGGTTCTCGAGTTTTTCCCACACAAAGAGGTTATTTTACAGGTATTTTCCATTGAAACTCGTACGGTGAGTAAAATTTTCCCATCCGGTGACTCATTCTTTCCATGACACGAATTCCTTCGTGACTAAATTTCCTCTCCCGCGACTGAGTTTTCCAATGAGACTACTCACACTGACAAGGTTTTCTTGTTTTTACCACACAAAGATGTTACTTTACTAGGATTTGCCATGGAAACTCGTTCGGTGACTAAGGTTTTCCCATTAGTTGACTCATTAGTCCCATGGCACTAATTCCTTAGTGACTAAGTTTCCCCCTCCTATGGCTGAGTTTTTCCGTGAGACTACTCACCGTGGCCAGGTTTTCGAGTTATTCCAACACAAAGAGGTTGTTTTACTAGGTTTTGCCATTGAAACTAGTCCATTGACTAAGGTTTTCCCATCCGGTGACTCATTTTTCCCATGACACTAAATTCTTAGTGACTAAGTTTTCCCCTCACGTGACTGAGTTTTCCCGTGAGACTAGTCAAGGTGATGAGGTTTTCGAGTTTTTCCCACACAAAGAGGTTATTTCACAAGTATTTCCCATTGAAACTCGTCCTGTGAGTAAAATTTTCCCATCCGGTGACTCATTTTTTCCATAAAACGAATTCCTTTGTGACTAAGTTTTCCCATCCTGCGACTGAATTTTCCGATTAGAGTACTTACAATGACAAGGTTTTCTAGTTTTTCCCGTACAAAGAGGTTATTTTACTAGGATTTGCCATGGAAACTCGTTCGGTGACTAAGGTTTTCCCATTAGTTGACTCATTAGTCCCATGGCACTAATTCCTTAGTGACTAAGTTCCCCCCTCCTGTGGCTGAGTTTTTCCATGAGACTACTCACAGTGGCAAGGTTTTCGAGTTATTTCAACACAAAGAGGTTATTTTACTAGGTTTGGCCATTGAAACTAGTCCATTGACTAAGGTTTTCCCATCCGGTGACTCATTTTTCCCATGACACTAAATTCTTATTGACTAACTTTTCCCCACATGTGACTGAGTTTTCCCGTGAGACTAGTCAAGGAATTGAGGTTCTCGAGTTTTTCCCACTCAAAGAGGTTATTTTACAAGTATTTTCCATTGAAACTCGTCCGGTGAGTAAAATTTCCTCATCCGGTGACTCATTTTTTCCATGAAACGAATTCCCTTGTGACTAAGTTTTCCCCTCCTGCAACTAAGTTTACCGATGAGAGTACTTACAGTGACAAGGTTTTCTAGTTTTTCGCATACAAAGAGGTTATGTTACTAGGATTTGCCAGGGAAACTCGTTTGGTGACTAAGGTTTTCGCATTAGTTGACTCATTAGTCCCATGGCACTAATTCCTTAGTGACTAAGATTCCCCCTCCTGTGGCTGAGTTTTCCTATGAGACTACTCACAGTGGCCAGGTTTTCGAGTTATTCCAACACAAAGAGGTTATTTTACTAGGTTTTGCCATTGAAACTTGTCCATTAACTAAGGTTTTCTGAGTTTTCCCGTGAGACTAGTCAAGGTGATGAGGTTCTCGAGTTTTTCCCACACAAAGAGGTTATTTTACAAGAATTTTCCGTTGAAACTCGTCTGGTGAGTAAATATTTCCCATCCGGTGACTCATTTTTTCCATGACACGAATTCCTTTGTGACTAAGTTTTCCGATGAGACTACTCACAGTGACAAGGTTTTCTAGTTTTTCCCACACAAAGAGGTTATTTTACTAGGATTTGCCATGGAAACTCGTTCGGTGACTAAGGTTTTCCCGTTAGTTGACTCATTAGTCCCATGGCACTAATTCCTTAGTGACTAAGTTACCCCTCCTGTGGTTGAGTTTTCCCATGAGACTACTCACAGTGGCCAAGTTTTCGACTTATTCCAACACAAATTCGGTGAGTTTTCCCGTGAGACTTAGTCCATTGAATAAGGTTTTCCCATCCGGTGACTCATTTTTCCCATGACACTAATTCCTTAGTGACTAAGTTTTCACCTCATGTGACTGAGTTTTCCCGTGAGACTAGTCAAGGTGATGAGGTTCTCGAGTTTTTCCCACACAAAGAGGTTGTTTTACTAGTATTTTTCATTGAAACTCGTCCGGTGAGTAAACATTTCCCATCCTGTGACTCATTTTTTCCATGACACGAATTCCTTTTGTGACTAAGTTTTCCCCTCCTTCGACTGAGTTTTCCGATGAGACTACTCACAGTGACAAGGTTTTCTAGTTTTTCCCAAAGAAAGAGGTTATTTTACTAGGACTTGCCATGGAAACTCGTTCGGTGACTAAGGTTTTCCCATTAGTTGACTCATTAGTCCCATGGCACTAATTCCTTAGTGACTAAGTTCCCCCCTCCTGTGGCTGAGTTTTCCCATGAGACTACTCACAGTGGCCAGGTTTTCCAGTTATTCCAACACAAAGAGGTTATTTTACTTGGTTTTGCCATTGAAACTAATCCATTGACTAAGGTTTTCTCATTCGGTGACTCATTTTTCCCATGACACTAATTCCTTAGTGCCTAAGTTTTCCCTTCATGTGACTGAGTTTTCCAGTGATACTAGTCAAGGTGATGAGGTTCTCGAGTTTTTCCCACACAAAGAGGTTATTTTACAAGTATTTTCCATTGAAACTCGTCTGGTGAGTAAAATTTTCCCATCCGGTGACTCATTTTTTCCATGACACGAATTCCTTTGTGACTAAGTTTTCCCCTCCAATGACTGAGTTTTCCGATGAGACTACTCACAGTGAAAAGGTTTTCTAGTTTTTCCCACACAAAGAGGTTATTTTACTAGGATTTGCCATGGAAACTCATTCGGTGACTAAGGTTTTCCCATTAGTCCCATGGCACTAATTCCTTAGTGACTAAGTTTCCCCCTCCTGTGGCTGAGTTTTCCCATGAGACTACTCACAGTGGCAAGGTTTTCGAGTTATTCCAACACAAAGAGGTTATTTTACTAGGTTTTGCCATTGAAACTAGTCCATTGACTAAGGTTTTCCCATACGGTGACTCATTTTTTCCATGACACAAATTCCTTAGTGACTATGTTTTCCCCTCATGTGACTGAGTTTACCCGTGAGACTAGTCAAGGTGATGAGGTTCTCGAGTTTTCCCCACACAAAGAGGTTATTTTACTAGGATTTGCCATGGAAACTCATTCGGTGACTAAGGTTTTCCCATGAGTTCACTCATTAGTCCCATGGCACTAATTCCTTAGTGACTAAGTTTCCCCCTCCCGTGGCTGAGTTTTCCCATGAGACTACTCACAGTGGCCAGGTTTTCGAGTTATTCCAACACAAAGAGGTTAATTTACTTGGTTTTGCCATTGAAACTAGTCCATTGACTAAGGTTTTCCAATTCGGTGACTCATTTTTCCCATGACACTAATTCCTTAGTGCCTAAGTTTTCCCCTCATGTGACTGAGTTTTCCCGTGAGACTAGTCAAGGTGATGAGGTTCTCGAGTTTTTCCCACACAAAGAGGTTATTTTACAAGTATTTTCCATTGAAACTCGTGCGGTGAGTAAAATTTTCCCATCCGGTGACTCATTTTTTCCATGACACGAATTCCTTTGTGACTAAGTTTTCCCCTCCAATGACTGAGTTTTCCGATGAGACTACTCACAGTGAAAAGGTTTTCTAGTTTTTCCCACACAAAGAGGTTATTTTACTAGGATTTGCCATGGAAACTCATTCGGTGACTAAGGTTTTCCCATTAGTCCCATGGCACTAATTCCTTAGTGACTAAGTTTCCCCCACCTGTGGCTGAGTTTTCCCATGAGCCTACTCACAGTGGCCAGGTTTTCGAGTTGTTCTAACACAAAGAGGTTATTTTTCTAGGTTTCACCATTGAAACTAGTCCATTGAATAAGGTTTTCCCATCCAGTGACTCATTTTTCCCATGACACTAATTCCTTAGTGACTAGGTTTTCCCCTCATGTGACTGAGTTTTCCCGTGAGACTAGTCAAGGTGATGAGGTTCTCGAGTTTTTTCCACACAAAGAGATTATTTTACAAGTATTTTCCAATGAAACTCGTCTGGTGAGTAAAATTTTCCCATCCGGTGACTCATTTTTTCCATGACACGAATTCCTTTGTGACTAAGTTTTCCCCTCCAATGACTGAGTTTTCCGATGAGACTACTCACAGTGAAAAGGTTTTCTAGTTTTTCCCACACAAAGAGGTTATTTTACTAGGATTTGCCATGGAAACTCATTCGGTGACTAAGGTTTTCCCATTAGTCCCATGGCACTAATTCCTTAGTGACTAAGTTTCCCCCTCCTGTGGCTGAGTTTTCCCATGAGACTACTCACAGTGGCAAGGTTTTCGAGTTATTCCAACACAAAGAGGTTATTTTACTAGGTTTTGCCATTGAAACTAGTCCATTGACTAAGGTTTTCCCATACGGTGACTCATTTTTTCCATGACACAAATTCCTTAGTGACTATGTTTTCCCCTCATGTGACTGAGTTTACCCGTGAGACTAGTCAAGGTGATGAGGTTCTCGAGTTTTCCCCACACAAAGAGGTTATTTTACTAGGATTTGCCATGGAAACTCATTCGGTGACTAAGGTTTTCCCATGAGTTCACTCATTAGTCCCATGGCACTAATTCCTTAGTGACTAAGTTTCCCCCTCCCGTGGCTGAGTTTTCCCATGAGACTACTCACAGTGGCCAGGTTTTCGAGTTATTCCAACACAAAGAGGTTATTTTACTTGGTTTTGCCATTGAAACTAGTCCATTGACTAAGGTTTTCCAATTCGGTGACTCATTTTTCCCATGACACTAATTCCTTAGTGCCTAAGTTTTCCCCTCATGTGACTGAGTTTTCCCGTGAGACTAGTCAAGGTGATGAGGTTCTCGAGTTTTTCCCACACAAAGAGGTTATTTTACAAGTATTTTCCATTGAAACTCGTGCGGTGAGTAAAATTTTCCCATCCGGTGACTCATTTTTTCCATGACACGAATTCCTTTGTGACTAAGTTTTCCCCTCCAATGACTGAGTTTTCCGATGAGACTACTCACAGTGAAAAGGTTTTCTAGTTTTTCCCACACAAAGAGGTTATTTTACTAGGATTTGCCATGGAAACTCATTCGGTGACTAAGGTTTTCCCATTAGTCCCATGGCACTAATTCCTTAGTGACTAAGTTTCCCCCACCTGTGGCTGAGTTTTCCCATGAGCCTACTCACAGTGGCCAGGTTTTCGAGTTGTTCTAACACAAAGAGGTTATTTTTCTAGGTTTCACCATTGAAACTAGTCCATTGAATAAGGTTTTCCCATCCAGTGACTCATTTTTCCCATGACACTAATTCCTTAGTGACTAGGTTTTCCCCTCATGTGACTGAGTTTTCCCGTGAGACTAGTCAAGGTGATGAGGTTCTCGAGTTTTTTCCACACAAAGAGATTATTTTACAAGTATTTTCCAATGAAACTCGTCTGGTGAGTAAAATTTTCCCATCCGGTGACTCATTTTTTCCATGACACGAATTCCTTTGTTACTAAATTTTCCCCTCCCGCGACTGAGTTTTCCGATAGGACTACTCACAGTGACAAGGTTTTCTAGTTTTTCCCACACAAAGAGGTTATTTTACTAGGATTTGCCATGGAAACTCGTTGGGTGACTAAGGTTTTCCCATTAGTTGACTCATTAGTCCCATGGCACTAATTCCTTTGTGACTAAGTTTCCCCCTCCTGTGGGTGAGTTTTCCCATGAGACTACTCACAGTGGCCAGGTTTTCGAGTTATTCCATCACAAAGAGGTTATTTTACTTGGTTTCGCCATTGAAACTAGTCCATTGACTAAGGTTTTCCCATCCGGTGACTCATTTTTCCCATGACACTAATTCCTTAGTGACTAAGTTTTCCCCTCATGTGACTGAGTTTTCCCTTGAGACTAGTCAAGGTGATGAGGTTCTCGAGTTTTTCCCACACAAAGAGGTTATTTTACAAGCATTTTCCATTGAAACTCGTCCGGTGAGTAAAATTTTCCCATCCGGTGAATCATTTTTCCATGACACGAATTCCTTTGTGACTAAGTTTTCCCTTCCTGCGAGTGAGTTTTCCGATGAGACTACTCACACTTATAAGGTTTTCTAGTTTTTCCCACACAAAGAGGTTATTTTACTAGGATTTGCCATGGAAACTTGTTCAGTGACTAAGGTTTTCCCATTAGTTGACTCATTAGTCCCATGGCAGTAATTCCTTAGTGACTAAGTTTCACCCTCCTGTGGCTGAGTTTTCCCATGAGACTACTCACAGTGGCAGGTTTTCGAGTTATGCCAACAGAAAGAGGTTATTTTACTTGGTTTTGCCATTGAAACTAGTCCATTGACTAAGGTTTTCCCATCCGGTGACTCATTTTTCCCATGACACTAATTCCTTAGTGACTAAGTTTTCCCCCCATGTGACTGAGTTTTCCCTTGAGACTAGTCATGGTGATGAGGTTCTCGAGTATTTCCCACACAAAGAGGTTATTTTACAAGTATTTTCCATTGAAACTCATCCGCTGAGTAAAATTTTCCCATCCGGTGACTCATTTTTTCCATGACACGAATTCCTTTGTGACTAAGTTTTCCCCTCTCGCGACTGAATTTTCCGATGGGACTACTCACAGTGACAAGGTTTTCTAGTTTTTCCCACACAAAGAGGTTATTTTACTAGGATTATCCATGGAAACTCATTCGGTGACTAAGGTTTTCCCATGAGTTGACTCATTAGTCCCATGGCACTAATTCCTTAGTGACTAAGTTTCCCCCTCCTGTGGCTGAGTTTTCCCATGAGACTACTCACAGTGGCCAGGTTTTCGAGTTATTCCAACACAAAGAGGTTATTTTACTTGGTTTTGCAACTAGTCCATTGACTAAGGTTTTCACATCCGGTGACTCATTTTTCCCATGACACTAATTCCTTAGTAACTAAGTTTTCCCCTCGTGTGACTGAGTTTTCGCGTGAGACTAGTCAAGGTGATGAGGTTCTCGAGTTATTCGCACTCAAAGAGGTTATTTTACGAGTATTTTCCATTGTAACTCGTCCGGTGAGTAAAATTTTCCCATCCGGTGACTCATTTTTTCCAGGACACAAATTCCTTTGTGACTATGTTTTCCCCTCCCGCGACTGAGTTTTCCGATGAGACTACTCACAGTGACAAGGTTATCTAGTTTTTCCCACACAAAGAGATTGTTTTACTAGGATTTGCAAAGGAAACTCGTTCGGTGACTAAGGTTT
Organism: Acmispon strigosus; assembly: GCA_030819835.1. Taxonomy (NCBI): domain Eukaryota; kingdom Viridiplantae; phylum Streptophyta; class Magnoliopsida; order Fabales; family Fabaceae; genus Acmispon; species Acmispon strigosus. The sequence goes on along the minus strand of JAUAMA010000002.1, from coordinate 68,370,757 downwards.
TCCCATAGGTTGACTCATTAGTCCCCTGGCACTAATTCCTTAGTGACTAAGTTTCCCTCTCCTGTGGCTGAGTTTTCCCATGAGACTACTCACAGTGGCCAGGTTTTCGAGTTATTCCAACTCAAAGAGGTTATTTTACTAGGTTTTGCCATTGAAACTAGTCCATTGACTAAGGTTTTCCCATCCGGTGACTCATTTTTCCCATGACACTAATTCCTTAGTGACTAAGTTTTCCCCTCATGTGAATGAGTTTTCCCGCGAGACTAGTCAAGGTGATGAGGTTCTCGAGTTTTTCCCACACAAAGAGGTTATTTTACAAGTATTTTCCATTGAAACTCGTGCGGTGAGTAAAATTTTCCCATCCGGTGACTCATTTTTTCCATGACACGAATTCCTTTGTGACTAAGTTTTCCCCTCCAATGACTGAGTTTTCCGATGAGACTACTCACAGTGAAAAGGTTTTCTAGTTTTTCCCACACAAAGAGGTTATTTTACTAGGATTTGCCATGGAAACTCATTCGGTGACTAAGGTTTTCCCATTAGTCCCATGGCACTAATTCCTTAGTGACTAAGTTTCCCCCACCTGTGGCTGAGTTTTCCCATGAGCCTACTCACAGTGGCCAGGTTTTCGAGTTGTTCTAACACAAAGAGGTTATTTTTCTAGGTTTCGCCATTGAAACTAGTCCATGAATAAGGTTTTCCCATCCAGTGACTCATTTTTCCCATGACACTAATTCCTTAGTGACTAAGTTTTCCCCTCACGTGACTGAGTTTTCCCGTGAGACTAGTCAAGGTGATGAGGTTCTCGAGTTTTTTCCACACAAAGAGATTATTTTACAAGTATTTTCCAATGAAACTCGTCTGGTGAGTAAAATTTTCCCATCCGTTGACTCATTTTTTCCATGACACGAATTCCTTTGTGACTAAATTTTCCCATCCCGCGACTGAGTTTTTCGATTAGACTACTCACATTGACAAGGTTTTCCAGTTTTTCCCACACAAAGAGGTTATTTTACTAGGATTTGCCATGGAAACTCGTTGGGTGACTAAGGTTTTCCCATTAGTTGACTCATTAGTCCCATGGCACTAATTCCTTTGTGACTAAGTTTCCCCCTCCTGTGGCTGAGTTTTCCCATGAGACTACTCACAGTGGCCAGGTTTTCGAGTTATTCCATCACAAAGAGGTTATTTTACTTGGTTTTGCCATTGAAACTAGTCCATTAAATAAGGTTTTCCCATCCGGTGACTCATTTTTCCCATGACACTAATTCCTTAGTGACTAAGTTTTCCCCTCATGTGACAGAGTTTTCCCTTGAGACTAGTCAAGATGATGAGGTTCTCAAGTTTTTCCCACACAAAGAGGTTATTTTACAAGTATTTTCCATTGAAACTCGTCCGGTGAGTAAAATTTTCCCATCCGGTGACTCATTTTTTCCATGACACGAATTCCTTTGTGACTAAGTTTTCCCCTCTCGCGACTGAATTTTCCGATGGGACTACTCACAGTGACAAGGTTTTCTAGTTTTTCCCACACAAAGAGGTTATTTTACTAGGATTATCCATGGAAACTCATTCGGTGACTAAGGTTTTCCCATGAGTTGACTCATTAGTCCCATGGCACTAATTCCTTAGTGACTAAGTTTCCCCCTCCTGTGGCTGAGTTTTCCCATGAGACTACTCACAGTGGCCAGGTTTTCGAGTTATTCCAACACAAAGAGGATATTCTACTTGGTTTCGCAACTAGTCCATTGACTAAGGTTTTCACATCCGGTGACTCATTTTTCCCATGACACTAATTCCTTAGTAACTAAGTTTTCCCCTCGTGTGACTGAGTTTTCCCGTGAGACTAGTCAAGGTGATGAGGTTCTCGAGTTATTCGCACTCAAAGAGGTTATTTTACGAGTATTTTCCATTGTAACTCGTCCGGTGAGTAAAATTTTCCCATCCGGTGACTCATTTTTTCCAGGACACAAATTCCTTTGTGACTATGTTTTCCCCTCCCGCAATTGAGTTTTCCGATGAGACTACTCACAGTGACAAGGTTATCTAGTTTTTCCCACACAAAGAGATTGTTTTACTAGGATTTGCAAAGGAAACTCGTTCGGTGACTAAGGTTTTCCCATGGGTTGACTCATTAGTCCCATGGCACTAATTCCTTAGTGACTAAGTTTCCCTCTCCTGTGGCTGAGTTTTCCCATGAGACTACTCACAGTGGCCAGGTTTTCGAGTTATTCCAACTCAAAGAGGTTATTTTACTAGGTTTTGCCATTGAAACTAGTCCATTGACTAAGGTTTTCCCATCCGGTGACTCATTTTTCCCATGACACTAATTCCTTAGTGACTAAGTTTTCCCCTCATGTGAATGAGTTTTCCCGCGAGACTAGTCAAGGTGATGAGGTTCTCGAGTTTTTCCCACACAAAGAGGTTATTTTACAAGTATTTTCCATTGAAACTCGTGCGGTGAGTAAAATTTTCCCATCCGGTGACTCATTTTTTCCATGACACGAATTCCTTTGTGACTAAGTTTTCCCCTCCAATGACTGAGTTTTCCGATGAGACTACTCACAGTGAAAAGGTTTTCTAGTTTTTCCCACACAAAGAGGTTATTTTACTAGGATTTGCCATGGAAACTCATTCGGTGACTAAGGTTTTCCCATTAGTCCCATGGCACTAATTCCTTAGTGACTAAGTTTCCCCCACCTGTGGCTGAGTTTTCCCATGAGCCTACTCACAGTGGCCAGGTTTTCGAGTTGTTCTAACACAAAGAGGTTATTTTTCTAGGTTTCACCATTGAAACTAGTCCATTGAATAAGGTTTTCCCATCCAGTGACTCATTTTTCCCATGACACTAATTCCTTAGTGACTAAGTTTTCCCCTCATGTGACTGAGTTTTCCCGTGAGACTAGTCAAGGTGATGAGGTTCTCGAGTTTTTTCCACACAAAGAGATTATTTTACAAGTATTTTCCAATGAAACTCGTCTGGTGAGTAAAATTTTCCCATCCGGTGACTCATTTTTTCCATGACACGAATTCCTTTGTTACTAAATTTTCCCCTCCCGCGACTGAGTTTTCCGATGAGACTACTCACAGTGACAAGGTTTTCTAGTTTTTCCCACACAAAGAGGTTATTTTACTAGGATTTGCCATGGAAACTCGTTGGGTGACTAAGGTTTTCCCATTAGTTGACTCATTAGTCCCATGGCACTAATTCCTTTGTGACTAAGTTTCCCCCTCCTGTGGGTGAGTTTTCCCATGAGACTACTCACAGTGGCCAGGTTTTCGAGTTATTCCATCACAAAGAGGTTATTTTACTTGGTTTTGCCATTGAAACTAGTCCATTGACTAAGGTTTTCCCATCCGGTGACTCATTTTTCCCATGACACTAATTCCTTAGTGACTAAGTTTTCCCCTCATGTGACTGAGTTTTCCCTTGAGACTAGTCAAGGTGATGAGGTTCTCGAGTTTTTCCCACACAAAGAGGTTATTTTACAAGTATTTTCCATTGAAACTCGTCCGGTGAGTAAAATTTTCCCATCCGGTGAATCATTTTTTCCATGACACGAATTCCTTTGTGACTAAGTTTTCCCTTCCTGCGAATGAGTTTTCCGATGAGACTACTCACACTTATAAGGTTTTCTAGTTTTTCCCACACAAAGAGGTTATTTTACTAGGATTTGCCATGGAAACTTGTTCAGTGACTAAGGTTTTCCCATTAGTTGACTCATTAGTCCCATGGCAGTAATTCCTTAGTGACTAAGTTTCACCCTCCTGTGGCTGAGTTTTCCCATGAGACTACTCACAGTGGCAGGTTTTCGAGTTATTCCAACAGAAAGAGGTTATTTTACTTGGTTTTGCCATTGAAACTAGTCCATTGACTAAGGTTTTCCCATCCGGTGACTCATTTTTCCCATGACACTAATTCCTTAGTGACTAAGTTTTCCCCCCATGTGACTGAGTTTTCCCTTGAGACTAGTCATGGTGATGAGGTTCTCGAGTATTTCCCACACAAAGAGGTTATTTTACAAGTATTTTCCATTGAAACTCATCCGCTGAGTAAAATTTTCCCATCCGGTGACTCATTTTTTCCATGACACGAATTCCTTTGTGACTAAGTTTTCCCCTCTCGCGACTGAATTTTCCGATGGGACTACTCACAGTGACAAGGTTTTCTAGTTTTTCCCACACAAAGAGGTTATTTTACTAGGATTATCCATGGAAACTCATTCGGTGACTAAGGTTTTCCCATGAGTTGACTCATTAGTCCCATGGCACTAATTCCTTAGTGACTAAGTTTCCCCCTCCTGTGGCTGAGTTTTCCCATGAGACTACTCACAGTGGCCAGGTTTTCGAGTTATTCCAACACAAAGAGGTTATTTTACTTGGTTTTGCAACTAGTCCATTGACTAAGGTTTTCACATCCGGTGACTCATTTTTCCCATGACACTAATTCCTTAGTAACTAAGTTTTCCCCTCGTGTGACTGAGTTTTCCCGTGAGACTAGTCAAGGTGATGAGGTTCTCGAGTTATTCGCACTCAAAGAGGTTATTTTACGAGTATTTTCCATTGTAACTCGTCCGGTGAGTAAAATTTTCCATCCGGTGACTCATTTTTTCCAGGACACAAATTCCTTTGTGACTATGTTTTCCCCTCCCGCGACTGAGTTTTCCGATGAGACTACTCACAGTGACAAGGTTATCTAGTTTTTCCCACACAAAGAGATTGTTTTACTAGGATTTGCAAAGGAAACTCGTTCGGTGACTAAGGTTTTCCCATGGGTTGACTCATTAGTCCCATGGCACTAATTCCTTAGTGACTAAGTTTCCCTCTCCTGTGGCTGAGTTTTCCCATGAGACTACTCACAGTGGCCAGGTTTTCGAGTTATTCCAACTCAAAGAGCTTATTTTACTAGGTTTTGCCATTGAAACTAGTCCATTGACTAAGGTTTTCCCATCCGGTGACTCATTTTTCCCATGACACTAATTCCTTAGTGACTAAGTTTTCCCCTCATGTGAATGAGTTTTCCCGCGAGACTAGTCAAGGTGATGAGGTTCTCGAGTTTTTCCCACACAAAGAGGTTATTTTACAAGTATTTTCCATTGAAACTCGTGCGGTGAGTAAAATTTTCCCATCCGGTGACTCATTTTTTCCATGACACGAATTCCTTTGTGACTAAGTTTTCCCCTCCAATGACTGAGTTTTCCGATGAGACTACTCACAGTGAAAAGGTTTTCTAGTTTTTCCCACACAAAGAGGTTATTTTACTAGGATTTGCCATGGAAACTCATTCGGTGACTAAGGTTTTCCCATTAGTCCCATGGCACTAATTCCTTAGTGACTAAGTTTCCCCCACCTGTGGCTGAGTTTTCCCATGAGCCTACTCACAGTGGCCAGGTTTTCGAGTTGTTCTAACACAAAGAGGTTATTTTTCTAGGTTTCGCCATTGAAACTAGTCCATTGAATAAGGTTTTCCCATCCAGTGACTCATTTTTCCCATGACACTAATTCCTTAGTGACTAAGTTTTCCCCTCACGTGACTGAGTTTTCCCGTGAGACTAGTCAAGGTGATGAGGTTCTCGAGTTTTTTCCACACAAAGAGATTATTTTACAAGTATTTTCCAATGAAACTCGTCTGGTGAGTAAAATTTTCCCATCCGTTGACTCATTTTTTCCAAGACACGAATTCCTTTGTGACTAAATTTTCCCATCCCGCGACTGAGTTTTTCGATTAGACTACTCACATTGACAAGGTTTTCCAGTTTTTCCCACACAAAGAGGTTATTTTACTAGGATTTGCCATGGAAACTCGTTGGGTGACTAAGGTTTTCCCATTAGTTGACTCATTAGTCCCATGGCACTAATTCCTTTGTGACTAAGTTTCCCCCTCCTGTGGCTGAGTTTTCCCATGAGACTACTCACAGTGGCCAGGTTTTCGAGTTATTCCATCAAAAAGAGGTTATTTTACTTGGTTTTGCCATTGAAACTAGTGCATTAAATAAGGTTTTCCCATCCGGTGACTCATTTTTCCCATGACACTAATTCCTTAGTGACTAAGTTTTCCCCTCATGTGACAGAGTTTTCCCTTGAGACTAGTCAAGATGATGAGGTTCTCGAGTTTTTCCCACACAAAGAGGTTATTTTACAAGTATTTTCCATTGAAACTCGTCCGGTGAGTAAAATTTTCCCATCCGGTGACTCATTTTTTCCATGACACGAATTCCTTTGTGACTAAGTTTTCCCCTCTCGCGACTGAATTTTCCGATGGGACTACTCACAGTGACAAGGTTTTCTAGTTTTTCCCACACAAAGAGGTTATTTTACTAGGATTATCCATGGAAACTCATTCTGTGACTAAGGTTTTCCCATGAGTTGACTCATTAGTCCCATGGCACTAATTCCTTAGTGACTAAGTTTCCCCCTCCTGTGGCTGAGTTTTCCCATGAGACTACTCACAGTGGCCAGGTTTTCGAGTTATTCCAACACAAAGAGGATATTTTACTTGGTTTTGCAACTAGTCCATTGACTAAGGTTTTCCCATCCGGTGACTCATTTTTCCCATGACACTAATTCCTTCGTAACTAAGTTTTCCCCTCGTGTGACTGAGTTTTCCCGTGAGACTAGTCAAGGTGATGAGGTTCTCGAGTTATTCGCACTCAAAGAGGTTATTTTACGAGTATTTTCCATTGTAACTCGTCCGGTGTGTAAAATTTTCCCATCCGGTGACTCATTTTTTCCAGGACACAAATTCCTTTGTGACTATGTTTTCCCCTCCCGCAATTGAGTTTTCCGATGAGACTACTCACAGTGACAAGGTTATCTAGTTTTTCCCACACAAAGAGATTGTTTTACTAGGATTTGCAAAGGAAACTCGTTCGGTGACTAAGGTTTTCCCATGGGTTGACTCATTAGTCCCATGGCACTAATTCCTTAGTGACTAAGTTTCCCTCTCCTGTGGCTGAGTTTTCCCATGAGACTACTCACAGTGGCCAGGTTTTCGAGTTATTCCAACTCAAAGAGGTTATTTTACTAGGTTTTGCCATTGAAACTAGTCCATTGACTAAGGTTTTCCCATCCGGTGACTCATTTTTCCCATGACACTAATTCCTTAGTGACTAAGTTTTCCCCTCATGTGAATGAGTTTTCCCGCGAGACTAGTCAAGGTGATGAGGTTCTCGAGTTTTTCCCACACAAAGAGGTTATTTTACAAGTATTTTCCATTGAAACTCGTGCGGTGAGTAAAATTTTCCCATCCGGTGACTGATTTTTTCCATGACACGAATTCCTTTGTGACTAAGTTTTCCCCTCCAATGACTGAGTTTTCCGATGAGACTACTCACAGTGAAAAGGTTTTCTAGTTTTTCCCACACAAAGAGGTTATTTTACTAGGATTTGCCATGGAAACTCATTCGGTGACTAAGGTTTTCCCATTAGTCCCACGGCACTAATTCCTTAGTGACTAAGTTTCCCCCACCTGTGGCTGAGTTTTCCCATGAGCCTACTCACAGTGGCCAGGTTTTCGAGTTGTTCTAACACAAAGAGGTTATTTTTCTAGGTTTCGCCATTGAAACTAGTCCATTGAATAAGGTTTCCCATCCAGTGACTCATTTTTCCCATGACACTAATTCCTTAGTGACTAAGTTTTCCCCTCATGTGACTGAGTTTTCCCGTGAGACTAGTCAAGGTGATGAGGTTCTCGAGTTTTTTCCACACAAAGAGATTATTTTACAAGTATTTTCCAATGAAACTCGTCTGGTGAGTAAAATTTTCCCATCCGTTGACTCATTTTTTCCAAGACACGAATTCCTTTGTGACTAAATTTTCCCATCCCGCGACTGAGTTTTTCGATTAGACTACTCACATTGACAAGGTTTTCCAGTTTTTCCCACACAAAGAGGTTATTTTACTAGGATTTGCCATGGAAACTCGTTGGGTGACTAAGGTTTTCCCATTAGTTGACTCATTAGTCCCATGGCACTAATTCCTTTGTGACTAAGTTTCCCCCTCCTGTGGCTGAGTTTTCCCATGAGACTACTCACAGTGGCCAGGTTTTCGACTTATTCCATCACAAAGAGGTTATTTTACTTGGTTTTGCCATTGAAACTAGTCCATTAAATAAGGTTTTCCCATCCGGTGACTCATTTTTCCCATGACACTAATTCCTTAGTGACTAAGTTTTCCCCTCATGTGACAGAGTTTTCCCTTGAGACTAGTCAAGGTGATGAGGTTCTCGAGTTTTTCCCACACAAAGAGGTTATTTTACAAGTATTTTCCATTGAAACTCGTCCGGTGAGTAAAATTTTCCCATCCGGTGACTCATTTTTTCCATGACACGAATTCCTTTGTGACTAAGTTTTCCCTTCCTGCGAGTGAGTTTTCCGATGAGACTACTCACACTTATAAGGTTTTCTAGTTTTTCCCACACAAAGAGGTTATTTTACTAGGATTTGCCATGGAAACTTGTTCAGTGACTAAGGATTTCCCATTAGTTGACTCATTAGTCCCATGGCAGTAATTCCTTAGTGACTAAGTTCCACCCTCCGGTGGCTGAGTTTTCCCATGAGACTACTCACAGTGGCAGGTTTTCGAGTTATTCCAACAGAAAGAGGTTATTTTACTTGGTTTTGCCATTGAAACTAGTCATTGACTAAGGTTTTCCCATCCGGTGACTCATTTTTCCCATGACACTAATTCCTTAGTGACTAAGTTTTCCCCTCATGTGACTAAGTTTTCCCCTCATGAGACTCATTTTTTCCATGACACGAATTACTTTGTGACTAAGTCTTCCCCTCCCGCGGCTGAGTTTTCCGATGAGATTACTCACAGTGACAAGGTTTTCTAGTTTTTCCCACACAAAGAGGTTATTTTACTAGGATTTTCCACAGAAACTCGTTCGGTGACTAAGGTTTTCCCATTCGTTGAGTCATTAGTCCCATGGTAGTAATTCCTTAGTGACTAAGTTTCCCCCTCCCTGTGGCTCAGTTTTCCCATGAGATTACTCACAGTGGCTAGGTTTTCGACTCATTTTTCCCATGACACTCATTCCTTAGTGACTAAGTTTTCCCCTCGGGTGACTGAGTTTTCCCGTGAGACTAGTCAAGGTGATGAGGTTCTCGAGTTTTTCCCACACAAATAGGTTATTTTACAAGTACTTTCCATTGAAACTCGTTTGGTGAGTAAAATTTTCCCATCCGGTGACTCATTTTTTACATGACACGAATTCCTTTGTGACTAAGTTTTCCCCTCCCGCGACTGAGTTTTCTGATGTGACTACTCACAGTGAAAATGTTTTCTAGTTTTTCCGACACTAAGATGTTACTTTACTAGGATTTGCCATGGAAACTCGTTCGGTGACTAAGGTTTTCCCATGAGTTGACTCATTAGTCCCATGGCACTAATTCCTTAGTGACTAAGTTTCCCCATCCTGTGGCTGAGTTTTCCCATGAGACTACTCACAGTGGCCAGGTTTTCGAGTTATTCCAACACAAAGAGGTTATTTTACTAGGTTTTGCCATTGAAACTAGTCCATTGACTAAGGTTTTCCCATCCGGTGACTCATTTTTCCCTTGACACTAATTCCTTAGTGACTCAGTTTTCCCCTCATGTGACTAAGTTTCCCGTGAGACTAGTCAAGGTGATGAGGTTCTCGAGTTTTCCCCACACAAAGAGGTTATTTTACAAGTATTTTCCATTGAAACTCGTCCAGTGAGTAAAATTTTCCCATCCGGTGACTCATTTTTTCCATGACACGAATTCCTTTGTGACTAAGTTTTCCGATGAGACTACTCACAGTGATAAGGTTTTCTAGTTTTTCCCACACAAAGAGGTTATTTTACTAGGATTTGCCATGGAAACTCATTCGGTGACTAAGGTTTTCCCATTAGTTGACTCATTAGTCCCATGGCACTAATTCCTTAGTGACTAAGTTTCCCCCTCCTGTGGCTGAGTTTTCCCATGAGACTATTCATAGGGGCCAGGTTTTCGAGTTATTCCAACACAAAGAGGTTATTTTTCTTGGTTTTGCCATTGAAACTAGTCCATTGAATAAGGTTTTCCAATCCGGTGACTCATTTTTCCCATGACAATATTTCCTTAGTGACTAAGTTTTCCCCTCATGTGACTGAGTTTCCCCGTGGGACTAGTCAAGGTGATGAGGTCTTGAATTTTTCCCTCACAAAGAGGTTATTTTACTAGTATTTTCCATTGAAACTCGTCCGGTGTGTAAACATTTCCCATCCAGTGACTCATTTTTTCCATGACACAAATTCCTTTGTGACTAAATTTTCCCCTCTCGTGACTGAGTTTTCTGACGAGACTACTCACAGTGACAAGGTTTTCTAGTTTTTCCCACACAAAGAGGTTATTTTACTAGGATTTGCCATGGAAACTCGTTCGGTGACTAAGGTTTTCCCATTAGTTGACTCATTAGTCGCATGGAACTAATTCCTTAGTGACTAAGTTTCCCCCTCCAGTGGCTGAGTTTTCCCATGAGACTACTCACAGTGGCCAGGTTTTCGAGTTATTCCAACTCAAAGAGGTTTTTTTACTAGGTTTTGCCATTGAAACTAGTCCATTGACTAAGGTTTTCCCATCCGGTGACTCATTTTTCCCATGACACTAATTCCTTAGTGACTAAGTTTTCCCCTCATGTGACTGAGTTTTCCCGCGAGACTAGTCAAGGTGATGAGGTTCTCGAGTTTTTCCCACACAAAGAGGTTATTTTACAAGTATTTTCTATTGAAATTCGTCTGGTGAGTAAAATTTTCCCATCCGGTGACTCATTTTTGACATGACACGAATTCCTTTGTGACTAAATTTTCGCCTTCCGCGACTGATTTTTCCGATGAGACTACTCACAGTGACAAGGTTTTCTAGTTTTTCCCACACAAAGAGGTTATTTTACTAGTATTTACCATGGAAACTTGTTCGGTGACTAAGGTTTTCCTATTAGTTGACTCATTAGTCCCATGGCACTAATTCCTTAGTGACTAAGTTTCCCCCTCCTGTGGCTGAGTATTCACATGAGACTACTCACAGTGGCCAGGTTTTCGAGTTATTCCAACACAAATAGGTTATTTTACTAGGTTTTGCCATTGAAACTAGTCCATTGACTAAGGTTTTCCCATCCGGTGACTCATTTTTTCCATGACACTAATTCCTTAGTGACTAAGTTTTCCCCTCATGTGACTGAGTTTTCCCGTGAGACTAGTCAAGTTGATGAGGTTCTTGAGTTTTTCCCACACAAAGAGGTTATTTTACAAGTATTTTCCATTGAAACGCGTCCGAGGAGTAAAATTTTCCCATCCGGTGACTAATTTTTTCCATGACACGAATTCCTTTGTGACTAAGTCTTCCCCTCCTGCGGCTGAGTGTTCCGATGAGACTACTCACAGTGACAAGGTTTTCTAGTTTTTCCCACACAAAGAGGTTATTTTACTAGGATTTGCCATGGAAAATCGTTCGGTGACTAAGGTTTTCCCATTAGTTGATTCATTAGTCCCATGGCACTAATTCCTTAGTGACTAAGTTTCCCCCTCCTGTGCCTGAGTTTTCCCATGAGACTACTCACAGTGGCCAGGTTTTCGAGTTATTCCAACACAAAGAGGTTACTTTACTAGGTTTTGCCATTGAAACTAGTCCATTTACTAAGGTTTTCCCATCCGGTGACTCATTTTTCCCATGACACTAATTCCTTAGAGACTAAGTTTTTCCCCTTATGTGACTGAGTTTTTCCGTAATACTATTCAAGGTGATGAGGTTCTCGAGTTTTTCCGACACAAAGAGGTTATTTTACAAGTATTTTCCATTTAAACTCGTCCGGTGAGTAAAATTTTCCCATCTAGTTACTCATTTTTTCCATGACACGAATTTCTTCTGACTAAACTTTCCCCTCCTATGGCTGAGTTTTCCAATGAGACTACTCACAGTGAAAAGGTTTTATAGTTTTTCCCACACAAAGAGGTTATTTTACTAGGATTTGCCGTGGAACCTCGTTTGGTGACTAAGGTTTTCCCATTAGTTGACTCATTAGTCCCATGGCAGTAATTCCTTAGTGACTAAGTTTCCCCTCCTGTGGCTGAGTTTTCCCATGAGATTACTCACAGTGGCTAGGTTTTCGAGTTATTCCAACAGAAAGAGGTTACTTTACTAGGTTTTGCCATTGAAACAAGTCCATTGACTAAGGTTTTCCCATCCGGTGACTCATTTTTCCCATGACACTAATTCCTTAGTTAGGTGACTAAGGTTTTCCCATTAGTTGACTCATTAGTCCTATGGCACTAATTTCTTAGTGACTAAGTTTCCCCCTCCTGTGGCTCAGTTTTCCCATGAGACTACTAGCAGTGGCTAGGTTGTCGAGTTATTCCAACACAAAGAGGTTACTTTACTAGGTTTTACCGTAGAAACTAGTCAATTGACTAAGGTTTTCCCATCCGGTGACTCATTTTTCCCATGACACTAATTCCTCAGTGACTAAGTTTTCCCCTCGTGTGACTGAGTTTTCCTATGAGACTAGCCAAGGTGATGAGGTTCTCGAGATTTTCCCACACAAAGAGGTTATTTTCCAAGAACTTTTCATCGAAACTCGTCCGGTGAGTAAAATTTACCCATCCGGTGACTCATTTTTTCCATGACACAATTTCCTTTTTGACCAAGTCTTCCCCTCCTGTGGCTGAGTTTTCCGATGAGACTACTCACATTAACAAGGTTTTCTAGTTTTTCCCACTCAAAGAAGTTATTTAACTAGGATTGTCCATGGAAACTCGTTCGGTGACTAAGGTTTTCCCATTAGTTGACTCATATGTCCCATGGCACAAATTCCTTAGTGACTAAGATTCCCCCACCTGCGGCTGAGATTTCCCATGAGAGTACTCACAGTGGCTAGGTTTTCGACTTATTCCAACACAAAGAGGTTACTTTACTAGGTTTTGCCATTGAAACTAGTCTATTGACTAAGGTTTTCCCATCCGGTGACTCATTTTTCCCATGATACTAATTCCTTAGTTAGATGACTAAGGTTTTCCAATTAGTTGACTCATTAGTCCCATGGCACTAATTTCTTAGTGACTAAGTTTCCCCCTCCTGTGGTTCAGTTTTCCCATGAGACTACTCACAGTGGCTAGGTTTTTGACTCATTTTTCCCATGACACTAATTCCTTAGTGACTAAGTTTTCCCCTCGGGTGACTGAGTTTTCCCGTGAGACTAGTCAAGGTGTTGAGGTTCTCGAGTTTTTCCCACACAAAGAGGTTATTTTAGAAGTACTTTCCATTGAAACTCGTCCGGTGCGTAAAATTTTCCCATCCGGTGACTCATTTTCCCCTCCTGCTGCTGAGTTTTCCGATGAGACTACTCACAATGACAAGGTTTTCTAGTTTTTCCCACACAAAGAGGTTATTTTACTAGGATTTAATATGGAAACTCATTCGGTGACTAAGGTTTTCCCATTAGTTGACTCATTAGTCCCTTGGCACGAATTCCATAGTGACTAAGTTTCCCCCTCCTGTGGCTGAGTTTTCCCATATGACTACTCACAGTGGCTAGGTTTTCGAGTTATTCCAACACAAAGAGGTTACTTTACTAGGTTTTGCCATTGAAACTAGTTCATTGACTAAGGTTTTCCCATCCGGTGACTCATTTTTCCCATGACACTAATTCCTTAGTGACTAAGTTTTCCCCTCGTGTGACTGAGTTTTCTCGTGAGACTAGTCAAGGTGATGAGGTTCTCGAGTTTTTACCACACAAAGAGGTTATTTTACAAGTAGTTTCCATTTAAACTCGTCTGGTGAGTAAAAGTTTCCCATCCAGTGACTAATTTTTTCCATGACACGAATTCCTGTGTGACTAAGTCTTCCCCTCCTGCGGCTGAGTTTTCCAATGAGACTACTCACAGTGACAAGGTTTTCTAGTTTTTCCCACACAAAGAGGTTATTTTACTAGGATTTGCCATGGAAACTCGTTCGGTGACTAAGGTTTTCCCATTAGTTGAGTCATTAGTCCTATGGCGCGAATTCCTTACTGACTAAGTTTCCCGCTCCAGTGGCTGAGTTTTCCCATGAGACTACTCACAGTTGCTAGGTTTTCGAGTTATTCCTACACAAAGAGGTTACTTTACTAGGTTTTGCCATTGAAACTAGTCCAGTGACTAAGGTTTTCCCATCCGGTGACTCATTTTTCCCATGACATTAATTCCTTAGTGACTATGTTTTCCCCTCGGGTGACTGAGTTTTCCCGTGAGACTAGTCAAGGTGATGAGGTTCTCGGGTTTTTCCCACACAAAGAGTTTATATTACAAGAACTTTCCATTGAAACTCGTCCGGTGAGTAAAATTTTCCCATTCAGTGACTCATTTTTTCCCACTCCTGCTGCTGAGTTTTCCGATGAGACTACTCACTGTGACAAGGTTTTCTAGTTTTTCCCACACAAAGAGGTTATTTTACTAGGATTTGCTATGGAAACTCGTTCGGTGACTAAGGTTTTCCCATTAGTTGACTCATTAGTCCTGTGGCACTAATTCCTTAGTGACTAAGTTTCCCCCTCCTGTTGCTGAGTTTTCCCATGAGACTACTCACAGTGGCTAGGTTGTCGTGTTATTCCAACACAAAGAGGTTACTTTACTAGGTTTTGCCAGGAAACTAGTCCATTGACTAAGGTTTTCCCATCCGGTGACTCATTTTTCCCATGACACTAATTCCTTAGTGACTAAGTTTTCCCCTCGTGTGACTGAGTTTTCCCGTGAGACTAGTCAAGGTGATGAGGTTCTCGAGTTTTTCCCACAAAGTGGTTATTTTAAAAGTATTTTCCATTGAAACTCGTCCGGTGAGTAAAATTTTCCCATCCGGTGACTCATTTTTTCCATGACACGAATTCCTTTGTGACTAAGTTTTGCCCTCCTGCGGCTGAGTTTACCGATGAGACTACTCACAGTGACAAGGTTTTCTAGTTTTTCCCACACAAAGAGGTTATTTTACTATGATTTGCCATGGAAACTCGTTCGGTGACTAAGGTTTTTCCATTAGTTGACTCATTAGTCCAATGGCACTAATTCCTTAGTGACTAAGTTTCCCCCTACTGTGGCTTAGTTTTCCCATGAGACTACTCACAGTGGCTTGGTTTTCGAGTTATTCCAACACAAAGAGGTTACTTTACTAGGTTTTGCCATTGAAACTAGTTCATTGACTAAGGTTTTCCCATCCGGTGACTCATTTTTCCCATGACACTAATTCCTTAGTGACTAAGTTTTCCCCTCGTGTGACTGAGTTTTCTCGTGTGACTAGTCAAGGTGATGAGGATCTCGAGTTTTTCCAACACAAAGAGGATATTTTACAAGTATTTTCCATTGAAACTCGTACGGTGAGTAAATTTTTCCCATCCGGTGACTCATTTTTTCCATGACACGAATTCCTTTGTGACTAAGTTTTCCCATCCTGCTGCTGAGTTTTCCGATGAGACTACTCAGAGTGATAAGGTTTTCTAGTTTTTCCCACACAAAGAGGTTACTTTACTAGGATTTGCCATGGAAACTCGTTCGGTGACTAAGGTTTTCCCATTAGTTGACTCATTAGTCCCTTGGCACTAATTCCTTAGTGTCTAAGTTCCCCCCTCTTGTGGCTGAGTTTTCCCATGAGACTACTCCCAGTGGCCAGGTTTTCCAGTTATTGCAACACAAAGAGGTTATTTTACTAGGTTTTGCCGTTGAAACTAGTCCAAAAACTAAGGTTTTCCCATCCGGTGACTCATTTTTCCCATGACACTAATTCCTTAGTGACTAAGTTTTCCCCTCATGTGACTGAGTTTTCCCGTGAGACTAGTCAAGGTGATGAGGTTCTCAAGTTTTTCCCACACAAAGAGGTTATTTTACAAGTATTTTCCATTGAAACTCGTCCGGTGAGCAAAATTTTCCCATCCGAAGACTCATTTTTTCATGATACCAATTCCTTTGTGACTAAGTTTTCCCCTCCTGCGACTGAGTTTTCCGATGAGACTACTCACAGTGACATGGTTTTCTAGTTTTTCCCACACAAAGAGGTTACTTTACTAGGATTTGCCATGGAAACTCGTTCGGTGACTAAGGTTTTCCCATTAGTTGACTTATTAGTCCCATGGCACTAATTCCTTAGAGACTAAGTTTACCCCTCTTATGGCTCAGTTTTCCCATGAGACTACCCACAGTTTCTAGGTTTTCGAGTTATTCCAACAAAAAGTGGTTACTTTACTAGGTTTTGCCATTGAAACTAGTCCATTGATTAAGGTGTTCCCATCCGGTGACTCATTTTTCCCATGACACTAATTCCTTAGTGACTAAGTTTTCCCCTCGTGTGATTGAGTTCTCCCGTGAGACTAGTCAAGGTGATGAGGTTCTCGTGTTTTTCCCACACAAAGAGGTTATTTTACAAGTATTTCCTATTGAAACTCGTCCGGTGAGTAAAATTTACCCCTCCGGTGACTCATTTTTCCCATGAAACTAATTCCTTAGTGACTAAGTTTTCCCCTCGTGTGACTGAGTTTTCCCGTGAGGCTAGTCAAGGTGATGAGATTCTCGAGTTTTTCCCATACAAAGAGGTTATTTTACAACTTTTTTCCATTGAAACTCGTTCGGTGAGTAAAAGTTTCCCCTCCGGTGACTCATTTTTTCCATGACACGAAATCCTCTGTGACTAAGTCTTCCCCTCCTACGGCAGATTTTTCCGATGAGACTACTCACAGTGATAAGGTTTTCTAGTTTTTCCCACACAAAGAGGTTATTTTACAAGGATTTTCCATGGAAACGCGTTCGGTGACTAAGGTTTTCCCACTAGTTGACTAATTAGTCCCATGACACTAATTCCTTAGTGACCCAGTTTCCCCCTCCTGTGGCTGAGTTTTCTCATGAGACTACTCATAGTGGCCAGGTTTTCAAGTTATTCCGACACAAAGAGGTTATTTTACTTGGTTTTCCTATTGAAACTAGTCCATTGACTAAGGTTTTCCCATCCGGTGATTCCTTAGTGACTAAGTTTTCCCCTCATGTGACTGAGTTTTCCCGTGAGACTAGTCAGGTATTCCCATTAGTTGACTAATTAGTCCAATGGCACTAATTCCTTAGTGACTAATTTCCCCCCTCCTGTGGATGAGTTTTCCCAAGAGACTACTCACATTGGCTAGGTTTTCGAGTTATTCCAACACAGAGGTTTTTCCCACACAAAGAGGTTAATTTACAAGTATTTTCCATGGAAACTCGTCCGGTAGTAAAAGTTTCGCATTCGATGACTCATTTTTTCGATGACACGAATTCTTTTGAGACTAAGTTTTCCCCTCCTGCGACTGAGTTTTCCGATGAGACTACTCACAGAGACAAGGTTTTCTAGTTTTTCCCACACAAAGAGGTTACTTTACTAGGGTTTGCCATGGAAACTCGTTCGGTGACTAAAGTTATCCCATCAGTTGACTCATTAGTCCCATGGCACTAATTCCTTAGTGACTAAGTTTCCCCCTCCTGTGGCTGAGTTTTCCGATGAGACTACTAACAGTGGCTAGGTTTTCGAGTTATTCCAACACGAAGAGGTTACTTTACTAGTCTTTGCCATTGAAACTAGTCCATTGACTAATGTTTTCCCATCCGGTGACTCATTTTTCCATGACACTAATTTCTTAGTGACTTTGATTTCCTCTCGTGTCACTGAGTTTTCCCGTAAGACTAGTCAAGGTGATGAGGTTCTCGAGATTTTCCCACACAAAGAGGTTATTATACAAGTATTTTCCATTGAAACTCGTCCGGTTAGTAAAAATTTTGCATCCGATGACTCATTTTTTCCATGACACGAATTGCTTTGTGACTAAGTTTTCCCCTCCTGCGGCTGAGTTTTCCGATGAGACTACTCACAGAGACAAGGTTTTCTAGTTTTTCCCACACAAAGAGGTTATTTTACTAGGATTTTCCTTGGAAAGTCGTTCGGTGACTTAGGTATTCCCATTAGTTGACTAATTAGTCCAATGGCACTAATTCCTTAGTGACTACTAATTTCCCCCCTCCTGTGGCTGAGTTTTCCCATGAGACTACTCACAGTGGCCAGGTTTTCGAGTTATTCCAACACAAAGAGGTTATTTTACTGGGTTTTGCCATTGAAACTAGTCCATTGACAAAGGTTTTCCCATCCGGTGACTCATTTTTCCCATGACACTAATTCCTTAGTGACTAAGTTTTCCCCTCACGTGACTGAGTTTTCCCGTGAGACTAGTCAAGGTGATGAGGTTCTCGAGTTTTTCCCACACAAAGAGGTTATTTTACAAGTATTTTCCATTGAAACTCGTCCGGTGAGTAAAATTTTCCCATCCGGTGACTGATTTTTTCCATGACACGAATTCCTTAGTGACTAAGTTTTCCCCTCCCGCGACTGAGTTTTCCGATGAGACTATTCACAGTGACAAGGTTTTCTAGTTTTTCCCACACAAAGATGTTACTATACTAGGATTTGCCATGGAAACTAGTTCGGTGACTAAGGTTTTCCCATTAGTTGACTCATTAGTCCCATGGCACTAATCCCTAGTGACTAAGTTTCCCCCTCCTGTGGCTGAGTTTTCCCATGAGACTACTCACAGTGGCCAGGTTTTCGAGTTATTCCAAGACAAAGAGGTTATTTTACTGGGTTTTGCCATTGAAACTAGTCCATTGACAAAGGTTTTCCCATCCGGTGACTCATTTTTCCCATGACACTAATTCCTTAGTGACTAAGTTTTCCCCTCACGTGACTGAGTTTTCCCGTGAGACTAGTCAAGGTGATGAGGTTCTCGAGTTTTTCCCACACAAAGAGGTTATTTTACAAGTATTTTCCATTGAAACTCGTCCGGTGAGTAAAATTTTCCCATCCGGTGACTGATTTTTTCCATGACACGAATTCCTTAGTGACTAAGTTTTCCCCTCCCGCGACTGAGTTTTCCGATGAGACTATTCACAGTGACAAGGTTTTCTAGTTTTTCCCACACAAAGATGTTACTTTACTAGGATTTTCCATAGAAACTCGTTCGGTGACTAAGGTTTTCCCCTTAGTTGAGTCATTAGTCCCATGGCACTAATTCCTTAGTGACTCAGTTTCCCCCTCTTGTGGCTGTGTTTTCCCATGAGACTACTCACAGTGGCCATGTTTTCGAGTTATTCCAACACAAAGAGGTTATATTACTAGGTTTTGCCATTGAAACTAGTCCATTGACTAGGGTTTTCCCATCCGGTGACTCATTTTTCCCATGACACTAAATTCTTAGTGACTAAGTTTTCCCCTCACGTGACTGAGTTTTCCCAAGAGACTAGTCAAGGTGATGAGGTTCTCGAGTTTTTCCCACACAAAGAAGTTATTTTATAAGTATTTTCCATTGAAACTCGTCCGGTGAGTAAAAGTTTCCCATCCGGTGACTCATTTTTCCCATGACACTAATTTCTTAGTGACTAAGTTTTCCCCTCACGTGACTGAGTTTTCCCGTGAGACTTGTCAAGGTGATGAGGTTCTCGAGTTTTTCCCACACAAAGAAGTTATTTTATAAGTATTTTCCATTGAAACTCATCCGGTGAGTAAAATTTTCCGATCCGGTGACTCATTTTTTCCATGACACGAATTCTTTTGTGACTAAGATTTCCCCTCCCGCGACTGAGTTTTCCGATGAGACTACTCACAGTGACAAGGTTTTCTAGTTTTTCCCACACAAAGAGGTTACTTTACTAGGATTAGCCGTGGAAACTCGTTCGGTGACTAAGGTTTTCCCATTAGTTGACTAATTAGTCCCATGGCACTAATTACTTAGTGACTAAGTTTCCCCCTCCTGTGGCTGAGTTTTCCCATGAGACTACTCACAGTGGCTAGGTTTTCGAGTTATAACAACACAAAGAGGTTATTTTACTAGGTTTTTCCATTGAAACTTGTCCATTGACTAAGGTTTTCCAATCCGGTGACTCATTTTTCCCATGACACTAATTCCTTAGTGACTAAGTTTTCCCCTCACGTGACTGAGTTTTCCCGTGAGACTAGTCAAGGTTATGAGCTTCTCGAGTTTTTCCCACACAAAGAGGTTATTTTACAAGTATTTTCCATTGAAACTCGTTTGCCGAGTAAAATTTTCCCATCCGGTGACTCATTTTTCCATGACACGAATTCCTTTGTGACTAAGTTTTCCCCTCCCGCGACTGAGTTTTCCGATGAGACTACTCAC
This sequence comes from Acmispon strigosus, assembly GCA_030819835.1. Lineage (NCBI taxonomy): Eukaryota > Viridiplantae > Streptophyta > Magnoliopsida > Fabales > Fabaceae > Acmispon > Acmispon strigosus. Next base: position 68,350,590 of record JAUAMA010000002.1, on the reverse strand, counting down.
AGTGACAAGGTTTTCTAGTTTTTCCCACACAAAGATGTTACTGTACTAGGATTTTCCATGGAAACACGTTCGGTGACTAAGGTTTTCCCATTAGTTGACTCATTAGTCCCATGGCACTAATTTCTTAGTGACTAAGTTTCCCCCTCCTGTGGCTGAGTTTTCCCATGAGACTACTCACAGTGGCCAGGTTTTCGAGTTATTCCAACACAAAGAGGTTATTTTACTAGGTTTTGCCATTGAAACTAGTCCATTGACTAAGGTTTTCCCATCCGGTGACTCTTTTTTCCCATGACACTAATTCCTTAGTGACTAAGTTTTCCCTTCACGTGACTGAGTTTTCCCGTGAGATTAGTCAAGGTGATGAGGGTCTCGAGTTTTTCCCACACAAAGAGGTTATTTTACAAGTATTTTCCATTGAAACTCGTCCGGTGAGTAAAATTTTCCCATCCGGTGACTCATTTTTCCATGACACGAATTCCTTCTTGACTAAGTTTTCCCCTCCTCGACTGAGTTTTCCGATGAGACTACTTACACTGACAAAATTTTCTAGTTTTTGCCATACAAAGATGTTACTTTACTAGGATTTGCCATGGAAACTCGTTCGGTGACTAAGGTTTTCCCATTAGTTGACTCATTAGTCCCATGGAACTATTTCCTTAGTGACCAAGTTTCCCCCTCCTGTGGCTGAGTTTTCCCATGAGACTACTCACAGTGGCCAGGTTTTCGAGTTATTCCAACACAAAGAGGTTATTTTACTAGGTTTTGCCATTGAAACTAGTCCATTGACTAAGGTTTTCCCATCCGGTGACTAAATTTTCCCATGACACTAATTCCTTAGTGATTAAGTTTCCCCCTCACGTGACTGAGTTTTCCCGTGAGACAAGTCAAGGTGATGGGGTTCTCGAGTTTTTCCAACACAAAGAGGTTATTTTACAAGTATTTTCCATTGAAACTCGTCCGGTGAGTAAAATTTTCCCTTCCGGTGACTAATTTTTTCCATGACACGAATTCCTTTGTGACTAAGTCTTCCCCTCCCGCGACTGAGTTTTCCGATGAGACTACTCACAGTGACAAGGTTTTCTAGTTTTTCCCACACAAAGATGTTACTATACTAGGATTTGCCATGGAAACTAGTTCGGTGACTAAGGTTTTCCCATTAGTTGACTCATTAGTCCCATGGCACTAATCCCTAGTGACTAAGTTTCCCCCTCCTGTGGCTGAGTTTTCCCATGAGACTACTCACAGTGGCCAGGTTTTCGAGTTATTCCAAGACAAAGAGGTTATTTTACTGGGTTTTGCCATTGAAACTAGTCCATTGACAAAGGTTTTCCCATCCGGTGACTCATTTTTCCCATGACACTAATTCCTTAGTGACTAAGTTTTCCCCTCACGTGACTGAGTTTTCCCGTGAGACTAGTCAAGGTGATGAGGTTCTCGAGTTTTTCCCACACAAAGAGGTTATTTTACAAGTATTTTCCATTGAAACTCGTCCGGTGAGTAAAATTTTCCCATCCGGTGACTGATTTTTTCCATGACACGAATTCCTTAGTGACTAAGTTTTCCCCTCCCGCGACTGAGTTTTCCGATGAGACTATTCACAGTGACAAGGTTTTCTAGTTTTTCCCACACAAAGATGTTACTTTACTAGGATTTTCCATAGAAACTCGTTCGGTGACTAAGGTTTTCCCCTTAGTTGAGTCATTAGTCCCATGGCACTAATTCCTTAGTGACTCAGTTTCCCCCTCTTGTGGCTGTGTTTTCCCATGAGACTACTCACAGTGGCCATGTTTTCGAGTTATTCCAACACAAAGAGGTTATATTACTAGGTTTTGCCATTGAAACTAGTCCATTGACTAGGGTTTTCCCATCCGGTGACTCATTTTTCCCATGACACTAAATTCTTAGTGACTAAGTTTTCCCCTCACGTGACTGAGTTTTCCCAAGAGACTAGTCAAGGTGATGAGGTTCTCGAGTTTTTCCCACACAAAGAAGTTATTTTATAAGTATTTTCCATTGAAACTCGTCCGGTGAGTAAAAGTTTCCCATCCGGTGACTCATTTTTCCCATGACACTAATTTCTTAGTGACTAAGTTTTCCCCTCACGTGACTGAGTTTTCCCGTGAGACTTGTCAAGGTGATGAGGTTCTCGAGTTTTTCCCACACAAAGAAGTTATTTTATAAGTATTTTCCATTGAAACTCATCCGGTGAGTAAAATTTTCCGATCCGGTGACTCATTTTTTCCATGACACGAATTCTTTTGTGACTAAGATTTCCCCTCCCGCGACTGAGTTTTCCGATGAGACTACTCACAGTGACAAGGTTTTCTAGTTTTTCCCACACAAAGAGGTTACTTTACTAGGATTAGCCGTGGAAACTCGTTCGGTGACTAAGGTTTTCCCATTAGTTGACTAATTAGTCCCATGGCACTAATTACTTAGTGACTAAGTTTCCCCCTCCTGTGGCTGAGTTTTCCCATGAGACTACTCACAGTGGCTAGGTTTTCGAGTTATAACAACACAAAGAGGTTATTTTACTAGGTTTTTCCATTGAAACTTGTCCATTGACTAAGGTTTTCCAATCCGGTGACTCATTTTTCCCATGACACTAATTCCTTAGTGACTAAGTTTTCCCCTCACGTGACTGAGTTTTCCCGTGAGACTAGTCAAGGTTATGAGCTTCTCGAGTTTTTCCCACACAAAGAGGTTATTTTACAAGTATTTTCCATTGAAACTCGTTTGCCGAGTAAAATTTTCCCATCCGGTGACTCATTTTTCCATGACACGAATTCCTTTGTGACTAAGTTTTCCCCTCCCGCGACTGAGTTTTCCGATGAGACTACTCACAGTGACAAGGTTTTCTAGTTTTTCCCACACAAAGATGTTACTGTACTAGGATTTTCCATGGAAACACGTTCGGTGACTAAGGTTTTCCCATTAGTTGACTCATTAGTCCCATGGCACTAATTTCTTAGTGACTAAGTTTCCCCCTCCTGTGGCTGAGTTTTCCCATGAGACTACTCACAGTGGCCAGGTTTTCGAGTTATTCCAACACAAAGAGGTTATTTTACTAGGTTTTGCCATTGAAACTAGTCCATTGACTAAGGTTTTCCCATCCGGTGACTCTTTTTTCCCATGACACTAATTCCTTAGTGACTAAGTTTTCCCTTCACGTGACTGAGTTTTCCCGTGAGATTAGTCAAGGTGATGAGGGTCTCGAGTTTTTCCCACACAAAGAGGTTATTTTACAAGTATTTTCCATTGAAACTCGTCCGGTGAGTAAAATTTTCCCATCCGGTGACTCATTTTTCCATGACACGAATTCCTTCTTGACTAAGTTTTCCCCTCCTCGACTGAGTTTTCCGATGAGACTACTTACACTGACAAAATTTTCTAGTTTTTGCCATACAAAGATGTTACTTTACTAGGATTTGCCATGGAAACTCGTTCGGTGACTAAGGTTTTCCCATTAGTTGACTCATTAGTCCCATGGAACTATTTCCTTAGTGACCAAGTTTCCCCCTCCTGTGGCTGAGTTTTCCCATGAGACTACTCACAGTGGCCAGGTTTTCGAGTTATTCCAACACAAAGAGGTTATTTTACTAGGTTTTGCCATTGAAACTAGTCCATTGACTAAGGTTTTCCCATCCGGTGACTAAATTTTCCCATGACACTAATTCCTTAGTGATTAAGTTTCCCCCTCACGTGACTGAGTTTTCCCGTGAGACAAGTCAAGGTGATGGGGTTCTCGAGTTTTTCCAACACAAAGAGGTTATTTTACAAGTATTTTCCATTGAAACTCGTCCGGTGAGTAAAATTTTCCCTTCCGGTGACTAATTTTTTCCATGACACGAATTCCTTTGTGACTAAGTCTTCCCCTCCCGCGACTGAGTTTTCCGATGAGACTACTCACAGTGACAAGGTTTTCTAGTTTTTCCCACACAAAGAGGTTACTTTACTAGGATTTGCCATGGAAACTCGTTCGATGACTAAGGTTTTCCCATTAGTTGACTCATTAGTCCTAAGGCACTAATTCCTTAGTGACTAAGTATCCCCCTCCTGTGGCTGAGTTTTCCCATGAGACTACTAACAGTGGCTAGGTTTTCGAGTTATTCCAACACAAAGAGGTTTACTTTACTAGGTTTTGCGATTGAAACTAGTTCATTGACAAAGGTTTTCCCATCTTGTGACTCATTTTTCCCATGACACTAATTCCTTAGTGTCTAAGTTTTCCCCTCGTGAGACTGAGTTTTCCCGTGAGACTAGTCAATGTGATGAGGTTCTCGAGTTTTTCCGACACAAAGAGGTTATTTTACAAGTATTTTCCATTGAAACTTGTCATATTTTCCATGACACGAATTCCTTTGTGACTAAGTCTTCCCCTCCTGCGGCTGAGTGTTCCGATGAGACTACTCACAGTGACAAGGTTTTCTAGTTTTTCTTACACAAAAGGGTTATTTTACTAGGATTTTCCATGGAAACTCGTTCGGTGACTAAGGTTTTCCCATCCGTTGACTCATTATTCCCATGGAAGTAATTCCTTAGTGACTAAGTTTCCCCCTCCTGCGGCTGAGTTTTCCCATGAGACTGCTCACAGTGGCTAGGTTTTCGAGTTATTCCAACAGAAAGAGGTTACTTTACTAGGTTCTTCCATTGAAACTAGTCCATTGACTAAGGTTTTCCCATCCGGTGACTTATTTTTCCCACGACACTAATTCCTTAGTGACTAAGTTTTCCCCTCGTGTGACTGAGTTTTTCCGTGAGACTAGTCAAGGTGATGAGATTCTCGAGTTTTTCCCGCACAAAGAGGTTATTTTACAAGTATTTTCCATTGAAACTCGTCCGGTGAGTAAAATGTTCCCATCCGGTGACTCATTTTTTCCATGACACGACTTCCTTTGTGACTAAGTCTTCCCCTCCTGCGACTGAGTGTTCCGATGAGACTACTCACAGTGACAAGGTTTTCTAGTGTTACCCACACAAAGAGGTTATTTTACTTGGATTTTCCATGCAAACTCGTTCGGTGACTAAGATTTTCCCATTCGTTGACTCATTAGTCCCATGGCAGTAATTCCTTAGTGACGAAGTTTCCCCCTCCTGTGGCTGAGTTTTCCCATGAGACTACTCATAGTGGGAAGGTTTTCGAGTTATTCCAACAGAAAGAGGTTACTTTACTAGGTTTTGCCATTGAAACTAGACCATTGACTAAGGTTTTCCCATCCGGTGACTCATTTTTCCCATGACACTAATTCCTTAGTGACTAAATTTTCCACTCATGTGAGTGAGTTTTCCCGTGAGACTAGTCAAGGCGATGAGGTTCTCGAGTTTTTCCCACACAAAGAGGTTATTTTACAAGTATTTTCCATTGAAACTCGTCCGGTGAGTAAAATTTTCCCTTCCGGTGACTAATTTTTTCCATGACACGAATTCCTTTGTGACTAAGTTTTCCCCTCCGGCGTCTGAGTTTTCCGATGAGACTACTCCGAGTGACAAGGTTTTCTAGTTTTTCCCACACAAAGAGGTTATTTTACTAGGATTTGCCATGGAAACTCGTCGGTGACTAAGGTTTTCCCATTAGTTGACTCATTAGTCCTAAGGCACTAATTCCTTAGTGACTAAGTATCCCCCTCCTTTGGCTGAGTTTTCCCATGAGACTACTCACAGTGGCTAGGTTTTCAAGTTATTGCAACAAAAAGAGGTTACTTTACTAGGTTTTGCCATTGAAACTAGTCCATTGACTAAGGTGTTCCCATCCGGTGACTCATTTTTCCCATGACACTAGTTCCTTAGCGACTAAGTTTTCCCCTCGTGTGACTGAGTTTTCCCGTGAGACTAGTCAAGGTGATGAGGTTCTAGAGTTTTTCCCACACAAAGTGGTTATTTTACAAGTACTTTCCATTGAAACTCGTCCGGTGAGTAAAATTTTCCCATTCGGTGACTCATTTTTTCCATGACACGAATTCCTTTGTGACTAAGTTTTCCCCTCCTGCTGCTGAGTTTTCCGATGAGACTACTCACAGTGACAAGGTTTTCTAGTTTTTCCAACACAAAGAGGTTATTTTACTAGGATTTGCCATGGAAACTCGTTCGTTGACTAAGGTTTTCCTATTAGTTGACTCATTTGTCCCATGGCACTAATTCCTTAGTGACTAATTTTCCCCCTCGTGCGGCTGAGTTTTCCCATGAGACTACTCACAGTGGCTAGGTTTTCGAGCTATTCCAACACAAAGAGGTTACTTTACTAAGTTTTGCCATTGAAACTAGTCCATTGACTAAGGTTTTCCCATCCGGTGATTCATTTTTCCCATGACATTAATTCCTTAGTGACTAAGTTTTCCCCTCGTGTGACTGAGTTTTCCCGTGAGACTTGTCAAGGTGATGAGGTTCTCGAGTTTTTCCCACACGAAGAGGTTATTTTACAAGTACTTTTCATCGAAACTCGTCCGGTGAGAAAAATTTACACATCCGGTGACTCATTTTTTCCATGACACGAATTCCTTTGGGACTAAGACTTCCCCTCCTGCGGCTGAGTTTTCCGATGAGACTACTCACAGTGACAAGGTTTTGTAGTTTTTCCCACACAAAGAGGTTATTTTACTAGGACTTTCCATGGAAACTCGTTTGGTGACTAAGATTTTCCCATTAGTTGACTCAGTAGTCCCATGGCACTAATTCCTTAGTGACTAAGTTTCCCCCTCCTGCGGCTGAGTTTTCCCATGACTACTCACAGTGGCTAGGTTTTCGAGTTATTCCAACACAAAGAGGTTACTTTACTAGGTTTTGCCATTGAAACTAGTCCATTGACTAAGGTGTTCCAATACGGTGACTCATTTTTCCCATGACACTAATTCCTTAGTGACTAAGTTTTCCCCTCGTGTGACTGAGTTTTCCCGTGAGACTAGTCAAGGTGATGAGGTTCTCGAGTTTTTCGCACACAAAGAGGTTATTTTACAAGTACTTTCTATCGAAACTCGTCCGGTGAGTAAAATTTACCCATCCGGTGACTCATTTTTTCCATAACACGAATTCCTTTGTTGTGACTAAGTCTTCCCCTCCTTCGACTGAGTTTTCCGATGAGACTACTCACAGTAACAAGGTTTTCTAGTTTTTCCCACACAAATAGGTTATTTAACTAGGATTTGCCATGGAAACTCGTTTGGTGACTAAGGTTTTCCCATTAGTTAACTCATTAGTCCCATGGCACTAATTCCTTAGTGACTAAGTTTCCCCCTCCTGCGGCTGAGTTTTCCCATGAGACTGCTCACAGTGGCTAGGTTTTCGAGTTATTCCAACACAAAGAGGTTACTTTACTAGGTTTTTCCATTGAAACCAGTCCATTGACTAAGATTTTCCCATCCGGTGACTCATTTTTCCCATGACACTAATTCCTTAGTGACTAAGTTTTCCCCTCGTGTGACTGATTTTTCCCGTGAGACTAGTCAAGGTGATGAGGTTCTCGAATTTTTCGCAAACAAAGAAGTTATTTTACAAGTACTTTCCACTGAAACTCGTCTGGTGAGTAAAATTTTCCCATCCAGTGACTCATTTTTTCCATGACACGAATTCCTTTATGACTAAGTTTTCCCCTCCTGCGGTTGAGTTTTCCGATGAGATTACTCACAGTGAGAAGGTTTTCTAGTTTTTCCCACACAAAGAGGTTACTTTACTAGGATTTGCCATGGAAACTCGTTCGGTGACTAAGGTTTTCCCATTAGTTGACGCATTAGTCCCATGGCACTAATTCCTTAGTGACTAAGTTTCCCCCTCCTGCGGCTGAGTTTTCCCATGAGACTACTCACAGTGGCTAGGTTTTCGAGTTATTCCAACACAAAGAGGTTACTTTACTAGATTTTGCCATTGAAACTAGTCCATTGACTAAGGTGTTCCAATCCGGTGACTCATTTTTCCCATGACACTAATTCCTTAGTGACTAAGTTTTCCCCTCGTGTGACTGAGTTTTCCCATGAGACTAGTCAAGGTGATGAGGTTCTCGAGTTTTTCCCACACAAAGAGGTTATTTTACAAGTACTTTCCATCGAAACTCGTCCGGTGAGAAAAATTTACCCATCCAGTTACTCATTTTTTCCATGACACGAATTCCTTTGTTGTGACAAAGTCTTCCCCTCCTGCGGCTGAGTTTTCCGATGAGACTACTCACAATAACAAGGTTTTCTAGTTTTTCCCACACAAAGAGGTTATTTAAATAGGATTTGCCATGTAAACTCGTTTGGTGACTAAGGTTTTCCCATTAGTTGACTTATTAGTCCCATGGCACTAATTCCTTAGTGACTAAGTTACCCCCTCCTGCCGCTGAGTTTTCCCATGAGACTGCTCACAGTGGCTAGGTTTTTGAGTTATTCCAACACAAAGAGGTTACTTTACTAGGTTTCGCCATTGAAACTAGTCCATTGACTAAGGTTTTCCCATCCGGTGACTCATTTGTTCCATGACACGAATTCCTTTGTGACTAAGTTTTCCCCTCCCGCGACTGAGTTATACGATGAGACTACTCACAGTGACAAGGTTATCTAGTTTTTCCCACACAAAGATATTACTTTACTTGGATTTGCCATGGAAACTCATTGGGTGACTAAGGTTTTCCCATTAGATGACTCATTAGTCCCATGGCACTAATTCCTTAGTGACTAAGTTTCCCCCTCCTATGGCTGAGTTTTCAAATGAGACTACTCACAGTGGCCAGGTTTTCGAGTTATTCCAACACAAAGAGGTTATTTTACTTGGTTTTGCCATTGAAACTAGTCCATTGACTAAGGTTTTCCCATCCGGTGACACATTTTTCCCATGACACTAATTCCTTAGGGACTAAGTTTTCCCCTCACGTGACTGAGTTTTCCCGTGAGACTAGTCAAGGTGATGAGGTTCTCGAGTTTTTCCCCCACAAAGTGGTTATTTTACAAGTATTTTCTAGTGAAACTCGTCCGGTGAGTAAAATTTTCCCATCCGGTGACTGAATTTTTCCATGACACGAATTCCTCTGTGATAAGTTTTCCCCTCCCGCGGCTGAGTTTTCCGATGAGACTACTCACAGTGACAAGGTTTTCTAGTTTTTCCCACACAAAGAGGTTACTTTACTAGGATTTGCCATGGAAACTCGTTCGGTGACTAAGGTTTTCCCATTAGTTGACCCATTAGTCCCATGGCACTAATTCCTTAGTGACTAAGTTTCCCCCTCCAGTGGCTGAGTTTTCCCATGAGACTACTCACAGTGGCCAGGTTTTCGAGTTATTCCAACACAAAGAGGTTATTTTACTAAGTTTTGCCATTGAAACCAGTCCATTGCCTAAGGTTTTCCCATCCGGTGTCTCATTTTTCCCATGACACTAATTCCTTAGTGACTAAGTTTTCCCCTCATGTGACTGAGTTTTCCCGTGAGACTAGTCAAGGTGATGAGGTTCTCGAGTTTTTCCCACACAAAGAGGTTATTTTACAAGTATTTTCCATTGAAACTCGTCCGGTGAGTAAACTTTTCCCACACGTTGACTCAGTTTTTCCATGACACGAATTCCTTTGTGACTAAGTTTTCCCCTCTAGCGACTGAGTTTTACGATGAAACTACTGACAGTGACAAGGTTTTCTAGTTTTTCCCACACAAAGATGTTACTTTACTAGGATTTGCCGTGGAAATTCATTCGGTGACTAAGGTTTTACCATTAGTTGACTCATTAGTTCCATGGCACTAATTCCTTAGTGACTAAGTTTCCCCCTCCTGCGGCTGAGTTTTCCCTTAAGACTAGTCACAGTGGCCAGGTTTTCGAGTTATTCCAACACAAAGAGGTTATTTTACTAGGTTTTGCCATTGAAACGAGTCCATTGACTAAGGTTTTCCCATCCGGTGACTCATTTTTCCCATGACACTAATTCCTTAGTGACTAAGTTTTCCCCTCTTGTGATTGAGTTTTCCCGTGAGACTAGTCAAGGTGATGAGGTTCTCGAGTTTTTCCCACACAAAGAGGTTATTTTACAAGTATTTTCCATTGAAACTCGTCCGGTGAGTAAAAATTTTCCACACGGTGACTCATTTTTTCCATGACACGATTTCCTTTGTGACTAAGTTTTCCCCTCACGTGACTGAGTTTTCCCGTGAGACTAGTCAAGGTGATGAGGTTCTTGAGTTTTTCCCACACAAAGAGGTTATTTTAAAAGTATTTTCCATTGAAACTCGTCATGTGAGTAAACTTTTCCCACACGGTGACTCAGTTTTTCCATGACACGAATTCCTTTGTGACTAAGTTTTCCCCTCTAGCGACTGAGTTTTACGATGAAACTACTGACAGTGACAAGGTTTTCTAGTTTTTCCCACACAAAGATGTTACTTTACTAGGATTTGCCGTGGAAATTCATTCGGTGACTAAGGTTTTACCATTAGTTGACTCATTAGTCCCATGGCACTAATTCCTTAGTGACTAAGTTTCCCCCTCCTGCGGCTGAGTTTTCCCTTGAGACTAGTCACAGTGGCCAGGTTTTCGAGTTATTCCAACACAAAGAGGTTATTTTACTAGGTTTTGCCATTGAAACGAGTCCATTGACTAAGGTTTTCCCATCCGGTGACTCATTTTTCCCATGACACTAATTCCTTAGTGACTAAGTTTTCCCCTCTTGTGATTGAGTTTTCCCGTGAGACTAGTCAAGGTGATGAGGTTCTCGAGTTTTTCCCACACAAAGAGGTTATTTGACAAGTATTTTCCATTGAAACTCGTCCGGTGAGTAAAAATTTTCCACACGGTGACTCATTTTTCCCATGACACTAATTCCTTAGTGACAAAGTTTTCCCCTCACGTGACTGAGTTTTCCCGTGAGACTAGTCAAGGTGATGAGGTTCTTGAGTTTTTCCCACACAAAGAGGTTATTTTTAAAGTATTTTCCATTGAAACTCGTCATGTGAGTAAACTTTTCCCATCCGGTGACTCATTTTTTCCATAACACGAATTCCTTTGTGACTAAGTTTTCCCCTCCCGCGATGAGTTTTCCGATGGGACTACTGACAGTGTGACAAGGTTTTCTAGGTTTTCCCACACAAAGATGTTACTTTACTAGGATTTGCCTTGGAAACTCGTTCGGTGACTAAGGTTTTCCCATTAGTTGACTCATTAGTCCCATGGCACTAATTCCTTAGTGACTAAGTTTCCCCCTCCTATGGCTGAGTTTTCCCGTGAGACTACTCACAGTGGCAAGGTTTTCGAGTTATTCCAACAGAAAGAGGTTAATTACTAGGTTTTGCCATTGAAACTAGTCCATTGACTAAGGTTTTCCCATCCGGTGACTCATTTTTCCCATGACACTAATTCCTTAGTGACTAAGTTTTCCCCTCACGTGACTGAGTTTTCCCGTGAGACTAGTCAAGGTGGTGAGGTTGTCGAGTTTTTCCCACACAAAGAGGTTATTTTACAAGTATTTTCCATTGAAACTCGTCCGGTGAGTAAAATTTTCCCATCCAGTGACTCATTTTTTCCATGACACGAATTCCTTTGTGACTAAGTTTTCCCCTCCCGCGACTGAGTTTTCCGATGAGACTACTCACAGTGACAAGGTTTTCTAGTTTTTCCCACACAAAGATGTTACTTTACTAGGATTTGCCTTGGAAACTCGTTCGGTGACTAAGGTTTTCCCATTAGTTGACTCATTAGTCCCATGGCACTAATTCCTTAGTGACTAAGTTTCCCCCTCCTGTGGCAGAGTTTTCCCATGAGACTACTCACAGTGGCCAGGATTTCGAGTTATTCCAACAAAAAGAGGTTAATTACTAGGTTTTGCCATTGAAACTAGTCCATTGACTAAGGTTTTCCCATCCGGTGACTCATTTTTCCCATGACACTAATTCCTTAGTGACTAAATTTTCCTTTCACGTGACTGAGTTTTCCCTTGAGACTAATCAAGGTGATGAGGTTCTCGAGTTTTTCCCACACAAAGAGGTTATTTTACAAGTATTTTCCGTTGAAACTCGTCCGGTGAGTAAAATTTTCCCATCTGGTGACTCATTTTTTCCATAAAACGAATTCCTTTGTGACTAAGTTTTCCCCTCCTCGACTGAGTTTTCCGATGAGACTACTTACAGTGACAAGGTTTTCTAGTTTTTCCCACACAAAGATGTTACTTTACTAGGATTTGCCATGGAAACTCGTTCGGTGACTAAGGTTTTCCCATTAGTTGACTCATTAGTCCCATGGCACTAATTCCTTAGTGACTAAGTTTCCCCCTCCTGTGGCTGAGTTTTCCCATGAGACTACTCACAGTGGTCAGGTTTTCGAGTTATTCCAACACAAAGAGGTTAATATACTAGGTTTTTCCATTGAAACTAGTCCATTGACTAAGGTTTTCCCATCCGGTGACTCATTTTTCCCATGACACTAATTCCTTAGTGACTAAGTTTTCCCCTCACGTGACTGAGTTTTCACGTGAGACTAGTCAAGGTGATGAGGTTCTCGAGTTTTTGCCACACAAAGAGGTTATTTTACAAGTATTTTCCATTGAAACTCGTCCGGTGAGTAAAATTTTCCCATCCGGTGACTCATTTTTTCCATGACACGAAATCCTTTGCGACTAAGTTTTCCCCTCCCGCGACTGAGTTTTCCGATGAGACTACTGACAGTGACAAGGTTTTCTAGTTTTTCCCACACAATGATGTTACTTTACTAGGATTTGCCATGGAAACTCGTTCGGTGACTAAGGTTTTCCCATGACACTAATTCCTTAGTGACTAAGTTTTCCCCTCACGTGACTGAGTTTTCCCGTGAGACTAATCAAGGTGATGAGGTTCTCGAGTTTTTCACACCCACAGAGGTTATTTTACAAGTATTTTCCATTGAAACTCGTCCGGTGAGTAAAATTTTCCCATACAGTGACTCAGTTTTTCCATGACACGAATTCCTTTGTGACTAAGTTTTCCCCTCCAGCGACTGAGTTTTCTGATGAGACTACTCACAGTGACAAGGTTTTCTAGTTTTTCCCACACAAAGATGTTACTTTACTAGGATTTGCCATGGAAACTCGTTCGGTGACTAAGGTTTTCCCCTTAGTTGAGTCATTAGTCCCATGGGACTAATTCCTTAGTGACTAAGTTTCCCCCTCCTGTGACTGTGTTTTCCCATGAGACTACTCACAGTGGCCAGGTTTTCGAGTTATTCCAACACAAAGAGGTTATATTACTAGGTTTTGCCATTGAAACTAGTCCATTGACTAAGGTTTTCCCATCTGGTGACTCATTTTTCCCATGACACTAATTTCTTAGTGACTAAGTTTTCCCTTCACGTGACTGAGTTTTCCCGTGAGACTAGTCAAGGTGATGAGGTTCTCGAGTTTTTCCCACACAAAGAGGTTATTTTACAAGTATTTTCCGTTGAAACTCGTCCGGTGAGTAAAATTTTCCCATCTGGTGACTCATTTTTTCCATAAAACGAATTCCTTTGTGACTAAGTTTTCCCCTCCTCGACTGAGTTTTCCGATGAGACTACTTACAGTGACAAGGTTTTCTAGTTTTTCCCACACAAAGATGTTACTTTACTAGGATTTGCCATGGAAACTCGTTCGGTGACTAAGGTTTTCCCATTAGTTGACTCATTAGTCCCATGGCACTAATTCCTTAGTGACTAAGTTTCCCCCTCCTGTGGCTGAGTTTTCCCATGAGACTACTCACAGTGGTCAGGTTTTCGAGTTATTCCAACACAAAGAGGTTAATATACTAGGTTTTTCCATTGAAACTAGTCCATTGACTAAGGTTTTCCCATCCGGTGACTCATTTTTCCCATGACACTAATTCCTTAGTGACTAAGTTTTCCCCTCACGTGACTGAGTTTTCACGTGAGACTAGTCAAGGTGATGAGGTTCTCGAGTTTTTGCCACACAAAGAGGTTATTTTACAAGTATTTTCCATTGAAACTCGTCCGGTGAGTAAAATTTTCCCAAACGGTGACTCAGTTTTTCCATGACACGAATTCCTTTGTGACTAAGTTTTCCCCTCCCGCGACTGAGTTTTCCGATGAGACTGCTCACAGTGACAAGGTTTTCTAGTTTTTCCCACACAAAGATGTTACTTTACTAGGATTTGCCATGGAAACTCGTTCGGTGACTAAGGTTTTCCCATTAGTTGACTCATTAGTCCCATGGCACTAATTCCTTAGTGACTAAGTTTCCCCCTCCTGTGGCTGAGTTTTCCCATGAGACTACTCACAGTGGTCAGGTTTTCGAATTATTCCAACACAAAGAGGTTAATATACTAGGTTTTTCCATTGAAACTAGTCCATTGACTAAGGTTTTCCCATCCGGTGACTCATTTTTCCCATGACACTAATTCCTTAGTGACTAAGTTTTCCCCTCACGTGACTGAGTTTTCCCGTGAGACTAATCAAGGTGATGAGGTTCTCGAGTTTTTCACACCCACAGAGGTTATTTTACAAGTATTTTCCATTGAAACTCGTCCGGTGAGTAAAATTTTCCCATACAGTGACTCAGTTTTTCCATGACACGAATTCCTTTGTGACTAAGTTTTCCCCTCCAGCGACTGAGTTTTCTGATGAGACTACTCACAGTGACAAGGTTTTCTAGTTTTTCCCACACAAAGATGTTACTTTACTAAGATTTGCCATGGAAACTCGTTCGGTGACTAAGGTTTTCCCCTTAGTTGAGTCATTAGTCCCATGGGACTAATTCCTTAGTGACTAAGTTTCCCCCTCCTGTGACTGTGTTTTCCCATGAGACTACTCACAGTGGCCAGGTTTTCGAGTTATTCCAACACAAAGAGGTTATATTACAAGGTTTTGCCATTGAAACTAGTCCATTGACTAAGGTTTTCCCATCTGGTGACTCATTTTTCCCATGACACTAATTTCTTAGTGACTAAGTTTTCCCTTCACGTGACTGAGTTTTCCCGTGAGACTAGTCAAGGTGATGAGGTTCTCGAGTTTTTCCCACACAAAGAGGTTATTTTACAAGTATTTTCCGTTGAAACTCGTCCGGTGAGTAAAATTTTCCCATCTGGTGACTCATTTTTTCCATAAAACGAATTCCTTTGTGACTAAGTTTTCCCCTCCTCGACTGAGTTTTCCGATGAGACTACTTACAGTGACAAGGTTTTCTAGTTTTTCCCACACAAAGATGTTACTTTACTAGGATTTGCCATGGAAACTCGTTCGGTGACTAAGGTTTTCCCATTAGTTGACTCATTAGTCCCATGGCACTAATTCCTTAGTGACTAAGTTTCCCCCTCCTGTGGCTGAGTTTTCCCATGAGACTACTCACAGTGGTCAGGTTTTCGAGTTATTCCAACACAAAGAGGTTAATATACTAGGTTTTTCCATTGAAACTAGTCCATTGACTAAGGTTTTCCCATCCGGTGACTCATTTTTCCCATGACACTAATTCCTTAGTGACTAAGTTTTCCCCTCACGTGACTGAGTTTTCACGTGAGACTAGTCAAGGTGATGAGGTTCTCGAGTTTTTGCCACACAAAGAGGTTATTTTACAAGTATTTTCCATTGAAACTCGTCCGGTGAGTAAAATTATCCCAAACGGTGACTCAGTTTTTCCATGACACGAATTCCTTTGTGACTAAGTTTTCCCCTCCCGCGACTGAGTTTTCCGATGAGACTGCTCACAGTGACAAGGTTTTCGAGTTTTTCCCACACAAAGATGTTACTTTACTAGGATTTGCCATGGAAACTCGTTCGGTGACTAAGGTTTTCCCATTAGTTGACTCATTAGTCCCATGGCACTAATTCCTTAGTGACTAAGTTTCCCCCTCCTGTGGCTGAGTTTTCCCATGAGACTACTCACAGTGGTCAGGTTTTCGAATTATTCCAACACAAAGAGGTTAATATACTAGGTTTTTCCATTGAAACTAGTCCATTGACTAAGGTTTTCCCATCCGGTGACTCATTTTTCCCATGACACTAATTCCTTAGTGACTAAGTTTTCCCCTCACGTGACTGAGTTTTCCCGTGAGACTAATCAAGGTGATGAGGTTCTCGAGTTTTTCACACCCACAGAGGTTATTTTACAAGTATTTTCCATTGAAACTCGTCCGGTGAGTAAAATTTTCCCATACAGTGACTCAGTTTTTCCATGACACGAATTCCTTTGTGACTAAGTTTTCCCCTCCAGCGACTGAGTTTTCTGATGAGACTACTCACAGTGACAAGGTTTTCTAGTTTTTCCCACACAAAGATGTTACTTTACTAGGATTTGCCATGGAAACTCGTTCGGTGACTAAGGTTTTCCCCTTAGTTGAGTCATTAGTCCCATGGGACTAATTCCTTAGTGACTAAGTTTCCCCCTCCTGTGACTGTGTTTTCCCATGAGACTACTCACAGTGGCCAGGTTTTCGAGTTATTCCAACACAAAGAGGTTATATTACAAGGTTTTGCCATTGAAACTAGTCCATTGACTAAGGTTTTCCCATCTGGTGACTCATTTTTCCCATGACACTAATTTCTTAGTGACTAAGTTTTCCCTTCACGTGACTGAGTTTTCCCGTGAGACTAGTCAAGGTGATGAGGTTCTCGAGTTTTTCCCACACAAAGAGGTTATTTTACAAGTATTTTCCGTTGAAACTCGTCCGGTGAGTAAAATTTTCCCATCTGGTGACTCATTTTTTCCATAAAACGAATTCCTTTGTGACTAAGTTTTCCCCTCCTCGACTGAGTTTTCCGATGAGACTACTTACAGTGACAAGGTTTTCTAGTTTTTCCCACACAAAGATGTTACTTTACTAGGATTTGCCATGGAAACTCGTTCGGTGACTAAGGTTTTCCCATTAGTTGACTCATTAGTCCCATGGCACTAATTCCTTAGTGACTAAGTTTCCCCCTCCTGTGGCTGAGTTTTCCCATGAGACTACTCACAGTGGTCAGGTTTTCGAGTTATTCCAACACAAAGAGGTTAATATACTAGGTTTTTCCATTGAAACTAGTCCATTGACTAAGGTTTTCCCATCCGGTGACTCATTTTTCCCATGACACTAATTCCTTAGTGACTAAGTTTTCCCCTCACGTGACTGAGTTTTCACGTGAGACTAGTCAAGGTGATGAGGTTCTCGAGTTTTTGCCACACAAAGAGGTTATTTTACAAGTATTTTCCATTGAAACTCGTCCGGTGAGTAAAATTTTCCCAAACGGTGACTCAGTTTTTCCATGACACGAATTCCTTTGTGACTAAGTTTTCCCCTCCCGCGACTGAGTTTTCCGATGAGACTGCTCACAGTGACAAGGTTTTCGAGTTTTTCCCACACAAAGATGTTACTTTACTAGGATTTGCCATGGAAACTCGTTCGGTGACTAAGGTTTTCCCATTAGTTGACTCATTAGTCCCATGGCACTAATTCCTTAGTGACTAAGTTTCCCCCTCCTGTGGCTGAGTTTTCCCATGAGACTACTCACAGTGGTCAGGTTTTCGAATTATTCCAACACAAAGAGGTTAATATACTAGGTTTTTCCATTGAAACTAGTCCATTGACTAAGGTTTTCCCATCCGGTGACTCATTTTTCCCATGACACTAATTCCTTAGTGACTAAGTTTTCCCCTCACGTGACTGAGTTTTCCCGTGAGACTAATCAAGGTGATGAGGTTCTCGAGTTTTTCACACCCACAGAGGTTATTTTACAAGTATTTTCCATTGAAACTCGTCCGGTGAGTAAAATTTTCCCATACAGTGACTCAGTTTTTCCATGACACGAATTCCTTTGTGACTAAGTTTTCCCCTCCAGCGACTGAGTTTTCTGATGAGACTACTCACAGTGACAAGGTTTTCTAGTTTTTCCCACACAAAGATGTTACTTTACTAGGATTTGCCATGGAAACTCGTTCGGTGACTAAGGTTTTCCCCTTAGTTGAGTCATTAGTCCCATGGGACTAATTCCTTAGTGACTAAGTTTCCCCCTCCTGTGACTGTGTTTTCCCATGAGACTACTCACAGTGGCCAGGTTTTCGAGTTATTCCAACACAAAGAGGTTATATTACTAGGTTTTGCCATTGAAACTAGTCCATTGACTAAGGTTTTCCCATCTGGTGACTCATTTTTCCCATGACACTAATTTCTTAGTGACTAAGTTTTCCCTTCACGTGACTGAGTTTTCCCGTGAGACTAGTCAAGGTGATGAGGTTCTCGAGTTTTTCCCACACAAAGAGGTTATTTTACAAGTATTTTCCGTTGAAACTCGTCCGGTGAGTAAAATTTTCCCATCTGGTGACTCATTTTTTCCATAAAACGAATTCCTTTGTGACTAAGTTTTCCCCTCCTCGACTGAGTTTCCGATGAGACTACTTACAGTGACAAGGTTTTCTAGTTTTTCCCACACAAAGATGTTACTTTACTAGGATTTGCCATGGAAACTCGTTCGGTGACTAAGGTTTTCCCATTAGTTGACTCATTAGTCCCATGGCACTAATTCCTTAGTGACTAAGTTTCCCCCTCCTGTGGCTGAGTTTTCCCATGAGACTACTCACAGTGGTCAGGTTTTCGAGTTATTCCAACACAAAGAGGTTAATATACTAGGTTTTTCCATTGAAACTAGTCCATTGACTAAGGTTTTCCCATCCGGTGACTCATTTTTCCCATGACACTAATTCCTTAGTGACTAAGTTTTCCCCTCACGTGACTGAGTTTTCACGTGAGACTAGTCAAGGTGATGAGGTTCTCGAGTTTTTGCCACACAAAGAGGTTATTTTACAAGTATTTTCCATTGAAACTCGTCCGGTGAGTAAAATTTTCCCAAACGGTGACTCAGTTTTTCCATGACACGAATTCCTTTGTGACTAAGTTTTCCCCTCCCGCGACTGAGTTTTCCGATGAGACTGCTCACAGTGACAAGGTTTTCTAGTTTTTCCCACACAAAGATGTTACTTTACTAGGATTTGCCATGGAAACTCGTTCGGTGACTAAGGTTTTCCCATTAGTTGACTCATTAGTCCCATGGCACTAATTCCTTAGTGACTAAGTTTCCCCCTCCTGTGGCTGAGTTTTCGCATGAGACTACTCACAGTGGTCAGGTTTTCGAATTATTCCAACACAAAGAGGTTAATATACTAGGTTTTTCCATTGAAACTAGTCCATTGACTAAGGTTTTCCCATCCGGTGACTCATTTTTCCCATGACACTAATTCCTTAGTGACTAAGTTTTCCCCTCACGTGACTGAGTTTTCCCGTGAGACTAATCAAGGTGATGAGGTTCTCGAGTTTTTCACACCCACAGAGGTTATTTTACAAGTATTTTCCATTGAAACTCGTCCGGTGAGTAAAATTTTCCCATACAGTGACTCAGTTTTTCCATGACACGAATTCCTTTGTGACTAAGTTTTCCCCTCCAGCGACTGAGTTTTCTGATGAGACTACTCACAGTGACAAGGTTTTCTAGTTTTTCCCACACAAAGATGTTACTTTACTAGGATTTGCCATGGAAACTCGTTCGGTGACTAAGGTTTTCCCCTTAGTTGAGTCATTAGTCCCATGGGACTAATTCCTTAGTGACTAAGTTTCCCCCTCCTGTGACTGTGTTTTCCCATGAGACTACTCACAGTGGCCAGGTTTTCGAGTTATTCCAACACAAAGAGGTTATATTACTAGGTTTTGCCATTGAAACTAGTCCATTGACTAAGGTTTTCCCATCTGGTGACTCATTTTTCCCATGACACTAATTTCTTAGTGACTAAGTTTTCCCTTCACGTGACTGAGTTTTCCCGTGAGACTAGTCAAGGTGATGAGGTTCTCGAGTTTTTCCCACACAAAGAGGTTATTTTACAAGTATTTTCCGTTGAAACTCGTCCGGTGAGTAAAATTTTCCCATCTGGTGACTCATTTTTTCCATAAAACGAATTCCTTTGTGACTAAGTTTTCCCCTCCTCGACTGAGTTTTCCGATGAGACTACTTACAGTGACAAGGTTTTCTAGTTTTTCCCACACAAAGATGTTACTTTACTAGGATTTGCCATGGAAACTCGTTCGGTGACTAAGGTTTTCCCATTAGTTGACTCATTAGTCCCATGGCACTAATTCCTTAGTGACTAAGTTTCCCCCTCCTGTGGCTGAGTTTTCCCATGAGACTACTCACAGTGGTCAGGTTTTCGAGTTATTCCAACACAAAGAGGATAATTTACTAGGTTTTGCCATTGAAACTAGTCCATTGACTAAGGTTTTCCCATCCGGTGACTCATTTTTCCCATGACACTAATTCCTTAGTGACTAAGTTTTCCCCTCACGTGACTGAGTTTTCCCGTGAGACTAGTTAAGGTGATGAGGTTCCCGAGTTTTTCCCACACAAAGAGGTTATTTTACAAGTATTTTCCATTGAAACTCGTCCGGTGAGTAAAAGTTTCCCATCCGGTGACACATTTTTTCCATGACACGAATTCCTTTGTGACTAAGTTTTCCCCTCCCGCGACTGAGTTTTCCGATGAGACTGCTCACAGTGACAAGGTTTTCGAGTTTTTCCCACACAAAGATGTTACTTTACTAGGATTTGCCATGGAAACTCGTTCGGTGACTAAGGTTTTCCCATTAGTTGACTCATTAGTCCCATGGCACTAATTCCTTAGTGACTAAGTTTCCCCCTCCTGTGGCTGAGTTTTCCCATGAGACTACTCACAGTGGTCAGGTTTTCGAGTTATTCCAACACAAAGAGGTTAATATACTAGGTTTTTCCATTGAAACTAGTCCATTGACTAAGGTTTTCCCATCCGGTGACTCATTTTTCCCATGACACTAATTCCTTAGTGACTAAGTTTTCCCCTCACGTGACTGAGTTTTCACGTGAGACTAGTCAAGGTGATGAGGTTCTCGAGTTTTTGCCACACAAAGAGGTTAGTTTACAAGTATTTTCCATTGAAACTCGTCCGGTGAGTAAAATTTTCCCATCCGGTGACTCATTTTTTCCATGACACGAAATCCTTTGCGACTAAGTTTTCCCCTCCCGCGACTGAGTTTTCCGATGAGACTACTGACAGTGACAAGGTTTTCTAGTTTTTCCCACACAAAGATGTTACTTTACTAGGATTTGCCATGGAAACTCGTTCGGTGACTAAGGTTTTCCCATTAGTTGACTCATTAGTCCCATGGCACTAATTCCTTAGTGACTAAGTTTCCCCCTCCTGTGGCTGAGTTTTCCCAAGAGACTACTCACAGTGGCCAGGTTTTCGAGTTATTCCAACACAAAGAGGATAATTTACTAGGTTTTGCCATTGAAACTAGTCCATTGACTAAGGTTTTCCCATCCGGTGACTCATTTTTCCCATGACACTAATTCCTTAGTGACTAAGTTTTCCCCTCACGTGACTGAGTTTTCCCGTGAGACTAGTTAAGGTGATGAGGTTCCCGAGTTTTTCCCACACAAAGAGGTTATTTTACAAGTATTTTCCATTGAAACTCGTCCGGTGAGTAAAAGTTTCCCATCCGGTGACACATTTTTTCCATGACACGAATTCCTTTGTGACTAAGTTTTCCCCTCCCGCGACTGAGTTTTCCGATGAGACTGCTCACAGTGACAAGGTTTTCGAGTTTTTCCCACACAAAGATGTTACTTTACTAGGATTTGCCATGGAAACTCGTTCGGTGACTAAGGTTTTCCCATTAGTTGACTCATTAGTCCCATGGCACTAATTCCTTAGTGACTAAGTTTCCCCCTCCTGTGGCTGAGTTTTCCCATGAGACTACTCACAGTGGTCAGGTTTTCGAGTTATTCCAACACAAAGAGGATAATTTACTAGGTTTTGCCATTGAAACTAGTCCATTGACTAAGGTTTTCCCATCCGGTGACTCATTTTTCCCATGACACTAATTCCTTAGTGACTAAGTTTTCCCCTCACGTGACTGAGTTTTCCCGTGAGACTAGTTAAGGTGATGAGGTTCCCGAGTTTTTCCCACACAAAGAGGTTATTTTACAAGTATTTTCCATTGAAACTCGTCCGGTGAGTAAAAGTTTCCCATCCAGTGACACATTTTTTCCATGACACGAATTCCTTTGTGACTAAGTTTTCCCCTCCCGCGACTGAGTTTTCCGATGAGGCTGCTCACAGTGACAAGGTTTTCGAGTTTTTCCCACACAAAGATGTTACTTTACTAGGATTTGCCATGGAAACTCGTTCGGTGACTAAGGTTTTCCCATTAGTTGACTCATTAGTCCCATGGCACTAATTCCTTAGTGACTAAGTTTCCCCCTCCTGTGGCTGAGTTTTCCCATGAGACTACTCACAGTGGTCAGGTTTTCGAGTTATTCCAACACAAAGAGGTTAATATACTAGGTTTTTCCATTGAAACTAGTCCATTGACTAAGGTTTTCCCATCCGGTGACTCATTTTTCCCATGACACTAATTCCTTAGTGACTAAGTTTTCCCCTCACGTGACTGAGTTTTCACGTGAGACTAGTCAAGGTGATGAGGTTCTCGAGTTTTTCCCACACAAAGAGGTTATTTTACAAGTATTTTCCATTGAAACTCGTCCGGTGAGTAAAATTTTCCCATACGGTGACTCATTTTTTCCATGACACGAAATCCTTTGCGACTAAGTTTTCCCCTCCCGCGACTGAGTTTTCCGATGAGACTACTGACAGTGACAAGGTTTTCTAGTTTTTCCCACACAAAGATGTTACTTTACTAGGATTTGCCATGGAAACTCGTTCGGTGACTAAGGTTTTCCCATTAGTTGACTCATTAGTCCCATGGCACTAATTCCTTAGTGACTAAGTTTCCACCTCCTGTGGCTGAGTTTTCCCAAGAGACTACTCACAGTGGCCAGGTTTTCGAGTTATTCCAACACAAAGAGGATAATTTACTAGGTTTTGCCATTGAAACTAGTCCATTGACTAAGGTTTTCCCATCCGGTGACTCATTTTTCCCATGACACTAATTCCTTAGTGACTAAGTTTTCCCCTCACGTGACTGAGTTTTCCCGTGAGACTAGTTAAGGTGATGAGGTTCCCGAGTTTTTCCCACACAAAGAGGTTATTTTACAAGTATTTTCCATTGAAACTCGTCCGGTGAGTAAAAGTTTCCCATCCGGTGACACATTTTTTCCATGACACGAATTCCTTTGTGACTAAGTTTTCCCCTCCCGCAACTGAGTTTTCCGATGAGACTGCTCACAGTGACAAGGTTTTCGAGTTTTTCCCACACAAAGATGTTACTTTACTAGGATTTGCCATGGAAACTCGTTCGGTGACTAAGGTTTTCCCATTAGTTGACTCATTAGTCCCATGGCACTAATTCCTTAGTGACTAAGTTTCCCCCTCCTCTGGCAGAGTTTTCCCATGAGACTACTCACAGTGGCCAGGTTTTCGAGTTATTCCAACACAAAGAGGTTAATTACTAGGTTTTTCAATTGAAACTAGTCCATTGACTAAGGTTTTCCCATCGTGTGACTCATTTTTCCCATGACACTAATTCCTTAGTGACTAAGTTTTCCCGTCACATGACTGAGTTTTCCCGTGAGACTAGTCAAGGTGGTGAGGTTGTCGAGTTTTTCCCACACAAAGAGGTTATTTTACAAGTATTTTCCATTGAAACTCGTCCGGTGAGTAAAATTTTCCCATCCGGTGACTCATTTTTTCGATGACACGAAATCCTTTGTGACTATGTTTTCCCCTCATGTGACTGAGTTTTCCCGTGAGACTAGTCAAGGTGATGAGGTTCTCGAGTTTTTCCCACCCACAGAGGTTATTTTACAAGTATTTTCCATTGAAACTCGTCCGGTGAGTAAAATTATCCCATATGGTGACTCAGTTTTTCCATGACACAAATTCCTTTGTGACTAAGTTTTCCCCTCCAGCGACTGAGTTTTCTGATGAGACTACTCACAGTGACAAGGTTTTCTAG
Organism: Acmispon strigosus; assembly: GCA_030819835.1. Taxonomy (NCBI): domain Eukaryota; kingdom Viridiplantae; phylum Streptophyta; class Magnoliopsida; order Fabales; family Fabaceae; genus Acmispon; species Acmispon strigosus. Next base: position 68,326,784 of record JAUAMA010000002.1, on the reverse strand, counting down.
TTTTTCCCACACAAAGATGTTACCTTACTAGGATTTGCCATGGAAACTCGTTCGGTGACTAAGGTTTTCCCCTTAGTTGAGTTATTAGTCCCATGGCACTAATTCCTTAGTGACTAAGTTTCCCCCTCCTGTGGCTGTGTTTTCCCATGAGACTACTCACACTGGCCAGGTTTTCGAGTTATTCCAACACAAAGAGGTTATATTACTAGGTTTTGCCATTGAAACTAGTCCATTGACTAAGGTTTTCCCATCTGGCGACTCATTTTTCCCATGACACTAATTTCTTAGTGACTAAGTTTTCCCTTCACGTGACTGAGTTTTCCCGTGAGACTAGTCAAGGTGATGAGGTTCTCGAGTTTTTCCCACACAAAGAGGTTATTTTACAAGTATTTTCCGTTGAAACTCGTCCGGTGAGTAAAATTTTCCCATCTGGTGACTCATTTTTTCCATAAAACGAATTCCTTTGTGACTAAGATTTCCCCTCCTCGACTGAGTTTTCCGATGAGACTACTTACAGTGACAAGGTTTTCTAGTTTTTCCCACACAAAGATGTTACTTTACTAGGATTTGCCATGGAAACTCGTTCGGTGACTAAGGTTTTCCCATTAGTTGACTCATTAGTCCCATGGCACTAATTCCTTAGTGACTAAGTTTCCCCCTCCTGTGGCTGAGTTTTCCCATGAGACTACTCACAGTGGTCAGGTTTTCGAGTTATTCCAACACAAAGAGGTTAATATACTAGGTTTTTCCATTGAAACAAGTCCATTGACTAAGGTTTTCCCATCCGGTGACTCATTTTTCCCATGACACTAATTCCTTAGTGACTAAGTTTTCCCCTCACGTGACTGAGTTTTCACGTGAGACTAGTCAAGGTGATGAGGTTCTCGAGTTTTTGCCACACAAAGAGGTTATTTTACAAGTATTTTCCATTGAAACTCGTCCGGTGAGTAAAATTTTCCCATTCGGTGACCCATTTTTTCCATGACACGAATTCCTTTGTGACTAAGTTTTCACCTCCCGCGACACAGTTTTCTGATGAGACTACTCACAGTGACAAGGTTTTCTAGTTTTTCCCACACAAATATGTTACTTTACTAGGATTTGCCATGGAAACTCGTTCGGTGACTAAGGTTTTCCAATTAGTTGACTCATTAGTCCCATGGCACTAATTCCTTAGTGACTAAGTTTCCCCCTCCTGTGGCTGAGTTTTCCCATGAGACTACTCACAGTGGTCAGGTTTTCGAGTTATTCCAACACAAAGAGGTTAATATACTAGGTTTTTCCATTGAAACAAGTCCATTGACTAAGATTTTCCCATCCGGTGACTCATTTTTCCGACGACACTAATTCCTTAGTGACTAAGTTTTCCCCTCACGTGACTGAGTTTTCCCGTGAGACTAGTCAAGGTGATGAGGTTCTCGAGTTTTTCCCACACAAAGAGGTTATTTTACAAGTATTTTCCATTGAAACTCGTCCGGTGAGTAAAATTTTCCCATCCGGTGACTCATTTTTTCCATGACACGAATTCCTTTATGACTAAGTTTTCCCCTCCCGCGATTGAGTTTTCCGATGAGACAACTCAAAGTGACAAGGTTTTCTAGTTTTTCCCACACAAAGATGTTACTTTACTAGGATTTGCCATGGAAACTCGTTCGGTGACTAAGGTTTTCCCATTAGTTGACTCATTAGTCCCATGGCACTAATTCCTTAGTGACTATGTTTCCCCCTCCTTTGGCTGAGTTTTCGCATGAGACTACTCACAGTGGCCAGGTTTTCGAGTTATTCCTACACAAAGAGGTTAATTACAAGGTTTTGCCATTGAAACTAGTCCATTGACTAAGGTTTTCCCATCCGGTGACTCATTTTTCCCATGACACTAATTCCTTAGTGACTAAGTTTTCCCCTCACGTGACTGAGTTTTCCCGTGAGACTAGTCAAGGTGATGAGGTTCTCGATATTTTCCCACCCAAAGAGGTTATTTTACAAGTATTTTCCATTGAAACTCGTCTGGTGAGTAAAATTTTCCCATCCGGTGACTCATTTTTTCCATGACACGAATTCCTTTATGACTAAGTTTTCCCCTCCCGCGATTGAGTTTTCCGATGAGACAACTCAAAGTGACAAGGTTTTCTAGATTTTCCCACACAAAGATGTTACTTTACTAGGATTTGCCAGGGAAACTCGTTCGGTGACTTAGGTTTTCCAATTAGTTGACTCATTAGTCCCATGGCACTAATTCCTTAGTGACTAAGTTTCCCCCTCCTGTGTGAGTTTTCGCATGAGACTACTCACAGTGGCCAAGTTTTCGAGTTATTCCAACACAAAGAGGTTAATTACAAGGTTTTTCCATTGAAACTAGTCCATTGACTAAGGTTTTCCCATCCAGTGACTCATTTTTCCCAAGACACTAATTCCTTAGTGACTAAGTTTTCCCCTCACGTGACTGAGTTTTCCCGTGAGACTAGTCAAGGTGATGAGGTTCTCGATATTTTCCCACCCAAAGAGGTTATTTTACAAGTATTTTCCATTGAAACTCGTCCGGTGAGTAAAAGTTTCCCAAACGGTGACTCAGTTTTTCCATGACACGAATTCCTTTGTGACTAAGTTTTCCCCTCCCGCGACTGAGTTTTCCGATGAGTCTACTCACAGTGACAAGGTTTTCGCGTTTTTCCCACACAAAGATGTTACATTACTAGGATTTGCCATGGAAACTCGTTCGGTGACTAAGGTTTTCCCATTAGTTGACTCATTAGTCCCATGGAACTAATTCCTTAGTGACTAAGTTTCCCCCTCCTGTGGCTGAGTTTTCCCATTAGACTACTCACAGTGGTCAGGTTTTCGAGTTATTCCAACAAAAAGAGGTTATTTTACTAGGTTTTGCCATTGAAACTAGTGCATTGAGTAAGGTTTTCCCATCCGGTGACTCATTTTTCCCATGACACTAATTTCTTAGTGACTAAGTTTTCCCCTCACGTGACTAAGTTTTCCCGTGAGACTAGTCAAGGTGATGAGGTTCTCGAGTTTTTCCCACACAAAGAGGTTATTTTACAAGTATTTTCCATTGAAACTCGTCCAGTGAGTAAAATTTTCCCAAACGGTGACTCAGTTTTTCCATGACACGAATTTCTTTGTGACTAAGTTTTCCCCTCCCGCGACTGAGTTTTCTGATGAGACTGCTCACAGTGACAAGGTTTTATAGTTTTTCCCATCCAAAGAGGTTATTTTACAAGTATTTTCCATTGAAACTCGTCCGGTGAGTAAAATTTTCCCAAACGGTGACTCAGTTTTTCCATGACACGAATTCCTTTGTGACTAAATGTTACTTTACTAGGATTTGCCATGGAAACTCGTTTGGTGACTAAGGTTTTCCCCTTAGTTGAGTCATTAGTCCCATGGTACTAATTCCTTAGTGACTAAGTTCCCCCCTCCTGTGGCTGTGTTTTCCCATGAGACCACTCACAGTGGCCAGGTTTTCGAGTTATTCCAACACAAAGAGGTTAATTTACCAGGTTTTGCCATTGAAACTAGTCCATTGAGTAAGGTTTTCCCATCCGGTGACTCATTTTTCCCATGACACTAATTTCTTAGTGACTAAGTTTTCCCTCACGTGACTGAGTTTTCCCGTGAGACTAGTCAAGGTGATGAGGTTCTCGAGTTTTTCCCACACAAAGAGGTTATTTTACAAGTATTTTCCATTGAAACTCGTCCGGTGCGTAAAATTTTCCCATCCGGTGACTCATTTTTTTCCATAAAACGACTTCCTTTGTGACTAAGTTTTCCCCTCCTGCGACTGATTTTTCCGATGAGACTACTCACAGTGACAAGGTTTTCTAGTTTTTCCCACCCAAAGAGGTTATTTTACAAGTATTTTCCATTGAAACTCGTCCAGTGAGTAAAATTTTCCCAAACGGTGACTCAGTTTTTCCATGACACGAATTTCTTTGTGACTATGTTTTCCCCTCCCGCGACTGAGTTTTCCGATGAGACTGCTCACAGTGACAAGGTTTTCTAGTTTTTCCCACACAAATTTGTTACTTTACTAGGATTTGCCATGGAAACTCGTTCGGTGACTAAGGTTTTCCCATTAGTTGACTCATTAGTCCCATGGCACTAATTCCTTAGTGACTAAGTTTCCCCCTCCTGTGGCTGAGTTTTCCCATGAGACTACTCACAGTGGTCAGGTTTTCGAGTTATTCCAACACAAAGAGGTTAATTTACTAGGTTTTGCCATTGAACCTAATCCATTGACAAAGGTTTTCCCATCCGGTGACTCATTTTTCCCATGACACTAATTCCTTAGTGACTAAGTTTTCCCCTCACGTGACTGAGTTTTCCCGTGAGACTAGTCAAGGTGATGAGGTTCTCGATATTTTCCCACCAAAGAGGTAATTTTACTAGTATATTCCATTGAAACTCGTCCGGTGAGTAAAATTTTCCCAAACGGTGACTCAGTTTTTCAATGACATGAATTCCTTTGTGACTAAGTTTGCCCTCCCGCGACTGAGTTTTCCGATGAGACTGCTCATAGTGACAAGGTTTTCGAGTTTTTCCCACATAAAGATGTTACTTTTCTAGGATTTGCCATGGAAACTCGTTCGGTGACTAAGGTTTTCCCATTAGTTGACTCATTAGTCCCATGACACTAATTCCTTAGTGACTAAGTTTCCCCCTCCTGTGGCTGAGTTTTCCCATGAGACTACTCACAGTGGTCAGGTTTTCGAGTTATTCCAACACAAGAGGTTATTTTACTAGGTTTTGCCATTGAAACTAGTCCATTGACTAAGGTTTTCTTATCCGGTGAGTCATTTTTCCAATGACACTAATTCCTTAGTGACTAAGTTTTCCACTCACGTGACTGAGTTTTCCCGTGAGACTAGTCAAGGTGATGAGGTTCTCGAGTTTTTCCCACACAAAGAGGTTATTTAACAAGTATTTTCCGTTGAAACTCGTCCGGTGAGTAAAATTTTCCCATCCGGTGACTCATTTTTTCCATGACACGAATTCCTTTGTGACTAAGTTTTCCCCTCCCGCGACTGAGTTTTCCGATGAGACTACTCAAAGTGACAAGGTTTTCTAGTTTTTCCCACACAAATATGTTACTTTACTAGGACTTGCCATGGAAACTCGTTCGGTGACTAAGGTTTTCCCATTAGTTGACACATTAGTCCCATGGCACTAATTCCTTAGTGACTAAGTTTCCCCCTCCTGTGGCTGAGTTTTCCCATGAGACTACTAACAGTGGTCAGGTTTTCGAGTTATTCCAACACAAAGAGGTTATTTTACTAGGTTTTGCCATTGAAACTAGTCCATTGACTAAGGTTTTCCCATCCAGTGACTCATTTTTCCCATGACACTAATTCCTTAGTGACTAAGTTTTCCCCTCACGTGACTGAGTTTTCCCGTGAGACTAGTCAAGGTGATGAGGTTCTCGAGTTTTTCCCACACAAAGAGGTTATTTAACAACTATTTTCCATTGAAACTCGTCCGGTGAGTAAAATTTTCCCAAACAGTGACTCAGTTTTTCCATGACACGAATTCCTTTGTGACTAAGTTTTCCCCTCCAGCGACTGAGTTTTCCGATGAGACTACTCACAGTGACAAGGTTTTCTAGTTTTTCCCACATAAATTTGTTACTTTACTAGGATTTCCCATGGAAACTCGTTCGGTGACTAAGGTTTTCCCATTAGTTGACTCTTTAGTCCCATGGCACTAATTCCTTCGTGACTAAGTTTCCCCCTCCTGTGGCTAAGTTTTCCCATGAGACTACTCACAGTGGTCAGGTTTTCGAGTTATTCCAACACAAAGAGGTTAATTTACTAGGTTTTGCCATTGAACCTAATCCATTGACTAAGGTTTTCCCATCCGGTGACTCATTTTTCCCATGACACTAATTCCTTAGTGACTAAGTTTTCCCCTCACGTGACTGAGTTTTCCCGTGAGACTAGTCAAGGTGATGAGATTCTCGAGTTTTTCCCACACAAAGAGGTTATTTAACCAGTATTTTCCATTGAAACTCGTCCGGTGAGTAAAATTTTCCCATCCGGTGACTCATTTTTTCCATGACACGAATTCCTTTGTGACTAAGTTTTCCCCTCCCGCGACTGAGTTTTCCGATGAGACTACTCATAGTGACAAGGTTTTCTAGTTTTTCCCACATAAATTTGTTACTTTACTAGGATTTGCCATGGAAACTCGTTCGGTGACTAAGGTTTTTCCATTAGTTGACTCATTAGTCCCATGGCACTAATTCCTTAGTGACAAAGTTTCCCCCTCCTGTGGCTGAGTTTTCCCATGAGACTACTCACAGTGGTCAGGTTTTCGAGTTATTCCAACACAAAGAGGTTAATTTACTAGGTTTTGCCATTGAACCTAATCCATTGACAAAGGTTTTCCCATCCGGTGACTCATTTTTCCCATGACACTAATTCCTTAGTGACTAAGTTTTCCCCTCACGTGACTGAGTTTTCCCGTGAGACTAGTCAAGGTGATGAGGTTCTCGATATTTTCCCACCAAAGAGGTTATTTTACTAGTATTTTCCATTGAAACTCGTCCGGTGAGTAAAATTTTCCCAAACGGTGACTCAGTTTTTCCATGACACGAATTCCTTTGTGACTAAGTTTTCCCCTCCCGCGACTAGGTTTTCCGATGAGACTGCTCACAGTGACAAGGTTTTCGAGTTTTTTCCACACAAAGATGTGACTTTACTAGGATTTGCTAGGATTTGCCATTAGTTGACTCATTAGTCCCATGGCACTAATTCCTTAGTGACTATGTTTCCCCCTCTTGTGGCTGAGTTTTCCCATGAGACTACTCACAGTGGCAAGGTTTTCGAGTTATTCTAACACAAAGAGGTTAATTTACTAGGTTTTGCCATTGAAACTAGTCCATTGACTAAGATTTTCCCATCCGGTGACTCATTTTTCCGATGACACTAATTCCTTAGTGACTAAGTTTTCCCCTCACGTGACTGAGTTTTCCCGTGAGACTAGTCAAGGTGATAAGGTTCCCGAGTTTTTCCCACCCAAAGAGGTTATTTTACAAGTATTTTCCATTGAAACTCGTCCGGTGTGTAAAATTTTCCCATCCGGTGACTCATTTTTTCCATGACACGAATTCCTTTGTGACTAAGTTTTCCCCTCCTGCGACTGAGTTTTCCGATGAGACTACTCACAGTGACAAGGTTTTCGAGTTTTTCCCACACAAATATGTTACTTTACTAGGATTTGCCATGGAAACTCGTTCGGTGACTAAGGTTTTCCCATTAGTTGACTCATTAGTCCCATGGCACTAATTCCTTAGTGCTAAGTTTCCCCCTCTTGTGGCTGAGTTTTCCCATGAGACTAGTCACAGTGGCCAGGTTTTCGAGTTATTCCAACACAAAGAGGTTATGTTACTAGGTTTTTCCATTGAAACTAGTCCATTGACTAAGGTTTTCCCATCCGGTGAGTCATTTTTCCCATGACACTAATTCCTTAGTGACTAAGTTTTCCCCTCACGTGACTGAGTTTTCCCGTGAGACTAGTCAAGGTGATGAGGTTCTCGAGTTTTTCCCACACAAAGAGGTTATTAAACAAGTATTTTCCATTGAAACTCGTCCGGTGAGTAAAATTTTCCCATCCGGTGACTCATTTTTTCCATGACACGAATTCCTTTGTGACTAAGTTTTCCCCTCCCGCGACTGAGTTTTCGATGAGACTACTCACAGTGACAAGGTTTTCTAGTTTTTCCCACACAAATATGTTACTTTACTAGGACTTGCCATGGTAACTCGTTCGGTGACTCAGGTTTTCCCATTAGTTGACTCATTAGTCCCATGGCACTAATTCCTTAGTGACTAAGTTTCCCCCTCCTGTGGCTGAGTTTTCCCATGAGACTACTCACAGTGGTCAGGTTTTCGAGTTATTCCAACACAAAGAGGTTAATTTACTAGGTTTTGCCATTAAACCTAGTCAATTGACTAAGGTTTTCCCTTCCGGTGACTCATTTTTCCCATGACACTAATTCCTTAGTGACTAAGTTTTCCCCTCACGTGACTGAGTTTTCCCGTGAGACTAGTCAAGGTGATGAGGTTCTCGATATTTTCCCACCAAAGAGGTTATTTTACAAGTATTTTCCATTGAAACTCGTCCGGTGAGTAAAATTTTCCCAAACGGTGACTAAGTTTTTCCATGACACGAATTCATTTGTGACTAAGTTTTCCCCTCCCGCGACTGAGTTTTCCGATGAGACTGCTCACAGTGACAAGGTTTTCGAGTTTTTCCCACACAAAGATGTTACTTTACTAGGATTTGCCATGGAAACTCGTTCGGTGACTAAGGTTTTTCCATTAGTTGACTCATTAGTCCCATGGCACTAATTCCTTAGTGACAAAGTTTCCCCCTCCTGTGGCTGAGTTTTCCCATGAGACTACTCACAGTGGTCAGGTTTTCGAGTTATTCCAACACAAAGAGGTTAATTTACTAGGTTTTGCCATTGAACCTAATCCATTGACAAAGGTTTTCCCATCCGGTGACTCATTTTTCCCATGACACTAATTCCTTAGTGACTAAGTTTTCCCCTCACGTGACTGAGTTTTCCCGTGAGACTAGTCAAGGTGATGAGGTTCTCGATATTTTCCCACCAAAGAGGTTATTTTACTAGTATTTTCCATTGAAACTCGTCCGGTGAGTAAAATTTTCCCAAACGGTGACTCAGTTTTTCCATGACACGAATTCCTTTGTGACTAAGTTTTCCCCTCCCGCGACTAGGTTTTCCGATGAGACTGCTCACAGTGACAAGGTTTTCGAGTTTTTCCCACACAAAGATGTTACTTTACTAGGATTTGCCATGGAAACTCGTTCGGTGACTAAGGTTTTTCTATTAGTTGACTCATTAGTCCCATGGCAATAATTCATTAGTGACTAGGTTTCCCCCTCCTGTGGCTGAGTTTTCCCATGAGACTACTCACAGTGGTCAGGTTTTCGAGTTATTCCAACACAAGAGGTTATTTTACTAGGTTTTGCCATTGAAACTAGTCCATTGACTAAGGTTTTCCCATCCGGTGAGTCATTTTTCCCATGACACTAATTCCTTATTGACTAAGTTTTACCCTCACGTGACTGAGTTTTCCCGTGAGACTAGTCAAGGTGATGAGGTTCTCGAGTTTTTCCCACACAAAGAGGTTATTTAACAACTATTTTCCATTGAAACTCGTCCGGTGAGTAAAATTTTCCCATCCGGTGACACATTTTTTCCATGACACGAATTCCTTTGTGACTAAGTTTTCCCCTCTGGCGACTGAGTTTTCGGATGAGACTGCTCACAGTGACATGGTTTTCGAGTTTTTCCCACACAAAGATGTTACTTTACTAGGATTTGCCATGGAAACTCGTTCGATGACTAAGGTTTTCCCATTAGTTGACTCATTAGTCTCATGGCACTAATTCCTTAGTGACTAAGTTTCCCCCTCCTGTGGCTAAGTTTTCCCATGAGACTACTCACAGTTTCCAGGTTTTCGAGTTATTCCAACACAAAGAGGTTATTTTACTAGGTTTTTCCATTGAAACTAGTCCATTGACTTAGGTTTTCCCATCCGATGACTCATTTTTCCCATGACACTAATTCCTTAGTGACTAAGTTTTCCCCTCACGTGACTGAGTTTTCCCGTGAGACTAGTCAAGTTGATGAGGTTCTCGATATTTTCCCACCCAAAGAGGTTATTTTACAAGTATTTTCCATTGAAACTCGTCCGGTGAGTAAAATTTTCCCAAACGGTGACTCAGTTTTTTCATGACACGAATTACTTTGTGATTAAGTTTTCCCCTCCCGCGACTGAGTTTTCCGATGAGACTGCTCACAGTGACAAGGTTTTCACGTTTTTCCCACACAAAGATGTTACTTTACTAGGATTTGCCATGGAAACTCGTTCGGTGACTAAGGTTTTCCCATTAGTTGACTCATTAGTCCCATGGCACTAATTCCTTAGTGACTAAGTTTCCCCCTCCTGTGGCTGAGTTTTCCCATTAGACTACTCACAGTGGTCAGGTTTTCGAGTTATTCCAACACAAGAGGTTATTTTACTAGGTTTTGCCATTGAAACTAATCCATTGACTAAGGTTTTCGCATCCTGACTCATTTTTCCAATGACACTAATTCCTTAGTGACTATGTTTTCCCCTCACGTGACTGAGTTTTCCCGTGAGTCTTGTCAAGGTGATGAGGTTCTCGAGTTTTTCCCACACAAAGAGGTTATTTTACAAGTATTTTCCATTGAAACTCGTCCGGTGCGTAAAATTTTCCCATCCGGTGACTCATTTTTTCCATGACACGAATTCCTTTGTGACTAAGTTTTCCCCTCCCGCGACTGATTTTTCCGATGAGACTACTCACAGTGACAAGGTTTTCTAGTTTTTTCCACACAAAGATGTGACTTTACTAGGATTTGCCATGGAAACTCGTTCAGTGACTAAGGTTTTCCCATTAGTTGACTCATTAGTCCCATGGCACTAATTCCTTAGTGACTATGTTTCCCCCTCTTGTGGCTGAGTTTTCCCATGAGACTACTCACAGTGGCAAGGTTTTCGAGTTATTCTAACACAAAGAGGTTAATTTACTAGGTTTTGCCATTGAAACTAGTCCATTGACTAAGATTTTCCCATCCGGTGACTCATTTTTCCGATGACACTAATTCCTTAGTGACTAAGTTTTCCCCTCACGTGACTGAGTTTTCCCGTGAGACTAGTCAAGGTGATAAGGTTCCCGAGTTTTTCCCACCCAAAGAGGTTATTTTACAAGTATTTTCCATTGAAACTCGTCCGGTGTGTAAAATTTTCCCATCCGGTGACTCATTTTTTCCATGACACGAATTCCTTTGTGACTAAGTTTTCCCCTCCTGCGACTGAGTTTTCCGATGAGACTACTCACAGTGACAAGGTTTTCGAGTTTTTCCCACACAAATATGTTACTTTACTAGGATTTGCCATGGAAACTCGTTCGGTGACTAAGGTTTTCCCATTAGTTGACTCATTAGTCCCATGGAACTAATTCCTTAGTGCTAAGTTACCCCTCTTGTGGCTGAGTTTTCCCATGAGACTAGTCACAGTGGCCAGGTTTTCGCGTTATTCCAACACAAAGAGGTTATGTTACTAGGTTTTGCCATTGAAACTAGTCCATTGACTAAGGTTTTCCCATCCGGTGAGTCATTTTTCCCATGACACTAATTCCTTAGTGACTAAGTTTTCCCCTCACGTGACTGAGTTTTCCCGTGAGACTAGTCAAGGTGATGAGGTTCTCGAGTTTTTCCCACACAAAGAGGTTATTTAAGAAGTATTTTCCATTGAAACTCGTCCGGTGAGTAAAATTTTCCCATCCGGTGACTCATTTTTTCCATGACACGAATTCCTTTGTGACTAAGTTTTCCCCTCACGCGACTGAGTTTTCCGATGAGACTACTCACAGTGACAAGGTTTTCTAGTTTTTCCCACACAAATATGTTACTTTACTAGGACTTGCCATGGTAACTCGTTCGGTGACTCAGGTTTTCCCATTAGTTGACTCATTAGTCCCATGGCACTAATTCCTTAGTGACTAAGTTTCCCCCTCCTGTGGCTGAGTTTTCCCATGAGACTACTCACAGTGGTCAGGTTTTCGAGTTATTCCAACACAAAGAGGTTAATTTACTAGGTTTTGCCATTAAACCTAGTCCATTGACTAAGGTTTTCCCTTCCGGTGACTCATTTTTCCCATGACACTAATTCCTAAGTGACTAAGTTTTCCCCTCACGTGACTGAGTTTTCCCGTGAGACTAGTCAAGGTGATGAGGTTCTCGATATTTTCCCACCAAAGAGGTTATTTTACAAGTATTTTCCATTGAAACTCGTCCGGTGAGTAAAATTTTCCCAAACGGTGACTCAGTTTTTCCATGACACGAATTCCTTTGTGACTAAGTTTTCCCCTCCCGCGACTGAGTTTTCCGATGAGACTGCTCACAGTGACAAGGTTTTCGAGTTTTTCCCACACAAAGATGTTACTTTACTAGGATTTGCCATGGAAACTCGTTCGGTGACCAAGGTTTTCCCATTAGTTGACTCATTAGTCCCATGGCACTAATTCCTTAGTGACTAAGTTTCCCCCTCCTGTGGCTGAGTTTTCCCATGAGACTACTCACAGTGGTCAGGTTTTCGAGTTATTCCAACACAAAGAGGTTATTTTACTAGGTTTTGCCATTGAAACTAGTCCATTGACTAAGGTTTTCTCATCCAATGAGTCATTTTTCCCATGACTCTAATTCCTTAGTGACTAAGTTTTCCCCTCACGTGACTGAGTTTTCCCGTGAGACTAGTCAAGGTGATGATGTTCTCGAGTTTTTCCCACACAAAGAGGTTATTTTACAAGTATTTTCCATTGAAACTTGTCCGGTGAGTAAAATTTTCCCATCCGGTGACTCATTTTTTCCATGACACGAATTCCTTTGTGACTAAGTTTTCCCCTCCCGCGACTGAGTTTTCCGATGAGACTGCTCACAGTGACAAGGTTTTCGAGTTTTTCCCACACAAAGATGTTACTTTACTAGGATTTGCCATGGAAACTCGTTCGGTGACTAAGGTTTTCCCATTAGTTGACTCATTAGTCCCATGGCACTAATTCCTTAGTGACTAAGTTTCCCCCTCCTGTGGCTGAGTTTACCCATGAGACTACTCACAGTGGTCAGGTTTTCGAGTTATTCCAACACAAGAGGTTATTTTACTAGGTTTTGCCATTGAAACTAGTCCATTGACTAAGGTTTTCCCATCCGGTGAGTCATTTTTCCCATGATACTAATTCCTTAGTGACTAAGTTTTCCCCTCACGTGACTGAGTTTTCCCGTGAGACTAGTCAAGGTGATGAGGTTCTCGAGTTTTTCCCACACAAAGAGGTTATTTTACAAGTATTTTCCATTGAAACTCGTCCGGTGAGTAAAATTTTCCCAAACGGTGACTCAGTTTTTTCATGACACGAATTCCTTTGTGACTAAGTTTTCCCCTCCCACGACTGAGTTTTCCGATGAGACTGCTCACAGTGACAAGGTTTTCGCGTTTTTCTCACACAAAGATGTTACTTTACTAGGATTTGCCATGGAAACTCGTTCGGTGACTAAGGTTTTCCCATTAGTTGACTCATTAGTCCCATGGAACTAATTCCTTAGTGACTAAGTTTCCCCCTCCTGTGGCTGAGTTTTCCCATTAGACTACTCACAGTGGTCAGGTTTTCGAGTTATTCCAACAAAAAGAGGTTAATTTACTAGGTTTTGCCATTGAAACTAATCCATTGACTAAGGTTTTCCCATCCGGTGACTCATTTTTCCCATGACACTAATTCCTTAGTGACTATGTTTTCCCCTCACGTGACTGAGTTTTCCCGTGAGACTAGTCAAGGTGATGAGGTTCTCGAGTTTTTCCCACACAAAGAGGTTATTTTACAAGTATTTTCCTTTGCGGTGAGTAAAATTTTCCCATCCGGTGACTTATTTTTTCCATGACACGAATTCCTTTGTGACTAAGTTTTCCCCTCCCGCGACTGATTTTTCCGATGAGACTACTCACAGTGACAAGGTTTTCTAGTTTTTCCCACACAAAGATGTTACTTTACTAGGATTTGCCATGGAAACTCGTTCGGTGACTAAGGTTTTCCCATTAGTTGACTCATTAGTCCCATGGCACTAATTCCTTAGTGACTATGTTTCCCCCTCTTGTGGCTGAGTTTTCCCATGAGAGTAGTCACAATGGCCAGGTGTTCGAGTTATTCCAACACAAAGAGGTTAATTTACTAGGTTTTGCCATTGAAACTAGTCCATTGACTACGATTTTCCCATCCGGTGACTCATTTTTCCGATGACACTAATTCCTTAGTGACTAAGTTTTCCCCTCACGTGACTGAGTTTTCCCGTGAGACTAGTCAAGGTGATAAGGTTCCCGAGTTTTTCCCACCCAAAGAGGTTATTTTACAAGTATTTTCCATTGAAACTCGTCCGGTGTGTAAAATTTTCCCATCCGGTGACTCATTTTTTCCATGACACGAATTCCTTTGTGACTAAGTTTTCCCCTCCTGCGACTGAGTTTTCCGATGAGACTACTCACAGTGACAAGGTTTTCGAGTTTTTCCCACACAAATATGATACTTTACTAGGATTTGCCATGGAAACTCGTTCGGTGACTAAGGTTTTCCCATTAGTTGACTCATTAGTCCCATGGCACTCATTCCTTAGTGCTAAGTTTCCCCCTCTTGTGGCTGAGTTTTCCCATGAGACTAGTCATAGTGGCCAGGTTTTCGCGTTATTCCAACACAAAGAGGTTATTTTACTAGGTTTTGCCATTGAAACTAGTCCATTGACTAAGGTTTTCCCATCCGGTGACTCATTTTTCCCATGACACTAATTCCTTAGTGACTAAGTTTTCCCCTCACGTGACTGAGTTTTCCCGTGAGACTAGTCAAGGTGATAAGGTTCTCGATATTTTCCCACCCAAAGAGGTTATTTTACAAGTATTTTCCACTGAAACTCGTCCGGTGAGTAAAATTTTCCCAAACGGTGACTCAGTTTTTCCATGACACGAATTCCTTTGTGACTAAGTTTTCCCCTCCTGCGACTGAGTTTTCCGATGAGACTACTCACAGTGACAAGGTTTTCGAGTTTTTCCCACACAAAGATGTTACTTTACTAAGATTTGCCATGGAAACTCGTTCGGTGACTAAGGTTTTCCCATTAGTTGACTCATTATGTCCTATGGCACTAATTCCTTAGTGACTAAGTTTCCCCCTCCTGTGGCTGAGTTTTCCCATGAGACTACTCACACTGGCCAGGTTTTCGAGTTATTCCAACACAAAGAGGTTAATTTACGAGGTTTTGCCATTGAAACTAGTCCATTGACTAAGGTTTTCCGATCCGGTGACTCATTTTTCCCATGACACTAATTTCTTAGTGACAAAGTTTTCTCCTCACGTGACTGAGTTTTCCCGAGAGACTAGTCAAGGTGACGAGGTTCTCGATATTTTCACACCCAAAGAGGTTCTTTTACAAGTATTTTCCATTGAAACTCGTCCGGTGAGTAAAATTTTCCCAAACGGTGACTCATTTTTTCCATGACACGAATTCCTTTGTGACTAAGTTTTCCCCTCCCGCGACTGAATTTTCCGATGAGACTGCTCACAGTGACAAGGTTTTCGAGTTTTTCCCACACAAAGATGTTACTTTACTAAGATTTGCCATGGAAACTCGTTCGGTGACTAAGGTTTTCCCATTAGTTGACTCATTATGTCCTATGGCACTAATTCCTTAGTGACTAAGTTTCCCCCTCCTGTGGCTGAGTTTTCCCATGAGACTACTCACACTGGCCAGGTTTTCGAGTTATTCCAACACAAAGAGGTTAATTTACGAGGTTTTGCCATTGAAACTAGTCCATTGACTAAGGTTTTCCGATCCGGTGACTCATTTTTCCCATGACACTAATTTCTTAGTGACAAAGTTTTCTCCTCACGTGACTGAGTTTTCCCGAGAGACTAGTCAAGGTGACGAGGTTCTCGATATTTTCACACTCAAAGAGGTTCTTTTACAAGTATTTTCCATTGAAACTCGTCCGGTGAGTAAAATTTTCCCAAACGGTGACTCAGTTTTTCCATGACACGAATTCCTTTGTGACTAAGTTTTCCCCTCCCGCGACTGAATTTTCCGATGAGACTGCTCACAGTGACAAGGTTTTCGAGTTTTTCCCACAAAAAGATGTTACTTTACTAAGATTTGCCATGGAAACTCGTTCGGTGACTAAGGTTTTCCCATTAGTTGACTCATTATGTCCCATGGCACTAATTCCTTAGTGACTAAGGGTGTGTTTGATTGTGTTTTCGATTTTTTTGTTTTCAAAATTGTTTTCTAAAATAGTTTTTAAGAACTACTTTTTAGAACAATAAAAGAAAAAAACTTGTTTGGTAATATGATTTTAAAAACATTTTTAAAAATAAAAAAATAAAAAAACCTTACTTTCTAATTTCTTTTAATTACAGTAGTGTCATTAATGAAACAAAGCTGAAAATAAAAAACAAAAACAATTTTTTTCTGTTTTGGTTTTTCTGTTTTAAAAACAAAAAAACAGGAAACTGTTTTTAAATTAATTTTAAGAAAACATCTTAACCAAACAAGTTTTTTTGTTTTTTAATTTTATAAAACAGAAAACTGTTTTTAAAAACAGAAATCAAACAGGCCCTAAGTTTCCCCCTCCTGTGGCTGAGTTTTCCCATGAGACTACTCACAGTGGCCAGGTTTTCGAGTTATTCCAACACAAAGAGGTTATTTTACGAGGTTTTGCCATTGAAACTAGTCCATTGACTAAGGTTTTCCCATTAGTTGACTCATTAGTCCCATGGCACTAATTCCTTAGTGACTAAGTTTTCCCCTCACGTGACTGAGTTTTCCCGTGAGACTAGTCAAGGTGATGAGGTTCTCGAGTTTTTCCCACACAAAGAGGTTATTATACAAGTATTTTCCATTGAAACTCGTCCAGTGAGTAAAATTTTCCCAAACGGTGACTCAGTTTTTCCAAGACACGAATTCCTTTGTGACTAAGTTTTCCCCTCCCGCGACTGAGTTTTCCGATGTGACTGCTCACAGTGACAAGGTTTTCGAGTTTTTCCCACACAAAGATGTTACTTTACTAGGATTTGCCATGGAAACTCGTTCGGTGACTAAGGTTTTCCCATTAGTTGACTAATTAGTCCCATGGCACTAATTCCTTAGTGACTAAGTTTCCCCCTCCTGTTGCTGAGTTTTTCCATGAGACTACTCACAGTGGTCAGGTTTTTGAGTTATTCCAACACAAAGAGGTTAATTTACGAGGTTTTGCCATTGAAACTAGTCCATTGACTAAGGTTTTCCCATCCGGTGACTCATTTTTCCCATGACACTAATTTCTTAGTGACTAAGTTTTCTCCTCACGTGACTGAGTTTTCCCGAGAGACTAGTCAAGGTGACTAGGTTCTCGATATTTTCACACCCAAAGAGGTTCTTTTACAAGTATTTTCCATTGAAACTCGTCCGGTGAGTAAAATTTTCCCAAACGGTGACTCAGTTTTTCCATGACACGAATTCCTTTGTGACTAAGTTTTCCCCTCCCGCGACTGAGTTTTCCGATGAGACTGCTCACAGTGACAAGGTTTTCGAGTTTTTCCCACACAAAGATGTTACTTTACTAAGATTTGCCATGGAAACTCGTTCGGTGACTAAGGTTTTCCCATTAGTTGACTCATTATGTCCCATGGCACTAATTCCTTAGTGACTAAGTTTCCCCCTCCTGTGGCTGAGTTTTCCCATGAGACTACTCACAGTGGCCAGGTTTTCGAGTTATTCCAACACAAAGAGGTTATTTTACGAGGTTTTGCCATTGAAACTAGTCCATTGACTAAGGTTTTCCCATCCGTTGACTCATTTTTCCCATGACACTAATTCCTTAGTGACTAAGTTTTCCCCTCACGTGACTGAGTTTTCCCGTGAGACTAGTCAAGGTGATGAGGTTCTCGAGTTTTTCCCACACAAAGAGGTTATTTTACAAGTATTTTCCATTGAAACTCGTCCGGTGAGTAAAATTTTCCCATCCGGTGACTCATTTTTTCCATGACACGAATTCCTTTGTGACTAAGTTTTCCCCTCCCGCGACTGAGTTTTCCGATGAGACTACTCACAGTGACAAGGTTTTCTAGTTTTTCCCACACAAATATGTTACTTTACTAGGATTTGCCATGGAAACTCGTTCGGTGACTAAGGTTTTCCCATTAGTTGACTAATTAGTCCCATGGCACTAATTCCTTAGTGACTAAGTTTCCCCCTCCTGTGGCTGAGTTTTCCCATGAGACTACTCACAGTGGTCAGGTTTTCGAGTTATTCCAACACAAAGAAGTTAATTTACGAGGTTTCGCCATTGAAACTAGTCCATTGACTAAGGTTTTCCCATCCGGTGACTCATTTTTCCCATGACACTAATTTCTTAGTGACTAAGTTTTCCCCTCACGTGACTGAGTTTTCCCGTGAGACTAGTCAAGGTGATGAGGTTCTCGATATTTTCCCACCCAAAGAGGTTCTTTTACAAGTATTTTCCATTGAAACTCGTCCGGTGAGTAAAATTTTCCCAAACGGTGACTCAGTTTTTCCATGACACGAATTCCTTTGTGACTAAGTTTTCCCCTCCCGCGACTGAGTTTTCCGATGAGACTACTCACAGTGACAAGGTTTTCGAGTTTTTCCCACACAAAGATGTTACTTTACTTAGATTTGCCATGGAAACTCGTTCGGTGACTAAGGTTTTCCCATTAGTTGACTCATTATGTCCCATGGCACTAATTCCTTAGTGATTAAGTTTCCCCCTCCTGTGGCTGAGTTTTCCCATGAGACTACTCACAGTGGCCAGGTTTTCGAGTTATTCCAACACAAAGAGGTTATTTTACTAGGTTTTGCCATTGAAACTAGTCCATTGACTAAGGTTTTCCCATCCGGTGAGTCATTTTTCCCATGACACTAATTCCTTAGTGACTAAGTTTTCCCCTCACGTGACTGAGTTTTCCCGTGAGACTAGTCAAGGTGATGAGGTTCTCGAGTTTTTCCCACACAAAGAGGTTATTATACAAGTATTTTCCATTGAAACTCGTCCGGTGAGTAAAATTTTCCCATCCGGTGACTCATTTTTTCCATGACACGAATTCCTTTGTGACTAAGTTTTCCCCTCCCACGACTGAGTTTTCCGATGAGACTACTCACAGTGACAAGGTTTTCTAGTTTTTCCCACACAAATATGTTACTTTACTAGGATTTTCCATGGAAACTCGTTCGGTGACTAAGGTTTTCCCATTAGTTGACTAATTAGTCTCATGGCACTAATTCCTTAGTGACTAAGTTTCCCCCTCCTGTTGCTGAGTTTTCCCGTGAGACTACTCACAGTGGTCAGGTTTTTGAGTTATTCCAACACAAAGAGGTTAATTTACGAGGTTTTGCCATTGAAACTAGTCCATTGACTAAGGTTTTCCCATCCGGTGACTCATTTTTCCCATTACACTAATTTCTTAGTGACTAAGTTTTCCCCTCACGTGACTGAGTTTTCCCGTGAGACTAGTCAAGGTGATGAGGTTCTCGATATTTTCCCACCCAAAGAGGTTATTTTACAAGTATTTTCCATTGAAACTCGTCCGGTGAGTAAAATTTTCCCAAACGGTGACTCAGTTTTTCCATGACGCGAATTCCTTTGTGACTAAGTTTCCCCTCCCGCGACTGAGTTTTCCGATGTGACTGCTCACAGTGACAAGGTTTTCGAGTTTTTCCCACACAAAGATGTTACTTTACTAGGATTTGCCATGGAAACTCGTTCGGTGACTAAGGTTTTCCCATTAGTTGACTCATTAGTCCCATGGCACTAATTCCTTAGTGACTAAGTTTTCCCCTCACGTGACTGAGTTTTCCCGTGAGACTAGTCAAGGTGATGAGGTTCTCGAGTTTTTCCCACACAAAGAGGTTAGTTATTATACAAGTATTTTCCATTGAAACTCGTCCGGTGAGTAAAATTTTCCCAAACGGTGACTCAGTTTTTCCATGACACGAATTCCTTTGTGACTAAGTTTTCCCCTCCCGCGACTGAGTTTTCCGATGTGACTGCTCACAGTGACAAGGTTTTCGAGTTTTTCCCACACAAAGATGTTACTTTACTAGGATTTGCCATGGAAACTCGTTTGGTGACTAAGGTTTTCCCATTAGTTGACTAATTAGTCCCATGGCACTAATTCCTTAGTGACTAAGTTTCCCCCTCCTGTTGCTGAGTTTTCCCATGAGACTACTCACAGTGGTCTGGTTTTTGAGTTATTCCAACACAAAGAGGTTAATTTACGAGGTTTTGCCATTGAAACTAGTCCATTGACTAAGGTTTTCCCATCCGGTGACTCATTTTTCCCATGACACTAATTTCTTAGTGACTAAATTTTCCCCTCACGTGACTGAGTTTTCCCGTGAGACTAGTCAAGGTGATGAGGTTCTCGATATTTTCCCACCCAAAGAGGTTATTTTACAAGTATTTTCCATTGAAACTCGTCCGGTGAGTAAAATTTTCCGAAACGGTGACTCAGTTTTTCCATGACACGAATTCCTTTGTGACTAAGTTTTCCCCTCCCGCGACTGAGTTTTCCGATGTGTTTGCTCACAGTGACAAGGTTTTCGAGTTTTTCCCACACAAAGATGTTACTTTACTAGGATTTGCCATGGAAACTCGTTCGGTGACTAAGGTTTTCCCATTAGTTGACTCATTAGTCCCATGGCACTAATTCCTTAGTGACTAAGTTTTCCCCTCACGTGACTGAGTTTTTCCGTGAGACTAGTCAAGGTGATGAGGTTCTCGATATTTTCCCACCCAAAGAGGTTATTTTACAAGTATTTTCCATTGAAACTCGTCCGGTGAGTAAAATTTTCCCAAACGGTGACTCAGTTTTTCCATGACACGAATTCCTTTGTGACTAAGTTTTCCCCTCCCGCGACTGAGTTTTCCGATGAGACTGCTCACAGTGACAAGGTTTTCGAGGTTTTCCCACACAAAGATGTTACTTTACTAGGATTTGCCATGGAAACTCGTTCGGTGACTAAGGTTTTCCCATGAGACTACTCACAGTGGTCAGGTTTTCGAGTTATTCCAACACAAGAGGTTATTTTACTAGGTTTTGCCATTGAAACTAGTCCATTGACTAAGGTTTTCCCATCCGGTGAGTCATTTTTCCCATGACACTAATTCCTTAGTGACTAAGTTTTCCCCTCACGTGACTGAGTTTTCCCGTGAGACTAGTCAAGGTGATGAGGTTCTCGAGTTTTTCCCACACAAATAGGTCAATTAACAAGTATTTTCCATTGAAACTCGTCGGGTGAGTAAAATTTTCCCATCCGGTGACTCATTTTTTCCATGACACGAATTCCTTTGTGACTAAGTTTTCCCCTCCCGCGACTGAGTTTTCCGATGAGACTACTCACAGTGACAAGGTTTTCTAGTTTTTCCCACACAAATATGTTACTTTACAAGGACTTGCCATGGAAACTCATTCGGTGACTAAGGTTTTCCCATTAGTTGACTCATTAGTCCCATGGCACTAATTCCTTAGTGACTAAGTATCCCCCTCCTGTGGCTAAGTTTTCCCATGAGACTACTCACAGTGGTCAGGTTTTCGAGTTATTCCAACACAAAGAGGTTAATTTACTAGGTTTTGCCACTGAACCTAGTCCATTGACTAAGGTTTTCCCATCCGGTGACTCATTTTTCCCATGACACTAATTCCTTAGTGACTAAGTTTTCCCCTCACGTGACTGAGTTTTCCCGTGAGACTAGTCAAGGTGATGAGGTTCTCGAGTTTTTCCCACCAAAGAGGTTATTTTACAAGTATTTTCCATTGAAACTTGTCCGGTGAGTAAAATTTTCCCAAACGGTGACTCAGTTTTTCCATGATACGAATTCCTTTGTGACTAAGTTTTCCCCTCCCGCGACTGAGTTTTCCGATGAGACTGCTCACAGTGACAAGGTTTTCGAGTTTCTCCCACACAAAGATGTTACTTTACTATGATTTGCCATGGAAACTCGTTCGGTGACTAAGGTTTTCCCATTAGTTGACTCATTAGTCCCATGGCACTAATTCCTTAGTGACTAAGTTTCCCCCTCCTGTGGCTGAGTTTTCCCATGAGACTACTCACAGTGGTCAGGTTTTCGAGTTATTCCAACACAAGAGGTTATTTTACTAGGTTTTGCCATTGAAACTAGTCCATTGACTAAGGTTTTCTTATCCGGTGAGTCATTTTTCCCATGACACTAATTCCTTAGTGACTAAGTTTTCCACTCACGTGACTGAGTTTACCCGTGAGACTAGTCAAGGTGATGAGGTTCTCGAGTTTTTCCCACACAAAGAGGTTATTTAACAAGTATTTTCCATTGAAACTCGTCCGGTGAGTAAATTTTTCCCATCCGGTGACTAATTTTTTCCATGACACGAATTCCTTTGTGACTAAGTTTTCCCCTCCCCCGACTGAGATTTCCGATGAGACTGCTCACAGTGACAAGGTTTTCGAGTTTTTCCCACACAAAGATGTTACTTTACTAGGATTTGCCATGGAAACTCGTTCGGTGACTAAGGTTTTCCCATTAGTTGACTCATTAGTCTCATGGCACTAATTCCTTAGTGACTAAGTTCCCCCTCCTGTGGCTGAGTTTTCCCATGAGACTACTCACAGTGGCTAGGTTTTCGAGTTATTCCAACACAAAGAGGTTATTTTACTAGGTTTTTCCATTGAAACTCGTCCGGTGAGTAAAATTTTCCCAAACGGTGACTCAGTTTTTCCATGACACGAATTCCTTTGTGACTAAGTTTTCCCCTCCCGCGACTGAGTTTTCCGATGAGACTACTCACAGTGACAAGGTTTTCGAGTTTTTCCCACACAAAGATGTTACTTTACTAAGATTTGCCATGGAAACTCGTTCGGTGACTAAGGTTTTCCCATTAGTTGACTCATTATGTCCCATGGCACTAATTCCTTAGTGATTAAGTTTCCCCCTCCTGTGGCTGAGTTTTCCCATGAGACTACTCACAGTGGCCAGGTTTTCGAGTTATTCCAACACAAAGAGGTTATTTTACTAGGTTTTGCCATTGAAACTAGTCCATTGACTAAGGTTTTCCCATCCGGTGAGTCATTTTTCCCATGACACTAATTCCTTAGTGACTAAGTTTTCCCCTCACGTGACTGAGTTTTCCCGTGAGACTAGTCAAGGTGATGAGGTTCTCGAGTTTTTCCCACACAAAGAGGTTATTATACAAGTATTTTCCATTGAAACTCGTCCGGTGAGTAAAATTTTCCCATCCGGTGACTCATTTTTTCCATGACACGAATTCCTTTGTGACTAAGTTTTCCCCTCCCACGACTGAGTTTTCCGATGAGACTACTCACAGTGACAAGGTTTTCTAGTTTTTCCCACACAAATATGTTACTTTACTAGGATTTTCCATGGAAACTCGTTCGGTGACTAAGGTTTTCCCATTAGTTGACTAATTAGTCTCATGGCACTAATTCCTTAGTGACTAAGTTTCCCCCTCCTGTTGCTGAGTTTTCCCGTGAGACTACTCACAGTGGTCAGGTTTTTGAGTTATTCCAACACAAAGAGGTTAATTTACGAGGTTTTGCCATTGAAACTAGTCCATTGACTAAGGTTTTCCCATCCGGTGACTCATTTTTCCCATTACACTAATTTCTTAGTGACTAAGTTTTCCCCTCACGTGACTGAGTTTTCCCGTGAGACTAGTCAAGGTGATGAGGTTCTCGATATTTTCCCACCCAAAGAGGTTATTTTACAAGTATTTTCCATTGAAACTCGTCCGGTGAGTAAAATTTTCCCAAACGGTGACTCAGTTTTTCCATGACACGAATTCCTTTGTGTCTAAGTTTCCCCTCCCGCGACTGAGTTTTCCGATGTGACTGCTCACAGTGACAAGGTTTTCGAGTTTTTCCCACACAAAGATGTTACTTTACTAGGATTTGCCATGGAAACTCGTTCGGTGACTAAGGTTTTCCCATTAGTTGACTCATTAGTCCCATGGCACTAATTCCTTAGTGACTAAGTTTTCCCCTCACGTGACTGAGTTTTTCCGTGAGACTAGTCAAGGTGATGAGGTTCTCGATATTTTCCCACCCAAAGAGGTTATTTTACAAGTATTTTCCATTGAAACTCGTCCGGTGAGTAAAATTTTCCCAAACGGTGACTCAGTTTTTCCATGACACGAATTCCTTTGTGACTAAGTTTTCCCCTCCCGCGACTGAGTTTTCCGATGAGACTGCTCACAGTGACAAGGTTTTCGAGGTTTTCCCACACAAAGATGTTACTTTACTAGGATTTGCCATGGAAACTCGTTCGGTGACTAAGGTTTTCCCATTAGTTGACTCATTAGTCCCATGGCACTAATTCCTTAGTGACTAAGTTTTCCCCTCACGTGACTGAGTTTTCCCGTGAGACTAGTCAAGGTGATGAGGTTCTCGAGTTTTTCCCACACAAAGAGGTTATTATACAAGTATTTTCCATTGAAACTCGTCCGGTGAGTAAAATTTTCCCAAACGGTGACTCAGTTTTTCCATGACACGAATTCCTTTGTGACTAAGTTTTCCCCTCCCGCGACTGAGTTTTCCGATGGGACTGCTCACAGTGACAAGGTTTTCGAGTTTTTCCCACACAAAGATGTTACTTTACTAGGATTTGCCATGGAAACTCGTTCGGTGACTAAGGTTTTCCCATTAGTTGACTAATTAGTCCCATGGCACTAATTCCTTAGTGACTAAGTTTCCCCCTCCTGTTGCTGAGTTTTCCCATGAGACTACTCACAGTGGTCAGGTTTTTGAGTTATTCCAACACAAAGAGGTTAATTTACGAGGTTTTGCCATTGAAACTAGTCCATTGACTAAGGTTTTCCCATCCGGTGACTCATTTTTCCCATGACACTAATTTCTTAGTGACTAAATTTTCCCCTCACGTGACTGAGTTTTCCCGTGAGACTAGTCAAGGTGATGAGGTTCTCGATATTTTCCCACCCAAAGAGGTTATTTTACAAGTATTTTCCATTGAAACTCGTCCGGTGAGTAAAATTTTCCCAAACGGTGACTCAGTTTTTCCATGACACGAATTCCTTTGTGACTAAGTTTTCCCCTCCCGCGACTGAGTTTTCCGATGTGTTTGCTCACAGTGACAAGGTTTTCGAGTTTTTCCCACACAAAGATGTTACTTTACTAGGATTTGCCATGGAAACTCGTTCGGTGACTAAGGTTTTCCCATTAGTTGACTCATTAGTCCCATGGCACTAATTCCTTAGTGACTAAGTTTTCCCCTCACGTGACTGAGTTTTCCCGTGAGACTAGTCAAGGTGATGAGGTTCTCGATATTTTCCCACCCAAAGAGGTTATTTTACAAGTATTTTCCATTGAAACTCGTCCGGTGAGTAAAATTTTCCCAAACGGTGACTCAGTTTTTCCATGACACGAATTCCTTTGTGACTAAGTTTTCCCCTCCCGCGACTGAGTTTTCCGATGTGACTGCTCACAGTGATAAGGTTTTCGAGTTTTTCCCACACAAAGATGTTACTTTACTAGGATTTGCCATGGAAACTCGTTCGGGGACTAAGGTTTTCCCATTAGTTGAATCATTAGTCCCATGGCACTTATTCCTTAGTGACTAAGTTTCCCCCTCCTGTGGCTGAGTTTTCCCATGAGACTAGTCACAGTGGTCAGGTTTTCGAGTTATTCCAACACAAGAGGTTATTTTACTAGGTTTTTCCATTGAAACTAGTCCATTGACTAAGGTTTTCTCATCCGGTGAGTCATTTTTCCCATGACACTAATTCCTTAGTGACTAAGTTTTCCCCTCACGTGACTGAGTTTTCCCGTGAGACTAGTCAAGGTGATGAGGTTCTCGAGTTTTTCCCACACAAATAGGTTATTTAACAAGTATTTTCCATTGAAACTCGTCCGGTGAGTAAAATTTTCCCATCCGGTGACTCATTTTTTCCATGACACGAATTCCTTTGTGACTAAGTTTTCCCCTCCCACGACTGAGTTTTCCGATGAGACTACTCACAGTGACAAGGTTTTCTAGTTTTTCCCACACAAATATGGTACTTTACTAGGATTTGCCATGGAAACTCGTTCGGTGACAAAGGTTTTCCCATTAGTTGACTCATTAGTCCCATGGCACTAATTCCTTAGTGACTAAGTTTCCCCCTCCTGTGGCTGAGTTTTCCCATGAGACTACTCACAGTGGTCAGGTTTTCGAGTTATTCCAACACAAAGAGGTTAATTTACTAGGTTTTTCCATTGAACCTAATCCATTGACTAAGGTTTTCCCATCCGGTGACTCATTTTTCCCATGACACTAATTCCATAGTGACTAAGTTTTCCCCTCACGTGACTGAGTTTTCCCGTGAGACTAGTCAAGGTGATGAGGTTCTCGATATTTTCCCACCCAAAGAGGTTATTTTACAAGTATTTTCCATTGAAACTCGTCCGGTGAGTAAAATTTTCCCAAACGGTGACTCAGTTTTTCCATGACACGAATTCCTTTGTGACTAAGTTTCCCCTCCCGCGACTGAGTTTTCCGATGTGACTGCTCACAGTGACAAGGTTTTCGAGTTTTTCCCACACAAAGATGTTACTTTACTAGGATTTGCCATGGAAACTCGTTCGGTGACTAAGGTTTTCCCATTAGTTGACTCATTAGTCCCATGGCACTAATTCCTTAGTGACTAAGTTTTCCCCTCACGTGACTGAGTTTTCCCGTGAGACTAGTCAAGGTGATGAGGTTCTCGAGTTTTTCCCACACAAAGAGGTTATTATACAAGTATTTTCCATTGAAACTCGTCCGGTGAGTAAAATTTTCCCAAACGGTGACTCAGTTTTTCCATGACACGAATTCCTTTGTGACTAAGTTTTCCCCTCCCGCGACTGAGTTTTCCGATGTGACTGCTCACAGTGACAAGGTTTTCGAGTTTTTCCCACACAAAGATGTTACTTTACTAGGATTTGCCATGGAAACTCGTTCGGTGACTAAGGTTTTCCCATTAGTTGACTAATTAGTCCCATGGCACTAATTCCTTAGTGACTAAGTTTCCCCCTCCTGTTGCTGAGTTTTCCCATGAGACTACTCACAGTGGTCAGGTTTTTGAGTTATTCCAACACAAAGAGGTTAATTTACGAGGTTTTGCCATTGAAACTAGTCCATTGACTAAGGTTTTCCCATCCGGTGACTCATTTTTCCCATGACACTAATTTCTTAGTGACTAAATTTTCCCCTCACGTGACTGAGTTTTCCCGTGAGACTAGTCAAGGTGATGAGGTTCTCGATATTTTCCCACCCAAAGAGGTTATTTTACAAGTATTTTCCATTGAAACTCGTCCGGTGAGTAAAATTTTCCCAAACGGTGACTCAGTTTTTCCATGACACGAATTCCTTTGTGACTAAGTTTTCCCCTCCCGCGACTGAGTTTTCCGATGTGTTTGCTCACAGTGACAAGGTTTTCGAGTTTTTCCCACACAAAGATGTTACTTTACTAGGATTTGCCATGGAAACTCGTTCGGTGACTAAGGTTTTCCCATTAGTTGACTCATTAGTCCCATGGCACTAATTCCTTAGTGACTAAGTTTTCCCCTCACGTGACTGAGTTTTCCCGTGAGACTAGTCAAGGTGATGAGGTTCTCGATATTTTCCCACCCAAAGAGGTTATTTTACAAGTATTTTCCATTGAAACTCGTCCGGTGAGTAAAATTTTCCCAAACGGTGACTCAGTTTTTCCATGACACGAATTCCTTTGTGACTAAGTTTTCCCCTCCCGCGACTGAGTTTTCCGATGTGACTGCTCACAGTGATAAGGTTTTCGAGTTTTTCCCACACAAAGATGTTACTTTACTAGGATTTGCCATGGAAACTCGTTCGGTGACTAAGGTTTTCCCATTAGTTGAATCATTAGTCCCATGGCACTTATTCCTTAGTGACTAAGTTTCCCCCTCCTGTGGCTGAGTTTTCCCATGAGACTAGTCACAGTGGTCAGGTTTTCGAGTTATTCCAACACAAGAGGTTATTTTACTAGGTTTTTCCATTGAAACTAGTCCATTGACTAAGGTTTTCTCATCCGGTGAGTCATTTTTCCCATGACACTAATTCCTTAGTGACTAAGTTTTCCCCTCACGTGACTGAGTTTTCCCGTGAGACTAGTCAAGGTGATGAGGTTCTCGAGTTTTTCCCACACAAATAGGTTATTTAACAAGTATTTTCCATTGAAACTCGTCCGGTGAGTAAAATTTTCCCATCCGGTGACTCATTTTTTCCATGACACGAATTCCTTTGTGACTAAGTTTTCCCCTCCCGCGACTGAGTTTTCCGATGAGACTACTCACAGTGACAAGGTTTTCTAGTTTTTCCCACACAAATATGTTACTTTACTAGGATTTGCCATGGAAACTCGTTCGGTGACAAAGGTATTCCCATTAGTTGACTCATTAGTCCCATGGCACTAATTCCTTAGTGACTAAGTTTTCCCCTCACGTGACTGAGTTTTCCCGTGAGACTAGTCAAGGTGATGAGGTTCTCGATATTTTCCCACACAAATAGGTTATTTAACAAGTATTTTCCATTGAAACTCGTCCGGTGAGTAAAATTTTCCCA
This sequence comes from Acmispon strigosus, assembly GCA_030819835.1. Taxonomy (NCBI): domain Eukaryota; kingdom Viridiplantae; phylum Streptophyta; class Magnoliopsida; order Fabales; family Fabaceae; genus Acmispon; species Acmispon strigosus. The sequence continues at coordinate 68,298,588 of JAUAMA010000002.1, read as the reverse complement.
AACGGTGACTCAGTTTTTCCATGACACGAATTCCTTTGTGACTAAGTTTTCCCCTCTCGCGACTGAGTTTTCCGATGAGACTACTCACAGTAACAAGGTTTTCCAGTTTTTCCCACACAAATATGTTACTTTACTAGGATTTGCCATGGAAACTCGTTCGGTGACTAAGGTTATCCCATTAGTTGACTCATTAGTCCCATGGCACTAATTCCTTAGTGACTAAGTTTCCCCCTCCTGTGGCTGAGTTTTCCCATGAGACTACTCACAGTGGTCAGGTTTTCGAGTTATTCCAACACAAAGAGGTTAATTTACTAGGTTTTGCCATTGAACCTAATCCATTGACTAAGAGTTTCCCATCCGGTGACTCATTTTTCCCATGACACTAATTCCTTAGTGACTAAGTTTTCCCCTCACGTGACTGAGTTTTCCCGTGAGACTAGTCAAGGTGATGAGGTTCTCGATATTTTCCCACCAAAGAGGTTATTTAACAAGTATTTTCCATTGAAACTCGTCCGGTGAGTAAAATTTTCCCATCCGGTGACTCATTTTTTCCATGACACGAATTCCTTGGTGACTAAGTTTTCCCCTCCCGCGACTGAGTTTTCCGATGAGACTACTCACAGTAACAAGGTTTTCTAGTTTTTCCCACACAAATATGTTACTTTACTAGGACTTGCCATGGAAACTCGTTCGGTGACTAAGGTTATCCCATTAGTTGACTCATTAGTCCCATGGCACTAATTCCTTAGTGACTAAGTTTCCCCCTCCTGTGGCTGAGTTTTCCCATGAGACTACTCACAGAGGTCAGGTTTTCGAGTTATTCCAACACAAAGAGGTTAATTTACTAGGTTTTGCCATTGAAACTAGTCCATTGACTAAGGTTTTCCCATCCGGTGACTCATTTTTCCCATGACAATAATTTCTTAGTGATTAAGTTTTCCCCTCACGTGACTGAGTTTTCCCGTGAGACTAGCCAAGGTGATGAGGTTCTCGATATTTTCCCACCCAAAGAGGTTATTTTACAAGTATTTTCCATTGAAACTCGTCCGGTGAGTAAAATTTTCCCAAACGGTGAATCAGTTTTTCCATGACACGAATTCCTTTGTGACTAAGTTTTCCCCTCCCGCGACTGAATTTTCCGATGAGACTGCTCACAGTGACAAGGTTTTCGAGTTTTTCCCACACAAAGATGTTACTTTACTAGGATTTGCCATGGAAACTCGTTCGGTGACTAAGGTTTTCCCATTAGTTGACTCATTAGTCCCATGGCACTAATTCCTTAGTGACTAAGTTTCCCCCTCCTGTGGCTGAGTTTTCCCATGAGACTACTCACAGTGGTCAGGTTTTCGAGTTATTCCAACACAAGAGGTTATTTTACTAGGTTTTGCCATTGAAACTAGTCCATTGACTAAGGTTTTCCCATCCGGTGAGTCATTTTTCCCATGACACTAATTCCTTAGTGACTAAGTTTTCCCCTCACGTGACTGAGTTTTCCCGTGAGACTAGTCAAGAAGATGAGGTTCTCGAGTTTTTCCCACACAAATAGGTTATTTAACAAGTATTTTCCATTGAAACTCGTCCGGTGAGTAAAATTTTCCCATCCGGTGACTCATTTTTCCCATGACACTAATTTCTTAGTGACTAAGTTTTCCCCTCACGTGACTGAGTTTTCCCGTGAGACTAGTCAAGGTGATGAGGTTCTCGTTATTTTCCCACCCAAAGAGGTTATTTTACAAGTATTTTCCATTGAAACTCGTCCGGTGAGTAAAATTTTCCCAAACGGTGACTCAGTTTTTCCATGACACGAATTCCTTTGTGACTAAGTTTTCCCCTCCCGCGACTGAGTTTTCTGATGAGACTGCCCACAGTGACAAGGTTTTCGAGTTTTTCCCACACAAAGATGTTACTTTACTAGGATTTGCCATGGAAACTCGTTCGGTGACTAAGGTTTTCCCATTAGTTGACTCATTAGTCCCATGGCACTAATTCCTTAGTGACTAAGTTTCCCCCTCCTGTGGCTGAGGTTTCCCATGAGACTACTCACAGTGGTCTGGTTTTCGAGTTATTCCAACACAAGAGGTTATTTTACTATGTTTTGCCATTGAAACTAGTCCATTGACTAAGGTTTTCCCATCCGGTGAGTCATTTTTCCCATGACACTAATTCCTTAGTGACTAAGTTTTCCCCTCACGTGACTTAGTTTTCCCGTGAGACTAGTCAAGGTGATGAGGTTCTCGAGTTTTTCCCACACAAATTGGTTATTTAACAAGTATTTTCCATTGAAACTCGTCCGGTGAGTAAAATTTTCCCATCTGGTGACTCATGTTTTCCATGACACGAATTCCTCTGTGACTAAGTTTTCCCCTCCCGCGACTGAGTTTTCCGATGAGACTCCTCACAGTGACAAGGTTTTCTAGTTTTTCCCACACAAATATGTTACTTTACTAGGATTTGCCATGGAAACTCGTTCGGTGACTAAGGTTTTCCCATTAGTTGACTCATTAGTCCCATGGCACTAATTCCTTAGTGACTAAGTTTCCCCCTCCTGTGGCTGAGTTTTCCCATGAGACAACTCACAGTGGTCAGGTTTTCGAGTTATTCCAACACAAAGAGGTTAATTTACTAGGTTTTGCCATTCAACCTAGTCCATTGACTAAGGTTTTCCCATCCGGTGACTCATTTTTCCCATGACACTAATTCCTTAGTGACTAAGTTTTCCCCTCACGTGACTGAGTTTTCCCGTGAGACTAGTCAAGAAGATGAGGTTCTCGAGTTTTTCCCACACAAATAGGTTATTTAACAAGTATTTTCCATTGAAACTCGTCCGGTGAGTAAAATTTTCCCATCCGGTGACTCATTTTTCCCATGACACTAATTTCTTAGTGACTAAATTTTCCCCTCACGTGACTGAGTTTTCCCGTGAGACTAGTCAAGGTGATGAGGTTCTCGATATTTTCCCACCCAAAGAGGTTATTTTACAAGTATTTTCTATTGAAACTCGTCCGGTGAGTAAAATTTTCCCAAACGGTGACTCAGTTTTTCCATGACACGAATTCCTTTTTGACTAAGTTTTCCCCTCCCGCGACTGAGTTTTCCGATGAGACTGCTCACAGTGACAAGGTTTTCGAGTTTTTCCCACACAAAGATGTTACTTTACTAGGATTTGCCATGGAAACTCGTTCGGTGACTAAGGTTTTCCCATTAGTTGACTCATTAGTCCCATGGCACTAATTCCTTAGTGACTAAGTTTCCCCCTCCTGTGGCTGAGTTTTCCCATGAGACTACTCACAGTGGTCAGGTTTTCGAGTTATTCCAACACAAGAGGTTATTTTACTAGGTTTTGCCATTGAAACTAGTCCATTGACTAAGGTTTTCCCATCCGGTGAGTCATTTTTCCCATGACACTAATTCCTTAGTGACTAAGTTTTCCCCTCACGTGACTGAGTTTTCCCGTGAGACTAGTCAAGGTGATGAGGTTCTCGAGTTTTTCCCACACAAATAGGTTATTTAACAAGTATTTTCCATTGAAACTCGTCCGGTGAGTAAAATTTTCCCATCCGGTGACTCATTTTTTCCATGACACGAATTCCTTTGTGACTAAGTTTTCCCCTCCCGCGACTGAGTTTTCCGATGAGACTACTCACAGTGACAAGGTTTTCTAGTTTTTCCCACACAAATATGTTACTTTACTAGGACTTGCCATGGAAACTCGTTCGGTGACTAAGGTTATCCCATTAGTTGACTCATTAGTCCCATGGCACTAATTCCTTAGTGACTAAGTTTCCCCCTCCTGTGGCTGAGTTTTCCCATGAGACTACTCACAGTGGTCAGGTTTTCGAGTTATTCCAACACAAAGAGGTTAATTTACTAGGTTTTGCCATTGAAACTAGTCCATTGACTAAGGTTTTCCCATCCGGTGACTCATTTTTCCCATGACACTAATTTCTTAGTGACTAAGTTTTCCCCTCACGTGACTGAGTTTTCCCGTGAGACTAGTCAAGGTGATGAGGATCTCGATATTTTCCCACCCAAAGAGGTTATTTTACAAGTATTTTCCATTGAAACTCGTCCGGTGAGTAAAATTTTCCCAAACGGTGACTAAGGTTTTCCCATTAGTTGACTCATTAGTCCCATGGCACTAATTCCTTAGTGACTAAGTTTCCCCCTCCTGTGGCTGAGTTTTCCCATGAGACTACTCACAGTGGTCAGGTTTTCGAGTTATTCCAACACAAGAGGTTATTTTACTAGGTTTTGCCATTGAAACTAGTCCATTGACTAAGGTTTTCCCATCCGGTGAGTCATTTTTCCCATGACACTAATTCCTTAGTGACTAAGTTTTCCCCTCTCGTGACTGAGTTTTCCCGTGAGACTAGTCAAGGTGATGAGGTTCTCGAGTTTTTCCCACACAAATTGGTTATTTAACAAGTATTTTCCATTGAAACTCGTCCGGTGAGTAAAATTTTCCCATCCCGCGACTGAGTTTTCCGATGAGACTGCTCACAGTGACAAGGTTTTCGAGTTTTTCCCACACAAAGATGTTACTTTACTAGGATTTTCCATGGAAACTCGTTCGGTGACTAAGGTTTTCCCATTAGTTGACTCATTAGTCCCATGGCACTAATTCCTTAGTGACTAAGTTTCCCCCTCCTGTGGCTGAGTTTTCTCATGAGACTACTCACAGTGGTCAGGTTTTCGAGTTATTCCAACACAAGAGGTTATTTTACTAGGTTTTGCCATTGAAACTAGTCCATTGACTAAGGTTTTCCCATCCGGTGAGTCATTTTTCCCATGACACTAATTCCTTAGTGACTAAGTTTTCCCCTCACGTGACTGAGTTTTCCCGTGAGACTAGTCAAGGTGATGAGGTTCTCGAGTTTTTCCCACACAAATAGGTTATTTAACAAGTATTTTCCATTGAAACTCGTCCGGTGAGTAAAATTTTCCCATCCGGTGACTCATTTTTTCCATGACACGAATTCCTTTGTGACTAAGTTTTCCCCTCCCGCGACTGAGTTTTCCGATGAGACTACTCACAGTGACAAGGTTTTCTAGTTTTTCCCACACAAATATGTTACTTTACTAGGACTTGCCATGGAAACTCGTTCGGTGACTCAGGTTTTCCCATTAGTTGACTCATTAGTCCCATGGCACTAATTCCTTAGTGACTAAGTTTCCCCCTCCTGTGGCTGAGTTTTCCCATGAGACTACTCACAGTGGTCTGGTTTTCGAGTTATTCCAACACAAGAGGTTATTTTACAAGGTTTTGCCATTGAAACTAGTCCATTGACTAAGGTTTTCCCATCCGGTGAGTCATTTTTCCCATGACACTAATTCCTTAGTGACTAAGTTTTCCCCTCACGTGACTGAGTTTTCCCGTGAGACTAGTCAAGGTGATGAGGTTCTCGAGTTTTTCCCACACAAATAGGTTATTTAACAAGTATTTTCCATTGAAACTCGTCCGGTGAGTAAAATTTTCCCATCCGGTGACTCATTTTTTCCATGACACGAATTCCTTTGTGACTAAGTTTTCCCCTCCCGCGACTGAGTTTTCCGATGAGACTACTCACAGTGACAAGGTTTTCTAGTTTTTCCCACACAAATATGTTACTTTACTAGGATTTGCCATGGAAACTCGTTCGGTGACTAAGGTTTTCCCATTAGTTGACTCATTAGTCGCATGGCACTAATTCCTTAGTGACTAAGTTTCCCCCTCCTGTGGCTGAGTTTTCCCATGAGACTACTCACAGTGGTCAGGTGTTCGAGTTATTACAACACAAGAGTTTATTTTACTAGGTTTTGCCATTGAAACTAGTCCATTGACTAAGGTTTTCCCATCCGGTGAGTCATTTTTCCCATGACACTAATTCCTTAGTGACTAAGTTTTCCCCTCACGTGACTGAGTTTTCCCGTGAGACTAGTCAAGGTGATGAGGTTCTCGAGTTTTTCCCACACAAATAGGTTATTTAACAAGTATTTTCCATTGAAACTCGTCCGGTAAGTAAAATTTTCCCATCCGGTGACTCATTTTTTCCATGACCCGAATTCCTTTGTGACTAAGTTTTCCTTTCCCGCGACTGAGTTTTCCGATGAGACTACTCACAGTGACAAGGTTTTCTAGTTTTTCCCACACAAATATGTTACTTTACTAGGACTTGCCATGGAAACTCGTTCGGTGACTCAGGTTTTCCCATTAGTTGACTCATTAGTCCCATGGCACTAATTCCTTAGTGACTAAGTTTCCCCCTCCTGTGACTGAGTTTTCCCATGAGACTACTCACAGTGGTCAGGTTTTCGAGTTATTCCAACACAAAGAGGTTAATTTACTAGGTTTTGCCATTAAACCTAGTCCATTGACTAAGGTTTTCCCTTCCGGTGACTCATTTTTCCCATGACACTAATTCCTTAGTGACTAAGTTTTCCCCTCACGTGACTGAGTTTTCCCGTGAGACTAGTCAAGGTGATGAGGTTCTCGAGTTTTTCCCACACAAATAGGTTATTTAACAAGTATTTTCCATTGAAACTCGTCCGGTAAGTAAAATTTTCCCATCCGGTGACTCATTTTTTCCATGACCCGAATTCCTTTGTGACTAAGTTTTCCTTTCCCGCGACTGAGTTTTCCGATGAGACTACTCACAGTGACAAGGTTTTCTAGTTTTTCCCACACAAATATGTTACTTTACTAGGACTTGCCATGGAAACTCGTTCGGTGACTCAGGTTTTCCCATTAGTTGACTCATTAGTCCCATGGCACTAATTCCTTAGTGACTAAGTTTCCCCCTCCTGTGACTGAGTTTTCCCATGAGACTACTCACAGTGGTCAGGTTTTCGAGTTATTCCAACACAAAGAGGTTAATTTACTAGGTTTTGCCATTAAACCTAGTCCATTGACTAAGGTTTTCCCTTCCGGTGACTCATTTTTCCCATGACACTAATTCCTTAGTGACTAAGTTTTCCCCTCACGTGACTGAGTTTTCCCGTGAGACTAGTCAAGGTGATGAGGTTCTCGATATTTTCCCACCTAAGAGGTTATTTAACAAGTATTTTCCATTGAAACTCGTCCGGTGAGTAAAATTTTCCCATCCGGTGACTCATTTTTTCCATGACACGAATTCCTTTGTGACTAAGTTTTCCCCTCCCGCGACTGAGTTTTCCGATGAGACTACTCACAGTGACAAGGTTTTCTAGTTTTTCCCACACAAATATGTTACTTTACTAGGATTTGCCATGGAAACTCGTTCGGTGACTAAGGTTTTCCCATTAGTTGACTCATTAGTCGCATGGCACTAATTCCTTAGTGACAAAGTTTCCCCCTCCTGTGGCTGAGTTTTCCCATGAGACTACTCACAGTGGTCAGGTGTTCGAGTTATTACAACACAAGAGTTTATTTTACTAGGTTTTGCCATTGAAACTAGTCCATTGACTAAGGTTTTCCCATCCGGTGAGTCATTTTTCCCATGACACTAATTCCTTAGTGACTAAGTTTTCCCCTCACGTGACTGAGTTTTCCCGTGAGACTAGTCAAGGTGATGAGGTTCTCGAGTTTTTCCCACACAAATAGGTTATTTAACAAGTATTTTCCATTGAAACTCGTCCGGTAAGTAAAATTTTCCCATCCGGTGACTCATTTTTTCCATGACCCGAATTCCTTTGTGACTAAGTTTTCCTTTCCCGCGACTGAGTTTTCCGATGAGACTACTCACAGTGACAAGGTTTTCTAGTTTTTCCCACACAAATATGTTACTTTACTAGGACTTGCCATGGAAACTCGTTCGGTGACTCAGGTTTTCCCATTAGTTGACTCATTAGTCCCATGGCACTAATTCCTTAGTGACTAAGTTTCCCCCTCCTGTGACTGAGTTTTCCCATGAGACTACTCACAGTGGTCAGGTTTTCGAGTTATTCCAACACAAAGAGGTTAATTTACTAGGTTTTGCCATTAAACCTAGTCCATTGACTAAGGTTTTCCCTTCCGGTGACTCATTTTTCCCATGACACTAATTCCTTAGTGACTAAGTTTTCCCCTCACGTGACTGAGTTTTCCCGTGAGACTAGTCAAGGTGATGAGGTTCTCGATATTTTCCCACCTAAGAGGTTATTTAACAAGTATTTTCCATTGAAACTCGTCCGGTGAGTAAAATTTTCCCATCCGGTGACTCATTTTTTCCATGACACGAATTCCTTTGTGACTAAGTTTTCCCCTCCCGCGACTGAGTTTTCCGATGAGACTCCTCACAGTAACAAGGTTTTCTAGTTTTTCCCACACAAATATGTTACTTTACTAGGATTTGCCATGGAAACTCGTTCGGTGACTAAGGTTATCCCATTAGTTGACTCATTAGTCCCATGGCACTAATTCCTTAGTGACTAAGTTTCCCCCTCCTGTGGCTGAGTTTTCCCATGAGACTACTCACAGTGGTCAGGTTTTCGAGTTATTCCAACACAAAGAGGTTAATTTACTAGGTTTTGCCATTGAAACTAGTCCATTGACTAAGGTTTTCCCATCCGGTGACTCATTTTTCCCATGACACTAATTCCTTAGTGACTAAGTTTTCCCCTCACGTGACTGAGTTTTCCCGTGAGACTAGTCAAGGTGATGAGGTTCTCGATATTTTCCCACCCAAAGAGGTTATTTTACAAGTATTTTCCATTGAAACTCGTCCGGTGAGTAAAATTTTCCCAAACGGTGACTCAGTTTTTCCATGACACAAATTCCTTTGGGACTATGTTTTCCCCTCCCGCGACTGAGTTTTCTGATGAGACTACTCACAGTGACAAGGTTTTCTAGTTTTTCCCACACAAATATGTTACTTTACTAAGATTTGCCATGGAAACTCGTTCGGTGACTAAGGTTTTCCCATTAGTTGACTCATTAGTCCCATGGCACTAATTCCTTAGTGACTAAGTTTCCCCCTCCGATGGCTGAGTTTTCCCATGAGACTACTCACAGTGGTCAGGTTTTCGAGTTATTCCAACACAAGAGGTTATTTTACTAGGTTTTGCCATTGAAACTAGTCCATTGACTAAGGTTTTCCCATCCGGTGAGTCATTTTCCCCATGACACTAATTCCTTAGTGACTAAGTTTTCCCCTCACGTGACTGAGTTTTCCCGTGAGACTAGTCAAGGTGATGAGGTTCTCGAGTTTTTCCCACACAAATAGGTTATTTAACAAGTATTTTCCATTGAAACTCGTCCGGTGAGTAAAATTTTCCCATCCGGTGACTCATTTTTTCCATGACACGAATTCCTTTGTGACTAAGTTTTCCCCTCCCGCGACTGAGTTTTCCGATGAGACTACTCACAGTGACAAGGTTTTCTAGTTTTTCCCACACAAATATGTTACTTTACTAGGACTTGCCATGGAAACTCGTTCGGTGACTCAGGTTTTCCCATTAGTTGACTCATTAGTCCCATGGCACTAATTCCTTAGTGACTAAGTTTCCCCCTCCTGTGGCTGAGTTTTCCCATGAGACTACTCACAGTGGTCAGGTTTTCGAGTTATTCCAACACAAAGAGGTTAATTTACTAGGTTTTGCCATTAAACCTAGTCCATTGACTAAGGTTTTCCCTTCCGGTGACTCATTTTTCCCATGACACTAATTCCTTAGTGACTAAGTTTTCCCCTCTCGTGACTGAGTTTTCCCGTGAGACTAGTCAAGGTGATGAGGTTCTCGATATTTTCCCACCCAAAGAGGTTATTTTACAAGTATTTTCCATTGAAACTCGTCCGGTGAGTAAAATTTTCCCATCCGGTGACTCAGTTTTTCCATGACACGAATTTCTTTGTGACTAAGTTTTCCCCTCCCGCGACTGAGTTTTCCGATGAGACTACTCACAGTGACAAGGTTTTCGAGTTTTTCCCACACAAATATGTTACTTTACTAGGATTTGCCATGGAAACTCGTTCGGTGACTAAGGTTTTCCCATTAGTTGACTCATTAGTCCCATGGCACTAATTCCTTAGTGACTAAAGTTTCCCCCTCCTGTGGCTGAGGTTTCCCATGAGACTACTCACAGTGGTCTGGTTTTCGAGTTATTCCAACACAAGAGGTTATTTTACTAGGTTTTGCCATTGAAACTAGTCCATTGACTAAGGTTTTCCCATCCGGTGAGTCATTTTTCCCATGACACTAATTCCTTAGTGACTAAGTTTTCCCCTCACGTGACTGAGTTTTCCCGTGAGACTAGTCAAGGTGATGAGGTTCTCGAGTTTTTCCCACACAAATAGGTTATTTAACAAGTATTTTCCATTGAAACTCGTCCGGTGAGTAAAATTTTCCCATCTGGTGACTCATTTTTTCCATGACACGAATTCCTTTGTGACTAAGTTTTCCCCTCCCGCGACTGAGTTTTCTGATGAGACTGCTCACAGTGACAAGGTTTTCGAGTTTTTCCCACACAAATATGTTACTTTACTAGGATTTGCCATGGAAACTCGTTCGGTGACTAAGGTTTTCCCATTAGTTGACTCATTAGTCCCATGGCACTAATTCCTTAGTGACTAAGTTTCCCCCTCCTGTGGCTGAGGTTTCCCATGAGACTACTCACAGTGGTCAGGTTTTCGAGTTATTCCAACACAAGAGGTTATTTTACTAGGTTTTGCCATTGAAACTAGTCCATTGACTAAGGTTTTCCCATCCGGTGAGTCATTTTTCCCATGACACTAATTCCTTAGTGACTAAGTTTTCCCCTCACCTGACTGAGTTTTCCCGTGAGACTAGTCAAGGTGATGAGGTTCTCGAGTTTTTCCCACACAAATAGGTTATTTAACAAGTATTTTCCATTGAAACTCGTCCGGTGAGTAAAATTTTCCCATCCGGTGACTCATTTTTTCCATGACACGAATTCCTTTGTGACTAAGTTTTCCCCTCCCGCGACTGAGTTTTCCGACGAGACTACTCACAGTGACAAGGTTTTCTAGTTTTTCCCACACAAATATGTTACTTTACTAGGACTTGCCATGGAAACTCGTTCGGTGACTAAGGTTTTCCCATTAGTTGACTCATTAGTCCCATGGCACTAATTCCTTAGTGACTAAGTTTCCCCCTCCTGCGGCTGAGTTTTCCCATGAGACTACTCACAGTGGTCAGGTTTTCGAGTTATTCCAACACAAAGAGGTTAATTTACTAGGTTTTGCCATTGAAACTAGTCCATTGACTAAGGTTTTCCCATCCGGTGAGTCATTTTTCCCATGACACTAATTCCTTAGTGACTAAGTTTTCCCCTCACGTGACTGAGTTTTCCCGTGAGACTAGTCAAGGTGATGAGGTTCTCGAGTTTTTCCCACACAAATAGGTTATTTAACAAGTATTTTCCATTGAAACTCGTCCGGTGAGTAAAATTTTCCCATCCGGTGACTCATTTTTTCCATGACACGAATTCCTTTGTGACTAAGTTTTCCCCTCCCGCGACTGAGTTTTCCGAAGAGACTACTCACAGTGACAAGGTTTTCTAGTTTTTCCCACACAAATATGTTACTTTACTAGGACATGCCATGGAAACTCGTTCGGTGACTCAGGTTTTCCCATTAGTTGACTCATTAGTCCCATGGCACTAATTCCTTAGTGACTAAGTTTCCCCCTCCTGTGGCTGAGTTTTCCCATGAGACTACTCACAGTGGTCAGGTTTTCGAGTTATTCCAACACAAAGAGGTTAATTTACTAGGTTTTGCCATTGAAACTAGTCCATTGACTAAGGTTTTCCCATCCGGTGACTCATTTTTCCCATGACACTAATTTCTTAGTGACTAAGTTTTCCCCTCACGTGACTGGGTTTTCCCGTGAGACTAGTCAAGGTGATGAGGATCTCGATATTTTCCCACCCAAAGAGGTTATTTTACAAGTATTTTCCATTGAAACTCGTCCGGTGAGTAAAATTTTCCCAAACGGTGACTCAGTTTTTCCATGACACGAATTCCTTTGTGACTAAGTTTTCCCCTCCCGCGACTGAGTTTTCCGACGAGACTGCTCACAGTGACAAGGTTTTCTAGTTTTTCCCACACAAATATGTTACTTTACTAGGATTTGCCATGGAAACTCGTTCGGTGACTAAGGTTATCCCATTAGTTGACTCATTAGTCCCATGGCACTAATTCCTTAGTGACTAAGTTTCCCCCTCCTGTGGCTGAGTTTTCCCATGAGACTACTCACAGTGGTCAGGTTTTCGAGTTATTCCAACACAAAGAGGTTAATTTACTAGGTTTTGCCATTGAAACTAGTCCATTGACTAAGGTTTTCCCATCCGGTGACTCATTTTTCCCATGACACTAATTTCTTAGTGACTAAGTTTTCCCCACACGTGACTGAGTTTTCCCGTGAGACTAGTCAAGGTGATGAGGTTCTCGATATTTTCCCACCAAAGAGGTTATTTTACTAGTATTTTCCATTGAAACTCGTCCGGTGAGTAAAATTTTCCCAAACGGTGACTCAGTTTTTCCATGACACGAATTCCTTGGTGACTAAGTTTTCCCCTCCCGCGACTGAGTTTTCCGATGAGACTGCTCACAGTGACAAAGTTTTCGAGTTTTTCCCACACAAAGATGTTACTTTACTAGGATTTGCCATGGAAACTCGTTCGGTGACTAAGGTTTTCCCATTAGTTGACTCATTAGTCCCATGGCACTAATTCCTTAGTGACTAAGTTTCCCCCTCCTGTGGCTGAGTTTTCCCATGAGACTACTCACAGTGGTCAGGTTTTCGAGTTATTCCAACACAAAGAGGTTAATTTACTAGGTTTTGCCATTAAACCTAGTCCATTGACTAAGGTTTTCCCTTCCGGTGACTCATTTTTCCCATGACACTAATTCCTTAGTGACTAAGTTTTCCCCTCACGTGGCTGAGTTTTCCCATGAGACTACTCACAGTGGTCACGTTTTCGAGTTATTCCAACACCAGAGGTTATTTTACTAGGTTTTGCCATTGAAACTAGTCCATTGACTAAGGTTTTCCCATCCGGTGAGTCATTTTTCCCAAGACACTAATTCCTTAGTGACTAAGTTTTCCCCTCACGTGACTGAGTTTTCCCGTGAGACTAGTCAAGGTGATGAGGTTCTCGAGTTTTTCCCACCCAAATAGGTTATTTAACAAGTATTTTCCATTGAAACTCATCCGGTGAGTAAAATTTTCCCATCCGGTGACTCATTTTTTCCATGACACGAATTCCTTTGTGACTAAGTTTTCCCCTCCCGCGACTGAGTTTTCTGACGAGACTACTCACAGTAACAAGGTTTTCTAGTTTTCCCCACACAAATATGTTACTTTACTAGGATTTGCCATGGAAACTCGTTTGGTGACTAAGGTTATCCCATTAGTTGACTCATTAGTCCCATGGCACTAATTCCTTAGTGACTAAGTTTCCCCCTCCTCTGGCTGAGTTTTCCCATGAGACTACTCACAGTGGTCAGGTTTTCGAGTTATTCCAACACAAAGAGGTTAATTTACTAGGTTTTGCCATTGAAACTAGTCCATTGACTAAGGTTTTCCCATCCGGTGACTCATTTTTCCCATGACACTAATTTCTTAGTGACTAAGTTTTCCCCACACGTGACTGAGTTTTCCCGTGAGACTAGTCAAGGTGATGAGGTTCTCGATATTTTCCCACCAAAGAGGTTATTTTACTAGTATTTTCCATTGAAACTCGTCCGGTGAGTAAAATTTTCCCAAACGGTGACTCAGTTTTTCCATGACACGAATTCCTTGGTGACTAAGTTTTCCCCTCCCGCGACTGAGTTTTCCGATGAGACTGCTCACAGTGACAAAGTTTTCGAGTTTTTCCCGCACAAAGATGTTACTTTACTAGGATTTGCCATGGAAACTCGTTCGGTGACTAAGGTTTTCCCATTAGTTGACTCATTAGTCCCATGGCACTAATTCCTTAGTGACTAAGTTTCCCCCTCCTGTGGCTGAGTTTTCCCATGAGACTACTCACAGTGGTCAGGTTTTCGAGTTATTCCAACACAAAGAGGTTAATTTACTAGGTTTTGCCATTAAACCTAGTCCATTGACTAAGGTTTTCCCTTCCGGTGACTCATTTTTCCCATGACACTAATTCCTTAGTGACTAAGTTTTCCCCTCACGTGGCTGAGTTTTCCCATGAGACTACTCACAGTGGTCACGTTTTCGAGTTATTCCAACACAAGAGGTTATTTTACTAGGTTTTGCCATTGAAACTAGTCCATTGACTAAGGTTTTCCCATCCGGTGAGTCATTTTTCCCATGACACTAATTCCTTAGTGACTAAGTTTTCCCCTCACGTGACTGAGTTTTCCCGTGAGACTAGTCAAGGTGATGAGGTTCTCGAGTTTTTCCCACACAAATAGGTTATTTAACAAGTATTTTCCATTGAAACTCGTCCGGTGAGTAAAATTTTCCCATCCGGTGACTCATTTTTTCCATGACACGAATTCCTTTGTGACTAAGTTTTCCCCTCCCGCGACTGAGTTTTCCGATGAGACTCCTCACAGTGACAAGGTTTTCTAGTTTTTCCCACACAAATATGTTACTTTACTAGGATTTGCCATGGAAACTCGTTCGGTGACTAAGGTTATCCCATTAGTTGACTCATTAGTCCCATGGCACTAATTCCTTAGTGACTAAGTTTCCCCCTCCTGTGGCTGAGTTTTCCCATGAGACTACTCACAGTGGTCAGGTTTTCGAGTTATTCCAACACAAAGAGGTTAATTTACTAGGTTTTGCCATTGAAACTAGTCCATTGACTAAGGTTTTCCCATCCGGTGACTCATTTTTCCCATGACACTAATTTCTTAGTGACTAAGTTTTCCCCTCACGAGACTGAGTTTTCCCGTGAGACTAGTCAAGGTGATGAGGTTCTCGATATTTTCCCACCCAAAGAGGTTATTTTACAAGTATTTTCCATTGAAACTCGTCCGGTGAGTAAAATTTTCCCATCCGGTGACTCAGTTTTTCCATGACACAAATTCCTTTGTGACTAAGTTTTCCCCTCCCGCGACTGAGTTTTCTGATGAGACTGCTCACAGTGACAAGGTTTTCGAGTTTTTCCCACACAAAGATGTTACTTTACTAGGATTTGCCATGGAAACTCGTTCGGTGACTAAGGTTTTCCCATTAGTTGACTCATTAGTCCCATGGCACTAATTCCTTAGTGACTAAAGTTTCCCCCTCCTGTGGCTGAGGTTTCCCATGAGACTACTCACAGTGGTCAGGTTTTCGAGTTATTCCAACACAAAGAAGTTAATTTACTAGGTTTTGCCATTAAACCTAGTCCATTGACTAAGGTTTTCCCTTCCGGTGACTCATTTTTCCCATGACACTAATTCCTTAGTGACTAAGTTTTCCCCTCCTGTGGCTGAGTTTTCCCATGAGACTACTCAAGGTGATGAGGTTCTCGAGTTTTTCCCACACAAAGAGGTTATTTAACAAGTATTTTCCATTGAAACTCGTCCGGTGAGTATAATTTTCCCATCCGGTGACTCATTTTTTCCATGACACGAATTCCTTTTTGACTAAGTTTTCCCCTCCCGCGACTGAGTTTTCCGATGAGACTGCTCACAGTGACAAGGTTTTCAAGTTTTTCCCACACAAATATGTTACTTTACTAGGACTTGCCATGGAAACTCGTTCGGTGACTAAGGTTTTTCCATTAGTTGACTCATTAGTCCCATGGCACTAATTCCTTAGTGACTAAGTTTCCCCCTCCTGTGGCTGAGTTTTCCCATGAGACTACTCACAGTGGTTAGGTTTTCGAGTTATTCCAACACAAGAGGTTATTTTACTAGGTTTTGCCATTGAAACTAGTCCATTGACTAAGGTTTTCCCATCCGGTGAGTCATTTTTCCCATGACACTAATTCCTTAGGGACCAAGTTTTCCACTCACGTGACTGAGTTTTCCTGTGAGACTAGTCAAGGTGATGAGGTTCTCGAGTTTTTCCCACACAAAGAGGTTATTTAACAAGTATTTTCCATTGAAACTCGTCCGGTGAGTATAATTTTCCCATCCGGTGACTCATTTTTTCCATGACACGAATTCCTTTTTGACTAAGTTTTCCCCTCCCGCGACTGAGTTTTCCGATGAGACTGCTCACAGTGACAAGGTTTTCTAGTTTTTCCCACACAAATATGTTACTTTACTAGGACTTGCCATGGAAACTCGTTCGGTGACTAAGGTTTTTCCATTAGTTGACTCATTAGTCCCATGGCACTAATTCCTTAGTGACTAAGTTTCCCCCTCCTGTGGCTGAGTTTTCCCATGAGACTACTCACAGTGGTCACGTTTTCGAGTTATTCCAACACAAGAGGTTATTTTACTAGGTTTTGCCATTGAAACTAGTCCATTGACTAAGGTTTTCCCATCCGGTGAGTCATTTTTCCCATGACACTAATTCCTTTGTGACTAAGTTTTCCCCTCACGTGACTGAGTTTTCCCGTGAGACTAGTCAAGGTGATGAGGTTCTCGAGTTTTTCCCACACAAATAGGTTATTTAACAAGTATTTTCCATTGAAACTCATCCGGTGAGTAAAATTTTCCCATCCGGTGACTCATTTTTTCCATGACACGAATTCCTTTGTGACTAAGTTTTCCCCTCCCGCGACTGAGTTTTCTGACGAGACTACTCACAGTAACAAGGTTTTCTAGTTTTTCCCACACAAATATGTTACTTTACTAGGATTTGCCATGGAAACTCGTTCGGTGACTAAGGTTATCCCATTAGTTGACTCATTAGTCCCATGGCACTAATTCCTTAGTGACTAAGTTTCCCCCTCCTGTGGCTGAGTTTGACCATGAGACTACTCACAGTGGTCAGGTTTTCGAGTTATTCCAACACAAAGAGGTTAATTTACTAGGTTTTGCCATTGAAACTAGTCCATTGACTAAGGTTTTCCCATCCGGTGACTCATTTTTCCCATGACACTAATTTCTTAGTGACTAAGTTTTCCCCTCACGAGACTGAGTTTTCCCGTGAGACTAGTCAAGGTGATGAGGTTCTCGATATTTTCCCACCCAAAGAGGTTATTTTACAAGTATTTTCCATTGAAACTCGTCCGGTGAGTAAAATTTTCCCATCCGGTGTCTCAGTTTTTCCATGACACAAATTCCTTTGTGACTAAGTTTTCCCCTCCCGCGACTGAGTTTTCTGATGAGACTGCTCACAGTGACAAGGTTTTCGAGTTTTTCCCACACAAAGATGTTACTTTACTAGGATTTGCCATGGAAACTCGTTCGGTGACTAAGGTTTTCCCATTAGTTGACTCATTAGTCCCATGGCACTAATTCCTTAGTGACTAAAGTTTCCCCCTCCTGTGGCTGAGGTTTCCCATGAGACTACTCACAGTGGTCAGGTTTTCGAGTTATTCCAACACAAAGAGGTTAATTTACTAGGTTTTGCCATTAAACCTAGTCCATTGACTAAGGTTTTCCCTTCCGGTGACTCATTTTTCCCATGACACTAATTCCTTAGTGACTAAGTTTTCCCCTCCTGTGGCTGAGTTTTCCCATGAGACTACTCAAGGTGATGAGGTTCTCGAGTTTTTCCCACACAAAGAGGTTATTTAACAAGTATTTTCCATTGAAACTCGTCCGGTGAGTATAATTTTCCCATCCGGTGACTCATTTTTTCCATGACACGAATTCCTTTTTGACTAAGTTTTCCCCTCCCGCGACTGAGTTTTCCGATGAGACTGCTCACAGTGACAAGGTTTTCTAGTTTTTCCCACACAAATATGTTACTTTACTAGGACTTGCCATGGAAACTCGTTCGGTGACTAAGGTTTTTCCATTAGTTGACTCATTAGTCCCATGGCACTAATTCCTTAGTGACTAAGTTTCCCCCTCCTGTGGCTGAGTTTTCCCATGAGACTACTCACAGTGGTCAGGTTTTCGAGTTATTCCAACACAAAGAGGTTAATTTACTAGGTTTTGCCATTGAACCTAGTCCATTGACTAAGGTTTTCCCATCCGGTGACTCATTTTTCCCATGACACTAATTCCTTAGTGACTAAGTTTTCCCCTCACGTGACTGAGTTTTCCCGTGAGACTAGTCAAGGTGATGAGGTTCTCGAGTTTTTCCCACCAAAGAGGTTATTTTACAAGTATTTTCCATTGAAACTCGTCCGGTGAGTAAAATTTTCCCAAACGGTGACTCAGTTTTTCCATGACACGAATTCCTTTGTGACTTAGTTTTCCCCTCCCGCGACTGAGTTTTCCGATGAGACTGCTCACAGTGACAAGGTTTTCGAGTTTTTCCCACACAAAGATGTTACTTTACTAGGATTTGCCATGGAAACTCGTTCGGTGACTAAGGTTTTCCCATTAGTTGACTCATTAGTCCCATGGCACTAATTCCTTAGTGACTAAGTTTCCCCCTCCTGTGGCTGAGCTTTCCCATGACACTACTCACAGTGGTCAGGTTTTCAAGTTATTCCAACACAAGAGGTTATTTTACTAGGTTTTGCCATTGAAACTAGTCCATTGACTAAGGTTTTCCCATCCGTTGAGTCATTTTACCCATGACACTAATTCCTTAGTGACTAAGTTTTCCCCTCACGTGACTGAGTTTTCCCGTGAGACTAGTCAAGGTGATGAGGTTCTCGAGTTTTTCCCACACAAATAGGTTATTTAACAAGTATTTTCCATTGAAACTCGTCCGGTGAGTAAAATTTTCCCATCCGGTGACTCATTTTTTCCATGACACGAATTCATTTGTGACTAAGTTTTCCCCTCCCGCGACTGAGTTTTCCGATGAGACTGCTCACAGTGACAAGGTTTTCTAGTTTTTCCCACACAAA
This sequence comes from Acmispon strigosus, assembly GCA_030819835.1. NCBI lineage: Eukaryota > Viridiplantae > Streptophyta > Magnoliopsida > Fabales > Fabaceae > Acmispon > Acmispon strigosus. Next base: position 68,279,828 of record JAUAMA010000002.1, on the reverse strand, counting down.
GATGTTACTTTACTAGGATTTGCCATGGAAACTCGTTCGGTGACTAAGGTTTTCCCATTAGTTGACTCATTAGTCCCATGGCACTAATTCCTTAGTGACTAAGTTTCCCCCTCCTGTGGCTGAGTTTTCCCATGAGACTACTCACAGTGGTCAGGTTTTCGAGTTATTCCAACACAAGAGGTTATTTTACTAGGTTTTGCCATTGAAACTAGTCCATTGACTAAGGTTTTCCCATCCGGTGAGTCATTTTTCCCATGACACTAATTCCTTAGTGACTAAGTTTTCCCCTCACGTGACTGAGTTTTCCCGTGAGACTAGTCAAGGTGATGAGGTTCTCGAGTTTTTCCCACACAAATAGGTTATTTAACAAGTATTTTCCATTGAAACTCGTCCGGTGAGTAAAATTTTCCCATCCGGTGACTCATTTTTTCCATGACACGAATTCCTTTGTGACTAAGTTTTCCCCTCCCGCGACTGAGTTTTCCGATGAGACTACTCACAGTGACAAGGTTTTCTAGTTTTTCCCACACAAAGATGTTACTTTACTAGGATTTGCCATGGAAACTCGTTCGGTGACTAAGGTTATCCCATTAGTTGACTCATTAGTCCTGTTGATTACTATATTTATTATGTTTAGTTGGTTGTTAGTAGTTGGTTGGTAAACTATGTTGAGTTAGTTGTTGGTAGTGGAATTAATGAGGTAGGATGATTGTGTATATATATGTATGTATTCAGAGCTCATTCTTTAAGGAAAATACTAAGTTTCAATATGGTATCAAGACCCAATTGAGACAAAACTCTTACCCGGTGAACCCACTGTTTTCCGGTGAACAAATTCACTCTATAGAAGCCGTGTTCATCTCCGGTTTTTGCTCCTGCCGCCGTGTTCCCTTTTCCGGCGACCAGAACCACTATTGCCGCCGTCGCCTTCCTCTCCTGGACTGATTATGACGACCCCTACTGAAACCTCAAAGCTGTTCACCAGTTTTGTGACCTCTCCTCTCACTACAGAGAAGCTAGATGGCTCCAACTATGACACTTGGGCTTCCGATATTCAGTTATGGTTGGTAGGGCAAGGTTACAAGGAGCATCTCACCAAAAAGGCTGAAACTGTGACTGACACCACTGAACGTGTGAAATTTGAAAAAATTGACGCTCAGTTGTGCAGTATTATCAAATCCACCATTAGTCCTGTCATCAAACCGATTTTCCGTCCTCACGTCACGTGTGAATCGGTTTGGAGTCAAGCTAAGGAACTCTACACTAATGATATTCAGCGTCTCTACGGGGTGTGTCATGATTTAATGACACTCATTGCACCACGGATGTTTGATGGTCCTATGTCTACCTATCTCGGTCGTGTCCATGCTGCCCTCCATGACTTTAATGAGCTATTACCTCCTGCTGCATCTAATGCTACTGAAAAGATGAAGGAACTTGAGCAACGAAGCACTTTTTTTATGCTTCTCGCCCTTTATGGCTTGCCTCAGGATTATGCTGCCACCCGTGATCAGATTTTGGGATCTGCTGCTGTTCCTACTATGTCCAATGCATCATCGGCTCTTCTTCAGGTCCCAGTTAAGTCTACTCCTGAGGTCTCGGCACCCTCTGAGCCAAGTGACACTGCTGCACTTGCATCTCAGAAGAACAATCAGGGACGATCTCGTGGTCCTCCATCCAAGTTCAAGAGTCGGCCCAAGTGTGATCACTGCCACAACTTGGGGCATACAATTGATCGATGTTGGAAATTACATGGGCGTCCCCCACGCACTGTTAATGCAGCCCAGACTCCTCCGATAGAGTCATCTGAGAACACAACTAAAGCTAAGCCAACTTCATCTGATTATGAAGAGTTTCTCCAATGGTTTGAGAATCGCCAGAACTCGGGATCCGTTGCTTCAAGTGCACACACTGGTAAATCATTTGCTTGCGCCTCTCAATCATCTTCCCTCGGCCCTTGGGCCCTTGATACTGGTGCCTCTGACCATATCACTGGTAATAAATCTCTTTTGTCCTCTATTTCTACATCTGGTTACTTACCTACCCTAACCTCAGCTAGTGGAACTAAAACTCAAGCACGAGGAATTGGCACGGCCCAACTCCTCCCCTCTTTATCTATTGACAATGTCCTTTATGTTCCTGAATGCCCCTTTAATTTAATTTCTGTTAAACGCTTGACTGAGTCTTTTGATTGTGCTGTTACCTTCACTAAGAAACATGTTTCCTTGCAGGATCGGATATCGAAACAGATGATTGGCGACGGATGTGAGTCAAATGGCCTTTATTACCTCTCCTCATCTAAAGCTTGTGCAACCACCAATTCTCCTCTGACAGTACATGCTCAGTTGGGTCATCCTAGTCTTCGGAAATTACAAAAGTTGGTACCGAGTCTTACTAAACTGTCTACTTTGGATTGTGAGTCTTGTCAATTAGGAAAACACACTCGTAGTCACTTTCCTAATAGAGTCAATCAACGGGCTTCGTCCCCTTTTGCTTTAGTCCACTCTGATGTTTGGGGTCCTTCTCGTACTATCAATACCTTTGGATCTAGATATTTTTGTTACTTTTATTGATGATTTTTCCCGTTGCACGTGGTTATTTTTAATAAAGAATCGGTCCGAGTTATTTTCTATCTTTGAACGATTTTATAAAGAAATTAAAACTCAATTTGGTGTGTCTATTCAATCTTTGCGTAGTGATAATGCCCAAGAATATTTGTCACAACAATTCCAAACTTTTATGGCATCTAATGGCATCCTTCATCAAACGTCTTGTGCTTACACACCACAACAAAATGGGATTGCCGAACGCAAAAATCGCCATCTCATTGAGACTACTCGGACCCTTCTCCTTCATGGTAACCTTCCCACTCGTTTTTGGGGGGATGCAGTCTTAACAGCTTGTTACCTTATAAATCGTATGCCCTCCTCTGTTCTTGATGACCAAACACCACACTCTATCCTCTTTCCTCATACTTCACTACACCCTCTTCAGCCACGCGTATTTGGGTCCACATGTTTTGTTCACAATCTCTCTCCTGGTCTTGACAAACTTTCGGCTCGTTCACTAAAATGTGTCTTTCTTGGTTATCATCGGTCTCAAAAAGGTTATCGTTGTTATTCTCCTACTCTTCAGCGTTACCTCATCTCCGCCGATGTCACATTTTTTGAGTCTATCCCTTATTTTGAGTCGACCGATTCAACTAAGGAGCCACTTTCCACAGCCCTTCCATTGCCTCCTTTGTCAATCTCTCTTGAGTCTGTCACCACAGAGGCCCCTCCTGCGGCACCGCCACTACAAACATATCATCGTCGACAGCGACCATCTGTAGTCCACATTCCCGCCCCAGTGTCTACTCCAGAGGCCATACCAGACTCACAGCCAGCGCCATCTCCCGTTTCAGATCCGATTCTGCCACCTGAGCCTGACCTTCCCATTGCTATTCGTAAAGGTATACGGTCTACTCGTAACCCATCCCCTCATTACATTACTTTGAGTTATCATCGTCTTTCACCTTTGCATTATACTTGTCTTGCTTCTTTGTCTTCTATTAGTATTCCTAAATCTGCAGATGAAGCTTTATCCCACCCAGAGTGGAGGCAAGCAATGATTGACGAGATGTGTGCACTCCAAAGCAGCGGTACTTGGGAACTGGTACCTCTACCTTCTGGGAAGTCTGTAATCGGTTGTCGTTGGTTGTATACGGTCAAGGTTGGGCCGGATGGTAAGATTGATCGTTTTAAGGCTCGATTGGTAGCCAAAGGATACACTCAGATATTTGGGCTGGATTATAGCGACACATTTTCACCAGTCGCTAAGATGGCCTCAGTTAGGTTGCTTCTTTCTATTGCAGCAATCAGACATTGGCCACTTTATCAACTTGACATCAAAAATGCCTTTTTGCATGGTGATCTTGATGAGGAAGTCTATATGGAGCAACCACCAGGGTTTGTTGCTCAGGGGGAGTCCTCGAGCATGGTTTGTCGACTTCACAGGTCACTTTATGGTCTTAAACAATCTCCACGGGCCTGGTTTGGCAGACTCAGCACTGTGGTACAACAGTTTGGCATGACTCGTAGTGAAACTGACCACTCTTTATTCTATCTACATTCAGCCCATGGATGCATCTATCTAATTGTATATGTTGATGATATTGTTATAACTGGTAGTGATCAGGAGGGCATACTCCAATTAAAGCAACATCTTTCGAGTCAGTTTCAGACGAAAGATCTCGGTCGACTCCGTTACTTCTTGGGCATTGAGGTAGCCCAATCTAAGGATGGTATTGTAATCTCACAAAGGAAATATGCCATGGATATTCTAGAAGAGACAGGTCTATTGAATGCCAAACCAGTTGACACTCCTATGGATCCAAATGTCAAACTTCTACCTAATCAGGGGGAGCCACTTTCAGATACTGGGAGATATAGAAGATTAGTCGGGAAATTAAATTATCTTACTATCACACGTCCGGATATTTCCTTTGCAGTCAGTGTGGTAAGTCAATTCTTGAATTCTCCTTGTCAAGATCATTGGGATGCCGTGATACGAATCCTTAAGTATGTTAAAAGCGCCCCAGGAAAAGGTCTTATTTATGAAGATAGAGGACACACTCAGATAGTTGGTTACTCAGACGCCGATTGGGCAGGCTCACCCATTGATAGACGATCCACTTCTGGGTATTGTGTGCTAGTTGGAGGAAATCTGATATCCTGGAAAAGTAAGAAGCAGAACGTTGTTGCAAGATCTAGTGCTGAAGCTGAATATAGAGCTATGGCCCTAGTGACACAAGAGCTTATATGGTTAAAACAATTACTCAAAGAGCTTCACTTTCAAGATGATAAGAAGATGACTCTAATGTGTGATAATCAAGCAGCATTGCATATTGCTTCTAATCCGGTCTTCCATGAGAGGACTAAGCACATTGAAGTAGATTGTCACTTTGTCCGAGAAAAGATTGAATCGGGAGACATCTCCACAAATTTTGTTAAGTCGAATGATCAGTTGGCCGATGTCTTCACAAAATCTCTTAGAGGTCCTCGAACCAGCTACATTTGTAACAAGCTCGGTGCATATGATCTATATGCTCCAGCTTGAGGGGGAGTGTTGATTACTATATTTATTATGTTTAGTTGGTTGTTAGTAGTTGATTGGTAAACTATGTTTAGTTAGTTGTTGGTAGTGGAATTAATGAGGTAGGATGATTGTGTATATATATGTATGTATTCAGAGCTCATTCTTTAAGGAAAATACTAAGTTTCAATAAGTCCCATGGCACTAATTCCTTAGTGACTAAGTTTCCCCCTCCTGTGGCTGAGTTTTCCCATGAGACTACTCACAGTGGTCAGGTTTTCGAGTTATTCCATCACAAAGAGGTTAATTTACTAGGTTTTGCCATTGAAACTAGTCCATTGACTAAGGTTTTCCCATCCGGTGAGTCATTTTTCCCCTGACACTAATTCCTTAGTGACTAAGTTTTCCCCTCACGTGACTGAGTTTTCCTGTGAGACTAGTCAAGGTGATGAGGTTCTCGATATTTTCCCACCCAAAGAGGTTATTTTAAAAGTATTTTCCATTGAAACTCGTCCGGTGAGTAAAATTTTCCCAAATGGTGACTCAGTTTTTCCATGACACGAATTCCTTTGTGACTAAGTTTTCCCCTCCCGCGACTGAGTTTTCCGATGAGACTGCTCACAGTGACAAGGTTTTCGAGTTTTTCCCACACAAAGATGTTACTTTACTAGGATTTGCCATGGAAACTCGTTCGGTGACTAAGGTTTTCCCATTAGTTGACTCATTAGTCCCATGGCACTAATTCCATAGTGACTAAGTTTCCCCCTCCTGTGGCTGAGTTTTCCCATGAGACTACTCACAGTGGTCAGGTTTTCGAGTTATTCCAACACAAGAGGTTATTTTACTAGGTTTTGCCACTGAAACTAGTCCATTGACTAAGGTTTTCCCATCCGGTGAGTCATTTTTCCCATGACACTAATTCCTTAGTGACTAAGTTTTCCCCTCACGTGACTGAGTTTTCCCGTGAGACTAGTCAAGGTGATGAGGTTCTCGAGTTTTTCCCACACAAAGAGGTTATTTAACAAGTATTTTCCATTGAAACTCGTCCGGTGAGTAAAATTTTCCCATCCGGTGACTCATTTTTTCCATGACACGAATTCCTTTGTGACTAAGTTTTCCCCTCCCGCGACTGAGTTTTCCGATGAGACTACTGACAGTGTGACAAGGTTTTCTAGTTTTTCCCACACAAAGATGTTACTTTACTAGGATTTGCCTTGGAAACTCGTTCGGTGACTAAGGTTTTCCCATTAGTTGACTCATTAATCCCATGGCACTAATTCCTTAGTGACTAAGTTTCCCCCTCCTGTGGCTGAGTTTTCCCATGAGACTACTCACAGTGGTCAGGTTTTCGAGTTATTCCAACACAAAGAGGTTAATTTACTAGGTTTTTCCATTGAAACTAGTCCATTGACTAAGGTTTTCCCATCCGCTGAGTCATTTTTCCCCTGACACTAATTCCTTAGTGACTAAGTTTTCCCCTCACGTGACTGAGTTTTCCCGTGAGACTAGTCAAGGTGATGAGGTTCTCGATATTTTCCCACCAAAAGAGGTTATTTTACAAGTATTTTCCATTGAAACTCGTCCGGTGAGTAAAAGTTTCCCAAACGGTGACTCAATTTTTCCATGACACGAATTCCTTTGTGACTAAGTTTTCCCCTCCTGCGACTGAGTTTTCCGATGAGACTGCTCACAGTGACAAGGTTTTCGAGTTTTTCCCACACAAAGATGTTACTTTACTAGGATTTGCCATGGAAACTCGTTCGGTGACTAAGTTTTTCCCATTAGTTGACTCATTAGTCCCATGGCACTAATTCCTTAGTGACTAAGTTTCCCCCTCCTGTGGCTGAGTTTTCCCATGAGACTACACACAGTGGTCAGGTTTTCGAGTTATTCCAACACAAAGAGGTTAATTTACTAGGTTTTTCCATTGAAACTAGTCCATTGACTAAGGTTTTCCCATCCGGTGAGTCATTTTTCCCCTGACACTAATTCCTTAGTGACTAAGTTTTACCCTCACGTGACTGAGTTTTCCCGTGAGACTAGTCAAGGTGATGAGGTTCTCGATATTTTCCCACCCAAAGAGGTTATTTTACAAATATTTTCCATTGAAACTCGTCCGGTGAGTAAAAGTTTCCCAAACGGTGACTCAGTTTTTCCATGACACGAATTCCTTTGTGACTAAGTTTTCCCCTCCCGCGACTGAGTTTTCCGATGAGACTGCTCACAGTGACAAGGTTTTCGATTTTTCCCACACAAAGATGTTCCATTACTAGGATTTGCCATGGAAACTCGTTCGGTGACTAAGGTTTTCCCATTAGTTGACTCATTAGTCCCATGGCACTAATTCCTTAGTGACTAAGTTTACCCCTCCTGGGGCTGAGATTTCCCATGAGACTACTCACAGTGGTCAGGTTTTCGAGTTATTCCAACACAAGAGGTTAAATTACTATGTTTTGCCATTGAAACTAGTCTATTTACTAAGGTTTTTCCCATCCGGTGAGTCATTTTTCCCATGACACTAATTCCTTAGTGACTAAGTTTTCCCCTCACGTGACTGAGTTTTCCCGTGTGACTAGTCAAGGTCATGAGGTTCTCGATATATTCCCTCCCAAAGAGGTTATTTTACAAGTATTTTCCATTGAAACTCGTCCGGTGAGTAAAATTTTCCCAAACGGTGACTCAGTTTTTCCATGACACGAATTCCTTTGTGACTAAGTTTTCCCCTCCCGCGACTGAGTTTTCCGATGAGACTGCTCACAATGACAAGGTTTTCGAGTTTTTCCCACACAAAGATGTTACTTTACTAGGATTTGCCATGGAAACTCGTTCGGTGACTAAGGTTTTCCCATTAGTTGACTCATTAGTCCCATGGCACTAATTCCTTAGTGACTAAATTTCCCCCTCCTGTGGCTGAGTTTTCCCATGAGACTACTCACAGTGGCCAGGTTTTCGAGTTATTCCAACACAAAGAGGTTATTTTACTAGGTTTTACCATTGAAACTAGTCCATTGACTAAGGTTTTCCCATCCGGTGACTCATTTTTCCCATGACACTAATTCCTTAGTGACTATGTTTCCCCTCACGTGACTGAGTTTTCCCGTGAGACTAGTCAAGGTGATGAGGTTCTCGAGTTTTTCCCACACAAAGAGGTTATTTTACAAGTATTTTCCATTGAAACTCATCCGGTGAGTAAAATTTTCCCATCCGGTGACTCATTTTTTCCATGACACGAATTCATTTGTGACTAAGTCTTCCCCTCGTACGACTGAGTTTTCCGATGAGACTACTCACAGTGACAAGTTTTTCTAGTTTTTCCCACACAAAGAGGTTATTTTACTAGGATTTGCCATGGAAACTCGTTCGGTGACTAAGGTTTTCCCATTAGTTGACTCATTAGTCCCATGGCACTAATTCCTTAGTGACTAAATTTCCCCCTCCTGTCGCTGAGTTTTCCCATGAGACTACTCACAGTGGCCAGATTTTCGAGTTATTCCAACACAAAGAGGTTATTTTACTAGGTTTTGCCATTGAAACTAGTCCATTGACTAAGGTTTTCCCATCCGGTGACTCATTTTTCCCATGACACTAATTCCTTAGTGACTATGTTTCCCCTCACGTGACTGAGTTTTCCCGTGAGACTAGTCAAGGTGATGAGGTTCTCGAGTTTTTCCCACACAAAGAGGTTATTTTACAAGTATTTTCCATTGAAACTCATCCGGTGAGTAAAATTTTCCCATCCGGTGACTCATTTTTTCCATAACACGAATTCCTTTGTGACAAAGTTTTGCCCTCCAGCGACTGAGTTTTCCGATGAGACTACTCAAAGTGACTAGGTTTTCGAGTTTTTCCCACACAAAGATGTTACTTTACTAGGATTTGCCATGGAAACTCGTTCGGTGACTAAGGTTTTCCCATTAGTTGACTCATTAGTCCCATGGCACTAATTCCTTAGTGACTATGTTTCCCCCTCTTGTGGCTGAGTTTTCCCATGAGACTACTCACAGTGGCCAGGTTTTCGAGTTATTCCAACACAAAGAGGTTAATTTACTAGGTTTTGCCATTGAAACTAGTCCATTGACTAAGGTTTTCCCATCTGGTGACACATTTTTCCCATGACACTAATTCCTTCGTGACTAAGTTTTCCCCTCACGTGACTGAGTTTTCCCGTTAGACTAGTCAAGGTGATGAGGTTCTCGAGTTTTTCCCACCCAAATAGGTTATTTTACAAGTATTTTCCATTGAAACTCGTCCGGTGAGTAAAATTTTCCCATCCGGTGACTCATTTTTTCCATGACACGTATTCCTTTGTGACAAAGTTTTGCCCTCCAGCGACTGAGTTTTCCGATGAGACTACTCACAGTGACAAGGTTTTCGAGTTTTTCCCACACAAAGATGTTACTTTACTAGGATTTGCCATGGAAACTCGTTCGGTGACTAAGGTTTTCCCATTAGTTGACTCATTAGTCCCATGGCACTAATTCCTTAGTGACTATGTTTCCCCCTCTTGTGGCTGAGTTTTCCCATGAGACTACTCACAGTGGCCAGGTTTTCGAGTTATTCCAACACAAAGAGGTTAATTTACTAGGTTTTGCCATTGAAACTAGTCCATTGACTAAGGTTTTCCCATCCGGTGACACATTTTTCCCATGACACTAATTCCTTAGTGACTAAGTTTTCCCCTCACGTGACTGAGTTTTCCCGTTAGACTAGTCAAGGTGATGAGGTTCTCGAGTTTTTCCCACCCAAAGAGGTTATTTTACAAGTATTTTCCATTGAAACTCGTCCGGTGAGTAAAATTTTCCCATCCGGTGACACATTTTTCCAATGACACTAATTCCTTAGTGACTAAGTTTTCCCCTCACGTGACTGAGTTTTCCAGTGAGACTAGTCAAGGTGATGAGGTTCTCGAGTTTTTCCCACCCAAAGAGGTTATTTTACAAGTATTTTCAATTGAAACTCGTCCGGTGAGTAAAATTTTCCCAAACGGTGACTCAGTTTTTCCATGACACGAATTCCTTTGTGACTAAGTTTTCTTCCCCTCCCGCGACTGAGTTTTCCGATGAGACTGCTCACAGTGACAAGGTTTTCGAGTTTTTCCCACACAAAGATGTTACTTAACTAGGATTTGCCATGGAAACTCGTTCGGTGACTAAGGTTTTCCCATTAGTTGACTCATTAGTCCCATGGCACTAATTCCTTAGTGACTAAGTTTCCCCCTCCTGTGGCTGAGTTTTCCCATGAGACTACTCACAGTGGTCAGGTTTTCGAGTTATTCCAACACAAAGAGGTTATTTTACTAGGTTTTGCCATTGAAACTAGTCCATTGACTAAGGTTTTCCCATCCGGTGACACATTTTTCCCATGACACTAATTCCTTAGTGACTAAGTTTTCCCCTCACGTGACTGAGTTTTCCTGTGAGACTAGTCAAGGTGATGAGGTTCTCGAGTTTTTCCCACCCAAAGAGGTTATTTTACAAGTATTTTCCATTGAAACTCATTTTTTCCATGACACGAATTCCTTTGTGACTATGTTTTCCACTCCTGCGACTGAGTTTTCCGATGAGACTACTCACAGTGACAAGGTTTTCGAGTTTTTCCCACACAAAGATGTTACTTTACTAGGATTTGCCATGGAAACTCGTTCGGTGACTAAGGTTTTCCCATTAGTTGATTCATTAGTCCCATGGAACTAATTCCTTAGTGACTAAGTTTCCCCCTCCTGTGGCTGAGTTTTCCCATGAGACTACTCACAGTGGTCAGGTTTTCGAGTTATTCCAACACAAAGAGGTTATTTTACTAGGTTTTGCCATTGAAACTAGTCCATTGACTAAGGTTTTCCCATCCGGTGACACATTTTTCCCATGACACTAATTCCTTAGTGTCTAAGTTTTCCCCTCACGTGACTGAGTTTTCCCGTGAGACTAGTCAAGGTGATGAGGTTCTCGAGTTTTTCCCACCCAAAGAGGTTATTTTACAAGTATTTTCCATTGAAACTCGTCCGGTGAGTAAAATTTTCCCATCCGGTGACTCATTTTTTCCATGCCACGAATTCCTTTGTGACTAAGTTTTCCCCTCCCGCGACTGAGTTTTCCGATGAGACTGCTCACAATGACAAGGTTTTCGAGTTTTTCCCACACAAAGATGTTACTTTACTAGTATTTGCCATGGAAACTCGTTTGGTGACTAAGGTTTTCCCATTAGTTGACTCATTAGTCCCATGGCACTAATTCCTTAGTGACTAAGTTTCCCCCTCCTGTGGCTGAGTTTTCCCATGAGACTACTCAAAGTGGTCAGGTTTTCGAGTTATTCCAACACAAAGAGGTTATTTTACTAGGTTTTGCCATTGAAACTAGTCCATTTACTAAGGTTTCCTCATCTGGTGACTCATTTTTCCCATGACACTAATTCCTTAGTGACTAAATTTTCCCCTCACGTGACTGAGTTTTCCCGTGAGACTAGTCAAGGTGATGAGGTTCTCGAGTTTTTCCCACACAAAGAGGTTATTTTACAAGTATTTTCCATTGAAACTCGTCCGGTGAGTAAAATTTTCCCATCCGGTGACTCATTTTTTCCATGACACGAATTCCTTTGTTACTAAGTTTTCCCCTCCCGCGACTGAGTTTTCCGATGAGACTACTCACAGTGACAAGGTTTTCGAGTTTTTCCCACACAAAGATGTTACTTTACTAGGATTTGCCATGGAAACTCGTTCGGTGACTAAGGTTTTCCCATTAGTTGACTCATTAGTCCCATGGCACTAATTCCTTAGTGATTAAGTTTCCCCCTCTTGTGGCTGAGTTTTCCCCTGAGACTACTCACAGTGGCCAGGTTTTCGAGTTATTCCAACACAAAGATGTTAATTTACTAGGTTTTGCCATTGAAACTAGTCCATTGACTAAGGTTTTCCCATCCGGTGACTCATTATACCCATGACACTAATTCCTTAGTGACTAAGTTTTCCCCTCACGTGACTGAGTTTTCCCGTGAGACTAGTCAAGGTGATGAGGTTCTCGAGTTTTTCCCACCCAAAGAGGTTATTTTACAATTATTTTCCATTGAAACTCGTCCGGTGAGTAAAATTTTCCCAAACGGTGACTCAGTTTTTCCATGACACGAATTCCTTTGTGACTAAGTTTTCCCCTCCCGCGACTGAGTTTTCCGATGAGACTGCTCACAGTGACAAGGTTTTCGAGTTTTTCCCACACAAAGATGTTACTTTACTAGGATTTGCCATGGAAATTCGTTCGGTGACTAAGGTTTTCCCATTAGTTGACTCATTAGTCCCATGGCACTAATTCCTTAGTGACTAAGTTTCCCCCTCCTGTGGCTGAGTTTTCCCATGAGACTACTCACAGTGGCCAGGTTTTCGAGTTATTCCAACACAAAGAGGTTAATTTACTAGGTTTTGCCATTGAAACTAGTCCATTGACTAAGGTTTTCCCATCCGGTGACTCATTTTACCCATGACACTAATTCCTTAGTGACTAAGTTTTCCCCTCACGTGACTGAGTTTTCATGTGAGACTAGTCAAGGTGATGAGGTTCTCGATATTTTCCCACCCAAAGAGGTTATTTTACAAGTATTTTCCATTGAAACTCGTCCGGTCAGTAAAATTTTCCCAAACGGTGACTCAGTTTTTCCATGACACGAATTCCTTTGTGACTATGTTTTCCCCTCCTGCGACTAAGTTTTCCGATGAGACTACTCACAGTGACAAGGTTTTCGAGTTTTTCCCACACAAAGATGTTACTTTACTAGGATTTGCCATGGAAACTCGTTCGGTGACTAAGGTTTTCCCATTAGTTGATTCATTAGTCCCATGGCACTAATTCCTTAGTGACTAAGTTTCCCCCTCCTGTGGCTGAGTTTTCCCATGAGACTACTCACAGTGGTCAGGTTTTCGAGTTATTCCAACACAAAGAGGTTATTTTACTAGGTTTTGCCATTGAAACTAGTCCATTAACTAAGGTTTTCCCATCCGGTGACACATTTTTCCCATGACACTAATTCCTTACTGACTAAGTTTTCCCCTCACGTGACTGAGTTTTCCCGTGAGTCTAGTCAAGGTGATGTGGTTCTCGAGTTTTTCCCACACAAAGAGGTTATTTTACAAGTATTTTCCCTTGAAACTAGTCCGGTGAGTAAAATTTTCCCATACGGTGACTCATTTTTTCCATGACACGAATTCCTTTGTGACTAAGTTTTCCCCTCCCGCGACTGAGTTTTCCGTTGAGACTACTCACAGTGACAAGGTTTTCGAGTTTTTCCCACACAAAGATGTTACTTTACTAGGATTTGCCATGGAAACTCGTTCGGTGACTAAGGTTTTCCCATTAGTTGAGTCATTAGTCCCATGGCACTAATTCCTTAGTGACTAAGTTTCCCCCTCCTGTGGCTGAGTTTTCCCATGAGACTACTCACAGTGGTCAGGTTTTCGAGTTATTCCAACACAAAGAGGTTATTTTACTAGGTTTTGCCATTGAAATTAGTCCATTAACTAAGGTTTCCTCATCCGGTGACTCATTTTTCCCATGACACTAATTCCTTAGTGACTAAGTTTTCCCCTCACGTGACTGAGTTTTCCCGTGAGACTAGTCAAGGTGATGAGGTTCTCGAGTTTTTCCCACACAAAGAGGTTATTTTACAAGTATTTTCCATGAAACTCGTCCGGTGAGTAAAATTTTCCCATCCGGTGACTCATTTTTTCCATGACACGAATTCCTTTGTGACTAAGTTTTCCCCTCCCGCGACTGAGTTTTCTGATGAGACTACTCACAGTGACAAGGTTTTCGAGTTTTTCCCACACAAAGATGTAACTTTATAGGATTTGCCACGGAAACTCGTTCGGTGACTAAGGTTTTCCCATTAGTTGACTCATTAGTCCCATGGCACTAATTCCTTAGTGACTAAGTTTCCCCTTCCTGTGGCTGATTTTCCCATGAGACTACTCACAGTGGTCAGGTTTTCGAGTTATTCCAACACAAAGAGGTTATTTTACTAGGTTTTGCCATTGAAACTAGTCCATTGACTAAGGTTTCCTCATCCGGTGACTCATTTTCCCCATGACACTAATTCCTTAGTGACTAAGTTTTCCCCTCACGTGACTGAGTTTTCCCGTGAGACTAGTCAAGGTGATGAGGTTCTCGAGTTTTTCCCACACAAAGAGGTTATTTTACAAGTATTTTCCATTGAAACTCGTCCGGTGAGTAAAATTTTCCCATCCGGTGACTCATTTTTTCCATGACACGAATTCCTTTGTTACTAAGTTTTCCCCTCCCGCGACTGAGTTTTCCGATGAGACTACTCACAGTGACAAGGTTTTCGAGTTTTTCCCACACAAAGATGTTACTTTACTAGGATTTGCCATGGAAACTCGTTCGGTGACTAAGGTTTTCCCATTAGTTGACTCATTAGTCCCATGGCACTAATTCCTTAGTGATTAAGTTTCCCCCTCTTGTGGCTGAGTTTTCCCCTGAGACTACTCACAGTGGCCAGGTTTTCGAGTTATTCCAACACAAAGATGTTAATTTACTAGGTTTTGCCATTGAAACTAGTCCATTGACTAAGGTTTTCCCATCCGGTGACTCATTATACCCATGACACTAATTCCTTAGTGACTAAGTTTTCCCCTCACGTGACTGAGTTTTCCCGTGAGACTAGTCAAGGTGATGAGGTTCTCGAGTTTTTCCCACCCAAAGAGGTTATTTTACAATTATTTTCCATTGAAACTCGTCCGGTGAGTAAAATTTTCCCAAACGGTGACTCAGTTTTTCCATGACACGAATTCCTTTGTGACTAAGTTTTCCCCTCCCGCGACTGAGTTTTCCGATGAGACTGCTCACAGTGACAAGGTTTTCGAGTTTTTCCCACACAAAGATGTTACTTTACTAGGATTTGCCATGGAAATTCGTTCGGTGACTAAGGTTTTCCCATTAGTTGACTCATTAGTCCCATGGCACTAATTCCTTAGTGACTAAGTTTCCCCCTCCTGTGGCTGAGTTTTCCCATGAGACTACTCACAGTGGCCAGGTTTTCGAGTTATTCCAACACAAAGAGGTTAATTTACTAGGTTTTGCCATTGAAACTAGTCCATTGACTAAGGTTTTCCCATCCGGTGACTCATTTTACCCATGACACTAATTCCTTAGTGACTAAGTTTTCCCCTCACGTGACTGAGTTTTCATGTGAGACTAGTCAAGGTGATGAGGTTCTCGATATTTTCCCACCCAAAGAGGTTATTTTACAAGTATTTTCCATTGAAACTCGTCCGGTCAGTAAAATTTTCCCAAACGGTGACTCAGTTTTTCCATGACACGAATTCCTTTGTGACTATGTTTTCCCCTCCTGCGACTAAGTTTTCCGATGAGACTACTCACAGTGACAAGGTTTTCGAGTTTTTCCCACACAAAGATGTTACTTTACTAGGATTTGCCATGGAAACTCGTTCGGTGACTAAGGTTTTCCCATTAGTTGATTCATTAGTCCCATGGCACTAATTCCTTAGTGACTAAGTTTCCCCCTCCTGTGGCTGAGTTTTCCCATGAGACTACTCACAGTGGTCAGGTTTTCGAGTTATTCCAACACAAAGAGGTTATTTTACTAGGTTTTGCCATTGAAACTAGTCCATTAACTAAGGTTTTCCCATCCGGTGACACATTTTTCCCATGACACTAATTCCTTAGTGACTAAGTTTTCCCCTCACGTGACTGAGTTTTCCCGTGAGTCTAGTCAAGGTGATGTGGTTCTCGAGTTTTTCCCACACAAAGAGGTTATTTTACAAGTATTTTCCCTTGAAACTAGTCCGGTGAGTAAAATTTTCCCATACGGTGACTCATTTTTTCCATGACACGAATTCCTTTGTGACTAAGTTTTCCCCTCCCGCGACTGAGTTTTCCGTTGAGACTACTCACAGTGACAAGGTTTTCGAGTTTTTCCCACACAAAGATGTTACTTTACTAGGATTTGCCATGGAAACTCGTTCGGTGACTATGGTTTTCCCATTAGTTGATTCATTAGTCCCATGGCACTAATTCCTTAGTGACTAAGTTTCCCCCTCCTGTGGCTGAGTTTTCCCATGAGACTACTCACAGTGGTCAGGTTTTCGAGTTATTCCAACACAAAGAGGTTATTTTACTAGGTTTTGCCATTGAAACTAGTCCATTAACTAAGGTTTTCCCATCCGGTGACACATTTTTCCCATGACACTAATTCCTTAGTGACTAAGTTTTCCCCTCACGTGACTGAGTTTTCCCGTGAGTCTAGTCAAGGTGATGTGGTTCTCGAGTTTTTCCCACACAAAGAGGTTATTTTACAAGTATTTTCCCTTGAAACTAGTCCGGTGAGTAAAATTTTCCCATACGGTGACTCATTTTTTCCATGACACGAATTCCTTTGTGACTAAGTTTTCCCCTCCCGCGACTGAGTTTTCCGTTGAGACTACTCACAGTGACAAGGTTTTCGAGTTTTTCCCACACAGAGATGTTACTTTACTAGGATTTGCCATGGAAACTCGTTCGGTGACTAAGGTTTTCCCATTAGTTGACTCATTAGTCCCATGGCACTAATTCCTTAGTGACTAAGTTTCCCCCTCCTGTGGCTGAGTTTTCCCATGAGACTACTCAAAGTGGTCAGGTTTTCGAGTTATTCCAACACAAAGAGGTTATTTTACTAGGTTTTGCCATTGAAACTAGTCCATTTACTAAGGTTTCCTCATCTGGTGACTCATTTTTCCCATGACACTAATTCCTTAGTGACTAAATTTTCCCCTCACGTGACTGAGTTTTCCCGTGAGACTAGTCAAGGTGATGAGGTTCTCGAGTTTTTCCCACACAAAGAGGTTATTTTACAAGTATTTTCCATTGAAACTCGTCCGGTGAGTAAAATTTTCCCATCCGGTGACTCATTTTTTCCATGACACGAATTCCTTTGTGACTAAGTTTTCCCCTCCCGCGACTGAGTTTTCCGATGAGACTGCTCACAGTGACAAGGTTTTCGAGTTTTTCCCACACAAAGATGTAACTTTATTAGGATTTGCCATGGAAACTCGTTCGGTGACTAAGGTTTTCCCATTAGTTGACTCATTAGTCCCATGGCACTAATTCCTTAGTGACTAAGTTTCCCCTTCCTGTGGCTGAGTTTTCCCATGAGACTACTCACAGTGGTCAGGTTTTCGAGTTATTCCAACACAAAGAGGTTATTTTACTAGGTTTTGCCATTGAAATTAGTCCATTGACTAAGGTTTCCTCATCCGGTGACTCATTTTTCCCATGACACTAATTCCTTAGTGACTAAGTTTTCCCCTCACGTGACTGAGTTTTCCCGTGAGACTAGTCAAGGTGATGAGGTTCTCGAGTTTTTCCCACACAAAGAGGTTATTTTACAAGTATTTTCCATGAAACTCGTCCGGTGAGTAAAATTTTCCCATCCGGTGACTCATTTTTTCCATGACACGAATTCCTTTGTGACTAAGTTTTCCCCTCCCGCGACTGAGTTTTCTGATGAGACTACTCACAGTGACAAGGTTTTCGAGTTTTTCCCACACAAAGATGTAACTTTATAGGATTTGCCACGGAAACTCGTTCGGTGACTAAGGTTTTCCCACTAGTTGACTCATTAGTCCCATGGCACTAATTCCTTAGTGACTAAGTTTCCCCTTCCTGTGGCTGATTTTCCCATGAGACTACTCACAGTGGTCAGGTTTTCGAGTTATTCCAACACAAAGAGGTTATTTTACTAGGTTTTGCCATTGAAACTAGTCCATTGACTAAGGTTTCCTCATCCGGTGACTCATTTTTCCCATGACACTAATTCCTTAGTGACTAAGTTTTCCCCTCACGTAACTGAGTTTTCCCGTGAGACTAGTCAAGGTGATGAGGTTCTCGAGTTTTTCCCACACAAAGAGGTTATTTTACAAGTATTATCCATTGAAACTCGTCCGGTGAGTAAAATTTTCCCATCCGGTGACTCATTTTTTCCATGACACGAATTCCTTTGTTACTAAGTTTTCCCCTCCCGCGACTGAGTTTTCCGATGAGACTACTCACAGTGACAAGGTTTTCGAGTTTTTCCCACACAAAGATGTTACTTTACTAGGATTTGCCATGGAAACTCGTTCGGTGACTAAGGTTTTCCCATTAGTTGACTCATTAGTCCCATGGCACTAATTCCTTAGTGATTAAGTTTCCCCCTCTTGTGGCTGAGTTTTCCCCTGAGACTACTCACAGTGGCCAGGTTTTCGAGTTATTCCAACACAAAGATGTTAATTTACTAGGTTTTGCCATTGAAACTAGTCCATTGACTAAGGTTTTCCCATCCGGTGACTCATTATACCCATGACACTAATTCCTTAGTGACTAAGTTTTCCCCTCACGTGACTGAGTTTTCCCGTGAGACTAGTCAAGGTGATGAGGTTCTCGAGTTTTTCCCACCCAAAGAGGTTATTTTACAATTATTTTCCATTGAAACTCGTCCGGTGAGTAAAATTTTCCCAAACGGTGACTCAGTTTTTCCATGACACGAATTCCTTTGTGACTAAGTTTTCCCCTCCCGCGACTGAGTTTTCCGATGAGACTGCTCACAGTGACAAGGTTTTCGAGTTTTTCCCACACAAAGATGTTACTTTACTAGGATTTGCCATGGAAATTCGTTCGGTGACTAAGGTTTTCCCATTAGTTGACTCATTAGTCCCATGGCACTAATTCCTTAGTGACTAAGTTTCCCCCTCCTGTGGCTGAGTTTTCCCATGAGACTACTCACAGTGGCCAGGTTTTCGAGTTATTCCAACACAAAGAGGTTAATTTACTAGGTTTTGCCATTGAAACTAGTCCATTGACTAAGGTTTTCCCATCCGGTGACTCATTTTACCCATGACACTAATTCCTTAGTGACTAAGTTTTCCCCTCACGTGACTGAGTTTTCATGTGAGACTAGTCAAGGTGATGAGGTTCTCGATATTTTCCAACCCAAGAGGTTATTTTACAAGTATTTTCCATTGAAACTCGTCCGGTCAGTAAAATTTTCCCAAACGGTGACTCAGTTTTTCCATGACACGAATTCCTTTGTGACTATGTTTTCCCCTCCTGCGACTAAGTTTTCCGATGAGACTACTCACAGTGACAAGGTTTTCGAGTTTTTCCCACACAAAGATGTTACTTTACTAGGATTTGCCATGGAAACTCGTTCGGTGACTAAGGTTTTCCCATTAGTTGATTCATTAGTCCCATGGCACTAATTCCTTAGTGACTAAGTTTCCCCCTCCTGTGGCTGAGTTTTCCCATGAGACTACTCACAGTGGTCAGGTTTTCGAGTTATTCCAACACAAAGAGGTTATTTTACTAGGTTTTGCCATTGAAACTAGTCCATTAACTAAGGTTTTCCCATCCGGTGACACATTTTTCCCATGACACTAATTCCTTAGTGACTAAGTTTTCCCCTCACGTGACTGAGTTTTCCCGTGAGTCTAGTCAAGGTGATGTGGTTCTCGAGTTTTTCCCACACAAAGAGGTTATTTTACAAGTATTTTCCCTTGAAACTAGTCCGGTGAGTAAAATTTTCCCATACGGTGACTCATTTTTTCCATGACACGAATTCCTTTGTGACTAAGTTTTCCCCTCCCGCGACTGAGTTTTCCGTTGAGACTACTCACAGTGACAAGGTTTTCGAGTTTTTCCCACACAAAGATGTTACTTTACTAGGATTTGCCATGGAAACTCGTTCGGTGACTAAGGTTTTCCCATTAGTTGATTCATTAGTCCCATGGCACTAATTCCTTAGTGACTAAGTTTCCCCCTCCTGTGGCTGAGTTTTCCCATGAGACTACTCACAGTGGTCAGGTTTTCGAGTTATTCCAACACAAAGAGGTTATTTTACTAGGTTTTGCCATTGAAACTAGTCCATTAACTAAGGTTTTCCCATCCGGTGACACATTTTTCCCATGACACTAATTCCTTAGTGACTAAGTTTTCCCCTCACGTGACTGAGTTTTCCCGTGAGTCTAGTCAAGGTGATGTGGTTCTCGAGTTTTTCCCACACAAAGAGGTTATTTTACAAGTATTTTCCCTTGAAACTAGTCCGGTGAGTAAAATTTTCCGATACGGTGACTCATTTTTTCCATGACACGAATTCCTTTGTGACTAAGTTTTCCCCTCCCGCGACTGAGTTTTCCGTTGAGACTACTCACAGTGACAAGGTTTTCGAGTTTTTCCCACACAAAGATGTTACTTTACTAGGATTTGCCATGGAAACTCGTTCGGTGACTAAGGTTTTCCCATTAGTTGACTCATTAGTCCCATAGCACTAATTCCTTAGTGACTAAGTTTCCCCCTCTTGTGGCTGAGTTTTCCCATGAGACTACTCACAGTGGCCAGGTTTTCGAGTTATTCCAACACAAAGAGGTTAATTTACTAGGTTTTGCCATTGAAACTAGTCCATTGACTAAGGTTTTCCCATCCGGTGACTCATTTTACCCATGACACTAATTCCTTAGTGACTAAGTTTTCCCCTCACGTGACTGAGTTTTCCCGTGAGACTAGTCAAGGTGATGAGGTTCTCGAGTTTTTCCCACACAAAGAGGTTATTTTACAAGTATTTTCCATTGAAACTCGTCCGGTGAGTAAAATTTTCCCATACGGTGACTCATTTTTTCCATGACACGAATTCCTTTGTGACTAAGTTTTCCCCTCCCGCGAATGAGTTTTCCGATGAGACTACTCACAGTGACAAGGTTTTCGAGTTTTTCCCACACAAAGATGTTACTTTACTAGGATTTGCCATGTAAACTCGTTCGGTGACTAAGGTTTTCCCATTAGTTGATTCATTAGTCCCATGGCACTAATTCCTTACTGACTAAGTTTCCCCCTCCTGTGGCTGAGTTTTCCCATGAGACTACTCACAGTGGTCAGGTTTTCGAGTTATTCCAACACAAAGAGGTTATTTTACTAGGTATTTCCATTGAAACTAGTCCATTGACTAAGGTTTTCCCATCCGGTGACGCATTTTTCCCATGACACTAATTCCTTAGTGACTAAGTTTTCCCCTCACGTGACTGAGTTTTCCCGTGAGACTAGTCAAGGTGATGAGGTTCTCGAGTTTTTCCCACACAAAGAGGTTATTTTACAAGTATTTTCCATTGAAACTCGTCCGGTGAGTAAAATTTTCCCATACGGATACTCATTTTTTCCATGACACGAATTCCTTTGTGACTAAGTTTTCCCCTCCAGCGACTGATTTTTCCGATGAGACTACTCACAGTGACAAGGTTTTCTCGTTTTTCCCACACAAAGATGTTACTTTACTAGGATTTGCCATGGAAACTCGTTCGGTGACTAAGGTTTTCCCATTAGTTGACTCATTAGTCCCATGGCACTAATTCCTTAGTGACTAAGTTTCCCCCTCTTGTGGCTGAGTTTTCCCATGAGACTACTCACAGTGGCCAGGTTTTCGAGTTATTCCAACACAAAGAGGTTAATTTACTAGGTTTTGCCATTGAAACTAGTCCATTTACTAAGGTTTTCCCATCCGGTGACTCATTTTACCCATGACACTAATTCCTTAGTGACTAAGTTTTCCCCTCACGTGACTGAGTTTTCCCGTGAGACTAGTCAAGGTGATGAGGTTCTCGATATTTTCCCACCCAAGGAGGTTATTTTACAAGTATTTTCCATTGAAACTCGTCCGGTGAGTAAAATTTTCCCAAACGGTGACTCAGTTTTTCCATGACACGAATTCCTTTGTGACTATGTTTTCCCCTCCTGCGACTGAGTTTTCCAATGAGACTACTCACAGTGACAAGGTTTTCGAGTTTTTCCCACACAAAGATGTTACTTTACTAGGATTTGCCATGGAAACTCGTTCGGTGACTAAGGTTTTCCCATTAGTTGATTCATCAGTCCCATGGCACTAATTCCTTAGTGACTAAGTTTCCCCCTCCTGTGGCTGAGTTTTCCCATGAGACTACTCACAGTGGTCAGGTTTTCGAGTTATTCCAACACAAAGAGATTATTTTACTAGGTTTTGCCATTGAAACTAGTCCATTGACTAAGGTTTTCCCATCCGGTGACTCATTTTACCCACGACACTAATTCCTTAGTGACTAAGTTTTTCCCTCACGTGACTGAGTTTTCCCGTGAGACTAGTCATGGTGATGAGGTTCTCGATATTTTCCCACCCAAAGAGGTTATTTTAAAAGTATTTTCCATTGAAACTCGTCCGGTGAGTAAAATTTTCCCAAACGGTGACTCAGTTTTTCCATGACACGAATTCCTTTGTGACTATGTTTTCCCCTCCCGCGACTGAGTTTTCCGATGAGACTACTCACAGTGACAAGGTTTTCGAGTTTTTCCCACACAAAGATGTTACTTTACTAGGATTTGCCATGGAAACTCGTTCGGTGACTAAGGTTTTCCCATTAGTAGACTCATTAGTTCCATGGCACTAATTCCTTAGTGACTAAGTTCCCCCCTCTTGTGTCTGAGTTTTCCCATGAGACTACTCACAGTGGTCAGGTTTTCGAGTTATTCCAACACAAAGAGGTTATTTTACTAGGTTTTGCCATTGAAACTAGTCCATTGACTAAGGTTTTCCCATCCGGTGACTCATTTTTCCCATGACACTAATTCCTTAGAGACTTAGTTTTCCCCTCACGTGACTGAGTTTTCCCGTGAGACTAGGCAAGATGATGAGGTTCTCGAGTTTTTCCCACACAAAGAGGTTATTTTACAAGTATTTTCCATTGAAACTCGTCCAGTGAGTAAAATTTTCCCATCCGGTGACTCATTTTTTCCATGACACAATTCCTTTGTGACTAAGTTTTCCCCTCCAGCGACTGAGTTTTCCGATGAGACTACTCACAGTGACAAGGTTTTCGAGTTTTTCCCCCACAAAGATGTTACTTTACTAGGATTTGCCATGGAAACTCGTTCGGTGACTAAGGTTTTCCCATTAGTTGATTCATCAGTCCCATGGCACTAATTCCTTAGTGACTAAGTTTCCCCCTCTTGTGGCTGAGTTTTCCCATGAGACTACTCACAGTGGCCAGGTTTTCGAGTTATTCCAACACAAAGAGGTTAATTTACTAGGTTTTGCCATTGAAACTAGTCCATTGACTAAGGTTTTCCCTTCCGGTGACTCATTCTACCCATGACACTAATTCCTTAGTGACTAAGTTTTCCCCTCACGTGACTGAGTTTTCCCGTGAGACCAGTCAAGGTGATGAGGTTCTCGATATTTTCCAATCCAAAGAGGTTTTTTTACAAGTATTTTCCATTGAAACTCGTCCGGTGAGTAAAATTTTCCCATACGGTGACTCAGTTTTTCCATGACACTAATTCCTTTGTGACTAAGTTTTCCCCTCCAGCGACTGAGTTTTCCGATGAGACTACTCACAGTGACAAGGTTTTCTAGTTTTTCCCACACAAAGATGTTACTTTACTAGGATTTGCCATGGAAACTCGTTCGGTGACTAAGGTTTTCCCATTAGTTGACTCATTAGTCCCATGGCACTAATTCCTTAGTGACTAAGTTTCCCCCTCTTGTGGCTGAGTTTTCCCATGAGACTACTCACAGTGGCCAGGTTTTCAAGTTATTCCAACACAAAGAGGTTAATTTACTTGGTTTTGCCATTGAAACTAGTTCATTGACTAAGGTTTTCCCATCCGGTGACACATTTTACCCATGACACTTATTCCTTAGTGACTAAGTTTTCCCCTCGCGTGACTGAGTTTTCCCGTGAGACTAGTCAAGGTGATGAGGTTCTCGATATTTTCCCACCCAAAGAGGTTATTTTACAAGTATTTTCCGTTGAAACTCGTCCGGTGAGTAAAATATTCCCATCCGGTGACTCAGTTTTTCCATACACGAATTCCTTTGTGACTAAGTTTTCCCCTCCCGCAACTGAGTTTTCCGATGAGAGTACTCACAGTGACAAGGTTTTCTAGTTTTTCCCACACTAAGATGTTACTTTACTAGGATTTGCCATGGAAACTCGTTCGGTGACTAAGGTTTTCCCACTAGTTGACTCATTAGTCCCATGGCACTAATTCCTTAGTGACTAAGTTTCCCCCTCCTGTGGCTGAGTTTTCCCATGAGATTACTCACACTGGCCAGGTTTTCGAGTTATTCCAACACAAAGAGGTTAATTACTAGGTTTTGCCAATGAAACTAGTCCATTGACTAAGGTTTTCCCATCCGGGGTCTCATTTTTCCCATGACACTAATTCCTTAGCGACTAAGTTTTCGCCTCACGTGACTGAGTTTTCCCGTGAGACTAGTCAAGGTGATGAGGTTCTCGATATTTTCCCACCCAAAGAGGTTATTTTACAAGTATTTTCCATTGAAACTCGTCCGGTGAGTAAAATTTTCCCATACGGTGACTCAGTTTTTCCATGACACGAATTCTTTCGTGAAAAAGTTTTCCCCTCCAACGACTGAGTTTTCCGATGAGACTACTCAAAGTGACAAGGTTTTCTAGTTTTTCGCACACAAAGATGTTATTTCACTAGCATTTGCCACGGAAACTCGTTCGGTGACTAAGGTTTTCCCCATAGTTGAGTCATTAGTCCCATGGCACTAATTCCTTAGTGACTAAGTTTCCCTCTCCTGTGGCTGTGTTTTCCCATGAGACTAGTCACAGTGGCCCGGTTTTAGAGTTATTCCAACACAAAGAGGTTATTTTACTAGGTTTTGCCATTGAAACTAGTCCATTAACTAAGGTTTTCCCATCCGGTGACTCATTTTTCTCATGACACTAATTTCTTAGTGACTAAGTTTTCCCCGCATGTGGCTGAGTTTTACGGTGAGACTAGTCAAGGCGATGAGGTTCTCGAGTATTTCCCACACAAAGTTATTTTACAAGTATTTTCCATTGAAACTCGTCCGGTGAGTAATATTTTCACATCCGGTGACTCATTTTTTCCATAAAACGAATTCCTTTGTGACTAAGTTTTCCCCTCCTGCGACTGAGTTTTCCGATGAGACTACTCACAGTGACAAGGTTTTCTAGTTTTTCCCACACAAAGATGTTACTTTACTACGATTTGCCATGGAAACTCGTTCGGTGACTAAGGTTTTCCCATTAGTTGACTCATTAGTCCCATGGAACTAATTCCTTAGTGACTAAGTTTCCCCCTCCTGTGGCTGAGTTTTCCCATGAGACTACTCACAGTGGTCAGGTTTTCGAGTTATTCCAACATAAAGAGGTTAATTTGCTAGGTTTTGCCATTGAAACTAGTCCATTGACTAAGGTTTTCCCATCCGGTGACTCATTTTTACCATGACACTAATTCCTTAGAGACTAAGTTTTCCCCTCACGTGACTGAGTTTTGCCGTGAGACTAGTCAAGGTGATGAGGTTCTCGAGTTTTTCCCACACAAAGAGGTTATTTAACAAGTATTTTCCATTGAAACTCGTCCGGTGAGTAAAATTTTCCCATCCGGTGACTCATTTTTTCCATGACACGAATTCCTTGGTGACTAAGTTTTCCCCTCCCGCGACTGAGTTTTCCGATGAGACTACTCACAGTGACAAGGTTTTCTAGTTATTCCTACACAAAGAGGTTACTTTACTAGGATTTGCCGTGGAAACTCGTTCGGTGACTAAGGATTTCCCATTAGTTGACTCATTTGTCCCATGGCACTAATTCCTTAGTGACTAAGTTACCCCCTCCTGTGGCTGAGTTTTCCCATGAGACTACTCACAGTGGTCAGGTTTTCGAGTTATTCCAACACAAAGAGGTTAATTTTCTAGGTTTTGCCATTGAAACTAGTCCATTGACTAAGGTTTTCCCATCCGGTGACTCATTTTTACCATGACACTAATTCCTTAGACACTAAGTTTTCCCCTCACCTGACTGAGTTTTCCTGTGAGACTAGTCAAGGTGATGAGGTTCTCGAGTTTTTCCCACACAAAGAGGTTATTTTACAAGTATTTTCCATTGAAACTCGTCCGGTGAGTAAAATTTTCCCATCCGGTGAATCATTTTTTCCATGACACGAATTCCTTGGTGACCAAGTTTTCCCCTCCCGCTATTGAGTTTTCCGATGAGACTACTCACAGTGACAAGGTTTTCTAGTTATTCCAACACAAAGAGGTTACTTTACTAGGATTTGCCGTGGAAACTCGTTCGGTGACTAAGGATTTCCCATTAGTTGACTCATTAGTCCCATGGCACTAATTCCTTAGTGACTAAGTTTCCCCCTCCTGTGGCTGAGTTTTCCCATGAGACTACTCACAGTGGCCAGGTTTTCAAGTTATTCCAACACAAAGAGGTTATTTTACTAGGTTTTGCCATTGAAACTAGTCCATTGACTAAGGTTTTCCCATCCGGTGACTCATTTTTCCCATGACACTAATTTCTTAGTGACTAAGTTTTCCCCTCACGTGACTAAGTTTTCCCGTGAGACTAGTCAAGGTGATGAGGTTCTCGAGTTTTTCCAACACAAAGAGGTTATTTTACAAGTATTTTCCATTGAAACTCGTCCGGTGAGTAAAATTTTCCCATCCGGTGACTCATTTTTTCCATAAAACGAATTCCTTTGTGACTAAGTTTTCCCCTCCTGCGACTGAGTTTTCCGATGAGACTACTCACAGTGACAAGGTTTTCTAGTTATTCCTACACAAAGAGGTTACTTTACTAGGATTTGCCGTGGAAACTCGTTCGGTGACTAAGGATTTCCCATTAGTTGACTCATTTGTCCCATGGCACTAATTCCTTAGTGACTAAGTTACCCCCTCCTGTGGCTGAGTTTTCCCATGAGACTACTCACAGTGGTCAGGTTTTCGAGTTATTCCAACACAAAGAGGTTAATTTTCTAGGTTTTGCCATTGAAACTAGTCCATTGACTAAGGTTTTCCCATCCGGTGACTCATTTTTACCATGACACTAATTCCTTAGACACTAAGTTTTCCCCTCACGTGACTGAGTTTTCCTGTGAGACTAGTCAAGGTGATGAGGTTCTCGAGTTTTTCCCACACAAAGAGGTTATTTTACAAGTATTTTCCATTGAAACTCGTCCGGTGAGTAAAATTTTCCCATCCGGTGAATCATTTTTTCCATGACACGAATTCCTTGGTGACCAAGTTTTCCCCTCCCGCTATTGAGTTTTCCGATGAGACTACTCACAGTGACAAGGTTTTCTAGTTATTCCAACACAAAGAGGTTACTTTACTAGGATTTGCCGTGGAAACTCGTTCGGTGACTAAGGATTTCCCATTAGTTGACTCATTAGTCCCATGGCACTAATTCCTTAGTGACTAAGTTTCCCCCTCCTGTGGCTGAGTTTTCCCATGAGACTACTCACAGTGGCCAGGTTTTCAAGTTATTCCAACACAAAGAGGTTATTTTACTAGGTTTTGCCATTGAAACTAGTCCATTGACTAAGGTTTTCCCATCCGGTGACTCATTTTTCCCATGACACTAATTTCTTAGTGACTAAGTTTTCCCCTCACGTGACTAAGTTTTCCCGTGAGACTAGTCAAGGTGATGAGGTTCTCGAGTTTTTCCAACACAAAGAGGTTATTTTACAAGTATTTTCCATTGAAACTCGTCCGGTGAGTAAAATTTTCCCATCCGGTGACTCATTTTTTCCATAAAACGAATTCCTTTGTGACTAAGTTTTCCCCTCCTGCGACTGAGTTTTCCGATGAGACTACTCACAGTGACAAGGTTTTCTAGTTTTTCCCACACAAAGATGTTACTTTACTACGATTTGCCATGGAAACTCGTTCGGTGACTAAGGTTTTCCAATTAGTTGACTCATTAGTCCCATGGCACTAATTCCTTGGTGATTAAGTTTCCCCCTCTTGTGGCTGAGTTTTCCCATGAGAATAGTCACTGTGGCCAGTTTTCGCGTTATTCCAACACAAAGTGGTTATTTTACTAGGTTTTGCCATTGAAACTAGTCCATTGACTAAGGTTTTCCCATCCGGTGACTCATTTTTTCCATGACACGAATTCCTTAGAGACTAAGTTTTCCCCTCACGTGACTGAGTTTTCCCGTGAGACTAGTCAAGGTGATGAGGTTCTCGAGTTTTTCCAACACAAAGAGGTTATTTTACAAGTATTTTCCATTGAAACTCGTCCGGTGAGTAAAATTTTCCCATCCGGTGACTCATTTTTTCCATAAAACGAATTCTTTTGTGACTAAGTTTTCCCCTCCTGCGACTGAGTTTTCCGATGAGACTACTCACAGTGACAAGGTTTTCTAGTTTTTCCCACACAAAGATGTTAGTTTACTACGATTTGCCATGGAAACTCGTTCGGTGACTAAGGTTTTCCCATTAGTTGACTCATTAGTCCCATGACACTAATTCCTTAGTGACTAAGTTTCCCGCTCCTGTGGCTGAGTTTTCCCATGAGACTACTCACAGTGGTCAGGTTTTGGAGCTATTCCAACACAAAGAGGTTATTTTACTAGGTTTTGCCATTGAAACTAGTCCATTGACTAAGGTTTTCCCATCCGGTGACTCATTTTTCCCAAGACACTAATTCCTTAGTGACTAAGTTTTCCCCTCACGTGACTGAGTTTTCCCGTGAGACTAGTCAAAGTGATGAGGTTCTCGAGTTTTTCCCACACAAAGAGGTTATTTTACAAGTATTTTCCATTGAAACTCGTCCGGTGAGTAAAATTTTCCCATCCGGTGACTCATTTTTTCCATAAAACGAATTCCTTTGTGACTAAGTTTTCCCCTCCTGCGACTGATTTTTCCGATGAGACTACTCACAGTGACAAGGTTTTCTAGTTTTTCCCACACAAAGATGTTAATTTACTAGGATTTGCCATGGAAACTCGTTCGGTGACTAAGGTTTTCCCATTAGTTGACACATTAGTCCCATGGCACTAATTCCTTAGTGACTATGTTTCCCTCTCCCGTGGCTGTGATTTCCCATGAGACTAGTCACAGTGGCCAGGTTTTCGCGTTATTCCAACACAAAGAGGTTATTTTACTAGGTTTTGCCATTGAAACTAGTCCATTGACTAAGGTTTTCCCATCTGGTGACTCATTTTTCCCACGACACTAATTCCTTAGTGACTAAGTTTTGCCCTCACGTGACTGAGTTCTCCCGTGAGACTAGTCAAGGTGATGAGGTTCTCGATATTTTCCCACCCAAAGAGGTTATTTTACAAGTATTTTCCATTGAAACTCGTCCGGTGAGTAAAATTTTCCCATACGGTGACTCAGTTTTTCCATGACACGAATTCCTTTGTGACTAAGTTTTCCCCTCCAGCGACGGAGTTTTCCGATGAGAGTACTCACAGTGACAAGGTTTTCTAGTTTTTCGCACACAAAGATGTTATTTCACTAGCATTTGCCACGGAAACTCGTTCGGTGACTAAGGTTTTCCCCTTAGTTGAGTCATTAGTCCCATGGCACTAATTCCTTAGTGACTAAGTTTCCCCCTCCTGTGGCTGTGTTTTCCCATGAGACTAATCACAGTGGCCAGGTTTTAGAGTTATTCCAACACAAAGAGGTTATTTTACTAGGTTTTGCCATTGAAACTAGTCCATTAAATAAGGTTTTCCCATCCGGTGACTCATTTTTCCCATGACACTAATTTCTTAGTGACTAAGTTTTCCCCTCACGTGACTGAGTTTTCCCGTGAGACTAGTCAAGGTGATGAGGTTCTCGAGTTTTTCCCACACAAAGAGGTTATTTTACAAGTATTTTCCATTTAAACTCATCTGGTGAGTAAAATTTTCCCATCCGGTGACTCATTTTTTCCATGACACGAATTCCTTTATGACTAAGTTTTCCCCTCCCGCGACTGATTTTTCCGATGAGACTACTCACAGTGACAAGGTTTTCTAGTTTTTCCCACACAAAGATGTTACTTTACTAGGATTTGCCATGGAAACTCGTTCGGTGACTAAGGTTTTCCCATTAGTTGACTCATTAGTCCCATGGCCCTAATTCCTTAGTGACTAAGTTTCCCCCTCTTGTGGCTGAGTTTTCCCATGAAACTACTCGCAGTGGCCAGGTTTTCGAGTTATTCCAACACAAAGAGGTTAATTTACTAGGTTTTGCCATTGAAACTAGTTCATTGACTAAGGTTTCCCCATCCGGTGACTCATTTTACCCATGACACTAATTCCTTAGTGACTAAGTTTTCCCCTCACGTGACTGAGTTTTCCCGTGAGACTAGTCAAGGTGATGAGGTTCTCGATATTTTCCCACCCAAAGAGGTTATTTTACAAGTATTTTCCATTGAAACTCGTCCGGTGAGTAAAATTTTCCCATCCGGTGACTCAGTTTTTCCATACACGAATTCCTTTGTGACTAAGTTTTCCCCTCCCGCAACTGAGTTTTCCGATGAGAGTACTCACAGTGACAAGGTTTTCTAGTTTTTCCCACTCAAAGATGTTACTTTACTAGGATTTGCCATGGAAACTCGTTCGGTGACTAAGGTTTCCCCATTAGTTGACTCATTAGTCCCATGGCACTAATTCCTTAGTGACTAAGTTTCCCCCTCCTGTGGCTGAGTTTTCCCATGAGATTACTCACAGTGGCCAGGTTTTCGAGTTATTCCAACACAAAGAGGTTAATTACTAGGTTTTGCCAATGAAACTAGTTCATTGACTAAGGTTTTCCCATCCGGTGACTCATTTTTCCCACGACACTAATTCCTTAGTGACTAAGTTTTGAACTCGCGTGACTGAGTTTTCCCGTGAGACTAGTCAAGGTGATGAGGTTCTCGAGTTTTTCCAACACAAAGAGGTTATTTTACAAGTATTTTCCATTGAAACTCGTCCGGTGAGTAAAATTTTCCCATCCGGTGACTCATTTTTTGCATAAAACGAATTCTTTTGTGACTAAGTTTTCCCCTCCTGCGACTGAGTTTTCCGATGAGACTACTCACAGTGACAAGGTTTTCTAGTTTTTCCCACACAAAGATGTTAGTTTTTCCAACACAAAGAGGTTATTTTACGTTTTGCCATTGAAACTAGTCAATTGATTAAGGTTTTCCCATCCGGTGACTCATTTTTCCCATGACACTAATTTCTTAGTGACTAAGTTTTCCCCTCACGTGACTGAGTTTTCCCGTGAGACTAGTCAAGGTGATGAGGTTCTCGAGTTTTTCCAACACAAAGTGGTTATTTTACAAGTATTTTCCATTGAAACTCGTCCGGTGAGTAAAATTTTCCCATCCGGTGACTCATTTTTTCCATAAAACGAATTCTTTTGTGACTAAGTTTTCCCCTCCTGCGACTGAGTTTTCCGATGAGACTACTCACAGTGACAAGGTTTTCTAGTTTTTCGCACACAAAGATGTTATTTCACTAGCATTTGCCACGGAAACTCGTTCGGTGACTAAGGTTTTCCCCTTAGTTGAGTCATTAGTCCCATGGCACTAATTCCTTAGTGACTAAGTTTCCCCCTCCTGTGGCTGTGTTTTCCCATGAGACTAATCACAGTGGCCAGGTTTTAGAGTTATTCCAACACAAAGAGGTTATTTTACTAGGTTTTGCCATTGAAACTAGTCCATTAAATAAGGTTTTCCCATCCGGTGACTCATTTTTCCCATGACACTAATTTCTTAGTGACTAAGTTTTCCCCTCACGTGACTGAGTTTTCCCGTGAGACTAGTCAAGGTGATGAGGTTCTCGAGTTTTTCCCACACAAAGAGGTTATTTTACAAGTATTTTCCATTTAAACTCATCTGGTGAGTAAAATTTTCCCATCCGGTGACTCATTTTTTCCATGACACGAATTCCTTTATGACTAAGTTTTCCCCTCCCGCGACTGATTTTTCCGATGAGACTACTCACAGTGACAAGGTTTTCTAGTTTTTCCCACACAAAGATGTTACTTTACTAGGATTTGCCATGGAAACTCGTTCGGTGACTAAGGTTTTCCCATTAGTTGACTCATTAGTCCCATGGCCCTAATTCCTTAGTGACTAAGTTTCCCCCTCTTGTGGCTGAGTTTTCCCATGAAACTACTCGCAGTGGCCAGGTTTTCGAGTTATTCCAACACAAAGAGGTTAATTTACTAGGTTTTGCCATTGAAACTAGTTCATTGACTAAGGTTTCCCCATCCGGTGACTCATTTTACCCATGACACTAATTCCTTAGTGACTAAGTTTTCCCCTCACGTGACTGAGTTTTCCCGTGAGACTAGTCAAGGTGATGAGGTTCTCGATATTTTCCCACCCAAAGAGGTTATTTTACAAGTATTTTCCATTGAAACTCGTCCGGTGAGTAAAATTTTCCCATCCGGTGACTCAGTTTTTCCATACACGAATTCCTTTGTGACTAAGTTTTCCCCTCCCGCAACTGAGTTTTCCGATGAGAGTACTCACAGTGACAAGGTTTTCTAGTTTTTCCCACTCAAAGATGTTACTTTACTAGGATTTGCCATGGAAACTCGTTCGGTGACTAAGGTTTCCCCATTAGTTGACTCATTAGTCCCATGGCACTAATTCCTTAGTGACTAAGTTTCCCCCTCCTGTGGCTGAGTTTTCCCATGAGATTACTCACAGTGGCCAGGTTTTCGAGTTATTCCAACACAAAGAGGTTAATTACTAGGTTTTGCCAATGAAACTAGTTCATTGACTAAGGTTTTCCCATCCGGTGACTCATTTTTCCCACGACACTAATTCCTTAGTGACTAAGTTTTGAACTCGCGTGACTGAGTTTTCCCGTGAGACTAGTCAAGGTGATGAGGTTCTCGAGTTTTTCCAACACAAAGAGGTTATTTTACAAGTATTTTCCATTGAAACTCGTCCGGTGAGTAAAATTTTCCCATCCGGTGACTCATTTTTTGCATAAAACGAATTCTTTTGTGACTAAGTTTTCCCCTCCTGCGACTGAGTTTTCCGATGAGACTACTCACAGTGACAAGGTTTTCTAGTTTTTCCCACACAAAGATGTTAGTTTTTCCAACACAAAGAGGTTATTTTACGTTTTGCCATTGAAACTAGTCAATTGATTAAGGTTTTCCCATCCGGTGACTCATTTTTCCCATGACACTAATTTCTTAGTGACTAAGTTTTCCCCTCACGTGACTGAGTTTTCCCGTGAGACTAGTCAAGGTGATGAGGTTCTCGAGTTTTTCCAACACAAAGTGGTTATTTTACAAGTATTTTCCATTGAAACTCGTCCGGTGAGTAAAATTTTCCCATCCGGTGACTCATTTTTTCCATAAAACGAATTCTTTTGTGACTAAGTTTTCCCCTCCTGCGACTGAGTTTTCCGATGAGACTACTCACAGTGACAAGGTTTTCTGGTTTTTCCCACACAAAGATGTTAGTTTACTACGATTTGCCATGGAAACTCGTTCGGTGACTAAGGTTTTCCCATTAGTTGACTCATTAGTCCCATGGCACTAATTCCTTAGTGACGAAGTTTCCCCCTCCTGTGGCTGAGTTTTCCCATGAGACTACTCACAGTGGTCAGGTTTTGGAGTTATTCCAACACAAAGAGGTTATTTTACTAGGTTTTGCCATTGAAACTAGTCCATTGACTAAGGTTTTCCCATCCGGTGACTCATTTTTCCCAAGACACTAATTCCTTAGTGACTAAGTTTTCCCCTCACGTGACTGAGTTTTCCCGTGAGACTAGTCAAAGTGATGAGGTTCTCGAGTTTTTCCCACACAAAGAGGTTATTTTACAAGTATTTTCCATTGAAACTCGTCCGGTGAGTAAAATTTTCCCATCCGGTGACTCATTTTTTCCATAAAACGAATTCCTTTGTGACTAAGTTTTCCCCTCCTGCGACTGATTTTTCCGATGAGACTACTCACAGTGACAAGGTTTTCTAGTTTTTCCCACTCAAAGATGTTACTTTACTAGGATTTGCCATGGAAACTCGTTCGGTGACTAAGGTTTCCCCATTAGTTGACTCATTAGTCCCATGGCACTAATTCCTTAGTGACTAAGTTTCCCCCTCCTGTGGCTGAGTTTTCCCATGAGATTACTCACAGTGGCCAGGTTTTCGAGTTATTCCAACACAAAGAGGTTAATTACTAGGTTTTGCCAATGAAACTAGTTCATTGACTAAGGTTTTCCCATCCGGTGACTCATTTTTCCCACGACACTAATTCCTTAGTGACTAAGTTTTGAACTCGCGTGACTGAGTTTTCCCGTGAGACTAGTCAAGGTGATGAGGTTCTCGAGTTTTTCCAACACAAAGAGGTTATTTTACAAGTATTTTCCATTGAAACTCGTCCGGTGAGTAAAATTTTCCCATCCGGTGACTCATTTTTTGCATAAAACGAATTCTTTTGTGACTAAGTTTTCCCCTCCTGCGACTGAGTTTTCCGATGAGACTACTCACAGTGACAAGGTTTTCTAGTTTTTCCCACACAAAGATGTTAGTTTTTCCAACACAAAGAGGTTATTTTACGTTTTGCCATTGAAACTAGTCAATTGATTAAGGTTTTCCCATCCGGTGACTCATTTTTCCCATGACACTAATTTCTTAGTGACTAAGTTTTCCCCTCACGTGACTGAGTTTTCCCGTGAGACTAGTCAAGGTGATGAGGTTCTCGAGTTTTTCCAACACAAAGTGGTTATTTTACAAGTATTTTCCATTGAAACTCGTCCGGTGAGTAAAATTTTCCCATCCGGTGACTCATTTTTTCCATAAAACGAATTCTTTTGTGACTAAGTTTTCCCCTCCTGCGACTGAGTTTTCCGATGAGACTACTCACAGTGACAAGGTTTTCTGGTTTTTCCCACACAAAGATGTTAGTTTACTACGATTTGCCATGGAAACTCGTTCGGTGACTAAGGTTTTCCCATTAGTTGACTCATTAGTCCCATGGCACTAATTCCTTAGTGACGAAGTTTCCCCCTCCTGTGGCTGAGTTTTCCCATGAGACTACTCACAGTGGTCAGGTTTTGGAGTTATTCCAACACAAAGAGGTTATTTTACTAGGTTTTGCCATTGAAACTAGTCCATTGACTAAGGTTTTCCCATCCGGTGACTCATTTTTCCCAAGACACTAATTCCTTAGTGACTAAGTTTTCCCCTCACGTGACTGAGTTTTCCCGTGAGACTAGTCAAAGTGATGAGGTTCTCGAGTTTTTCCCACACAAAGAGGTTATTTTACAAGTATTTTCCATTGAAACTCGTCCGGTGAGTAAAATTTTCCCATCCGGTGACTCATTTTTTCCATAAAACGAATTCCTTTGTGACTAAGTTTTCCCCTCCTGCGACTGATTTTTCCGATGAGACTACTCACAGTGACAAGGTTTTCTAGTTTTTCCCACACAAAGATGTTAATTTACTAGGATTTGCCATGGAAACTCGTTCGGTGACTAAGGTTTTCCCATTAGTTGACACATTAGTCCCATGGCACTAATTCCTTAGTGACTATGTTTCCCCCTCCCGTGGCTGTGATTTCCCATGAGACTAGTCACAGTGGCCAGGTTTTCGCGTTATTCCAACACAAAGAGGTTATTTTACTAGGTTTTGCCATTGAAACTAGTCCATTGACTAAGGTTTTCCCATCTGGTGACTCATTTTTCCCACGACACTAATTCATTAGTGACTAAGTTTTGCCCTCACGTGACTGTGTTCTCCCGTGAGACTAGTCAAGGTGATGAGGTTCTCGATATTTTCCCACCCAAAGATGTTATTTTACAAGTATTTTCCATTGAAACTCGTCCGGTGAGTAAAATTTTCCCATACGGTGACTCAGTTTTTCCATGACACGAATTCCTTTGTGACTAAGTTTTCCCCTCCAGCGACGGAGTTTTTCGATGAGAGTACTCACAGTGACAAGGTTTTCTAGTTTTTCGCACACAAAGATGTTATTTCACTAGCATTTGCCACGGAAACTCGTTCGGTGACTAAGGTTTTCCCCTTAGTTGAGTCATTAGTCCCATGGCACTAATTCCTTAGTGACTAAGTTTCCCCCTCCTGTGGCTGTGTTTTCCCATGAGACTAGTCACAGTGGCCAGGTTTTAGAGTTATTCCAACACAAAGAGGTTATTTTACTAGGTTTTGCCATTGAAACTAGTCCATTAAATAAGGTTTTCCCATCCGGTGACTCATTTTTCCCATGACACTAATTTCTTAGTGACTAAGTTTTCCCCTCACGTGACTGAGTTTTCCCGTGAGA
Organism: Acmispon strigosus; assembly: GCA_030819835.1. Lineage (NCBI taxonomy): Eukaryota > Viridiplantae > Streptophyta > Magnoliopsida > Fabales > Fabaceae > Acmispon > Acmispon strigosus. Next base: position 68,243,695 of record JAUAMA010000002.1, on the reverse strand, counting down.
CTAGTCAAGGTGATGAGGTTCTCGATTTTTTCCCACACAAAGAGGTTATTTTACAAGTATTTTCCATTGAAACTCATCTGGTGAGTAAAATTTTCCCATCCGGTGACTCATTTTTTCCATGACACGAATTCCTTTATGACTAAGTTTTCCCCTCCCGCGACTGATTTTTCCGATGAGACTACTCACAGTGACAAGGTTTTCTAGTTTTTCCCACACAAAGATGTTACTTTACTAGGATTTGCCATGGAAACTCGTTCGGTGACTAAGGTTTTCCCATTAGTTGACACATTAGTCCCATGGCACTAATTCCTTAGTGACTATGTTTCCCCCTCCCGTGGCTGTGATTTCCCATGAGACTAGTCACAGTGGCCAGGTTTTCGCGTTATTCCAACACAAAGAGGTTATTTTACTAGGTTTTGCCATTGAAACTAGTCCATTGACTAAGGTTTTCCCATCCGGTGACTCATTTTTCCCACGACACTAATTCCTTAGTGACTAAGTTTTGCCCTCACGTGACTGAGTTCTCCCGTGAGACTAGTCAAGGTGATGAGGTTCTCGATATTTTCCCACCCAAAGAGGTTATTTTACAAGTATTTTCCATTGAAACTCGTCCGGTGAGTAAAATTTTCCCATACGGTGACTAAGTTTTTCCATGACACGAATTCCTTTGTGACTAAGTTTTCCCCTCCAGCGACTGAGTTTTCCGATGAGAGTACTCACAGTGACAAGGTTTTCTAGTTTTTCGCACACAAAGATGTTATTTCACTAGCATTTGCCACGGAAACTCGTTCGGTGACTAAGGTTTTCCCCTTAGTTGAGTCATTAGTCCCATGGCACTAATTCCTTAGTGACTAAGTTTCCCCCTCCTGTGGCTGTGTTTTCCCATGAGACTAGTCACAGTGGCCAGGTTTTAGAGTTATTCCAACACAAAGAGGTTATTTTACTAGGTTTTGCCATTGAAACTAGTCCATTAAATAAGGTTTTCCCATCCGGTGACTCATTTTTCCCATGACACTAATTTCTTAGTGACTAAGTTTTCCCCTCACGTGACTGAGTTTTCCCGTGAGACTAGTCAAGGTGATGAGGTTCTCGAGTGTTTCCCACACAAAGAGGTTATTTTACAAGTATTTTCCATTGAAACTCATCCGGTGAGTAAAATTTTCCCATCCGGTGACTCATTTTTTCCATGACACGAATTCCTTTATGACTAAGTTTTCCCCTCCCGCGACTGATTTTTCCGATGAGACTACTCACAGTGACAAGGTTTTCTAGTTTTTCCCACACAAAGATGTTACTTTACTAGGATTTGCCATGGAAACTCGTTCGGTGACTAAGGTTTTCCCATTAGTTGACTCATTAGTCCCATGGCCCTAATTCCTTAGTGACTAAGTTTCCCCCTCTTGTGGCTGAGTTTTCCCATGAGACTACTCGCAGTGGCCAGGTTTTCGAGTTATTCCAACACAAAGAGGTTAATTTACTAGGTTTTGCCATTGAAACTAGGCCATTGACTAAGGTTTTCCCATCCGGTCACTAATTTTACCCATGACACTAATTCCTTAGTGACTAAGTTTTCCCCTCACGTGACTGAGTTTTCCCGTGAGACTAGTCAAGGTGATGAGGTTCTCGATATTTTCCCACCCAAAGAGGTTATTTTACAAGTATTTTCCATTGAAACTCGTCCGGTGAGTAAAATTTTCCCATCCGGTGACTCATTTTTTCCATAAAACGAATTCCTTTGTGACTAAGTTTTCCCCTCCTGCGACTGATTTTTCCGATGAGACTACTCACAGTGACAAGGTTTTCTAGTTTTTCCCACACAAAGATGTTAACTTACTAGGTTTTGCCATGGAAACTCGTTCGGTGACTAAGGTTTTCCCATTAGTTTACACATTAGTCCCATGGCACTAATTCCTTAGTGACTATGTTTCCCCCTCCCATGGCTGTGTTTTCCCATGAGACTAGTCACAGTGGCTAGGTTTTCGCGTTATTCCAACACAAAGAGGTTATTTTACTAGGTTTTGCCATTGAAACTAGTCCATTGACTAAGGTTTTCCCATCTGGTGACTCATTTTTCCCATGACACTAATTCCTTAGTGACTAAGTTTTCCCCTCATGTGACTGAGTTTTCCCATGAGACTAGTCTAGGCGATGAGGTTCTCGAGTTTTTCCCACACAAAGAGGTTATTTTACAAGTATTTTCCATTGAAACTCGTCCGGTGAGTAAAATTTTCCCATCCGCTGACTCATTTTTTCCATAAAACGAATTCCTTTGTGACTAAGTTTTCCCCTCCCGCGACTGAGTTTTCCGATGAGACTACTCACAGTGACAAGGTTTTCTAGTTATTCCAACACAAAGAGGTTACTTTACTAGGATTTGCCGTGGAAACTCGTTCGGTGACTAAGGATTTCCCATTAGTTGACTCATTAGTCCCATGGCACTAATTCCTTAGTGACTAAGTTTCCCCCTCCTGTGGCTGAGTTTTCCCATGAGACTACTCACAGTGGCCAGGTTTTCGAGTTATTCCAACACAAAGAGGTTATTTTACTAGGTTTTGCCATTGAAACTAGTCCATTGACTAAGGTTTTCCCATCCGGTGACTCATTTTTCCCATGACACTAATTTCTTAGTGACTAAGTTTTCCACTCACGTGACTGAGTTTTCCCGTGAGACTAGTCAAGGTGATGAGGTTCTCAAGTTTTTCCAACACAAAGAGGTTATTTTACAAGTATTTTCCATTGAAACTCGTCCGGTGAGTAAAATTTTCCCATCCGGTGACTCATTTTTTCCATAAAACGAATTCTTTTGTGACTAAGTTTCCCCTCCTGTGACTGAGTTTTCCGATGAGACTACTCACAGTGACAAGGTTTTCTAGTTTTTCCCACACAAAGATGTTAGTTTACTACGATTTGCCATGGAAACTCGTTCGGTGACTAAGGTTTTCCCATTAGTTGACTCATTAGTCCCATGGCACTAATTCCTTAGTGACTAAGTTTCCCCCTCCTGTGGCTGAGTTTTCCCATGAGACTACTCACAGTGGTCAGGTTTTGGAGTTATTCCAACACAAAGAGGTTATTTTACTAGGTTTTGCCATTGAAACTAGTCCATTGACTAAGGTTTTCCCATCCGGTGACTCATTTTTCCCATGACACTAATTCCTTAGTGACTAAGTTTTCCCCTCATGTGACTGAGTTTTCCCGTGAGACTAGTCTAGGCGATGAGGTTCTCGAGTTTTTCCCACACAAAGAGGTTATTTTATAAGTATTTTCCATTGAAACTCGTCCGGTGAGTAAAATTTTCCCATACGGTGACTCAGTTTTTCCATGACACGTATTCCTTTGTGACTAAGTTTTCCCCTCCAGCGACTGAGTTTTCCGATGAGACTACTCACAGTGACAAGGTTTTCTAGTATTTCCCACACAAAGATGTTACTTTACTAGGATTTGCCATGGAAACTCGTGCGGTGACTAAGGTTTTCCCATTAGTTGACTCATTAGTCCCATGGCACTAATTCCTTAGTGACTAAGTTTCCCCCTCCTGTGGCTGAGTTTTCCCATGAGACTAGTCACAGTGGCCAGGTTTTCGCGTTATTCCAACACAAAGAAGTTATTTTACTAGGTTTTGCCATTGAAACTAGTCCATTGACTAAGGTTTTCCCATCTGGTGACTCATTTTTCCCATGACACTAATTCCTTAGTGACTAAGTTTTCCCCTCATGTGACTAAGTTTTCCCGTGAGACTAGTCAAGGTGATGAGGTTATTTTACAAGTATTTTCCATTGAAACTCGTCCGGTGAGTAAAATTTTCCCATCCGGTGACTCATTTTTTCCATAAAACGAATTCCTTTGTGACTAAGTTTTCCCCTCCTGCGACTGATTTTTCCGATGAGACTACTCACAGTGACAAGGTTTTCTAGTTATTCCAACACAAAGAGGTTACTTTACTAGGATTTGCAGTGGAAACTCGTTCGGTGACTAAGGATTTCCCATTAGTTGACTCATTAGTCCCATGGCACTAATTCCTTAGTGACTAAGTTTCCCCCTCCTGTGGCCGAGTTTTCCCATGAGACTACTCACAGTGGCCAGGTTTTCGAGTTATTCCAACACAAAGAGGTTATTTTACTAGTTTTGCCATTGAAACTAGTCCATTGACTAAGGTTTTCCCATCCGGTGACTCATTTTTCCCATGACACTAATTTCTTAGTGACTAAGTTTTCCCCTCACGTGACTGAGTTTTCCCGTGAGACTAGTCAAGGTGATGAGGTTCTCGAGTTTTTCCAACACAAAGAGGTTATTTTACAAGTATTTTCCATTGAAACTCGTCCGGTAAGTAAAATTTTCCCATCCGGTGTCTCATTTTTTCCATAAAACGAATTCTTTTGTGACTAAGCTTTCCCCTCCTGCGACTGAGTTTTCCGATGAGACTACTCACAGTGACAAGGTTTTCTAGTTTTTCCCACACAAAGATGTTAGTTTACTACGATTTTCCATGGAAACTCGTTCGGTGACTAAGGTTTTCCCATTAGTTGACTCATTAGTCCCATGGCACTAATTCCTTAGTGACTAAGTTTCCCCCTCCTGTGGCCGAGTTTTCCCATGAGACTACTCACAGTGGCCAGGTTTTCGAGTTATTCCAACACAAAGAGGTTATTTTACTAGTTTTGCCATTGAAACTAGTCCATTGACTAAGGTTTTCCCATCCGGTGACTCATTTTTCCCATGACACTAATTTCTTAGTGACTAAGTTTTCCCCTCACGTGACTGAGTTTTCCCGTGAGACTAGTCAAGGTGATGAGGTTCTCGAGTTTTTCCAACACAAAGAGGTTATTTTACAAGTATTTTCCATTGAAACTCGTCCGGTGAGTAAAATTTTCCCATCCGGTGACTCATTTTTTCCATAAAACGAGTTCCTTTGTGACTAAGTTTTCCCCTCCTGCGACTGATTTTTCCGATGAGACTACTCACAGTGACAAGGTTTTCTAGTTTTTCCCACACAAAGATGTTAATTTACTAGGATTTTCCATGGAAACTCGTTCGGTGACTAAGGTTTTCCCATTAGTTGACACATTAGTCCCATGGCACTAATTCCTCAGTGACTAAGTTTCCCCCTCCTGTGGCTGTGTTTTCCCATGAGACTAGTCACAGTGGTCAGGTTTTCGCGTTATTCCAACACAAAGAGGTTATTTTACTAGGTTTTGCCATTGAAACTAGTCCATTGACTAAGGTTTTCCCATCCGGTGACTCATTTTTCCCATGACACTAATTCCTTAGTGACTAAGTTTTCCCCTCACGTGACTGAGTTTTCCCGTGAGACTGGTCAAGGTGATGAGGTTCTCGATATTTTCCCACCCAAAGAGGTTATTTTACAAGTATTTTCCATTGAAACTCGTCCGGTGAGTAAAATTTTCCCATACGGTGACTCATTTTTTCCATAAAACGAGTTCCTTTGTGACTAAGTTTTCCCCTCCTGCAACTGATTTTTCCGATGAGACTACTCACAGTGACAAGGTTTTCTAGTTTTTCCCACACAAAGATGTTAATTTACTAGGATTTGCCATGGAAACTCGTTCGGTGACTAAGGTTTTCCCCTTAGTTGACACATTAGTCCCATGGCACTAATTCCTCAGTGACTAAGTTTCCCCCTCCTGTGGCTGTGTTTTCCCATGAGACTAGTCACAGTGGTCAGGTTTTCGCGTTATTCCAACACAAAGAGGTTATTTTACTAGGTTTTGCCATTGAAACTAGACCATTGACTAAGGTTTTCCCATCCGGTGACTCATTTTTCCCATGACACTAATTCCTTAGTGACTAAGTTTTCCCCTCACGTGACTGAGTTTTCCCGTGAGACTAGTCAAGGTGATGAGGTTCTCGATATTTTCCCACCCAAAGAGGTTATTTTACAAGTATTTTCCATTGAAACTCGTCCGGTGAGTAAAATTTTCCCATACGGTGACTCAGTTTTTCCATGACACGAATTCCTTTGTGACTATGTTTTCCCCTCCAGCGACTGAGTTTTCCGATGAGACTACTCACAGTGACAAGGTTTTCTAGTATTTCCCACACAAAGATGTTACTTTACTAGGATTTGCCATGGAAACTCGTTCGGTGACTAAGGTTTTCCCCTTAGTTGAGTCATTAGTCCCATGACACTAATTCCTTAGTGACTAAGTTTTCCCCTCACGTGACTGAGTTTTCCCGTGAGTCTAGTCAAGGTCATGAGGTTCTCGAGTTTTTCCCACCCAAAGAGGTTATTTTACAAGTATTTTCCATTGAAACTCGTCCGGTGAGTAAAATTTTCCCATACGGTGACTCATTTTTTCCATGACACGAATTCCTTTGTGACTAAGTTTTCCCCTCCAGCGACTGATTTTTCCGATGAGACTACTCACAGTGACAAGGTTTTCTAGTTTTTCCCACACAAAGATGTTACTTTACTAGGATTTGCCATGGAAACTCGTTCGGTGACTAAGGTTTTCCCATTAGTTGACTCATTACTCCCATGGCACTAATTCCTTAGTGACTAAGTTTCCCCCTCTTGTGGCTGAGTTTTCCCATGAGACTACTCACAGTGGCCAGGTTTTCGAGTTATTCCAACACAAAGAGGTTAATTACTAGGTTTTGCCATTGAAACTAGTCCATTGACTAAGGTTTTCCCATCCAGTGACTCATTTTTCCCATGACACTAATTCCTTAGTGACTAAGTTTTCCCGTGAGACTAATCAAGGTGATGAGGTTCTCGAGTTTTTCCCACACAAAGAGGTTATTTTACAAGTATTTTCCATTGAAACTCGTTCGGTGAGTAAAATTTTCCCATACGGTGACTCAGTTTTTCCATGACACGAATTCCTTTGTGACTAAGTTTTCCCCTCCAGCGACTGAGTTTTCCGATGAGACTACTCACAGTGACAAGGTTTTCTAGTTTTTCCCACACAAATATGTTACTTTACTAGGATTTGCCATGGAAACTCGTTCCGTGACTAAGGTTTTCCCATTAGTTGACTCATTAGTCCCATGACACTAATTCCTTAGTGACTAAGTTTCCCTCTCCTGTGGCTGTGTTTTCCCATGAGACTACTCAGAGTGGCCAGGTTTTCGAGTTATTCCAACACAAAGAGGTTAATTTACTATGTTTTGCCATTGAAACTAGTCCATTGACTAAGGTTTTCCCATCCGGTGACTCATTTTTCCCATGACACTAATTTCTTAGTGAGTAAGTTTTCCACTCACGTGACTGAGTTTTCCCGTGAGACTAGTCAAGGTGATGAGGCTCTCGAGTTTTTCCCACACAAAGAGGTTATTTTACAAGTATTTTCCATTGAAACTCGTCCGGTGAGTAAAATTTTCCCATCCGGTGACTCATTTTTTCCATAAAACGAATTCCTTTGTGACTAAGTTTTCCCCTCCTACGACTGATTTTTCCGATGAGACTACTCAAAGTGACAAGGTTTTCTAGTTTTTCCCACACAAAGATGTTAATTTACTAGGATTTGCCATGGAAACTCGTTCGGTGACTAAGGTTTTCCCATTAGTTGGCTCATTAGTCCCATGGCACTAATTCCTTAGTGATTATGTTTCCCCCTCCTGTGGCTGTGTTTTCCCATGAGAATAGTCACAGTGGCCAGGTTTTCGCGTTATTCCAACACAAAGAGGTTATTTTACTAGGTTTTGCCATTGAAACTAGTCCATTGACTAAGGTTTTCCCATCCGGTGACTCATTTTTCCCATGACACTAATTCCTTAGTGACTAAGTTTTCCCCTCATGTGACTGAGTTTTCCCGTGAGACTAGTCTAGGCGATGAGGTTCTCGAGTTTGTCCCACACAAAGAGGTTATTTTACAAGTATATTCCATTGAAACTCGTCCGGTGACTAAGGTTTTCCCATCCGGTGACTCATTTTTTCCATGACACGAATTCCTTGGTGACTAAGTTTTCCCCTCCCGCAACTGAGTTTTCCGATGAGACTACTCACAGTGACAAGGTTTTCTAGTTTTTCCCACACAAAGATGTTACTTTATTAGGATTTTCCATGGAAACACGTTCGGTGACTAAGGTTTTCCCATTAGTTGACTCATCAGTCCCATGGAACAAATTCCTTAGTGACTAAGTTTTCCCCTCCTGCGACTGAGTTTTCCAATGAGACTACTCACAGTGACAAGGTTTTCTAGTTTTTCCCACACACAGATGTTACTTTACTACGATTTGCCATGGAAACTCGTTCGGTGACTAAGGTTTTCCCATTAGTTGACTCATTAGTCCCATGGCACTAATTCCTTAGTGACTAAGTTTCCCCCTCTTGTGGCTGAGTTTTCCCATGAGACTAGTCACAGTGGCCAGGTTTTCGCGTTATTCCAACACAAAGAGGTTATTTTACTAGGTTTTGCCATTGAAACGAGTCCATTGACTAAGGTTTTCCCATCCGGTGACTCATTTTTACCATGACATTAATTCCTTAGAGACTAAGTTTTCCCCTCACGTGACTGAGTTTTCCCGTGAGACTAGTCAAGGTGATGAGGTTGTCGAGTTTTTCCCAGAAAAAGAGGTTATTTTACAAGTATTTTCCATTGAAACTCGTCCGGTGAGTAAAATTTTCCCTATCCGGTGACTCATTTTTTCCATGACACGAATTCCTTGGTGACTAAGTTTTCCCCTCCCGCAACTGAGTTTTCCGATGAGACTACTCACAGTGACAAGGTTTTCTAGTTATTCCAACACAAAGAGGTTACTTTACTAGGATTTGCCGTGGAAACTCGTTCGATGACTAAGGATTTCCCATTAGTTGACTCATTAGTCCCATGGCACTAATTCCTTAGTGACTAAGTTTCCCCCTCCTGTGGCTGAGTTTTCCCATGAGACTACTCACAGTGGCCAGGTTTTCGAGTTATTCCAACACAAAGAGGTTATTTTACTAGGTTTTGCCATTGAAACTAGTCCGTTGACTAAGGTTTTCCCATCCGGTGACTCATTTTTCCCATGACACTAATTTCTAAGTGACTAAGTTTTCCCCTCACGTGACTGAGGTTTCCCGTGAGACAAGTCAAGGTGATGAGGCTCTCGAGTTTTTCCAACACAAAGAGGTTATTTTACAAGTATTTTCCATTGAAACTCGTCCGGTGAGTAAAACTTTCCCATCCGATGACTCAATTTTTCCATAAAACGATTTCCTTTGTAACTAAGTTTTCCCCTCCTGCGACTAAGTTTTCCGATGAGACTACTCACAGTGACAAGGTTTTCTAGTTTTTCCCACACAAAGATGTTACTTTACTACGATTTGCCATGGAAACTCGTTCGGTGACTAAGGTTTTCCCATTAGTTGACTCATTAGTCCCATGGCACTAATTCCTTAGTGACTAAGTTTCCCCCTCCTGTGGCTGAGTTTTCCCATGAGACTACTCACAGTGGTCAGGTTTTCGGGTTATTCCAACACAAAGAGGTTAATTTACTAGGTTTTGCCATGGAAACTAGTCCATTGACTTAGGTTTTCCCATCCTGTGACTCATTTTACCCATGACACTAATTCCTTAGTGACTAAGTTTTGCCCTCACGTGACTGAGTTTTCCCGTGAGACTAGTCAAGGTGATGAGGTTCTCGATATTTTCCCACCCAAAGAGGTTATTTTACAAGTATTTTCCATTGAAACTCGTCCGGTGAGTAAAATTTTCCCATCCGGTGACTCATTTTTTCCATGACACGAATTCCTTTGTGACTAAGTTTTCCCCTCCGGCGACTGAGTTTTCCGATGAGAGTACTCACAGTGACAAGGTTTTCTAGTTTTTCGCAAACAAAGATGTAATTTCACTAGCATTTGCCACGGAAACTCGTTCGGTGACTAAGGTTTTCCCCTTAGTTGAGTCATTAGTCCCATGGCACTAATTCCTTAGTGACTTAGTTTCCCCCTCCTGTGGCTGTGTTTTCCCATGAGACTAGTCACAGTGGCCAGGTTTTAGAGTTATTCCAACACAAAGAGGTTATTTTACTAGATTTTGCCATTGAAACTAGTCCATTAAATAAGGTTTTCCCATCCGGTGACTCATTTTTCCCATGACACTAATTTCTTAGTGACTAAGTCTTCCCCTCACGTGACTGAGTTTTCCCGTGAGACTAGTCAAGGTGATGAGGTTCTCGAGTTTTTCCCACGCAAAGAGGTTATTTTACAAGTATTTTCCATTGAAACTCATCCGGTGAGTAAAATTTTCCCATCCGGTGACTCATTTTTTCCATGACACGAATTCCTTTATGACTAAGTTTTCCCCTCCCGTGACTGATTTTTCCGATTAGACTACTCACAGTGACAAGGTTTTCTAGTTTTTCCCACACAAAGATGTTACTTTACTAGGATTTGCCATGGAAACTCGTTCGGTGACTAAGGTTTTCCCATTAGTTGACTCATTAGTCCCATGGCCCTAATTCCTTAGTGACTAAGTTTCCCTCTCTTGTGGCTGAGTTTTCCCATGAGACTACTCACAGTGGCCAGGTTTTCGAGTTATTCCAACACAAAGAGGTTAATTTACTAGGTTTTGCCATTGAAACTAGTCCATTGACTAAGGTTTTCCCATCCGGTGACTCATTTTACCCATGACACTAATTCCTTAGTGACTAAGTTTTCCCCTCACGTGACTGAGTTTTCCCGTGAGACTAGTCAAGGTGATGAGGTTCTCGATATTTTCCCACCCAAAGAGGTTATTTTACAAGTATTTTCCATTGAAACTCGTCCGGTCAGTAAAATTTTCCCATCCGGTGACTCAGTTTTTCCATACACGAATTCCTTTGTGACTAAGTTTTCCCCTCCCGCAACTGAGTTTTCCGATGAGAGTACTCACAGTGACAAGGTTTTCTAGTTTTTCCCACTCAAAGATGTTACTTTACTAGGATTTGCCATGGAAACTCGTTCGGTGACTAAGGTTTCCCCATTAGTTGACTCATTAGTCCCATGGCACTAATTCCTTAGTGACTAAGTTTCCCCCTCCTTTGACTGAGTTTTCCCATGAGATTACTCCCAGTGGCCAGGTTTTCGAGTTATTCCAACACAAAGAGGTTAATTACTAGGTTTTGCCAATGAAACTAGTCCATTGACTAAGGTTTTCCCATCCGGTGACTCATTTTTCCCACGACACTAATTCCTTAGTGACTAAGTTTTGCCCTCACGTGACTGAGTTTTCCCGTGAGACTAGTCAAGGTGATGAGGTTCTCGATATTTTCCCACCCAAAGAGGTTATTCTACAAGTATTTTCCATTGAAACTCGTCCGGTGAGTAAAATTTTCCAATCCGGTGACTCATTTTTTCCATAAAACGAATTCCTTTGTGACTAAGTTTTCCCCTCCTGCGACTGATTTTTCCGATGAGACTACTCACAGTGACAAGGTTTTCTAGTTTTTCCCACACAAAGATGTTAACTTACTAGGATTTGCCATGGAAACTCGTTCGGTGACTAAGGTTTTCCCATTAGTTTACACATTAGTCCCATGGCACTAATTCCTTAGTGACTATGTTTCCCCCTCCCGTGGCTGTGTTTTCCCATGAGACTAGTCACAGTGGCCAGGTTTTCGCGTTATTCCAACACAAAGAGGTTATTTTACTAGGTTTTGCCATTGAAATTAGTCCATTGACTAAGGTTTTCCCATCTGGTGACTCATTTTTCCCATGACACTAATTCCTTAGTGACTAAGTTTTCCCCTCATGTGACTGAGTTTTCCCGTGAGACTAGTCTAGGCGATGAGGTTCTCGAGTTTTTCCCACACAAAGAGGTTATTTTACAAGTATTTTCCATTGAAACTCGTCCGGTGAGTAAAATTTTCCCATCCGGTGACTCATTTTTTCCATAAAACGAATTCCTTTGTGACTAAGTTTTCCCCTCCCGCGACTGAGTTTTCCGATGAGACTACTCACAGTGACAAGGTTTTCTAGTTATTCCAACACAAAGAGGTTACTTTACTAGGATTTGCCGTGGAAACTCGTTCGGTGACTAAGGATTTCCCATTAGTTGACTCATTATTCCCATGGCACTAATTCCTTAGTGACTAAGTTTCCCCCTCCTGTGGCTGAGTTTTCCCATGAGACTACTCACAGTGGCCAGGTTTTCGAGTTATTCCAACACAAAGAGGTTATTTTACGTTTTGCCATTGAAACTAGTCAATTGATTAAGGTTTTCCCATCCGGTGACTCATTTTTCCCATGACACTAATTTCTTAGTGACTAAGTTTTCCCCTCACGTGACTGAGTTTTCCCGTGAGACTAGTCAAGGTGATGAGGTTCTCGAGTTTTTCCAACACAAAGAGGTTATTTTACAAGTATTTTCCATTGAAACTCGTCCGGTGAGTAAAATTTTCCCATCCGGTGACTCATTTTTTCCATAAAACGAATTCTTTGGTGACTAAGTTTTCCCCTCCTGCGACTGAGTTTTCCGATGAGACTACTCACAGTGACAAGGTTTTCTAGTTTTTCCCACACAAAGATGTTAGTTTACTACGATTTGCCATGGAAACTCGTTCGGTGACTAAGGTTTTCCCATTAGTTGACTCATTAGTCCCATGGCACTAATTCCTTAGTGACTAAGTTTCCCCCTCCTGTGGCTGAGTTTTCCCATGAGACTACTCACAGTGGTCAGGTTTTGGAGTTATTCCAACACAAAGAGGTTATTTTACTAGGTTTTGCCATTGAAACTAGTCCATTGACTAAGGTTTTCCCATCCGGTGACTCATTTTTCCCAAGACACTAATTCCTTAGTGACTAAGTTTTCCCCTCACGTGACTGAGTTTTCCCGTGAGACTAGTCAAGGTGATGAGGTTCTCGAGTTTTTCCCACACAAAGAGGTTATTTTACAAGTATTTTCGATTGAAACTCGTCCGGTGAGTAAAATTTTCCCATCCGGTGACTCATTTTTTCCATAAAACGAATTCCTTTGTGACTAAGTTTTCCCCTCCTGCGACTGATTTTTCCGATGAGACTACTCACAGTGACAAGGTTTTCTAGTTTTTCCCACACAAAGATGTTACTTTACTAGGATTTGCCATGGAAACTCGTTTGGTGACTAAGGTTTTCCCATTAGTTGACTCATTAGTCCCATGGCACTAATTCCTTAGTGACTAAGTTTCCTCCTCCTGTGGCTGAGTTTTCCCATGAGACTACTCACAGTGGTCAGGTTTTCGAGTTATTCCAACACAAAGAGGTTAATTTACTAAGTTTTTCCCTTAAAACTAGTCCATTGACCAAGGTTTTCCCATCCGGTGACTCATTTTTCCCATGACACTAATTCCTTTGTGACTAAGTTTTCCCCTCCCGTGACTGAGTTTTCCGATGAGACTACTGACAGTGACAAGGTTTTCTAGTTTTTCCCACACAAAGATGTTACTTAACTAGGATTTGCCATGGAAACTCGTTCGGTGACTAAGGTTTTCCCATTAGTTGACTCATTAGTCCCATGGCACTAATTCCTTAGTGACTAAGTTTCCCCCTCCTGTGGCTGAGTTTTCCCAAGAGACTACTCACAGTGGCCAGGTTTTCGAGTTATTCCAACACAAAGAGGATAATTTACTAGGTTTTGCCATTGAAACTAGTCCATTGACTAAGGTTTTCCAATTCGGTGACTCATTTTTCCTATGACACTAATTCCTTAGTGACTATGTTTTCCCCTCACGTGACTGAGTTTTCCCGTGAGACTAGTCAAGGTGATGAGGTTCTCGAGTTTTTCCCACCCACAGAGGTTATTTTACAAGTATTTTCCATTGAAACTCGTCCGGTGAGTAAAAATTTCCCATCCGGTGACTCATTTTTTCCATGACACGAATTCCTTTGTGACTATGTTTTCCCCTCCAGCGACTGAGTTTTCCGATGAGACTACTCACAGTGACAAGGTTTTCTAGTTTTTCCCACACAAAGATGTTACTTTACTAGGATTTGCCATGGAAACTCGTTCGGTGACTAAGGTTTTCCCCTTAGTTGATTCATTAGTCCCATGGCACTAATTCCTTAGTGACTAAGTTTCCCCCTCCTGTGGCTGTGTTTTCCCATGAGACTACTCACAGTGGCCAGGTTTTCGAGTTATTCCAACACAAAGAGGTTATATTACTAGGTTTTGCCATTGAAACTAGTCCATTGACTAAGGTTTTCCCATCCGGTGACTCATTTTTCCTATGACACTAATTCCTTAGTGACTAAGTTTTCCCCTCACGTGACTGAGTTTTCCCGTGAGACTAGTCAAGGTGATGAGGTTCTCGAGTTTTTCCCACACAAAGAGGTTATTTTAAAAGTATTTTCCATTGAAACTCGTCAGGTGAGTAAACTTTTCCCATCCGGTGACTCATTTTTTCCATAATACGAATTCCTTTGTGACTAAGTTTTCCTCTCCCACGACTGAGTTTTCCAATGAGACTACTCACAGTGACAAGGTTTTCTAGTTTTTCCCACACAAAGATGTTACTTTCCTAGGATTTGCCATGGAAACTCGTTCGGTGACTAAGGTTTTCCCATTAGTTGACTCATTAGTCCCATGGCACTAATTCCTTAGTGACTAAGTTTCCCCCTCCTGTGGCTGAGTTTTCCCAAGGGACTACTCACAGTGGCCAGGTTTTCGAGTTATACCAACACAAAGAGGATAATTTACTAGGTTTTGCCATTGAAACTAGTCCATTGACTAAGGTTTTCCCATCCGGTGACTCATTTTTCCCATGACACTAATTTCTTAGTGACTAAGTTTTCCCCTCACGTGACTGAGTTTTCCCGTGAGACTAGTCAAGGTGATGAGGTTCTCGAGTATTTCCTACATAAAGAGGTTATTTTACAAGTATTTTCCATTGAAACTCGTTCGGTGAGTTAAATTTTCCCATCCGGTGACTCATTTTTTCCATGACACGAATTCCTTTGTGAGTAAGTTTTCCCCTCCCGCGACTGAGTTTTTTGATGAAACTACTCACAGTGACAAGGTTTTCTAGTTTTTCCCACACAAAGATGTTGCTATACTAGGATTTGCCATGGAAACTCGTTCGGTGACTAAGGTTTTCCCCTTAGTTGAGTCATTAGTCCCATGGCACTAATTCCTTAGTGACTAAGTTTCCCCCTCCTGTGGCTGTGTTTTCCCATGAGCCTACTCACAGTGGCCAGGTTTTCGAGTTATTCCAACACAAAGAGGTTATATTACTAGGTTTTTCCATTGAAACTAGTCCATTGACTAAGATTTTCCCATCCGGTGACTCAATTTTCCCATGACACTAATTTCTTAGTGACTAAGTTTTCCCCTCACGTGACTGAGTTTTCACGTGAGACTAGTCAAGGTGATGAGGTTCTCGAGTATTTCCCACACAAAGAGGTTATTTTACAAGTATTTTCCAATGAACTTCGTCCGGTGAGTAAAATTTTCCCATCCGGTGACTCATTTCTTCCATGACACGAATTCCTTTGTGACTAAGTTTTCCCCTCCCGCGACTGAGTTTTCCGATGAGACTACTTACAGTGACAAGGTTTTCTAGTTTTTCCCACACAAAGATGTTACTTTACTAGGATTTGCCAGGGAAACTCGTTCGGTGACTAAGGTTTTCCCCTTAGTTGAGTCATTAGTCCCATGGCACTAATTCCTTAGTGACTAAGTTTCCCCCTCCTATGGCTGAGTTTTCCCATGAGACTACTCACAGTGATCAGGTTTTCGTGTTATTCCAACACAAAGAGGTTAATTTACTAGGTTTTGCCATTGAAACTATTCCATTGACTAAGGTTTTCCCATCCGGTGACTCATTTTTCCCATGACACTAATTCCTTAGTGACTATGTTTTCCCCTCACGTGACTGAGTTTTCCCGTGAGACTAGTCAAGGTGATGAGGTTCTCGAGTTTCTCCCACACAAAGAGGTTATTTTACAAGTATTTTCCATTGAAACTCGTCCGGTGAGCAAAATTTTCCCATCCGGTGACTCATTTTTTCCATGACACGAATTCCTTTGTGACTAAGTTTTCCCCTCCCGCGACTGAGTTTTCCGATGAGACTACTGACAATGACAAGGTTTTCTAGTTTTTCCAACACAAAGATGTTACTTTACTAGGATTTGCCATGGAAACTCGTTCGGTGACTAAGGTTTTCCCCTTAGTTGAGTCATTAGTCCCATGGCACTAATTCCTTAGTGACTAAGTTTCCTCCTCCTGTGGCTGAGTTTCCCCATGAGACTACTCACAGTGGTCAGGTAATCGAGTTATTCCAACACAAAGAGGTTAATTTACAAAGTTTTTCCCTTGAAACTAGTCCATTGAAACTCGTCCGGTGAGTAAAATTATCCCATACAGTGACTCAGTTTTTCCATGACACAAATTCCTTTGTGACTAAGTTTTCCCGTCCAGCGACTGAGTTTTTCGATGAGACTACTCACAGTGACAAGGTTTTCTAGTTTTTCCCACACAAAGATGTTACTTTACTAGGATTTGCCATGGAAACTCGTTCGGTGACTAAGGTTTTCCCCTTAGTTGAGTCATTAGTCCCATGGCACTAATTACTTAGTGACTAAGTTTCCCCCTCTTGTGGCTGTGTTTTCCCATGAGACTACTCGTAGTGGCCAGGTTTTCGAGTTATTCCAACACAAAGAGGTTATATTACTAGGTTTTGCCATTGAAACTAGTCCATTGACTAAGGTTTTCCCATCCGGTGACTCATTTTTCCCATGACACTAATTTCTTAGTGACTAAGTTTTCCCCTCACGTGATTGAGTTTTCCCGTGAGACTAGTCAAGGTGATGAGGTTCTCGAGTATTTCCCACACAAAGAGGTTATTTTACAAGTATTTTCCATTGAAACTTGTCCGGTGAGTAAAATTTTCCCATCCGGTGACTCATTTTTTCCATGACACGAATTCCTTTGTGACTAAGTTTTCCCCTCCCGCGACTGAGTTTTCCGATGAGACTACTCACAGTGACAAGGTTTTCTAGTTTTTCCCACACAAAGATGTTACTTTACTAGGATTTGCCATGGAAACTCGTTCGGTGACTAAGGTTTTCCCCTTAGTTGAGTCATTAGTCCCATGGCACTAATTCCTTAGTGACTAAGTTTCCCCCTCCTATGGCTGAGTTTTCCCATGAGACTACTCACAATGATCAGGTTTTCGTGTTATTCCAACACAAAGAGGTTAATTTACTAGGTTTTGCCATTGAAACTATTCCATTGACTAAGGTTTTCCCATCCGGTGACTCATTTTTCCCATGACACTAATTCCTTAGTGACTATGTTTTCCCCTCACGTGACTGAGTTTTCCCGTGAGACTAGTCAAGGTGATGAGGTTCTCGAGTTTTTCCCACACAAAGAGGTTATTTTACAAGTATTTTCCATTGAAACTCGTCCGGTGAGCAAAATTTTCCCATCCGGTGACTCATTTTTTCCATGACACGAATTCCTTTGTGACTAAGTTTTCCCCTCCCGCGACTGAGTTTTCCGATGAGACTACTGACAATGACAAGGTTTTCTAGTTTTTCCCACACAAAGATGTTACTTTACTAGGATTTGCCATGGAAACTCGTTCGGTGACTAAGGTTTTCCCCTTAGTTGAGTCATTAGTCCCATGGCACTAATTCCTTAGTGACTAAGTTTCCTCCTCCTGTGGCTGAGTTTCCCCATGAGACTACTCACAGTGGTCAGGTAATCGAGTTATTCCAACACAAAGAGGTTAATTTACTAAGTTTTTCCCTTGAAACTAGTCCATTGAAACTCGTCCAGTGAGTAAAATTTTCCCATACAGTGACTCAGTTTTTCCATGACACGAATTCCTTTGTGACTAAGTTTTCCTGTCCAGCGACTGAGTTTTTCGATGAGACTACTCAAAGTGACAAGGTTTTCTAGTTTTTCCCACACAAAGATGTTACTTTACTAGGATTTGCCATGGAAACTCGTTCGGTGACTAAGGTTTTCCCGTTAGTTGACTCATTAGTCCCATGGCACTAATTCCTTAGTGACTAAGTTTCCCCCTCCTATGGCTGAGTTTTCCCATGAGACTACTCACAGTGGCCAGGTTTTCAAGTTATTCCAACACAAAGAGGTTAATTACTAGGTTTTGCCATTGAAACTAGTCCATTAACTATGGTTTTCCCATCCGATGACTCATTTTTCCCATGACACTAATTCCTTAGTGACTATGTTTTCCCCTCACGTGACTGAGTTTTCCCGTGAGACTAGTCAAGGTGATGAGGTTCTCGAGTTTTTCCCACCCACAGTGGTTATTTTACAAGTATTTTCCATTGGAACTCGTCCGTTGAGTAAAATTTTCCCATTCGGTGAATCATTTTTTCCATGACACGAATTCCTTTGTGACTAAGTTTTCCCCTCCTGCGACTGAGTTTTCCGATGAGACTACTTACAGTGATAAGGTTTTCTAGTTTTTCCCACACAAAGATGTTACTTTACTAGGATTTGCCATGGAAACTCGTTCGGTGACTAAGGTTTTCCCGTTAGTTGACTCATTAGTCCCATGGCACTAATTCCTTAGTGACTAAGTTTCCCCCTCCTATGGCTGAGTTTTCCCATGAGACTACTCACAGTGGCCAGGTTTTCAAGTTATTCCAACACAAAGAGGTTAATTACTAGGTTTTGCCATTGAAACTAGTCCATTGACTAAGGTTTTCCCAACCGGTGACTCATTTTTCCCATGACCCTAATTCCTTAGTGACTATGTTTTCCCCTCACGTGAGTGAGTTTTCCCGTGAGACTAGTCAAGGTGATGAGGTTCTCGAGTTTTTCCCACCCACAGAGGTTATTTTACAAGTATTTCCATTGAAACTCGTCCGTTGAGTAAAATTTACCCATACGGTGACTCAGTTTTCTAGTTTTTCCCACACAAAGATGTTACTATACTGGGATTTGCCATAGAAACTCGTTCGGTGACTAAGGTTTTCCCCTTAGTTGAGTCATTACTCCCATGGCACTAATTCCTTAGTGACTAAGTTTCCCCCTCCTGTGGGTGTGTTTTCCCATGAGACTACTCACAGTGGCCAGGTTTTCGAGTTATTCCAACACAAAGAGGTTATATTACTAGGTTTTGCCATTGAAACTAGTCCATTGACTAAGATTTTCCCATCCGGTGACTCATTTTTCCCATGACACTAATTTCTTAGTGACTATGTTTCCCCTCACGTGACTGTGTTTTCCCGTGAGACTAGTCAATGTGATGAGGTTCTCGAGTTTTTCCCACCCACAGAGGTTATTTTACAAGTATTTTCCATTGAAACTCGTCCGTTGAATAAAATTTTCCCATTCGGTGACTCAGTTTTTCCATGACACGAATTCCTTTGTGACTAAGTTTTCCCCTCCCGCGACTGAGTTTTCCGATGAGACTACTGACAGTGACAAGGTTTTCTAGTTTTTCCCACACAAAGATGTTACTTTACTAGGATTTGCCATGGAAACTCGTTCGGTGACTAAGGTTTTCCCATTAGTTGACTCATTAGTCCCATGGCACTAATTCCTTAGTGACTAAGTTTCCCCCTCCTGTGGCTGAGTTTTCCCAAGAGACTACTCACAGTGGCCAGGTTTTCGAGTTATTCCAACACAAAGAGGATAGTTTACTAGGTTTTGCCATTGAAACTAGTCCATTGACTAAGGTTTTCCCATCCGGTGACTCATTTTTCCCATGCCACTAATTCCTTAGTGACTATGTTTTCCCCTCACGTGACTGAGTTTTCCCGTGAGACTAGTCAAGGTGATGAGGTTCTCGAGTATTTCCCACACAAAGAGGTTATTTTACAAGTATTTTCCATTGAAACTCGTCCGGTGAGTAAAATTTTCCCATCCAGTGACTCATTTTTTCCATTACACGAATTCCTTTGTGACTAAGTTTTCCCCTCCCGCGACTGAGTTTTCCGACGAGACTACTCAAAGTGACAAGGTTTTCTAGTTTTTCCCACACAAAGATGTTACTATACTAGGATTTGCCATGGAAACTCGTTCGGTGACTAAGGTTTTCCCCTTAGTTGAGTCATTAGTCCCACAGCACTAATTCCTTAGTGACTAAGTTTCCCCCTCCTGTGGCTGTGTTTTCCCATGAGACTACTCACAGTGGCCAGGTTTTCGAGTTATTCCAACACAAAGAGGTTATATTACTAGGTTTTGCCATTGAAACTAGTCCATTGACTAAGATTTTCCCATCCGGTGACTCATTTTTCCCATGACACTAATTTCTTAGTGACTAAGTTTTCCCCTCACGTGACTGAGTTTTCACGTGAGACTAGTCAAGGTGATGAGGTTCTCGAGTATTTCCCACAAAAAGAGGTTATTTTACAAGTTTTTTCCATTGAAACTCATCTGGTGAGTAATATTTTCCCATCCGGTGACTCATTTTTCCCATGACACGAATTCCTTTGTGACTAAGTTTTCCCCTCCTGCGACTGAGTTTTCCGATGAGATACTTACAGTGCCAAGGTTTTCTAGTTTTTCCCACACAAAGATGTTACTTTACTAGGATTTGCCATGGAAACTCGTTCGGTGACTAAGGTTTTCCCGTTAGTTGACTCATTAGTCCCATGGCACTAATTCCTTAGTGACTAAGTTTCCCCCTCCTATGGCTGAGTTTTCCCATGAGACTACTCACAGTGGCCAGGTTTTCAAGTTATTCCAACACAAAGAGGTTAATTACTAGGTTTTGCCATTGAAACTAGTCCATTAACTATGGTTTTCCCATCCGATGACTCATTTTTCCCATGACACTAATTCCTTAGTGACTATGTTTTCCCCTCACGTGACTGAGTTTTCCCGTGAGACTAGTCAAGGTGATGAGGTTCTCGAGTTTTTCCCACCCACAGTGGTTATTTTACAAGTATTTTCCATTGGAACTCGTCCGTTGAGTAAAATTTTCCCATTCGGTGAATCATTTTTTCCATGACACGAATTCCTTTGTGACTAAGTTTTCCCCTCCTGCGACTGAGTTTTCCGATGAGACTACTTACAGTGATAAGGTTTTCTAGTTTTTCCCACACAAAGATGTTACTTTACTAGGATTTGCCATGGAAACTCGTTCGGTGACTAAGGTTTTCCCGTTAGTTGACTCATTAGTCCCATGGCACTAATTCCTTAGTGACTAAGTTTCCCCCTCCTATGGCTGAGTTTTCCCATGAGACTACTCACAGTGGCCAGGTTTTCAAGTTATTCCAACACAAAGAGGTTAATTACTAGGTTTTGCCATTGAAACTAGTCCATTGACTAAGGTTTTCCCAACCGGTGACTCATTTTTCCCATGACCCTAATTCCTTAGTGACTATGTTTTCCCCTCACGTGAGTGAGTTTTCCCGTGAGACTAGTCAAGGTGATGAGGTTCTCGAGTTTTTCCCACCCACAGAGGTTATTTTACAAGTATTTCCATTGAAACTCGTCCGTTGAGTAAAATTTACCCATACGGTGACTCAGTTTTTCCATGACACGAATTCCTTTGTGACTAAGTTTTCCCCTCCAGCGACTGAGTTTTCCGATGAGACTACTCACAGTGACAAGGTTTTCTAGTTTTTCAAACACGAAGATGTTACTTTACTAGGATTTGCCATGGAAACTCGTTCGGTGACTAAGGTTTTCCCCTTAGTTGAGTCATTAGTCCTATGGCACTAATTACTTAGTGACTAAGTTTCCCCCTCTTGTGGCTGTGTTTTCCCATGAGACTACTCACAGTGGCCAGGTTTTCGAGTTATTCCAACACAAAGAGGTTATATTACTAGGTTTAACCATTGAACCTAGTCCATTGACTAAGGTTTTCCCATCCGGTGACTCATTTTTCCCATGACACTAATTTCTTAGTGACTAAGTTTTCCCCTCACGTGAGTGAGTTTTCCCGTGAGACTAGTCAAGGTGATGAGGTTCTCGAGTTTTTCCCACACAAAGAGGTTATTTTACAAGTATTTTCCATTGAAACTCGTCCGGTGAGTAAAATTTTCCCATCCGGTGAATCATTTTTTCCATGACACGAATTCCTTTGTGACTAAGTTTTGCCCTCCCGCGACTGAGTTTTCCGATGAGACTACTCACAGTGACAAGGTTTTCTAGTTTTTCCCACACAAAGATGTTACTATACTAGAATTTTCCATGGAAACTCGTTCGGTGACTAAGGTTTTCAACTTAGTTGAGTCATTAGTCCCATGGCACTAATTCGTTAGTGACTAAGTTTCCCCCTCCTGTGGCTGTGTTTTCCCATGAGACTACTCACAGTGGCCAGGTTTTCGAGTTATTCAGACACAAAGAGGTTATATTACTAGGTTTTGCCATTGAAACTAGTCCATTGACTAAGATTTTCCCATCCGGTGACTCATTTTTCCCATGACACTAATTTCTTAGTGACTAAGTTTTCCCCTCACGTAACTGAGTTTTCACGTGAGACTAGTCAAGGTGATGAGGTTCTCGAGTATTTCCCACACAAAGAGGTTATTTTACAAGTATTTTCCAATGAACTTCGTCCAGTGAGTAAAATTTTCCCATCCGGTGACTCATTTTTTCCATGACACGAATTCCTTTGTGACTAAGTTTTCCCCTCCCGCGACTGAGTTTTCCGATGAGACTACTCACAGTGACAAGGTTTTCTAGTTTTTCCCACGCAAAGATGTTACTATACTAGGATTTGCCATGGAAACTCGTTCGGTGACTAAGGTTTTCCCCTTAGTTGAGTCATTACTCCCATGGCACTAATTCCTTAGTGACTAAGGTTCCCCCTCCTGTGGTTGTGTTTTCCCATGAGACTACTCACAGTGGCCAGGTTTTCGAGTTATTCCAACACAAAGAGGTTATATTACTAGGTTTTGCCATTGAAACTAGTCCATTGACAAAGTTTTCCCATCCGGTGACTCATTTTTCCCATGACACTAATTTCTTAGTGACTAAGTTTCCCCTCACGTGACTGAGTTTTCACGTGAGACTAGTCAAGGTGATGAGGTTCTCGAGTTTTTCCCACACAAAGAGGTTATTTTACAAGTATTTTCTATTGAACTTCGTCCGGTGAGTAAAATTTTACCATCCGGTGACTCATTTTTTCCATAAAACGAATTCCTTTATGACTAAGTTTTCCCCTCCTGCGACTGAGTTTTCCGATGAGACTACTTACAGTGACAAAGTTTTCTAGTTTTTCCCACACAAAGATGTTACTTTACTAGGATTTGACATGGAAACTCGTTTGGTGACTATAGTTTTCCCATTAGTTGACTCATTAGTCCCCTGGCACTAATTCCTTAGTGACTAAGTTTCCTCCTCCTGTGGCTGAGTTTTCCCATGAGACTACTCACAGTGGTCAGGTTTTCGAGTTATTCCAACACAAAGAGGTTAATTTACTAAGTTTTTCCCTTGAAACTAGTCCATTGACTAAGGTTTTCCCATCCGGTGACTCATTTTTCCCATGACACTAATTCCTTAGTGACTATGTTTTCCCCACACGTGACTGAGTTTTCCTGTGAGACAAGTTAAGGTGATGAGGTTCTCGAGTTTTTCCCACACAAAGAGGTTATTTTACAAGTATTTTCCATTGAAACTCGTCCGGTGAGTAAAATTTTCCCATCCGGTGACTCATTTTTTCCATGACACGAATTCCTTTGTGAGTAAGTTTTCCCCTCCCGCGACTGAGTTTTCCGATGAGACTACTCACAGTGACAAGGTTTTCGAGTTTTTCCCACTCAAAGATGTTACTTTACTAGGATTTGCCATGGAAACTCGTTCGGTGACTAAGGTTTTCTTATTAGTTGACTCATTAGTCCCATGGCACTAATTCCTTAGTGACTAAGTTTCCCCCTCCTGTGGCTGAGTTTTCCCATGAGACTACTCACAGTGATCAGGTTTTCGAGTTATTCCAACACAAAGAGGTTAATTTACTAGGTTTTGCCATTGAAACTATTCCATTGACTAAGGTTTTCCCATCCGGTGACTCATTTTTCCCATGACACTAATTCCTTAGTGACTAAGTTTTCCACTCACGTGACTGAGATTTCCCGTGAGACTAGTCAAGGTGATGAGGTTCTCCAGTTTTTCCCACACAAAGAGGTTATTTAACAAGTATTTTCCATGGAAACACGTCCGGTGAGTAAAATTTTCCCATCCGGTGACTCATTTTTTCCATGACACGAATTCCTTTGTGACTAAGTTTTCCCCTCCCGCGACTGAGTTTTCCGATGAGACTACTCACAGTGACAAGGTTTTCTAGTTTTTCCCACTCAAAGATGTTACTTTACTAGGATTTGCCATGGAAACTCGTTCGGTGACTAAGGTTTTCTTATTAGTTGACTCATTAGTCCCATGGCACTAATTCCTTAGTGACTAAGTTTCCCCCTCCTGTGGCTGAGTTTTCCCATGAGACTACAATCACAGTGATCAGGTTTTCGAGTTATTCCAACACAAAGAGGTTAATTTACTAGGTTTTGCCATTGAAACTATTCCATTAACTAAGGTTTTCCCATCCGGTGACTCATTTTTCCCATGACACTAATTCCTTAGTGACTATGTTTTCCCCTCACGTGACTGAGTTTTCCCGTGAGACTAGTCAAGGTGATGAGGTTCTCGAGTTTTTCCCACACAAAGAGGTTATTTTACAAGTATTTTCCATTGAAACTCGTCCAGTGAGCAAAATTTTCCCATCCGGTGACTCATTTTTTCCATGACACGAATTCCTTTGTGACTAAGTTTTCCCCTCACGCGACTGAGTTTTCCGATGAGACTACTGACAATGACAAGGTTTTCTAGTTTTTCCCACACAAAGATGTTACTTTACTAGGATTTGCCATGGAAACTCGTTCGGTGACTAAGGTTTTCCCCTTAGTTGAGTCATTAGTCCCATGGCACTAATTCCTTAGTGACTAAGTTTCCCCCTCCTGTGGCTGTGTTTTCCCATGAGACTACTCACAGTGGCCAGGTTTTTGAGTTATTCCAACACAAAGAGGTTATATTACTAGGTTTTGCCATTGAAACTAGTCCATTGACTAAGGTTTTCCCATCTGGTGACTCATTTTTCCCATGACACTAATTTCTTTGTGACTAAGTTTTCCCTTCACGTGACCGAGTTTTCCCGTGAGACTAGTCAAGGTGATGAGGTTCTCGAGTTTTTCCCACACAAAGAGGTTATTTTACAAGTATTTTCCATTGAAACTCGTCCGGTGAGTAAAATTTTCCCATCTGGTGACTCATTTTTTCCATAAAACGTATTCCTTTGTGACTAAGTTTTCCCCTCCTCGACTAAGTTTTCCGATGAGACTACTTACAGTGACAAGGTTTTCTAGTTTTTCCCACACAAAGATGTTACTTTACTAGATTTGCCATGGAAACTCGTTTGGTGACTAAGGTTTTCCCATTAGTTGACTCATTAGTCCCATGGTACTAATTCCTTAGTGACTAAGTTTCCCCCTCCTGTGGCTGAGTTTTCCCATGAGACTACTCACAGTGGTCAGGTTTTCGAGTTATTCCTACACAAAGAGGTTAATATACTAGGTTTTTCCATTGAAACTAGTCCATTGACTAAGGTTTTCCCATCCGGTGACTCATTTTTCCCATGACACTAATTCCTTAGTGACGAAGTTTTCCCCTCACGTGACTGAGTTTTCCCGTGAGACTAGTCAAGGTGATGAGGTTCTCGAGTTTTTCCCACACAAAGAGGTTATTTTACAAGTATTTTCCATTGAAACTCGTCCGGTGAGTAAAATTTTCCCATCCGGTGACTCATATTTTCCATGACACGAATTCCTTTATGACAAAGTTTTCCCCTCCCGCGATTGAGTTTTTCGATGAGACAACTCACAGTGACAAGGTTTTCTAGTTTTTCCCTCACAAAGATGTTACTTTACTAGGATTTGTCATGGAAACTCGTTCGGTGACTAAGGTTTTCCCATTAGTTGACTCATTAGTCCCATGGCACTAATTCCTTAGTGACAAAGTTTCGCCCTCCTGTGGCTGCGTTTTCCCATGAGACTACTCACAGTGGTCAGGTTTTCGAGTTATTCCAACACAAAGAGGTTAATTTACAAGGTTTTGCCATTGAAACTAGTCCATTGACTAAGGTTTTCCCATCCGGTGACTCATTTTTCCCATGACGCTAATTCCTTAGTGACTAAGTTTTCCCCTCACATGACTGAGTTTTCCCGTGAGACTAGCCAAGGTAGGTTCTCGAGTTTTTGCCACACAAAGTGGTTATTTTACAAGTATTTTCCATTGAAACTCGTCCGGTGAGTAAAATTTTCCCAACCGGTGACTCATTTTTTGCATGACACGAATTCCTTTCTGACTAAGTTTTCCCCTTCTGCGGCTGAGTTTTTCGATGAGACTACTCACAGTGTGGTTTTCTAGTTTTTCCCACGCAAAGATGTTACTTTACTAGGATTTCCCATGGAAACTCGTTCGATGACTAAGGTTTTCCCCTTAGTTGAGTCATTAGTCCCATGGCACTAATTCCTTAGTGACTAAGTTTCCCCCTCCTGTGGCTGAGTTTTCCCATGAGACTACTCACAGTGGTCAGGTTTTCGAGTTATTCCAACACAAGAGGTTATTTTACTAGGTTTTGCCTTTGAAACTAGTCCATTGACTAAGGTTTTCCCATCCGGTGAGTCATTTTTCCCATGATACTAATTCCTTAGTGACTAAGTTTTCCACTCACGTGACTGAGATTTCCCGTGAGACTAGTCAAGGTGATGAGGTTCTCCAGTTTTTCCCACACAAAGAGGTTATTTAACAAGTATTTTCCATGGAAACACGTCCGGTGAGTAAAATTTTCCCATCCGGTGACTCATTTTTTCCATGACACGAATTCCTTTGTGACTAAGTTTTCCCCTCCCGCGACTGAGTTTTCCGATGAGACTGCTCACAGTGACAAGTTTTTCGAGTTTTTCCCACACAAAGATGTTACTTTACTAGGATTTGCCATGGAAACTCGTTCGGTGACTAAGGTTTTCCCATTAGTTGACTCATTAGTCCCATGGCACTAATTCCTTAGTGACTAAGTTTCCCCCTCCTGTGGCTGAGTTTTCCCATGAGACTACTCACAGTGGTCTGGTTTTCGAGTTATTCCAACACAAAGAGGTTAATTTACTAGGTTTTGCCATTGAACCTAGTCCACTGACTAAGATTTTCCCATCCGGTGACTCATTTTTCCCATGACACTAGTTCCTTAGTGACTAAGTTTTCCCCTCACGTGACTAAGTTTTCCCGTGAGACTAGTCAAGGTGATGAGGTTCTCGATATTTTCCCACCAAAGAGGTTATTTTACAAGTATTTTCCATTGAAACTCGTCCGGTGAGTAAATTTTTCCCAAACGGTGACTCAATTTTTCCAGGACACGAATTCCTTTGTGACTAAGTTTTCCCCTCACGCGACTGAGTTTTCCGATGAGACTGCTCACAGTGACAAGGTTTTCGAGTTTTTCCCACACAAAGATGTTACTTTACTAGGATTTGCCATGGAAACTCGTTCGGTGACTAAGGTTTTCCCATTAGTTGACTCATTAGTCCCATGGCACTAATTCCTTAGTGACTAAGTTTCCCCCTCCTGTGGCTGAGTTTTCCCATGAGACTACTCACAGTTGTCAGGTTTTCGAGTTATTCCAACACAAGAGGTTATTTTACTAGGTTTTTCCATTGAAACTAGTCCATTGACTAAGGTTTTCCCATCCGGTGAGTCATTTTTCCCATGACACTAATTCCTTATTGACTAAGTTTTCCCCTCACGTGACTGAGTTTTCCCGTGAGACTTGTCAAGGTGATGAGGTTCTCGAGTTTTTCCCGCACAAAGAGGTTATTTAACAAGTATTTTCCATTGAAACTCGTCCGGTGAGTAAAATTTTCCCATCCGGTGACTCATTTTTTCCATGACACGAATTCCTTTGTGACTAAGTTTTCCCCTCCCACGACTGAGTTTTCCGATGAGACTGCTCACAGTGACAAGTTTTTCGAGTTTTTCCCACACAAAGATGTTACTTTACTAGGATTTGCCATGCAAACTCGTTCGGTGACTAAGGTTTTCCCATTAGTTGACTCATTAGTCCCATGGCACTAATTCCTTAGTGACTAAGTTTCCCCTCCTGTGGCAGAGTTTTCCCATGAGACTACTCACAGTGGCCAGGTTTTCGAGTTATTCCAACACAAAAAGGTTATTTTACTAGGTTTTGCCTTTGAAACTAGTCCATTGACTAAGGTTTTCCCATCCGGTGACTCATTTTTCCCATGACACTAATTCCTTAGTGACTAAGTTTTCCCCTCACGTGACTGAGTTTTCCCGTGAGACTAGTCAAGGTGATGAGGTTCTCGATATTTTCCCACCCAAAGAGGTTATTTTACAAGTATTTTCCATTGAAACTCGTCCGATGAGTAAAATTTTCCCAAACGGTGACTCAGTTTTCCAATGACACGAATTCCTTTGTGACTAAGTTTTCCCCTCCCGCGACTGAGTTTTCCGATGAGACTGCTCACAGTGACAAGGTTTTCGAGTTTTTCCCACACAAAGATGTTACTTTACTAGGATTTGCCATGGAAACTCGTTCGGTGACTAAGGTTTTCCCATTAGTTGACTCATTAGTCCCATGGCACTAATTCCTTAGTGACTAAGTTTCCCCCTCCTGTAGCTGAGTTTTCCCATGAGACTACTCACAGTGGTCAGGTTTTCGAGTTATTCCAACACAAAGAGGTTAATTTACTAGGTTTTGCCGTTGAAACTAGTCCATTGACTAAGGTTTTCCCATCCGGTGACTCATTTTTCCCATGACACTAATTCCTTAGTGACTAAGTTTTCCCCTCACGTGACTGAGTTTTCCCGTGAGACTAGTCAAGGTGATGAGGTTCTCGAGTTTTTCCCACACAAAGAGGTTATTTAACAAGTATTTTCCATTGAAACTCGTCCGGTGAGTAAAATTTTCCCATCCGGTGACTCATTTTTTCCATGACACGAATTCCTTTGTGACTAAGTTTTCCCCTCCCGCGACTGAGTTTTCCGATGAGACTACTCACAGTGACAAGGTTTTCTAGTTTTTCCCACACAAAGATGTTACTTTACTAGGATTTGCCATGGAAACTCGTTCGGTGACTAAGGTTTTCCCATTAGTTGACTCATTAGTCCCATGGCACTAATTCCTTAGTGACTAAGTTTCCCCCTCCTGTGGCTGAGTTTTCCCATGAGACTACTCACAGTGGTCAGGTTTTCGAGTTATTCCAACACAAGAGGTTATTTTACTAGGTTTTGCCATTGAAAGTAGTCCATTGACTAAGGTTTTCCCATCCGGTGACTCATTTTTCCCATGACACTAATTCCTTAGTGACTAAGTTTTCCCCTCACGTGACTGAGTTTTCCCGTGAGACTAGTCAACTTGATGAGGTTCTCGATATTTTCCCACCCAAAGAGGTTATTTTACAAGTATTTTCCATTGAAACTCGTCCGGTGAGTAAAATTTTCCCAAACGGTGACTTAGTTTTTCCATGACACGAATTCCTTTGTGACTAAGTTTTCCCCTCCCGCGACTGAGTTTTCCGATGAGACTGCTCACAGTGACAAGGTTTTCGAGTTTTTCCCACACAAAGATGTTACTTTACTAGGATTTGCCATGGAAACTCGTTCGGTGACTAAGGTTTTCCCATTAGTTGACTCATTAGTCCCATGGCACTAATTCCTTTGTGACTAAGTTTCCCCCTCCTGTGGCAAAGTTTTCCCATGAGACTACTCACACTGGTCAGGTTTTCGAGTTATTCCAACACAAAGAGGTTAATTTACTAGGTTTTGCCAATGAAACTGGTCCATTGACTAAGGTTTTCCCATCCGGTGACTCATTTTTCCCATGACACTAATTCCTTAGTGACTAAGTTTGCCCCTCACGTGACTGAGTTTTCCCGTGACACTAGTCAAGGTGATGAGGTTCTCGATATTTTCCCACCCAAAGAGGTTATTGTACAAGTATTTTCCATAGAAACTCGTCCGGTGAGTAAAATTTTCCCATCCGGTGACTCATTTTTTCCATGACACGAATTCCTTTGTGACTAAGTTTTCCCCTCCCGCGACTGAGTTTTCCGATGAGACTACTCACAGTGACAAGGTTTTCTAGTTTTTCCCACATAAAGATGTTACTTTACTAGGATTTTCCATGGAAACTCGTTCGGTGACTAAGGTTTTCCCATTAGTTGACTCATTAGTCCCATGGCACTGATTCCTCTGTGACTAAGTTTCCCGTGAGACTAGTCAAGGTGATGAGGTTCTCGATATTTCCCACCCAAAGAGGTTATTTTACAAGTATTTTCCATTGAAACTCGTCCGGTGAGTAAAATTTTCCCAAACGGTGACTCAGTTTTTCCATGACACGAATTCCTTTGTGACTAAGTTTTCCCCTCCCGCGACTGAGTTTTCCGATGAGACTGCTCACAGTGACATGGTTTTCTAGTTTTTCCCACACAAAGATGTTACTTTCCTAGTATTTTCCATGGAAACTCGTTCGGTGACTAAGGTTTTCCCATTAGTTGACTCATTAGTCCCATGGCACCAATTCCTTAGTGACTAAGTTTCCCCCTCCTGTGGCTGAGTTTTCCCATGAGACTACTCACAGTGGTCAGGTTTTCGAGTTATTCCAACACAAAGAGGTTAATTTACTAGGTTTTGCCGTTGAAACTAGTCCATTGACTAAGGTTTTCCCATCCGGTGTCTCATTTTTCCCATGACACTAATTCCTTAGTGACTAAGTTTTCCCCTCACGTGACTGAGTTTTCCCGTGAGACTAGTCAAGGTGATGAGGTTCTCGATATTTTCCCACCCAAAGAGGTTATTTTACAAGTATTTTCCATTGAAACTCGTCCGGTGAGTAAAATTTTCCCAAACGGTGACTCAGTTTTTCCATGACACGAATTCCTTTGTGACTAAGTTTTCCCCTCCCGCGACTGAGTTTTCCGATGAGACTGCTCACAGTGACAAGGTTTTCGAGTTTTTCCCACACAAAGATGTTACTTTCCTAGGATTTTCCATGGAAACTCGTTCGGTGACTAAGGTTTTCCCATTAGTTGACTCATTAGTCCCATGGCACTAATTCCTTAGTGACTAAGTTTCCCCCTCCTGTGGCTGAGATTTCCCATGAGACTACTCACAGTGGTCAGGTTTTCGAGTTATTCCAACACAAGAGGTTATTTTACTAGGTTTTGCCATTGAAAGTAGTCCATTGACTAAGGTTTTCCCATCCGGTGACTCATTTTTCCCATTACACTAATTCCTTAGTGACTAAGTTTTCCCCTCACGTGACTGAGTTTTCCCGTGAGACTAGTCAAGGTGATGAGGTTCTCGAGTTTTTCCCACACAAAGAGGTTATTTAACAAGTATTTTCCATTGAAACTCGTCCGGTGAGTAAAATTTTCCCATCCGGTGACTCATTTTTTCCATGACACGAATTCCTTTGTGACTAAGTTTTCCCCTCCCGCGACTGAGTTTTCCGATGAGACTGCTCACAGTGACAAGGTTTTCGAGTTTTTCCCACACAAAGATGTTACTTTACTAGGATTTGCCATGGAAACTCGTTCGGTGACTAAGGTTTTCCCATTAGTTGACTCACTAGTCCCATGGCACTAATTCCTTAGTGACTAAGTTTCCCCCTCCTGTGGCTGAGTTTTCCCATGAGACTACTCACAGTGGTCAGGTTTTCGAGTTATTCCAACACAAGAGGTTATTTTACTAGGTTTTGCCATTGAAAGTAGTCCATTGACTAAGGTTTTCCCATCCGGTGACTCATTTATCCCATTACACTAATTCCTTAGTGACTAAGTTTTCCCCTCACGTGACTGATTTTCCCGTGAGACTAGTCAAGGTGATGAGGTTCTCGAGTTTTTCCCACACAAAGAGGTTATTTAACAAATATTTTCCATTGAAACTCGTCCGGTGTGTAAAATTTTCCCATCCGGTGACTCATTTTTTCCATGACACGAATTCCTTTGTGACTAAGTTTTCGCCTCCCGCGACTGAGTTTTCTGATGAGACTACTCACAGTGACAAGGTTTTCTAGTTTTTCCCACACAAATATGTTACTTTACTAGGATTTGCCATGGAAACTCGTTCGGTGACTAAGGTTTTCCCATTAGTTGACTCATTAGTCCCATGGCACTAATTCCTTAGTGATTAAGTTTCCCCCTCCTGTGGCTGAGTTTTCCCATGAGACTACTCACAGTGGTCAGGTTTTCGAGTTATTCCAACACAAAGAGGTTATATTTACTAGGTTTTGCCATTGAAACCAGTCCACTGACTAAGGTTTTCCCATCCGGTGACTCATTTTTCCCATGACACTAATTCCTTAGTGACTAAGTTTTCCCCTCACGTGACTGAGTTTTCCCGTGAGACTAGTTAAGGTGATGAGGTTCTCGAGTTTTTCCCACACAAAGAGGTTATTTAACAAGTATTTTCCATTGAAACTCGTCCGGTGAGTAAAATTTTCCCATCCGGTGACTCATTTTTTCCATGACACGAATTCCTTTGTGACTAAGTTTTCCCCTCCCGCGACTGAGTTTTCCGATGAGACTGCTCACAGTGACAAGGTTTTCGAGTTTTTCCCACACAAAGATGTTACTTTACTAGGATTTGCCATGGAAACTCGTTCGGTGACTAAGGTTTTCCCATTAGTTGACTCACTAGTCCCATGGCACTAATTCCTTAGTGACTAAGTTTCCCCCTCCTGTGGCTGAGTTTTCCCATGAGACTACTCACAGTGGTCAGGTTTTCGAGTTATTCCAACACAAGAGGTTATTTTACTAGGTTTTGCCATTGAAAGTAGTCCATTGACTAAGGTTTTCCCATCCGGTGACTCATTTTTCCCATTACACTAATTCCTTAGTGACTAAGTTTTCCCCTCACGTGACTGAGTTTTCCCGTGAGACTAGTCAAGGTGATGAGGTTCTCGAGTTTTTCCCACACAAAGAGGTTATTTAACAAGTATTTTCCATTGAAACTCGTCCGGTGAGTAAAATTTTCCCATCCGGTGACTCATTTTTTCCATGACACGAATTTCTTTGTGACTAAGTTTTCGCCTCCCGCGACTGAGTTTTCTGATGAGACTACTCACAGTGACAAGGTTTTCTAGTTTTTCCCACACAAATATGTTACTTTACTAGGATTTGCCATGGAAACTCGTTCGGTGACTAAGGTTTTCCCATTAGTTGACTCATTAGTCCCATGGCACTAATTCCTTAGTGACTAAGTTTCCCCCTCTTGTGGCTGAGTTTTCCCATGAGACTAGTCACAGTGGCCAGGTTTTCGCGTTATTCCAACACAAAGAGGTTATTTTACTAGGTTTTGCCATTGAAACCAGTCCATTGACTAAGGTTTTCCCATCCGGTGACTCATTTTTCCCATGACACTAATTCCTTAGTGACTAAGTTTTCCCCTCACGTGACTGAGTTTTCCCGTGAGACTAGTCAAGGTGATGAGGTTCTCGAGTTTCTCCCACCCAAAGAGGTTATTTTACAAGTATTTTCCATTGAAACTCGTCCGGTGAGTAAAATTTTCCCAAACGGTGACTCAATTTTTCCATGACACGAATTCCTTTGTGACTAAGTTTTCCCCTCCCGCGACTGAGTTTTCCGATGAGACTGCTCACAATGACAAGGTTTTCGAGTTTTTCCCACACAAAGATGTTACTTTACTAGGATTTGCCATGGAAATTCGTTCGGTAACTAAGGTTTTCCCATTAGTTGACTCATTAGTCCCACGCCACTAATTCCTTAGTGACTAAGTTTCCCCCTCCTGTGGCTGAGTTTTCCCATGAGACTACTCACAGTGGTCAGGTTTTCGAGTTATTCCAACACAAAGAGGTTATATTTACTAGGTTTTGCCATTGAAACCAGTCCACTGACTAAGGTTTTCCCATCCGGTGACTCATTTTTCCCATGACACTAATTCCTTAGTGACTAAGTTTTCCCCTCACGTGACTGAGTTTTCCCGTGAGACTAGTTAAGGTGATGAGGTTCTCGAGTTTTTCCCACACAAAGAGGTTATTTAACAAGTATTTTCCATTGAAACTCGTCCGGTGAGTAAAATTTTCCCATCCGGTGACTCATTTTTTCCATGACACGAATTCCTTTGTGACTAAGTTTTCCCCTCCCGCGACTGAGTTTTCCGATGAGACTGCTCACAGTGACAAGGTTTTCGAGTTTTTCCCGCACAAAGATGTTACTTTACTAGGATTTGCCATGGAAACTCGTTCGGTGACTAAGGTTTTCCCATTAGTTGACTCACTAGTCCCATGGCACTAATTCCTTAGTGACTAAGTTTCCCCCTCCTGTGGCTGAGTTTTCCCATGAGACTACTCACAGTGGTCAGGTTTTCGAGTTATTCCAACACAAGAGGTTATTTTACTAGGTTTTGCCATTGAAAGTAGTCCATTGACTAAGGTTTTCCCATCCGGTGACTCATTTTTCCCATTACACTAATTCCTTAGTAACTAAGTTTTCCCCTCACGTGACTGAGTTTT
Source organism: Acmispon strigosus (assembly GCA_030819835.1). Taxonomy (NCBI): domain Eukaryota; kingdom Viridiplantae; phylum Streptophyta; class Magnoliopsida; order Fabales; family Fabaceae; genus Acmispon; species Acmispon strigosus. The sequence goes on along the minus strand of JAUAMA010000002.1, from coordinate 68,209,333 downwards.
CCCGTGAGACTAGTCAAGGTGATGAGGTTCTCGAGTTTTTCCCACACAAAGAGGTTATTTAACAAGTATTTTCCATTGAAACTCGTCCGGTGAGTAAAATTTTCCCATCCGGTGACTCATTTTTTCCATGTCACGAATTTCTTTGTGACTAAGTTTTCGCCTCCCGCGACTGAGTTTTCTGATGAGACTACTCACAGTGACAAGGTTTTCTAGTTTTTCCCACACAAATATGTTACTTTACTAGGATTTGCCATGGAAACTCGTTCGGTGACTAAGGTTTTCCCATTAGTTGACTCATTAGTCCCATGGCACTAATTCCTTAGTGACTAAGTTTCCCCCTCTTGTGGCTGAGTTTTCCCATGAGACTAGTCACAGTGGCCAGGTTTTCGCGTTATTCCAACACAAAGAGGTTATTTTACTAGGTTTTGCCATTGAAACCAGTCCATTGACTAAGGTTTTCCCATCCGGTGACTCATTTTTCCCATGACACTAATTCCTTAGTGACTAAGTTTTCCCCTCACGTGACTGAGTTTTCCCGTGAGACTAGTTAAGGTGATGAGGTTCTCGAGTTTTTCCCACACAAAGAGGTTATTTAACAAGTATTTTCCATTGAAACTCGTCCGGTGAGTAAAATTTTCCCATCCGGTGACTCATTTTTTCCATGACACGAATTCCTTTGTGACTAAGTTTTCCCCTCCCGCGACTGAGTTTTCCGATGAGACTGCTCACAGTGACAAGGTTTTCGAGTTTTTCCCGCACAAAGATGTTACTTTACTAGGATTTGCCATGGAAACTCGTTCGGTGACTAAGGTTTTCCCATTAGTTGACTCACTAGTCCCACGGCACTAATTCCTTAGTGACTAAGTTTCCCCCTCCTGTGGCTGAGTTTTCCCATGAGACTACTCACAGTGGTCAGGTTTTCGAGTTATTCCAACACAAGAGGTTATTTTACTAGGTTTTGCCATTGAAAGTAGTCCATTGACTAAGGTTTTCCCATCCGGTGACTCATTTTTCCCATTACACTAATTCCTTAGTGACTAAGTTTTCCCCTCACGTGACTGAGTTTTCCCGTGAGACTAGTCAAGGTGATGAGGTTCTCGAGTTTTTCCCACACAAAGAGGTTATTTAACAAGTATTTTCCATTGAAACTCGTCCGGTGAGTAAAATTTTCCCATCCGGTGACTCATTTTTTCCATGACACGAATTTCTTTGTGACTAAGTTTTCGCCTCCCGCGACTGAGTTTTCTGATGAGACTACTCACAGTGACAAGGTTTTCTAGTTTTTCCCACACAAATATGTTACTTTACTAGGATTTGCCATGGAAACTCGTTCGGTGACTAAGGTTTTCCCATTAGTTGACTCATTAGTCCCATGGCACTAATTCCTTAGTGACTAAGTTTCCCCCTCTTGTGGCTGAGTTTTCCCATGAGACTAGTCACAGTGGCCAGGTTTTCGCGTTATTCCAACACAAAGAGGTTATTTTACTAGGTTTTGCCATTGAAACCAGTCCATTGACTAAGGTTTTCCCATCCGGTGACTCATTTTTCCCATGACACTAATTCCTTAGTGACTAAGTTTTCCCCTCACGTGACTGAGTTTTCCCGTGAGACTAGTCAAGGTGATGAGGTTCTCGAGTTTCTCCCACCCAAAGAGGTTATTTTACAAGTATTTTCCATTGAAACTCGTCCGGTGAGTAAAATTTTCCCATCCGGTGACTCATTTTTTCCATGACACGAATTTCTTTGTGACTAAGTTTTCGCCTCCCGCGACTGAGTTTTCTGATGAGACTACTCACAGTGACAAGGTTTTCTAGTTTTTCCCACACAAATATGTTACTTTACTAGGATTTGCCATGGAAACTCGTTCGGTGACTAAGGTTTTCCCATTAGTTGACTCATTAGTCCCATGGCACTAATTCCTTAGTGACTAAGTTTCCCCCTCCTGTGGCTGAGTTTTCCCATGAGACTACTCACAGTGGACAGGTTTTCGAGTTATTCCAACACAAAGAGGTTATATTTACTAGGTTTTGCCATTGAAACCAGTTCACTGACTAAGGTTTTCCAATCCGGTGACTCATTTTTCCCATGACACTAATTCCTTAGTGACTAAGTTTTCCCCTCACGTGACTGAGTTTTCCCGTGAGACTAGTCAAGGTGATGAGGTTCTCAATATTTTCCCACCCAAAGAGGTTATTTTACAAGTATTTTCCATTGAAACTCGTCCGGTGAGTAAAATTTTCCCAAACGGTGACTCAGTTTTTCCATGACACGAATTCCTTTGTGACTAAGTTTTCCCCTCCCGCGACTGAGTTTTCCGATGAGACTGCTCACAGTGACAAGGTTTTCGAGTTTTTCCCACACAAAGATGTTACTTTACTAGGATTTGCCATGGAAACTCGTTCGGTGACTAAGGTTTTCCCATTAGTTGACTCATTAGTCCCATGGCACTAATTCCTTAGTGACTAAGTTTCCCCCTCTTGTGGCTGAGTTTTCCCATGAGACTAGTCACAGTGGCCAGGTTTTCGCGTTATTCCAACACAAAGAGGTTATTTTACTAGGTTTTGCCATTGAAACCAGTCCATTGACTAAGGTTTTCCCATCCGGTGACTCATTTTTCCCATGACACTAATTCCTTAGTGACTAAGTTTTCCCCTCACGTGACTGAGTTTTCCCGTGAGACTAGTCAAGGTGATGAGGTTCTCGAGTTTCTCCCACCCAAAGAGGTTATTTTACAAGTATTTTCCATTGAAACTCGTCCGGTGAGTAAAATTTTCCCAAACGGTGACTCAATTTTTCCATGACACGAATTCCTTTGTGACTAAGTTTTCCCCTCCCGCAACTGAGTTTTCCGATGAGACTGCTCACAGTGACAAGGTTTTCGAGTTTTTCCCACACAAAGATGTTACTTTACTAGGATTTGCCATGGAAATTCGTTCGGTGACTAAGGTTTTCCCATTAGTTGACTCATTAGTCCCACGCCACTAATTCCTTAGTGACTAAGTTTCCCCCTCCTGTGGCTGAGTTTTCCCATGAGACTACTCACAGTGGTCAGGTTTTCGAGTTATTCCAACACAAAGAGGTTATATTTACTAGGTTTTGCCATTGAAACCAGTTCACTGACTAAGGTTTTCCAATCCGGTGACTCATTTTTCCCATGACACTAATTCCTTAGTGACTAAGTTTTCCCCTCACGTGACTGAGTTTTCCCGTGAGACTAGTCAAGGTGATGAGGTTCTCAATATTTTCCCACCCAAAGAGGTTATTTTACAAGTATTTTCCATTGAAACTCGTCCGGTGAGTAAAATTTTCCCAAACGGTGACTCAGTTTTTCCATGACACGAATTCCTTTGTGACTAAGTTTTCCCCTCCCGCGACTGAGTTTTCCGATGAGACTGCTCACAGTGACAAGGTTTTCGAGTTTTTCCCACACAAAGATGTTACTTTACTAGGATTTGCCATGGAAACTCGTTCGGTGACTAAGGTTTTCCCATTAGTTGACTCATTAGTCCCATGGCACTAATTCCTTAGTGACTAAGTTTCCCCCTCCTGTGGCTGAGTTTTCCCATGAGACTACTCACAGTGGCCAGGTTTTCGAGTTATTCCAACACAAAGAGGTTATTTTATTAGGTTTTACCATTGAAACTAGTCCATTGACTAAGGTTTTCCCATCCGGTGACTCATTTTTCCCATGACACTAATTCCTTAGTGACTATGTTTTCCCCTCACGTGACTGAGTTTTCCCGTGAGACTAGTCAAGGTGTTCTCGAGTTTTTCCCACACAAAGAGGTTATTTTACAAGTATTTTCCATTGAAACTCGTCCGGTGAGTAAAATTTTCCCATCCGGTGACTCATTTTTTCCATGACACGAATTCCTTTGTGACTAAGTTTTCCCCTCCAGCGACTGAGTTTTCCGATGAGACTACTCACAGTGACAAGGTTTTCGAGTTTTTCCCACACAAAGATGTTACTTTACTAGGATTTTCCATGGAAACTCGTTCGGTGACTAAGGTTTTCCCATTAGTTGACTCATTAGTCCCATGGCACTAATTCCTTAGTGACTATGTTTCCCCCTCTTGTGCATGAGTTTTCCCATGAGACTACTCACAGTGGCCAGGTTTTCGAGTTATTCCAACACAAAGAGGTTAATTTACTAGGTTTTGCCATTGAAACTAGTCCATTGACTAAGGTTTTCCCATCCGGTGACTCATTTTACCCATGACACTAATTCCTTAGTGACTAAGTTTCCCCCTCTTGTGGCTGAGTTTTCCCATGAGACTACTCACAGTGGTCAGGTTTTCGAGTTATTCCAACACAAGAGGTTATTTTACTTGGTTTTGCCATTGAAAGTAGTCCATTGACTAAGGTTTTCCCATCCGGTGACTCATTTTTCCCATTACACTAATTCCTTAGTGACTAAGTTTTCCCCTCACGTGACTGAGTTTTCCCGTGAGACTAGTCAAGGTGATGAGGTTCTCGAGTTTTTCCCACACAAAGAGGTTATTTAACAAGTATTTTCCATTGAAACTCGTCCGGTGAGTAAAATTTTCCCATCCGGTGACTCATTTTTTCCATGACACGAATTCCTTTGTGACTAAGTTTTCGCCTCCCGCGACTGAGTTTTCCGATGAGACTACTCACAGTGACAAGGTTTTCTAGTTTTTCCCACACAAATATGTTACTTTACTAGGATTTGCCATGGAAACTCGTTCGGTGACTAAGGTTTTCCCATTAGTTGACTCATTAGTCCCATGGCACTAATTCCTTAGTGACTAAGTTTCCCCCTCTTGTGGCTGAGTTTTCCCATGAGACTAGTCACAGTGGCCAGGTTTTCGCGTTATTCCAACACAAAGAGGTTATTTTACTAGGTTTTGCCATTGAAACCAGTCCATTGACTAAGGTTTTCCCATCCGGTGACTCATTTTTCCCATGACACTAATTCCTTAGTGACTAAGTTTTCCCCTCACGTGACTGAGTTTTCCCGTGAGACTAGTCAAGGTGATGAGGTTCTCGAGTTTCTCCCACCCAAAGAGGTTATTTTACAAGTATTTTCCATTGAAACTCGTCCGGTGAGTAAAATTTTCCCAAACGGTGACTCAATTTTTCCATGACACGAATTCCTTTGTGACTAAGTTTTCCCCTCCCGCGACTGAGTTTTCCGATGAGACTGCTCACAGTGACAAGGTTTTCGAGTTTTTCCCACACAAAGATGTTACTTTACTAGGATTTGCCATGGAAACTCGTTCGGTGACTAAGGTTTTCCCATTAGTTGACTCACTAGTCCCATGGCACTAATTCCTTAGTGACTAAGTTTCCCCCTCCTGTGGCTGAGTTTTCCCATGAGACTACTCACAGTGGTCAGGTTTTCGAGTTATTCCAACACAAGAGGTTATTTTACTAGGTTTTGCCATTGAAAGTAGTCCATTGACTAAGGTTTTCCCATCCAGTGACTCATTTTTCCCATGACACTAATTCCTTAGTGACTAAGTTTTCCCCTCACGTGACTGAGTTTTCCCGTGAGACTAGTCAAGGTGATGAGGTTCTCGAGTTTTTCCCACACAAAGAGGTTATTTAACAAGTATTTTCCATTGAAACTCGTCCGGTGAGTAAAATTTTCCCATCCGGTGACTCATTTTTTCCATGACACGAATTTCTTTGTGACTAAGTTTTCGCCTCCCGCGACTGAGTTTTCTGATGAGACTACTCACAGTGACAAGGTTTTCTAGTTTTTCCCACACAAATATGTTACTTTACTAGGATTTGCCATGGAAACTCGTTCGGTGACTAAGGTTTTCCCATTAGTTGACTCATTAGTCCCATGGCACTAATTCCTTAGTGACTAAGTTTCCCCCTCTTGTGGCTGAGTTTTCCCATGAGACTAGTCACAGTGGCCAGGTTTTCGCGTTATTCCAACACAAAGAGGTTATTTTACTAGGTTTTGCCATTGAAACCAGTCCATTGACTAAGGTTTTCCCATCCGGTGACTCATTTTTCCCATGACACTAATTCCTTAGTGACTAAGTTTTCCCCTCACGTGACTGAGTTTTCCCGTGAGACTAGTCAAGGTGATGAGGTTCTCGAGTTTCTCCCACCCAAAGAGGTTATTTTACAAGTATTTTCCATTGAAACTCGTCCGGTGAGTAAAATTTTCCCAAACGGTGACTCAATTTTTCCATGACACGAATTCCTTTGTGACTAAGTTTTCCCCTCCCGCGACTGAGTTTTCCGATGAGACTGCTCACAATGACAAGGTTTTCGAGTTTTTCCCACACAAAGATGTTACTTTACTAGGATTTGCCATGGAAATTCGTTCGGTAACTAAGGTTTTCCCATTAGTTGACTCATTAGTCCCACGCCACTAATTCCTTAGTGACTAAGTTTCCCCCTCCTGTGGCTGAGTTTTCCCATGAGACTACTCACAGTGGTCAGGTTTTCGAGTTATTCCAACACAAAGAGGTTATATTTACTAGGTTTTGCCATTGAAACCAGTCCACTGACTAAGGTTTTCCCATCCGGTGACTCATTTTTCCCATGACACTAATTCCTTAGTGACTAAGTTTTCCCCTCACGTGACTGAGTTTTCCCATGAGACTAGTTAAGGTGATGAGGTTCTCGAGTTTTTCCCACACAAAGAGGTTATTTAACAAGTATTTTCCATTGAAACTCGTCCGGTGAGTAAAATTTTCCCATCCGGTGACTCATTTTTTCCATGACACGAATTCCTTTGTGACTAAGTTTTCCCCTCCCGCGACTGAGTTTTCCGATGAGACTGCTCACAGTGACAAGGTTTTCGAGTTTTACCCGCACAAAGATGTTACTTTACTAGGATTTGCCATGGAAACTCGTTCGGTGACTAAGGTTTTCCCATTAGTTGACTCACTAGTCCCATGGCACTAATTCCTTAGTGACTAAGTTTCCCCCTCCTGTGGCTGAGTTTTCCCATGAGACTACTCACAGTGGTCAGGTTTTCGAGTTATTCCAACACAAGAGGTTATTTTACTAGGTTTTGCCATTGAAAGTAGTCCATTGACTAAGGTTTTCCCATCCGGTGACTCATTTTTCCCATTACACTAATTCCTTAGTGACTAAGTTTTCCCCTCACGTGACTGAGTTTTCCCGTGAGACTAGTCAAGGTGATGAGGTTCTCGAGTTTTTCCCACACAAAGAGGTTATTTAACAAGTATTTTCCATTGAAACTCGTCCGGTGAGTAAAATTTTCCCATCCGGTGACTCATTTTTTCCATGACACGAATTTCTTTGTGACTAAGTTTTCGCCTCCCGCGACTGAGTTTTCTGATGAGACTACTCACAGTGACAAGGTTTTCTAGTTTTTCCCACACAAATATGTTACTTTACTAGGATTTGCCATGGAAACTCGTTCGGTGACTAAGGTTTTCCCATTAGTTGACTCATTAGTCCCATGGCACTAATTCCTTAGTGACTAAGTTTCCCCCTCTTGTGGCTGAGTTTTCCCATGAGACTAGTCACAGTGGCCAGGTTTTCGCGTTATTCCAACACAAAGAGGTTATTTTACTAGGTTTTGCCATTGAAACCAGTCAATTGACTAAGGTTTTCCCATCCGGTGACTCATTTTTCCCATGACACTAATTCCTTAGTGACTAAGTTTTCCCCTCACGTGACTGAGTTTTCCCGTGAGACTAGTCAAGGTGATGAGGTTCTCGAGTTTCTCCCACCCAAAGAGGTTATTTTACAAGTATTTTCCATTGAAACTCGTCCGGTGAGTAAAATTTTCCCAAACGGTGACTCAATTTTTCCATGACACGAATTCCTTTGTGACTAAGTTTTCCCCTCCCGCGACTGAGTTTTCCGATGAGACTGCTCACAGTGACAAGGTTTTCGAGTTTTTCCCACACAAAGATGTTACTTTACTAGGATTTGCCATGGAAACTCGTTCGGTGACTAAGGTTTTCCCATTAGTTGACTCACTAGTCCGATGGCACTAATTCCTTAGTGACTAAGTTTCCCCCTCCTGTGGCTGAGTTTTCCCATGAGACTACTCACAGTGGTCAGGTTTTCGAGTTATTCCAACACAAGAGGTTATTTTACTAGGTTTTGCCATTGAAAGTAGTCCATTGACTAAGGTTTTCCCATCCGGTGACTCATTTTTCCCATTACACTAATTCCTTAGTGACTAAGTTTTCCCCTCACGTGACTGAGTTTTCCCGTGAGACTAGTCAAGGTGATGAGGTTCTCGAGTTTTTCCCACACAAAGAGGTTATTTAACAAGAATTTTCCATTGAAACTCGTCCGGTGAGTAAAATTTTCCCATCCGGTGACTCATTTTTTCCATGACACGAATTCCTTTGTGACTAAGTTTTCGCCTCCCGCGACTGAGTTTTCCGATGAGACTACTCACAGTGACAAGGTTTTCTAGTTTTTCCCACACAAATATGTTACTTTACTAGGATTTGCCATGGAAACTCGTTCGGTGACTACGGTTTTCCCATTAGTTGACTCATTAGTCCCATGGCACTAATTCCTTAGTGACTAAGTTTCCCCCTCTTGTGGCTGAGTTTTCCCATGAGACTAGTCACAGTGGCCAGGTTTTCGCGTTATTTCAACACAAAGAGGTTATTTTACTAGGTTTTGCCATTGAAACCAGTCCATTGACTAAGGTTTTCCCATCCGGTGACTCATTTTTCCCATGACACTAATTCCTTAGTGACTAAGTTTTCCCCTCACGTGACTGAGTTTTCCCGTGAGACTAGTCAAGGTGATGAGGTTCTCGAGTTTCTCCCACCCAAAGAGGATATTTTACAAGTATTTTCCATTGAAACTCGTCCGGTGAGTAAAATTTTCCCAAACGGTGACTCAATTTTTCCATGACACGAATTCCTTTGTGACTAAGTTTTCCCCTCCCGCGACTGAGTTTTCCGATGAGACTGCTCACAGTGACAAGGTTTTCGAGTTTTTCCCACACAAAGATGTTACTTTACTAGGATTTGCCATGGAAACTCGTTCGGTGACTAAGGTTTTCCCATTAGTTGACTCATTAGTCCCACGCCACTAATTCCTTAGTGACTAAGTTTCCCCCTCCTGTGGCTGAGTTTTCCCATGAGACTACTCACAGTGGTCAGGTTTTCGAGTTATTCCAACACAAAGAGGTTATATTTACTAGGTTTTGCCATTGAAACCAGTCCACTGACTAAGGTTTTCCCATCCGGTGACTCATTTTTCCCATGACACTAATTCCTTAGTGACTAAGTTTTCCCCTCACGTGACTGAGTTTTCCCGTGAGACTAGTCAAGGTGATGAGGTTCTCAATATTTTCCCACCCAAAGAGGTTATTTTACAAGTATTTTCCATTGAAACTCGTCCGGTGAGTAAAATTTTCCCAAACGGTGACTCAGTTTTTCCATGACACGAATTCCTTTGTGACTAAGTTTTCCCCTCCCGCGACTGAGTTTTCCGATAAGACTGCTCACAGTGACAAGGTTTTCGAGTTTTTCCCAAACAAAGATGTTACTTTACTAGGATTTGCCATGGAAACTCGTTCGGTGACTTAGGTTTTCCCATTAGTTGACTCATTAGTCCCATGGCACTAATTCCTTAGTGACTAAGTTTCCCCCTCCTGTGGCTGAGTTTTCCCATGAGATTACTCACACTGGCCAGGTTTTCGAGTTATTCCAACACCAAGAGGTTAATTACTAGGTTTTGCCAATGAAACTAGTCCATTGACTAAGGTTTTCCCATCCGGTGACTCATTTTTCCCATGAAACTAATTCCTTAGTGACTAAGTTTTCCCCTCACGTGACTAAGTTTTCCCGTGAGACAAGTCAAGGTGATGAGGTTCTCGATATTTTCCCACCCAAAGAGGTTATTTTACAAGTATTTTCCATTGAAATTATTCCGGTGAGTAAAATTTTCCCATATGGTGACCCAGTTTTTCCATGACACGAATTCCTTTGTGACTAAGTTTTCCCCTCCAGCGACTGAGTTTTCCGATGAGACTACTCACAGTGACATGGTTTTCTAGTTTTTCCCACACAAAGATGTTACTTTACTAGGATTTGCCTTGGAAACTCGTTCGGTGACTAAGGTTTTCCCCTTAGTTGAGTCATTAGTCCCATGACACTAATTCCTTAGTGACTAAGTTTTCCCCTCACGTGACTGAGTTTTCCCGTGAGTCTAGTCAAGGTGATGAGGTTCTCGAGTTTTTCCCAACCAAAGAGGATATTTTACAAGTATTTTCCATTGAAACTCGTCCGGTGAGTAAAATTTTCCCAAACGGTGACTCAATTTTTCCATGACACGAATTCCTTTGTGACTAAGTTTTCCCCTCCCGCGACTGAGTTTTCCGATGAGACTGCTCACAGTGACAAGGTTTTCGAGTTTTTCCCACACAAAGATGTTACTTTACTAGGATTTGCCATGGAAACTCGTTCGGTGACTAAGGTTTTCCCATTAGTTGACTCATTAGTCCCACGCCACTAATTCCTTAGTGACTAAGTTTCCCCCTCCTGTGGCTGAGTTTTCCCATGAGACTACTCACAGTGGTCAGGTTTTCGAGTTATTCCAACACAAAGAGGTTATATTTACTAGGTTTTGCCATTGAAACCAGTCCACTGACTAAGGTTTTCCCATCCGGTGACTCATTTTTCCCATGACACTAATTCCTTAGTGACTAAGTTTTCCCCTCACGTGACTGAGTTTTCCCGTGAGACTAGTCAAGGTGATGAGGTTCTCAATATTTTCCCACCCAAAGAGGTTATTTTACAAGTATTTTCCATTGAAACTCGTCCGGTGAGTAAAATTTTCCCAAACGGTGACTCAGTTTTTCCATGACACGAATTCCTTTGTGACTAAGTTTTCCCCTCCCGCGACTGAGTTTTCCGATAAGACTGCTCACAGTGACAAGGTTTTCGAGTTTTTCCCAAACAAAGATGTTACTTTACTAGGATTTGCCATGGAAACTCGTTCGGTGACTTAGGTTTTCCCATTAGTTGACTCATTAGTCCCATGGCACTAATTCCTTAGTGACTAAGTTTCCCCCTCCTGTGGCTGAGTTTTCCCATGAGATTACTCACACTGGCCAGGTTTTCGAGTTATTCCAACACCAAGAGGTTAATTACTAGGTTTTGCCAATGAAACTAGTCCATTGACTAAGGTTTTCCCATCCGGTGACTCATTTTTCCCATGAAACTAATTCCTTAGTGACTAAGTTTTCCCCTCACGTGACTAAGTTTTCCCGTGAGACAAGTCAAGGTGATGAGGTTCTCGATATTTTCCCACCCAAAGAGGTTATTTTACAAGTATTTTCCATTGAAATTCGTCCGGTGAGTAAAATTTTCCCATATGGTGACCCAGTTTTTCCATGACACGAATTCCTTTGTGACTAAGTTTTCCCCTCCAGCGACTGAGTTTTCCGATGAGACTACTCACAGTGACATGGTTTTCTAGTTTTTCCCACACAAAGATGTTACTTTACTAGGATTTGCCTTGGAAACTCGTTCGGTGACTAAGGTTTTCCCCTTAGTTGAGTCATTAGTCCCATGACACTAATTCCTTAGTGACTAAGTTTTCCCCTCACGTGACTGAGTTTTCCCGTGAGTCTAGTCAAGGTGATGAGGTTCTCGAGTTTTTCCCAACCAAAGAGGTTATTTTAAAAGTATTTTCCATTGAAACTCGTCCGGTGTGTAAAATTTTCCCATACGGTGACTCAGTTTTTTCATGACACGAATTCCTTTGTGACTAAGTTTTCCCCTCCAGCGACTGAGTTTTCCGATGAGAGTACTCACAGTGACAAGGTTTTCTAGTTTTTCCCACACAAAGATGTTACTTTACTAGGATTTGCCATGGAAACTCGTTCGCTGACTAAGGTTTTCCCCTTAGTTGAGTCATTAGTCCCATGGCACTAATTCCTTAGTGACTAAGTTTCCCCCTCCTGTGGCTGTGTTTTCCCATGAAACTACTCTCAGTGGCCAAGTTTTTGAGTTATTCCAACATAAAGAGGTTATTTTACTAGGTTTTGCCATTGAAACTAGTCCATTGACTAAGGTTTTCCCATCCGGTGACTCATTTTTCCCATGACACTAATTCCTTAGTGACTAAGTTTTCCCCTCACGTGACTGAGTTTTCCCGTGAGACTAGTCAAGGTGATGAGGTTCTCGATATTTTCCCACCCAAAGAGGTTATTTTACAAGTATTTTCCATTGAAACTCGTCCTGTGAGTAAAATTTTCCCATACGGTGACTCAGTTTTTCCATGACACGAATTCCTTTGTGAATAGGTTTTCCCCTCCAGCGACTGAGTTTTCCGATGAGACTACTCACAGTGACAAGGTTTTCTAGTTTTTCGCACACAAAGATGTTATTTCACTAGGATTAGCCACGGAAACTCGTTCGGTGACTAAGGTTTTCCCATTAGTTGACTCATTAGTCCCATGGAACTAATTCCTTAGTGACTAAGTTTCCCCCTCCTGTGGCTGTGTTTTCCCATGAGACTACTCACAGTGGCCAGGTTTTAGAGTTATTCCAACACAAAGAGGTTAATTACTAGGTTTTGACAATGAAACTAGTCCTTTGACAAGGTTTTCTAGTTTTTCCCACACAAAGATGTTACTTTACTAGGATTTGCCATGGAAACTGGTTCGGTGACTAAGGTTTCCCCATTAGATTACTCACAGTGGCCAGGTTTTCGAGTTATTCCAACACAAAGAGGTTAATTTACTAGGTTTTGCAATTGAAACTAGTCCATTGACTAAGGTTTTCCCATCCGGTGACTCATTTTTCCCATGACACTAACTCCTTAGTGACTAAGTTTTCCCCTCACGTGACTGAGTTTTCCCGTGAGACTAGTCAAGGTGATGAGGTTCTCGAGTTTTTCCCACACAAAGAGGTTATTTTACAAGTATTTTCCATTGAAACTCGTCCGGTGAGTAAAATTTTCCCATACGGTGACTCAGTTTTTCCATGACACGAATTCCTTTGTGACTAAGTTTTCCCCTCCAGCGACTGAGTTTTCCGATGAGAGTACTCACAGTGACAAGGTTTTCTAGTTTTTCCCACACAAAGATGTTACTTTACTAGGATTTGCCACGGAAACTTGTTCGGTGACTAAGGTTTTCCCCTTAGTTGAGTCATTAGTCCCATGGCACTAATTCCTTAGTGACTAAGTTTCCCCCTCCTGTGGCTGGGTTTTCCCATGAGACTACTCACAGTGGCCAGGTTTTCGCGTTATTCCAACACAAAGAGGTTATTTTACTAGGTTTTGACATTGAAACTAGTCCATTGACTAAGGTTTTCCCGTCCGGTGACTCATTTTTCGCATGACACTAATTCCTTAGTGACTAAGTTTTCCCCTCACGTGACTGAGTTTTCCCGTGAGACTAGTCAAGGTGATGAGGTTCTCGAGTTTTTCCCACACAAAGAGGTTATTTTACAAGTATTTTCCATTGAAACTCGTCCGGTGAGTAAAATTTTCCCATCCGCTGACTCATTTTTTCTATAAAACGAATTCCTTTGTGACTAAGTTTTCCGCTCCTGCGACTGAGTTTTCCGATGAGACTACTCACATTGACAAGGTTTTCAAGTTTTTCCCACACAAAGATGTTACTTTACTAGGATTTGCCATGGAAACTCATTCGGTGACTAAGGTTTTCCCCTTAGTTGAGTCATTAGTCCCATGGCACTAATTCCTTAGTGACTAAGTTTCCCCCTCCTGTGGCTGAGTTTTCCCATGAGACTAGTCACAGTGGCCAGGTTTTCGAGTTATTCCAACACAAAGAGGTTATTTTACTAGGTTTTGCCATTGAAACTATTCCATTGACTAAGGTTTTCCCATCCGGTGACTCATTTTTCCCATGACACTAATTTCTTAGTGACTAAGATTTCCCCTCACGTGAATAAGTTTTCCCGTGAGACTAGTCAAGGTGATGAGGTTCTCGAGTTTTTCCAACACAAAGAGGTTATTTTACAAGTATTTTCCATTGAAACTCGTCCGGTGAGTAAAATTTTCCCATCCGATGACTCATTTTTTCTATAAAACGAATTCCTTTGTGACTAAGTTTTCCCCTCCTGCGACTGAGTTTTCCGATGAGACTACTCACAGTGACATGATTTTCTAGCTTTTCCCACACAAAGATGTTACTTTACTAGGATTTGCCATGGAAACTCGTTCGGTGAATAAGGTTTTCCCCTTAGTTGAGTCATTAACCCCATGGCACTAATTCCTTAGTGACTAAGTTTCCCCCTCCTGTGGCTGTGTTTTCCCATGAGACTACTCACAGTGGCCAGGTTTTCGCGTTATTCCAACACAAAGAGGTTATTTTACTAGGTTTTGCCATTGAAACTAGTCCATTGACTAAGGTTTTCCCGTCCGGTGACTCATTTTTCGCATGACACTAATTCCTTAGTGACTAAGTTTTCCCCTCACGTGACTGAGTTTTCCCGTGAGACTAGTCAAGGTGATGAGCTTCTCGAGTTTTTCCCACCCAAAGAGGTTATTTTACAAGTATTTTCCATTGAAACTCGTCCGGTGAGTAAAATTTTCCCATACGGTGACTCAGTTTTTCCATGACACAAATTCCTTTGTGACTAAGTTTTCCCCTCCCGCGACTGAGTTTTCCGATGAGACTACTCATAGTGACAAGGTTTTCTAGTTTTTCCCACACAAAGATGTTACTTTACTTGGATTTGCCATGGAAACTCGTTCGGTGACTAAGGTATTCCCATTAGTTGACTCAATAGTCCCATGGCACTAATTCCTTAGTGACTAAGTTTCCCCCTCCTGTGGCTGTGTTTTCCCATGAGACTACTCACAGTGGCCAGGTTTTCGAGTTATTCCAACACAAAAAAGTTATTTTACTAGGTTTTGCCATTGAAACTAGTCCATTGACTAAGGTTTTCCCATCCGGTGACTCATTTTTCCCATGACAATAATTTCTTAGTGACTAAGTTTTCCCCTCACGTGACAGAGTTTTCCCGTGAGACTAGTCAAGGTGATGAGGTTCTCGAGTTTTTCCAACACAAAGAGGTTATTTTACAAGTATTTTCCATTGAAACTCGTCCGGTGAGTAAAATTTTCCCATCCGGTGACTCATTTTTTCCATGACACGAATTCCTTTGTGACTAAGTTTTCCCCTCCCGCGACTGAGTTTTCCGATGAGACTACTCACAATGACAAGGTTTTCTAGTTTTTCCCACACAAAGATGTTACTTTACTAGGATTTGCCATGGAAACTGGTTCGGTGACTAAGGTTTCCCCATTAGATTACTCACAGTGGCCAGGTTTTCGAGTTATTCCAACACAAAGAGGTTAATTTACTAGGTTTTGCAATTGAAACTAGTCCATTGACTAAGGTTTTCCCATCCGGTGACTCATTTTTCCCATGACACTAACTCCTTAGTGACTAAGTTTTCCCCTCACGTGACTGAGTTTTCCCGTGAGACTAGTCAAGGTGATGAGGTTCTCGATATTTTCCCACCCAAAGAGGTTATTTTACAAGTATTTTCCATTGAAACTCGTCCAGTGAGTAAAATTTTCCCATATGGTGACTCAGTTTTTCCATGACATGAATTCCTTTGTGACTTAGTTTTCCCCTCCCGCGACTGAGTTTTCCGATGAGACTACTCACAGTGACAAGGTTTTCGAGTTTTTCCCACACAAAGATGTTACTTTACTAGGATTTGCCATGGAAACTCGTTCGGTGAATAAGGTTTTCCCATTAGTTGACTCATTAGTCCCATGGCACTAATTCCTTAGTTACTAAGTTTCCCCCTCCTGTGGCTGAGTTTTCCCATGAGACTACTCACAGTGGTCAGGTTTTCGAGTTATTCCAACACAAAGAGGTTATTTTACTAGGTTTTGCCATTGAAACTAGTCCATTGATTAAGGTTTTCCCATCCGGTGACTCATTTTTCCCATGACACTAATTTCTAAGTGACTAAGTTTTCCCCTCACGTGACTGAGTTTTCCCGTGAGACTAGTCAAGGTGATGAGGTTCTTGAGTTTTTCCAACACAAAGAGGTTATTTTACAAGTATTTTCCATTGAAACACATCCGGTGAGTAAAATTTTCCCATCCGCTGACTTATTTTTTCCATAAAACGATTTCCTTTGTGACTAATTTTCCCCTCCTGCGACTGAGTTTTTCCATGAGACTACTCAGAGTGACAAGGTTTTCTAGTTTTTCCCACACAAAGATGTTACTTTACTACGATTTGCCACGGAAACTCGTTCGGTGACTAAGGTTTTCCCATTAGTTGACTCATTAGTCCCATGGCACTAATTCCCTAGTGATTAAGTTTCCCCCTCTTGTGGCTGCGTTTTCCCATGAGAACAGTCACAGTGGCCAGTTTTCGCGTTATTCCAACACAAAGAGGTTATTTTACTAGGTTTTGCCATTGAAACTAGTCCATTGACTAAGGTTTTCCCATCCGGTGACTCATTTTTTCCATGACACGAATTCCTTTGTGACTAAAATTTCCCCTCGCGCGACTGAGTTTTCCGATGAGACTACTCACAGTGACAAGGTTTTCTAGTTATTTTACTAGGATTTGCCGCGGAAACTCGTTCGGTGACTAAGGATTTCCCATTAGTTGACTCATTAGTCCCATGGCACTAATTCCTTAGTGACTAAGTTTCCCCCTCCTGTGGCTGAGTTTTCCCATGAGACTAGTCACAGTGGCCAGGTTTTCGCGTTATTCCAACACAAAGAGGTTATTTTACTAGGTTTTGCCATTGAAACTAGTCCATTAACTAAGGTTTTCCCATCCGGTGACTCATTTTTCCCATGACACTAATTACTTAGTGACTAAGTTTTCCCCTCATGTGGCTGAGTTTTCCTGTGAGACTAGTCAAGGCGATGAGGTTCTCGAGTTTTTCCCACACAAAGTTATTTTACAAGTATTTTCCATTGAAACTCGTCCGGTGAGTAAAATTTTCCCATCCGGTGACTCATTTTTTCCATAAAACGAATTCCTTTGTGACTAAGTTTTCCCCTCCTTCGACTGAGTTTTCCAATGAGACTACTCACAGTGACAAGGTTTTCTAGTTTTTCCCACACAAAGATGTTACTTTACTACGATTTGCCATGGAAACTCGTTCGGTGACTAAGGTTTTCCCATTAGTTGACTCATTAGTCCCATGGCACTAATTCCTTAGTGACTAAGTTTCCCCCTCTTGTGGCTGAGTTTTCCCATGAGACTAGTCACAGTGGCCAGGTTTTCGCGTTATTCCAACACAAAGAGGTTATTTTACTAGGTTTTACCATTGAAACGAGTCCATTGACTAAGGTTTTCCCATCCGGTGACTCATTTTTCCCATGACACTAATTCCTTAGAGACTAAGTTTTCCCCTTACGTGATTGAGTTTTCCCGTGAGACTAGTCAAGGTGATGAGGTTCTCGAGTTTTTCCCACACAAAGATGTTATTTTACAAGTATTTTCCATTGAAACTCGTCAGGTGAGTAAAATTTTTCCATCCGGTGACTCATTTTTTTTCCATAAAACGAATGCCTTTGTGACTAAGTTTTCCCCTCCCGCGACTGAGTTTTCCGATGAGACTACTCACAGTGACAAGGTTTTCTAGTTTTTCCCACACAAAGATGTTACTTTACTTGGATTTGCCATGGAAACTCGTTCGGTGACTAAGGTCTTCCCATTAGTTGACTCAATAGTCCCATGTCACTAATTCCTTAGTGACTAAGTTTCCCCCTCCTGTGGCTGAGTTTTCCCATGAGACTACTCATAGTGGCAAGGTTTTCGAGTTATTCCAACACAAAGAGGTTATTTTACTAGGTTTTGCCATTGAAACTAGTCCATTGACTAAGGATTTCCCATCCGGTGACTCATTTTTCCCATGACAATAATTCCTTAGGTACTAAGTTTTCCCCTCATGTAACTGAGTTTTCCTGCGAGACTAGTGAAGGTGGTGAGGTTCTCGAGTTTTTCCCACACAAAGAGGTTATTTTACAACTATTTTCCATTGAAACTCGTCAGGTGAGTAAAATTTTCCCATCCGGTGACTCATTTTTTTCCATAAAACGAATGCCTTTGTGACTATGTTTTCCCCTCCCGCGATTGAGTTTTCCGATGAGACTACTTACAGTGACAAGGTTTTCTAGTTTTTCCCATTCAAAGAGGTTATTTTACTAGGATTTGCCGCGGAAACTCGTTCGGTGACTAAGGATTTCCCATTAGTTGACTCATTAGTCCCATGGCACTAATTCCTTAGTGACTAAGTTTCCCCCTCCTGTGGCTGAGTTTTCCCATGAGACTAGTCACAGTGGCCAGGTTTTCGCGTTATTCCAACACAAAGAGGTTATTTTACTAGGTTTTGCCATTGAAACTAGTCCATTAACTAAGGTTTTCCCATCCGGTGACTCATTTTTCCCATGACACTAATTCCTTAGTGACTAAGTTTTCACCTCATGTGGCTGAGTTTTCCCGTGAGACTAGTCAAGGCGATGAGGTTCTCGAGTTTTTCCCACACAAAGTTATTTTACAAGTATTTTCCATTGAAACTCGTCCGGTGAGTAAAATTTTCCCATCCGGTGACTCATTTTTTCCATAAAACGAATTCCTTTGTGACTAAGTTTTCCCCTCCTTCGACTGAGTTTTCCGATGAGACTACTCACAGTGACAAGGTTTTCTCGTTTTTCCCACACAAAGATGTTACTTTACTACGATTTGCCATGGAAACTCGTTCGGTGACTAAGGTTTTCCCATTAGTTGACTCATTAGT
This sequence comes from Acmispon strigosus, assembly GCA_030819835.1. Lineage (NCBI taxonomy): Eukaryota > Viridiplantae > Streptophyta > Magnoliopsida > Fabales > Fabaceae > Acmispon > Acmispon strigosus. The sequence continues at coordinate 68,190,631 of JAUAMA010000002.1, read as the reverse complement.
CCCATTGAACTAATTCCTTAGTGACTAAGTTTCTCCCTCCTGTGGCTGAGTTTTCCCATGAGACAACTCACAGTGGTCAGGTTTTCGAGTTATTCCAACACAAAGATGTTAATTTGCTAGGTTTTGCCATTGAAACTAGTCCATTGACTAAGGTTTTCCCATCCGGTGACTCATTTTTACCATGACACTAATTCCTTAGAGGCTAAGTTTTCCCCTCACGTGACTGAGTTTTCCCGTGAGACTAGTCAAGGTGATGAGGTTCTCGAGTTTTTCCCACACAAAGAGGTTAATTAACAAGTATTTTCCATTGAAACTCGTCCGGTGAGTAAACTTTTCCCATCCGGTGACTCATTTTTTCCATGACACGAATTCCTTGGTGACTAAGTTTTCCCCTCCCGCGACTGAGTTTTCCGATGAGACTACTCACAGTAACAAGGTTTTCTAGTTATTCCAACACAAAGAGGTTACTTTACTAGAATTTGCCGTGGAAACTCGTTCGGTGACTAAGGATTTCCCATTAGTTGACTCATTAGTCCCATGGCACTAATTCCTTAGTGACTAAGTTTCCCCCTCCTGTGGCTGAGTTTTCCCATGAGACTACTCACAGTGGCCAGGTTTTCGAGTTATTCCAACACAAAGAGGTTATTTTACTAGGTTTTGCCATTGAAACTAGTCCATTGACTAAGGTTTTCCCATCCGGTGAATCATTTTTCCCATGACACTAATTTCTTAGTGACTAAGTTTTCCCCTCACGAGACTGCGTTTTCCCGTGAGGCTAGTCAAGGTGATGAGGATCTCGAGTTTTTCCAACACAAAGAGGTTATTTTACAAGTATTTTCCATTGAAACTCGTCCGGTAAGTAAAATTTTCCCATCCGGTGACTCATTTTTTCCATAAAACGAATTCCTTTATGACTAAGTTTTCCCCTCCTGCGACTAAGTGTTCCGTTGAGACTACTCACAGTGACAAGGATTTCTAGTTTTTCCCACACAAAGATGTTACTTTACTAAGACTTGCCATGGAAACACGTTCGGTGATTAAAGTTTTCCCATTAGTTGACTCATTAGTCCCATGGAACTAATTCCTTAGTGACTAAGTTTCCCCCTCCTATGGCTGAGTTTTCCCATGAGACTACTCACAGTGGCCAGGTTTTCGAGTTATTCCAACACCAAGAGGTTAATTTACTAGGTTTTGCCATTGAAACTAGTCCGTTGAGTAAGGTTTTCCCATCCGGTGACTCATTTTTCCCATGACACTAATTTCTTAGTGACTAAGTATTCCCCTCACGTGACTGAGTTTTCCCGTGAGACTAGTCAAGGTGATGAGGTTCTCGAGTTTTTCCCACACAAAGAGGTTATTTAACAAGTATTTTCCATTGAAACTTTTCCGGTGAGTAAAATTTTCCCATCCGGTGACTCATTTTTTCCATGACACGAATTCATTTATGACTAAGTTTTCCCCTCCCGCGATTGAGTTTTCCGATGAGACTACTCACAGTGACAAGGTTTTCTAATTTTTCCCACACAAAGAAGTTACTTTACTTGGATTTGCCGTGGAAACTCGTTCGGTGACTAAGGATTTCCCATTAGTTGACTCATTAGTCCCATGGCACTAATTCCTTAGTGACTAAGTTTCCCCCTCCTGTGGCTGAGTTTTCCCATGAGACTACTCACAGTGGCCAGGTTTTCGAGTTATTCTAACACAAAAAGGTTATTTTACTAGGTTTTTCCATTGAAACTAGTCCATTGACTAAGGTTTTCCCATCCGGTGACTCATTTTTCCCATGACACTAATTTCTTAGTGACTAAGTTTTCCCCACACGTGACTGAGTTTTCCCGTGAGACTAGTCAAGGTGATGAGGTTCTCGAGTTTTTCCCACACAAAGTTATTTTACAAGTATTTTCCATTGAAACTCGTCCGGTGAGTAAAATTTTCCCATCCGGTGACTTATTTTTTCCATGACACGAATTCCTTTGTGACTAAGTTTTCCCTTCCCGCGATTGAGTTTTCCGGTGAGACTACTTACAGTGACAAGGTTTTCTAGTTTTTCCCACAAAAAGAGGTTACTTTACTAGGATTTGCCGTGGAAACTCGTTCGGTGACTAAGGATTTCCCATTAGTTGACTCATTAGTCCCATGGCACTAATTCCTTAGGGACTAAGTTTCCCCCTCCCGTGGCTGAGTTTTCCCATGAGACTAATCATCGTGGCAAGGTTTTCGAGTTATTCCAACACAAAGAGGTTATTTTACTAGGTTTTGCCATTGAAACTAGTCCATTGACAAAGGATTTCTCATCCGGTGACTCATTTTTCCCATGACACTAATTCCTTAGTCACTAAGTTTTCCCCTCATGTGACTGAGTTTTCCCGTGAGACTAGTCAAGGTGATGAGGTTCTCGAGTTTTTCCCACACAAAGAGGTTATTTTACAATTATTTTCCATTGAAACTCGTCCGGTGAGTAAAATTTTCCCATCCGGTGACTCATTTTTCCCATGTCACTAATTCCTTAGGGACTAAGTTTTGCCCTCACGTGACTGAGTTTTCCTGTGAGACTAGTCAAGGTGATGAGGTTCTCGAGTTTTTCCCACACAAAGAGGTTATTTTACAATTATTTTCCATTGAAACTCGTCCGGTGAGTAAAATTTTCCCATCCGGTGACTCATTTTTTCCATGACACGAATTCCTTCGTGACTAAGTTTTCCCCTCCCGCGAATGAGTTTTCCGATGAGACTACTCACAGTGACAAGGTTTTCTAATTTTTCCCACACAAAGAAGTTACTTTACTAGGATTTGCCGTGGAAACTCGTTCGGTGACTAAGGATTTCCCATTAGTTGACTCATTAGTCCCGTGGCACTAATTCCTTAGTCACTAAGTTTCCCCCTCCTGTGGCTGAGTTTTCCCATGAGACTACTCACAGTGGCCAGGTTTTCGAGTTATTCCAACACAAAGAGGTTATTTTACTAGGTTTTGCCATTGAAACTAGTCCATTGACTAAGGTTTTCCAATCCGGTGACTCATTTTTCCCATGACACTAATTTCTTAGTGACTAAGTTTTCCCCTCACGTGACTGAGTTTTCCCGTGAGACTAGTCAAGGTGATGAGGTTCTCGAGTTTTTCCCACACAAAGTTATTTTACAAGTATTCTCCATTGAAACTCGTCCGGTGAGTATAATTTTCCCATCCGGTGACTCATTTTTTTCCATAAAACGAATGCCTTTGTGACTAAGTTTTCCCCTCCCGCGACTGAGTTTTCCGATGAGACTACTCACAGTGACAAGGTTTTCTAGTTTTTCCCACACAAAGATGTTACTTTACTTGGATTTGCCATGGAAACTCGTTCGGTGACTAAGGTCTTCCCATTAGTTGACTCAATAGTCCCATGGCACTAATTCCTTAGTGACTAAGTTTCCCCCTCCTGTGGCTGAGTTTTCCCATGAGACTACTCACAGTGGCCAGGTTTTCGAGTTATTCCAACACAAAGAGGTTATTTTACTAGGTTTTGCCATTGAAACTAGTCCATAGACTAAGGATTTCCCATCCGGTGACTCATTTTTCCCATGACACTAATTCCTTAGTGACTAAGTTTTCCCCTCACGTGACTGACTTTTCCCAGGAGACTAGTGAAGGTGGCGAGGTTCTCGAGTTTTTCCCACACAAAGAGGTTATTTTACAATTATTTTCCATTGAAACTCGTCCGGTGAGTAAAAGTTTCCCATCCGGTGACTTATTTTTTCCATGACACGAATTCCTTTGTGACTAAGTTTTCCCTTCCCGCGATTAAGTTTTCCGGTGAGACTACTTACAGTGACAAGGTTTTCTAGTTTTTCCCACACAAAGAGGTTACTTTACTAGGATTTACCGTGGAAACTCGTTCGGTGACTAAGGATTTCCCATTAGTTGACTCATTAGTCCCATGGCACTAATTCCTTAGTGACTAAGTTTTCCCCTCACGTGATTGAGTTTTCCCGTGAGACTAGTCAAGGTGATGAGGTTCTCTACTTTTTCCCACACAAAGTTATTTTACAAGTATTCTCCATTGAAACTCGTCCGGTGAGTATAATTTTCCCATCCGGTGACTCATTTTTTTCCATAAAACGAATGCCTTTGTGACTAAGTTTTCCCCTCCTGCGACTGAGTTTGCTAATGAGACTACTTATAGTGACAAGGTTTTCTAGTTTTTCCCATTCACAGAGGTTATTTTACTAGGATTTTCAATGGAAACTCGTTCGGTGGCTAAGGTTTTCCCATTAGTTGACTCATTAGTACCATGGCACTAATTCCTTAGTCACTAAGTTTCCCCTCCTGTGGTTGAGTTTTCCCATGAGACTAGTCACAATGGCCAGGTTTTCGCGTCATTCCAACACAAAGAGGTTATTTTACTAGGTTTTACCATTGAAACTAGTCTATTGACTAAGGTTTTCCCATCCGGTGACTCATTTTTCCCATGACACTAATTCCTTAGTGACTAAGTTTTCCCCTCGCGTGATTGAGTTTTCCCGTGAGACTAGTCAAGGTGATGAGGTTCTCGAGTTTTTCCCACACAAAGAGGTTATTTTACAAGTATTTTCCATTGAAACTCGTCCGGTGAGTAAAATTTCCCCATCCGGTGACTTATTTTTTCCATGACACGAATTCCTTTATGACAAAGTTTTCCCCTCCCGCGACTGAGTTTTCCGATGAGACTACTCACAGTGACAAGGTTTTCTAGTTTTTCCCACACAGAGATGTTACTTTACCTGGATTTGCCATGGAAACTCGTTCGGTGACTAAGGTCTTCCCATTAGTTGACTCAATAGTCCCATGGCACTAATTCCTTAGTGACTAAGTTTCCCCCTCCTGTGGCTGAGTTTTCCCATGAGACTACTCACAGTGGCCAGGTTTTCGAGTTATTCCAACACAAAGAGGTTATTTTACTAGGTTTTGCCATTGAAACTAGTGCATAGACTAAGGATTTCCCATCCGGTGAATCATTTTTCCCATGACACTAATTCCTTAGTGACTAAGTTTTCCCCTCACGTGACTGACTTTTCCCAGGAGACTAGTGAAGGTGGCGAGGTTCTCGAGTTTTTCCCACACAAAGAGGTTATTTTACAAGTATTTTCCATTGAAACTCGTCCGGTGAGTAAAATTTTCCCATCCGGTGACTTATTTTTTCCATGACACGAATTCCTTTGTGACTAAGTTTTCCCTTCCCGCGATTGAGTTTTCCGGTGAGACTACTTACAGTGACAAGGTTTTCTAGTTTTTCCCACACAAAGAGGTTAATTTACTAGGATTTGCCGTGGAAACTCGTTCGGTGACTAAGGATTTCCCATTAGTTGACTCATTAGTCCCATGACACTAATTCCTTAGTGACTAAGTTTCCCCCTCCCGTGGCTGAGTTTTCCGATGAGACTACTCATAGTGGCCAGGTTTTCGAGTTATTCCAACACAAAGAGGTTATTTTACTAGGTTTTGCCATTGAAACTAGTCCATTGACAAAGGATTTCTCATCCGGTGACTCATTTTTCCCATGACACTAATTCCTTAGTCACTAAGTTTTCCCCTCATGTGACTGAGTTTTCCCGTGAGACTAGTCAAGGTGATGAGGTTCTCGAGTTTTTCCCACACAAAGAGGTTATTTTACAATTATTTTCCATTGAAACTCGTCCGGTGAGTAAAATTTTCCCATCCGGTGACTCATTTTTTCCATGACACGAATTCCTTTATGACAAAGTTTTCCCCTCCCGCGACTGAGTTTTCCGATGAGACTAGTCACAGTGACAAGGTTTTCTAGTTTTTCCCACACAAAGATGTTACTTTACTTGGATTTGCCATGGAAACTCGTTCGGTGACTATGGTCTTCCCATTAGTTGACTCAATAGTCCCATGGCACTAATTCCTTAGTGACTAAGTTTCCCCCTCCTGTGGCTGAGTTTTCCCATGAGACTAGTCACAATGGCCAGGTTTTCGCGTCATTCCAACACAAAGAGGTTATTTTACTAGGTTTTGCCATTGAAACTAGTCCATAGACTAAGGATTTCCCATCCGGTGACTCATTTTTCCCATGACACTAATTCCTTAGTGACTAAGTTTTCCCCTCACGTGACTGACTTTTCCCAGGAGACTAGTGAAGGTCGCGAGGTTCTCGAGTTTTTCCCACACAAAGAGGTCATTTTACAAGTATTTTCCATTGAAATTCGTCAGGTGAGTAAAATTTTCCCATCCGGTGACTCTTTTTTTTTTCATAAAACGAATGCCTTTGTGACTAAGTTTTCCCCTCCCGCGACTGAGTTTTCCGATGAGACTACTCACAGTGACAAGGTTTTCTAGTTTTTCCCACACAAAGATGTTACTTTACTTGGATTTGCCATGGAAACTCGTTCGGTGACTAAGGTCTTCCCATTAGTTGACTCAATAGTCCCATGTCACTAATTCTTTAGTGACTAAGTTTCCCCCTCCTGTGGCTGAGTTTTCCCATGAGACTACTCATAGTGGCCAGGTTTTCAAGTTATTCCAACACAAAGAGGTTATTTTACTAGGTTTTGCCATTGAAACTAGTCCGTTGACTAAGGATTTCCCAACCGGTGACTCATTTTCCCCATGACAATAATTCCTTAGTCACTATGTTTTCCCCTCATGTAACTGAGTTTTCCTGCGAGACTAGTGAAGGTGGTGAGGTTCTCGAGTTTTTCCCACACGAAGAGGTTATTTTACAACTATTTTCCATTGAAACTCGTCAGGTGAGTAAAATTTTCCCATCCGGTGACTCATTTTTTTCCTTAAAACGAATGCCTTTGTGACTATGTTTTCCCCTCCCGCGACTGAGTTTTCCGATGAGACTACTTACAGTGACAAGGTTTTCTAGTTTTTCCCATTTAAAGAGGTTATTTTACTAGGATTTTCCATGGAAACTCGTTCGGTGACTAAGGTTTTCCCATTAGTTGACTCATTAGTCCCATGGCACTAATTCCTTAGTGACTAAGTTTCCCCCTCCTGTGGCTGAGTTTTCCCATGAGACTACTCACAGTGGCCAGGTTTTCGAGTTATTCCAACACAAAGAGGTTATTTTACTAGGTTTTGCCATTGAAACTAGTCCATTGACTAAGGTTTTCCCATCCGGTGACTCATTTTTCCCATGACACTAATTCCTTAGTGACTAAGTTTTCCCCTCACGTGACTGAGTTTTCGTGTGAGACTAGTCAAGGTGATGAGGTTCTCGAGTTTTTCCCACACAAAGAGGTTATTTTACAAGTATTTTCCATTGAAACTCGTCCGGTGAGTAAAACTTTCCCATCCGGTGACTCATTTTTTCCATGACACGAATTCCTTTATGACTAAGTTTTCCTCTCCCGCGACTGAGTTTTCCGATGAGACTACTCACAGTGACAAGGTTTTCTAGTATTTCCCACACAAAGATGTTACTTTACTTGGATTGGCCATGGAAACTCGTTCGGTGACTAAGGTCTTCCAATTAGTTGACTCAATAGTCCCATGGCACTAATTCCATAGTGACTAAGTTTCCCCCTCCTGTGGATGAGTTTTCCCATGAGACTACTCACAATGGCCAGGTTTTCAAGTTATTCCAACACAAAGAGGTTATTTTACTAGGTTTTGCCATTGAAACTAGTCCATTGACTAAGGTTTTCCCATCCGGTGACTCAGTTTTCCCATGACACTAATTCCTTAGTGACTAAGTTTTCCCCTCACGTGACTGAGTTTTCCCGTGAGACAAGTCAAGGTGATGAGGTTCTCGAGTTTTTCCCACACAAAGAGGTTATTTTACAAGTATTTTCCATTGAAACTCGTCCGGTGAATAAAATTTTCCCATCCGGTGACTCATTTTTTCCATGACACGATTTCCTTTGTTACTAAATTTTACCCTACCGCGACTGAGTTTTCCGATGAGACTACTCACAGTGACAAGGTTTTCTAGTTTTTACCACCCAAAGATGTTATTTTACTAAGATTTGCCATCGAAACTCGTTCGGTGACTAAGGGTTTCCCATTAGTTGACTCATTAGTCGCATGGCTCTAATTACTTAGTGACTAAGTTTCCCCCTCCAGTGGCTGAGTTTTCCCATGAGACTACTCACAGTGGCCAGGTTTTCGAGTTATTCCAACACAAAGAGGTTATATAACTAGGTTTTTCCATTGAAACTAGTCCATTGACTAAGGTTTTCCCATCCGGTGACACATTTTTCCCATGACACTAATTCCTTAGTGACTAAGTTTTCCCCTCCCACGACTGAGTTTTCCGATGAGACTGCTCACAGTGACAAGGTTTTCTAGTTTTTCCCACACAAAGATGTTACTTTACTAGGATTTGCCTTGGAAACTCGTTTTGTGACTAAGGTTTTCCCATTAGTTGACTCATAAGTCCCATGGCACTAATTCCTTAGTGACTAAGTTTCCCCCTCCTGTGGCTGAGTTTTCCCATGAGACTCCTCACAGTGGCCAGGTTTTCGAGTTATTCCAACACAAAGAGGTTAGTTTACTAGGTTTTTCCATTGAAACTAGTCCATTGACGAAGGTTTTCCCATCCGGTGACTCATTTTTCCCATGACACTAATTCCTTAGTAACTAAGTTTTCCCCTCACGTGACTGAGTTTTCCCGTGAGACAAGTCAAGGTGATGAGGTTCTCGAGTTTTTCCCACACAAAGAGGTTATTTTACAAGTATTTTCCATAGAAACTCGTCCGGTGAGTAAAATTTTCCCATCCGGTGACTCATTTTTTTAATGACACGAATTCCTTTGTGACTAAATTTTCCCCAACCGCGACTTAGTTTTCCGATGAGACTACTCACAGTGACAAGGTTTTTTAGTTTTTCCCACACAAAGATGTTACTATACAAGGATTTGCCATGGAAACTCGTTCAGTGACTAAGGTTTTCCCATTAGTTGACTCATAAGTCCCATGGCACTAATTCCTTAGTGACTAAGTTTTCCCCTCCTGTGGCTGAGTTTTCCCATGAGACTACTCACAGTGGCCAGGTTTTCGAGTTATTCCGACACAAAGAGGTTAGTTTACTAGGTTTTGCCATTGAAACTAGTCCATTGACGAAGGTTTTCCCATCCGGTGACTAAGTTTCCCCTCACGTGACTGAGTTTTCCCGTGAGACAAGTCAAGGTGATGAGGTTCTCGAGTTTTTCCCACACAAAGAGGTTATTTTACAAGTATTTTCCATTGAAACTCGTCCGGTGAATAAAATTTTCCCATCCGGTGACTCATTTTTTCCATGACAATAATTCCTTTGTTACTAAATTTTCCCCAACCGCGACTGAGTTTTCCGATGAGACTACTCACAGTGACAAGGTTTTCTAGTTTTTCCCACACAAAGATGTTACTTTACTAGGATTAGCTATGGAAACTCGTTTGGTGACTAAGGTTTTCCCATTAGTTGACTCATTAGTCCCACGGCACTAATTCTTTAGTGACTAAGTTTCCCCCTCCTGTGGCTGAGTTTTCCCATGAGACTACTCACAGTGGCTAGGTTTTCGAGTTATTCCAACACAAAGAGGTTAGTTTACTAGGTTTTTCCATTGAAACTAGTCCATTGACGAAGGTTTTCCCGTCCGGTGACTCATTTTTCCCATGATACAAATTCCTTAGTGACTAAGTTTTCCCCTCACGTGACTGAGTTTTCCCGTGAGACTAGTCAAGGTGATGAGGTTCTCGAGTTTTTCCCACACAAAGAGGTTATTTTACAAGTATTTTCCATTGAAACTCGTCCGGTGAGTAAAATTTTCCCATCCGGTGACTCATTTTTTCTATGAAACAAATTCCTTTGTTACTAAATTTTCCCCAACCGCGACTGAGTTTTCCGATGAGACTACTCACAGTGAAAAGGTTTTCTTGTTTTTCCCACACAAAGAGGTTATTTTACTAAGATTTGCCATGGAAACTCGTTCGGTGACAAAGGGTTTCCCATTAGTTGACTCATTCGTCCCATGGCACTAATTACTTAGTGACTAAGTTTCCCCCTCCTGTGGCTGAGTTTTCCAATGAGACTACTCACAGTGGCCAGGTTTTCGAGTTATTCCAACACAAAGAGGTTATTTTACTAGGTTTTGCCATTGAAACTAGTCCATTGATTAAGGTTTTCCCATCCGATGACTCATTTTTCCCATGACACTAATTCCTTAGTGACTAAGTTTTCCCCTCTTGTGACTGAGTTTTCCCGTGAGACTAGTCAACGTGGTGAGGTTCTCGAGTTTTTCCCACACAAAGAGGTTATTTTACAAGTATTTTCCATTGAAACTCGTCCGGTGAGTAAAATTTTCCCATCCGGTGACTCATTTTTTCTATGACACGAATTCCTTTGTTACTAAATCTTCCCCAACCGCGACTGAGTTTTCCGATGAGACTACTCACAGTGACAAGGTTTTCTTTTATTTCCCACACAAAGAGGTTATTTTACTAAGATTTGCCATGGAAACTCGTTCGCTGACTAAGGGTTTCCCATTAGTTGACTCATTAGTCCCATGGCACTAATTACTTAGTGACTAAGTTTCCCCCTCCTGTGGCTGAGTTTTCCAATGAGACTACTCACAGTGGCCAGGTTTTCGAGTTATTCCAACACAGAGAGGTTATTTTACTATGTTTTGCCATTGAAACTAGTCCATTGACTAAGGTTTTCCCATCCGATGACTCATTTTTCCCATGACACTAATTCCTTAGTGACTAAGTTTTCCCCTCTTGTGACTGAGTTTTCCCGTGAGACTAGTCAAGGTGATGAGGTTCTTGAGTTTTTCCCACACAAGAGGTTATTTTACAAGTATTTTCCATTGAAACTCGTCCGGTGTGTAAAATTTTCCCATCCGGTGGCTAATTTTTTCCTTGACACGAATTCCTTTGTGGCTAAGTTTTCCCCTCCTGCGACTGAGTTTTCCGATGAGACTACTCCGTGTGACAAGGTTTTCTAGTTTTTCCCACACAAAGAGGTTACTTTACTTGGATTTGCCATGGAAACTCGTTCAGTGACAAAGGTTTCACCATTAGTTGACTCATTAGTCCCATGGCACTAATTCCTTAGTGACTAAGTTTCCCCCTCCTGTGGCAGAGTTTTCCTATGAGACTACTCACAGTGGCCAGGTTATCGAGTTATTCCAACACAAAGAGGTTATTTTACTAGGTTTTGCCATCGAAACTAGTCCATTGACTAAAGTTTTCCCATCCGGTGTGACTAAAGTTTTCCATGACACTAATTCTTGATTACTAAGTTTTCCCCTCGTGTGACTGAGTTTTCCTGTGAGACTAGTCAAGGTGATGACGTTCTCGAGTTTTTCCCACACAAAGAGGTTATTTTACAAGCATTTTCCATTGAAACTCGCCTTGGGAGTAAAATTTTCTCATCCGGTGACTCATTTTTTCCATGACACGAATTTCTTTGTGACTAAGTTTTCCCCTCCGGCGGCTGAGTTTTCCGATGAGACTACTCACAGTGACAAGGTTTTCTAGTTTTTCCCACACAAAGAAGTTACTTTACTAGGATTTGCCATGGAAACTCGTTCGGTGACTAAGGTTTTGCCATTATTTGACTCATTAGTCCCATGGCACTAATTCCTTAGTGACTATGTTTCCCCCTCCTGTGGCTGAGTTTTGCAATGAGACTACTCACAGTGGCCGGGTTTTCGAGTTATTCCAACACAAAGAGGTCATTTTACTAGGTTGTGCAATTGAAATTAGTCCATTGACTAAGGTTTTCCCATCCGGTGACTCATTTTTGCCATGACACTAATTCCTTAGTGACTAAATTTCCCCCTCATGTGTGTGAGTTTTCCCGTGAGACTAGTCAAGGTGATGAGGTTCTCGAGTTTTTCCCACACAAAGAGGTTATTTTACAAGTATTTTCCATTGAAACTCGTCCGGTGAGTAAAATTTTCCCATCCGGTGACTAATTTTTTCCATGACACGAATTCCTTTGTGACTAAGTTTTCCCGTCCTGCGACTGAGTTTCCCGATGAGACTCCTCCGCGTGACAAGGTTTTCTAGTTTTCCCCACACAAAGATGTTACTTTACTAGGATTTGCCATGGAAACTCGTTCGGTGACAAAGGTTTTCCCATTAGTTGACTCATTAGTACCATGGCACTAATTCCTTAGTGACTAAGTTTCCCCCTCCTGTGGCTGAGTTTTCCCATGAGCCTACTCACAGTGGGCAGGTTTTCGAGTTATTCCAACACAAAGAGGTTATTTTACTAGGTTTTGCCATTGAAATTAGTCCATTGACTAAGGTTTTCCCATTAGTTGACTCATTAGTCCCATGGCACTAATTCCTTAGTGACTAAGTTTCCCCCTCCTGTGGCTGAGTTTTCCCATGAGACTACTCACAGTGGCTAGGTTTTCGAGTTATTCCAACAGAAAGAGGTTACTTTACTAGGTTTTGCCATTGAAACTAGTCCATTGACTAAGGTTTTCCCATCCGATGGCTCATTTTTCCCATGACACTAATTCCTTAGTGACTAAGTTTTCCCCTCGTGTGACTGAGTTTTCCCGTGAGACTAGTCAGTGTGATGAGGTTCTCGAGTTTTTCCGACACAATGAGGTTATTTTAAAAGTATTTTCCATTTATACTCGTCCGGTGAGTAAAATTTGCCCAACCAGTGACTCATTTTTTCCATGACACATTTCCTTTGTGACTAAGTTTTCCCCTCCTGCTGCTGAGTTTTCCGATTAGACTACTCACAGTGACAAGGTTTTCTAGTTTTTCCCACACAAAGAGGTTATTTTACTAGGATTTGCCATGGAAACTCGTTCGGTGACTAAGGTTTTCCCATTAGTTGACTCATTAGTCCCACGGCACTAATTCTTTAGTGACTAAGTTTCCCCCTCCTGTGGCTGAGTTTTCCCATGAGACTACTCACAGTGGCTAGGTTTTCGAGTTATTCCAACACAAAGAGGTTAGTTTACTAGGTTTTGCCCTTGAAACTAGTCTATTGACTAAGGTTTTCCCGTCCGGTGACTCATTTTTCCCATGACACTTATTCCTTAGTGACTAAGTTTTCCCCTCACGTGACTGAGTTTTCCCGTGAGACTAGTCAAGGTGATGAGGTTCTCGAGTTTTTCCCACACAAAGAGGTTATTTTACAAGTATTTTCCATTGAAACTCGTCCGGTGAGTAAAATTTTCCCATCCGGTGACTCATTTTTTCTATGAAACAAATTCCTTTGTTACTAAATTTTCCCCAACCGCGACTGAGTTTTCCGATGAGACTACTCACAGTGAAAAGGTTTTCTTGTTTTTCCCACACAAAGAGGTTATTTTACTAAGATTTGCCATGGAAACTCGTTCGGTGACAAAGGGTTTCCCATTAGTTGACTCATTAGTCCCATGGCACTAATTACTTAGTGACTAAGTTTCCCCCTCCTGTGGCTGAGTTTTCCAATGAGACTACTCACAGTGGCCAGGTTTTCGAGTTATTCCAACACAAAGAGGTTATTTTACTAGGTTTTGCCATTGAAACTAGTCCATTGATTAAGGTTTTCCCATCCGATGACTCATTTTTCCCATGACACTAATTCCTTAGTGACTAAGTTTTCCCCTCTTGTGACTGAGTTTTCCCGTGAGACTAGTCAACGTGGTGAGGTTCTCGAGTTTTTCCCACACAAAGAGGTTATTTTACAAGTATTTTCCATTGAAACTCGTCCGGTGAGTAAAATTTTCCCATCCGGTGACTCATTTTTGCTATGACACAAATTCCTTTGTTACTAAATTTTCCCCAACTGCGACTGAGTTTTCCGATGAGACTACTCACAGTGACAAGGTTTTCTAGTTTTTCCCACACAAAGAGGTTATTTTACTAGGATTTGCCATGGAAACTCGTTCGGTGACTAAGGTTTTCCCATTAGTTGACTCATTAGTCCCATGGCACTAATTCCTTAGTGACTAAGTTTCCCCCTCTTGTGGCTGAGTTTTCCCATGAGACTACTCACAGTGGTCAGGTTTTCGAGTTATTCCAACACAAAGAGGTTATTTGACTAGGTTTTGCCCTTGAAACTAGTCTATTGACTAAGGTTTTCCCATCCGGTGACTCATTTTTTCCATGACACTTATTCCTTAGTGACTAAAATTTCCCCTCGAGTGACTGAGTTTTCCCGTGATACAAGTCAAGGTGATGAGGTTCTCGAGTTTTTCCCACTCAAAGAGGTTATTTTACTAGTATTTTCCATTGAAACTCGTCCGGTGAGTAAAATTTTCCCATCCGATGACTCATTTTTTCCATGACACGATTTCCTTTGAGACTAAGTTTTCCCCTTCTGCGACTGAGTTTTCCGATGTGACTACTCACAGTGACAAGGTTTTCTAGTTTTTCCCACACAAAGAGGTTATCTTACTAGGATTTGCCATGGAAACTCGTTCGGTGACTAAGGTTTTCCCATTAGTTAACTCATTAGTCCCATGGCACTAATTCCTTAGTGACTAAGTTCCTCCCTCCTGTGGCTGAGTTTTCCCATGAGACTACTCACAGTGGCTAGGTTTTCGAGTTATTCCAACAGAAAGAGGTTACTTTACTAGGTTTTGCCATTGAAACTAGTCCATTGACTAATGTTTTCCCATCCGATGACTCATTTTTGCCATGACACTAATTCCTTAGTGACTAAGTTTTCCCCTCGTGTGACTGAGTTTTCCCGTGAGAATAGTCAAGGTGATGAGGTTCTCGAGTTTTTCCGACACAAAGAGGTTATTTTAAAAGTATTTTCCATTTATACTCGTCCGGTGAGTACAATTTGCCCATCCAGTGACTCCTTGTTTTCCATGACACAAATTCCTTTGTGACTAAGTTTTCCCCTCCTGCTGCTGAGTTTTCCGATTAGACTACTCACAGTGACAAGGTTTTCTAGTTTTTCCCACACAAAGAGGTTATTTTACAAGGATTTGCCATGGAAACTCGTTCGGTGACTAAGGTTTTCCCATTAGTTGACACATTAGTCCCATGACACTAATTCCTTAGTGACTAAATTTTCCCCTCGTGTGACTAAGTTTTCCCGTGAGACTAGTCAAGGTGATGAGGTTCTCGAGTTTTTCCCACACAAAGAGGTTATTTTATAAGTATTTTCCATTGAAAACCGTCCGGTGAGAAAAATTTTCCCATCCGGTGACTCATTTTTTCCATGACACGACTTCCTTTGTGACTAAGTCTTCCCCTCCTGCGACTGAGTGTTCCGATGAGAATACTCACAGTGACAAGGTTTTCTAGTTTTTCCCACACAAAGCGGTTATTTTACTAGGATTTGCCATGGAAACTCGTTCGGTGACTAACGTTTTCCCATTAGTTGACTCATTAGTCCCATGGCACTAATTCCTTAGTGACTAAGTTTCCCCCTCCTGTGGCTGAGTTTTCCCATGAGACTACTCATAGTGGTCAGGTTTTCGAGTTACTCCAACACAAAGAGGTTATTTGACTAGGTTTTGCCCTTGAAACTAGTCCATTGACTAAGGTTTTCCTATCCGGTGACTCATTTTTTCCATGACACTTATTCCTTAGTGACTAAGTTTTCCCCTCGAGTGACTGAGTTTTCCCGTGAGACAAGTCAAGGTGATGAGGTTCTCGAGTTTTTCCCCCTCAAAGAGGTTATTTTACTAGTACTTTCCATTGAAACTCGTCCGGTGAGTAAAATTTTCCCATCCGATGACTCATTTTTTCCATGACACGATTTTCTTTGTGACTAAGTTTTCCCCTCCTGCGACTGAGTTTTCCGATGTGACTACTCACAGTGACAAGGTTTTCTAGTTTTTCCCACACAAAGAGGTTATCTTACTAGGATTTGCCATGGAAACTCGTTCGGTGACTGATAGAGAAAATCGCAAGTGTACGATTAAACTATCGCGTAATATAAAAGATTATCGAACCCAAGGGAGATGTTATAAAATGATATGGTTGATGTTTGGTTTATGACAAGAAGAGAGCAATAGCATAAATTAATAAAGCAAATAAGATGAGAAAATTTAAGCTCTTGGGTTGATTTACATAATTTATAAAACATGCTAGAAAACTCCTACTAAATTTCTGAATTTTAAATTCATATTCATGGTGCTATAGCCTAAATTTCTACATCCTAATAGATTTAAGAAATGTAGAACTTTCTTACCTAATTACTAACTCCATAGCCTTGGTTATTAGTTAATTAGAAAAGAAGATGAAGAAGGAATTCAGGCCAACACAAAGCTACGTCCATCCTTATAGCCTTAAGAAATGTATACTTATAACTTTTTCTATTTCCTATTTTCCTTACTACTTACCAAATGGCCTTATGAATAAGTAGAAAGCATGAAATCTTTTGCGCATAAAGATTAATGAAGAACAAAGAAATAAAACATGAATAGAAGATATTATTCAGAAATGTAAAAGAAAACTAGAACATGAATTATAAATTAAAACAACCCAAAAACTTAAAAGAAGAATTAGCCAAGCATGGCTAAAAGAATCATTGAATTACCCTGGATAGGAGCTCAAGTTTGGCTTCCCACAATTCCTAGGAACAATGATCTTTGAGGGAGAAAGAGAGAATACTTGTTGTATTCTATGAAGGTGTGTCTTACAAGTGAAGAAAAGGGTCCTATTTATAGTAAAATTCCAGCCTCCAGCGCTTGAGCGCTGGCATTCCCAACGCATGGGCGCTAGGATGCATTAAAAATCCACTTTCTGTCCGAGGCCCAGCGCTGGAGCGCTGGCTTTCCAACGCTTGGGCGCTGGGTCAACATCTGACTCATCATCTAGTCAAAACCCCAGCGCTGGAGCGCTGGGATCCCAACGCTGAGTTTTCCGATGAGACTACTCACAGTGACAAGGTTTTCTAGTTTTTCCCACCCAAAGAGGTTATTTTACTAGGATTTGCAATGGAAACTCGTTCGGTGAGTAAGGTTTTCTCATTAGTTGACTCATTAGTCCCATGGCACTAATTCCTTAGTGACTAAGTTTTCCCCTCATGTGACTGAGTTTTCCCGTGAGACTAGTCAATGTGATGAGGTTCTCGAGTTTTTCCCACACAAAGAGATTATTTTACAAGTATTTTCCAGTGAAACTCGTCCGGTGAGTAAAATTTTATCATCCGGTGACTCATTTTTTCCATGACACGAATTCCTTTTTGAATAAGTTTTCCCCTCCCACGACTGAGTTTTCCGATGAGACTACTTACAGTGACAAGGTTTTCTAGTTTTTCTCACAAAAAGTTGTAACTTTACTACGATTTGCCATGGAAACTCGTTCGGTGACTAAGGTTTTCCCATTAGTTGACTCATTAGTCCCATGGCACTAATTCCTTAGTGACTATATTTTCCCCTCCTGTGGCTGAGTTTTCCCATGAGACTACTCACAGTGGCCAGGTTTTCGAGTTATTCCAACACAAAGAGGTTATTTTACTAGGTTTTGCCATTGAAACTAGTCCATTGACTAAGGTTTTCCCATCCGGTGACTCATTTTTCCCATGACACTAATTCCTTAGTGACTAAGTTTTCCCCTCATGTGACTGAGTTTTCCCGTGAGACTAGTCAATGTGATGAGGTTCTCGAGTTTTTCCCACACAAAGAGGTTATTTTACAAGTATTTTCCATTGAAACTCGTCCGGTGAGTAAAATTTTCCCATCCGGTGACTTATTTTTCCCATGACACTAATTTCTTAGTGACTAAGTTTTCCCCTCACGTGACTAAGTTTTCCCATGAGACAAGTCAAGGGGATGAGGTCCTCTAGTTTTTCCTACACAGAGAGGTTAGTTTACAAGTATTTTCGATTGAAACTCGTCCAGTGAGTAAAATTTTCCCATCCGGTGACACATTTTTCCCATGACACTATTTCCTTAGTGACTAAGTTTTCCCCTCACGTGACTAAGTTTTCCCGTGAGACAAGTCAAGGGGATGAGGTTCTCGAGTTTTTCTTACACAGAGAGGTTAGTTTACAAGTATTTTCCATTGAAACTCGTCCGGTGAGTAAAATTTTCCCATCCGGTGACTCATTTTTCCCATGACACTAATTCCTTAGTGACTAAGTTTTCCCCTCACGTGACTAAGTTTTCCCGTGAGACAAGTCAAGGGGATGAGGTTCTCGAGTTTTTCCTAGACAGAGAGGTTAGTTTACAAGTATTTTCCATTGAAACTCGTCCGGTGAGTAAAATTTTCCCATCCGGTGACTCATTTTTTCCATGACGAATTCCTTTGTGACTAAGTTTTCCCCTCCTCCGACTGAGTTTTCCGATGAGACTAGTCAAGGTGATGAGGTTCTCGAGTTTTTACCACACAAAGAGGTTATGTTACAAGTATTTGCCATTGAAACTCGTCCGGTGAGTTTAATTTTCCCATCCGGTGACTCATTTTTTCCATGACACGAATTCCTTTGTGACTAAGTTTTCCCCTCCCGCGACTGAGTTTTCCGATAAGACTACTCACAGTGACAAGGTTTTTTAGTTTTTCCCACACAAAGATGTTATTTTACTAGGATTTGCCGTGGAAACTCGTTCGGTAACTAAGGTTTTCCCATTAGTTGACTCAATAGTCCCATGGCACTAAATCCTTAGTGACTAAGTTTCCCCCTCCTCTGGCTGAGTTTTCCCATGAGACTACTCACAGTGGCCAGGTTTTCGAGTTATTCCCACACAAAGAGGTTATTTTACTAGGTTTTTCCATTGAAACTAGTCCATTGACTAATGTTTTCCCATCGGGTGACTCATTTTTCCCATGACACTAATTTCTTAGTGACTAAGTTTTCCCCTCACGTGCTGAGTTTTCCCGTGAGACTAGTCAAGGTGATGAGGTTCTCGAGTTTTTCCCACACAAAGAGATTATTTTACAAGTATTTTCCATTGAAACTAGTCCGGTGAGTGAAATTTTCCCAACCGGTGACTCATTTTTCCCATGAGATTAATTCCTTAGTGACTAAGTTTTCCCCTCACGTGACTGAGTTTTCCCGTGAGACTAGTCAAGGTGATGAGGTTCTCGAGTTTTACCCACACAAAGAGGTTATTTTACAAGTATTTTACATTGAAACTCGTCCGGTGAGTAAAAGTTTCCCATCCGGTGACTCATTTTTTCCATAAAACGAATTCCTTTGTGACTAAGTTTTCCCCTCCTGCGACTGAGTTTTCCGATCAGACTACTCACAGTGACAAGGTTTTCTAGTTTTTCCCATAAAAGAGGTTATTTTACTAGGATTTTCCATGGAAACTCGTTCGGTGACTAAGGTTTTTCCATTATTTGACTTATTAGTCCCATGGCACTAATTCCTTAGTGACTAAGTTTCCCCCTCCTGTGGCTGAGTTTTCCCATGAGACTACTCACAGTGGCCAGGTTTTCGAGTTATTCCAACTCAAAGAGGTTATTTTACAAGGTTTTTCCATTGAAACTAGTCCATTGACTAAGGTTTTCCCATCGGGTGACTCATTTTTCCCATGACACTAATTCCTCAGTGACTAAGTTTTCCCCTCACGTGACTGAGTTTTCCCGTGAGACTAGTCAAGGTGATGAGGTTCTCGAGTTTTTCCCACACAAAGAGGTTATTTTACAAGTATTTTCCATTGAAACTAGTCCGGTGAGTAAAATTTTCCCATCCGGTGACTCATTTTTTCCATAAAACGAATTCCTCTGTGACTAAGTTTTCCCCTTCTGCGACTGAGTTTTCCGATGAGACTACTCAAAGTGACAAGGTTTTCTAGTTTTTCCCATACAAAGAGGTTATTTTACTAGGATTTTCCATGGAAACTCGTTCGATGACTAAGGTTTTTCCATTATTTGACTTATTAGTCCCATGGCACAAATTCCTTTGTGACTAAGTTTCCCCCTCCTGTGGCTGAGTTTTCCCATGAGACTACTCACAGTGGCTAGGTTTTCGAGTTATTCCAACACAAAGAAGTTTTTTTACTAGGTTTTTCCATTGAAACTAGTCCATTGACTAAGGTTTTCCCATCCGTTGACTCATTTTTCCCATGACACTAATTTCTTAGTGACTAAGTTTTCACCTCACGTGACTGAGTTTTCCCGTGAGACTAGTCAAGGTGATGAGGTTCTCGAGTTTTTCCCACACAAAGAGGTTATTTTACAAGTATTTTCCATTGAAACTAGTCCGGTGAGTAAAATTTTCCCATCCGGTGACTCATTTTTTCCATAAAACGAATTCCTCTGTGACTAAGTTTTCCCCTTCTGCGACTGAGTTTTCCGATTAGACTACTCAAAGTGACAAGGTTTTCTAACTTTTCCCATACAAAGAGGTTATTTTAATAGGATTTGCCATGGAAATTCGTTCGGTGACTAAGGTTTTCCCATTAGTTGTCTCATTAGTCCCATGGCACAAATTCCTTAGTGACTAAGTTTCCCCCTCCTATGGCTGAGTTTTCCCATGAGACTACTCACAGTGGCCAGGTTTTCGAGTTATTCCAACACAAAGAGGTTATTTTACTAGGTTTTTCCATTGAAACTAGTCCATTGACTAAGGTTTTCCCATCCGGTGACTCATTTTTCCCATGACACTAATTTCTTAGTGACTAAGTTTTCCCCTCACGTGACTGAGTTTTCCCGTGAGACTAGTCAAGGTGATGAGGTTCTCGAGTTTTTCCCACACAAATAGGTTATTTTACAAGTATTTTCCATTGAAACTAGTCGGGTGAGTAAAATTTTCCAATCCGGTGACTCAGTTTTTCCATAAAACGAATTCCTCTGTGACTAAGTTTTCCCCTTCTGCGACTGAGTTTTCCGATGAGACTACTCAAAGTGACAAGGTTTTCTAGTTTTTCCCATACAAAGAGGTTATTTTACTAGGATTTGCCATGGAAATACGTTCGGTGACTAAGGTTTTCACATTAGTTGACTCATTAGTCCCATGGCACTAATTCCTTAGTGACTAAGTTTCCCACTCCTTTGGCTGAGTTTTCCCATGAGACTACTCACAGTGGCCAGGTATTAGAGTTATTCCAACACAAAGAGGTCATTTTACTAGGTTTTGCCATTGAAACTTGTCCATTAACTAAGGTTTTCCCATCCGGTGACTCATTTTTCCCATGACACTAATTTCTCAGTGACTAAGTTTTCCCCTCACGTGACTGAGTTTTCCCGTGAGACTAGTCAATGTGATGAGGTTCTCGAGTTTTTCCCACACAAAGAAGTTATTTTACAAGTATTTTCCATTGAAACTCGTCCGGTGAGTAAAATTTTACCATGCGGTGACTCATTTTTTCCATGACACGAATTCCTTTGTGACTAAATTTTCCCCTCCCGCGACTGAGTTTTCCGATGAGACTACTCACAGTGACAAGGTTTTCTAGTTTTTCCCACACAAAGAGGTTATTTTACTAGGATTTGCCATGGAAACGCGTTCGGTGCCTAAGGTTTTCCCATTAGTTGACTCATTAGTCACATGGCACTAATTCCTTAGTGACTAAGTTTCCGCCTCCTGTGGCTGAGTTTTCCAATGAGACTACTCACAGTGGCCAGGTTTTCGAGTTATTCCAACACAAAGAGGTCATTTTACTAGGTTTTGCCATTGAAACTAGTCCATTGACTAAGGTTTTCCCATCCGGTGACTCATTTTTCCCATGACACTAATTCCTTAGTGGCTAAGTTTTCCCCTCATGTGACTGAGTTTTCCCGTGAGACTAGTCAAGGTGATTAGGTTCTCGAGTTTTTCCCACACAAAGAGGTTATTTTACAAGTATTTTCCATTGAAACTCGTCCGGTGAGTAAAATTTTCCCATGCGGTGACTCATTTTTCCCATGACACTAATTCCTTAGTGATTAAGTTTTCCCCTCACGTGACTAAGTTTTCCCGTGAGACAAGTCAAGGGGATGAGGTTCTCGAGTTTTTCCTACACAGAGAGGTTAGTTTACAAGTATTTTCCATTGAAACTCGTCCGGTGAGTAAAATTTTCCCATCCGGTGACTCATTTTTCCCATGACACTAATTCCTTAGTGACTAAGTTTTCCCCTCACGTGACTAAGTTTTCCCGTGAGACAAGTCAAGGGGATGAGGTTCTCGAGTTTTTCCTACACAGAGAGGTTAGTTTACAAGTATTTTCCATTGAAACTCGTCCGGTGAGTAAAATTTTCCCATCCGGTGACTCATTTTTTCCATGACACTAATTCCTTAGTGACTAAGTTTTCCCCTCACGTGACTAAGTTTTCCCGTGAGACAAGTCAAGGGGATGAGGTTCTCGAGTTTTTCCTACACAGAGAGGTTAGTTTACAAGTATTTTCCATTGAAACTCGTCCGGTGAGTAAAATTTTCCCATCCGGTGACTCATTTTTCCCATGACACTAATTCCTTAGTGACTAAGTTTTCCCCTCACGTGACTAAGTTTTCCCGTGAGACAAGTCAAGGGGATGAGGTTCACGAGTTTTTCCTACATAGAGAGTTTAGTTTACAAGTATTTTCCATTGAAACTCTTCCGGTGAGTAAAATTTTCCCATCCGGTGACTCATTTTTCCCTTGACACTAATTCCTTATTGACTATGTTTTCCCCTCACGTGACTAAGTTTTCCCGTGAGACAAGTCAAGGGGATGAGGTTCTCGAGTTTTTCCTACACAGAGAGGTTAGTTTACAAGTATTTTCCATTGAAACTCGTCCGGTGAGTAAAATTTTCCCATCCGGTGACTCATTTTTTCCACGACACGAATTCCTTTGTTACTAAATTTTCCCCAACCGCGACTAAGTTTTTCGATGAGACTACTCACAGTGACAAGGTTTTCTAGTTTTTCACACACAAAGAGGTTATTTTACTAGGATTTGCAATGGAAACTCGTTCGGTGAGTAAGGTTTTCTCATTAGTTGACTCATTATTCCCACGGCACAAATTCCTTTGTGACTAAGTTTCCCCCTCCTGTGGCTGAGTTTTCCCATGAGACTACTCACAGTGGCCAGGTTTTCGAGTTATTCCAACTCAAAGAGGTTATTTTACTAGGTTTTTCCATTGAAACTAGTCCATTGACTAAGGCTTTCCCATCCGGTGACTCATTTTTCCCATGACACTAATTTCTTAGTGACTAAGTTTTCCCCTCACGTGACTGAGTTTTCCCGTGAGACTAGTCAAGGTGATGAGTTCTCGAGTTTTTCCCACACAAAGAGGTTATTTTACAAGTATTTTCTATTGAAACTAGTCCGGTGAGTAAAATTTTCCCATCCGGTGACACATTTTTTCCTCAAAACAAATTCCTTTGTGACTAAGTTTTCCCCTACTGCGACTGAGTTTTCCGATGAGACTACTCACAGTTACAAGGTTTTCTAGTTCTTCCCACACAAAGATGTTACTTTACTAGGATTTGCCATGGAAACTCGTTCGGTGACTAAGGTTTTCCCATTAGTTCACTCATTAGTCCCATGGCACTAATTCCTTAGTGACTAAGTTTCCCACTCCTATGGCTGAGTTTTCCCATGAGACTACTAACAGTGGCAAGGTTTTCGAGTTATTCCAACACAAAGAGGTTATTTTACTAGGTTTTGCCATTGAAACTAGTCCATTGACTAAGGCTTTCCCATCTGGTGACTCATTTTTCCCATGACACTAATTCCTTAGTGACTAAGTTTTCCCCTCATATGACTGAGTTTTCCCGTGAGACTAGTCAAGGTGATGAGGTTCTCGAGTTTTTCCTACACAAAGGTTATTTTACAAGTATTTTCTATCGAAACTCGTCCGATGCGTAAAATTTTCCCATCCGGTGACTCATTTTTTCCATGACACGAATTCCTTTGTGACTAAGTTTTCCCCTCCCGCGACTGAGTTTTCCGATGAGACTACTCACAATGACAAGGTTTTCTAGTTTTTCCCACACAAAGATGTTACTTTACTAGGATTTTCCATGGCAACTCGTTCGGTGACTAAGGTTTTCCCATTAGTTGACTTATTAGTCCCCTGGCACTAATTCGTTAGTGACAAAGTTTCCCCCTCCTGTGGCTGTGTTTTTCCCATGAGACTACTCACAGTGGCCAGGTTTTCGAGTTATTCCAACACAAAAAGGTTATTTTACTAGGTTTTGCCATTGAAACTAGTCCATTGACTAAGGTTTTCCCATCCGGTGACTCATTTTTCCCATGACACTAATTCCTTAGTGACTAAGTTTTCCCCTCATGTGACTCAGTTTTCCCGTGAGACTAGTCAAGGTGATGAGGTTCTCGAGTTTTCCCCACACAAAGAGGTTATTTTAGAAGTATTTTCCATTGAAACTCGTCTGGTGAGTAAAATTTTACCATCCGGTGACTCATTTTTTTCCATGACACGAATTCCTTTGTGACAAATTTTCCCCTCCCGCGACTGAGTTTTCCGATTAAACTACTCACAGTGACAAGGTTTTCTAGTTTTTCCCACACAAAGAGGTTATGTTACTAGGATTTGCCATGGAAACTCGTTCGGTGACTAACATTTTCCCATTAGTTGACTCATTAGTCCCATTGCACTAATTCCTTAGTGACTAAGTTTCCCCCTCCTGTGGCTGAGTTTTCCCATGAGACTACTCATAGTGGCCTGGTTTTCGAGTTATTCCAACACAAAGAAGTTATTTTACTAGGTTTTGCCATTGAAACTAGTCCATTGACTAAGATTTTCCCATCCGGTGACTCATTTTTCCCATGACACTAATTCCTTAGTGGCTAAGTTTTCCCCTCATGTGACTGAGTTTTCCCGTGAGACTAGTCAAGGTGATTAGGTTCTCGAGTTTTTCCCACACAAAGAGGTTATTTTACAAGTATTTTCCATTGAAACTCGTCCGGTGAGTAAAATTTTCCGATCCGGTGACTCATTTTTTCCATGGCACGAATTCCTTTGTGACAAAGTTTTCCACTCCCGCGACTGAGTTTTTCCGATGAGACTTCTCACAGTGACAAGGTTTTCTAGTTTTTTCCACACAAAGAGGTTATTTTACTAGGATTTGCTAGGGAAACTCTTTCTGTGACTAAGGGTTTCCCATTAGTTGACTCATTAGTCCCATTGCACTAATTCCTTAGTGACTAAGTTTCCCCCTCCTGTGGCAGAGTTTTCCCATGAGACTACTCACAGTGGCAAGGTTTTCGAGTTATTCCAACACAAAGAGGTTATTTTACTAGGTTTTGCCTTTGAAACTAGTCTATTGACTAAGGTTTTCCCATCCGGTAACTCATTTTTCCCATGACACTAATTCCTTAGTGACTAAGTTTTCCCCTCATGTGAATGAGTTTTCCTGTGAGACTAGTCAAGGTGATGAGGTTCTCGAGTTTCTCCCACACAAAGAAGTTATTTTACAAGTATTTTCTATTGAAACTCGTCCGGTGAGTAAAATTTTACCATCCGGTGACTCATTTTTTCCATGACACAAATTCCTTTGTGACTAAGTTTTCCTCTCCCGCGACTGAGTTTTCCTGATGAGACTACTCACAGTGACAAGGTTTTATACTTTTTCCCACACAAAGATTTTACTTTACTAGGATTTGCCATGGAAACTCGTTCGGTGACTAAGGTTTACCCATTAGTTCACTCATTAGTCCCATGGCACTAATTCCTTAGTGACTAAGTTTCCCCCTCCTGTGGTTGAGTTTTCCCATGAGACTACTCACAGTGGCCAGGTTTTCGAGTTATTCCAACACAAAGAGGTTATTTTACTAGGTTTTGCCATTGAAACTAGTCTATTGACTAAGGTTTTCCCATCCGGTAACTCATTTTTCCCATGACACTAATTCCTTAGTGACTAAGTTTTCCCCTCATGTGAATGAGTTTTCCTGTGAGACTAGTCAAGGTGATGAGGTTCTCGAGTTTTTCCCACACAAAGAAGTTATTTTACAAGTATTTTCTATTGAAACTCGTCCGGTGAGTAAAATTTTACCATCCGGTGACTCATTTTTTCCATGACACAAATTCCTTTGTGACTAAGTTTTCCTCTCCCGCGACTGAGTTTTCCTGATGAGACTACTCACAGTGACAAGGTTTTATACTTTTTCCCACACAAAGATTTTACTTTACTAGGATTTGCCATGGAAACTCGTTCGGTGACTAAGGTTTACCCATTAGTTCACTCATTAGTCCCATGGCACTAATTCCTTAGTGACTAAGTTTCCCCCTCCTGTGGTTGAGTTTTCCCATGAGACTACTCACAGTGGCCAGGTTTTCGAGTTATTCCAACACAAAGAGGTTATTTTACTAGGTTTTGCCATTGAAACTAGTCTATTGACTAAGGTTTTCCCATCCGGTAACTCATTTTTCCCATGACACTAATTCCTTAGTGACTAAGTTTTCCCCTAATGTGAATGAGTTTTCCCGTGAGACTAGTTAAGGTGATGAGGTTCTCGAGTTTTTCCCACACAAAGAAATTATTTTACAAGTATTTTCCATTGAAACTCGTCCGGTGAGTAAAATTTTCCCATCCGGTGACTCATTTTTTCCATGACACGAATTCCTTTCTGACTAAGTTTTCCCCTCCTGCGACTGAGTTTTCCGATGAGACTACTCACAGTGACAAGGTTTTCTAGTTTTTCCCACACAAAGAGGTTATTTTACTAGGTTTTGCCATGGAAACTCGTTCAGTGACTAAGGTTTTCCCATTAGTTGACTCATTAGTCCCATGGCACTAATTACTTAGTGACTAAGTTTCCCCCTCCTGTGGCTGAGTTTTCCCATGAGACTACTCACAGTGGCTAGGTTTTCGAGTTATAACAACACAAAGAGGTTATTTTACTAGGTTTTGCCATTGAAACTAGTCCATTGACTAAGGTTTTCCCATCCGGTGACTCATTTTTCCCATGACACTAATTCCTTAGTGACTAAGTTTTCCCCTCACGTGACTGAGTTTTCCCGTGAGACTAGTTTAGGTGATGAGATTCTCGAGTTTTTCCCACACAAAGAGGTTATTTTACAAGTATTTTCCATTGAAACTCGTCCGATGAGTAAAATTTTCCCATCCGGTGACTCATTTTTTCCATGACACGAATTCCTTTGTGACTAAGTTTTCCCCTCCCGTGACTGAGTTTTCCGATGAGACTAGTCATAGTGACAAGGTCTTCTAGTTTTTCCCACACAAAGATGTTAGTTTACTAGGATTCGCCATGGAAACTCGTTCGGTGACTAAGGTTTTCCCATTAGTTGACTCATTAGTCCTATGGCACTAATTCCTTAGTGACTAAATTTCCCCCTCTCTTGGCTGAGTTTTCCCATGAGACTACTCACAGTGGCCAGGTTTTAGAGTTATTCCAACACAAAGAGGTTATTTTACAAGTATTTTCCACTGAAACTCGTCCAGTGAGTAAAATTTTCCCATCCGGTGACTCATTTTTTCCATGACACGAATTCCTTAGTGACTAAGTTTCCCCCTCCTGTGGCTGAGTTTTACCATGAGACTTCTCACAGTGGCCAGGTTTTCGAGTTATTCCAAAACAAAGAGGTTATTTTACTAGGTTTTGCCATTGAAACTAGTCCATTGACTAGGGTTTTCCCATCCGATGACTCATTTTTCCCATGACACTAAATTCTTAGTGACTAAGTTTTCCCCTCAAGTGACTGAGTTTTCCCGTGAGACCAGTCAAGGTGATGAGGTTCTCGAGTTTTTCCCACACAAAGAAGTTATTTTATAAGTATTTTCCATTGAAACTCGTCAGGTGAGTAAAAGTTTCCCATCCGGTGACTCATTTTTCCCATGACACTAATTCCTTAGTGACTAAGTTTTCCCCTCACGTAACTGAGTTTTCCCGTGAGACTTGTCTAGGTGATGAGGTTCTCGAGTTTTTCCCACACAAAGAAATTATTTTATAAGTATTTTCCATTGAAACTCATCCGGTGAGTAAAATTTTCCGATCCGGTGACTCATTTTTTCCATAACACGAATTCTTTTGTGACTAAGTTTTCCCCTCCCGCGACTGAGTTTTCCGATGAGACTACTCACAGTGGCAAGGTTTTCTAGTTTTTCCCACACAATGAGGTTACTTTACTAGGATTTGCCGTGGAAACTCGTTCGGTGACTAAGGTTTTCCCATTAGTTGACTCATTAGTCCCATGGCACTAATTACTTAGTGACTAAGTTTCCCCCTCCTGTGGCTGAGTTTTCCCATGTGACTACTCACAGTGGCTAGGTTTTCGAGTTATAACAACACAAAGAGGTTATTTTACTAGGTTTTTCCATTGAAACTTGTCCATTGACTAAGGTTTTCCCATCCGGTGACTCATTTTTCCCATGACACTAATTCCTTAGTGACTAAGTTTTCCCCTCACGTGACTGAGTTTTCCCGTGAGACTAGTCAAGGTGATGAAGTTCTCGAGTTTTTCCCACACAAAGAGGTTATTTTACAAGTATTTTCCATTGAAACTCGTCCGGTGAGTAAAATTTTCCCATCCGGTGACTCATTTTTCCATGACACGAATTCCTTTATGACTAAGTTTTCCCCTCCTGCGACTGAGTTTTCCGATGAGACTACTCACAGGGACAAGGTTTTCTAGTTTTTCCCACACAAAGAGGTTACTTTACTAGGATTTGCCATGGAAACTCGTTTGGTGACTAAGGTTTTCCCATTAGTTGACTCATTAGTCCCATGGCACTAATTCCTTAGTGACTAAGTTTCCCCCTACTGTGGCTGAGTTTTCCCATGAGACTACTCACCGTGGCCAGGTTTTCGAGTTATTCCAACACAAAGAGGTTATTTTACTAGGTTTTTCCATTGAAACTAGTCCATTGACTAAGGTTTTCCCATCCGGTGACTCATTTTTCCCATGATACTAATTCCTTAGTGACTAAGTTTTCCCCTCATGTGACTGAGATTTCCCGTGAGACTAGTCAAGGTGATGAGGTTCTCGAGTTTTTCCCACATAAAGAGGTTATTTTACAAGAATTTTCCATTGAAACTCGTCCGGTGAGTAAAATTTTCCCACACGGTGACTCAGTTTTTCCATGACACGAATTCCTTTGTGACTAAGTTTTCCACTCTAGCGAATGAGTTTTACGATGAAACTACTCACAGTGACAACGTTTTCTAGTTTTTCCCACACAAAGAGGTTACTTTACTAGGATTTGCCCTGGAAACTCGTTGGGTGACTAAGGTTTTCCAATTAGATGACTCATTAGACCCACGGCACTAATTCCTTAGTGACTAAGTTTCCCCCTCCTGTGGCTGAGTTTTCCCATGAGACTACTCACAGTGGCCAGGTTCTCGTGTTATTCAAACACAAAGAGGTCATTTTACTAGGTTGTGCCATTGAAATTAGTCCATTAACTAAGGTTTTCCCATCCGGTGACTCATTTTTCCCATGACACTAATTCTTTAGTGACTAAATTTTCCACTCATGTGAGTGAGTTTTCCCGTGAGACTAGTCAAGGCGATGAGGTTCTCGAGTTTTTCCCACACAAAGAGGTTATTTTACAAGTATTTTCCATTGAAACTCGTCCAGTGAGTAAAATTTTCCCTTCCGGTGACTAATTTTTTCCATGACACGAATTCCTTTGTGACTAAGTTTTCCCCTCCCGCGACTGAGTTTTCCGATGAGACTACTCCGTGTGACAAGGTTTTCTAGTTTTTTCCACACAAAGAGGTTACTTTACTAGGATTTGCCATGGAAACTCGTTCGGTGACTAAGGTTTTCCCATTAGTTGACTCATTAGTCCCATGGAACTATTTCCTTAGTGACCAAGTTTCCCCCTCCTGTGGCTGAGTTTTCCCATGAGACTACTCACAGTGGCCAGGTTTTCAAGTTATTCCAACACAAAGAGGTTATTTTACTAGGTTTTGCCATTGAAACTAGTCCATTGACTAAGGTTTTCCCATCCGGTGACTCATTTTTCCCATGACACTAATTCCTTAATGACTAAGTTTTCCCCTCATGTGACTGAGTTTTCCCGTAAGACTAGTGAAGGTGATGAGGTTCTCGAGTTTTTCCCACACGAAGAGGTTATTTTACAAGTACTTTCCATCGAAACTCGTCCGCTGAGAAAAATTTACACATCCGGTGACTCATTTTTTCCATGACACGAATTCCTTTGGGACAAAGTCTTCCCCTCCTGCGGCTGAGTTTTCCGATGAGACTACTCACAGTGACAAGATTTTCTAGTTTTTCCCACACAAAGAGGTTATTTTACTAGGATTTTCCATGGAAACTCGTTCGGAGACTAAGATTTTCCCAGTAGTTGACTCATTAGTCCCATGGCACTAATTTCTTAGTGACTAAGTTTCCCCCTCCTGTAGCTCAGTTTTCCCATGTGACTACACACTGTGGCAAGGTTTTCGAGTTATTCCAACACAAAGAGGTTACTTTACTAGGTTTTCGCATCCGGTGACTCATTTTTCCCATGATACTAATTCCTTAGTGACTAAGTTTTCCTCTCTCGTGACTGAGTTTTCCCGTGAGACTAGTCAAGGTGATGAGGTTCTCGAGTTTTTCGCACACAAAGAGGTTATTTTACAAGTACTTTCCATCGAAACTCGTCCGGTGAGTAAAATTTACCCATCCGGTTAGTCGTTTTTTCCATAACACGAATTCCTTTGTTGTGACTAAGTCTTCCCCTCCTTCGACTGAGTTTTCCGATGAGACTACTCACAGTAATAAGGTTTTCTAGTTTTTCCCACACAAAGAGGTTATTTTACTAGGATTTTCCATGGAAACTCGTTCGGTGACTAAGGTTTTCCCATTACTTGACTCATTAGTCCCATGGCACTAATTCCTTAGTGACTAAGTTTCGGCTGAGCTTTCCAATGAGACTACTCACAGTGGCCAGGTTTTCGAGTTATTCCAACACAAAGAGGTTACTTTACTAGGTTTTCGCATCCGGTGACTCATTTTTCCCATGATACTAATTCCTTAGTGACTAAGTTTTCCTCTCTCGTGACTGAGTTTTCCCGTGAGACTAGTCAAGGTGATGAGGTTCTCGAGTTTTTCCCACACATAGAGGTTATTTTACAAGTATTTTCCATTGAAACTCGTCCGATGAGTAAAAGTTTCCCATCCGGTGACTGAATTTTTCCATGACACGAATTCCTCTGTGACTAAGTTTTCCCTCCCGCGACTGAGTTATACGATGAGACTACTGACAGTGACAAGGTTTTTTAGTTTTTCCCACACAAAGATGTTACTTTACTAGGATTTGCCATGGAAACTCGTTCGGTGACTAAGGTTTTCCCATTAGTTGACTCATTAGTCCCATGGCACTAATTCCTTAGTGACTAAGTTTCCCCCTCCTGTGGCTGAGTTTTCCCATGAGACTACTCACAGTGGCCAGGTTTTCGAGTTATTCCAACACAAAGAGGTTATTTTACTAGGTTTTTCCATTGAAACTAGTCCATTGACTAAGGTTTTCCCATCCGGTGACTCATTTTTCCCATGATACTAATTCCTTAGTGACTAAGTTTTCCCCTCATGTGACTGAGTTTTCCCGTGAGACTAGTCAAGGTGATGAGGTTCTCGAGTTTTTCCGACACAAAGAGGTTATTTTACAAGTATTTTCCATTGAAACTCGTCCGGTGAGTAAAATTTTCCCACACGGTGACTCAGTTTTTCCATGACACGAATTCCTTTGTGACTAAGTTTTCCACTCTAGCGACTGAGTTTTACGATGAAACTACTCACAGTGACAACGTTTTCTAGTTTTTCCCACACAAAGAGGTTACTTTACTAGGATTTGCCGTGGAAACTCGTTCGGTGACTAAGGTTTTCCCATTAGTTGACTCATTAGTCCCATGGCACTAATTCCTTAGTGACTGAGTTTCCCCTTCCTGCGGCTGAGTTTTCCCATGAGACTACTCACAGTGGCCAGGTTTTCGAGTTATTCCAACACAAACAGGTTATTTTACTAGGTTTTGCCATTGAAACCAGTCCATTGACTAAGGTTTTCCCATCCGGTGATTCATTTTTCCCATGACACTAATTCCTTAGTGACATAGTTTTCCCCTCATGTGACTGAGTCCTCCCGCGAGACTAGTCAAGGTGATGAGGTTCTCGAGTTTTGCCCACACAAAGAGGTTATTATACAAGTTTTTTCCATTGAAACTAGTCCATTGACTAAGGTTTTCCCATCCGGTGACTCATTTTTCCTATGACACTAATTCCTTAGTGACTAAGTTTTCCTCTCTCGTGACTGAGTTTTCCCGTGAGACTAGTCAAGGTGATGAGGTTCTCGAGTTTTTCCCACACAAAGAGGTTATTTTACAAGTATTTTCCATTGAAACTCGTCCGATGCGTAAAAGTTTCCCATCCGGTGACTCATTTTTTCCATGACACGAATTCCTTTGTGACTAAGTTTTCCCCTCCCGCGACTGAGTTATAGGATGAGACTACTCACAGTGACAAGGTTTTCTAGTTTTTCCCACAAAAAGATGTTACTTTACTAGGATTTGCCCTGGAAACTCGTTGGGTGACTAAGGTTTTCCAATTAGATGACTCATTAGACCCACGGCACTAATTCCTTAGTGACTAAGTTTCCCCCTCCTCTGGCTGAATTTTCAAATGAGACTACTCACAGTGGCCAGGTTTTCGAGTTATTCCAACACAAAGAGGTTATTTTACTTGGTTTTGCCATTGAAACTAGTCCGTTGACTAAGGTTTTCCCATCCGGTGACTCATTTTTCCCATGACACTAATTCCTTAGTGACTAAGTTTTCCCCTCACGTGACTGAGTTTTCCCGTGAGACTAGTCAAGGTGATGAGGTTCTCGAGTTTTTCCCACACAAAGTGGTTATTATAAAAGTATTTTCTAGTGAAACTCGTCCGGTGAGTAAAATTTTCCCATCCGGTGACTGAATTTTTCCATGACACGAATTTCTCTGTGACTAAGTTTTCCCCTCCCGCGGCTGAGTTTTCCGATGAGACTACTAACAGTGACAAGGTTTTCTAGTTTTTCCCACACAAAGAGGTTACTTTACTAGGATTTGCCATGGAAAATCGTTCGGTGAATAAGGTTTTCCCATTAGTTGACTCATTAGTCCCATGGCACTAATTCCTTAGTGACTAAGTTTCCCCCTCCTGTGGCTGAGTTTTCCCATGAGACTACTCACAGTGGCCAGGTTTTCGAGTTATTCCAACACAAAGAGATTATTTTACTTGGTTTTGCCATTGAAACTAGTCCATTGACTAAGGTTTTCGCATCCGGTGACTCATTTTTCCGATGACACTAATTCCTTAGTGACTAAGTTTTCCTCTCTCGTGAGACTGAGTTTTCCCGCGAGACTAGTCAAGGTGATGAGGTTCTCGAGTTTTGCCCACACAAAGAGGTTATTTTACAAGTTTTTTCCATTGAAACTCGTCCGATGAGTAAAAGTTTCCCATCCGGTGACTCATTTTTTCCATGACACGAATTCATTTGTGACTAAGTTTTCCCCTCCCGCGACTGAGTTATACGATGAGACTACTCACAGTGACAAAGTTTTCTAGTTTTTCCCACACAAAGATGTTACTTTACTAGGATTTGCCATGGAAACTTGTTGGGTGACTAAGGTTTTCCCATTAGTTGACTCATTAGTCCCATGGCACTAATTCTTTAGTGACTAAGTTTCCCCTTCCTGTGGCTGAGTTTTCAAATGAGACTACTCACAGTGGCCAAGTTTTCGAGTTATTCCAACACAAAGAGGTTATTTTACTTGGTTTTGCCATTGAAACTAGTCCATTGACTAAGGTTCTCCCATCCGGTGTCTCATTTTTCCCATGACACTAATTCCTTAGTGACTAAGTTTTCCCCTCACGTGACTGAGTTTTCCCGTGAGACTAGTCAAGGTGATGAGGTTCTCGAGTTTTTCCCACACAAAGTGGTTATTTTACAAGTATTTTCTAGTGAAACTCGTCCGGTGAGTAAAATTTTCCCATCCGGTGACTAAATTTTTCCATGACACGAATTCCTCTGTGACTAAGTTTTCCCCTCCCGCGGCTGAGTTTTCCGATGAGACTACTCACAGTGACAAGGTTTTCTAGTTTTTCCCACACAAAGAGGTTACTTTACTAGGATTTGCATGGAAACTCGTTCGGTGACTAAGGTTTTCCCATTAGTTGACCCATTAGTCCCATGGCACTAATTCCTTAGTGACTAAGTTTCCCCCTCCTGTGGCTGAGTTTTCCCATGAGACTACTCATAGTGGCCAGGTTTTCGAGTTATTCCAACACAAAGAGGTTATTTTACTAAGTTTTGCCATTGAAACCAGTCCATTGACTAAGGTTTTCCCATCCGGTGACTCATTTTTCCCATGACACTAATTCCTTAGTGACTATGTTTTCCCCTCATGTGATTGAGTTTTCCCGTGAGACTAGTCAAGGTGACGAGGTTCTCGAGTTTTTCCCACACAAAGAGGTTATTTTACAAGTATTTTCCATTGAAACTCGTCCAGTGAGTAAAATATTCCCACACGGTTACTCAGTTTTTCCATGACACGAATTCCTTTGTGACTAAGTTTTCCCCTCTAGCGACTGAGTTTTACGATGAAACTACTCACAGTGAAAACGTTTTCTAGTTTTTCCCACACAAAGAGGTTACTTTACTAGGATTTGCCGTGAAAACTCGTTCGGTGACTAAGGTTTTCCCATTAGTTGACTCATTAGTCCCATGGTACTAATTCCTTAGTGACTAAGTTTCCCCCTCCTGTGGCTGAGTTTTCCCATGAGACTATTCACAGTGGCCAGGTTTTCGAGTTATTCCAACACAAAGAGGTTATTTTACTAGGTTTTACCATTGAAAGTAGTCCATTGACTAAGGTTTTCGCATCCGGTGACTCATTTTTCCTATGACACTAATTCCTTAGTGACTAAGTTTTCCTCTCTCGTGACTGAGTTTTCCCGTGAGACTAGTCAAGGTGATGAGGTTCTCGAGATTTTCCCACACAAAGTGGTTATTTTACAAGTATTTTCCATTGAAACTCGTTCGATGCGTAAAAGTTTCCCATCCGGTGACTCATTTTTTCCATGACACGAATTCCTTTGTGACTAAGTTTTCCCCTCCCGCGACTGAGTTATAGGATGAGAATACTCACAGTGACAAGGT
The DNA here is from genome assembly GCA_030819835.1 of Acmispon strigosus. Lineage (NCBI taxonomy): Eukaryota > Viridiplantae > Streptophyta > Magnoliopsida > Fabales > Fabaceae > Acmispon > Acmispon strigosus. The sequence continues at coordinate 68,155,776 of JAUAMA010000002.1, read as the reverse complement.
TTTCTAGTTTTTCCCACACAAAGATGTTACTTTACTAGGATTTGCCCTGGAAACTCGTTGGGTGACTAAGGTTTTCCAATTAGATGACTCATTAGACCCACGGCACCAATTTCTTAGTGACTAAGTTTCCCCCTCCTCTGGCTGAATTTTCAAATGAGACTATTCACAGTGGCCAGGTTTTCGAGTTATTCCAACACAAAGAGGTTATTTTACTTGGTTTTGCCATTGAAACTAGTCCGTTGACTAAGGTTTTCCCATCCGGTGACTCATTTTTCCCATGACACTAATTCCTTAGTGACTAAGTTTTCCCCTCACGTGACTGAGTTTTCCCGTGAGACTAGTCAAGGTGATGAGGTTCTCGAGTTTTTCACACACAAAGTGGTTATTATAAAAGTATTTTCTAGTGAAACTCGTCCGGTGCGTAAAATGTTCCCATCCGGTGACTGAATTTTTCCATGACACGAATTTCTCTGTGACTAAGTTTTCCCCTCCCGCGGCTGAGTTTTCCGATGAGACTACTAACAGTGACAAGGTTTACTAGTTTTTCCCACACAAAGAGGTTACTTTACTAGGATTTGCTGTGGAAAATCGTTCGGTGAATAAGGTTTTCCCATTAGTTGACTCATTAGTCCCATGGCACTAATTCCTTAGTGACTAAGTTTCCCCCTCCTGTGGCTGAGTTTTCCCATGAGACTACTCACAGTGGCCAGGTTTTCGAGTTATTCCAACACAAAGAGATTATTTTACTTGGTTTTGCCATTGAAACTAGTCCATTGACTAAGGTTTTCGCATCCGGTGACTCATTTTTCCGATGACACTAATTCCTTTGTGACTAAGTTTTCCTCTCTCGTGAGACTGAGTTTTCCCGCGAGACTAGTCAAGGTGATGAGGTTCTCGAGTTTTTCCCACACAAAGAGGTTATTTTACAAGTTTTTTCCATTGAAACTCGTCCGATGAGTAAAAGTTTCCCATCCGGTGACTCATTTTTTCCATGACACGAATTCATTTGTGACTAAGTTTTCCCCTCCCGCGACTGAGTTATACGATGAGACTACTCACAGTGACAAGGTTTTCTAGTTTTTCCCACACAAAGATGTTACTTTACTAGGATTTGCCATGGAAACTTGTTGGGTGACTAAGGTTTTCCCATTAGATGACTCATTAGTCCCATGGCACTAATTCCTTAGTGACTAAGTTTCCCCTTCCTGTGGCTGAGTTTTCAAATGAGACTACTCACAGTGGCCAGGTTTTCGAGTTATTCCAACACAAAGAGGTTATTTTACTTGGTTTTGCCATTGAAACTAGTCTATTGACTAAGGTTCTCCCATCCGGTGACTCATTTTTCCCATGACACTAATTCCTTAGTGACTAAGTTTTCCCCTCACGTGACTGAGTTTTCCCGTGAGACTAGTCAAGGTGATGAGGTTCTCGAGATTTTCCCACACAAAGTGGTTATTTTACAAGTATTTTCTAGTGAAACTCGTCCGGTGAGTAAAATTTTCCCATCCGGTGACTGAATTTTTCCATGACACGAATTCCTCTGCGACTAAGTTTTCCCCTCCCGCGGCTGAGTTTTCCGATGAGACTACTCACAGTGACAAGGTTTTCTAGTTTTTCCCACACAAAGAGGTTACTTTACTAGGATTTGCCATGGAAACTCGTTCGGTGACTAAGGTTTTCCCATTAGTTGACCCATTAGTCCCATGGCACTAATTCCTTAGTGACTAAGTTTCCCCATCCTGTGGCTGAGTTTTCTCATGAGACTACTCATAGTGGCCAGGTTTTCGAGTTATTCCAACACAAAGAGGTTATTTTACTAAGTTTTGCCATTGAAACCAGTCCATTGACTAAGGTTTTCCCATCCGGTGACTCATTTTTCCCATGACACTAATTCCTTAGTGACTAAGTTTTCCCCTCATGTGATTGAGTTTTCCCGTGAGACTAGTCAAGGTGATGAGGTTCTCGAGTTTTTCCCACCCAAAGAGGTTATTTTACAAGTATTTTCCATTGAAACTCGTCCGGTGAGTAAAATTTTCCCACACGGTGACTGATTTTTTCCATGACACGAATTCCTTAGTGACTAAGTTTTCCCCTCTAGCGACTGAGTTATACGATGAGACTACTCACAGTGACAAGGTTTTCTAGTTTTTCCCACACAAAGATGTTACTTTACTAGGATTTGCCGTGGAAACTCGTTCGGTGACTAAGGTTTTCCCATTAGTTGACTCATTAGTCCCATGGCACTAATTCCTTAGTGACTGAGTTTCCCCTTCCTGCGGCTGAGTTTTCCCATGAGACTACTCACAGTGGCCAGGTTTTCGAGTTATTCCAACACAAACAGGTTATTTTACTAGGTTTTGCCATTGAAACCAGTCCATTGACTAAGGTTTTCCCATCCGGTGACTCATTTTTCCCATGACACTAATTCCTTAGTGACATAGTTTTCCCCTCATGTGACTGAGTCCTCCTGCGAGACTAGTCAAGGTGATGAGGTTCTCGAGTTTTGCCCACACAAAGAGGTTATTATACAAGTTTTTTCCATTGAAACTCGTCCGGTGAGTAAAATTTTCCCACACGGTGACTCAGTTTTTCCATGACACGAATTCCTTTGTGACTAAGTTTTCGCCTCTAGCAACTGAGTTTTACGATGAAACTACTCACAGTGAAAACGTTTTCTAGTTTTTCCCACACAAAGAGGTTACTTTACTAGGATTTGCCGTGGAAACTCGTTCGGTGACTAAGGTTTTCCCATTAGTTGACTCATTAGTCCCACGGCACTAATTCCTTAGTGACTAAGTTTCCCCCTCCCGTGGCTGAGTTTTCCCATGACTACTCACAGTGGCCAGGTTTTCGAGTTATTCCAACACAAAGAGGTTATTTTACTAGGTTTTGCCATTGAAACTAGTCCATTGACTAAGGTTCTCCCATCCGGTGACTCATTTTTCCCATGACACTAATTCCTTAGTGACTAAGTTTTCCTCTCTCGTGACTGAGTTTTCCCGTGAGACTAGTCAAGGTGATGAGGTTCTCGAGTTTTTCCCACACAAAGAGGTTATTTTACAAGTATTTTCCATTGAATCTCGTCCGGTGAGTAAAATTTTCCCACACGGTGACTGATTTTTTCCATGACACGAATTCCTTAGTGACTAAGTTTTCCCCTCTAGCGACTTAGTTATACCATGAGACTACTCACAGTGACAAGGTTTTCTAGTTTTTCCCACACAAAGATGTTACTTTACTAGGATTTGCCGTGGAAACTCGTTCGGTGACTAAGGTTTTCCCATTAGTTGACTCATTAGTCCCATCGCACTAATTCCTTAGTGACTAAGTTTCCCCTTCCTGCGGCTGAGTTTTCCCATGAGACTACTCACAGTGGCCAGGTTTTCGAGTTATTCCAACACAAAGAGGTTATTTTACTAGGTTTTGCCATTGAAACTAGTCCATTGACTAAGGTTTTCCCATCCGGTGACTCATTTTTCCCATGACACTAATTCCTTAGTGACTAAGTTTTCCCCTCATGTGACTGAGTTTTCCCGTGAGACTAGTCAAGGTGATGAGGTTCTCGAGTTTTTCCCACACAAAGAGGTTATTTTACAAGTATTTTCCATTGAAACTCGTCCGGTGAGTAAAATTTTCCCACACGGTGACTCATTTTTTCCATGACACGAATTCCTTTGTGACTAAGTTTTCCCCTCGAGCGACTGAGTTTTACGATGAAACTACTCACAGTGACAACGTTTTCTAGTTTTTCCCACACAAAGAGGTTACTTTACAAGGATTTGCCATGGAAACTCGTTCGGTGACTAAGGTTTTCCCATTAGTTGACTCATTAGTCCCATGGCACTAATTCCTTAGTGACTAAGTTCCCCCCTCCTGTGGCTGAGTTTTCCCATGAGACTACTCACAGTGGCCAGGTTTTCGAGTTATTCCAACACAAAGAGGTTATTTTACTAGGTTTTGCCATTGAAACTAGTCCATTGACTAAGGTTTTTCCATCCGGTGACTCATTTTTCCCATGACACTAATTCCTTAGTGACTAAGTTTTTTGATGAGTGGATTTTATATGATGTTTTTAGGGTCTTTTTAGTCTTTTTTATTTTATTATTTTTGAGTCACATGTAGGTTTTTTATTGTTTTTATGTAGATTTTATATTTATTTTGCATTTTGCATGTAGATTAGATTTTTTGTGTTTTTCTATCTTTATTTTATATTTTTAAGGATTTTTCTAGTTATTTTATATTTTTAGGAAAAGCTGGTTTAGTTATCATTTTTGGTCCAGGGACCAATATGTAAAGTTTCAGGAAGTCAGGGACCAAATTGTAAAAGTTCAAGAGTGGAGGACTTGAAGTGAAGATTGAGAGAATATCAGGGCTTGAAATGAAGTGCTAACCAAGGGGGGACCAAAGTGAAAAAGAAAAATATGAAGAGTCACTCTCCAATTTAGCACATGGAAAAAATGTTTAAAGAATTGATGAAGGGTTTCAGAATTGATCAAGGCTGGTTAGTGGCTTTTTATGGCCATCAAAACCCACTACCATGAATGAAGAAGGAAGAGCAAGCAAGAAGATGAAGAAGCAGCATCCCAACGCTCCAGCGTTGGGATCCCAGCGCTCCAGCGCTGGGGTTCTGACTAGATGATGAGTCAGATGGTGTCCCAGCGCCCAAGCGTTGGAAAGCCAGCGCTCAAGCGCTGGGCCTCGGACAGAAAGTGGATTTTTAATGCGTCCTAGCGCCCATGCGTTGGGAATGCCAGCGCTCAAGCGCTGGAGGCTGGAATTTTACTATAAATAGGGCCCTTTTCTTCACTTGTAAGACACACCTTCATAGAATACAACAAGTATTCTCTCTTTCTCCCTCAAAGATCATTGTTCCTAGGACTTGTGGGAAGCCATACTTGAGCTCCTATCCAGGGTAATTCAATGAATCTTTTAGCCATGCTTGGCTAATTCTTCTTTAAGTTTCTTGGGTTGTAGTAGTTTATATTTATGTTTTAGTTTGTTTTTACCTTTCTGAATATTACTTCTATTTCATGTTTTATTTCCTTGTTCTTCATTCATCTTATGCGCAAAAGATTTCTTGCTTATTACTTATACGAATGGAAATTGGTAAGTAGTAAGGGATCTAGGATTTAAAAAAGGTTATAAGTATACTTCACTAAGGAATTAGGAAGGACGTAACTTTATGTTGGCCTGAATTTCTTCTTCATCTTCTTCTCTAGTTAACTAAGTTGCAAGGAATTGAATTTAGTAATTAGAAAGAAAGTTCTACAATGTGTAAGGAATTAACTTGTAGATAATTAGGCTATAGCATCATGAAATTAGATTTATAATTCAGAAATTAAGTAGGAAATTGCTAGCATATTATATAGACTATGTAAACCAACCCAAGAAGCTTATTTGCTATCATCTTATTCTTTTCTATTTTATTGCTATTTCCATGTGCTACCTTAAACAAACTTCCAACAAATTCATCTTTTTATTTCTCTGTTTAAGTACTAAACTTAATATTAACAAGAACACCTATCCTTTGGGTTCGAACATTTTTATTACACGATAGTAAATTGTACACTTGCAATTTCATTATCAGTTTTCCCATTAGTTGACTCATTAGTCCCATGGCACTAATTCTTTAGTTACTAAGTTTCCCCCTCAGTGGCTGAGTTTTCCCATGAGACTACTCACAGTGGCCAGGTTTTCGAGTTATTCCAACACAAAGAGGTTATTTTACTAGGTTTTGCCCTTGAAACCAGTCATTGACTAAGGTTTTCCCATCAGGTGACTCATTATTCCCATGACACTAATTCCTTAGTGACATAGTTTTCCCCTCATGTGACTGAGTTTTCCCGTGAGACTAGTCAAGGTGATGAGGTTCTCGAGTTTTTCCAACACAAAGAGGTTATTATACAAGTATTTTCCATTGAAACTCGTCCGGTGAGTAAATTTTTCCCACACGGTGACTCAGTTTTTCCATGACACGAATTCCTTTGTGACTAAGTTTTCCCCTCTAGCGACTGAGTTTTACGATGAAACTACTCACAGTGAAAACGTTTTCTAGTTTTTCCCACACAAAGAGGTTACTTTACTAGGATTTGCCGTGGAAACTCGTTCGGTGACTAAGGTTTTCCCATTAGTTGACTCATTAGTCCCACGGCACTAATTCCTTAGTGACAAAGTTTCCCCCTCCCGTGGCTGAGTTTTCCCATGAGAATACTCACAGTGGCCAGGTTTTCGAGTTATTCCAACACAAAGATGTTATTTTACTAGGTTTTTCCATTGAAACTAGTCCATTGACTAAGGTTTTCCCATCCGGTGACTCATTTTTACCATGACACTAATTCCTTAGTGACTAAGTTTTCCTCTCTCGTGACTGAGTTTTCCCGTTAGACTAGTCAAGGTGATGAGGTTCTCGAGTTTTTCCCACACAATGAGGTTATTTTACAAGTATTTTCCATTGAAACTCGTCCGGTGCGTAAAATTTTCCCACACGGTGACTGATTTTTTCCATGACACAAATTCCTTAGTGACTAAGTTTTCCCCTCTAGCGACTGAGTTATACGATGAGACTACTCACAGTGACAAGGTTTTCTAGTTTTTCCCACACAAAGATGTTACTTTACTAGGATTTGCCCTGGAAACTCGTTGGGTGACTAAGGTTTTCCCATTAGATGACTCATTAGTCCCATGGCACTAATTCCTTAGTGACTAAGTTTCCTCCTCCTGTGGCTGAGTTTTCAAATGAGACTACTCACAGTGGCCAGGTTTTCGAGTTATTCCAACACAAAGAGGTTATTTTACTTGGTTTTTCCATTGAAACTAGTCCATTGACTAAGGTTTTCCCATCCGGTGACTCATTTTTCCCATGACACTAATTCCTTAGTGACTAAGTTTTCCCCTCATGTGACTGAGTTTTCCCGTGAGACTAGTCAAGGTGATGAGGTTCTCGAGTTTTTCCCACACAAAGTGGTTATTTTACAAGTATTTTCCATTGAAACTCGTCCGGTGAGTAAAATATTCCCATCCGGTGACTCATTTTTTCCATGACACGAATTCCTTTGTGACTAAGTTTTCCCCTCTAGCGACTGAGTTTTCCGATGAAACTACTCACAGTGACAAGGTTTTCTAGTTTTTCCCACACAAAGAGGTTACTTTACTAGGATTTGCCGTGGAAACTCGTTCGGTGACTAAGGTTTTCCCATTAGATGACTCATTAGTCCCATGGCACTAATTCCTTAGTGACTAAGTTTCCCCCTCCTGTGGCTGAGTTTTCAAATGAGACACCTCACAGTGGCAAGGTTTTCGAGTTATTCCAACACAAAGAGGTTATTTTACTTGGTTTTGCATTGAAACTAGTCCATTGACTAAGGTTTTCCCATCCGGTGACTCATTTTTCCCATGACACTAATTCCTTAGTGACTAAGTTTTCCCCTCACGTGACTGAGTTTTCCCGTGAGACTAGTCAAGGTGATGAGGTTCTCGAGTTTTTCCCACACAAAGTGGTTATTTTACAAGTATTTTCTAGTGAAACTCGTCCGGTGAGTAAAATTTTCCCATCCGGTGACTGAATTTTTCCATGACACGAATTCCTCTGTGACTAAGTTTTCCCCTCCCACGGCTGAGTTTTACGATGAAACTACTCACAGTGACAAGGTTTTCTAGTTTTTCCCACACAAATATGTTACTTTACTAGGATTTGCCTTGGAAACTCGTTCGGTGACTAAGGTTTTCCCATTAGTTGACTCATTAGTCCCACGGCACTAATTCCTTACTGACTAAGTTCCCCCTTCCTGTGGCTGAGTTTTCCCATGAGACTACTCACAGTGGCTAGGTTTTCGAGTTATTCCAACACAAAGAGGTTATTTTACTAGGTTTTGCCATTGAAACTAGTCCATTGACTAAGGTTTTCCCATCCGGTGACTCATTTTTCCCATGACACTAATTCCTTAGTGACTAAGTTTTCCCCTCACGTGACAGAGTTTTCCCGTGAGACTAGTCAAGGTGATGAGGTTCTCGAGTTTTTCCCACACAAAGAGGTTATTTTACAAGTATTTTCCATTGAAACTTGTCCGGTGAGTAAAATTTTCCGACACGGTGACTGATTTTTTCCATGACACGAATTCCTTAGTGACTAAGTTTTCCCCTCTAGCGACTGAGTTTTCCGATGAAACTACTCACAGTGACAAGGTTTTCTAGTTTTTCCCACACAAATAGGTTACTTCACTAGGATTTGCCGTGGAAACTCGTTCGGTGACTAAGGTTTTCCCATTAGTTGACTCATTAGTCCCATGGCACTAATTCCTTAGTGACTAAGTTTCCCCCTCCTATGGCTGAGTTTTCCCATGAGACTACTCACAGTGGCAAGGTTTTCGAGTTATTCCAACACAAAGAGGTTATTTCACTTGGTTTTGCCATTGAAACTAGTCTATTGACTAAGGTTTTCCCATCCGGTGACTCATTTTTTCCATGACACTAATTCCTTAGTGACTAAGTTTTCCCCTCACATGACTGAGTTTTCCCATGAGACTAGTCATGGTGATGAGGTTCTTAATTTTTTCCCACACAAAGAGGTTATTTTACAAGTATTTTCCATTGAAACTCGTCCGGTGAGTAAAATAGTCCCATCCGGTGACTCATTTTTTCCATGACACGAATTCCTTTGTGAGACTAAGTTTTCCCCTCCCGCGACTGAGTTTTCCGATCAGACTACTCACAGTGACAAGGTTTTCTAGTTTTTCCCACACAAAGAGTTTACTTTACTAGGATTTGCCATGGAAACTCGTTCGGTGACTAAGGTTTTCCCATTAGTTGACTCATTAGTCCCATGGCACTAATTCCTTAGTGACTAAGTTTCCCCCTCCTGGGGCTGAGTTTTCCCATGAGACTACTCACAGTGGCCAGGTTTTCGAGTTATTCCAACACAAAGAGGTTATTTTACTTGGTTTTGCCATTGAAACTAGTCCATTGACTAAGGTTTTCCCATCCGGTGACTCATTTTTCCTATGACACTAAATTCTTAGTGACTACGTTTTCCCCTCACGTGACTGAGTTTTCCCGTGAGACTAGTCAAGGTGATGAGGTTCTCGAGTTTTTCCCACACAAAGAGGTTATTTTACAAGTATTTTCCATTGAAACTCGTCTGGTGAGTAAAATATTCCCATCCGGTGACTCATTTTTTCCATGACACGAATTCCTTTGTGACTAAGTGTTCCCCTCCCGCGACTGAATTTTCCGATGAGACTACTCACAGTGACAAGGTTTTCTAGTTTTTCCCACACAAAGATGTTGTTACTTTACTAGGATTTGCCGTGGAAACTCGTTCGGTGACTAAGGTTTTCCCCTTAGTTGAGTCATTAGTCCCATGGCACTAATTCCTTAGTGACTAAGTTTCCCCCTCCTGTGGCTGAGTTTTCCTATGAGACTACTCACAGTGGCCAGGTTTTCGAGTTATTCCAACACAAAGATGTAAATTACTAGGTTTTGCCATTGAAACTAGTCCTTTGCATAGGTTTTCCCATCCGGTGACTCATTTTTCCCATGACACTAATTCCTTAGTGACTAAAATTTCCCCTCACGTTACGGAGTTTTCCCGTGAGACTAGTCAATGTGGTGAGGTTCTCGAGTTTTTCCCACACAAAGAGGTTATTTTACAAGCATTTTCCATTGAAACTCGTCCGGTGAGTAAAATTTTCCCATACGGTGACTCAGTTTTTCCATGACACGAATTCCTTTGTGACTAAGTTTTCCCCTCCAGCGACTGAGTTTTCCGATGAGACTACTCACAATGACAAGGTTTTCTAGTTTTTTCCCACACAAAGATGTTACTTTAGTACGATTTGCCATGGAAACTCGTTCGGTGACTAAGGTTTTCCCATTAGTTGACTCATTAGTCCCATGGCACTAATTCCTTAGTGACTAAGTTTCCCCCTCCTGTTGCTGAGTTTTCCCATGAGAGTACTCACAGTGGTAAGGTTTTCGAGTTATTCCAACACAAAGAGGTTAATTTACTACGTTTTGCCATTGAAACTAGTCCATTGACTAAGGTTTTCCCATGACACTAATTCCTTAATGACTAAGTTTTCCCCTCACGTGACTGAGTTTTCCCGTGAGACTAGTCAAGGTGATGAGGTTCTCGAGTTTTTCCCACACAAAGAGGTTATTTTAAAAGTATTTTCCATCGAAACTCGTCCGGTGAGTAAACTTTTCCCATCCAGTTACTCATTTTTTCCATAACACGAATTCCTTTGTGACTAAGTTTTCCCCTCCCGCGACTAAGTTTTCCGATGAGACTACTGACAGTGACAAGGTTTTCTAGTTTTTCCCACACAAATATGTTACTTTACTAGGATTTGCCTTGGAAACTCGTTCGGTGACTAAGGTTTTCCCATTAGTTGACTCATTAGTCCCATGGCACTAATTCCTTAGTGACTAAGTTTCCCCCTCCTGTGGCTGAGTTTTCCCATGAGACTACTCACAGTGGCCAGGTTTTCGAGTTATTCCAACACAAAGAGGTTAATTTACTAGGTTTTGCCATTGAAACTAGTCCATTGACTAAGGTTTTCCCATCCGGTGACTCATTTTTCCCATGACACTAATTCCTTAGTGACTATGTTTTCCCCTCACGTGACTGAGTTTTCCCGTGAGACTAGTCAAGGCGGTGAGGTTGTCGAGTTTTTCCCACACAAAGAGGTTATTTTACAAGTATTTTCCATTGAAACTCGTCCGGTGAGTAAAATTTTCCCATCCGGTGACTCATTTTTTCCATGACACGAAATCCTTTGTGACTAAGTTTTCCCCTCCCGCGACTGAGTTTTCCGATGAGACTACTGACAGTGACAAGGTTTTTTAGTTTTTCCCACACAAAGATGTTACTTTACTAGGATTTGCCATGGAAACTCGTTCGGTGACTAAGGTTTTCCCATTAGTTGACTCATTAGTCCCGTGGCACTAATTCCTTAGTGACTAAGTTTCCCCCTCCTGTGGCTGAGTTTTCCCAAGAGACTACTCACAGTGGCCAGGTTTTCGAGTTATTCCAACACAAAGAGGATAATTTACTAGGTTTTGCCATTGAAACTAGTCCATTGACTAAGGTTTTCCCATCCGGTGACTCATTTTTCCCATGACACTAATTCCTTAGTGACTATGTTTTCCCCTCACGTGACTGAGTTTTCCCGTGAGACTAGTCAAGGTGATGAGGTTCTCGAGTTATTCCCACCCACAGAGGTTATTTTACAAGTATTTTCCATTGAAACTCGTCCGGTGAGTAAAATATTCCCATACGGTGACTCAGTTTTTCCATGACACGAATTCCTTTGTGACTAAGTTTTCCCCTCCAGCGACTGAGTTTTCCGATGAGACTACTCACAGTGACAAGGTTTTCTAGTTTTTCCCACACAAAGATGTTACTTTACTAGGATTTGCCATGGAAACTCGTTCGGTGACTAAGGTTTTCCCATTAGTTGACTCATTAGTCCCATGGCACTAATTCCTTAGTGACTAAGTTTCCCCCTCCTATGGCTGAGTTTTCCCATGAGACTACTCACAGTGGCCAGGTTTTCGAGTTATTCCAACACAAAGAGGTTAATTACTAGGTTTTGCCATTGAAACTAGTCCATTGACTAAGGTTTTCCCATCCGGTGACTCATTTTTCCCATGACACTAATTCCTTAGTGACTATGTTTTCCCCTCACGTGACTGAGTTTTCCCGTGAGACTAGTCAAGGCGGTGAGGTTGTCGAGTTTTTCCCACACAAAGAGGTTATTTTACAAGTATTTTCCATTGAAACTCGTCCGGTGAGTAAAATTTTCCCATACGGTGACTCAGTTTTTCCATGACACGAATTCCTTTGTGACTAAGTTTTCCCCTCCAGCGACTGAGTTTTCCGATGAGACTACTCACAGTGACAAGGTTTTCTAGTTTTTCCCACACAAAGATGTTACTTTACTAGGATTTGCCATGGAAACTCGTTCGGTGACTAAGGTTTTCCCATTAGTTGACTCATTAGTCCCATGGCACTAATTCCTTAGTGACTAAGTTTCCCCCTCCTATGGCTGAGTTTTCCCATGAGACTACTCACAGTGGCCAGGTTTTCGAGTTATTCCAACACAAAGAGGTTAATTACTAGGTTTTGCCATTGAAACTAGTCCATTGACTAAGGTTTTCCCATCCGGTGACTCATTTTTCCCATGACACTAATTTCTTTGTGACTAAGTTTTCCCCTCACGTGACTGAGTTTTCCCGTGAGACTAGTCAAGGTGATGAGGTTCTCGAGTTTTTCCCACACTAAGAGGTTATTTTACAAGTATTTTCCATTGAAACTCGTCCGGTGAGTAAAATTTTCCCATCCGGTGACTCATTTTTTCCATGACACGAATTCCTTTGTGACTAAATTTTCCCCTCCCGCGACTGAGTTTTCCGATGAGACTACTGACAGTGACAAGGTTTTCTAGTTTTTCCCACACAAAGATGTTACTTTTCTAGGATTTGCCTTGGAAACTCGTTCGGTGACTAAGGTTTTCCCATTAGTTGACTCATTAGTCCCATGGCACTAATTCCTTAGTGACTAAGTTTCCCCCTCCTATGGCTGAGTTTTCCCATGAGACTACTCACAGTGGCCAGGTTTTCGAGTTATTCCAACACAAAGAGGTTAATTATTAGGTTTTGCCATTGAAACTAGTCCATTCACTAAGATTTTCCCATCCGGTGACTCATTTTTCCCATGACACTAATTCCTTAGTGACTAAGTTTTCCCCTCACGTGACTGAGTTTTCACGTGCGACTAGTCAAGGTGATGAGGTTCTCGAGTATTTCCCACACAAAGAGGTTATTTTACAAGTATTTTCCAATGAACTTCGTCCGGTGAGTAAAATTTTCCCATCCGGTGACTCATTTTTTCCATGACACGAATTCCTTTGTGACTAAGTTTTCCCCTCCCGGGACTGAGTTTTCCAATGAGACTACTCACAGTGACAAGGTTTTCTAGTTTTTCCCACACAAAGATGTTAATATACTAGGATTTGCCATGGAAACTCGTTCGGTGACTATGGTTTTCCCCTTAGTTGAGTCATTACTCCCATGGCACTAATTCCTTAGTGACTAAGTTTCCCCCTCCTGTGGTTGTGTTTTCCCATGAGACTACTCACAGTGGCCAGGTTTTCGAGTTATTCCAACACAAAGAGGTTATATTACTAGGTTTTGCCATTGAAACTAGTCCATTGACTAAGATTTTCCCATCCGGTGACTCATTTTTCCCATGACACTAATTTCTTAGTGACTAAGTTTTCCCATCACGTGACTGAGTTTTCACGTGAGACTAGTCAAGGTGATGAGGTTCTCGAGTTTTTCCCACACAAAGAGGTTATTTTACAAGTATTTTCCAATGAACTTCGTCCGGTGAGTAAAATTTTCCCATCCGGTGACTCATTTTTTCCATGACATGAATTTTTTTGTGACTAAGTTTTCCCCTCCTGCGACTGAGTTTTCCGATGAGACTACTTACAGTGACAAGGTTTTCTAGTTTTTCCCACACAAAGATGTTACTTTACTAGGATTTGCCATGGAAACTCGTTTGGTGACTAAGGTTTTCCCATTAGTTGACTCATTAGTCCCATGGCACTAATTCCTTAGTGACTAAGTTTCCCCCTCCTGTGGTTGAGTTTTCCCATGAGACTACTCAGTGTGCCTAGGTTTTCGAGTTATTCCAACACAAAGAGGTTAATTACTAGGTTTTGCCATTACAACTAGTCCTTTGACTAAGGTTTTCCCATCCGGTGACTCATTTTTCCCATGACACTAATTCCTTAGTGACTAAGTTTTCCCCTCACGTGACTTAGTTTTCCCGTGAGACTAGTCGAGGTGGTGAGGTTCTCTAGTTTTTCCCACACAAAGAGGTTATTTTACAAGTATTTTCCATTGAAACTCGTCCGGTGTGTAAAAGTTTCCCATCCAGTGACACATTTTTTCCATGACATGAATTCCTTTGTGACTAAGTTTTCCCCTCCTGCGATTGAGTTTTCCGATGAGACTACTTACAGTGACAAGGTTTTCTAGTTTTTCCCACACAAAGATGTTACTTTACTAGGATTTTCCATGGAAACTCGTTTGGTGACTAAGGTTTTCCCATTAGTTGACTCATTAGTCCCATGGCACTAATTCCTTAGTGACTAAGTTTCCTCCTCCTGTGGCTGAGTTTTCCCATGAGACTACTCACAGTGGTCAGGTTTTCGAGTTATTCCAACACAAAGAGGTTAATTTACTAGGTTTTGCCATTGAAACTATTCCATTGACTAAGGTTTTCCCATCCGGTGACTCATTTTTCCCATGACACTAATTCCTTAGTGACTAAGTTTTCCCCTCACGTGACTGAGTTTTCCCGTGAGACTAGTCAAGGTGAAGAGGTTCTCGAGTTTTTACCACCCACAGAAGTTATTTTACAAGTATTTTCCATTGAAACTCGTCCGGTGAGTAAAATTTTCCTATACGGTGACTCAGTTTTTCCATGACACGAATTCCTTTGTGACTAAGTTTTCCCCTCCAGCGACTGAGTTTTCCGATGAGACTACTCACAGTGACAAGGTTTTCTAGTTTTTCCCACACAACGATGTTACTTTACTAGGATTTGCCATGGAAACTCGTTCGGTGACTAAGGTTTTCCCCTTAGTTGAGTCATTAGTCCCATGACACTAATTCATTAGTGACTAAGTTTCCCCCTCCTGTGGCTGTGTTTTCCCATGAGACTACTCACAGTGGCCAGGTTTTCGAGTTATTCCAACACAAAGAGGTTATATTACTAGGTTTTGCCATTGAATCTAGTCCATTGACTAAGGTTTTCAAATCTGGTGACTCATTTTTCCCATGACACTAATTTCTTAGTGACTAAGTTTTCCCTTCACGTGACTGAGTTTTCCCGTGAGACTAGTCAAGGTGATGAGGTTCTCGAGTTTTTCCCACACAAAGAGGTTATTTTACAAGTATTTTTCATTGAAACTCGTCCGGTGAGTAAAATTTTCCCATCTGGTGACTCATTTTTTTCCATAAAACGAATTCCTTTGTGACTAAGATTTCCCCTCCTGCGACTGAGTTTTCCGATGAGACTACTTACAGTGACAAGGTTTTCTAGTTTTTCCCACACAAAGATGTTACTTTACTAAGATTTGCCATGGAAACTCGTTTGCTGACTAAGGTTTTCCCATTAGTTGACTCATTAGTCCCATGGCACTAATTCCTTAGTGACTAAGTTTCCCCTCCTGTGGCAGTGTTTTCCCATGAGACCACTCACAGTGGCCAGGTTTTCGAGTTATTCCAACACAAAGAGGTTATTTTACTAGGTTTTGCCATTGAAACTAGTCCATTGAGTAAGGTTTTCCCATCCGGTGACTCATTTTTCCCATGACACTAATTTCTTAGTGACTAAGTTTTCCCCTCACGTGACTGACTTTTCCCGTGAGACTAGTCAAGGTGATGAGGTTCTCGAGTTTTTCCCACACTAAGAGGTTATTTTACAAGTATTTTCCATTGAAACTCGTCCGGTGCGTAAAATTTTCCCATCCGGTGACTCATTTTTTCCATAAAACGACTTCCTTTGTGAATAAGTTTTCCCCTCCTGCGACTGATTTTTCCGATGAGACTACTCACAGTGACAAGGTTTTCTAGTTTTTCCCACGCAAAGAGGTTATTTTACAAGTATTTTCCATTGAAACTCGTCCGGTGAGTAAAATTTTCCCAAACTGTGACTCAGTTTTTCCATGACACGAATTCCTTTGTGACTAAATGTTACTTTACTAGGATTTGCCATGGAAACTCGTTCGGTGACTAAGGTTTTCCCCTTAGTTGAGTCATTAGTCCCATGGCACTAATTCCTTAGTGACTAAGTTTCCCCTCCTGTGGCAGTGTTTTCCCATGAGACCACTCACAGTGGCCAGGTTTTCGAGTTATTCCAACACAAAGAGGTTATTTTACTAGGTTTTGCCATTGAAACTAGTCCATTGAGTAAGGTTTTCCCATCCGGTGACTCATTTTTCCCATGACACTAATTTCTTAGTGACTAAGTTTTCCCCTCACGTGACTGAGTTTTCCCGTGAGACTAGTCAAGGTGATGAGGTTCTCGAGTTTTTCCCACACTAAGAGGTTATTTTACAAGTATTTTCCATTGAAACTCGTCCGGTGCGTAAAATTTTCCCATCCGGTGACTCATTTTTTCCATAAAACGACTTCCTTTGTGACTAAGTTTTCCCCTCCTGCGACTGATTTTTCCGATGAGACTACTCACAGTGACAAGGTTTTCTAGTTTTTCCCACGCAAAGAGGTTATTTTGCAAGTATTTTCCATTGAAACTCGTCCGGTGAGTAAAATTTTCCCAAACTGTGACTCAGTTTTTCCATGACACGAATTCCTTTGTGACTAAATGTTACTTTACTAGGATTTGCCATGGAAACTCGTTCGGTGACTAAGGTTTTCCCCTTAGTTGAGTCATTAGTCCCATGGCACTAATTCCTTAGTGACTAAGTTTCCCCTCCTGTGGCAGTGTTTTCCCATGAGACCACTCACAGTGGCCAGGTTTTCGAGTTATTCCAACACAAAGAGGTTATTTTACTAGGTTTTGCCATTGAAACTAGTCCATTGAGTAAGGTTTTCCCATCCGGTGACTCATTTTTCCCATGACACTAATTTCTTAGTGACTAAGTTTTCCCCTCACGTGACTGAGTTTTCCCGTGAGACTAGTCAAGGTGATGAGGTTCTCGAGTTTTTCCCACACTAAGAGGTTATTTTACAAGTATTTTCCATTGAAACTCGTCCGGTGCGTAAAATTTTCCCATCCGGTGACTCATTTTTTCCATAAAACGACTTCCTTTGTGACTAAGTTTTCCCCTCCTGCGACTGATTTTTCCGATGAGACTACTCACAGTGACAAGGTTTTCTAGTTTTTCCCACGCAAAGAGGTTATTTTACAAGTATTTTCCATTGAAACTCGTCCGGTGAGTAAAATTTTCCCAAACTGTGACTCAGTTTTTCCGTGACACGAATTCCTTTGTGACTAAATGTTACTTTACTAGGATTTGCCATGGAAACTCGTTCGGTGACTAAGGTTTTCCCCTTAGTTGAGTCATTAGTCCCATGGCACTAATTCCTTAGTGACTAAGTTTCCCCTCCTGTGGCAGTGTTTTCCCATGAGACCACTCACAGTGGCCAGGTTTTCGAGTTATTCCAACACAAAGAGGTTATTTTACTAGGTTTTGCCATTGAAACTAGTCCATTGAGTAAGGTTTTCCCATCCGGTGATTCATTTTTCCGATGACACTAATTTCTTAGTGACTAAGTTTTCCCCTCACGTGACTGAGTTTTCCCGTGAGACTAGTCAAGGTGATGAGGTTCTCGAGTTTTTCCCACACAAAGAGGTTATTTTACAAGTATTTTCCATTGAAACTCGTCCGGTGCGTAAAATTTTCCCATCCGGTGACTCATTTTTTCCATAAAACGACTTCCTTTGTGACTAAGTTTTCCCCTCCTGCGACTGATTTTTCCGATGAGACTACTCACAGTGACAAGGTTTTCTAGTTTGTCCCACGCAAAGAGGTTATTTTACAAGTATTTTCCATTGAAACTCGTCCGGTGAGTAAAATTTTCCCAAACGGTGACTCAGTTTTTCCATGACAAGAATTCCTTTGTGACTAAGTTTTCCCCTCCCGCGACTGAGTTTTCCGATGAGACTGCTCACAGTGACAAGGTTTTCGAGTTTTTCCCACACAAAGATGTTACTTTACTAGGATTTGCCATGGAAACTCGTTCGGTGACTAAGGTTTTCCCATTAGTTGTGTCATTAGTCCCATGGCACTAATTCCTTAGTGACTAAGTTTCCCCCTCCTGTGGCTGAGTTTTCCCATGAGACTACTCACAGTGGCCAGGTTTTCGAGTTATTCCAACACAAAGAGGTTAATTTACTAGGTTTTGCCATTGAAACTAGTCCATTGACTAAGGTTTTCCCATCCGGTGACTCATTTTTCCCATGACACTAATTCCTTAGTGACTAAGTTTTCCCCTCACGTGACTGAATTTTCCCGTGAGACTAGTCAAGGTGATGAGGTTCTCGATATTTTCCCACCCAAAGAGGTTATTTTACAAGTATTTTCCATTGAAACTCGTCCGGTGAGTAAAATTTTCCCAAACGGTGACTCAGTTTTTCCATGACACGAATTCCTTTGTGACTAATCGTTACTTTACTAGGATTTGCCATGGAAACTCGTTCGGTGACTAAGGTTTTCCCCTTAGTTGAGTCATTAGTCCCATGGCACTAATTCCTTAGTGACTAAGTTTTCCCCTCCTGTGGCTGTGTTTTCCCATGAGACCACTCACAGTGGCCCGGTTTTCGAGTTATTCCAACACAAAGAGGTTATTTTACTAGGTTTTGCCATTGAAACTAGTCCATTGAGTAAGGTTTTCCCATCCGGTGACTCATTTATCCGATGACACTAATTTCTTAGTGACTAAGTTTTCCCCTCACGTGACTGAGTTTTCCCGTGAGACTAGTCAAGGTGATGAGGTTCTCGAGTTTTTCCCACACAAAGAGGTTATTTTACAAGTATTTTCCACTGAAACTCGTCCGGTGAGTAAAATTTTCCCAAACGGTGACTCAGTTTTTCCATGACACGAATTCCTTTGTGACTAAGTTTTCCCCTCCCGCGACTGAGTTTTCCGATGAGACTGCTCACAGTGACAAGATTTTCTAGTTTTTCCCACACAAAGATGTTACTTTACTAGGATTTGCCATGGAAACTCGTTCGGTGACTAAGGTTTTCCCATTAGTTGACTCATTAGACCCATGGCACTAATTCCTTAGTGACTAAGTTTCCCCCTCCTGTGGCTGAGTTTTCCCATGAGACTACTCACAGTGGTCAGGTTTTCGAGTTATTCCAACACAAAGAGGATAATTTACTAGGTTTTGCCATTGAAACTAGTCCATTGACTAAGGTTTTCCCATCCAGAGAGTCATTTTTCCCATGACACTAATTCCTTAGTGACTAAGTTTTCCCCTCACGTGACTGAGTTTTCCCGTGAGACTTGTCAAGGTTATGAGGTTCTCGATATTTTCCCACCCAAAGAGGTTATTTTACAAGTATTTTCCATTGAAACTCGTCCGGTGAGTAAAATTTTCCCAAACGGTGACTCAGTTTTTCCATGACACGAATTCCTTTGTGACTAAGTTTTCCCCTCCCGCGACTGATTTTTCCGATGAGACTGCTCACAGTGACAAGGTTTTCGAGTTTTTCCCACACAAAGATGTTACTTTACTAGGATTTGCCATGGAAACTCGTTCGGTGACTATGGTTTTCCCATTAGTTGACTCATTAGTCCCATGGCACTAATTCCTTAGTGACTAAGTTTCCCCCTCCGTTGGCTGAGTATTCCCACCAGACTACTCACAGTGGCCAGGTTTTTGAGTTATTCCAACTCAAAGAGGTTATTTTACTAGGTTTTGCCAATGAAACTAGTCCATTGACTAAGGTTTTCCCATCCGGTGACTCAATTTTCCCATGACACTTATTCCTTAGTGACTATGTTTTCCCCTCACGTGACTGAGTTTTCCCGTCAGACTAGTCGAGGTGATGAGGTTCTCGATATTTTCCCACACAAAGAGGTTATTTTACAAGTAATTTCCATTGAAACTCGTCTGGTGAGTGAAATTTTCCCATCCGGTGACTCAGTTTTTCCATGACACGAATTCCTTTGTGACTAAGTTTTCCCCTCTAGCGACTGAGTTTTCCGTTGAGACTACTCTCAGTGACAAGGTTTTCGAGTTTTTCCCACACAAAGATGTTACTTTACTAGGATTTGCCATGGAAACTAGTCCATTGACTAAGGTTTTCCCATCCGGTGACTCATTTTACCCATGGCACTAATTCCATAGTGACTAAGTTTTCCCCTCACGTGACTGAGTTTTCCCGTGAGACTAGTCAAGGTGATGAGGTTCTCGATAATTTCCCACCCAAAGAGGTTATTTTACAAGTTTTTCCATTGAAACTCGTCCGGTGAGTAAAATTTTCCCATACGGTGACTCAGTTTTTCCATGACACGAATTCCTTTGTGACTAAGTTTTCCCCTCCAGCGACTGAGTTTTCCGATGAGAGTACTAACAGTGACAAGGTTTTCTAGTTTTTCCCACACAAAGATGTTACTTTACTAGGATTTGCCATGGAAACTCGTTCGGTGACTAAGGTTTTCCCCTTAGTTGAGTCATTAGTCCCATGGCACTAATTCCTTAGTGACTAAGTTTCCCCCTCCTGTGGCTGTGTGTTCCCATGAGACTACTCTCAGTGGCCAAGTTTTCGAGTTATTCAAACATAAAGAGGTTATTTTACTAGGTTTTGCCATGAGACTAGTCCATTGACTAAGGTTTTCCCATCCGGTGCCTCATTTTTCCCATGACACTAATTCCTTAGTGACTAAGTTTAACCCTCACGTGACTGAGTTTTCCCGTGAGACTAGTCAAGGTGATGAGGTTCTCGATATTTTCCCACCCAAAGAGGTTATTTTACAAGTATTTTCCATTGAAACTCGTCCGGTGAGTAAAATTTTCCCATACGGTGACTCAGGATTTCCATGACACGAATTCCTTTGTGAAAAAGTTTTCCCCTCCAGCGACTGAGTTTTCCGATGAGACTACTCACAGTGACAAGGTTTTCTAGTTTTTCGCAGACAAAGATGTTATTTCACTAGCATTTGCCACGGAAACTCGTTCGGTGACTAAGGTTTTCCCCATAGTTGAGTCATTAGTCCCATGGCACTAATTCCTTAGTGACTAAGTTTCCCCCTCCTGTGGCTGTGTTTTCCCATGAGACTAGTCACAGTGGCCAGGTTTTAGAGTTATTCCAACACAAAGAGGTTATTTTACTAGGTTTTGCCATTGAAACTAGTCCATTGACTAAGGTTTTCCCATCCGGTGACTCATTTTTCCCATGACACTAATTCCTTAGTGACTAAGTTTTCCCCTCACGTGACTGAGTTTTCCCGTGAGACTAGTCAAGGTGATGAGGTTCTCGAGTTTTACCCACACAAAGAGGTTATTTTACTTGTATTTTCCATTGAAACTCGTCCGGTGAGTAAAATTTTCCCATCCGGTGACTCAGTTTTTCCATGACATGAATTCCTTTGTGACTAAGTTTTCCCCTCCAGCGACTGAATTTTCCGATGAGAGTACTCACAGTGACAAGGTTTTCTAGTTTTTCCCACACAAAGATGTTACTTTACTAAGATTTGCCATGGAAACTCGTTCGGTGACTAAGGTTTTCCCCTTAGTTGAGTCATTAGTCCCATGGCACTAATTCCTTAGTGACTAAGTTTCCCCCTCCTGTGGCTGTGTGTTCCCATGAGACTACTCTCAGTGGCCAAGTTTTCGAGTTATTCCAACATAAAGAGGTTATTTTCCTAGGTTTTGCCATGAGACTAGTCCATTGACTAAGGTTTTCCCATCCGGAGACTCATTTTTCCCATGACACTAATTCCATAGTGACTAAGTTCTCCCCTCACGTGACTGAGTTTTCCCATGAGACTAGTCAAGGTGATGAGGTTCTCGATATTTTCCCACCCAAAGAGGTTATTTTACAAGTATTTTATATTGAAACTCGTCCGGTGAGTAAAATTTTCCCATACGGTGACTCAGTTTTTCCATGACACGAATTCCTTTGTGAAAAAGTTTTCCCCTCCAGCGACTGAGTTTTCCGATGAGACTACTCACAGTGACAAGGTTTTCTAGTTTTTCGCACACAAAGATGTTATTTCGCTAGCATTTGCCACGGAAACTCGTTCGGTGACTAAGGTTTTCCCCATAGTTGAGTCATTAGTCCCATGGCACTAATTCCTTAGTGACTAAGTTTCCCCCTCCTGTGGCTGTGTTTTCCCATGAGACTAGTCACAGTGGCCAGGTTTTAGAGTTATTCCAACACAAAGAGGTTATTTTACTAGGTTTTGCCATTGAAACTAGTCCATTAACTAAGGTTTTCCCATCCGGTGACTCATTTTTCCCATCACACTAATTTCTTAGTGATCAAGTTTTCCCCTCACGTGACTGAGTTTTCCCGTGAGACTAGTCAAGGTGATGAGGTTCTCGAGTTTTTCCCACACAAAGAGGTTACTTTACAAGTATTTTCCATTGAAACTCGTCCGGTGAGTAAAATTTTCCCATCCGGTGACTCATTTTTTCCATGACACGAATTCCTTTGTGACTAAGTTTTCCCCTCCAGCGACTGATTTTTCCGATGAGACTACTCAAAGTGACAAGGTTTTCTATTTTTTCCCACACAAAGATGTTACTTTACTAGGATTTGCCATGGAAACTCGTTCGGTGACTAAGGTTTTCCCATTAGTTGACTCATTAGTCCCATTGCACTAATTCCTTAGTGACTAAGTTCCCCCCTCTTGTGGCTGAGTTTTCCCATGAGACTACTCACAATGGCCAGGTTTTCGAGTTATTCCAACACAAAGAGGTTAATTTACTAGGTTTTGCCATTGAAACTAGTCCATTGACTAAGGTTTTCCCATCCAGAGAGTCATTTTTCCCATGACACTAATTCCTTAGTGACTAAGTTTTCCCCTCACGTGACTGAGTTTTCCCGTGAGACTAGTCAAGGTTATGAGGTTCTCGATATTTTCCCACCCAAAGAGGTTATTTTACAAGTATTTTCCATTGAAACTCGTCCGGTGAGTAAAATTTTCCCAAACGGTGACTCAGTTTTTCCATGACACGAATTCCTTTGTGACTAAGTTTTCCCCTCTCGCGACTGATTTTCCCGATGAGACTGCTCACAGTGACAAGGTTTTCGAGTTTTTCCCACACAAAGATGTTACTTTACTAGGATTTGCCATGGAAACTCGTTCGGTGACTAAGGTTTTCCCATTAGTTGACTCATTAGTCCCATGGCACTAATTCCTTAGTGACTAAGTTTCCCCCTCCTGTGGCTGAGTTTTCCCATGAGACTACTCACAGTGGCCAGGTTTTCGAGTTATTCCAACACAAAGAGGTTATTTTACTAGGTTTTGCCAATGAAACTAGTCCATTGACTAAGGTTTTCCCATCCGGTGACTCAATTTTCCCATGACACTAATTCCTTAGTGACTATGTTTTCCCCTCACGTGACTGAGTTTTCCCGTGAGACTAGTCAAGGTGATGAGGTTCTCGAGTTTTTCCCACACAAAGAGGTTATTTTACAAGTATTTTCCATTGAAACTCGTCCGGTGAGTAAAATTTTCCCATCCGGTGACTTATTTTTTCCATGACACGAATTCCTTTATGACTAAGTTTTGCCCTCCAGCGACTGAGTTTTCCGATGAGACTACTCACAGTGACAAGGTTTTCGAGTTTTTCCCCCACAAAGATGTTACTATACTAGGATTTGCCATGGAAACTCGTTCGGTGATTAAGGTTTTCCCATTAGTTGACTCATTAGTCCCATGGCACTAATTCCTTAGGGACTATGTTTCCCCCTCTTGTGGCTGAGTTTTCCCATGAGACTACTCACAGTGGCAAGGTTTTCGAGTTATTCAAACATAAAGAGGTTAATTTACTAGGTTTTGCCATTGAAACTAGTCCATTGACTAAGGTTTTCCCATCCGGTGACTCATTTTACCCATGACACTAATTCCTTAGTGACTAAGTTTTCCCCTCACGTGACTGAGTTTTCCCGTGAGACTAGTCAAGGTGATGAGGTTCTCGATATTTTCCCACCCAAAGAGGTTATTTTACAAGTATTTTCCATTGAAACTCGTCCGGTGAGTAAAATTTTCCCATCCGGTGACTCATTTTTTCCATGACACGAATTCCTTTGTGACTAAGTTTTCCCCTCCCGCGACTGAGTTTTCCGATGAGAGTACTCACAGTGACAAGGTTTTCTAGTTTTTCCCACACAAATATGTTACTTTACTAGGATTTGCCATGGAAAGTCGTTCGGTGACTAAGGTTTTCCCATTAGTTGACTCATTAGTCCCATGGCACTAATTCCTTAGTGACTAAGTTTCCCCCTCTTGTGGCTGAGTTTTCCCATGAGACTACTCACAGTGGTCAGGTTTTCGAGTTATTCCAACACAAAGAGGTTAATTTACTAGGTTTTGCCATTGAAACTAGTCCATTGACTAAGGTTTTCCCATCCAGTTAGTCATTTTTCCCATGACACTAATTCCTTAGTGACTAAGTTTTCCCCTCACGTGACTGAGTTTTCCCGTGAGACTAGTCAAGGTTATGAGGTTCTCGATATTTTCCCACCCAAAGAGGTTATTTTACAAGTATTTTCCATTGAAACTCGTCCGGTGAGTAAAATTTTCACATCCGGTGACTCATTTTTTCCATGACACGAATTCCTTTATGACTAAGTTTTCCCCTCCAGCGACTGAGTTTTCCGATGAGACTACTCACAGTGACAAGGTTTTCGAGTTTTTCCCACACAAAGATGTTACTTTACTAGGATTTGCCATGGAAACTCGTTCGGTGACTAAGGTTTTCCCATTAGTTGACCCATTAGTCCCATGGCACTAATTCCTTAGTGACTATGTTTCCTCCTCTTGTGGCTGAGTTTTCCCATGAGACTACTCACAGTGGCCAGGTTTTCGAGTTATTCCAACACAAAGAGGTTAATTTACTAGGTTTTGCCATTGAAACTAGTCCATTGACTAAGGTTTTCCCATCCGGTGACTCATTTTACCCATGACACTAATACCTTAGTGACTAAGTTTTCCCCTCACGTGACTGAGTTTTCCCGTCAGACTAGTCAAGGTGATGACGTTCTCGATATTTTCCCACAAATAGAGGTTATTTTACAAGTAATTTCCATTGAAACTCGTCCGGTGAGTGAAATTTTCCCATCCGGTGACTCAGTTTTTCCATGACACGAATTCCTTTGTGACTAAGTTTTCCCCTCTGGCGACTGAGTTTTCCGTTGAGACTACTCTCAGTGACAAGGTTTTCGAGTTTTTCCCACACAAAGATGTTACTTTACTAGGATTTGCCATGGAAACAAGTCCATTGACTAAGGTTTTCCCATCCGGTGACTCATTTTACCCATGACACTAATTCCTTAGTGACTAAGTTTTCCCCTCACGTGACTGAGTTTTCCCGTGAGACTAGTCAAGGTGATGAGGTTCTCGATATTTTCCCACCCAAAGAGGTTATTTTACAAGTATTTTCCATTGAAACTCGTTCGGTGAGTAAAATTTTCCCTTACGGTGACTCAGTTTTTCCATGACACGAATTCCTTTGTGACTAAGTTTTTCCCTCCAGCGATTGATTTTCCGATGAGAGTACTCACAGTGACAAGGTTTTCTAGTTTTTCCCACACAAAGATGTTACTTTACTAGGATTTGCCATGGAAACTCGTTCGGTGACTAAGGTTTTCCCCTTAGTTGAGTCATTAGTCCCATGGCACTAATTCCTTAGTGACTAAGTTTCCCCCTCCTGTGGCTGTGTGTTCCCATGAGACTACTCTCAGTGGCCAAGTTTTCGAGTTATTCCAACATAAAGAGGTTATTTTACTAGGTTTTGCCATGAGACTAGTCCATTGACTAAGGTTTTCCCATCCGATGACTCATTTTTCCCATGACACTAATTCCTTAGTGACTAAGTTTTCCCCTCACGTGACTGAGTTTTCCCGTGAGACTAGTCAAGGTGATGAGGTTCTCGATATTTTCCCACGCAAAGAGGTTATTTTACAAGTATTTTCCATTGAAACTCGTCCGGTGAGTAAAATTTTCCCATACGGTGACTCAGTTTTTCCATGACACGAATTCCTTTGTGAAAAGGTTTTCCCCTCCAGCGACTGAGTTTTCCGATGAGACTACTCACAGTGACAAGGTTTTCTAGTTTTTCCCACACAAAGATGTTACTTTACTAGGATTTGCCATGGAAACTCGTTCGGTGACTAAGGTTTTCCCATTAGTTGACTCATTAGTCCCATGGCACTAATTCCTTAGTGACTAAGTTTCCCCCTCTTGTGGCTGAGTTTTCCCATGAGACTACTCACAGTGGCCAGGTTTTCGAGTTATTCCAACACAAAGAGGTTAATTTACTAGGTTTTGCCATTGAAACTAGTCCATTGACTAAGGTTTTCCCATCTGGTGACTCATTTTACCCATGACACTAATTCCTTAGTGACTAAGCTTTCCCCTCACGTGACTGAGTTTTCCCGTGAGACTAGTCAAGGTGATGAGGTTCTCGAGTTTTTCCCACCCAAAGAGGTTATTTTACAAGTATTTTCCATTGAAACTCGTCCGATGAGTAAAATTTTCCCAAACGGTGACTTCGTTTTTTCCATGACACGAATTCCTTTGTGACTAAGTTTTCCCCTCCCGCGACTGAGTTTTCCGATGAGACTACTCACAGTGACAAGGTTTTCGAGTGTTTCCCACACAAAGATGTTACTTTACTAGGATTTGCCATGGAAACTCGTTCGGTGACTAAGGTTTTCCCATTAGTTGACTCATTAGTCCCATGGCACTAATTCCTTAGTGACTAAGTTTCCCCCTCTTGTGGCTGAGTTTTCCCATGAGACTACTCACAGTGGCCAGGTTTTCGAGTTATTCCAACACAAAGAGGTTAATTTACTAGGTTTTGCCATTGAAACTAGTCCATTGACTAAGGTTTTCCCATCCGGTGACTCATTTTACCCATGAAACTAATTCCTTAGTGACTAAGCTTTCCCCTCACGTAACTGAGTTTTCCCGTGAGACTAGTCAAGGTGATGAGGTTCTCGAGTTTTTCCCACCCAAAGAGGTTATTTTACAAGTATTTTCCATTGAAACTCGTCCGGTGAGTAAAATTTTCCCAAACGGTGTCTTCGTTTTTTCCATGACACGAATTCCTTTGTGACTAAGTTTTCCCCTCCCGCGACTGAGTTTTCCGATGAGACTACTCACAGTGACAAGGTTTTCGAGTTTTTCCCACACAAAGATGTTACTTTACTAGGATTTGCCATGGAAACTCGTTCGGTGACTAAGGTTTTCCCATTAGTTGACTCATTAGTCCCATGGCACTAATTCCTTAGTGACTAAGTTTCCCCCTCTTGTGGCTGAGTTTTCCCATGAGACTACTCACAGTGGCCAGGTTTTCGAGTTATTCCAACACAAAGAGGTTAATTTACTAGGTTTTGCCATTGAAACTAGTCCATTGACTAAGGTTTTCCCATCCGGTGACTCATTTTACCCATGACACTAATTCCTTAGTGACTAAGTTTTCCCCTCACGTGACTGAGTTTTCCCGTGAGACTAGTCAAGGTGATGAGGTTCTCGAGTTTTTCCCACCAAAGAGGTTATTTTACATGTATTTTCCATTGAAACTCGTCCGTTGAGTAAAATTTTCCCAAACGGTGACTCAGTTTTTCCATGACACGATTTCCTTTGTGACTATGTTTTCCACTCCCGCGACTGAGTTTTTCGATGAGAGTACTCACAGTGACAAGGTTTTCGAGTTTTTCCCACACAAAGATGTTACTTTACTAGGATTTGCCATGGAAACTCGTTCGTTGACTAAGGTTTTCCCATTAGTTGACTCATTAGTCCCATGGCACTAATTCCTTAGTGACTAAGTTTCCCCCTCCTGTAGCTGAGTTTTCCCATGAGACTACTCACAGTGGTCAGGTTTTCGAGTTATTCCAACACAAAGAGGTTATTTTACTAGGTTTTGCCATTGAAACTAGTCCATTGACTAAGGTTTTCCCATCCGGTGACTCATTTTTCCCATGACACTAATTCCTTAGTGACTAAGTTTTCCCCTCACGTGACTGAGTTTTCCCGTGAGACTAGTCAAGGTGATGAGGTTCTCGAGTTTTACCCACACAAAGAGGTTATTTTACAAGTATTTTCCATTGAAACTCGTCCGGTGAGTAAAATTTTCCCATCCGGTGACTCATTTTTTCCATGACACGAATTCCTTTGTGACTAAGTTTTCCCCTCCAGCGACTGAGTTTTCCGATGAGACTACTCACAGTGACAAGGTTTTCGAGTTTTTCCCACACAAAGATGTTACTTTACTAGGATTTGCCATGGAAACTCGTTCGGTGACTAAGGTTTTCCCATTAGTTGACTCATTAGTCCCATGGCACTAATTCCTTAGTGACTAAGTTTCCCCCTTTTGTGGCTGAGTTTTCCCATGAGACTACTCACAGTGGCCAGGTTTTCGAGTTATTCCAACACAAAGAGGTTAATTTACTAGGTTTATGCCATTGAAACTAGTCCATTGACTAAGGTTTTCCCTTCCGGTGACTCATTTTACCCATGACACTAATTCCTTAGTGACTAAGTGTTCCCCTCACGTGACTGAGTTTTCCCGTGAGACTAGTCAAGGTGATGAGGTTCTCGATATTTTCCCACCCAAAGAGGTTATTTTACAAGTATTTTCCATTGAAACTCGTCCGGTGAGTAAAACTTTCCCATACGGTGACTCAGTTTTTCCATGACACGAATTCCTTTGTGACTAAGTTTTCCTCTCTAGCGATTGAGTTTTCCGTTGAGAGTATTCTCAGTGACAAGGTTTTCTAGTTTTTCCCACACAAAGATGTTAGTTTACTAGGATTTGCCATGGAAACTCGTTCGGTGACTAAGGTTTTCTCCTTAGGTGAGTCATTAGTCCCATGACACTAATTCCTTAGTGACTAAGTTTTCCCCTCACGTGACTGAGTTTTCCCGTGAGTCTAGTCAAGGTGATGAGGTTCTCGAGTTTTTCCCACCCAAAGAGGTTATTTTACAAGTATTTTCCATTGAAACTCGTCCGGTGAGTAAATTTTTTTCATACGGTGACTCAGTTTTTCCATGACACGAATTCCTTTGTGACGAAGTTTTCCCCTCCAGCGACTGAGTTTTCCGATGAGAGTACTCACAGTGACAAGGTTTTCTAGTTTTTCCCACCCAAAGATGTTACTTTACTAGGATTTGCCATGGAAACTCGTTCGGTGACTAAGGTTTTCCCCTTAGTTGAGTCATTAGTCCCATGGCACTAATTCCTTAGTGACTAAGTTTCCCCCTCCTGTGGCTGTGTTTTCCCATGAGACTAGTCACAGTGGCCAGGTTTTCGAGTTATTCCAACACAAAGAGGTTAATTTACTAGGTTTTGCCATTGAAACTAGTCCATTGACTAAGGTTTTCCCATCCGGTGACTCATTTTACCCATGACACTAATTCCTTAGTGACTAAGTTTTCCCCTCACGTGACTGAGTTTTCCCGTTAGACTAGTCAAGGTGATGAGGTTCTCGAGTTTTTCCCACCCAAAGAGGTTATTTTACAAGTATTTTCCATTGAAACTCGTCGGGTGAGTAAAATTTTCCCAAACGGTGACTCAGTTTTTCCATGACACGAATTCCTTTGTGACTATGTTTTCCCCTCCCGCGACTGAGTTTTCCGATGAGACTACTCACAGTGACAAGGTTTTCGAGTTTTTCCCACACAAAGATGTTACTTTACTAGGATTTGCCATGGAAACTCGTTCGGTGACTAAGGTTTTCCCATTAGTTGACTCATTAGTCCCATGGCACTAATTCCTTAGTGACTAAGTTTCCCCCTCCTATGGCTGAGGTTTCCCATGAGACTACTCACAGTGGTCAGGTTTTCGAGTTATTCCAACACAAAGAGGTTATTTTACTAGGTTTTGCCATTGAAACTAGTCCATTGACTAAGGTTTTCCCATCCGGTGACTCATTTTTCCCATGACACTAATTCCTTAGTGACTAAGTTTTCCCCTCACGTGACTGAGTTTTCCCGTGAGACTAGTCAAGGTGATGAGGTTCTCGAATTTTACCCACACAAAGAGGTTATTTTACAAGTATTTTCCATTGAAACTCGTCCGGTGAGTAAAATTTTCCATCCGGTGACTCATTTTTTCCATGACACGAATTCCTTTGTGGACAGGGCGAGCGCCCCACGATAGTAAGAGGGCGACCAACATTAGTAAAGGGCGGCCCAGAATGGCGACCAAGGGGCTTATTTGTTATACATAGGATATTGGGCCTGATCTTTGAGGCCCATAGGCTTAGTCTGAATTAAATGTAATTTATGGCCTTCCTCCCTATAAATAGCCAAGGGAGACTCATGTAAAGGGGACCTGAATTCTCTTATTCTAATAACACTTCTTCCCTCTATGCTCTCTTAATTCGAGAACATTTGGCGCCGTCTGTGGGAAAAGGTAAAAATTTTCCCACCCACGAAAAAGCTTTCGTGTTCTACCGCCTGAGTTAGGGGGATTTTAAAAAAAGAAAGAAAAAGAAACCTAAATCTCACCAGCCGCCGCCACTACACCCTAGTCCTCTTCCTCTCACAAACAGCCGCCCTCATCTCCCTCTCCCCTGAGCGCTGCCACCACCGTGCATCTTCCTCTCTGAGCCCTAAATCCTCTTCTTCCTTTCGTCGATTTGACCCGTCGATGGACCTGCAACCATCACTGATGTCGTTGCGAACCACCAGTCCACATCCGCTGTTCTTCTCTCTTCGTCTCGCGCCGCCACCGCTGCTTCCTCACCGTACCCCCACGTCACCAAAAGAGAAAAGGGAGAAAGGAACCGTGGAGCGAAGAAGAGGAGAAGAGAACCAATGGCGAGGGAGCGGTGGCGGACAGTTTTGATTCAAATCGGAAATTGGAGCAAGGAAACCTCGGCGTGGCACCAAAGGCACGCAGTGCGACACCCTCGCCGGCATTAACCAAGGCTTCCTCTTGGTCGCCCCTTCACTTCACGGGCCATCCAATGGATGACGACCGCCATGCCTCCACTCCTATTTTGGATCTTTTCTTCTCTTTTATTGTTGTTCCCTTTGAATTTTTTCACTGTGAAACTGATATTATCATCTCCCTGTTAATGTATGTTTCGGAACAGAAATGAACATGATGGATTGAGAAGGAGTGGGTAAATCAGAACCGCATGAAGACGCTGCTTGTCGGAACGCTGTAACATCAGAATGTCGCCACCGAGCTCGCGACCCTCAACAGCATTCAATCTAAACTAGAATAGACGCGCAGAAAAGGCAAAGAGGCTGGATTTGGTTCAGTAGACTCTCTAAAACAGGGCAGTGCCTTTTCCCTTTTCCTAATTAAATGTGCTTAATATTACATGATGATTGCCCAACATGTTGTGAAGATTGTTTCACGATCTCTGGAATTGTGATTTTTACTCGAAAATGCTAGAATGTTTGTCTCCTGCTATGAATACAGTTGTTGAATGAGGATTTGTACATGGTTTTCATTAGCTTGATTATGTTAGTTTCTGATGTGGCTGCCGGTTGATGATTTTAGTAAGCTATGCAAGAATGTATTTTGCTATACTGTTTTGGGGTTTGGTGTATATTAGAACGTGAGAAGAAGCATGACAATCATTTTAGCAAATCTTGGTTCCAAAGGTTGTACAAAAATTGTGTTTAATGGGAGTTACTCGGTGTAACATGAATATAATTTTGTGTATTTTTTAATTCTATGCAAATTCATCTCTACTTCTATCGCAATTTGGCCTTTTCAAACTGTCTGTGTATGTTTGCCTTTTAACTGCTTTGATTAAAAGGTTTGGTTGGTTTTTTCCATGAAGTTGTTATGTGAACTGTCATTTTGTCTTAGTTTGGAACAGAAAACTTTAAAATTCGCCTCTTACGTGTTTGATAAAATGCTTAAATGAAACTTGGTATGTTTGTGGTCATGTGTTTGACTATATATGGTGTTGTCTTGCCTTAGGTAGTTAGTTCCAAGGAAATGGACTGAAACTTTAATGCTTTTCACAGTGTTGTAATAAAAACGTGATGCCCAGTAGCTGGATTAGTGTATAATAATTTTATTTTCTTTGTCTGAAAGCATAGGTTAAGTTGTAAACTGAAGCATGCAATTTGAAGTTAATTATAAGGCGAGTTTCTTCTTCAAAATAATGATATGCTACCTAGAGACCTATCTTTCTCTGTCAGTTTCTTTATAATTAGTGGTTCTTGTGGACTTAACTAATCTTTGTGATTTGCATATGAGAGCATGGCTTACAATTTTGATTAAATGGAGTGCATGAATGGTTTACCTGGAACTTAGAAATTATTCTTGGTTTCTTTATTTTGTGAATTAGTATCACCATGTTTATCACTTTGTTGCGTTTGCCATGTTGGCCAAGGACTTATTAATATCTTTCTTGTTGCTTCGGCTAGTCATATTGGTCTCAGTTTTTATATCCTCTACTTGTCATTCCTTATTCAGCTAAGATATCTTAATTTTGTATTTACGATTCTTTAATAATATTCAGCTGTCAATTTAAACTGCTATAGCTAGAGCAAATTGTTTTGTGCTCCTAATTTTGTTTGTATCCTCAAGTATTCAGTTTGTGAAAATAGAGTTCATTTTTATTTACATTGAACGAGTTTGCTGAAGTGTAGACTAGAGGTACGGGGGTAGCTCTTGTTCTTTTAGAAGTATTATCTCTAATTTTGTTCATGAGTACCTATGGAAAAGAAAGTAAACAATCTTAGTTGTTGAGTATTCATTTATTCCCATAATTTGTGAGCATGAATTCTGGAAAAGTATACTAGCATGGCAGGTAATCTGAGAATGCTTATGAATCAGTTCTGAATTTCTATCAATCTCTGTTAAATCATTTTTGTTACATAATATACCTTTGCTGTTTGAAGAATTTTCAATAAATACCTCTACGTGATCAATTTTGTTGTACTTCTTTTGTAAATGCATGAGTTAAAGCTGTACATTACGCGATGAAGAGATCATTCTGAAATGAAATTGAGGATTTAAATTTAAAACTCAGTGCAGTATATGTTGTTGAGGCTGAATTGTTTTGGTGATCCCTTGTTTTCAATGAGTTTTAGTATTTAATTAAGTTTCCAAATAGTTGGAGAAAAAGGGTCCCATGGTGATTTACGTAGGCCACTTGAAGCTAGATCAATTTGACTGTCATGTTTACATTTGTTAATATTGTATTCTACTTGTTCGAAGCTTTATATCATTTTCGTTTATCATGTGCATTTTCGTCGGTGTACTATATGTTGTGATTGACAATATTAAACACCATTGGCATGTCCGTTACAAGAATATCATACATGTGTAGTATTTCTTTCAAAAGAAAGGGAACAGTCCATAGGGACTCTAATTCTGATTTAATCAACCTTGTTATTCAAATTTCATATTTGATTTAATTGATTATAATATCCTTGGCACATGTCAGATTTAATTGATTTTGCTATCTTACCTTCAATTATAGCTTATTTGCTTAGTCAGTCATGGTATTAGGGTTTCTTCATAACTGTTTAATTTCTGGATTTCCTATTTCAAATAAGGGCAGCGTTTTTAAGGTTTTAATGTGATTAAGCTAGTTGGAAAAGTGATTCTGGAAAATCAAATAAGTCAGTTGTTGACGAAAATGAATTATATGGATAAGTTAGAGAATTTTAAGAATAATTTGAATATTAGTATGAATTTAGAAACTACGATTTCATGTCAGATTCACAATTCAATGTGAATGGTATTGCTGTTTGCTATTTTTCTGAGCCTGAAATAGCCTTATTCTGCTTTGTTTAATTAATTTTGAGTATAGATAATATTCCTTATATGCATGAGTAGTAGTATGATTAGTCGAGATTGTAACTTATTTAAAATATTTTGTAAACTTCAGGATATTACAAAATTGATTCTTAAGCCTAATTGCATAATGTGCTGATAGTGGTTACTATGCAGGAGTATGTTCATAGAGTTTTGAGTATATACATTGCATTATTATGAATATGTCAATGGATATGTATATTTTGTTTTTAACTAACAATTTGAGGCAAGTTAAGCATAGGAAAAGCAATAATTTTCTTCAGAACAAAGGGCATCTCGAAACCCCAAGCAACAATGTAAAAGAGCTTCTGCAGAATGCTTATCCAGAACTGAGAGAACACAGCAAATAATCTTCTGATTTAATGATGTCTTCCTGGCAAACAGCCAAATGGGAGCTCCTCTTGCAAGTGACCGCCCTTTGTTTGTAAAATATTCCATGGTAGCATCGGGTGGCTGTTTGGTATAGGGCGAGGTTTTGGTTTAGGGGGATGATGGCGTTGGTGTTTTGGTTGAAAGGAGGTGTTGTTTTAGGATGAAGTTTTTGTTTGGGAGATGAGGGCGTTTGAGTATGGGTGGAAGGGTGATCTAATGGAGGCTGCCATGGAATTTGTATGTAACTTTTCTTGTTGTTTTTGGGCGGTCCTGTTTTATGTTTCTTTCAGGCACGGTGGGGATAAGAAGTACACCCACGCAATTCCTGGGCCAAGGCGCCTGGAGAAATTATCAGTTACAAGGATTCCAAAGAACGCTCTGAATCTAGAGCATTATTACAGTTAATTATGTATTCTGTTGGCGCCCTTGTGTTGGCGGCCAAGCTCTGAACTAATAGTTATTTCATTCCGGTGATTTCATTCCACTCAATAAAGGTAGCATATTCAGTCTATGAAAAGGTCACAAATTGGGCCTTAAGATGGTCCAGCCAAAAACCCAAACTTTTCTTTTGCAGGTACAAAGCAAGGGCGCGGAGGACTTCCCTAATAGTCTTAAGGACTCCAGAGGGTAAGGTCTGACGAGGCGACCCTTGTAATAAAATTCGGCCGCCCCATATGTCAATACAATGCAAATCGGCGCTAATATGGGATCGCCCGAATAAGCAGGTCAGAAATCCAAGGCCCAGTGGCGGTCTAAATCCCAAGGCCATAAAATGGTCTAAATCTCAAGGCCCAGTAGTGGTCTAAATTCCAAGGCCCAGTGGCGGTCTAAATCCCAAGGTCCATAGAGGGTCTAAATTCCATTTACAGATTAAGTGGTCCAGTAGTGACAAAATAAATTTCTTTGCCGCTTCCAAGATGCCAAGGGGGAAATTGTACTCTCTAGCCTGGCGCATTGTCCCGTTTTCCAGGCGGGAAGGCGCGGTGCGTGAACGGTGGTTCTCTTGGAACGGTGGGGCGCGACCCTTGTGCGATACGGCAAAGAAAGCCCAGCCTTGATCGAAGAAGATCGAGCACGTCTATTGAGCCAAGCCTCGGGCAACCCCAGTGGCCACTGGGATCTGAGCAAAAGTCTCACTGAGCAGAAGCCTCGCCAAGCGAGCAAAAGCCTTGATCGAATTAAATCAAGCCAAAGTCTCATCGGAATAAGGTCGAGCGAAAGCCCCGCCTTGAGCGGGCCAAAGCCTCATAACAGACAACTAGCACAAACACAGGGCGTGCGGGTCATCACGTGACTCATAAAATTTCTAGTCTCTGGCCGCCCTAGCTGCGTAAGATCGAGCACCCCCAAGCCTCGTTAGAAGAGCCATGCGAGTACGACTCGTTACGCGAGCGGAAACCATGCGTGCAACAAAGGTCCAATGGCGGCCTACAGTATCACTTTTACCATGGCCTAGAAGCGCCCTCAAACTTTATTTCTTTGAAAACAATGGCTTGCAGAAGCGCCCTCAAAATTATTTCTTTCAAAACAATGCCCCAGTGGCGATTTCAAACTTTATTTCTTTCAAAACAGTGGCCTAGACGCGCCCTCAATCTTCATTCAAAATAGCGGCCTAGAGGCGCCCTTAAACTTTATTTCTTTAAAGATAATGGCCCAGAGACGCCATCAAACTTGGTTTCTTCAAAACAATGATCCGAGGCAAAAAATTATTTCAAAATGGTCCACTGGCGACCCAAAAGTTATTTCTTTCAGAATAATGCCCCTGTGGCGACTTCAAAAATTATTTCTTTCAAAATGGTCTAGTGGCGACCCAAAAGTTATTTCTTTCAGAATAATGCCTCTGTGGCGACCTAGAAAATTATTTCTTTCAAAATGGTCCAGTAGCGACTTGAAGAACTAATGACTGTGTTTGCAGGTGAGAAATATAGAAAACAGGTAACAGGATGAGGAAAGCATGAGGCACAGCTGGGCGAGTAACCCCAGCCCAACTTGGCGAGTGATCCTCCATTATACTTACACTTTCAAGATTGGCGATCAAGTTGCAGTATGTCGAGCTGTTTCATACTTCCGAGACTTGTGGGCTGGCACCAACTCTTGTAGGGCGAGCGACTTCTTCCTGGCGGCTCCATTTGACATGATGATCACTTCATTCCACACTAGGCGTGTCGACCCCACCCAGCGTCACATTCACTCACATTTTCATGCTAGGATTGGCGACATATTGACTCTCCGCGCCCAGGCCTTAGGCGACTCATTTCTCTATAGAATGTTGTACTCTTTTTCCTTCACTAGGTTTTTATCCCACAGGGTTTTTCCTAGGAAGGTTTTAACGAGGCACGTTCTATAGGGATGACCGCCCAAAGGAAGCGTCGGTTGGAATTACATGGCGAGTACTCTTTGAAGACACACTTCATCTTCGTGCCTCAGACTTGGTGTCTTGTGGGCTGGGCGAGTGCCTTCCCCCCCGGTGGCGAGCCATGAAGACTTATGAAGACACTTCGCTTTAATACTTCAAGCTCGATGTCTTGTGGGCTTGTGGACAGGGCGAGCGCCCCACGATAGTAAGAGGGCGACCAACATTAGTAAAGGGCGGCCCAGAATGGCGACCAAGGGGCTTATTTGTTATACATAGGATATTGGGCCTGATCTTTGAGGCCCATAGGCTTAGTCTGAATTAAATGTAATTTATGGCCTTCCTCCCTATAAATAGCCAAGGGAGACTCATGTAAAGGGGACCTGAATTCTCTTATTCTAATAACACTTCTTCCCTCTATGCTCTCTTAATTCGAGAACACTTTGTGACTAAGTTTTCCCCTCCAGCGACTGAGTTTTCCGATGAGACTACTCACAGTGACAAGGTTTTCGAGTTTTTCCCACACAAAGATGTTACTTTACTAGGATTTGCCATGGAAACTCGTTCGGTGACTAAGGTTTTCCCATTAGTTGACTCATTAGTCCCATGGCACTAATTCCTTAGTGACTAAGTTTCCCCCTCTTGTGGCTGAGTTTTCCCATGAGACTACTCACAGTGGCAAGGTTTTCGAGTTA
This sequence comes from Acmispon strigosus, assembly GCA_030819835.1. NCBI lineage: Eukaryota > Viridiplantae > Streptophyta > Magnoliopsida > Fabales > Fabaceae > Acmispon > Acmispon strigosus. The sequence continues at coordinate 68,118,836 of JAUAMA010000002.1, read as the reverse complement.
TTCCAACACAAAGAGGTTAATTTACTAGGTTTATGCCATTGAAACTAGTCCATTGACTAAGGTTTTCCCATACGGTGACTCATTTTACCCATGACACTAATTCCTTAGTGACTAAGTGTTCCCCTCACGTGACTGAGTTTTCACGTGAGACTAGTCAAGGTGATGAGGTTCTCGATATTTTCCCACCCAAAGAGGTTATTTTACAAATATTTTCCATTGAAACTCGTCCGGTGAGTAAAAATTTCCCATACGGTGACTCAGTTTTTCCATGACACGAATTCCTTTGTGACTAAGTTTTCCCCTCTAGCGACTGAGTTTTCCGTTCAGACTAATCTCAGTGACAAGGTTTTCTAGTTTTTCCCACACAAAGATGTTACTTTACTAGGATTTGCCATGGAATCTGGTTCGGTGACTAAGGTTTTCCCCTTAGTTGAGTCATTAGTCCCATGGCACTAATTCCTTAGTGACTAAGTTTTCCCCTCACGTGACTGAGTTAACCCGTGAGTCTAGTCAAGGTGATGAGGTTCTCGAGTTTTTCCCACCCAAAGAGGTTATTTTACAAGTATTTTCCATTGAAACTCGTCTGGTGAGTAAAAATTTCCCATACGGTGACTCAGTTTTTCCATGACACGAATTCCTTTGTGACTAAGTTTTCCCCTCCAGCGACTGAGTTTTCCGATGAGAGTACTCACAGTGACAAGGTTTTCTAGTTTTTCGCACACAAAGATGTTATTTCGCTAGCATTTGCCACGGAAACTCGTTCGGTGACTAAGGTTTTCCCCATAGTTGAGTCATTAGTCCCATGGCACTAATTTCTTAGTGACTAAGTTTCCCCCTCCTGTGGCTGTGTTTTCCCATGAGACTAGTCACAGTGGCCAGGTTTTAGAGTTATTCCAACACAAAGAGGTTATTTTACTAGGTTTTGCCATTGAAACTAGTCCATTAACTAAGGTTTTCACATCCGGTGACTCATTTTTCCCATGACACTAATTTCTTAGTGACTAAGTTTTCCCCTCACGTGACTGAGTTTTCCCGTGAGACTAGTCAAGGTGATGAGGTTCTCGAGTTTTTCCCACACAAAGAGGTTATTTTACAAGTATTTTCCATTGAAACTCGTCCGGTGAGTAAAATTTTCCCAAACGGTGACTTCGTTTTTTCCATGACACGAATTCCTTTGTGACTAAGTTTTCCCCTCCCGCGACTGAGTTTTCCGATGAGACTACTCACAATGACAAGGTTTTCGAGTTTTTCCCACACAAAGATGTTACTTTACTAGGATTTGCCATGGAAACTCGTTCGGTGACTAAGGTTTTCCCATTAGTTGACTCATTAGTCCCATGACACTAATTCCTTAGTGACTAAGTTTCCCCCTCCTGTGGCTGTGTTTTCCCATGAGACTAGTCACAGTGGCCAGGTTTTAGAGTTATTCCAACACAAAGAGGTTATTTTACTAGGTTTTGCCATTGAAACTAGTCCATTGACTAAGGTTTTCCCATCCGGTGACTCATTTTTCCCATGACACTAATTCCTTAGTGACTAAGTTTTCCCCTCACGTGACTGAGTTTTCCCGTGAGACTAGTCAAGGTGACGAGGTTCTCGAGTTTTACCCACACAAAGAGGTTATTTTACAAGTATTTTCCATTGAAACTCGTCCGGTGAGTAAAATTTTCCCAAACGGTGACTTCGTTTTTTCCATGACACGAATTCCTTTGTGACTAAGTTTTCCCTCCCGCGACTGAGTTTTCCGATGAGACTACTCACAGTGACAAGGTTTTCGAGTTTTTCCCACACAAAGATGTTACTTTACTAGGATTTGCCATGGAAACTCGTTCGGTGACTAAGGTTTTCCCATTAGTTGACTCATTAGTCCCATGGCACTAATTCCTTAGTGACTAAGTTTCCCCCTCTTGTGGCTGAGTTTTCCCATGAGACTACTCACAGTGGCAAGGTTTTCGAGTTATTCCAACACAAAGAGGTTAATTTACTAGGTTTATGCCATTGAAACTAGTCCATTGACTAAGGTTTTCCCATCCGGTGACTCATTTTACCCATGACACTAATTCCTTAGTGACTAAGTGTTCCCCTCACGTGACTGAGTTTTCCCGTGAGACTAGTCAAGGTGATGAGGTTCTCGATATTTTCCCACCCAAAGAGGTTATTTTACAAATATTTTCCATTGAAACTCGTCCGGTGAGTAAAAATTTCCCATACGGTGACTCGTTTTTTCCATGACACGAATTCCTTTGTGACTAAGTTTTCCCCTCCCGCGACTGAGTTTTCCGTTGAGACTACTCTCAGTGACAAGGTTTTCTAGTTTTTCCCACACAAATATGTTACTTTACTAGGATTTGCCATGGAATCTGGTTCGGTGACTAAGGTTTTCCCCTTAGTTGAGTCATTAGTCCCATGGCACTAATTCCTTAGTGACTAAGTTTTCCCCTCACGTGACTGAGTTAACCCGTGAGTCTAGTCAAGGTGATGAGGTTCTCGAGTTTTTCCCACCCAAAGAGGTTATTTTACAAGTATTTTATATTGAAACTCGTCCGGTGAGTAAAATTTTCCCATACGGTGACTCAGTTTTTCCATGACACGAATTCCTTTGTGAAAAAGTTTTCCCCTCCAGCGACTGAGTTTTCCGATGAGACTACTCACAGTGACAAGTTTTCTAGTTTTTCGCACACAAAGATGTTATTTCGCTAGCATTTGCCACGGAAACTCGTTCGGTGACTAAGGTTTTCCCCATAGTTGAGTCATTAGTCCCATGGCACTAATTCCTTAGTGACTAAGTTTCCCCCTCCTGTGGCTGTGTTTTCCCATGAGACTAGTCACAGTGGCCAGGTTTTAGAGTTATTCCAATACAAAGAGGTTATTTTACTAGGTTTTGCCATTGAAACTAGTCCATTAACTAAGGTTTTCACATCCGGTGACTCATTTTTCCCATGACACTAATTTCTTAGTGACTAAGTTTTCCCCTCACGTGACTGAGTTTTCCCGTGAGACTAGTCAAGGTGATGAGGTTCTCGAGTTTTTCCCACACAAAGAGGTTATTTTACAAGTATTTTCCATTGAAACTCGTCCGGTGAGTAAAATTTTCCCAAACGGTGACTTCGTTTTTTCCATGACACGAATTCCTTTGTGACTAAGTTTTCCCCTCCCGCGACTGAGTTTTCGGATGAGACTACTCACACTGACAAGGTTTTCGAGTTTTTCCCACACAAAGATGTTACTTTACTAGGATTTGCCATGGAAACTCGTTCGGTGACTAAGGTTTTCCCATTAGTTGACTCATTAGTCCCATGGCACTAATTCCTTAGTGACTAAGTTTCCCCCTCTTGTGGCTGAGTTTTCCCATGAGACTACTCACAGTGGCCAGGTTTTCGAGTTATTCCAACACAAAGAGGTTAATTTACTAGGTTTTGCCATTGAAACTAGTCCATTGACTAAGGTTTTCCCATCCGGTGACTCATTATACCCATGATACTAATTCCTTAGTGACTAAGTTTTCCCCTCACGTGACTGAGTTTTCCCGTGAGACTAGTCAAGGTGATGAGGTTCTCGAGTTTTTCCCACCCAAAGAGGTTATTTTACAAGTATTTTCCATTGAAACTCGTCCGGTGAGTAAAATTTTCCCAAACGGTGACTCAGTTTTTCCATGACACGAATTCCTTTGTGACTATGTTTTCCCCTCCCGCGACTGAGTTTTCCGATGAGACTACTCACAGTGACAAGGTTTTCGAGTTTTTCCCACACAAAGATGTTACTTTACTAGGATTTGCCATGGAAACTCGTTCGGTGACTAAGGTTTTCCCATTAGTTGACTCATTAGTCCCATGGCACTAATTCCTTAGTGACTAAGTTTCCCCCTCCTATGGCTGAGGTTTCCCATGAGACTACTCACAGTGGTCAGGTTTTCGAGTTATTCCAACACAAAGAGGTTATTTTACTAGGTTTTTCCATTGAAACTAGTCCATTGACTAAGGTTTTCCCATCCGGTGACTCATTTTTCCCATGACACTAATTCCTTAGTGACTAAGTTTTCCCCTCACGTGACTGAGTTTTCCCGTGAGACTAGTTTAGGTGATGAGGTTCTCGAATTTTACCCACACAAAGAGGTTATTTTACAAGTATTTTCCATTGAAACTCGTCCGGTGAGTAAAATTTTCCCATCCGTTGACTCATTTTTTCCATGACACGAATTCCTTTGTGACTAAGTTTTCCCCTCCAGCGACTGAGTTTTCCGATGAGACTACTCACAGTGACAAGGTTTTCGAGTTTTTCCCACACAAAGATGTTACTTTACTAGGATTTGCCATGGAAACTCGTTCGGTGACTAAGGTTTTCCCATTAGTTGACTCATTAGTCCCATGGCACTAATTCCTTAGTGACTAAGTTTCCCTCTCTTGTGGCTGAGTTTTCCCATGAGACTACTCACAGTGGCCAGGTTTTCGAGTTATTCCAACACAAAGAGGTTAATTTACTAGGTTTTGCCATTGAAACTAGTCCATTGACTAAGGTTTTCCCATCCGGTGACTCATTTTACCCATGATACTAATTCCTTAGTGACTAAGTTTTCCCCTCACGTGACTGAGTTTTCCCGTGAGACTAGTCAAGGTGATGAGGTTCTCGAGTTTTTCCCACCCAAAGAGGTTATTTTACAAGTATTTTCCATTGAAACTCGTCCGGTGAGTAAAATTTTCCCAAACGATGACTCAGTTTTTCCATGACACGAATTCCTTTGTGACTATGTTTTCCCCTCCCGCGACTGAGTTTTCCGATGAGACTACTAACAGTGACAAGGTTTTCGAGTTTTTCCCACACAAAGATGTTACTTTACTAGGATTTGCCACGGAAACTCGTTCGGTGACTAAGGTTTTCCCATTAGTTGACTCATTAGTCCCATGGCACTAATTCCTTAGTGACTAAGTTTCCCCCTCCTATGGCTGAGGTTTCCCATGAGACTACTCACAGTGGTCAGGTTTTCGAGTTATTCCAACACAAAGAGGTTATTTTACTAGGTTTTTCCATTGAAACTAGTCCATTGACTAAGGTTTTCCCATCCGATGACTCATTTTTCCCATGACACTAATTCCTTAGTGACTAAGTTTTCCCCTCACGTGACTGAGTTTTCCCGTGAGACTAGTCAAGGTGATGAGGTTCTCGAATTTTACCCACACAAAGAGGTTATTTTACAAGTATTTTCCATTGAAACTCGTCCGGTGAGTAAAATTTTCCCATCCGGTGACTCATTTTTTCCATGACACGAATTCCTTTGTGACTAAGTTTTCCCCTCCAGCGACTAAGTTTTCCGATGAGACTACTCACAGTGACAAGGTTTTCGAGTTTTTCCCACACAAAGATGTTACTTTACTAGGATTTGCCATGGAAACTCGTTCGGTGACTAAGGTTTTCCCATTAGTTGACTCATTAGTCCCATGGCACTAATTCCTTAGTGACTAAGTTTCCCCCTCTTGTGGCTGAGTTTTCCCATGAGACTACTCACAGTGGCAAGGTTTTCGAGTTATTCCAACACAAAGAGGTTAATTTACTAGGTTTATGCCATTGAAACTAGTCCATTGACTAAGGTTTTCCCATCCGGTGACTCATTTTACCCATGACACTAATTCCTTAGTGACTAAGTGTTCCTCACGTGACTGAGTTTTCCCGTGAGACTAGTCAAGGTGATGAGGTTCTCGATATTTTCCCACCCAAAGAGGTTATTTTACAAATATTTTCCATTGAAACTCGTCCGGTGAGTAAAAATTTCCCATACGGTGACTCAGTTTTTCCATGACACGAATTCCTTTGTGACTAAGTTTTCCCCTCTAGCGACTGAGTTTTCCGTTGAGACTACTCTCAGTGACAAGGTTTTCTAGTTTTTCCCACACAAAGATGTTACTTTACTAGGATTTGCCATGGAATCTGGTTCGGTGACTAAGGTTTTCCCCTTAGTTGAGTCATTAGTCCCATGGCACTAATTCCTTAGTGACTAAGTTTTCCCCTCACGTGACTGAGTTAACCCGTGAGTCTAGTCAAGGTGATGAGGTTCTCGAGTTTTTCCCACCCAAAGAGGTTATTTTACAAGTATTTTATATTGAAACTCGTCCGGTGAGTAAAAATTTCCCATACGGTGACTCAGTTTTTCCATGACACGAATTCCTTTGTGACTAAGTTTTCCCCTCTAGCGACTGAGTTTTCCGTTGAGACTACTCTCAGTGACAAGGTTTTCTAGTTTTTCCCACACAAAGATGTTACTTTACTAGGATTTGCCATGGAATCTGGTTCGGTGACTAAGGTTTTCCCCTTAGTTGAGTCATTAGTCCCATGGCACTAATTCCTTAGTAACTAAGTTTTCCCCTCACGTGACTGTGTTAACCCGTGAGTCTAGTCAAGGTGATGAGGTTCTCGAGTTTTTCCCACCCAAAGAGGTTATTTTACAAGTATTTTCCATTGAAACTCGTCTGGTGAGTAAAAATTTCCCATACGGTGACTCAGTTTTTCCATGACACGAATTCCTTTGTGACTAAGTTTTCCCCTCCAGCGACTGAGTTTTCCGATGAGAGTACTCATAGTGACAAGGTTTTCTAGTTTTTCGCACACAAAGATGTTATTTCGCTAGCATTTGCCACAGAAACTCGTTCGGTGACTAAGGTTTTCCCCATAGTTGAGTCATTAGTCCCATGGCACTAATTCCTTAGTGACTAAGTTTCCCCCTCCTGTGGCTGTGTTTTCCCATGAGACTAGTCACAGTGGCCAGGTTTTAGAGTTATTCCAACACAAAGAGGTTATTTTACTAGGTTTTGCCATTGAAACTAGTCTATTAACTAAGGTTTTCACATCCGGTGACTCATTTTTCCCATGACACTAATTTCTTAGTGACTAAGTTTTCCCCTCACGTGACTGAGTTTTCCCGTGAGACTAGTCAAGGTGATGAGGTTCTCGAGTTTTTCCCACGCAAAGAGGTTATTTTACAAGTATTTTCCATTGAAACTCGTCCGGTGAGTAAAATTTTCCCAAACGGTGACTTCGTTTTTTCCATGACACGAATTCCTTTGTGACTAAGTTTTCCCCTCCCGCGACTGAGTTTTCCGATGAGACTACTCACAGTGACAAGGTTTTCTAGTTTTTCGCACACAAAGATGTTATTTCGCTAGCATTTGCCACGGAAACTTGTTCGGTGACTAAGGTTTTCCCCATAGTTGAGTCATTAGTCCCATGGCACTAATTCCTTAGTGACTAAGTTTCCCCCTCCTGTGGCTGTGTTTTCCCATGAGACTAGTCACAGTGGCCAGGTTTTAGAGTTATTCCAACACAAAGAGGTTATTTTACTAGGTTTTGCCATTGAAACTAGTCCATTAACTAAGGTTTTCCCATCCGGTGACTCATTTTTTCCATGACACGAATTCCTTTGTGTTTAAGTTTTCCCCTCCAGCGACTGAGTTTTCCGATGAGACTACTCACAGTGACAAGGTTTTCGAGTTTTTCCCACACAAAGATGTTACTTTACTAGGATTTGCCATGGAAACTCGTTCGGTGACTAAGGTTTTCCCATTAGTTGACTCATTAGTCCCATGGCACTAATTCCTTAGTGACTAAGTTTCCCCCTCTTGTGGCTGAGTTTTCCCATGACACTACATACAGTGGCCAGGTTTTCGAGTTATTCCAACACAAAGATGTTACTTTACTAGGATTTGCCATGGAAACTCGTTCGGTGACTAAGGTTTTCCCCTTAGTTGAGTCATTAGTCCCATGTCACTAATTCCATAGTGACTAAGTTTCCCACTCCTGTGGATGTGTGTTCCCATGAGACTACTCTCAGTGGCCAAGTTTTCGAGTTATTCCAACATAAAGAGGTTATTTTACTAGGTTTTGCCATGAGACTAGTCCATTGACTAAGGTTTTCCCATCCGGTGACTCATTTTTCCCATGACACTAATTCCTTAGTAACTAAGTTTTCCCCTCACGTGACTGAGTTTTCCCGTGAGACTAGTCAAGGTGATGAGGTTCTCGATATTTTCCCACCCAAAGAGGTTATTTTACATGTATTTTCCATTGAAACTCGTCCGGTGAGTAAAATTTTCCCATACGGTGACTCAGTTTTTCCATGACACGAATTCCTTTGTGACTAAGTTTTCCCCTCCCGCGACTGAGTTTTCCGATGAGACTACTCAAAATGACAAGGTTTTCGAGTTTTTCCCACACAAAGATGTTACTTCACTAGGATTTGCCATGGAAACTCGTTCGGTGAATAAGGTTTTCCCCTTAGTTGAGTCATTTTTCCCATGGCACTAATTCCATAGTGACTAAGTTTCCCACTCCTGTGGATGTGTGTTCCCATGAGACTACTCTCAGTGGCCAAGTTTTCGAGTTATTCCAACATAAAGAGGTTAATTTACTAGGTTTTGCCATTGAAACTAGTCCATTGACTAAGGTTTTCCCATCCGGTGACTCATTTTTCCAATGACACTAATTCCTTAGTGACTAAGTTTCCCCTCACGTGACTGAGTTTTCCCGTGAGACTAGTCAAGGTGATGAGGTTCTCGATATTTTCCCACCCAAAGAGGTTATTTTACAAGTATTTTCCATTGAAACTCGTCCGGTGAGTAAAATTTTCCAATACGGTGACTCAGTTTTTCCATGACACGAATTCCTTTGTGAAAAAGTTTTCCCCTCCAGCGACTGAGTTTTCCGATGAGACTACTCACAGTGACAAGGTTTTCTAGTTTTTCGCACACAAAGATGTTATTTCACTAGCATTTGCCACGGAAACTCGTTCGGTGACTAAGGTTTTCCCCATAGTTGAGTCATTAGTCCCATGGCACTAATTCCTTAGTGACTAAGTTTCCCCCTCCTGTGGCTGTGTTTTCCCATGAGACTAGTCACAGTGGCCAGGTTTTAGAGTTATTCCAACACAAAGAGGTTATTTTACTAGGTTTTGCCATTGAAACTAGTCCATTAACTAAGGTTTTCCCATTCGGTGACTCATTTTTCCCATGACACTAATTCCTTAGTGACTAAGTTTTCCCCTCACGTGACTGAGTTTTCCCGTGAGACTAGTCAAGGTGATGAGGTTCTCGAGTTTTTCCCACCCAAGGAGGTTATTTTACAAGTATTTTCCATTGAAACTCGTCCGGTGAGTAAAATTTTCCCAAACGGTGACTTCGTTTTTTCCATGACACGAATTCCTTTGTGACTAAGTTTTCCCCTCCCGCGACTGAGTTTTCCGATGAGACTACTCACAATGACAAGGTTTTCGAGTTTTTCCCACACAAAGATGTTACTTTACTAGGATTTGCCATGGAAACTCGTTCGGTGACTAAGGTTTTCCCATTAGTTGACTCATTAGTCCCATGGCACTAATTCCTTAGTGACTAAGTTTCTCCCTCCTGTGGCTGAGTTTTCCCATGAGACTACTCACAGTGGTCAGGTTTTCGAGTTATTCCAACACAAAGAGGTTATTTTACTAGGTTTTGCCATTGAAACTAGTCCATTGACTAAGGTTTTCCCATCCGGTGACTCATTTTTCCCATGACACTAATTCCTTAGTGACTAAGTTTTCCCCTCACGTGACTGAGTTTTCCCGTGAGACTAGTCCAGGTGATGAGGTTCTCGAGTTTTACCCACACAAAGAGGTTATTTTACAAGTATTTTCCATTGAAACTCGTCCGGTGAGTAAAATTTTCCCATCCGGTGACTCATTTTTTCCATGACACGAATTCCTTTGTGACTAAGTTTTCCCCTCCAGCGACTGAGTTTTCCGATGAGACTGCTCACAGTGACAAGGTTTTCGAGTTTTTCCCACACAAAGATGTTACTTTACTAGGATTTGCCATGGAAACTCGTTCGGTGACTAAGGTTTTCCCATTAGTTGACTCATTAGTCCCATGGCACTAATTCCTTAGTGACTAAGTTTCCCCCTCTTGTGGCTGAGTTTTCCCATGACACTACTCACAGTGGCCAGGTTTTCGAGTTATTCCAACACAAAGATGTTACTTTACTAGGATTTGCCATGGAAACTCGTTCGGTGACTAAGGTTTTCCCCTTAGTTGAGTCATTAGTCCCATGTCACTAATTCCATAGTGACTAAGTTTCCCACTCCTGTGGATGTGTGTTCCCATGAGACTACTCTCAGTGGCCAAGTTTTCGAGTTATTCCAACATAAAGAGGTTATTTTACTAGGTTTTGCCATGAGACTAGTCCATTGACTAAGGTTTACCCATTTGGTGACTCATTTTTCCCATGACACTAATTCCTTAGTGACTAAGTTTTCCCCTCACGTGACTGAGTTTTCCCGTGAGACTAGTCAAGGTGATGAGGTTCTCGATATTTTCCCACCCAAAGAGGTTATTTTACATGTATTTTCCATTGAAACTCGTCCGGTGAGTAAAATTTTCCCATACGGTGACTCAGTTTTTCCATGACACGAATTCCTTTGTGACTAAGTTTTCCCCTCCCGCGACTGAGTTTTCCGATGAGACTACTCAAAATGACAAGGTTTTCGAGTTTTTCCCACACAAAGATGTTACTTCACTAGGATTTGCCATGGAAACTCGTTCGGTGAATAAGGTTTTCCCCTTAGTTGAGTCATTTTTCCCATGGCACTAATTCCTTAGTGACTAAGTTTCCCCCTCCTGTGGCTGTGTGTTCCCATGAGACTACTGTCAGTGGCCAAGTTTTCGAGTTATTCCAACATAAAGAGGTTATTTTACTAGGTTTTGCCATGAGACTAGTCCATTGACCAAGGTTTTCCCATCCGGTGACTCATTTTTCCAATGACACTAATTCCTTAGTGACTAAGTTTCCCCTCACGTGACTGAGTTTTCCCGTGAGACTAGTCAAGGTGATGAGGTTCTCGATATTTTCCCACCCAAAGAGGTTATTTTACAAGTATTTTCCATTGAAACTCGTCCGGTGAGTAAAATTTTCCAATACGGTGACTCAGTTTTTCCATGACACGAATTCCTTTGTGAAAAAGTTTTCCCCTCCAGCGACTGAGTTTTCCGACGACACTACTCACAGTGACAAGGTTTTCTAGTTTTTCGCACACAAAGATGTTATTTCACTAGCATTTGCCACGGAAACTCGTTCGGTGACTAAGGTTTTCCCCATAGTTGAGTCATTAGTCCCATGGCACTAATTCCTTAGTGACTAAGTTTCCCCCTCCTGTGGCTGTGTTTTCCCATGAGACTAGTCACAGTGGCCAGGTTTTAGAGTTATTCCAACACAAAGAGGTTATTTTACTAGGTTTTGCCATTGAAACTAGTCCATTAACTAAGGTTTTCCCATTCGGTGACTCATTTTTCCCATGACACTAATTCCTTAGTGACTAAGTTTTCCCCTCACGTGACTGAGTTTTCCCGTGAGACTAGTCAAGGTGATGAGGTTCTCGAGTTTTTCCCACCCAAAGAGGTTATTTTACAAGTATTTTCCATTGAAACTCGTCCGGTGAGTAAAATTTTCCCAAACGGTGACTTCGTTTTTTCCATGACACGAATTCCTTTGTGACTAAGTTTTCCCCTCCCGCGACTGAGTTTTCCGATGAGACTACTCACAATGACAAGGTTTTCGAGTTTTGCCCACACAAAGATGTTACTTTACTAGGATTTGCCATGGAAACTCGTTCGGTGACTAAGGTTTTCCCATTAGTTGACTCATTAGTCCCATGGCACTAATTCCTTAGTGACTAAGTTTCCCCCTCTTGTGGCTGAGTTTTCCCATGAGACTACTCACAGTGGCCAGGTTTTCGAGTTATTCCAACACAAAGAGGTTAATTTACTAGGTTTTAGCATTGAAACTAGTCCATTGACTAAGGTTTTCCCATCCGGTGACTCATTTTACCCATGACACTAATTCCTTAGTGACTAAGTTTTCCCCTCACGTGACTGAGTTTTCCCGTGAGACTAGTCAAGGTGATGAGGTTCTCGAGTTTTTCCCACACAAAGAGGTTATTTTACAAGTATTTTCCATTGAAACTCGTCCGGTGAGTAAAATTTTCCCATCCGGTGACTCATTTTTTCCATGACACGAATTCCTTTGTGACTAAGTTTTCCCCTCCAGCGACTGATTTTTCCGATGAGAGTACTCATCGTGACAAAGTTTTCTAGTTTTTCCCACACAAAAATGTTACTTTACTAGGATTTTCCATGGAAACTCGTTCGGTGACCAAGGTTTTCCCATTAGTTGACTCATTAATCCCATGGCACTAATTCCTTAGTGACTAAGTTTCCCCCTCTTGTGGCTGAGTTTTCCCATGAGACTACTCACAGTGGCCAGGTTTTCGAGTTATTCCAACACAAAGAGGTTAATTTTCTAGGTTTTGCTATTGAAACTAGTCCATTGACTAAGGTTTTCCCATCCGGTGACTCATTTTACCCATGACACTAATTCCTTAGTGACTAAGTTTTCCCCTCACGTGACTGAGTTTTCCCGTGAGACTAGTCAAGGTGATGAGGTTCTCGATATTTTCCCACCCAAAGAGGTTATTTTACAAGTATTTTCCATTGAAACTCGTCCGGTGAGTAAAATTTTCCCAAACGGTGACTCAGTTTTTCCATGACACGAATTCCTTTGTGACTAAGTTTTCCCCTCCCGCGACTGAGTTTTCCGATGAGACTACTCACAATGACAATGTTTTCGAGTTTTCCCCACACAAAGATGTTACTTTACTAGGATTTGCCATGGAAACTCGTTCGGTGACTAAGGTTTTCCCCTTAGTTGAGTCATTAGTCCCATGACACTAATTCCTTAGTGACTAAGTTTTCCCCTCACGTGACTGAGTTTTCCCGTGAGTCTAGTCAAGGTGATGAGGTTCTCGAGTTTTTCCCACCCAAAGAGGTTATTTTACAAGTATTTTCCATTGAAACTCGTCCGGTGAGTAAAATTTTCCCATACGGTGACTCAGTTTTTCCATGACACGAATTCCTTTGTGACTAAGTTTTCCCCTCCAGCGACTGAGTTTTCCGATGAGAGTACTCACAGTGACAAGGTTTTCTAGTTTTTCCCACACAAAGAAGTTACTTTACTTGGATTTTCCATGGAAACTCGTTCGGTGACTAAGGTTTTCCCCTTAGTTGAGTCATTAGTCCCATGGCACTAATTCCTTAGTGACTAAGTTTCCCCCTCCTGTGGCTGTGTATTCCCATGAGACTACTCTCAGTGGCCAAGTTTTCGAGTTATTCCAACATAAAGAGGTTATATTACTAAGTTTTTCCATGAGACTAGTCCATTGACTAAGGTTTTCCCATCCGGTGACTCATTTTTCCCATGACACTAATTCCTTAGTGACTAAGTTTTCCCCTCACGTGACTGAGTTTTCCCGTGAGACTAGTCAAGGTGATGAGGTTCTCGATATTTTCCCACCCAAAGAGGTTATTTTACAAGTATTTTCCATTGAAACTCATCCGGTGAGTAAAATTTTCCCATACGGTGACTCAGTTTTTCCATGACACGAATTCCTTTGTGAAAAAGTTTTCCCCTCCAGCGAGTGAGTTTTCCGATGAGACTACTCACAGTGACAAGGTTTTCTAGTTTTTCGCACACAAAGATGTTATTTCACTATCATTTGCCACGGAAACTCGTTCGGTGACTAAGGTTTTCCCCATAGTTGAGTCATTAGTCCCATGGCACTAATTCCTTAGTGACAAAGTTTCCCCCTCCTGTGGCTGTGTTTTCCCATGAGACTAGTCACAGTGGCCAGGTTTTAGAGTTATTCCAACACAAAGAGGTTATTTTACTAGGTTTTTCCATTGAAACTAGTCCATTAACTAAGGTTTTCCCATCCGGTGACTCATTTTTCCCATGACACTAATTTCTTAGTGACTAAGTTTTCCCATCACGTGACTGAGTTTTCCCGTGAGAATAGTCAAGGTGATGAGGTTCTCGAGTTTTTCCCACACAAAGAGGTTATTTTACAAGTATTTTCCATTGAAACTCGCCCGGTGAGTAAAATTTTCCCATCCGGTGACTCATTTTTTGCATGACACGAATTCCTTTGTGACTAAGTTTTCCCCTCCAGCGACTGATTTTTCCGATGAGACTACTCACAGTGACAAGGTTTTCTAGTTTTTCCCATACAAAGATGTTACTTTACTAGGATTTGCCATGGAAACTCGTTCAGTGACTAAGTTTTTCCCATTAGTTGACTCATTAGTCCCATGGCACTAATTCCTTAGTGACTAAGTTTCCCCCTCTTGTGGCTGAGTTTTCCCATGAGAATACTCACAGTGGCCAGTTTTTCGAGTTATTCCAACACAAAGAGGTTAATTTACTAGGTTTTGCCATTGAAACTAGTCCATTGACTAAGGTTTTCCCATCCGGTGACTCATTTTACCCTTGACACTAATTCCTTAGTGACTAAGTTTTCCACTCACGTGACTGAGTTTTCCCGTGAGTCTAGTCAAGGTGATGAGGTTCTCGAGTTTTTCCCACCCAAAGAGGTTATTTTACAAGTATTTTCCATTGAAACTCGTCCGGTGAGTAAAATTTTCCCATACGGTGACTCAGTTTTTCCATGACACGAATTCCTTTGTGACTAAGTTTTCCCCTCCAGCGACTGAGTTTTCCGATGAGAGTACTCACAGTGACAAGGTTTTCTAGTTTTTCCCACACAAAGAAGTTACTTTACTAGGATTTTCCATGGAAACTCGTTCGGTGACTATGGTTTTCCCCTTAGTTGAGTCATTAGTATCATGGCACTAATTCCTTAGTGACTAAGTTTCCCCCTCCTGTGGCTGTGTATTCCCATGAGACTACTCTCAGTGGCCAAGTTTTCGAGTTATTCCAACATAAAGAGGTTATTTTACTAAGTTTTTCCATGAGACTAGTCCATTGACTAAGGTTTTCCCATCCGGTGACTCATTTTTCCCATGACACTAATTCCTTAGTGACTAAGTTTTCCCCTCACGTGACTGAGTTTTCCCGTGAGACTAGTCAAGGTGATGAGGTTCTCGATATTTTCCCACCCAAAGAGGTTATTTTACAAGTATTTTCCATTGAAACTCATCCGGTGAGTAAAATTTTCCCATACGGTGACTCAGTTTTTCCATGACACGAATTCCTTTGTGAAAAAGTTTTCCCCTCCAGCGAGTGAGTTTTCCGATGAGACTACTCACAGTGACAAGGTTTTCTAGTTTTTCGCACACAAAGATGTTATTTCACTATCATTTGCCACGGAAACTCGTTCGGTGACTAAGGTTTTCCCCATAGTTGAGTCATTAGTCCCATGGCACTAATTCCTTAGTGACAAAGTTTCCCCCTCCTGTGGCTGTGTTTTCCCATGAGACTAGTCACAGTGGCCAGGTTTTAGAGTTATTCCAACACAAAGAGGTTATTTTACTAGGTTTTTCCATTGAAACTAGTCCATTAACTAAGGTTTTCCCATCCGGTGACTCATTTTTCCCATGACACTAATTTCTTAGTGACTAAGTTTTCCCATCACGTGTCTGAGTTTTCCCGTGAGAATAGTCAAGGTGATGAGGTTCTCGAGTTTTTCCCACACAAAGAGGTTATTTTACAAGTATTTTCCATTGAAACTCGCCCGGTGAGTAAAATTTTCCCATCCGGTGACTCATTTTTTCCATGACACGAATTCCTTTGTGACTAAGTTTTCCCCTCTAGCGACTGATTTTTCCGATGAGACTACTCACAGTGACAAGGTTTTCTAGTTTTTCCCATACAAAGATGTTACTTTACTAGGATTTGCCATGGAAACTCGTTCAGTGACTAAGTTTTTCCCATTAGTTGACTCATTACTCCCATGGCACTAATTCCTTAGTGACTAAGTTTCCCCCTCTTGTGGCTGAGTTTTCCCATGAGAATACTCACAGTGGCCAGTTTTTCGAGTTATTCCAACACAAAGAGGTTAATTTACTAGGTTTTGCCATTGAAACTAGTCCATTGACTAAGGTTTTCCCATCCGGTGACTCATTTTACCCATGACACTAATTCCTTAGTGACTAAGTTTTCCACTCACGTGACTGAGTTTTCCCGTGAGTCTAGTCAAGGTGATGAGGTTCTCGAGTTTTTCCCACCCAAAGAGGTTATTTTACAAGTATTTTCCATTGAAACTCGTCCGGTGAGTAAAATTTTCCCATACGGTGACTCAGTTTTTCCATGACACGAATTCCTTTGTGAAAAAGTTTTCCCCTCCAGCGACTGAGTTTTCTGATGAGAGTAATCACAGTGACAAGGTTTTCTAGTTTTTCATACACAAAGACTTTATTTCACTAGCATTTGCCACGGAAACTCGTTCGGTGACTAAGGTTTTCCCCATAGTTGAGTCATTAGTCCCATGGCACTAATTCCTTAGTGACTAAGTTTCCCCCTCCTGTGGCTGTGTTTTCGCATGAGACTAGTCACAGTGGCCAGGTTTTAGAGTTATTCCAACACAAAGAGGTTATTTTACTAGGTTTTGCCATTGAAACTAGTCCATTAACTAAGGTTTTCCCATCCGGTGACTCATTTTTCCAATGACACTAATTTCTTAGTGACTAAGTTTTCCCCTCACGTGACTGAGTTTTCCCGTGAGACTAGTCAAGGTGATGAGGTTCTCGAGTTTTTCCCACACAAAGAGGTTATTTAACAAGTATTTTCCATTGAAACTCGTCCGGTGAGTATAATTTTCCCATCCGGTGACTCATTTTTTCCATGACACGAATTCCTTTGTGACTAAGTTTTCCCCTCCAGCGACTGATTTTTCCGATGAGACTACTCACAGTGACAAGGTTTTCTAGTTTTTCCCACACAAAGATGTTACTTTACTAGGATTTGCCATGGAAACTCGTTCAGTGACTAAAGTTTTCCCATTAGTTGACTCATTAGTCCCATGGCACTAATTCCTTAGTGACTAAGTTTCCCCCTCTTGTGGCTGAGTTTTCCCATGACACTACTCACAAAGGCCAGGTTTTCGAGTTATTCCAACACAAAGAGGTTAATTTACTAGGTTTTGCCATTGAAACTAGTCCATTGACTAAGGTTTTCCCATCCGGTGACTCATTTTACCCATGACACTAATTCCTTAGTGACTAAGTTTTCCCCTCACGTGACTGAGTTTTCCCGTGAGACTAGTCAAGGTGATGAGGTTCTCGATATTTTCCCACCCAAAGAGGTTATTTTACAAGTATTTTCCATTGAAACTCGTCCGGTGAGTAAAATTTTCCCAAACGGTGACTCAGTTTTTCCATGACACGAATTCCTTTGTGACTAAGTTTTCCCCTCCCGCGACTGAGTTTTCCGATGAGACTACTCACAGTGACAAGGTTTTCGAGTTTTCCCCACACAAAGATGTTACTTTACTAGGATTTGCCATGGAAACTCGTTCGGTGACTAAGGTTTTCCCCTTAGTTGAGTCATTAGTCTCATGACACTAATTCCTTAATGACTAAGTTTTCCCCTCACGTGACTGAGTTTTCCCGTGAGTCTAGTCAAGGTGATGAGGTTCTCGAGTTTTTCCCACCCAAAGAGGTTATTTTTCAAGTATTTTCCATTGAAACTCGTCCGGTGAGTAAAATTTTCCCATACGGTGACTCAGTTTTTCCATGACACGAATTCCTTTGTGACTAAGTTTTCCCCTCCAGCGACTGAGTTTTCCGATGAGAGTACTCACAGTGACAAGGTTTTCTAGTTTTTCCCACACAAAGAAGTTACTTTACTAGGATTTGCCATGGAAACTCGTTCGTGACTAAGGTTTTCCCCTTAGTTGAGTCACTAGTCCCATGGCACTAATTCCTTAGTGACTAAGTTTCCCCCTCCTGTGGCTGTGTGTTCCCATGAGACTACTCTCAGTGGCCAAGTTTTCGAGTTATTCCAACATAAAGAGGTTATTTTACTAGGTTTTTCCATGAGACTAGTCCATTAACTAAGGTTTTCCCATCCGGTGACTCATTTTTCCCATGACACTAATTCCTTAGTGACTAAGTTTTCCCCTCACGTGACTGAGTTTTCCCGTGAGACTAGTCAAGGTGATGAGGTTCTCGAGTTTTTCCCACCCAAAGAGGTTATTTTACAAGTATTTTCCATTGAAACTCGTCCGGTGAGTAAAATTTTCCCATACGGTGACTCAGTTTTTCCATGACACGAATTCCTTTGTGAAAAAGTTTTCCCCTCCAGCGACTGAGTTTTCCGATGAGAATACTCACAGTGACAAGGTTTACTAGTTATTCGCACACAAAGATGTTATTTCACTATCATTTGCCACGGAAACTCGTTCGGTGACAGGTTTTCCCCATAGTTGAGTCATTAGTCCCATGGCACTAATTCCTTAGTGACTAAGTTTCCCCCTCCTGTGGCTGTGTTTTCCCATGAGACTAGTCACAGTGGCCAGGTTTTAGAGTTATTCCAACACAAAGAGGTTATTTTACTAGGTTTTTCCATTGAAACTAGTCCATTAACTAAGGTTTTCCCATCCGGTGACTCATTTTTCCCATGACACTAATTTATTAGTGACTAAGTTTTCCCCTCACGTGACTGAGTTTTCCCGTGAGACTAGTCAAGGTGATGAGGTTCTCGAGTTTTTCCCTCACAAAGAGGTTATTTTACAAGTATTTTCCATTGAAACTCGTCCGGTGAGTAAAATTTTCCCATCCGGTGACTCATTTTTTCCATGACACGATATCCTTTGTGACTAAGTTTTCCCCTCCAGCGACTGATTTTTCCGATGAGACTACTCACAGTGACAAGGTTTTCTAGTTTTTCCCACACAAAGAAGTTACTTTACTAGGATTTGCCATGGAAACTCGTTCGGTGACTAAGGTTTTCCCCTTAGTTGAGTCATTAGTCCCATGGCACTAATTCCTTAGTGACTAAGTTTCCCCCTCCTGTGGCTGTGTGTTCCCATGAGACTACTCTCAGTGGCCAAGTTTTCGAGTTATTCCAACATAAAGAGGTTATTTTACTAGGTTTTGCCATGAGACTAGTCCATTGACTAAGGTTTTCCCATCCGGTGACTCATTTTTCCCATGACACTAATTCCTTAGTGACTAAGTTTTCCCCTCACGTGACTGAGTTTTCCCCTCACGTGACTGAGTTTTCCCGTGAGACTAGTCAAGGTGATGAAGTTCTCGATATTTTCCTACCCAAAGAGGTTATTTTACATGTATTTTCCATTGAAACTCGTCCGGTGAGTAAAATTTTCCCAAACGGTGACTCAGTTTTTCCATGACACGAATTCCTTTGTGACTAAGTTTTCCCCTCCCGCGACTGAGTTTTCCGATGAGACTACTCACAGTGACAAGGTTTTCGAGTTTTCCCCACACAAAGATGTTACTTGACTAGGATTTGCCATGGAAACTCGTTCGGTGACTAAGGTTTTCCCCTTAGTTGAGTCATTAGTCTCATGACACTAATTCCTTAATGACTAAGTTTTCCCCTCACGTGACTGAGTTTTCCCGTGAGTCTAGTCAAGGTGATGAGGTTCTCGAGTTTTTCCCACCCAAAGAGGTTATTTTTCAAGTATTTTCCATTGAAACTCGTCCGGTGAGTAAAATTTTCCCATACGGTGACTCAGTTTTTCCATGACACGAATTCCTTTGTGACTAAGTTTTCCCCTCCAGCGACTGAGTTTTCCGATGAGAGTACTCACAGTGACAAGGTTTTCTAGTTTTTCCCACATAAAGAAGTTACTTTACTAGGATTTGCCATGGAAACTCGTTCGTGACTAAGGTTTTCCCCTTAGTTGAGTCACTAGTCCCATGGCACTAATTCCTTAGTGACTAAGTTTCCCCCTCCTGTGGCTGTGTGTTCCCATGAGACTACTCTCAGTGGCCAAGTTTTCGAGTTATTCCAACATAAAGAGGTTATTTTACTAGGTTTTTCCATGAGACTAGTCCATTAACTAAGGTTTTCCCATCCGGTGACTCATTTTTCCCATGACACTAATTCCTTAGTGACTAAGTTTTCCCCTCACGTGACTGAGTTTTCCCGTGAGACTAGTCAAGGTGATGAGGTTCTCGAGTTTTTCCCACCCAAAGAGGTTATTTTACAAGTATTTTCCATTGAAACTCGTCCGGTGAGTAAAATTTTCCCATACGGTGACTCAGTTTTTCCATGACACGAATTCCTTTGTGAAAAAGTTTTCCCCTCCAGCGACTGAGTTTTCCGATGAGAATACTCACAGTGACAAGGTTTACTAGTTATTCGCACACAAAGATGTTATTTCACTATCATTTGCCACGGAAACTCGTTCGGTGACAGGTTTTCCCCATAGTTGAGTCATTAGTCCCATGGCACTAATTCCTTAGTGACTAAGTTTCCCCCTCCTGTGGCTGTGTTTTCCCATGAGACTAGTCACAGTGGCCAGGTTTTAGAGTTATTCCAACACAAAGAGGTTATTTTACTAGGTTTTTCCATTGAAACTAGTCCATTAACTAAGGTTTTCCCATCCGGTGACTCATTTTTCCCATGACACTAATTTATTAGTGACTAAGTTTTCCCCTCACGTGACTGAGTTTTCCCGTGAGACTAGTCAAGGTGATGAGGTTCTCGAGTTTTTCCCTCACAAAGAGGTTATTTTACAAGTATTTTCCATTGAAACTCGTCCGGTGAGTAAAATTTTCCCATCCGGTGACTCATTTTTTCCATGACACGATATCCTTTGTGACTAAGTTTTCCCCTCCAGCGACTGATTTTTCCGATGAGACTACTCACAGTGACAAGGTTTTCTAGTTTTTCCCACACAAAGAAGTTACTTTACTAGGATTTGCCATGGAAACTCGTTCGGTGACTAAGGTTTTCCCCTTAGTTGAGTCATTAGTCCCATGGCACTAATTCCTTAGTGACTAAGTTTCCCCCTCCTGTGGCTGTGTGTTCCCATGAGACTACTCTCAGTGGCCAAGTTTTCGAGTTATTCCAACATAAAGAGGTTATTTTACTAGGTTTTGCCATGAGACTAGTCCATTGACTAAGGTTTTCCCATCCGGTGACTCATTTTTCCCATGACACTAATTCCTTAGTGACTAAGTTTTCCCCTCACGTGACTGAGTTTTCCCCTCACGTGACTGAGTTTTCCCGTGAGACTAGTCAAGGTGATGAAGTTCTCGATATTTTCCTACCCAAAGAGGTTATTTTACATGTATTTTCCATTGAAACTCGTCCGGTGAGTAAAATTTTCCCAAACGGTGACTCAGTTTTTCCATGACACGAATTCCTTTGTGACTAAGTTTTCCCCTCCCGCGACTGAGTTTTCCGATGAGACTACTCACAGTGACAAGGTTTTCGAGTTTTCCCCACACAAAGATGTTACTTTACTAGGATTTGCCATGGAAACTCGTTCGGTGACTAAGGTGTTCCCCTTAGTTGAGTCATTAGTCTCATGACACTAATTCCTTAATGACTAAGTTTTCCCCTCACGTGACTGAGTTTTCCCGTGAGTCTAGTCAAGGTGATGAGGTTCTCGAGTTTTTCCCACCCAAAGAGGTTATTTTTCAAGTATTTTCCATTGAAACTCGTCCGGTGAGTAAAATTTTCCCATACGGTGACTCAGTTTTTCCATGACACGAATTCCTTTGTGACTAAGTTTTCCCCTCCAGCGACTGAGTTTTCCGATGAGAGTACTCACAGTGACAAGGTTTTCTAGTTTTTCCCACACAAAGAAGTTACTTTAGTAGGATTTGCCATGGAAACTCGTTCGTGACTAAGGTTTTCCCCTTAGTTGAGTCACTAGTCCCATGGCACTAATTCCTTAGTGACTAAGTTTCCCCCTCCTGTGGCTGTGTGTTCCCATGAGACTACTCTCAGTGGCCAAGTTTTCGAGTTATTCCAACATAAAGAGGTTATTTTACTAGGTTTTTCCATGAGACTAGTCCATTAACTAAGGTTTTCCCATCCGGTGACTCATTTTTCCCATGACACTAATTCCTTAGTGACTAAGTTTTCCCCTCACGTGACTGAGTTTTCCCGTGAGACTAGTCAAGGTGATGAGGTTCTCGAGTTTTTCCCACCCAAAGAGGTTATTTTACAAGTATTTTCCATTGAAACTCGTCCGGTGAGTAAAATTTTCCCATACGGTGACTCAGTTTTTCCATGACACGAATTCCTTTGTGAAAAAGTTTTCCCCTCCAGCGACTGAGTTTTCCGATGAGAATACTCACAGTGACAAGGTTTACTAGTTATTCGCACACAAAGATGTTATTTCACTATCATTTGCCACGGAAACTCGTTCGGTGACAGGTTTTCCCCATAGTTGAGTCATTAGTCCCATGGCACTAATTCCTTAGTGACTAAGTTTCCCCCTCCTGTGGCTGTGTTTTCCCATGAGACTAGTCACAGTGGCCAGGTTTTAGAGTTATTCCAACACAAAGAGGTTATTTTACTAGGTTTTTCCATTGAAACTAGTCCATTAACTAAGGTTTTCCCATCCGGTGACTCATTTTTCCCATGACACTAATTTATTAGTGACTAAGTTTTCCCCTCACGTGACTGAGTTTTCCCGTGAGACTAGTCAAGGTGATGAGGTTCTCGAGTTTTTCCCACACAAAGAGGTTATTTTACAAGTATTTTCCATTGAAACTCGTCCGGTGAGTAAAATTTTCCCATCCGGTGACTCATTTTTTCCATGACACGATATCCTTAGTGACTAAGTTTTCCCCTCCAGCGACTGATTTTTCCGATGAGACTACTCACAGTGACAAGGTTTTCTAGTTTTTCCCACACAAAGAAGTTACTTTACTAGGATTTGCCATGGAAACTCGTTCGGTGACTAAGGTTTTCCCCTTAGTTGAGTCATTAGTCCCATGGCACTAATTCCTTAGTGACTAAGTTTCCCCCTCCTGTGGCTGTGTGTTCCCATGAGACTACTCTCAGTGGCCAAGTTTTCGAGTTATTCCAACATAAAGAGGTTATTTTACTAGGTTTTGCCATGAGACTAGTCCATTGACTAAGGTTTTCCCATCCGGTGACTCATTTTTCCCATGACACTAATTCCTTAGTGACTAAGTTTTCCCCTCACGTGACTGAGTTTTCCCCTCACGTGACTGAGTTTTCCCGTGAGACTAGTCAAGGTGATGAAGTTCTCGATATTTTCCTACCCAAAGAGGTTATTTTACATGTATTTTCCATTGAAACTCGTCCGGTGAGTAAAATTTTCCCATACGGTGACTCAGTTTTTCCATGACACGAATTCCTTTGTGACTAAGTTTTCCCCTCCAGCGACTGAGTTTTCCGATGAGAGTACTCACAGTGACAAGGTTTTCTAGTTTTTCGCACACAAAGATGTTATTTCACTAGCATTTGCCACGGAAACTCGTTCGGTGACTAAGGTTTTCCCCATAGTTGAGTCACTAGTCCCATGGCACTAATTCCTTAGTGACTAAGTTTCCCCCTCCTGTGGCTGTGTTTTCGCATGAGACTAGTCACAGTGGCCAGGTTTTAGAGTTATTCCAACACAAAGAGGTTATTTTACTAGGTTTTGCCATTGAAACTAGTCCATTAACTAAGGTTTTCCCATCCGGTGAATCATTTTTCCAATGACACTAATTTCTTAGTGACTAAGTTTTCCCCTCACGTGACTGAGTTTTCCCGTGAGACTAGTCAAGGTGATGAGGTTCTCGAGTTTTTCCCACACAAAGAGGTTATTTTACATGTATTTTCCATTGAAACTCGTCCGGTGAGTAAGATTTTCCCATACGGTGACTCAGTTTTTCCATGACACGAATTCCTTTGTGACTAAGTTTTCCCCTCCAGCGACTGAGTTTTCCGATGAGAGTACTCACAGTGACAAGGTTTTCTAGTTTTTCCCACACAAAGAAGTTACTTTACTAGGATTTGCCATGGAAACTCGTTCGGTGACTAAGGTTTTCCCCTTAGTTGAGTCATTAGTCCCATGGCACTAATTCCATAGTGACTAAGTTTCCCCCTGCTGTGGCTGTGTGTTCCCATGAGACTACTCTCAGTGGCCAAGTTTTCGAGTTATTCCAACATAAAGAGGTTATTTTACTAGGTTTTGCCATGAGACTAGTCCATTGACTAAGGTTTTCCCATCCGGTGACTCATTTTTCCCATGACACTAATTCCTTAGTGACTAAGTTTTCCCCTCACGTGACAGAGTTTTCCCGTGAGACTAGTCAAGGTGATGAGGTTCTCGATATTTTCCCACCCAAAGAGGTTATTTTACATGTATTTTCCATTGAAACTCGTCCGGTGAGTAAAATTTTCCCATACGATGACTCAGTTTTTCCATGACACGAATTCCTTTGTGAAAAAGTTTTCCCCTCCAGCGACTGAGTTTTCTGATGAGAGTACTCACAGTGACAAGGTTTTCTAGTTTTTCGCACACAAAGACTTTATTTCACTAGCATTTGCCACGGAAACTCGTTCGGTGACTATGGTTTTCCCCATAGTTGAGTCATTAGTCCCATGGCACTAATTCCTTAGTGACTAAGTTTCCCCCTCCTGTGGCTGTGTTTTCGCATGAGACTAGTCAGAGTGGCCAGGTTTTAGAGTTATTCCAACACAAAGAGGTTATTTTACTAGGTTTTGCCATTGAAACTAGTCCATTAACTAAAGTTTTCCCATCCGGTGACTCATTTTTCCAATGACACTAATTTCTTAGTGACTAAGTTTTCCCCTCACGTGACTGAGTTTTCCCGTGAGACTAGTCAAGGTGATGAGGTTCTCAAGTTTTTCCCACACAAAGAGGTTATTTTACATGTATTTTCCATTGAAACTCGTCCGGTGAGTAAAATTTTCCCATCCGGTGACTCATTTTTTCCATGACACGAATTCCTTTGTGACTAAGTTTTCCCCTCCAGCGACTGATTTTTCCGATGAGACAACTCACAGTGACAAAGTTTTCTAGTTTTTCCCACACAAAGATGTTACTTTACTAGGATTTGCCATGCAAACTCGTTCGGTGACTAAGGTTTTCCCATTAGTTGACTCATTAGTCCCATGGCACTAATTCCTTAGTGACTAAGTTTCCCCCTCCTGTGGCTTAGTTTTCCCATGAGACTACTCACAGTGGTCAGGTTTTCGAGTTATTCCAACACAAGAGGTTATTTTACTAGGTTTTGCCATTGAAACTAGTCCATTGACTAAGGTTTTCCCATCCGGTGAGTCATTTTTCCCATGACACTAATTCCTTAGTGACTAAGTTTTCCCCTCACGTGACTGAGTTTTCCCGTGAGACTAGTCAAGGTGATGAGGTTCTCGAGTTTTTCCCACACAAAGAGGTTATTTAACAAGTATTTTCCATTGAAACTCGTCCGGTGAGTATAATTTTCCCATCCGGTGACTCATTTTTTCCATGACACGAATTCCTTTGTGACTAAGTTTTCCCCTCCAGCGACTGATTTTTCCGATGAGACTACTCACAGTGACAAAGTTTTCTAGTTTTTCCCACACAAAGATGTTACTTTACTAGGATTTGCCATGGAAACTCGTTCGGTGACTAAGGTTTTCCCATTAGTTGACTCATTAGTCCCATGGCACTAATTCCTTAGTTACTAAGTTTCCCCCTCTTGTGGCTGAGTTTTCCCATGACACTACTCACAAAGGCCAGGTTTTCGAGTTATTCCAACACATAGAGGTTAATTTACTAGGTTTTGCCATTGAAACTAGTCCATTGACTAAGGTTTTCCCATCCAGTGACTCATTTTACCCATGACACTAATTCCTTAGTGACTAAGTTTTCCCCTCACGTGACTGAGTTTTCCCGTGAGACTAGTCAAGGTGATGAGGTTCTCGATATTTTCCTACCCAAAGAGGTTATTTTACAAGTATTTTCCATTGAAACTCGTCCGGTGAGTAAAATTTTCCCAAACGGTGACTCAGTTTTTCCATGACACGAATTCCTTTGTGACTAAGTTTTCCCCTCCCGCGACTGAGTTTTCCGATGAGACTACTCACAGTGACAAGGTTTTCTAGTTTTTCCCACACAAAGAAGTTACTTTACTAGGATTTGCCATGGAAACTCGTTCGGTGACTAAGGTTTTCCCCTTAGTTGAGTCATTAGTCCCATGGCACTAATTCCTTAGTGACTAAGTTTCCCCCTCCTGTGGCTGTGTGTTCCCATGAGACTACTCTCAGTGGCCAAGTTTTCGAGTTATTCCAACATAAAGAGGTTATTTTACTAGGTTTTTCCATGAGACTAGTCCATTGACTAAGGTTTTCCCATCCGGTGACTCATTTTTCCCATGACACTAATTCCTTAGTGACTAAGTTTTCCCCTCACGTGACTGAGTTTTCCCGTGAGACTAGTCAAGGTGATGAGGTTCTCGATATTTTCCCACCCAAAGAGGTTATTTTACATGTATTTTCCATTGAAACTCGTCCGGTGAGTAAAATTTTCCCATACGATGACTCAGTTTTTCCATGACACGAATTCCTTTGTGACCAAGTTTTCCCCTCCCTCAACTGAGTTTTCCGATTAGAGTACTCACAGTGACAAGGTTTTCTAGTTTTTCCCACACAAAGATGTTACTTTACTAGGATTTGCCATGGAAACTCGATCGGTGACTAAGGTTTTCCCATTAGTTGACTCATTAGTCCCATGGCACTAATTCCTTAGTGACTAAGTTTCCCCCTCTTGTGGCTGAGTTTTCCCATGACACTACTCACAGTGGCCAGGTTTTCGAGTTATTCCAACACAAAGAGGTTAATTTACTAGGTTTTGCCATTGAAACTAGTCCATTGACTAAGGTTTTCCCATCCGGTGACTCATTTTTCCCATGACACTAATTCCTTAGTGACTAAGTTTTCCCCTCACGTGACTGAGTTTTCCCATGAGACTAGTCAAGGTGATGAGGTTCTCGATATTTTCCCACCCAAAGAGGTTATTTTACAGGTATTTTCCATTGAAACTCGTCCGGTGAGTAAAATTTTCCCATCCAGTGACTCAGTTTTTCCATACACGAATTCCTTTGTGACCAAGTTTTCCCCTCCCTCAACTGAGTTTTCCGATTAGAGTACTCACAGTGACAAGGTTTTCGAGTTTTTCCCACACAAAGATGTTACTTTACTAGGATTTGCCATGGAAACTCGTTCGGTGACTAAGGTTTTCCCATTAGTTGACTCATTAGTCCCATGGCAGTAATTCCTTAGTGACTAAGTTTCCCCCTCTTGTGGCTGAGTTTTCCCATGACACTACTCACAGTGGCCAGGTTTTCGAGTTATTCCAACACAAAGAGGTTAATTTACTAGGTTTCGCCATTGAAACTAGTCCATTGACTAAGGTTTTCCCATCCGGTGACTCATTTTTCCCATGACACTAATTCCTTAGTGACTAAGTTTTCCCCTCACGTGACAGAGTTTTCCCGTGAGACTAGTCAAGGTGATGAGGTTCTCGATATTTTCCCACCCAAAGAGGTTATTTTACATGTATTTTCCATTGAAACTCGTCCGGTGAGTAAAATTTTCCCATACGATGACTCAGTTTTTCCATGACACGAATTCCTTTGTGAAAAAGTTTTCCCCTCCAGCGACTGAGTTTTCTGATGAGAGTACTCACAGTGACAAGGTTTTCTAGTTTTTCGCACACAAAGACTTTATTTCACTAGCATTTGCCACGGAAACTCGTTCGGTGACTAAGGTTTTCCCCATAGTTGAGTCATTAGTCCCATGGCACTAATTCCTTAGTGACTAAGTTTCCCCCTCCTGTGGCTGTGTTTTCGCATGAGACTAGTCAGAGTGGGCAGGTTTTAGAGTTATTCCAACACAAAGAGGTTATTTTACTAGGTTTTGCCATTGAAACTAGTCCATTAACTAAGGTTTTCCCATCCGGTGACTCATTTTTCCAATGACACTAATTTCTTAGTGACTAAGTTTTCCCCTCACGTGACTGAGTTTTCCCGTGAGACTAGTCAAGGTGATGAGGTTCTCGAGTTGTTCCCACACAAAGAGGTTATTTTACATGTATTTTCCATTGAAACTCGTCCGGTGAGTAAAATTTTCCCATCCGGTGACTCATTTTTTCCATGACACGAATTCCTTTGTGACTAAGTTTTCCCCTCCAGCGACTGATTTTTCCGATGAGACTACTCACAGTGACAAAGTTTTCTAGTTTTTCCCACACAAAGATGTTACTTTACTAGGATTTGCCATGCAAACTCGTTCGGTGACTAAGGTTTTCCCATTAGTTGACTCATTAGTCCCATGGCACTAATTCCTTAGTGACTAAGTTTCCCCCTCCTGTGGCTTAGTTTTCCCATGAGACTACTCACAGTGGTCAGGTTTTCGAGTTATTCCAACACAAGAGGTTATTTTACTAGGTTTTGCCATTGAAACTAGTCCATTGACTAAGGTTTTCCCATCCGGTGAGTCATTTTTCCCATGACACTAATTCCTTAGTGACTAAGTTTTCCCCTCACGTGACTGAGTTTTCCCGTGAGACTAGTCAAGGTGATGAGGTTCTCGAGTTTTTCCCACACAAAGAGGTTAATTTAACAAGTATTTTCCTTTGAAACTCGTCCGGTGAGTATAATTTTCCCATCCGGTGACTCATTTTTTCCATGACACGAATTCCTTTGTGACTAAGTTTTCCCCTCCAGCGACTGATTTTTCCGATGAGACTACTCACAGTGACAAAGTTTTCTAGTTTTTCCCACACAAAGATGTTACTTTACTAGGATATGCCATGGAAACTCGTTCGGTGACTAAGGTTTTCCCATTAGTTGACTCATTAGTCCCATGGCACTAATTCCTTAGTTACTAAGTTTCCCCCTCTTGTGGCTGAGTTTTCCCATGACACTACTCACAAAGGCCAGGTTTTCGAGTTATTCCAACACATAGAGGTTAATTTACTAGGTTTTGCCATTGAAACTAGTCCATTGACTAAGGTTTTCCCATCCAGTGACTCATTTTACCCATGACACTAATTCCTTAGTGACTAAGTTTTCCCCTCACGTGACTGAGTTTTCCCGTGAGACTAGTCAAGGTGATGAGGTTCTCGATATTTTCCTACCCAAAGAGGTTATTTTACAGGTATTTTCCATTGAAACTCGTCCGGTGAGTAAAATTTTCCCATCCGGTGACTCAGTTTTTCCATACACGAATTCCTTTGTGACCAAGTTTTCCCCTCCCTCAACTGAGTTTTCCGATTAGAGTACTCACAGTGACAAGGTTTTCGAGTTTTTCCCACACAAAGATGTTACTTTACTAGGATTTGCCATGGAAACTCGTTCGGTGACTAAGGTTTTCCCATTAGTTGACTCATTAGTCCCATGGCAGTAATTCCTTAGTGACTAAGTTTCCCCCTCTTGTGGCTGAGTTTTCCCATGACACTACTCACAGTGGCCAGGTTTTCAAGTTATTCCAACACAAAGAGGTTAATTTACTAGGTTTCGCCATTGAAACTAGTCCATTGACTAAGGTTTTCCCATCCGGTGACTCATTTTTCCCATGACACTAATTCCTTAGTGACTAAGTTTTCCCCTCACGTGACAGAGTTTTCCCGTGAGACTAGTCAAGGTGATGAGGTTCTCGATATTTTCCCACCCAAAGAGGTTATTTTACATGTATTTTCCATTGAAACTCGTCCGGTGAGTAAAATTTTCCCATACGATGACTCAGTTTTTCCATGACACGAATTCCTTTGTGAAAAAGTTTTCCCCTCCAGCGACTGAGTTTTCTGATGAGAGTACTCACAGTGACAAGGTTTTCTAGTTTTTCGCACACAAAGACTTTATTTCACTAGCATTTGCCACGGAAACTCGTTCGGTGACTAAGGTTTTCCCCATAGTTGAGTCATTAGTCCCATGGCACTAATTCCTTAGTGACTAAGTTTCCCCCTCCTGTGGCTGTGTTTTCGCATGAGACTAGTCAGAGTGGGCAGGTTTTAGAGTTATTCCAACACAAAGAGGTTATTTTACTAGGTTTTGCCATTGAAACTAGTCCATTAACTAAGGTTTTCCCATCCGGTGACTCATTTTTCCAATGACACTAATTTCTTAGTGACTAAGTTTTCCCCTCACGTGACTGAGTTTTCCCGTGAGACTAGTCAAGGTGATGAGGTTCTCGAGTTGTTCCCACACAAAGAGGTTATTTTACATGTATTTTCCATTGAAACTCGTCCGGTGAGTAAAATTTTCCCATCCGGTGACTCATTTTTTCCATGACACGAATTCCTTTGTGACTAAGTTTTCCCCTCCAGCGACTGATTTTTCCAATGAGACTACTCACAGTGACAAAGTTTTCTAGTTTTTCCCACACAAAGATGTTACTTTACTAGGATTTGCCATGCAAACTCGTTCGGTGACTAAGGTTTTCCCATTAGTTGACTCATTAGTCCCATGGCACTAATTCCTTAGTGACTAAGTTTCCCCCTCCTGTGGCTTAGTTTTCCCATGAGACTACTCACAGTGGTCAGGTTTTCGAGTTATTCCAACACAAGAGGTTATTTTACTAGGTTTTGCCATTGAAACTAGTCCATTGACTAAGGTTTTCCCATCCGGTGAGTCATTTTTCCCATGACACTAATTCCTTAGTGACTAAGTTTTCCCTTCACGTGACTGAGTTTTCCCGTGAGACTAGTCAAGGTGATGAGGTTCTCGAGTTTTTCCCACACAAAGAGGTTATTTAACAAGTATTTTCCATTGAAACTCGTCCGGTGAGTATAATTTTCCCATCCGGTGACTCATTTTTTCCATGACACGAATTCCTTTGTGACTAAGTTTTCCCCTCCAGCGACTGATTTTTCCGATGAGACTACTCACAGTGACAAAGTTTTCTAGTTTTTCCCACACAAAGATGTTACTTTACTAGGATTTGCCATGGAAACTCGTTCGGTGACTAAGGTTTTCCCATTAGTTGACTCATTAGTCCCATGGCACTAATTCCTTAGTTACTAAGTTTCCCCCTCTTGTGGCTGAGTTTTCCCATGACACTACTCACAAAGGCCAGGTTTTCGAGTTATTCCAACACATAGAGGTTAATTTACTAGGTTTTGCCATTGAAACTAGTCCATTGACTAAGGTTTTCCCATCCAGTGACTCATTTTACCCATGACACTAATTCCTTAGTGACTAAGTTTTCCCCTCACGTGACTGAGTTTTCCCGTGAGACTAGTCAAGGTGATGAGGTTCTCGATATTTTCCTACCCAAAGAGGTTATTTTACAAGTATTTTCCATTGAAACTCGTCCAGTGAGTAAAATTTTCCCAAACGGTGACTCAGTTTTTCCATGACACGAATTCCTTTGTGACTAAGTTTTCCCCTCCAGCGACTGATTTTTCCGATGAGACTACTCACAGTGACAAAGTTTTCTAGTTTTTCCCACACAAAGATGTTACTTTACTAGGATTTGCCATGGAAACTCGTTCGGTGACTAAGGTTTTCCCATTAGTTGACTCATTAGTCCCATGGCACTAATTCCTTAGTTACTAAGTTTCCCCCTCTTGTGGCTGAGTTTTCCCATGACACTACTCACAAAGGCCAGGTTTTCGAGTTATTCCAACACAAAGAGGTTATTTTACTAGGTTTTGCCATTGAAACTAGTCCATTGACTAAGGTTTTCCCATCCGGTGACTCATTTTTCCCATGACACTAATTCCTTAGTGACTAAGTTTTCCCCTCACGTGACAGAGTTTTCCAGTGAGACTAGTCAAGGTGATGAGGTTCTCGATATTTTCCCACCCAAAGAGGTTATTTTACATGTATTTTCCATTGAAACTCGTCCGGTGAGTAAAATTTTCCCATACGATGACTCAGTTTTTCCATGACACGAATTCCTTTGTGAAAAAGTTTTCCCCTCCAGCGACTGAGTTTTCTGATGAGAGTACTCACAGTGACAAGGTTTTCTAGTTTTTCGCACACAAAGACTTTATTTCACTAGCATTTGCCACGGAAACTCGTTCGGTGACTAAGGTTTTCCCCATAGTTGAGTCATTAGTCCCATGGCATTAATTCCTTAGTGACTAAGTTTCCCCCTCCTGTGGCTGTGTTTTCGCATGAGACTAGTCAGAGTGGCCAGGTTTTAGAGTTATTCCAACACAAAGAGGTTATTTTACTAGGTTTTGCCATTGAAACTAGTCCATTAACTAAGGTTTTCCCATCCGGTGACTCATTTTTCCAATGACACTAATTTCTTAGTGACTAAGTTTTCCCCTCACGTGACTGAGTTTTCCCGTGAGACTAGTCAAGGTGATGAGGTTCTCGAGTTGTTCCCACACAAAGAGGTTATTTTACATGTATTTTCCATTGAAACTCGTCCGGTGAGTAAAATTTTCCCATCCGGTGACTCATTTTTTCCATGACACGAATTCCTTTGTGACTAAGTTTTCCCCTCCAGCGACTGATTTTTCCGATGAGACTACTCACAGTGACAAAGTTTTCTAGTTTTTCCCACACAAAGATGTTACTTTACTAGGATTTGCCATGCAAACTCGTTCGGTGACTAAGGTTTTCCCATTAGTTGACTCATTAGTCCCATGGCACTAATTCCTTAGTGACTAAGTTTCCCCCTCCTGTGGCTTAGTTTTCCCATGAGACTACTCACAGTGGTCAGGTTTTCGAGTTATTCCAACACAAGAGGTTATTTTACTAGGTTTTGCCATTGAAACTAGTCCATTGACTAAGGTTTTCCCATCCGGTGAGTCATTTTTCCCATGACACTAATTCCTTAGTGACTAAGTTTTCCCCTCACGTGACTGAGTTTTCCCGTGAGACTAGTCAAGGTGATGAGGTTCTCGAGTTTTTCCCACACAAAGAGGTTATTTAACAAGTATTTTCCATTGAAACTCGTCCGGTGACTATAATTTTCCCATCCGGTGACTCATTTTTTCCATGACACGAATTCCTTTGTGACTAAGTTTTCCCCTCCAGCGACTGATTTTTCCAATGAGACTACTCACAGTGACAAAGTTTTCTAGTTTTTCCCACACAAAGATGTTACTTTACTAGGATTTGCCATGCAAACTCGTTCGGTGACTAAGGTTTTCCCATTAGTTGACTCATTAGTCCCATGGCACTAATTCCTTAGTGACTAAGTTTCCCCCTCCTGTGGCTTAGTTTTCCCATGAGACTACTCACAGTGGTCAGGTTTTCGAGTTATTCCAACACAAGAGGTTATTTTACTAGGTTTTGCCATTGAAACTAGTCCATTGACTAAGGTTTTCCCATCCGGTGAGTCATTTTTCCCATGACACTAATTCCTTAGTGACTAAGTTTTCCCCTCACGTGACTGAGTTTTCCCGTGAGACTAGTCAAGGTGATGAGGTTCTCGAGTTGTTCCCACACAAAGAGGTTATTTTACATGTATTTTCCATTGAAACTCGTCCGGTGAGTAAAATTTTCCCATCCGGTGACTCATTTTTTCCATGACACGAATTCCTTTGTGACTAAGTTTTCCCCTCCAGCGACTGATTTTTCCAATGAGACTACTCACAGTGACAAAGTTTTCTAGTTTTTCCCACACAAAGATGTTACTTTACTAGGATTTGCCATGCAAACTCGTTCGGTGACTAAGGTTTTCCCATTAGTTGACTCATTAGTCCCATGGCACTAATTCCTTAGTGACTAAGTTTCCCCCTCCTGTGGCTTAGTTTTCCCATGAGACTACTCACAGTGGTCAGGTTTTCGAGTTATTCCAACACAAGAGGTTATTTTACTAGGTTTTGCCATTGAAACTAGTCCATTGACTAAGGTTTTCCCATCCGGTGAGTCATTTTTCCCATGACACTAATTCCTTAGTGACTAAGTTTTCCCTTCACGTGACTGAGTTTTCCCGTGAGACTAGTCAAGGTGATGAGGTTCTCGAGTTTTTCCCACACAAAGAGGTTATTTAACAAGTATTTTCCATTGAAACTCGTCCGGTGAGTATAATTTTCCCATCCGGTGACTCATTTTTTCCATGACACGAATTCCTTTGTGACTAAGTTTTCCCCTCCAGCGACTGATTTTTCCGATGAGACTACTCACAGTGACAAAGTTTTCTAGTTTTTCCCACACAAAGATGTTACTTTACTAGGATTTGCCATGGAAACTCGTTCGGTGACTAAGGTTTTCCCATTAGTTGACTCATTAGTCCCATGGCACTAATTCCTTAGTTACTAAGTTTCCCCCTCTTGTGGCTGAGTTTTCCCATGACACTACTCACAAAGGCCAGGTTTTCGAGTTATTCCAACACATAGAGGTTAATTTACTAGGTTTTGCCATTGAAACTAGTCCATTGACTAAGGTTTTCCCATCCAGTGACTCATTTTACCCATGACACTAATTCCTTAGTGACTAAGTTTTCCCCTCACGTGACTGAGTTTTCCCGTGAGACTAGTCAAGGTGATGAGGTTCTCGATATTTTCCTACCCAAAGAGGTTATTTTACAAGTATTTTCCATTGAAACTCGTCCAGTGAGTAAAATTTTCCCAAACGGTGACTCAGTTTTTCCATGACACGAATTCCTTTGTGACTAAGTTTTCCCCTCCAGCGACTGATTTTTCCGATGAGACTACTCACAGTGACAAAGTTTTCTAGTTTTTCCCACACAAAGATGTTACTTTACTAGGATTTGCCATGGAAACTCGTTCGGTGACTAAGGTTTTCCCATTAGTTGACTCATTAGTCCCATGGCACTAATTCCTTAGTTACTAAGTTTCCCCCTCTTGTGGCTGAGTTTTCCCATGACACTACTCACAAAGGCCAGGTTTTCGAGTTATTCCAACACAAAGAGGTTATTTTACTAGGTTTTGCCATTGAAACTAGTCCATTGACTAAGGTTTTCCCATCCGGTGACTCATTTTTCCCATGACACTAATTCCTTAGTGACTAAGTTTTCCCCTCACGTGACAGAGTTTTCCAGTGAGACTAGTCAAGGTGATGAGGTTCTCGATATTTTCCCACCCAAAGAGGTTATTTTACATGTATTTTCCATTGAAACTCGTCCGGTGAGTAAAATTTTCCCATACGATGACTCAGTTTTTCCATGACACGAATTCCTTTGTGAAAAAGTTTTCCCCTCCAGCGACTGAGTTTTCTGATGAGAGTACTCACAGTGACAAGGTTTTCTAGTTTTTCGCACACAAAGACTTTATTTCACTAGCATTTGCCACGGAAACTCGTTCGGTGACTAAGGTTTTCCCCATAGTTGAGTCATTAGTCCCATGGCATTAATTCCTTAGTGACTAAGTTTCCCCCTCCTGTGGCTGTGTTTTCGCATGAGACTAGTCAGAGTGGCCAGGTTTTAGAGTTATTCCAACACAAAGAGGTTATTTTACTAGGTTTTGCCATTGAAACTAGTCCATTAACTAAGGTTTTCCCATCCGGTGACTCATTTTTCCAATGACACTAATTTCTTAGTGACTAAGTTTTCCCCTCACGTGACTGAGTTTTCCCGTGAGACTAGTCAAGGTGATGAGGTTCTCGAGTTGTTCCCACACAAAGAGGTTATTTTACATGTATTTTCCATTGAAACTCGTCCGGTGAGTAAAATTTTCCCATCCGGTGACTCATTTTTTCCATGACACGAATTCCTTTGTGACTAAGTTTTCCCCTCCAGCGACTGATTTTTCCGATGAGACTACTCACAGTGACAAAGTTTTCTAGTTTTTCCCACACAAAGATGTTACTTTACTAGGATTTGCCATGCAAACTCGTTCGGTGACTAAGGTTTTCCCATTAGTTGACTCATTAGTCCCATGGCACTAATTCCTTAGTGACTAAGTTTCCCCCTCCTGTGGCTTAGTTTTCCCATGAGACTACTCACAGTGGTCAGGTTTTCGAGTTATTCCAACACAAGAGGTTATTTTACTAGGTTTTGCCATTGAAACTAGTCCATTGACTAAGGTTTTCCCATCCGGTGAGTCATTTTTCCCATGACACTAATTCCTTAGTGACTAAGTTTTCCCCTCACGTGACTGAGTTTTCCCGTGAGACTAGTCAAGGTGATGAGGTTCTCGAGTTTTTCCCACACAAAGAGGTTATTTAACAAGTATTTTCCATTGAAACTCGTCCGGTGACTATAATTTTCCCATCCGGTGACTCATTTTTTCCATGACACGAATTCCTTTGTGACTAAGTTTTCCCCTCCAGCGACTGATTTTTCCGATGAGACTACTCACAGTGACAAAGTTTTCTAGTTTTTCCCACACAAAGATGTTACTTTACTAGGATTTGCCATGCAAACTCGTTCGGTGACTAAGGTTTTCCCATTAGTTGACTCATTAGTCCCATGGCACTAATTCCTTAGTGACTAAGTTTCCCCCTCCTGTGGCTTAGTTTTCCCATGAGACTACTCACAGTGGTCAGGTTTTCGAGTTATTCCAACACAAGAGGTTATTTTACTAGGTTTTGCCATTGAAACTAGTCCATTGACTAAGGTTTTCCCATCCGGTGAGTCATTTTTCCCATGACACTAATTCCTTAGTGACTAAGTTTTCCCCTCACGTGACTGAGTTTTCCCGTGAGACTAGTCAAGGTGATGAGGTTCTCGAGTTTTTCCCACACAAAGAGGTTATTTAACAAGTATTTTCCATTGAAACTCGTCCGGTGACTATAATTTTCCCATCCGGTGACTCATTTTTTCCATGACACGAATTCCTTTGTGACTAAGTTTTCCCCTCCAGCGACTGATTTTTCCGATGAGACTACTCACAGTGACAAAGTTTTCTAGTTTTTCCCACACAAAGATGTTACTTTACTAGGATTTGCCATGCAAACTCGTTCGGTGACTAAGGTTTTCCCATTAGTTGACTCATTAGTCCCATGGCACTAATTCCTTAGTTACTAAGTTTCCCCCTCTTGTGGCTGAGTTTTCCCATGACACTACTCACAAAGGCCAGGTTTTCGAGTTATTCCAACACATAGAGGTTAATTTACTAGGTTTTGCCATTGAAACTAGTCCATTGACTAAGGTTTTCCCATCCTGTGACTCATTTTACCCATGACACTAATTCCTTAGTGACTAAGTTTTCCCCTCACGTGACTGAGTTTTCCCGTGAGACTAGTCAAGGTGATGAGGTTCTCGATATTTTCCTACCCAAAGAGGTTATTTTACAAGTATTTTCCATTGAAACTCGTCCGGTGAGTAAAATTTTCCCAAACGGTGACTCAGTTTTTCCATGACACGAATTCCTTTGTGACTAAGTTTTCCCCTCCCGCGACTGAGTTTTCCGATGAGACTACTCACAGTGACAAGGTTTTCTAGTTTTTCCCACACAAAGAAGTTACTTTACTAGGATTTGCCATGGAAACTCGTTCGGTGACTAAGGTTTTCCCCTTAGTTGAGTCATTAGTCCCATGGCACTAATTCCTTAGTGACTAAGTTTCCCCCTCCTGTGGCTGTGTGTTCCCATGAGACTACTCTCAGTGGCCAAGTTTTCGAGTTATTCCAACATAAAGAGGTTATTTTACTAGGTTTTTCCATGAGACTAGTCCATTGACTAAGGTTTTCCCATCCGGTGACTCATTTTTCCCATGACACTAATTCCTTAGTGACTAAGTTTTCCCCTCACGTGACTGAGTTTTCCCGTGAGACTAGTCAAGGTGATGAGGTTCTCGATATTTTCCCACCCAAAGAGGTTATTTTACAAGTATTTTCCATTGAAACTCGTCCGGTGACTAAAATTTTCCCATACGGTGACTCAGTTTTTCCATGACACGAATTCCTTTGTGAAAAAGTTTTCCCCTCCAGCGACTGAGTTTTCCGATGAGACTACTCACAGTGACAAGGTTTACTAGTTTTTCGCACACAAAGATATTATTTCACTATCATTTGCCACGGAAACTCGTTCGGTGACTAAGGTTTTCCCCATAGTTGAGTCATTAGTCCCATGGCACTAATTCCTTAGTGACTAAGTTTCCCCCTCCTGTGGCTGTGTTTTCCCATGAGAATAGTCACAGTGTCCAGGTTTTAGAGTTATTCCAACACAAAGAGGTTATTTTACTAGGTTTTTCCATTGAAACTAGTCCATGAACTAAGGTTTTCCCATCCGGTGACTCATTTTTCCCATGACACTAATTTCTTAGTGACTAAGTTTTCCCCTCACGTGACTGAGTTTTCCCGTGAGACTAGTCAAGGTGATGAGGTTCTCGAGTTTTTCCCACACAAAGAGGTTATTTTACAAGTATTTTCCATTGAAACTCGTCCGGTGAGTAAAATTTTCCCATCCGGTGACTCATTTTTTCCATGACACGATATCCTTTGTGACTAAGTTTTCCCCTCCAGCGACTGATTTTTTCGATGAGACTACTCACAGTGACAAGGTTTTCTAGTTTTTCCCACACAAAGATGTTACTTTACTAGGATTTGCCATGCAAACTCGTTCGGTGACTAAGGTTTTCCCATTAGTTGACTCATTAGTCCCATGGCACTAATTCCTTAGTGACTAAGTTTCCCCCTCCTGTGGCTTAGTTTTCCCATGAGACTACTCACAGTGGTCAGGTTTTCGAGTTATTCCAACACAAGAGGTTATTTTACTAGGTTTTGCCATTGAAACTAGTCCATTGACTAAGGTTTTCCCATCCGGTGAGTCATTTTTCCCATGACACTAATTCCTTAGTGACTAAGTTTTCCCCTCACGTGACTGAGTTTTCCCGTGAGACTAGTCAAGGTGATGAGGTTCTCGAGTTTTTCCCACACAAAGAGGTTATTTAACAAGTATTTTCCATTGAAACTCGTCCGGTGAGTATAATTTTCCCATCCGGTGACTCATTTTTTCCATGACACGAATTCCTTTGTGACCAAGTTTTCCCCTCCC
This sequence comes from Acmispon strigosus, assembly GCA_030819835.1. NCBI lineage: Eukaryota > Viridiplantae > Streptophyta > Magnoliopsida > Fabales > Fabaceae > Acmispon > Acmispon strigosus. Next base: position 68,080,228 of record JAUAMA010000002.1, on the reverse strand, counting down.
TCAACTGAGTTTTCCGATTAGAGTACTCACAGTGACAAGGTTTTCTAGTTTTTCCCACACAAAGATGTTACTTTACTAGGATTTGCCATGGAAACTCGATCGGTGACTAAGGTTTTCCCATTAGTTGACTCATTAGTCCCATGGCACTAATTCCTTAGTGACTAAGTTTCCCCCTCTTGTGGCTGAGTTTTCCCATGACACTACTCACAGTGGCCAGGTTTTCGAGTTATTCCAACACAAAGAGGTTAATTTACTAGGTTTTGCCATTGAAACTAGTCCATTGACTAAGGTTTTCCCATCCGGTGACTCATTTTTCCCATGACACTAATTCCTTAGTGACTAAGTTTTCCCCTCACGTGACTGAGTTTTCCCATGAGACTAGTCAAGGTGATGAGGTTCTCGATATTTTCCCACCCAAAGAGGTTATTTTACAGGTATTTTCCATTGAAACTCGTCCGGTGAGTAAAATTTTCCCATCCGGTGACTCAGTTTTTCCATACACGAATTCCTTTGTGACCAAGTTTTCCCCTCCCTCAACTGAGTTTTCCGATTAGAGTACTCACAGTGACAAGGTTTTCTAGTTTTTCCCACACAAAGATGTTACTTTACTAGGATTTGCCATGGAAACTCGTTCGGTGACTAAGGTTTTCCCATTAGTTGACTCATTAGTCCCATGGCACTAATTCCTTAGTGACTAAGTTTCCCCCTCTTGTGGCTGAGTTTTCCCATGACACTACTCACAGTGGCCAGGTTTTCGAGTTATTCCAACACAAAGAGGTTAATTTACTAGGTTTTGCCATTGAAACTAGTCCATTGACTAAGGTTTTCCCATCCGGTGACTCATTTTTCCCATGACACTAATTCCTTAGTGACTAAGTTTTCCCCTCACGTGACTGAGTTTTCCCGTGAGACTAGTCAAGGTGATGAGGTTCTCGATATTTTCCCACCCAAAGAGGTTATTTTACATGTATTTTCCATTGAAACTCGTCCGGTGAGTAAAATTTTCCCAAACGGTGACTCAGTTTTTCCATGACACGAATTCCTTTGTGACTAAGTTTTCCCCTCCCGCGACTGAGTTTTCCGATGAGACTACTCACAGTGACAAGGTTTTCGAGTTTTTCCCACACAAAGATGTTACTTTAATAGGATTTGCCATGGAAACTCGTTCGGTGACTAAGGTTTTCCCCTTAGTTGAGTCATTAGTCCCACGGCACTAATTCCATAGTGACTAAGTTTCCCCCTCCTGTGGCTGTGTGTTCCGATGAGACTACTCTCAGTGGCCAAGTTTTCGAGTTATTCCAACATAAAGAGGTTATTTTACTAGGTTTTTCCATGAGACTAGTCCATTGACTAAGGTTTTCCCATCCGGTGACTCATTTTTCCCATGAAAAACTAGAAAGGAATTCGTGTCATGCAAAAAATGAGTCACCGGATGGGAAAATTTTACTCACCGGACGAGTTTCAATGGAAAATACTTGTAAAATAACCTCTTTGTGTGGGAAAAACTCGAGAACCTCATCACCTTGACTAGTCTCACGGGAAAACTCAGTCACGTGAGGGGAAAACTTAGTCACTAAGAAATTAGTGTCATGGGAAAAATGAGTCACCGGATGGGAAAACCTTACTCAATGGACTAGTTTCAATGGCAAAACCTAGTAAAATAACCTCTTTGTATTGGAATAACTCGAAAACCTGGCCACTGTGAGTGGTCTCATGGGAAAACACAGCCACAGGAGGGGGGAACTTAGTCACTAAGGAATTAGTACCATGGGACTAATGACTCAACTAAGGGGAAAACCTTAGTCACCGAACGAGTTTCCATGGCAAATCCTAGTAAAGTAACATTTAGTCACAAAGGAATTCGTGTCATGGAAAAACTGAGTCACCGTTTGGGAAAATTTTACTCACCGGACGAGTTTCAATGGAAAATACTTGTAAAATAACCTCTTTGGGTGGGAAAAACTAGAAAACCTTGTCACTGTGAGTAGTCTCATCGGAAAAATCAGTCGCAGGAAGGGAAAACTTAGTCACAAAGGAAGTCGTTTTATGGAAAAAATGAGTCACTGGATGGGAAAATTTTACGCACCGGACGGGTTTCAATGGAAAATACTTGTAAAATAACTCTTTGTGTGGGAAAAACTCGAGAACCTCATCACCTTGACTAGTCTCACGGGAAAACTCAGTCACGTGAGGGGAAAACTTAGTCACTAAGAAATTAGTGTCATGGGAAAAATGAGTCACCGGATGGGAAAACCTTACTCAATGGACTAGTTTCAATGGCAAAACCTAGTAAAATAACCTCTTTTTGTTGAACTCAAAAACCTGACCACTGTGAGTAGTCTAATGGGAAAACTCAGCCACAGGAGGGGGAAACTTAGTCACTAACGAATTAGTTCCATGGGACTAATGAGTCAACTAATGGGAAAACCTTAGTCACCGAACGAGTTTCCATGGCAAATCCTAGTAATGTAACATCTTTGTGTGGGAAAAACGCGAAAACCTTGTCACTGTGAGCAGACTCATCGGAAAACTCAGTCGCGGGAGGGGAAAACTTAGTCACAAAGGAATTCGTGTCATGGAAAAACTGAGACACCGTTTAGGAAACTTTTACTCACCGGACGAGTTTCAATGGAAAATACTTGTAAAATAACCTCTTTGGGTGGGAAAATATCGAGAACCTCATCACCTTGACTAGTCTCACGGCAAAACTCAGTCACGTGAGGGGAAAACTTAGTCACTAAGGAATTAGTGTCATGGGAAAAATGAGTCACCGGATGGGAAAACCTTAGTCAATGGACTAGTTTCAATGGAAAAACCTTGTAATTAACCTCTTTGTGTTGGAATAACTCGAAAACCTGGCCACTATGAGTAGTCTCATGCGAAAACTCAGCCAAAGGAGGGGGAAACATAGTCACTAAGGAATTAGTGCCATGGGACTAATGAGTCAACTAATGGGAAAACCTTAGTCACCGAACGAGTTTCCATGGCAAATCCTAGTAAAGTAACATCTTTGTGTGGGAAAAACTCGAAAACCTTGTCACTGTGAGTAGTCTCATCAGAAAACTCAGTAGCGGATGGGGAAAACTTAGTCACAAAGGAATTCGTGTCATGGAAAAACTGAGTCACCGTTTGGGAAAATTTTACTCACCGGACGAGTTTCAATGGAAAATACTTGTAAAATAACCTCTTTGGGTGGGAAAAACTCGAGAACCTTATCACCTTGACTAGTCTCACGGGAAAACTCAGTCACGTGAGGGGAAAACTTAGTCACTAAGGAATTAGTGTCATGGGAAAAATGAGTCACCGGATGGGAAAACCTTAGTCAATGGACTAGTTTCAAGGGAAAAACTTCGTAAATTAATCTCTTTGTGTTGGAATAACTCGAAAACCTGACCACTGTGAGTAGTCTCATGGGAAAACTCAGCCACAGGAGGAGGAAACTTAGTAACTAAGGAATTAGTGCCATGGGACTAATGAGTCAACTATTGGGAAAACCTTAGTCACCAAACGAGTTTCCCTGGAAAATCCTAGTAAAGTAACATCTTTGTGTGGCAAAAACTAGAAAACCTTGTCACTGTAAGTAGTCTCATCGGAAAACTCAGTCGCAGGAGGGGAAAACTTAGTTACAAAGGAATTCGTTTTATGGAAAAAATGAGTCACCGGATGTGAAAATTTTACTCACCGGACGAAGTTCAATGGAAAATACTTGTAAAATAACCTCTTTGTGGGGGAAAAACTCGAGAACCTCATCACCTTGACTAGTCTCACGTGAAAACTCAGTCACGTGAGGGGAAAACTTAGTCACTAAGAAATTAGTGTCATGGGAAAAATGAGTCACCGGATGGGAAAATCTTAGTCAATGGACTAGTTTCAATGGCAAAACCTAGTAATATAACCTCTTTGTGTTGGAATAACTCGAAAACCTGACCACTGTGAGTAGTCTCATGGGAAAATACAACCACAGGAGGGGGAAACTTAGTCACTAAGGACTTAGTGCCATGGGAGTAATGACTCAACTAAGGGGAAAACCTTAGTCACCGAACGTGTTTCCAAGGCAAATCCTAGTAAAGTAACATCTTTGTGTGGGAAAAACTAGAAAACCTTGTCACTGTCAGTAGACTCATTGGAAAACTCAGTCGTGGGAGGGGAAAACTTAGTCACAAAGGAATTCGTGTTATGGAAAAAATGAGTCACCGGATGGGAAAAGTTTACTCACATGACGAGTTTCAATGGAAAATACTTTTAAAATAACCTCTTTGTGTGGGAAAAACTCGAAAACCTCATCACCTTGACTAGTGTCACGGGAAAAGTCAGTCACGTGAGGGGAAAACATAGTCACTAAGGAATTAGTGTCATGGGAAAAATGAGTCACCGGATGGGAAAACCTTAGTCAATGGACTAGTTTCAATGGCAAAACCTAGTAAATTAATCTCTTTGTGTTGGAATAACTCGAAAACCTGACCACTGTGAGTAGTCTCATGATAAAACTCAGCCACAGGAGGGGGAAACTTAGTCACTAGGGATTAGTGCCATGGGACTAATGAGTCAACTAATGGGAAAACCTTAGTCACCGAACTAGTTTCCATGGCAAATCCTAGTATAGTAACATCTTTGTGTGGGAAAAACTAGAAAACCTTGTCACTGTGAGTAGTCTCATCGGAAAACTCAGTCGCGGGAGGGGAAAACTTAGTCACAAAGGAATTCGTGTCATAGAAAAAATGAGTCACCGGATGGGAAAATTTTACTCACCGGACGAGTTTCAATGGAAAATACTTGTAAAATAACCTCTTTGTGTGGGAAAAACTCGAGAACCTCATCACCTTGACTAGTCTCACGGGAAAACTCAGTCACGTGAGCGGAAAACTTAGTCACAAAGGAATTCGTGTCATCGAAAAAATGAGTCACCGGATTGGAAAATTTTACTCACCGGACGAGTTTCAATGGAAAATAGTTGTAAAATAACCTCTTTGTGTGGGAAAAACTCGACAACCTCACCACCTTGACTAGTCTCACGGGAAAACTCAGTCATGTGAGGGGAAAACTTAGTCACTAAGGAATTAGTGTCATGGGAAAAATGAGTCACCGGATGGGAAAACCTTAGTCAATGGACTAGTTTCAATTGCAAAACCTAGTAATTAACCTCTTTGTGTTGGAATAACTCGAAAACCTGGCCACTGTGAGTAGTCTCATGGGAAAACTCAGCCATAGGAGGGGGAAACTTAGTCACTAAGGAATTAGTGCCATGGGACTAATGAGTCAACTAATGGGAAAACCTTAGTCATCGAACGAGTTTTCAAGGCAAATCCTAGTAAAGTAACATCTTTGTGTGGGAAAAACTAGAAAACCTTGTCAGTGTCAGTAGCCTCATTGGAAAACTCAGTCGTGGGAGGGGAAAACTTAGTCACAAAGGAATTCGTGTTATGGAAAAAATGAGTCACCGGGTGGGAAAAGTTTACTCACGTGACGAGTTTCATTGGAAAATACTTTTAAAATAACCTCTTTGTGTAGGAAAAACTCGAGAACCTCATCACCTTGACTAGTCTCACGGGAAAACTCAGTCACGAGGGGAAAACTTAGTCACTAAGGAATTAGTGTCATGGGAAAAATGAGTCACCGGATGGGAAAACCTTAGTCAATGGACTAGTTTCAATGGCAAAACCTAGTAAATTAACCTCTTTGTGTTGGAATAACTCGAAAACCTGACCACTGTGAGTAGTCTCATGGGAAAACTCAGCCACAGGAGGGGGAAACTTAGTCACTAGGGATTAGTGCCATGGGACTAATGAGTCAACTAATGGGAAAACCTTAGTCACCGAACTAGTTTCCATGGCAAATCCTAGTATAGTAACATCTTTGTGTGGGAAAAACTAGAAAACCTTGTCACTGTGAGTAGTCTCATCGGAAAACTCAATCGCGGGAGGGGAAAACTTAGTCACAAAGGAATTCGTGTCATGGAAAAAATGAGTCACCGGATGGGAAAATTTTACTCACCGGACGAGTTTCAATGGAAAATACTTGTAAAATAACCTCTTTGTGTGGGAAAAACTCGAGAACCTCATCCCCTTGACTAGTCTCACGGGAAAACTCAGTCACATGAGGGGATAACTTAGTCACTAAGAAATTAGTGTCATGGGAAAAATGAGTCACCGGATGGGAAAACCTTAGTCAATGGACTAGTTTCAATCGCAAAACCTAGTAATATAACCTCTTTGTGTTGGAATAACTCGAAAACCTTGCCACTGTGAGTAGTCTCATGGGAAAACACAGCCACAAGAGGGGGAAACTTAGTCACTAAGGAATTAGTGCCATGGGACTAATGACTCAACTAAGGGGAAAACCTTAGTCACCGAACGAGTTTCCATGGCAAATCCTAGTAAAGTAACATCTTTGTGTGGGAAAAACTAGAAAACCTTGTCACTGTGAGTAGTCTCATCGGAAAACTCAGTCGCTGGAGGGGAAAACTTAGTCACAAAGGAATTCGTGTCATGGAAAAACTGAGTCACCGTATGGGATCATTTTACTCACCGGACGAGTTTCAACGGAAAATACTTGTAAAATAACCTCTGTGGGTGGGAAAAACTCGAGAACCTCATCACCTTGACTAGTCTCACGGGAAAACTTAGTCACGTGAGGGGAAAACATAGTCACAAAGGATTTCGTGTCATCGAAAAAATGAGTCACCGGATTGGAAAATTTTACTCACCGGACGAGTTTCAATGGAAAATACTTGTAAAATAACCTCTTTGTGTGGGAAAAACTCGACAACCTCACCACCTTGACTAGTCTCACGGGAAAACTCAGTCATGTGAGGGGAAAACTTAGTCACTAAGGAATTAGTGTCATGGGAAAAATGAGTCACCGGATGGGAAAACCTTACTCAATGGACTAGTTTCAATTGCAAAACCTAGTAATTAACCTCTTTGTGTTGGAATAACTCGAAAACCTGGCCACTGTGAGTAGTCTCATGGGAAAACTCAGCCAGAGGAGGGGGAAACTTAGTCACTAAGGAATTAGTGCCATGGGACTAATGAGTCAACTAATGGGAAAACCTTAGTCTCCGAACGAGTTTCCAAGGCAAATCCAAGTAAAGTAACATCTTTGTGTGGGAAAAACTAGAAAACCTTGTCACTGTCAGTAGTCTCATCGGAAAACTTAGTCACAAAGGAATTCGTGTTATGGAAAAAAGGAGTCACCGGATGGGAAAAGTTTACTCACATGACGAGTTTCAATGGAAAATACTTTTAAAATAACCTCTTTGTGTGGGAAAAACTCGAGAACCTCATCACCTTGACTTGTCTCACGGGAAAACTCAGTCGCGTGAGGGGAAAATATAGTCACTAAGGAATTAGTGTCATGGGAAAAATGAGTCACCGGATGGGAAAACCTTAGTCAATGGACTAGTTTCAATGGCAAAACCTAGTAAATTATCCTCTTTGTGTTGGAATAACTCGAAAACCTGGCCACTGTGAGTAGTCTCTTGGGAAAACTCAGCCACAGGAGGGGGAAACTTAGTCACTAAGGAATTAGTGCCATGGGACTAATGAGTCAACTAAAGGGAAAACCTTAGTCACCGAACGAGTTTCCATGGCAAATCCTAGTAAAGTAACATCTTTGTGTGGGAAAAACTAGAAAACCTTGTCACTGTCAGTAGTCTCATCGGAAAACTCAGTCGCGGGAGGGGAAAACTTAGTCGCAAAGGATTTCGTGTCATGGAAAAAATGAGTCACCGGATGGGAAAATTTTACTCACCGGACGAGTTTCAATGGAAAATACTTGTAAAATAACCTCTTTGTGTGGGAAAAACTCGAGAACCTCATCACCTTGACTAGTCTCACGGGAAAACTCAGTCACGTGAGCGGAAAACTTAGTCACAAAGGAATTCGTGTCATCGAAAAAATGAGTCACCGGATTGGAAAATTTTACTCACCGGACGAGTTTCAATGGAAAATAGTTGTAAAATAACCTCTTTGTGTGGGAAAAACTCGACAACCTCACCACCTTGACTAGTCTCACGGGAAAACTCAGTCATGTGAGGGGAAAACTTAGTCACTAAGGAATTAGTGTCATGGGAAAAATGAGTCACCGGATGGGAAAACCTTAGTCAATGGACTAGTTTCAATTGCAAAACCTAGTAATTAACCTCTTTGTGTTGGAATAACTCGAAAACCTGGCCACTGTGAGTAGTCTCATGGGAAAACTCAGCCATAGGAGGGGGAAACTTAGTCACTAAGGAATTAGTGCCATGGGACTAATGAGTCAACTAATGGGAAAACCTTAGTCATCGAACGAGTTTTCAAGGCAAATCCTAGTAAAGTAACATCTTTGTGTGGGAAAAACTAGAAAACCTTGTCAGTGTCAGTAGCCTCATTGGAAAACTCAGTCGTGGGAGGGGAAAACTTAGTCACAAAGGAATTCGTGTTATGGAAAAAATGAGTCACCGGGTGGGAAAAGTTTACTCACGTGACGAGTTTCATTGGAAAATACTTTTAAAATAACCTCTTTGTGTAGGAAAAACTCGAGAACCTCATCACCTTGACTAGTCTCACGGGAAAACTCAGTCACGAGGGGAAAACTTAGTCACTAAGGAATTAGTGTCATGGGAAAAATGAGTCACCGGATGGGAAAACCTTAGTCAATGGACTAGTTTCAATGGCAAAACCTAGTAAATTAACCTCTTTGTGTTGGAATAACTCGAAAACCTGACCACTGTGAGTAGTCTCATGGGAAAACTCAGCCACAGGAGGGGGAAACTTAGTCACTAGGGATTAGTGCCATGGGACTAATGAGTCAACTAATGGGAAAACCTTAGTCACCGAACTAGTTTCCATGGCAAATCCTAGTATAGTAACATCTTTGTGTGGGAAAAACTAGAAAACCTTGTCACTGTGAGTAGTCTCATCGGAAAACTCAATCGCGGGAGGGGAAAACTTAGTCACAAAGGAATTCGTGTCATGGAAAAAATGAGTCACCGGATGGGAAAATTTTACTCACCGGACGAGTTTCAATGGAAAATACTTGTAAAATAACCTCTTTGTGTGGGAAAAACTCGAGAACCTCATCCCCTTGACTAGTCTCACGGGAAAACTCAGTCACATGAGGGGATAACTTAGTCACTAAGAAATTAGTGTCATGGGAAAAATGAGTCACCGGATGGGAAAACCTTAGTCAATGGACTAGTTTCAATCGCAAAACCTAGTAATATAACCTCTTTGTGTTGGAATAACTCGAAAACCTTGCCACTGTGAGTAGTCTCATGGGAAAACACAGCCACAAGAGGGGGAAACTTAGTCACTAAGGAATTAGTGCCATGGGACTAATGACTCAACAAAGGGGAAAACCTTAGTCACCGAACGAGTTTCCATGGCAAATCCTAGTAAAGTAACATCTTTGTGTGGGAAAAACTAGAAAACCTTGTCACTGTGAGTAGTCTCATCGGAAAACTCAGTCGCTGGAGGGGAAAACTTAGTCACAAAGGAATTCGTGTCATGGAAAAACTGAGTCACCGTATGGGATCATTTTACTCACCGGACGAGTTTCAACGGAAAATACTTGTAAAATAACCTCTGTGGGTGGGAAAAACTCGAGAACCTCATCACCTTGACTAGTCTCACGGGAAAACTTAGTCACGTGAGGGGAAAACATAGTCACAAAGGATTTCGTGTCATCGAAAAAATGAGTCACCGGATTGGAAAATTTTACTCACCGGACGAGTTTCAATGGAAAATACTTGTAAAATAACCTCTTTGTGTGGGAAAAACTCGACAACCTCACCACCTTGACTAGTCTCACGGGAAAACTCAGTCATGTGAGGGGAAAACTTAGTCACTAAGGAATTAGTGTCATGGGAAAAATGAGTCACCGGATGGGAAAACCTTACTCAATGGACTAGTTTCAATTGCAAAACCTAGTAATTAACCTCTTTGTGTTGGAATAACTCGAAAACCTGGCCACTGTGAGTAGTCTCATGGGAAAACTCAGCCAGAGGAGGGGGAAACTTAGTCACTAAGGAATTAGTGCCATGGGACTAATGAGTCAACTAATGGGAAAACCTTAGTCTCCGAACGAGTTTCCAAGGCAAATCCAAGTAAAGTAACATCTTTGTGTGGGAAAAACTAGAAAACCTTGTCACTGTCAGTAGTCTCATCGGAAAACTCAGTCGCGGGAGGGGAAAACTTAGTCACAAAGGAATTCGTGTTATGGAAAAAAGGAGTCACCGGATGGGAAAAGTTTACTCACATGACGAGTTTCAATGGAAAATACTTTTAAAATAACCTCTTTGTGTGGGAAAAACTCGAGAACCTCATCACCTTGACTTGTCTCACGGGAAAACTCAGTCGCGTGAGGGGAAAATATAGTCACTAAGGAATTAGTGTCATGGGAAAAATGAGTCACCGGATGGGAAAACCTTAGTCAATGGACTAGTTTCAATGGCAAAACCTAGTAAATTATCCTCTTTGTGTTGGAATAACTCGAAAACCTGGCCACTGTGAGTAGTCTCTTGGGAAAACTCAGCCACAGGAGGGGGAAACTTAGTCACTAAGGAATTAGTGCCATGGGACTAATGAGTCAACTAAAGGGAAAACCTTAGTCACCGAACGAGTTTCCATGGCAAATCCTAGTAAAGTAACATCTTTGTGTGGGAAAAACTAGAAAACCTTGTCACTGTCAGTAGTCTCATCGGAAAACTCAGTCGCGGGAGGGGAAAACTTAGTCGCAAAGGATTTCGTGTCATGGAAAAAATGAGTCACCGGATGGGAAAATTTTACTCACCGGACGAGTTTCAATGGAAAATACTTGTAAAATAACCTCTTTGTGTGGGAAAAACTCGAGAACCTCATCACCTTGACTAGTCTCACGGGAAAACTCAGTCACGTGAGGGGAAAACTTAGTCACTAAGAAATTAGTATCATGGGAAAAATGAGTCACCGGATGGGAAAATCTCAGTCAATGGACTAGTTTCAATGGCAAAACCTAGTAATTAACCTCTTTGTGTTGGAATAACTCGAAAATCTGGCCACTGTGAGTAGTCTCATGGGAAAACTCTGCCATAGGAGGGGGAAACTTAGTCACTAAGGAATTAGTGCCATGGGACTAATGAGTCAACTAATGGGAAAACCATAGTCACCGAACGAGTTTCCATGGCAAATCCTTGTAAAGTAACATCTTTGTGTTTGAAAAACTAGAAAACCTTGTCACTGTCAGTAGTCTCATCGGAAAACTCAGTCGCGGGATGGGAAAACTTAGTCACAAAGGAATTCGTGTTATGGAAAAAATGAGTCACCGGATGGGAAAAGTTTACTCACATGACGAGTTTCAATGGAAAATACTTGTAAAATAACCTCTGTGGGTGGGAAAAACTCGAGAACCTCATCATCTTGACTAGTCTCACGGGAAAACTCAGTCACGTGAGGGGAAAATATAGTCACTAAGGAATTAGTGTCATGGGAAAAATGAGTCACCGGATGGGAAAACCTTAGTCAATGGACTAGTTTCAATGGCAAAACCTAGTAATTAACCTCTTTGTGTTGGAATAACTCGAAATCCTGGCCACTGTGAGTAGTCTCATGGGAAAACTCTGCCATAGGAGTGGGAAACTTAGTCACTAAGGAATTAGTGCCATGGGACTAATGAGTCAACTAATGGGAAAACCTTAGTCACCGAACGGGTTTCCAAGGCAAATCCTAGTAAAGTAACATCTTTGTGTGGGAAAAACTAGAAAACCTTGTCACTGTCAGTAGTCTGATTGGAAAACTCAGTCGTGGGAGGGGAAAACTTAGTCACAAAGGAATTCGTGTTATGGAAAAAATGAGTCACCGGATGGGAAAAGTTTACTCACATGACGAGTTTCAATGGAAAATACTTTTAAAATAACCTCTTTGTGTGGGAAAAACTCGAGAACCTCATCACCTTGACTAGTCTCACGGGAAAACTCAGACACGTGAGGGGAAAACTTAGTCACTAAGGAATTAGTGTCATGGGAAAAATGAGTCACCGGATGGGAAAACCTTAGTCAATGGACTAGTTTCAATGGCAAAACCTAGTAAATTAACCTCTTTGTGTTGGAATAACTCGAAAACCTGACCACTGTGAGTAGTCTCATGGGAAAACTCAGCCACAGGAGGGGGGAACTTAGTAACTAGGGATTAGTGCCATGGGACTAATGAGTCAACTAATGGGAAAACCTTAGTCACCGAACTAGTTTCCATGGCAAATCCTAGTATAGTAACATCTTTGTGTGGGAAAAACTAGAAAACCTTGTCACTGTGAGTAGTCTCATCGGAAAACTCAGTCGCTGGAGGGGAAAACTTAGTCACAAAGGAATTCGTGTCATGGAAAAACTGAGTCACCGTATGGGATAATTTTACTCACCGGACGAGTTTTAATGGAAAATACTTGTAAAATAACCTCCGTGGGTGGGAAAAACTCGACAACCTCACCACCTTGACTAGTCTCACGGGAAAACTCAGTCATGTGATGGGAAAATTTAGTCACTAAGGAATTAGTGTCATGGGAAAAATGAGTCACCGGATGGGAAAGCCTTAGTCAATGGACTAGTTTCAATGGCAAAACCTAGTAATTAACCTCTTTGTGTTGGAATAACTCGAAATCCTGGCCACTGTGAGTAGTCTCATGGGAAAACTCTGCCATAGGAGTGGGAAACTTAGTCACTAAGGAATTAGTGCCATGGGACTAATGAGTCAACTAATGGGAAAACCTTAGTCACCGAACGGGTTTCCAAGGCAAATCCTAGTAAAGTAACATCTTTGTGTGGGAAAAACTAGAAAACCTTGTCACTGTCAGTAGTCTGATTGGAAAACTCAGTCGTGGGAGGGGAAAACTTAGTCACAAAGGAATTCGTGTTATGGAAAAAATGAGTCACCGGATGGGAAAAGTTTACTCACATGACGAGTTTCAATGGAAAATACTTTTAAAATAACCTCTTTGTGTGGGAAAAACTCGAGAACCTCATCACCTTGACTAGTCTCACGGGAAAACTCAGTCACGTGAGGGGAAAACTTAGTCACTAAGGAATTAGTGTCATGGGAAAAATGAGTCACCGGATGGGAAAACCTTAGTCAATGGACTAGTTTCAATGGCAAAACCTAGTAAATTAACCTCTTTGTGTTGGAATAACTCGAAAACCTGACCACTGTGAGTAGTCTCATGGGAAAACTCAGCCACAGGAGGGGGAAACTTAGTAACTAGGGATTAGTGCCATGGGACTAATGAGTCAACTAATGGGAAAACCTTAGTCACCGAACTAGTTTCCATGGCAAATCCTAGTATAGTAACATCTTTGTGTGGGAAAAACTAGAAAACCTTGTCACTGTGAGTAGTCTCATCGGAAAACTCAGTCGCTGGAGGGGAAAACTTAGTCACAAAGGAATTCGTGTCATGGAAAAACTGAGTCACCGTATGGGATAATTTTACTCACCGGACGAGTTTTAATGGAAAATACTTGTAAAATAACCTCCGTGGGTGGGAAAAACTCGAGAACCTCATCACCTTGACTAGTCTCACGTGAAAACCCAGTCACCTGAGGGGAAAACATAGTCACTAAGGAATTAGTGTCATGGGAAAAATGAGTCACCGGATGGGAAAACCTTAGTCAATGGACTAGTTTCAATGGCAAAACCTAGTAAATTATCCTATTTGTGTTGGAATAACTCGAAAACCTGGCCACTGTGAGTAGTCTCATGGGAAAACACAGCCACAGGAGGGGGAAACTTAGTCACTAAGGAATTAGTGCCATGGGACTAATGAGTCAACTAATGGGAAAACCTTAGTCACCGAACGAGTTTCCATGGCAAATCCTAGTAAAGTAACATCTTTGTGTGGGAAAAACTAGAAAACCTTGTCATTGTCAGTAGTCTCATCGGAAAACTCAGTCGCGGGAGGGGAAAACTTAGTCACAAAGGATTTCGTGTCATGGAAAAAATGAGTCACCGGATGGGAAAATTTTACTCACCGGACGAGTTTCAATGGAAAATACTAGTAAAATAACCTCTTTGTGTGGGAAAAACTCGAGAACCTCATCATCTTGACTAGTCTCACGGGAAAACTCAGTCACGTGAGGGGAAAACTTAGTCACTAAGAAATTAGTGTCATGGGAAAAATGAGTCACCAGATGGGAAAATCTCAGTCAATGGACTAGTTTCAATGGCAAAACCTAGTAATATAACCTATTTGTGTTGGAATAACTCGAAAACTTGGCCACTGTGAGTAGTCTCATGGGAAAACACAGCCACAAGAGGGGGAAACTTAGTCACTAAGGAATTAGTGCCGTGGGACTAATGACTCAACTAAGGGGAAAACCTTAGTCACCGAACGAGTTTCCATGGAAAATCCTAGTAAATTAACATCTTTGTGTGGGAAAAACTAGAAAACCTTGTCACTGTGAGTAGTCTTATCGGAAAACTCAGTCGCTGGAGGGGAAAACTTAGCCACAAAGGAATTCGTGTCATGGAAAAACTGAGTCACCGTATGGGATAATTTTACTCACCGGACGAGTTTCAATGGAAAATACTTGTAAAATAACCTCTGTGGGTGGGAAAAACTCGAGAACCTCATCACCTTGACTAGTCTCACGGGAAAACTCAGTCACGTGAGGGGAAAACATAGTCACTAAGGAATTAGTGTCATGGGAAAAATGAGTCACCGGATGGGAAAACCTTAGTCAATGGACTAGTTTCAATGGCAAAACCTAGTAAATTATCCTCTTTGTGTTGGAATGACTCGAAAACCTGGCCACTGTGAGTAGTCTCTTGGGAAAACTCAGCCACAGGAGGGGGAAACTTAGTCACTAAGGAATTAGTGCCATGGGACTAATGAGCCAACTAATGGGAAAACCTTAGTCACCGAACGAGTTTCCATGGCAAATCCTAGTAAAGTAACATCTTTGTGTGGGAAAAACTAGAAAACCTTGTCACTGTCAGTAGTCTCATCGGAAAACACAGTCGCGGGAGGGGAAAACTTAGTCACAAAGGATTTCGTGTCATGGAAAAAATGAGTCACCGGATGGGAAATTTTACTCACTGGACGAGTTTCAATGGAAAATACTAGTAAAATAACCTCTTTGTGTGGGAAAAACTCGACAACCTCACCACCTTGACTAGTCTCACGGGAAAACTCAGTCACGTGAGGGGAAAATTTAGTCACTAAGGAATTAGTGTCATGGAAAAAATGAGTCACCGGATGGGAAAACCTTAGTCAATGGACTAGTTTCAATGGCAAAACCTAGTAATTAACCTCTTTGTGTTGGAATAACTCGAAAACCTGGCCACTGTGAGTAGTCTCATGGGAAAACTCAGCCATAGGAGGGGGAAACTTAGTCACTAAGGAATTAGTGCCATGGGACTAATGAGTCAACTAATGGGAAAACCTTAGTCATCGAACGAGTTTTCAAGGCAAATCCTAGTAAAGTAACATCTTTGTGTGGGAAAAACTAGAAAACCTTGTCAGTGTCAGTAGCCTCATTGGAAAACTCAGTCGTGGGAGGGGAAAACTTAGTCACAAAGGAATTCGTGTTATGGAAAAAATGAGTCACCGGGTGGGAAAAGTTTACTCACGTGACGAGTTTCATTGGAAAATACTTTTAAAATAACCTCTTTGTGTAGGAAAAACTCGAGAACCTCATCACCTTGACTAGTCTCACGGGAAAACTCAGTCACGAGGGGAAAACATAGTCACTAAGGAATTAGTGTCATGGGAAAAATGAGTCACCGGATGGGAAAACCTTAGTCAATGGACTAGTTTCAATGGCAAAACCTAGTAAATTAACCTCTTTGTGTTGGAATAACTCGAAAACCTGACCACTGTGAGTAGTCTCATGGGAAAACTCAGCCACAGGAGGGGGAAACTTAGTAACTAGGGATTAGTGCCATGGGACTAATGAGTCAACTAATGGGAAAACCTTAGTCACCGAACTAGTTTCCATGGCAAATCCTAGTATAGTAACATCTTTGTGTGGGAAAAACTAGAAAACCTTGTCACTGTGAGTAGTCTCATCGGAAAACTCAGTCGCTGGAGGGGAAAACTTAGTCACAAAGGAATTCGTGTCATGGAAAAACTGAGTCACCGTATGGGATAATTTTACTCACCGGACGAGTTTCAATGGAAAATACTTGTAAAATAACATCTTTGTGTGGGAAAAACTCGAGAACCTCATCACCTTGACTAGTCTCACGGGAAAACTCAGTCACATGAGGGGATAACTTAGTCACTAAGAAATTAGTGTCATGGGAAAAATGAGTCACCGGATGGGAAAACCTTAGTCAATGGACTAGTTTCAATGGCAAAACCTAGTAATATAACCTCTTTGTGTTGGAATAACTCGAAAACCTTGCCACTGTGAGTAGTCTCATGGGAAAACACAGCCACAAGAGGGGGAAACTTAGTCACTAAGGAATTAGTGCCATGGGACTAATGACTCAACTAAGGGGAAAACCTTAGTCACCGAACGAGTTTCCATGGAAAATCCTAGTAAAGTAACATCTTTGTGTGGGAAAAACTAGAAAACCTTGTCACTGTGAGTAGTCTCATCGGAAAACTCAGTCGCTGGAGGGGAAAACTTAGTCACAAAGGAATTCGTGTCATGGAAAAACTGAGTCACCGTATGGGATAATTTTACTCACCGGACGAGTTTCAATGGAAAATACTTGTAAAATAACCTTTGTGGGTGGGAAAAACTCGAGAACCTCATCACCTTGACTAGTCTCACGGGAAAACTCAGTCACGTGAGGGGAAAACATAGTCACTAAGGAATTAGTGTCATGGGAAAAATGAGACACCGGATGGGAAAACCTTAGTCAATGGACTAGTTTCAATGGCAAAACCTAGTAAATTATCCTCTTTGTGTTGGAATAACTCGAAAACCTGGCCACTGTGAGTAGTCTCATGGGAAAACTCAGCCACAGGAGGGGGAAACTTAGTCACTAAGGAATTAGTGCCATGGGACTAATGAGTCAACTAATGGGAAAACCTTAGTCACCGAACGGGTTTCCAAGGCAAATCCTAGTAAAGTAACATCTTTGTGTGGGAAAAACTAGAAAACCTTGTCATTGTCAGTAGTCTCATCGGAAAACTCAGTCGCGGGAGGGGAAAACTTAGTCACAAAGGATTTCGTGTCATGGAAAAAATGAGTCACCGGATGGGAAAATTTTACTCACCGGACGAGTTTCAATGGAAAATACTAGTAAAATAACCTCTTTGTGTGGGAAAAACTCGAGAACCTCATCATCTTGACTAGTCTCACGGGAAAACTCAGTCACGTGAGGGGAAAACTTAGTCACTAAGAAATTAGTGTCATGGGAAAAATGAGTCACCGGATGGGAAAATCTCAGTCAATGGACTAGTTTCAATGGCAAAACCTAGTAAAGTAACATCTTTGTGTGGGAAAAACTAGAAAACCTTGTCATTGTCAGTAGTCTCATCGGAAAACTCAGTCGCGGGAGGGGAAAACTTAGTCACAAAGGATTTCGTGTCATGGAAAAAATGAGTCACCGGATGGGAAAATTTTACTCACCGGACGAGTTTCAATGGAAAATACTTGTAAAATAACCTCTGTGTGTTGGAATAACTCGAAAACTTGGCCACTGTGAGTAGTCTCATGGGAAAACACAGCCACAAGAGGGGGAAACTTAGTCACTAAGGAATTAGTGCCGTGGGACTAATGACTCAACTAAGGGGAAAACCTTAGTCACCGAACGAGTTTCCATGGAAAATCCTAGTAAAGTAACATCTTTGTGTGGGAAAAACTAGAAAACCTTGTCACTGTGAGTAGTCTTATCGGAAAACTCAGTCGCTGGAGGGGAAAACTTAGCCACAAAGGAATTCGTGTCATGGAAAAACTGAGTCACCGTATGGGATAATTTTACTCACCGGACGAGTTTCAATGGAAAATACTTGTAAAATAACCTCTGTGGGTGGGAAAAACTCGAGAACCTCATCACCTTGACTAGTCTCACGGGAAAACTCAGTCACGTGAGGGGAAAACATAGTCACTAAGGAATTAGTGTCATGGGAAAAATAAGTCACCGGATGGGAAAACCTTAGTCAATGGACTAGTTTCAATGGCAAAACCTAGTAAATTATCCTCTTTGTGTTGGAATGACTCGAAAACCTGGCCACTGTGAGTAGTCTCTTGGGAAAACTCAGCCACAGGAGGGGGAAACTTAGTCACTAAGGAATTAGTGCCATGGGACTAATGAGCCAACTAATGGGAAAACCTTAGTCACCGAACGAGTTTCCATGGAAAATCCTAGTAAAGTAACATCTTTGTGTGGGAAAAACTAGAAAACCTTGTCACTGTCAGTAGTCTCATCGGAAAACACAGTCGCGGGAGGGGAAAACTTAGTCACAAAGGATTTCGTGTCATGGAAAAAATGAGTCACCGGATGGGAAATTTTACTCACCGGACGAGTTTCAATGGAAAATACTAGTAAAATAACCTATTTGTGTGGGAAAAACTCGACAACCTCACCACCTTGACTAGTCTCACGGGAAAACTCAGTCACGTGAGGGGAAAATTTAGTCACTAAGGAATTAGTGTCATGGGAAAAATGAGTCACCGGATGGGAAAACCTTAGTCAATGGACTAGTTTCAATGGCAAAACCTAGTAATTAACCTCTTTGTGTTGGAATAACTCGAAAACCTGGCCACTGTGAGTAGTCTCATGGGAAAACTCAGCCATAGGAGGGGGAAACTTAGTCACTAAGGAATTAGTGCCATGGGACTAATGAGTCAACTAATGGGAAAACCTTAGTCATCGAACGAGTTTTCAAGGCAAATCCTAGTAAAGTAACATCTTTGTGTGGGAAAAACTAGAAAACCTTGTCAGTGTCAGTAGCCTCATTGGAAAACTCAGTCGTGGGAGGGGAAAACTTAGTCACAAAGGAATTCGTGTTATGGAAAAAATGAGTCATCGGGTGGGAAAAGTTTACTCACGTGACGAGTTTCATTGGAAAATACTTTTAAAATAACCTCTTTGTGTAGGAAAAACTCGAGAACCTCATCACCTTGACTAGTCTCACGGGAAAACTCAGTCACGAGGGGAAAACTTAGTCACTAAGGAATTAGTGTCATGGGAAAAATGAGTCACCGGATGGGAAAACCTTAGTCAATGGACTAGTTTCAATGGCAAAACCTAGTAAATTAACCTCTTTGTGTTGGAATAACTCGAAAACCTGACCACTGTGAGTAGTCTCATGGGAAAACTCAGCCACAGGAGGGGGAAACTTAGTAACTAGGGATTAGTGCCATGGGACTAATGAGTCAACTAATGGGAAAACCTTAGTCACCGAACTAGTTTCCATGGCAAATCCTAGTATAGTAACATCTTTGTGTGGGAAAAACTAGAAAACCTTGTCACTGTGAGTAGTCTCATCGGAAAACTCAGTCGCTGGAGGGGAAAACTTAGTCACAAAGGAATTCGTGTCATGGAAAAACTGAGTCACCGTATGGGAAAATTTTACTCACCGGACGAGTTTCAATGGAAAATACTTGTAAAATAACCTCTTTGTGTGGGAAAAACTCGAGAACCTCATCACCTTGACTAGTCTCACGGGAAAACTCAGTCACATGAGGGGATAACTTAGTCACTAAGAAATTAGTGTCATGGGAAAAATGAGTCACCGGATGGGAAAACCTTAGTCAATGGACTAGTTTCAATGGCAAAACCTAGTAATATAACCTCTTTGTGTTGGAATAACTCGAAAACCTTGCCACTGTGAGTAGTCTCATGGGAAAACACAGCCACAAGAGGGGGAAACTTAGTCACTAAGGAATTAGTGCCATGGGACTAATGACTCAACTAAGGGGAAAACCTTAGTCACCGAACGAGTTTCCATGGAAAATCCTAGTAAAGTAACATCTTTGTGTGGGAAAAACTAGAAAACCTTGTCACTGTGAGTAGTCTCATCGGAAAACTCAGTCGCTGGAGGGGAAAACTTAGTCACAAAGGAATTCGTGTCATGGAAAAACTGAGTCACCGTATGGGAAAATTTTACTCACCGGACGAGTTTCAATGGAAAATACTTGTAAAATAACCTTTGTGGGTGGGAAAAACTCGAGAACCTCATCACCTTGACTAGTCTCACGGGAAAACTCAGTCACGTGAGGGGAAAACATAGTCACTAAGGAATTAGTGTCATGGGAAAAATGAGACACCGGATGGGAAAACCTTAGTCAATGGACTAGTTTCAATGGCAAAACCTAGTAAATTATCCTCTTTGTGTTGGAATAACTCGAAAACCTGGCCACTGTGAGTAGTCTCATGGGAAAACTCAGCCACAGGAGGGGGAAACTTAGTCACTAAGGAATTAGTGCCATGGGACTAATGAGTCAACTAATGGGAAAACCTTAGTCACCGAACGGGTTTCCAAGGCAAATCCTAGTAAAGTAACATCTTTGTGTGGGAAAAACTAGAAAACCTTGTCACTGTCAGTAGTCTGATTGGAAAACTCAGTCGTGGGAGGGGAAAACTTAGTCACAAAGGAATTCGTGTTATGGAAAAAATGAGTCACCGGATGGGAAAAGTTTACTCACATGACGAGTTTCAATGGAAAATACTTTTAAAATAACCTCTTTGTGTGGGAAAAACTCGAGAACCTCATCACCTTGACTAGTCTCACGGGAAAACTCAGACACGTGAGGGGAAAACTTAGTCACTAAGGAATTAGTGTCATGGGAAAAATGAGTCACCGGATGGGAAAACCTTAGTCAATGGACTAGTTTCAATGGCAAAACCTAGTAAATTAACCTCTTTGTGTTGGAATAACTCGAAAACCTGACCACTGTGAGTAGTCTCATGGGAAAACTCAGCCACAGGAGGGGGAAACTTAGTAACTAGGGATTAGTGCCATGGGACTAATGAGTCAACTAATGGGAAAACCTTAGTCACCGAACTAATTTCCATGGCAAATCCTAGTATAGTAACATCTTTGTGTGGGAAAAACTAGAAAACCTTGTCACTGTGAGTAGTCTCATCGGAAAACTCAGTCGCTGGAGGGGAAAACTTAGTCACAAAGGAATTCGTGTCATGGAAAAACTGAGTCACCGTATGGGATAATTTTACTCACCGGACGAGTTTTAATGGAAAATACTTGTAAAATAACCTCCGTGGGTGGGAAAAACTCGAGAACCTCATCACCTTGACTAGTCTCACGTGAAAACCCAGTCACGTGAGGGGAAAACATAGTCACTAAGGAATTAGTGTCATGGGAAAAATGAGTCACCGGATGGGAAAACCTTAGTCAATGGACTAGTTTCAATGGCAAAACCTAGTAAATTATCCTATTTTTGTTGGAATAACTCGAAAACCTGGCCACTGTGAGTAGTCTCATGGGAAAACTCAGCCACAGGAGGGGGAAACTTAGTCACTAAGGAATTAGTGCCATGGGAAAAATGAGTCACCGGATGGGAAAACCTTAGTCACCGAACGAGTTTCCATGGCAAATCCTAGTAAAGTAACATCTTTGTGTGGGAAAAACTAGAAAACCTTGTCACTGTCAGTAGTCTCATCGGAAAACTCAGTCGCGGGAGGGGAAAACTTAGTCACAAAGGATTTCGTGTCATGGAAAAAATGAGTCACCGGATGGGAAAATTTTACTCACCGGACGAGTTTCAATGGAAAATACTAGTAAAATAACCTCTTTGTGTGGGAAAAACTCGAGAACCTCATCATCTTGACTAGTCTCACGGGAAAACTCAGTCACGTGAGGGGAAAACTTAGTCACTAAGAAATTAGTGTCATGGGAAAAATGAGTCACCGGATGGGAAAATCTCAGTCAATGGACTAGTTTCAATGGCAAAACCTAGTAATATAACCTATTTGTGTTGGAATAACTCGAAAACCTTGCCACTGTGAGTAGTCTCATGGGAAAACACAGCCACAAGAGGGGGAAACTTAGTCACTAAGGAATTAGTGCCGTGGGACTAATGACTCAACTAAGGGGAAAACCTTAGTCACCGAACGAGTTTCCATGGCAAATCCTAGTAAAGTAACATCTTTGTGTGGGAAAAACTAGAAAACCTTGTCACTGTGAGTAGTCTCATCGGAAAACTCAGTCGCTGGAGGGGAAAACTTAGCCACAAAGGAATTCGTGTCATGGAAAAACTGAGTCACCGTATGGGATAATTTTACTCACCGGACGAGTTTCATTAGAAAATACTTTTAAAATAACCTCTTTGTGTAGGAAAAACTCGAGAACCTCATCACCTTGACTAGTCTCACGGGAAAACTCAGTCACGTGAGGGGAAAACTTAGTCACTAAGGAATTAGTGTCATGGGAAAAATGAGTCACCGGATGGGAAAACCTTAGTCAATGGACTAGTTTCAATGGCAAAACCTTGTAAATTAACCTGTTTGTGTTGGAATAACTCGAAAACCTGACCACTGTGAGTAGTCTCATGGGAAAACTCAGCCACAGGAGGGGGAAACTTAGTCACTAGGGATTAGTGTCATGGGACTAATGAGTCAACTAATGGGAAAACCTTGGTCACCGAGCTAGTTTCCATGACAAATCCTAGTATAGTAACATCTTTGTGTGGGAAAAACTAGAAAACCTTGTCACTGTGAGTAGTCTCATCGGAAAACTCAATCGCGGGAGGGGAAAACTTAGTCACAAAGGAATTCGTGTCATGGAAAAAATGAGTCACCGGATGGGAAAAGTTTACTCACCGGACGAGTTTCAATGGAAAATACTTGTAAAATAACCTCTTTGTGTGGGAAAAACTCGAGAACCTCATCACCTTGACTAGTCTCACGGGAAAACTTAGTCACGTGAGGGGATAACTTAGTCACTAAGAAATTAGTGTCATGGGAAAAATGAGTCACCGGATGGGAAAATCTCAATCAATGGACTAGTTTCAATGGCAAAACCTAGTAATATAACCTATTTGTGTGGGAATAACTCGAAAACCTGGCCACTGTGAGTAGTCTCATGGGAAAACACAGCCACAAGAGGGGGAAACTTAGTCACTAAGGAATTAGTGCCGTGGGACTAATGACTCAACTAAGGGGAAAACCTTAGTCACCGAACGAGTTTCCATGGCAAATCCTAGTAAAGTAACATCTTTGTGTGGGAAAAACTAGAAAACCTTGTCACTGTGAGTAGTCTCATCGGAAAACTCAGTCGCTGGAGGGGAAAACTTAGTCACAAAGGAATTCGTGTCATGGAAAAACTGAGTCACCGTATGGGATAATTTTACTCACCGGACGAGTTTTAATGGAAAATACTTGTAAAATAACCTCCGTGGGTGGGAAAAACTCGAGAACCTCATCACCTTGACTAGTCTCACGTGAAAACCCAGTCACGTGAGGGGAAAACATAGTCACTAAGGAATTAGTGTCATGGGAAAAATGAGTCACCGGATGGGAAAACCTTAGTCAATGGACTAGTTTCAATGGCAAAACCTAGTAAATTATCCTATTTTTGTTGGAATAACTCGAAAACCTGGCCACTGTGAGTAGTCTCATGGGAAAACTCAGCCACAGGAGGGGGAAACTTAGTCACTAAGGAATTAGTGCCATGGGAAAAATGAGTCACCGGATGGGAAAACCTTAGTCACCGAACGAGTTTCCATGGCAAATCCTAGTAAAGTAACATCTTTGTGTGGGAAAAACTAGAAAACCTTGTCACTGTCAGTAGTCTCATCGGAAAACTCAGTCGCGGGAGGGGAAAACTTAGTCACAAAGGATTTCGTGTCATGGAAAAAATGAGTCACCGGATGGGAAAATTTTACTCACCGGACGAGTTTCAATGGAAAATACTAGTAAAATAACCTCTTTGTGTGGGAAAAACTCGAGAACCTCATCATCTTGACTAGTCTCACGGGAAAACTCAGTCACGTGAGGGGAAAACTTAGTCACTAAGAAATTAGTGTCATGGGAAAAATGAGTCACCGGATGGGAAAATCTCAGTCAATGGACTAGTTTCAATGGCAAAACCTAGTAATATAACCTATTTGTGTTGGAATAACTCGAAAACCTGGCCACTGTGAGTAGTCTCATGGGAAAACACAGCCACAAGAGGGGGAAACTTAGTCACTAAGGAATTAGTGCCGTGGGACTAATGACTCAACTAAGGGGAAAACCTTAGTCACCGAACGAGTTTCCATGGCAAATCCTAGTAAAGTAACATCTTTGTGTGGGAAAAACTAGAAAACCTTGTCACTGTGAGTAGTCTCATCGGAAAACTCAGTCGCTGGAGGGGAAAACTTAGCCACAAAGGAATTCGTGTCATGGAAAAACTGAGTCACCGGATGGGAAAATATTACTCACCGGACGAGTATCAATAGAAAATACTTGTAAAATAACCTCTGTGGGTGGGAAAAACTCGAGAACCTCATCACCTTGACTAGTCTCACGGGAAAACTCAGTCACGTGAGGGGAAAACATAGTCACTAAGGAATTAGTGTCATGGGAAAAATGAGTCACCGGATGGGAAAACCTTAGTCAATGGACTAGTTTCAATGGCAAAACCTAGTAAATTATCCTCTTTGTGTTGGAATAACTCGAAAACCTGGCCACTGTGAGTAGTCTCTTGGGAAAACTCAGCCACAGGAGGGGGAAACTTAGTCACTAAGGAATTAGTGCCATGGGACTAATGAGTCAACTAATGTGAAAACCTTAGTCACCGAACGAGTTTCCATGGCAAATCCTAGTAAAGTAACATCTTTGTGTGGGAAAAACTAGAAAACCTTGTCACTGTCAGTAGTCTCATCGGAAAACTCAGTCGCGGGAGGGGAAAACTTAGTCACAAAGGATTTCGAGTCATGGAAAAAATGAGTCACCGGATGGGAAAATATTACTCACCGGACGAGTTTCAATGGAAAATACTAGTAAAATAACCTCTTTGTGTGGGAAAAACTCGACAACCTCACCACCTTGACTAGTCTCACGGGAAAACTCAGTCACGTGAGGGGAAAATTTAGTCACTAAGGAATTAGTGTCATGGGAAAAATGAGTCACCGGATGGGAAAACCTTAGTCAATGGACTAGTTTCAATGGCAAAACCTAGTAATTAACCTCTTTGTGTTGGAATAACTCGAAAACCATGCCACTGTGAGTAGTCTCATGGGAAAACTCAGCCATAGGAGGGGGAAACTTAGTCACTAAGGAATTAGTGCCATGGGACTAATGAGTCAACTAATGGGAAAACCTTACTCACCGAACGAGTTTCCAAGGCAAATCCTAGTAAAGTAACATCTTTGTGTGGGAAAAACTAGAAAACCTTGTCACTTTTAGTAGTCTCATTGGAAAACTCAGTCGTGGGAGGGGAAAACTTAGTCACAAAGGAATTCGTGTTATGGAAAAAATGAGTCACCGGATGGGAAAAGTTTACTCACATGACGAGTTTCATTGGAAAATACTTTTAAAATAACCTCTTTGTGTAGGAAAAACTCGAGAACCTCATCACCTTGACCAGTCTCACGGGAAAACTCAGTCACGTGAGGGGAAAACTTAGTCACTAAGGAATTAGTGTCATGGGAAAAATGAGTCACCGGATGGGAAATCCTTAGTCAATGGACTAGTTTCAATGGCAAAACCTAGTAAATTAACCTCTTTGTGTTGGAATAACTCGAAAACCTGACCACTGTGAGTATTCTCATGGGAAAACTCAGCCACAGGAGGGGGAAACTTAGTCACTAGGGATTAGTGCGATGGGACTAATGAGTCAACTAATGGGAAAACCTTAGTCACCGAACTAGTTTCCATGGCAAATCCTAGTATAGTAACATCTTTGTGTGGGAAAAACTAGAAAACCTTGTCACTGTGAGTAGTCTCATCGGAAAACTCAATCGCGGGAGGGGAAAACTTAGTCACAAAGGAATTCGTGTCATGGAAAAAATGAGTCACCGGATGGGAAAATTTTAATCACCGGACGAGTTTCAATGGAAAATACTTGTAAAATAACCTCTTTGTGTGGGAAAAACTCGAGAACCTCATCACCTTGACTAGTCTCACGGGAAAACTCAGTCACGTGAGGCGATAACTTAGTCACTAAGAAATTAGTGTCATGGGAAAAATGAGTCACCGGATGGGAAAACCTTAGTCAATGGACTAGTTTCAATGGCAAAACTTAGTAATATAACCTCTTTGTGTTGGAATAACTCGAAAACCTTGCCACTGTGAGTAGTCTCATGGGAAAACACAGCCACAAGAGGGGGAAACTTAGTCACTAAGGAATTAGTGCCATGGGACTAATGACTCAACTAAGGGGAAAACCTTAGTCACCGAACGAGTTTCCATGGCAAATCCTAGTAAATTAACATCTTTGTGTGGGAAAAACTAGAAAACCTTGTCACTGTCAGTAGTCTCATCGGAAAACTCAGTCGCGGGAGGGGAAAACTTAGTCACAAAGGATTTCGTGTCATGGAAAAAATGAGTCACCGGATGGGAAAATATTACTCACCGGACGAGTTTCAATGGAAAATACTAGTAAAATAACCTCTTTGTGTGGGAAAAACTCGACAACCTCACCACCTTGACTAGTCTCACGGGAAAACTCAGTCACGTGAGGGGAAAATTTAGTCACTAAGGAATTAGTGTCATGGGAAAAATGAGTCACCGGATGGGAAAACCTTAGTCAATGGACTAGTTTCAATGGCAAAACCTAGTAAATTAACCTGTTTGTGTTGGAATAACTCGAAAACCTGACCACTGTGAGTAGTCTCATGGGAAAACTCAGCCACAGGAGGGGGAAACTTAGTCACTAGGGATTAGTGTCATGGGACTAATGAGTCAACTAATGGGAAAACCTTGGTCACCGAGCTAGTTTCCATGACAAATCCTAGTATAGTAACATCTTTGTGTGGGAAAAACTAGAAAACCTTGTCACTGTGAGTAGTCTCATCGGAAAACTCAATCGCGGGAGGGGAAAACTTAGTCACAAAGGAATTCGTGTCATGGAAAAAATGAGTCACCGGATGGGAAAAGTTTACTCACCGGACGAGTTTCAATGGAAAATACTTGTAAAATAACCTCTTTGTGTGGGAAAAACTCGAGAACCTCATCACCTTGACTAGTCTCACGGGAAAACTTAGTCACGTGAGGGGATAACTTAGTCACTAAGAAATTAGTGTCATGGGAAAAATGAGTCACCGGATGGGAAAATCTCAATCAATGGACTAGTTTCAATGGCAAAACCTAGTAATATAACCTATTTGTGTGGGAATAACTCGAAAACCTGGCCACTGTGAGTAGTCTCATGGGAAAACACAGCCACAAGAGGGGGAAACTTAGTCACTAAGGAATTAGTGCCGTGGGACTAATGACTCAACTAAGGGGAAAACCTTAGTCACCGAACGAGTTTCCATGGCAAATCCTAGTAAAGTAACATCTTTGTGTGGGAAAAACTAGAAAACCTTGTCACTGTGAGTAGTCTCATCGGAAAACTCAGTCGCTGGAGGGGAAAACTTAGTCACAAAGGAATTCGTGTTATGGAAAAACTGAGTCACCGTATGGGATAATTTTACTCACCGGACGAGTATCAATAGAAAATACTTGTAAAATAACCTCTGTGGGTGGGAAAAACTCGAGAACCTCATCACCTTGACTAGTCTCACGGGAAAACTCAGTCACGTGAGGGGAAAACATAGTCACTAAGGAATTAGTGTCATGGGAAAAATGAGTCACCGGATGGGAAAACCTTAGTCAATGGACTAGTTTCAATGGCAAAACCTAGTAAATTATCCTCTTTGTGTTGGAATAACTCGAAAACCTGGCCACTGTGAGTAGTCTCTTGGGAAAACTCAGCCACAGGAGGGGGAAACTTAGTCACTAAGGAATTAGTGCCATGGGACTAATGAGTCAACTAATGTGAAAACCTTAGTCACCGAACGAGTTTCCATGGCAAATCCTAGTAAAGTAACATCTTTGTGTGGGAAAAACTAGAAAACCTTGTCACTGTCAGTAGTCTCATCGGAAAACTCAGTCGCGGGAGGGGAAAACTTAGTCACAAAGGATTTCGTGTCATGGAAAAAATGAGTCACCGGATGGGAAAATATTACTCACCGGACGAGTTTCAATGGAAAATACTAGTAAAATAACCTCTTTGTGTGGGAAAAACTCGACAACCTCACCACCTTGACTAGTCTCACGGGAAAACTCAGTCACGTGAGGGGAAAATTTAGTCACTAAGGAATTAGTGTCATGGGAAAAATGAGTCACCGGATGGGAAAACCTTAGTCAATGGACTAGTTTCAATGGCAAAACCTAGTAATTAACCTCTTTGTGTTGGAATAACTCGAAAACCTGGCCACTGTGAGTAGTCTCATGGGAAAACTCAGCCATAGGAGGGGGAAACTTAGTCACTAAGGAATTAGTGCCATGGGACTAATGAGTCAACTAATGGGAAAACCTTACTCACCGAACGAGTTTCCAAGGCAAATCCTAGTAAAGTAACATCTTTGTGTGGGAAAAACTAGAAAACCTTGTCACTTTTAGTAGTCTCATTGGAAAACTCAGTCGTGGGAGGGGAAAACTTAGTCACAAAGGAATTCGTGTTATGGAAAAAATGAGTCACCGGATGGGAAAAGTTTACTCACATGACGAGTTTCATTGGAAAATACTTTTAAAATAACCTCTTTGTGTAGGAAAAACTCGAGAACCTCATCACCTTGACCAGTCTCACGGGAAAACTCAGTCACGGGAGGGGAAAACTTAGTCACTAAGGAATTAGTGTCATGGGAAAAATGAGTCACCGGATGGGAAATCCTTAGTCAATGGACTAGTTTCAATGGCAAAACCTAGTAAATTAACCTCTTTGTGTTGGAATAACTCGAAAACCTGACCACTGTGAGTATTCTCATGGGAAAACTCAGCCACAGGAGGGGGAAACTTAGTCACTAGGGATTAGTGCGATGGGACTAATGAGTCAACTAATGGGAAAACCTTAGTCACCGAACTAGTTTCCATGGCAAATCCTAGTATAGTAACATCTTTGTGTGGGAAAAACTAGAAAACCTTGTCACTGTGAGTAGTCTCATCGGAAAACTCAATCGCGGGAGGGGAAAACTTAGTCACAAAGGAATTCGTGTCATGGAAAAAATGAGTCACCGGATGGGAAAATTTTAATCACCGGACGAGTTTCAATGGAAAATACTTGTAAAATAACCTCTTTGTGTGGGAAAAACTCGAGAACCTCATCACCTTGACTAGTCTCACGGGAAAACTCAGTCACGTGAGGCGATAACTTAGTCACTAAGAAATTAGTGTCATGGGAAAAATGAGTCACCGGATGGGAAAACCTTAGTCAATGGACTAGTTTCAATGGCAAAACTTAGTAATATAACCTCTTTGTGTTGGAATAACTCGAAAACCTTGCCACTGTGAGTAGTCTCATGGGAAAACACAGCCACAAGAGGGGGAAACTTAGTCACTAAGGAATTAGTGCCATGGGACTAATGACTCAACTAAGGGGAAAACCTTAGTCACCGAACGAGTTTCCATGGCAAATCCTAGTAAAGTAACATCTTTGTGTGGGAAAAACTAGAAAACCTTGTCACTGTGAGTAGTCTCATCGGAAAACTCAGTCGCTGGAGGGGAAAACTTAGTCACAAAGGAATTCGTGTCATGGAAAAACTGAGTCACCGTATGGGAAAATTTTACTCACCGGACGAGTTTCAATGGAAAATCCTTGTAAAATAACCTCTGTGGGTGGGAAAAACTCGAGAACCTCATCACCTTGACTAGTCTCACGGGAAAACTCAGTCACGTGAGGGGAAAACATAGTCACTAAGGAATTAGTGTCATGGGAAAAATGAGTCACTGGATGGGAAAACCTTAGTCAATGGACTAGTTTCAATGGCAAAACCTAGTAAATTATCCTCTTTGTGTTGGAATAACTCGAAAACCTGGCCACTGTGAGTAGTCTCTTGGGAAAACTCAGCCACAGGAGGGGGGAACTTAGTCACTAAGGAATTAGTGCCTTGGGACTAATGAGTCAACTAATGGGAAAACCTTAGTCACCGAACGAGTTTCCATGGAAAATCCTAGTAAAGTAACATCTTTGTGTGGGCAAAACTAGAAAACCTTGTCACTGTGAGTAGTCTCATCGGAAAACTCAGTCGCGGGAGGGGAAAACTTAGTCACAAAGGATTTCGTGTCATGGAAAAAATGAGTCACCGGATGGGAAAATTTTACTCACCGGACGAGTTTCAATGGAAAATACTTGTAAAATAACCTCTTTGTGTGGGAAAAACTCGAGAACCTCATCACCTTGACTAGTCTCACGGGAAAACTCAGTCACGTGAGGGGAAAACTTAGTCACTAAGGAATTAGTGTCATGGGAAAAATGAGTCACCGGATGGGAAAACCTTAGTCAATGGACTAGTTTCAATGGAAAAACCTAGTAAATTAACCTCTTTGTGTTGGAATAACTCGAAAACCTGACCACTGTGAGTAGTCTCATGGGAAAACTCAGCCACAGGAGGGGGAAACTTAGTCACTAGGGATTAGTGCCATGGGACTAATGAGTCAACTAATGGGAAAACCTTAGTCACCGAACTAGTTTCCATGGCAAATCCTAGTATAGTAACATCTTTGTGTGGGAAAAACTAGAAAACCTTGTCACTGTGAATAGTCTCATCGGAAAACTCAATCGCGGGAGGGGAAAACTTAGTCACAAAGGAATTCGTGTCATGGAAAAAATGAGTCACCGGATGGGAAAATTTTACTCACCGGACGAGTTTCAATGGAAAATACTTGTAAAATAACCTCTTTGTGTGGGAAAAACTCGAGAACCTCATCACCTTGACTAGTCTCACGGGAAAACTCAGTCACGTGAGGCGATAACTTAGTCACTAAGAAATTAGTGTCATGGGAAAAATGAGTCACCGGATGGGAAAACCTTAGTCAATGGACTAGTTTCAATGGCAAAACTTAGTAATATAACCTCTTTGTGTTGGAATAACTCGAAAAGCTTGCCACTGTGAGTAGTCTCATGGGAAAACACAGCCACAAGAGGGGGAAACTTAGTCACTAAGGAATTAGTGCCATGGGACTAATGACTCAACTAAGGGGAAAACCTTAGTCACCGAACGAGTATCCATGGCAAATCCTAGTAAAGTAACATCTTTGTGTGGGAAAAACTAGAAAACCTTGTCACTGTGAGTAGTCTCATCGGAAAACTCAGTCGCGGGAGGGGAAAACTTAGTCACAAAGGAATTCGTGTCATGGAAAAACTGAGTCACCGTATGGGAAAATTTTACTCACCGGACGAGTTTCAATGGAAAATCCTTGTAAAATAACCTCTGTGGGTGGGAAAAACTCGAGAACCTCACCACCTTGACTAGTCTCACGGGAAAACTCAGTCACGTGAGGCGATAACTTAGTCACTAAGAAACTAGTGTCATGGGAAAAATAAGTCACCGGATGGGAAAACCTTAGTCAATGGACTAGTTTCAATGGCAAAACCTAGTAATTAACCTCTTTGTGTTGGAATAACCCGAAAACCTGGCCACTGTGAGTAGTCTCATGGGAAAACTCAGCCATAGGAGGGGGAAACTTAGTCAATAAGGAATTAGTGTCATGGGACTAATGAGTCAACTAATGGGAAAACCTTAGTCACCGAACGAGTTTCGAAGGCAAATCCTAGTAAAATAACATCTTTGTCTGGGAAAAAATAGAAAACCTTGTCACTGTCAGTAGTCTCATTGGAAAACTCAGTCGTGGGAGGGGAAAACTTAGTCACAAAGGAATTCGTGTCATGGAAAAAATGAGTCACCGGATGGGAAAATTTTACTCACCGGACGAGTTTCAATGGAAAATACTTGTAAAATAACCTCTTTGTGTGGGAAAAACTCGAGAACCTCATCACCTTGACTAGTCTCACGGGAAAACTCAGTCACGTGAGGGGAAAACTTAGTCACTAAGGAATTAGTGTCATGGGAAAAATGAGTCACCGGATGGGAAAACCTTAGTCAATGGACTAGTTTCAATGGAAAAACCTAGTAAATTAACCTCTTTGTGTTGGAATAACTCGAAAACCTGACCACTGTGAGTAGTCTCATGGGAAAACTCAGCCACAGGAGGGGGAAACTTAGTCACTAGGGATTAGTGCCATGGGACTAATGAGTCAACTAATGGGAAAACCTTAGTCACCGAACTAGTTTCCATGGCAAATCCTAGTATAGTAACATCTTTGTGTGGGAAAAACTAGAAAACCTTGTCACTGTGAGTAGTCTCATCGGAAAACTCAATCGCGGGAGGGGAAAACTTAGTCACAAAGGAATTCGTGTCATGGAAAAAATGAGTCACCGGATGGGAAAATTTTACTCACCGGACGAGTTTCAATGGAAAATACTTGTAAAATAACCTCTTTGTGTGGGAAAAACTCGAGAACCTCATCACCTTGACTAGTCTCACGGGAAAACTCAGTCACGTGAGGCGATAACTTAGTCACTAAGAAATTAGTGTCATGGGAAAAATGAGTCACCGGATGGGAAAACCTTAGTCAATGGACTAGTTTCAATGGCAAAACTTAGTAATATAACCTCTTTGTGTTGGAATAACTCGAAAAGCTTGCCACTGTGAGTAGTCTCATGGGAAAACACAGCCACAAGAGGGGGGAACTTAGTCACTAAGGAATTAGTGCCATGGGACTAATGACTCAACTAAGGGGAAAACCTTAGTCACCGAACGTGTATCCATGGCAAATCCTAGTAAAGTAACATCTTTGTGTGGGAAAAACTAGAAAACCTTGTCACTGTGAGTAGTCTCATCGGAAAACTCAGTCGCTGGAGGGGAAAACTTAGTCACAAAGGAATTCGTGTCATGGAAAAACTGAGTCACCGTATGGGAAAATTTTACTCACCGGACGAGTTTCAATGGAAAATCCTTGTAAAATAACCTCTGTGGGTGGGAAAAACTCGAGAACCTCATCACCTTGACTAGTCTCACGGGAAAACTCAGTCACGTGAGGGGAAAACATAGTCACTAAGGAATTAGTGTCATGGGAAAAATGAGTCACCGGATGGGAAAACCTTAGTCAATGGACTAGTTTCAATGGCAAAACCTAGTAAATTATCCTCTTTGTGTTGGAATAACTCGAAAACCTGGCCACTGTGAGTAGTCCCTTGGGAAAACTCAGCCACAGGAGGGGGAAACTTAGTCACTAAGGAATTAGTGCCTTGGGACTAATGAGTCAACTAATGGGAAAACCTTAGTCACCGAACGAGTTTCCAAGGAAAATCCTAGTAAAGTAACATCTTTGTGTGGGAAAAACTAGAAAACCTTGACACTGTGAGTAGTCTCATCGGAAAACTCAGTCGCGGGAGGGGAAAACTTAGTCACAAAGGATTTCGTGTCATGGAAAAAATGAGTCACCGGATGGGAAAATTTTACTCATCGGACGAGTTTCAATGGAAAATACAAGTAAAATAACCTCTTTTTGTGGGAAAAACTCGACAACCTCACCACCTTAACTAGTCTCACGGGAAAACTCAGTCACGTGAGGGGAAAATTTAGTCACTAAGGAATTAGTGTCATGGGAAAAATAAGTCACCGGATGGGATAACCTTAGTCAATGGACTAGTTTCAATGGCAAAACCTAGTAATTAACCTCTTTGTGTTGGAATAACCCGAAAACCTGGCCACTGTGAGTAGTCTCATGGGAAAACTCAGCCATAGGAGGGGGAAACTTAGTCACTAAGGAATTAGTGCCATGGGACTAATGAGTCAACTAATGGGAAAACCTTAGTCACCGAACGAGATTCGAAGGCAAATCCTAGTAAAGTAACATCTTTGTGTGGGAAAAAATAGAA
This sequence comes from Acmispon strigosus, assembly GCA_030819835.1. Classification (NCBI taxonomy): domain Eukaryota; kingdom Viridiplantae; phylum Streptophyta; class Magnoliopsida; order Fabales; family Fabaceae; genus Acmispon; species Acmispon strigosus. The sequence continues at coordinate 68,046,462 of JAUAMA010000002.1, read as the reverse complement.
AACCTTGTCACTGTCAGTAGTCTCATTGGAAAACTCAGTCGTGGGAGGGGAAAACTTAGTCACAAAGGAATTCGTGTTATGAAAAAAATGAGTCACCGGATGGGAAAAGTTTACTCACATGACGAGTTTCAATGGAAAATACTTGTAAAATAACCTCTTTGTGTAGGAAAAACTCGAGAACCTCATCACCTTGACTAGTCTCACGGGAAAACTCAGTCACGTGAGGCGATAACTTAGTCACTAAGAAATTAGTGTCATGGGAAAAATGAGTCACCGGATGGGAAAACCTTAGTCAATGGACTAGTTTCAATGGCAAAACTTAGTAATATAACCTCTTTGTGTTGGAATAACTCGAAAAGCTTGCCACTGTGAGTAGTCTCATGGGAAAACACAGCCACAAGAGGGGGGAACTTAGTCACTAAGGAATTAGTGCCATGGGACTAATGACTCAACTAAGGGGAAAACCTTAGTCACCGAACGTGTATCCATGGCAAATCCTAGTAAAGTAACATCTTTGTGTGGGAAAAACTAGAAAACCTTGTCACTGTGAGTAGTCTCATCGGAAAACTCAGTCGCTGGAGGGGAAAACTTAGTCACAAAGGAATTCGTGTCATGGAAAAACTGAGTCACCGTATGGGAAAATTTTACTCACCGGACGAGTTTCAATGGAAAATCCTTGTAAAATAACCTCTGTGGGTGGGAAAAACTCGAGAACCTCATCACCTTGACTAGTCTCACGGGAAAACTCAGTCACGTGAGGGGAAAACATAGTCACTAAGGAATTAGTGTCATGGGAAAAATGAGTCACCGGATGGGAAAACCTTAGTCAATGGACTAGTTTCAATGGCAAAACCTAGTAAATTATCCTCTTTGTGTTGGAATAACTCGAAAACCTGGCCACTGTGAGTAGTCCCTTGGGAAAACTCAGCCACAGGAGGGGGAAACTTAGTCACTAAGGAATTAGTGCCTTGGGACTAATGAGTCAACTAATGGGAAAACCTTAGTCACCGAACGAGTTTCCAAGGAAAATCCTAGTAAAGTAACATCTTTGTGTGGGAAAAACTAGAAAACCTTGACACTGTGAGTAGTCTCATCGGAAAACTCAGTCGCGGGAGGGGAAAACTTAGTCACAAAGGATTTCGTGTCATGGAAAAAATGAGTCACCGGATGGGAAAATTTTACTCATCGGACGAGTTTCAATGGAAAATACAAGTAAAATAACCTCTTTTTGTGGGAAAAACTCGACAACCTCACCACCTTAACTAGTCTCACGGGAAAACTCAGTCACGTGAGGGGAAAATTTAGTCACTAAGGAATTAGTGTCATGGGAAAAATAAGTCACCGGATGGGATAACCTTAGTCAATGGACTAGTTTCAATGGCAAAACCTAGTAATTAACCTCTTTGTGTTGGAATAACCCGAAAACCTGGCCACTGTGAGTAGTCTCATGGGAAAACTCAGCCATAGGAGGGGGAAACTTAGTCACTAAGGAATTAGTGCCATGGGACTAATGAGTCAACTAATGGGAAAACCTTAGTCACCGAACGAGATTCGAAGGCAAATCCTAGTAAAGTAACATCTTTGTGTGGGAAAAAATAGAAAACCTTGTCACTGTCAGTAGTCTCATTGGAAAACTCAGTCGTGGGAGGGGAAAACTTAGTCACAAAGGAATTCGTGTTATGAAAAAAATGAGTCACCGGATGGGAAAAGTTTACTCACATGACGAGTTTCAATGGAAAATACTTTTAAAATAACCTCTTTGTGTAGGAAAAACTCGAGAACCTCATCACCTTGACTAGTCTCACGGGAAAACTCAGTCACGTGAGGGGAAAACTTAGTCACTAAGGAATTAGTGTCATGGGAAAAATGAGTCACCGGATTGGAAAACCTTAGTCAATGGACTAGTTTCAATGGAAAAACCTAGTAAATTAACCTCTTTGTGTTGGAATAACTCGAAAACCTGACCACTGTGAGTAGTCTCATGGGAAAACTCAGCCACAGGAGGGGGAAACTTAGTCACTAGGGATTAGTGCCATGGGACTAATGAGTCAACTAATGGGAAAACCTTAGTCACCGAACTAGTTTCCATGGCAAATCCTAGTATAGTAACATCTTTGTGTGGGAAAAACTAGAAAACCTTGTCACTGTGAGTAGTCTCATCAGAAAACTCAATCGCGGGAGGGGAAAACTTAGTCACAAAGGAATTCGTGTCATGGAAAAAATGAGTCACCGGATGGGAAAATTATACTCACCGGACGAGTTTCAATGGAAAATACTTGTAAAATAACCTTTTATGTGGGAAAAACTCGAGAACCTCATCACCTTGACTAGTCTCACGGGAAAACTCAGTCACGTGAGGGGAAAACTTAGTCACTAAGGAATTAGTGTCATGGGAAAAATGAGTCACCGGATGGGAAAACCTTAGTCAATGGACTAGTTTCAATGGCAAAACCTAGTAAAATAACCTCTTTGTGTTGGAATAACTCGAAAACCTGGCCACTGTGAGTAGTCTCATGGGAAAACTTAGCCACAGGAGGGGGAAACTTAGTCACTAAGGAATTAGTGCCATGGGACTAATGAGTCAACTAATGGGAAAATCTTAGTCACCGAACTAGTTTCCAAGGCAAATCCTAGTATAGTAACATCTTTGTGTGGGAAAAACTAGAAAACCTTGTCACTGTGAGTAGTCTCATCGGAAAACTCAGTCGCGGGAGGGGAAAACTTAGCCACAAAGGAATTCGTGTCATGGAAAAAATGAGTCACCGGATGGGAAAATTTTACTCACCGGACGAGTTGCAATCGAAATTACTTGTAAAATAACCTCTGTGGGTGGGAAAAACTCGAGAACCTCATCACCTTGACTAGTCTCACGGGAAAACTCAGTCACGTGAGGGGAAAACATAGTCACTAAGGAATTAGTGTCATGGGAAAAATGAGTCACCGGATGGGAAAACCTTAGTCAATGGACTAGTTTCAATGGCAAAACCTAGTAAATTATCCTCTTTGTGTTGGAATAACTCGAAAACCTGGCCACTGTGAGTAGTCTCTTGGGAAAACTCAGCCACAGGAGGGGGAAACTTAGGCACTAAGGAATTAGTGCCATGGGACTAATGAGTCAACTAATGGGAAAACCTTAGTCACCGAACGAGTTTCCATGGCAAATCCAAGTAAAGTAACATCTTTGTGTGGGAAAAACTAGAAAACCTTGTCACTGTGAGTAGTCTCATCGGAAAACTCAGTCGCGGGAGGGGATAACTTAGTCACAATGGAATTCGTGTCATGGAAAAAATTAGTCACCGGATGGGAAAATTATACTCACCGGACGAGTTTCAATGGAAAATACTTGTAAAATAACCTTTTGTGTGGGAAAAACTCGAGAACCTCATCACCTTGACTAGTCTCACGGGAAAACTCAGTCACGTGAGGGGAAAACTTAGTCCCTAAGGAATTAGTGACATGGGAAAAATGAGTCACCGGATGGGAAAACCTTAGTCAATGGACTAGTTTCAATGGCAAAACCTAGTAAAATAACCTCTTTGTGTTGGAATAACTCGAAAACCTGGCCACTGTGAGTAGTCTCATGGGAAAACTTAGCCACAGGAGGGGGAAACTTAGTCACTAAGGAATTAGTGCCATGGGACTAATGAGTCAACTAATGGGAAAATCTTAGTCACCGAACTAATTTCCAAGGCAAATCCTAGTATAGTAACATCTTTGTGTGGGAAAAACTAGAAATCCTTGTCACTGTGAGTAGTCTCATCGGAAAACTCAGTCGCGGGAGGGGAAAACTTAGCCACAAAGGAATTCGTGTCATGGAAAAAATGAGTCACCGGATGGGAAAATTTTACTCACCGGACGAGTTGCAATCGAAATTACTTGTAAAATAACCTCTGTGGGTGGGAAAAACTCGAGAACCTCATCACCTTGACTAGTCTCACAGGAAAACTCAGTCACGTGAGGGGAAAACATAGTCACTAAGGAATTAGTGTCATGGGAAAAATGAGTCACCGGATGGGAAAACCTTAGTCAATGGACTAGTTTCAATGGCAAAACCTAGTAAATTATCCTCTTTGTGTTGGAATAACTCGAAAACCTGGCCACTGTGAGTAGTCTCTTGGGAAAACTCAGCCACAGGAGGGGGAAACTTAGGCACTAAGGAATTAGTGCCATGGGACTAATGAGTCAACTAATGGGAAAACCTTAGTCACCGAACGAGTTTCCATGGCAAATCCAAGTAAAGTAACATCTTTGTGTGGGAAAAACTAGAAAACCTTGTCACTGTGAGTAGTCTCATCGGAAAACTCAGTCGCGGGAGGGGATAACTTAGTCACAATGGAATTCGTGTCATGGAAAAAATTAGTCACCGGATGGGAAAATTATACTCACCGGACGAGTTTCAATGGAAAATACTTGTAAAATAACCTTTTGTGTGGGAAAAACTCGAGAAGCTCATCACCTTGACTAGTCTCACGGGAAAACTCAGTCACGTGAGGGGAAAACTTAGTCACTAAGGAATTAGTGACATGGGAAAAATGAGTCACCGGATGGGAAAACCTTAGTCAATGGACTAGTTTCAATGGCAAAACCTAGTAAAATAACCTCTTTGTGTTGGAATAACTCGAAAACCTGGCCACTGTGAGTAGTCTCATGGGAAAACTTAGCCACAGGAGGGGGAAACTTAGTCACTAAGGAATTAGTGCCATGGGACTAATGAGTCAACTAATGGGAAAATCTTAGTCACCGAACTAATTTCCAAGGCAAATCCTAGTATAGTAACATCTTTGTGTGGGAAAAACTAGAAATCCTTGTCACTGTGAGTAGTCTCATCGGAAAACTCAGTCGCGGGAGGGGAAAACTTAGCCACAAAGGAATTCGTGTCATGGAAAAAATGAGTCACCGGATGGGAAAATTTTACTCACCGGACGAGTTTCAATGGAAAATACTTGTAAAATAACCACTTTGTGTGGGAAAAACTCGAGAACCTCACCACCTTGACTAGTCTCACGGGAAAACTCAGTCACGTGAGGGGAAAACTTAGTCACTAAGGAATTAGTGTCATGGGAAAAATGAGTCACCGGATGGGAAAACCTTAGTCAATGGACTAGTTTCAATGGCAAAACCTAGTAAATTAACCTCTTTGTGTTGGAATAACTCAAAAACCTGACCACTGTGAGTAGTCTCATGGGAAAACTCAGCCACAGGAGGGGGAAACTTAGTCACTAGGGATTAGTGCCATGGGACTAATGACTCAACTAATGGGAAAACCTTAGTCACCGAACAAGTTTCCATGGCAAATCCTAGTATAGTAACATCTTTGTGTGGGAAAAACTAGAAAACCTTGTCACTGTGAGTAGTCTCATCGGAAAACTCAGTCGCGGGAGGGGAAAACTTAGTCACAAAGGAATTCGTGTCATGGAAAAAATGAGTCACCGGATGGGTAAATTTTACTCACCGGACGAGTTTCAATGGAAAATACTTGTAAAATAACCTCTGTGGGTGGGAAAAACTCGAGAACCTCATCTCCTTGACTAGTCTCACGGGAAAACTCAGTCATGTGAGGGGAAAACTTAGTCACTAAGGAATTAGTGTCATGGGAAAAATGAGTCACCGGATGGGAAAACCTTAGTCAATGGACTAGTTTCAATGGCAAAACCTAGTAAAATAACCTCTTTGTGTTGGAATAACTCGAAAATTTGGCCACTGTGAGTAGTCTCATGGGAAAACTCAGCCACAGGAGGGGGAAACTTAGTCACTAAGGAATTAGTGCCATGGGACTAATGAGTCAACTAATGGGAAAACCTTAGTCACCGAACTAGTTTCCATGGCAAATCCTAGTATAGTAACATCTTTGTGTGGGAAAAACTAGAAAACCTTGTCACTGTGAATAGTCTCATCGGAAAACTCAGTCGCGGGAGGGGAAAACTTAGTCACAAAGGAATTCGTGTCATGGAAAAAATGAGTCACCGGATGGGAAAATTTTACTCACCGGACGAGTTTCAATGGAAAATACTTGTAAAATAACCACTTTGTGTGGGAAAAACTCGAGAACCTCACCACCTTGACTAGTCTCACGGGAAAACTCAGTCACGTGAGGGGAAAACTTAGTCACTAAGGAATTAGTGTCATGGGAAAAATGAGTCACCGGATGGGAAAACCTTAGTTAATGGACTAGTGTCAATGGCAAAACCTAGTAAATTAACCTCTTTGTGTTGGAATAACTCGAAAACCTGACCACTGTGAGTAGTCTCATGGGAAAACTCAGCCACAGGAGGGGGAAACTTAGTCACTAGGGATTAGTGCCATGGGACTAATGAGTCAACTAATGGGAAAACCTTAGTCACCGAACTAGTTTCCATGGCAAATCCTAGTATAGTAACATATTTGTGTGGGAAAAACTAGAAAACCTTGTCACTGTGAGTAGTCTCATCGGAAAACTCAGTCGCGGGAGGGGAAAACTTAGTCACAAAGGAATTCGTGTCATGGAAAAAATGAGTCACCGGATGGGAAAATTTTACTCACCGGACGAGTTTCAATGGAAAATACTTGTAAAATAACCACTTTGTGTGGGAAAAACTCGAGAACCTCACCACCTTGACTAGTCTCACGGGAAAACTCAGTCACGTGAGGGGAAAACTTAGTCACTAAGGAATTAGTGTCATGGGAAAAATGAGTCACCGGATGGGAAAACCTTAGTCAATGGACTAGTTTCAATGGCAAAACCTAGTAAAATAACCTCTTTGTGTTGGAATAACTCAAAAACCTGACCACTGTGAGTAGTCTCATGGGAAAACTCAGCCACAGGAGGGGGAAACTTAGTCACTAGGGATTAGTGCCATGGGACTAATGACTCAACTAATGGGAAAACCTTAGTCACCGAACTAGTTTCCATGGCAAATCCTAGTATAGTAACATCTTTGTGTGGGAAAAACTAGAAAACCTTGTCACTGTGAGTAGTCTCATCGAAAAACTCAGTCGCGGGAGGGGAAAACTTAGTCACAAAGGAATTCGTGTCATGGAAAAAATGAGTCACCGGATGGGAAAATTTTACTCACCGGACGAGTTTCAATGGAAAATACTTGTAAAATAACCTCTGTGGGTGGGAAAAACTCGAGAACCTCATCTCCTTGACTAGTCTCACGGGAAAACTCAGTCAAGTGAGGGGAAAACTTAGTCACTAAGGAATTAGTGTCATGGGAAAAATGAGTCACCGGATGGGAAAACCTTAGTCAATGGACTAGTTTCAATGGCAAAACCTAGTAAAATAACCTCTTTGTGTTGGAATAACTCGAAAATTTGGCCACTGTGAGTAGTCTCATGGGAAAACTCAGCCACAGGAGGGGGAAACTTAGTCACTAAGGAATTAGTGCCATGGGACTAATGAGTCAACTAATGGGAAAACCTTAGTCACCGAACTAGTTTCCATGGCAAATCCTAGTATAGTAACATCTTTGTGTGGGAAAAACTAGAAAACCTTGTCACTGTGAATAGTCTCATCGGAAAACTCAGTCGCGGGAGGGGAAAACTTAGTCACAAAGGAATTCGTGTCATGGAAAATATGAGTCACCGGATGGGAAAATTTTACTCACCGGACGAGTTTCAATGGAAAATACTTGTATAATAACCACTTTGTGTGGGAAAAACTCGAGAACCTCACCACCTTGACTAGTCTACGGGAAAACTCAGTCACGTGAGGGGAAAACTTAGTCACTAAGGAATTAGAGTCATGGGAAAAATGAGTCACCGGATGGGAAAACCTTAGTTAATGGACTAGTTTCAATGGCAAAACCTAGTAAATTAACCTCTTTGTGTTGGAATAACTCGAAAACCTAACCACTGTGAGTAGTCTCATGGGAAAACTCAGCCACAGGAGGGGGAAACTTAGTCACTAGGGATTAGTGCCATGGGACTAATGAGTCAACTAATGGGAAAACCTTAGTCACCGAACTAGTTTCCATGGCAAATCCTAGTATAGTAACATATTTGTGTGGGAAAAACTAGAAAACCTTGTCACTATCAGTAGTCTAATCGTAAAACTCAGTCGCGGGAGGGGAAAACTTAGTCACAAAGGAATTCGTGTCATGGAAAAAATGAGTCACCGGATGGGAAAATTTTACTCACCGGACGAGTTTCAATGGAAAATACTTGTAAAATAACCTCTGTGGGTGGGAAAAACTCGAGAACCTCATCTCCTTGACTAGTCTCACGGGAAAACTCAGTCATGTGAGGGGAAAACTTAGTCACTAAGGAATTAGTGTCATGGGAAAAATGAGTCACCGGATGGGAAAACCTTAGTCAATGGACTAGTTTCAATGGCAAAACCTAGTAAAATAACCTCTTTGTGTTGGAATAACTCGAAAACCTGGCCACTGTGAGTAGTCTCATGGGAAAACTCAGCCACAGGAGGGGGAAACTTAGTCACTAAGGAATTAGTGCCATGGGACTAATGAGTCAACTAATGGGAACACCTTAGTCACCGAACTAGTTTCCATGGCAAATCCTAGTATAGTAACATCTTTGTGTGGGAAAAACTAGAAAACCTTGTCACTGTGAATAGTCTCATCGGAAAACTCAGTCGCGGGAGGGGAAAACTTAGTCACAAAGGAATTCGTGTCATGGAAAAAATGAGTCACCGGATGGGAAAATTTTACTCACCGGACGAGTTTCAATGGAAAATACTTGTAAAATAACCACTTTGTGTGGGAAAAACTCGAGAACCTCACCACCTTGACTAGTCTCACGGGAAAACTCAGTCACGTGAGGGGAAAACTTAGTCACTAAGGAATTAGTGTCATGGGAAAAATGAGTCACCGGATGGGAAAACCTTAGTTAATGGACTAGTGTCAATGGCAAAACCTAGTAAAATAACCTCTTTGTGTTGGAATAACTCGAAAACCTGGCCACTGTGAGTAGTCTCATGGGAAAACTCAGCCACAGGAGGGGGAAACTTAGTCACTAAGGAATTAGTGCCATGGGACTAATGAGTCAACTAATGGGAACACCTTAGTCACCGAACTAGTTTCCATGGCAAATCCTAGTATAGTAACATCTTTGTGTGGGAAAAACTAGAAAACCTTGTCACTGTGAATAGTCTCATCGGAAAACTCAGTCGCGGGAGGGGAAAACTTAGTCACAAAGGAATTCGTGTCATGGAAAAAATGAGTCACCGGATGGGAAAATTTTACTCACCGGACGAGTTTCAATGGAAAATACTTGTAAAATAACCACTTTGTGTGGGAAAAACTCGAGAACCTCACCACCTTGACTAGTCTCACGGGAAAACTCAGTCACGTGAGGGGAAAACTTAGTCACTAAGGAATTAGTGTCATGGGAAAAATGAGTCACCGGATGGGAAAACCTTAGTCAATGGACTAGTTTCAATGGCAAAACCTAGTAAAATAACCTCTTTGTGTTGGAATAACTCAAAAACCTGACCACTGTGAGTAGTCTCATGGGAAAACTCAGCCACAGGAGGGGGAAACTTAGTCACTAGGGATTAGTGCCATGGGACTAATGACTCAACTAATGGGAAAACCTTAGTCACCGAACTAGTTTCCATGGCAAATCCTAGTATAGTAACATCTTTGTGTGGGAAAAACTAGAAAACCTTGTCACTGTGAGTAGTCTCATCGAAAAACTCAGTCGCGGGAGGGGAAAACTTAGTCACAAAGGAATTCGTGTCATGGAAAAAATGAGTCACCGGATGGGAAAATTTTACTCACCGGACGAGTTTCAATGGAAAATACTTGTAAAATAACCTCTGTGGGTGGGAAAAACTCGAGAACCTCATCTCCTTGACTAGTCTCACGGGAAAACTCAGTCATGTGAGGGGAAAACTTAGTCACTAAGGAATTAGTGTCATGGGAAAAATGAGTCACCGGATGGGAAAACCTTAGTCAATGGACTAGTTTCAATGGCAAAACCTAGTAAAATAACCTCTTTGTGTTGGAATAACTCGAAAATTTGGCCACTGTGAGTAGTCTCATGGGAAAACTCAGCCACAGGAGGGGGAAACTTAGTCACTAAGGAATTAGTGCCATGGGACTAATGAGTCAACTAATGGGAAAACCTTAGTCACCGAACTAGTTTCCATGGCAAATCCTAGTATAGTAACATCTTTGTGTGGGAAAAACTAGAAAACCTTGTCACTGTGAATAGTCTCATCGGAAAACTCAGTCGCGGGAGGGGAAAACTTAGTCACAAAGGAATTCGTGTCATGGAAAACATGAGTCACCGGATGGGAAAATTTTACTCACCGGACGAGTTTCAATGGAAAATACTTGTAAAATAACCACTTTGTGTGGGAAAAACTCGAGAACCTCACCACCTTGACTAGTCTACGGGAAAACTCAGTCACGTGAGGGGAAAACTTAGTCACTAAGGAATTAGAGTCATGGGAAAAATGAGTCACCGGATGGGAAAACCTTAGTTAATGGACTAGTTTCAATGGCAAAACCTAGTAAATTAACCTCTTTGTGTTGGAATAACTCGAAAACCTGACCACTGTGAGTAGTCTCATGGGAAAACTCAGCCACAGGAGGGGGAAACTTAGTCACTAGGGATTAGTGCCATGGGACTAATGAGTCAACTAATGGGAAAACCTTAGTCACCGAACTAGTTTCCATGGCAAATCCTAGTATAGTAACATATTTGTGTGGGAAAAACTAGAAAACCTTGTCACTATCAGTAGTCTAATCGTAAAACTCAGTCGCGGGAGGGGAAAACTTAGTCACAAAGGAATTCGTGTCATGGAAAAAATGAGTCACCGGATGGGAAAATTTTACTCACCGGACGAGTTTCAATGGAAAATACTTGTAAAATAACCTCTGTGGGTGGGAAAAACTCGAGAACCTCATCTCCTTGACTAGTCTCACGGGAAAACTCAGTCATGTGAGGGGAAAACTTAGTCACTAAGGAATTAGTGTCATGGGAAAAATGAGTCACCGGATGGGAAAACCTTAGTCAATGGACTAGTTTCAATGGCAAAACCTAGTAAAATAACCTCTTTGTGTTGGAATAACTCGAAAACCTGGCCACTGTGAGTAGTCTCATGGGAAAACTCAGCCACAGGAGGGGGAAACTTAGTCACTAAGGAATTAGTGCCATGGGACTAATGAGTCAACTAATGGGAACACCTTAGTCACCGAACTAGTTTCCATGGCAAATCCTAGTATAGTAACATCTTTGTGTGGGAAAAACTAGAAAACCTTGTTACTGTGAGTAGTCTCATCGGAAAACTCAGTCGCGGGAGGGGAAAACTTAGTCACAAAGGAATTCGTGTCATGGAAAAAATGAGTCACCAGATGGGACAATTTTACTCACCGGATGAGTTTCAATGAAAAATACTTGTAAAATAACCTCTTTGTGTGGGAAAAACTCGAGAACCTCATCACCTTGACTAGTCTCACGGGAAAACTCAGTCACGTGAGGGGAAAACTTAGTCACTAAGAAATTAGTGTCATGGGAAAAATGAGTCACCGGATGGGAAAACCTTAGTCAATGGACTAGTTTCAATGGCAAAACCTAGTAAATTAACCTCTTTGTGTTGGAATAACTCGAAAACCTGACCACTGTGAGTAGTCTCATGGGAAAACTCAGCCACAGGAGGGGGAAACTTAGTCACTAGGGATTAGTGCCATGGGACTAATGAGTCAACTAATGGGAAAACCTTAGTCACCGAACTAGTTTCCATGGCAAATCCTAGTATAGTAACATCTTTGTGTGGGAAAAACTAGAAAACCTTGTCACTGTGAGTAGTCTCATCGGAAAACTCAGTCGGGGGAGGGGAAAACTTAGTCACAAAGGAATTCGTGTTATGGAAAAAATGAGTCACCGGATGGGAAAAGTATACTCACATGACGAGTTTCAATTGAAAATACTTTTAAAATAACCTCTTGGTGTGGGAAAAACTAAAGAACCTCATCACCTTGACTAGTCTCACGGGAAAACTCAGTCACGTGAGGGGAAAACTTAGTCACTAAGGAATTAGTGTCATGGGAAAAATGAGTCACCAGATGGGAAAACCTTAGTCAATGGACTAGTTTCAATGGCAAAACCTAGTAAATTAACCTCTTTGTGTTGGAATAACTCGAAAACCTGACCACTGTGAGTAGCCTCATGGGAAAACTCAGCCACAGGAGGGGGAAACTTAGTCACTAGGGATTAGTGCCATGGGACTAATGAGTCAACTAATGGGAAAACCTTAGTCACCGAACTAGTTTCCATGGCAAATCCTAGTATAGTAACATCTTTGTGTGGGAAAAACTAGAAAACCTTGTTACTGTGAGTAGTCTCATCGGAAAACTCAGTCGCGGGAGGGGAAAACTTAGTCACAAAGGAATTCGTGTTATGGAAAAAATGAGTCACCGGATGGGAAAAGTTTACTCACATGACGAGTTTCAATGGAAAATACTTTTAAAATAACCTCCTTGTGTGGGAAAAACTCGAGAACCTCATCACCTTGACTAGTCTCACGGGAAAACTCAGTCACGTGAGTGGAAAACTTAGTCACTAAGGAATTAGTGTCATGGGAAAAATGAGTCACCGGATGGGAAAACCTTAGTCAATGGACTAGTTTCAATGGAAAAACCTAGTAATATAACCTCTTTGTGTTGGAATAACTCGAAAACCTTGCCACTGTGAGTAGTCTCATGGGAAAACACAGCCACAAGAGGGGGAAACTTAGTCACTAAGGAATTAGTGCCATGGGACTAATGACTCAACTAAGGGGAAAACCTTAGTCACCGAACTAGTTTCCATGGCAAATCCTAGTAAAGTAACATCTTTGTGTGGGAAAAACTAGAAAACCTTGTCACTGTGAGTAGTCTCATCGGAAAACTCAGTCGCTGGAGGGGAAAACTTAGTCACAAAGGAATTCGTGTCATGGAAAAACTAAGTCACCGTATGGGTAAATTTTACTCACCGGACGAGTTTCAATGGAAAATACTTGTAAAATAACCTCTGTGGGTGGGAAAAACTCGAGAACCTCATCTCCTTGACTAGTCTCACGGGAAAACTCAGTCACGTGAGGGGAAAACATAGTCACTAAGGAATTAGTGTCATGGGAAAAATGAGTCACCGGATGGGAAAACCGTAGTCAATGGACTAGTTTCAATGGCAAAACTTAGTAAATTATCCTCTTTGTGTTGGAATAACTCGAAAACCTGGCCACTGTGAGTAGTCTCTTGGGAAAACTCAGCCACAGGAGGGGGAAACTTAGTCACTAAGGAATTAGTGCCATTGGACTAATGAGTCAACTAATGGGAAAACCTTAGTCACCGAACGAGTTTCCAAGGCAAATCCTAGTAAAGTAACATCTTTGTGTGGGAAAAACTAGAAAACCTTGTCACACTGTCAGTAGTCTCATCGGAAAACTCAGTCGCGGGACGGGAAAACTTAGTCACAAAGGAATTCGTGTTATGGAAAAAATGAGTCACCGGATGGGAAAAGTTTACTCACATGACGAGTTTCAATGGAAAATACTTTTAAAATAACCTCTTGGTGTGGGAAAAACTAAAGAACCTCATCACCTTGACTAGTCTCACGGGAAAACTCAGTCACGTGAGGGGAAAACTTAGTCACTAAGGAATTAGTGTCATGGGAAAAATGAGTCACCTGATGGGAAAACCTTAGTCAATGGACTAGTTTCAATGGCAAAACCTAGTAATATAACCTCTTTGTGTTGGAATAACTCCAAAACCTGGCCACTGTGAGTAGTCTCATGGGAAAACACAGCCACAAGAGGGGGAAACTTAGTCACTAAGGAATTAGTGCCATTGGACTAATGACTCAACTAAGGGGAAAACCTTAGTCATCGAACGAGTTTCTATGGCAAATCCTAGTAAAGCAACATCTTTGTGTGGGAAAAACTAGAAAACCTTGTCACTTTCAGTAGTCTCATCGGAAAACTCAGTCGCGGGAGGGGAAAACTTAGTCACAAAGGAATTCGTGTTATGGTAAAAATGAGTCACCGGATGGGAAAAGTTTACTCACATGACGAGTTTCAATGGAAAATACTTTTAAAATAACCTCTTTGTGTGGGAAAAACTCGAGAACCTCATAACCTTGACTAGTCTCACGGAAAAACTCAGTCACATGAGGGTAAAACTTAGTCACTAAGGAATTAGTGTCATGGGAAAAATGAGTCACCGGATGGGAAAACCTTAGTCAATGGACTAGTTTCAATGGCAAAACCTAGTAAATTAACCTCTTTGTGTTGGAATAACTCGAAAACCTGACCACCGTGAGTAGTCTCATGGGAAAACTCAGCCACAAGAGAGGGAAACTTAGTCACTAGGGATTAGTGCCATGGGACTAATGAGTCAACTAATGGGAAAACCTTAGTCACCGAACTAGTTTCCAGTGCAAATCCTAGTATAGTAACATCTTTGTGAGGGAAAAACTAGAAAACCTTGTCACTGTGAGTAGTCTCATCGGAAAACTCAGTCGCGGGAGGGGAAAACTTAGTCACAAAGGAATTCGTGTCATGGAAAAAATGAGTCACCGGATAGGAAAATTTGACTCACTGGACGAGTTTCAATGGAAAATACTTGTAAAATAACCTCTTTATGTGGGAAAAACTCGAGAACCTCATCACCTTGACTAGTCTCACGGGAAAACTCAGTCACGTGAGGGGAAAACTTAGTCACTAAGAAATTAGTGTCATGGGGAAAATGAGTCACCGGATGGGAAAACCGTAGTCAATGGACTAGTTTCAATGGCAAAACCTAGTAATATAACCTCTTTGTGTTGGAATAACTTGAAAACCTGGCCACTGTGAGTAGTCTCATGGGAAAACACAGCCACAAGAGGGGGAAACCTTAGTCACTAAGGTATTAGTGCCATGGGACTATTTAGTCACTAAGGTATTAGTGCCATGGGACTAATGACTCAACTAAGGGGAAAACCTTAGTCACCGAACGAGTTTCCAAGGCAAATCCTAGTAAAGTAACATCTTTGTGTGGGAAAAACTAGAAAACCTTGTCACTGTCAGTAGTCTCATCGGAAAACTCAGTCGCGGGAGGGGAAAACTTAGTCACAAAGAAAATCTTGTTATGGAAAAAATGAGTCACCGGATGGGAAAAGTTTACTCACCGGACGAGTTTCAATGGAAAATACTTTTAAAATAACCTCTTTGTGTGGGAAAAACTCGAGAACCTCATCACCTTGACTAGTCTCACGGGAAAACTCAGTCACGTGAGGGGAAAACTTAGTCACTAAGGAATTAGTGTCATGGGAAAACCATAGTCAATGGACTAGTTTCAATGGCAAAACCTAGTAAATTAACCTCTTTGTGTTGGAATAACTCGAAAACCTGACCACTGTGAGTAGTCTCATGGGAAAACTCAGCCACAGGAGGGGGAAACTTAGTCACTAAGGAATTAGTTCCATGGGACTAATGAGTCAACTAATGGGAAAACCTTAGTCACCGAACGAGTTTCCATGGCAAATCGTAGTAAAGTAACATCTTTGTGTCGGAAAAACTAGAAAACCTTGTCATTGTGAGTAGTCTCATTGGAAAACTCAGTCGCTGGAGGGGAAAACTTAGTCACAAAGGATTTCGTGTCATGGAAAAAATGAGTCACCGGATGGGAAAATTTTACTCACCGGACGAGTTTCAATGGAAAATACTTGTAAAATAACCAATTTGTGTGGGAAAAACTCGAGAACCTCACCACCTTGACTAGTCTCACGGGAAAACTCAGTCACGTGAGGGGAAAACTTAGTCACTAAGGAATTAGTGTCATGGGAAAAATGAGTCACCGGATGGGAAAACCTTAGTCAATGGACTAGTTTCAATGGCAAAACCTAGTAATTAACCTCTTTCTGTTGGAATAACTCGAAAACCTGGCCACTGTGAGTAGTCTCATGGGAAAACTCAGCCATAGGAGGGGGAAACTTAGTCACTAAGGAATTAGTGCCATGGGACTAATGAGTCAACTAATAGGAAAACCTTAGTCACCGAACGAGTTTCCATGGCAAATCCTAGTAAAGTAACATCTTTGTGTGGGAAAAAATAGAAAACCTTGTCACTATCAGTAGTCTCCTCGGAAAACTCAGTCGCGGGAGGGGAAAACTTAGTCACAAAGGAATTCGTGTTATGGAAAAAATGAGTCACCGGATGGGAAAAGTTTACTCACATGACGAGTTTCAATGGAAAATACTTTTAAAATAACCTCTTTGTGTGGGAAAAACTCGAGAACCTCATCACCTTGACTAGTCTCACGGGAAAACTCAGTCACGTGAGGGGAAAACTTAGTCACTAAGGAATTAGTGTCATGGGAAAAATGAGTCACCGGATGGGAAAACCTTAGTCAATGGACTAGTTTCAATGACAAAACCTAGTAAATTAACCTCTTTGTGTTGGAATAACTCGAAAACCTGACCACTGTGAGTAGTCTCATGGGAAAACTCAGCCACAGGAGGGGTAAACTTAGTCACTAGGGATTAGTGCCATGGGACTAATGAGTCAACTAATGGGAAAACCTTAGTCACCGAACTAGTTTCCATGGCAAATCCTAGTATAGTAACATCTTTGTGTGGGAAAAACTAGAAAACCTTAGTCAATGGACTAGTTTCAATGGCAAAACCTCGTAAATTAACCTCTTTGTGTTGGAATAACTCGAAAACCTGGCCACTGTGAGTAGTGTCATGGGAAAACTCAGCCACAGGAGGGGGAAACTTATTTACTAAGGAATTAGTGCCATAGGACTAATGAGTCAACTAATGGGAAAACCGTAGTCACCGAACGAGTTTCCACGGAAAATCCTAGTAATGTAACCTCTTTGTGTGGGAAAAACTAGAAAACCTTGTCACTGTGAGTAGTCTCATCGGAAAACTCAGTCGTAGGAGGGGAAAACTTAGTCACAAAGGAGTTCGTGTCATGGAAAAAATTAGTCACCGGATGGGAAAATTTTACTCACCGGACGAGTTTCAATGGAAAATACTTGTAAAATAACCTCTTTGTGTGGGAAAAACTCGAGAACCTCATCACCTTGACTAGTCTCACGGGAAAACTCAGTCACGTGAGGGGAAAACTTAGTCACTAAGAAATTAGTGTCATGGGAAAAATGAGTCACCGGATGGGAAAACCTTAGTCAATGGACTAGTTTCAATGGCACAACCTAGTAATTTAACCTCTTTGTGTTGGAATAACTCGAAAACCTGGCCACTGTGAGTAGTCTCATGGGAAAACTCAGCCACAGGAGGGGGAAACTTAGTCACTAAGGAATTAGTGCCATGGGACTAATGAGTCAACTAATGGGAAAACCGTAGTCACCGAACGAGTTTCCACGGCAAATCCTAGTAATGTAACCTCTTTGTGTGGGAAAAACTAGAAAACGTTTTCACCGTGAGTAGTCTCATCGGAAAACTCAGTCGCTGGAGGAGAAAACTTAGTCACAAAGCAATTCGTGTCATGGTAAAACTGAGTCACCGTATGGGAAAATTTTACTCAACGAACGAGTTTCAATGGAAAATACTTGTAAAATAACCTCTTTGTGTGGGAAAAACTCGAGAACCTCATCACCTTCACTAGTCTCACGGGAAAACTCTGTCACATGAGGGGAAAACTTAGTCACTAAGCAATTAGTGTCATGGGAAAAATGAGTCACCGGATGGGAAAACCTTAGTCAATGGACTAGTTTCAATGGAAAAACCTAGTAATTAACCTCTTTGTGTTGGAATAACTCGAAAACCTGGCCACTGTGAGTAGTCTCATGGGAAAACTCAGCCACAGGAGGGGGAAACTTAGTCACTAAGGAATTAGTGCCATGGGACTAATGAGTCAACTAATGGGAAAACCTTAGTCACCGAACGAGTTTCCATGGAAAATCCTCGTAAACTAACATCTTTGTGTGTGAAAAACTAGAAAACCTCGTCACTGTGAGTAGTCTCATCGGAAAACTCAGTCGCGGAAGGCGAAAACTTAGTCACAACGGAATTCGTGTCATGGAAAAAATGAGTCATCGGATGGGAAAATTTTACTCACCGGAGGAGTTTCAATGGAAAATACTTGTAAAATAACCTCTTTGTGTGGGAAAAACTCGAGAACCTCATCACCTTGACTAGTCTCACGGGAAAACTCAGTCACGTGAGGGGAAAACTTAGTCACTAAGGAATTAGTGTCATGGGAAAAATGAGTCACCTGGATGGGAAATCCTTAGTCAATGGACTAGTTTCAATGGCAAAACCTAGTAAAATAACATCTTTGAATTGGAATAACTCGAAAACATTGTGAATAGTCTCGTGTGAAAACTCAGCCACAGGAGGGGGAAACTTAGTCACTAAGGAATTAGTGCCATGGGACTAATGTGTCAACTAATGGGAAAACCTTAGTCACCGAACGAGTTTCCATGGCAAATCCTAAAAAAATAACCTCTTTGTGTGGGAAAAACTAGAAAACCTTGTCACTGTGGGTAGTCTCAACGGAAAACTCAGTCCTGGAGGGGAAAACTTAGTCACAAAGGAATTCGTGTCATGGAAAAACTGAGTCACCGTAAGGGAAAATTTTACTCATCGGACGAGTTTCAATGGAAAATACTTGTAAACTAACCTCTTTGTGTGGGAAAAACTCGAGAACCTCATCACCTTGACTAGTCTCACGGGAAAACTCAGTCACGTGAGGGGAAAACTTAGTCACTAAGGAATTAGTGTCATGGAAAAATGAGTCACTGGATGGGAAAACCTAGTCAATGGACTAGTTTCAATGGCAAAACCAAGTGAAATAACCTCTTTGTGTTGGAATAACTCGAAAACCTGGCCACTGTGAGTAGTCTCATGGGAAAACTCAGCCCCAGGAGGGGGAAACTTAGTCACTAAGGAATTAGTGCCATGGGACTAATGAGTCAACTAATGGGAAAACCTTAGTCACCGAACGAGTTTCCATGGCAAATCCTAGTAAAGTAACATCTTTGTGTGGGAAAAACTGGAAAACCTTGTCACTGTGAGTAGTCTCAACGGAAAACTCAGTCCTGGAGGGGAAAACTTAGTCACAAAGGAATTCGTGTCATGGAAAAACTGAGTCACCGTATGGGAAAATTTTACTCACCGGACGAGTTTCAATGGAAAATACTTGTAAACTAACCACTTTGTGTGGGAAAAACTCGAGAACCTCATCTCCATGACTAGTCTCACGGGAAAACTCAGTCACGTGAGGGGAAAACTTAGTCACTAAGGAATTAATGTCATGGAAAAAATGAGTCACCGGATGGGAAAACCTTAGTCAATGGACTAGTTTCAATGGCAAAACCAAGTGAAATAACCTCTTTGTGTTGGAATAACTCGAAAACCTGGCCACTGTGAGTAGTCTCATGGGAAAACTCAACCATAGGAGGGGGAAACTTAGTCACTAAGGAATTAGTGCCATGGGACTAATGAGTCAACTAATGGGAAA
Source organism: Acmispon strigosus (assembly GCA_030819835.1). Lineage (NCBI taxonomy): Eukaryota > Viridiplantae > Streptophyta > Magnoliopsida > Fabales > Fabaceae > Acmispon > Acmispon strigosus. The sequence continues at coordinate 68,027,072 of JAUAMA010000002.1, read as the reverse complement.
ACCTTAGTCACCGAATGAGTTTCCATGGCAAATCCTAGTAAAGTATCATTTTTGTGTGGGAAAAACTAGATAACCTTGTCACTGTGAGTAGTCTCATCGGAAAACTCAGTCGCGGGAGGGGAAAACTTAGTCACAAAGGAATTCGTGTCATGGAAAAAATGAGTCACCGGATGGGACTATTTTACTCAACGGATGAGTTTCAATGGAAAATACTTCTAAAATAACCTCTTTGTGTGGGAAAAACTCGAGAACCTCATCTCCTTGACTAGTCTCACGGGAAAACTCAGTCACGTGAGGGGAAAACTTAGTCACTAAGGAATTAGTGTCATGGGAAAAATGAGCCACCGGATGGGAAAACCTTAGTCAATGGACTAGTTTCAATGGCAAAACCTAGTAAAATAACATTTTTGTGTTGGAACAACCTGATAACCTGGCCACTGTGAGTAGTCTCGTGGGAAAACTCAGCCACAGGAGGGGGAAACTTAGTCACTAAGGAATTAGTGCCATGGGACTAATGAGTCAACAAATGGGAAAACCTTAGTCACCGAACGAGTTTCCATGGCAAATTCTAGTAAAATAACCTCTTTGTGTGGGAAAAACACCTTGTCACTGTGAGTACTCTCAACAGAAAACTCAGTCGCGGGAGGGGATAACTTAGTCACAAAGGAATTCGTGTCATGGAAAAACTGAGTCACTGTGTGGGAAAATTTTACTCACCGGACGAGTTTCAATGGAAAATACTAGTAAAATAACCTCTTTGTGTGGGAAAAACTCGAGAACCTCATCACCTTGACTAGTCTCACGGGAAAACTCAGTCACGTGAGGGGAAAATTTAGTCACTAAGGAATTAGTGTCATGGGAAAAATGAGTCACCGGATGGGAAAACCTTAGTCAATGGACTAGTTTCAATGGCAAAACCTAGTAAAATAACCTCTTTGTGTTGGAATAACTCGAAAACCTGGCCACTGTGAGTAGTCTCATGGGATAACTCAGCCACAGGAGGGGGAAACTTACTCACTAAGGAATTAGTGCCATGGGACTAATAAGTCATCTAATGGGAAAACCTTAGTCACCGAACGAGTTTCTACGGTAAATCCTAGTAAAGTATCATCTTTGTGTGGGAAAAACTAGAAAACCTTGTCACTGTGAGTAGTCTCAACAGATAACTCAGTCGCGGGAGGGGAAAACTTAGTCACAAAGGAATTCGTGTCATGCAAAAAATGAGTCATCGGATGGGAAAATTTTACTCATCGGACGTGTTTCAATGGAAAATACTTGTAAAATAACCTCTTTGTGTGGGAAAAACTCAAGAACCTCATCACCTTGACTAGTCTCACGGGAAACCTCAGTCACGAGAGGGGAAAACTTAGTCACTAAGGAATTAGTGTCATGGGAAAAATGAGTCACCGGATGGGAAAACCTTAGTCAATGGACAAGTTTCAGTGGCAAAACCTAGTAAAATAACCTCTTTGTGTTGGAATAACTCGAAAACCTGGCCACTGTGAGTAGTCTCATGGGAAAACTCAGCCACAAGAGGGGGGAACTTAGTCACTAAGGAATTAGTGCCATGGGACTAATGAGTCAACTAATGGGAAAACCTTAGTCACCGAACGAGTTTCCATGGCAAATCTTAGTAAAGTAACCTCTTTGTGTGGGAAAAACTAGAAAACCTTGTCATTGTGAGTAGTCTCATTGGAAAACTCAGTTGCGGGAGGGGAAAACTTAATCACAGAGGAATTCGTGTCATGGAAAAAATCAGTCACCGGATGGGAAAATTTTACTCACCGGACGAGTTTCAATGGAAAATACTAGTAAAATAACCTCTTTGTGTGGGAAAAACTCGAGAACCTCATCACCTTGACTAGTCTCACGGGAAAACTCAGTCACGTGAGGGGAAAACTTAGTCACTAAGGAATTAGTGTCATGGGAAAAATGAGTCACCGGATGGGAAAACCTTAGTCAATGGACTAGTTTCAATGGCAAAACCTAGTAAAATAACATCTTTGTGTTGGAATAACTCGAAAACCTGGCCACTGTGAGTAGTCTCATGGGAAAACTCAACCACAGGAGGGGAAAACTTAGTCACTAAGGAATTAGTGCCATGGGACTAATGAGTCAACTAATGGGAAAACCTTAGTCATCGAACGAGTTTCCATGGCAAATCCTAGTAAAGTAACCTCTTTGTGTGGGAAAAACTAGAAAACCTTGTCACTGTGAGTAGTCTCATCGGAAAACTCAGTCGCGGGAGGGGAAAACTTAGTCACAAAGGAATTCGTGTCATGGAAAAAATTAGTCACCGGATGGCAAAATTTTACTCACCGGACGAATTTCAATGGAAAATACTAGTAAAATAACCTCTTTATGTGGGAAAAATTCGAGAACCTCATCACCTGGACTAGTCTCACGGGAAAACTCAGTCACGTGAGGGGAAAACTTAGTCACTAAGGAATTAGTGTCGTGGGAAAAATGAGTCACCGGATGGGAAAACCTTAGTCAATGGACTAGTTTCAATGGCAAAACCTAGTAAAATAACCTCTTTGTGTTGGAATAACTCGAAAACCTGGCCACTGTGAGTAGTCTCATGGGAAAACTCAGCCACAGGAGGGGGGAACTTAGTCACTAAGGAATTAGTGCCATGGGACTAATGAGTCAACTAATGGGAAAACCTTAGTCACCGAACGAGTTTCCATGGCATATCCTAGTAAAGTAACCTCTTTGTGTTGGAAAAACTAGAAAACCTTGTCACTGTTAGTAGTCTCATCGGAAAACTCAGCCGCGGAAGGGAAAACTTAGCCACAGAGGAATTCGTGTCATGGAAAAATTCAGTCACCGGATGGGAAAATTTTACTCACCGGACGAGTTTCACTAGAAAATACTTGTAAAATAACCACTTTGTGTGGGAAAAACTCGAGAACCTCATCACCTTGACTAGTCTCACGGGAAAACTCTGTCACGTGAGGGGAAAACTTAGTCACTAAGGAATTAGTGTCATGGGAAAAATGAGTCACCGGATGGGAAAACCTTAGTCAATGGACTAGTTTCAATGGCAAAACCAAGTAAAATAACCTCTTTGTGTGGGAATAACTCGAAAACCTGGCCACTGTGAGTAGTCTCATTTGAAAACTCAGCCACAGGAGGGGGAAACTTAGTCACTAAGGAATTAGTGCCATGGGACTAATGAGTCATCTAATGGGAAAACCTTAGTCACCCAACGAGTTTCCAGGGAAAATCCTAGTAAAGTAACATCTTTGTGAGGGAAAAACTAGAAAACCTTGTCACTGTGAGTAGTCTCATCGTATAACTCAGTCGCGGGAGGGGAAAACTTAGTCACAAAGGAATTCGTGTCATGGAAAAAATGAGTCACCGGATGGGAAACTTTTACTCATCGGACGAGTTTCAATGGAAAATACTTGTAAAATAACCTCTTTGTGTGGGAAAAACTCGAGAACGTCATCACCTTGACTAGTCTCACGGGAAAACTCAGTCACGAGAGAGGAAAACTTAGTCACTAAGGAATTAGTGTCATGGGAAAAATGAGTCACCGGATGGGAAAACCTTAGTCAATGGACTAGTTTATATGGCAAAGCCTAGTAAAATAACCTCTTTGTGTTGGAATAACTCGAAAACCTGGCCACTGTGAGTAGTCTCATGGGAAAACTCAGCCACAGGAGGGGGAAACTTAATCACTAAGGAATTAGTGCCACGGGACTAATGAGTCAACTAATGGGAAAACCTTAGTCACCGAACGAGTTTCCAGGGCAAATCCTAGTAAAGTAACCTCTTTGTATGGGAAAAACAACAAAACCTTGTCACTGTGAGTAGTCTCATTGGAAAACTCAGTCGCGGGAGGGGAAAACTTAGTCACAGAGGAATTCGTGTCATGGAAAAAATCAGTCACCGGATGGGAAAATTTTACTCACCGGACGAGTTTCAATGGAAAATACTAGTAAAATAACCTCTTTGTGTGGGAAAAACTCGAGAACCTCATCACCTTGACTAGTCTCACGGGAAAACTCAGTCACGTGAGGGGAAAATTTAGTCACTAAGGAATTAGTGTCATGGGAAAAATGAGTCGCCGGATGCGAAAACCTTAGTCAATGGACTAGTTTCAATGGCAAAACCTAGTAAAATAACCTCTTTGTGTTGGAATAACTCGAAAACCTGGCCACCGTGAGTAGTCTCATGGGAAAACTCAGCCACAGGAGCGGGGAACTTAGTCACTAAGGAATTAGTGCCATGGGACTAATGAGTCAACTAATGGGAAAACCTTAGTCACCGAACGAGTTTCCATGGCAAATCCTAGTAAAGTAACCTCTTTGTGTTGGAAAAACTAGAAAACCTTGTCACTGTGAGTAGTTTCATCGGAAAACTCAGTCGCTAGAGGGGAAAACTTAGTCACTAAGGAATTCGTGTCATGGATAAAATCAGTCACTGTGTGGGAAAATTTTACTCACCGGACGAGTTTCAATGGAAAATACTTGTAAAATAACCTCTTTGTGTGGGAAAAACTCGAGAACCTCATCACCTTGACTAGTCTCACGGGAAAACTCAATCACATGAGGGGAAAACTTAGTCACTAAGGAATTAGTGTCATGGGAATAATGAGTCTCCGGATGGGAAAACCTTAGTCAATGAACTAGTTTCCATGGAAAATCCTAGTAAAGTAACCTCTTTGTGTGGGAAAAACTAGAAAACCTTGTCACTGTTAGTAGTCTCATCGAAAAACTCAGCCGCGGGAGGGGAAAACTTTGTCACAGAGGAATTCGTGTCATGGAAAAATTCAGTCATTGGATGGGAAAATTTTACTCACCGGACGAGTTTCACTAGAAAATACTTGTAAAATAACCACTTTGTGTGGGAAAAACTCGAGAACCTCATCACCTTGACTAGTCTCACGGGAAAACTCAGTCACGTGAGGGGAAAACTTAGTCACTAAGGAATTAGTGTCATGGGAAAAATGAGTCACCGGATGGGAAACTTTTACTCATCGGACGAGTTTCAATGGAAAATACTTGTAAAATAACCTCTTTGTGTGGGAAAAACTCGAGAACCTCATCACCTTGACTAGTCTCACGGGAAAACTCAGTCGCGAGAGAGGAAAACTTAGTCACTAAGGAATTAGTGTCATGGGAAAAATGAGTCACCGGATGCGAAAACCTTAGTCAATGGACTAGTTTCAATGGCAAAACCTAGTAAAATAACCTCTTTGTGTTGGAATAACTCGAAAACCTGGCCACTGTGAGTAGTCTCATGGGAAAACTCAGCCACAGGAGGGGGGAACTTATTCACTAAGGAATTAGTGCCATGGGACTAATGAGTCAACTAATGGGAAAACCTTAGTCACCGAACGAGTTTCCACGACAAATCCTAGTAAAGTAACCTCTTTGTGTGGCAAAAACTAGAAAACGTTGTCACTGTGAGTAGTTTCATCGTAAAACTCAGTCGGTAGTGGGGAAAACTTAGTCACAAAGGAAATCGTGTAATGGAAAAAATGAGTCACCGTGTGGAAATTTTTTACTCACCGGACGAGTTTCAATGGAAAATACTTGTAGAATAACCTCTTTGTGTGGGAAAAACTCGAGAACCTCATCACCTTGACTAGTCTCACGGGAAAACTCAATCACATGAGGGGAAAACTTAGTCACTAAGGAATTAGTGTCATGGGAAAAATGAGTCACCGGATGGGAAAACCTTAGTCAATGGACTCGTTTCAATGGCAAAACCTAGTAAAATAACCTCTTTGTGTTGGAATAACTCGAAAACCTGGCCACTGTGAGTAGTCTCAAGGGAAAACTCAGCCGCAGGAGGGGGAAACTTAGTCACTAAGGAATTAGTGCCATGGGACTAATGAGTCAACTAATGGGAAAACCTTAGTCACCGAACGAGTTTCCACGGCAAATCCTAGTAAAGTAACCTCTTTGTGTGGGAAAAACTAGAAAACGTTTTTACTGTGAGTAGTTTCATCGTAAAACTCAGTCGCTAGAGGGGAAAACTTAGTCACAAAGGAATTCGTGTCATGGAAAATCTGAGTCACCGTGTGGGAAAATTTTACTCACCGGACGAGTTTCAATGGAAAATACTTGTAAAATAACCTCGTTGTGTGGGAAAAACTCGAGAACCTCATCACCTTGACTAGTCACACGGGAAAACTCAGTCACATGAGGGGAAAACTTAGTCACTAAGGAATTAGTGTCATGGGAAAAATGAGACACCGGATGGGAAAACCTTAGTCAATGGACTGGTTTCAATGGCAAAACTTAGTAAAATAACCTCTTTGTGTTGGAATAACTCGAAAACCTGGCCACTGTGAGTAGTCTTATGGGAAAACTCAGCCACTGGAGGGGGAAACTTAGTCACTAAGGAATTAGTGCCATGGGACTAATGGGTCAACTAATGGGAAAACCTTAGTCACCGAACGAGTTTCCATGGCAAATCCTAGTAAAGTAACCTCTTTGTGTGGGAAAAACTAGAAAACCTTGTCACTGTGAGTAGTCTCATCGGAAAACTCAGCCGCGGGAGGGGAAAACTTATCACAGAGGAATTCGTGTCATGGAAAAATTCAGTCACCGGATGGGAAAATTTTACTCACCAGACGAGTTTCAATAGAAAATACTTGTAAAATAACCACTTTGTGGGGGAAAAACTCGAGAACCTCATCACCTTGACTAGTCTCACGGGAAAACTCAGTCACGTGAGTGGAAAACTTAGTCACTAAGGAATTAGTGTCATGGGAAAAATGAGTCACCGGATGGGAAAACCTTAGTCAATGGACTAGTTTCAATGGCAAAACCAAGTAAAATAACCTCTTTGTGTCGGAATAACTCGAAAACCTGGCCACTGTGAGTAGTCTCATTTGAAAACTCAGCCATAGGAGGGGGAAACTTAGTCACTAAGGAATTAGTGCCATGGGACTAATGAGTCATCTAATGGGAAAACCTTAGTCACCCAACGAGTTTCCATGGCAAATCCAAGTAAAGTAACATCTTTGTGTGGGAAAAACTAGAAAACCTTGTCACTGTGAGTAGTCTCATCGTATAACTCAGTCGCGGGAGGGGAAAACTTAGTCACAAAGGAATTCGTGTCATGGAAAAAATGAGTCACCGGATGAGAAAACCTTAGTCAATGGACTAGTTTCAATGGCGAAACCTAGTAAAGTAACCTCTTTGTGTTGGAATAACTCAAAAACCTAGCCACTGTGAGCAGTCTCATGGGAAAACTCAGCGGCAGGAGGGGGAAACTTAGTCACTAAGGAATTAGTGCCATGGGACTAATAAGTCAACTAATGGGAAAACCTTAGTCACAAAACGAGTTTACATGGCAAATCCTAGTTAAATAACCTCTTTGTGTGGGAAAAACTAGAAAACCTTGTTATTGTGAGTAGTCTCATCGGAAAACTCAGCCGCAGGAGGGGAAGACTTTGTCACAACAAAGGAATTCGTGTCATGGAAAAAATGAGTCACTGGATGGGTAAATTTTTCTCACCGGACGAGTTTCGATGGAAAGTACTTGTAAAATAACCTCTTTGTGTGGGAAAAACTCGAGAACCTCATCACCTTGACTAGTCTCACGGGAAAACTCAATCACACGAGGGGAAAACTTAGTCACTAAGGAATTAGTGTCATGGGAAAAATGAGTCACCGGATTGGAACACCTTAGTCAATGGACTAGTTTCAATGGCAAAATCTAGTAAAGTAACCACTTTGTGTTGGAATAACTCGAAAACCTAGCCACTGTGAGTAGTCTCATGGGAAAACTCAGCCGCAGGAGGGGGAAACTTAGTCACTAAGGAATTAGTGCCATGGGACTAATGAGTCAACTAATGGGAAAACCTTAGTCACCGAACGAGTTTCCATGGCAAATCCTAGTAAAGTAACCTCTTTGTGTGGGAAAAACTAGAAAACCTTCTCACTGTGAGTAGTCTCATTGGAAAACTCAGTCGAAGGAGGGGAAGACTTAGTCACAACAAAGGAATTCGTGTTATGGAAAAAATGAGTCACCGGATGGGTAAATTTTACTCACCGGACGAGTTTCGATAGAAAGTACTTGTAAAATAACCTCTTTGTGTGCGAAAAACTCGAGAACCTCATCACCTTGACTAGTCTCACGGGAAAACTCAGTCACACGAGGGGAAAACTTAGTCACTAAGGAATTAGTGTCATGGGAAAAATGAGTCACCGGATTGGAACACCTTAGTCAATGGACTAGTTTCAATGGCAAAACCTAGTAAAGTAACATCTTTGTGTTGGAATAACTCGAAAACCTAGCCACTGTGAGTAGTCATGGGAAAACTCAGCCGCAGGAGGGGGAAACTTAGTCACTAAGGAATTAGTGCCATGGGACTACTGAGTCAACTAATGGGAATACCTGACTAGTCTCACGGGAAAACTCAGTCACATGAGGGGAAAACTTAGTCACTAAGGAATTAGTGTCATGGGAAAAATGAGTCACCGGATGGGAAAACCTTAGTCAATGGACTAGTTTCAATGGGAAAACCAAGTAAAATAACCTCTTTGTGTCGGAATAACTTGAAAACCTGGCCACTATGAGTAGTCTCATGAGAAAACTCAGCCACAGGAGGGGGAAACTGGGTCACTAAGGAATTAGTGTCATGGGACTAATTAGTCAACTAGTGGGAAAACCTTAGTCACCGAACGCGTTTCCATGGAAAATCCTTGTAAAATAACCTCTTTGTGTGGGAAAAACTAGAAAACCTTATCACTGTGAGTAGTCTCATCGGAAAAATCTGCCGTAGGAGGGGAAGACTTAGTCACAGAGGATTTCGTGTCATGGAAAAAAATGAGTCACCGGAGGGGAAACTCTTACTCACCGAACGAGTTTCAATGGAAAAAAGTCGTAAAATAACCTCTTTGTATGGGAAAAACTCGAGAACCTCATCACCTTGACTAGCCTCACGGGAAAACTCAGTCACACGAGGGGAAAACTTAGTCACAAAGGAATTAGTTTCATTGGAAAAATGAGTCACCGGAGGGGTAAATTTTACTCACCGGACGAGTTTCAATAGGAAATACTTGTAAAATAACCTCTTTGTGAGGGAAAAACACGAGAACCTCATCACCTTGACTAGTCTCACGGGAGAACTCAATCACACAAGGGGAAAACTTAGTCACTAAGGAATTAGTGTCATGGGAAAAATGAGTCACCGGATGGGAACACCTTAATCAATGGACTAGTTTCAATGGCAAAACCTAGTAAAGTAACCACTTTTTGTTGGAATAACTCGAAAACCTAGCAACTGTGGGTAGTCTCATGGGAAAACTGAGCCATAAGAGGGGTAAACTTAGTCTCTAAGGAATTAGTGCCATGGGACTAATTAGTCAACTAATGGGAAAACCTTAGTCACCGAACGAGTTTCCATGGCAAATCCAAGTAAAATAACCTCTTTGTGTGGGAAAAACTAGAAAACCTTATCACTCTGAGTAGTCTCATCGGAAAACTCAGCAGCAGGATGGGAAAACTTAGTCACAAAGGAATTCGTGTCATGGAAAAAATGAGTCACCGGATGGGAAAATTTTACTCACCGTACGAGTTTCAATGGAAAATACTTGTAAAATATCCTCTTTGTGTTGGAAAAACTCGAGATTCTCATCACCTTGAATAGTCTCACGAGAAAACTCAGTCACACGAGGGGAAAACTTAGTCACTAAGGAATTAGTGTCATGGGAAAAATGAGTCACCGGATGGGAAAACCTTAGTCAATGAACTAGTTTCAATGGAAAAACTTAGTAAAGTAACCTCTTTGTGTTGGAATAACTCGAAAACCAAGCCACTGTGAGTAGTCTCATGGGAAAACTAAGCCACAATAGGGGGAAACTTAGTCACTAAGGAATTAGTGCCATTGGACTAATGAGTCAACTAATGGAAAAACCTTAGTCACCGAACGAGTTTCCATGGCAAATCCTAGTAAAATAACCTCTTTCTCTGGGAAAAACTAGAAAACCTTGTCACTGTGAGTAGTCACATCGGTAAACTCAGCCGCAGGAGGGGAAAACTTAGTCACAAAGGAATTCGTGTCATGGAAAAAATGAGTCACCGGATGGGAAAATTTTACTCACCGAACGAGTTTCAATGGAAAATACTTTTAAAATAACCACTTTGTGGGAAAAACTCGAGAACCTCATCACCTTGACTAGTCTCACGGGAAAACTCAGTCACACGAGGGGAAAACTTAGTCACTAAGGAATTAGTGTCATGGGAAAAATGAGTCACCGGATGGGAAAACCTTAGTCAATGGACTAGTTTCCTGGCAAAACCTAGTAAAGTAACCTCTTTGTGTTGGAATAACTCGACAACCTAGCCACTGTGAGTAGACTCATGGGAAAACTCAGCAACAGGAGGGGGAAACTTAGTCACTAAGGAATTAGTGCCACAGGACTAATGAGTCAACTAATGGGAAAACCTTAGTCACCGAACGAGTTTCCATGGCAAATCCTAGTAAAATAACCTCTTTGTGTGGGAAAAACTAGAAAACCTTGTCACAGTGAGTAGTCTCATCGGAAAACTCAGCAGCAGGAGTGGAAAACTTAGTCACAAAGGAATTCGTGTCATGGAAAAAATGAGTCACTGAATGGGAAAATTTTACTCACCGGACGAGTTTCAATGGAAAGTACTTGTAATATAAACTCTTTGTGTGGGAAAAACCCGAGAACCTCATCACCTTGACTAGTCTCACGGGAAAACTCAGTCACCCGAGGGGAAAACTTAGTCACTAAGGAATTAATGTCATGGGAAAAATGAGTCACCGGATGGGAAAACCTTAGTCACTGGACTAGTTTCAATGGCAAAACCTAGTAAAGTAACCTCTTTGTGTAGGAATAACTCGAAAACCTAGCAACTGTGAGTAGTCTCATGGGAAAACTCAGCCACTGGAGCGGGAAACTTAGTCACTAAGGAATTCGCGCCATAGGACTAATGACTCAACTAATGGGAAAACCTTAGTCACCGAACGAGTTTCCATGGCAAATCCTAGTAAAATAACCTCTTTGTGTGGGAAAAACTAGAAAACCTTGTCACTGTGAGTAGTCTCATTGGAAAACTCAGCCGCAGGAGGGGAAGACTTAGTCACACAGGAATTCGTGTCATGGAAAAAATTAGTCACTGGATGGGAAAATTTTACTCACCGGACGAGTTTAAATGGAAACTACTTGTAAAATAACCTCTTTGTGTGGTAAAAACTCGAGAACCTCATCACCTTGACTAGTCTCACGAGAAAACTCAATCACACGAGGGGAAAACTTAGTCACTAAGGAATTAGTGTCATGGGAAAAATGAGTCAACTAATGGGAAAACCTTAGTCACCGAACGAGGTTCCACGGCAAATCCTAGTAAAATAACCTCTTTGTGTGGGAAAAACTATAAAACCTTTTCACTGTGACTAGTCTCATTGGAAAACTCAGCCGCAGGAGGGGAAAGTTTAGTCAGAAAGAAATTCGTGTCATGGAAAAAATGAGTAACCAGATGGGAAAATTTTACTCACCGGACGAGTTTAAATGGAAAATACTTGTAAAATAACCTCTTTGTGTCGGAAAAACTCGAGAACCTCATCACCTTGAATAGTATTACGGAAAAACTCAGTCACATAAGGGGAAAAACTTAGTCTCTAAGGAATTAGTGTCATGGGAAAAATGAGTCACCGGATGGGAAAACCTAAGTAAATGGACTAGTTTCAATGGCAAAACCTAGTAAAGTAACCTCTTTGTGTTGGAATAACTCGAAAACCTGGCCACTGTGAGTAGTCTCATGGGAAAACTCAGGCACAGGAGGGGGAAACTTAGTCACTAAGGAATTAGTGCCATGGGACTAATGAGTCAACTAATGGGAAAACCTTAGTCACCGAACGATTTTCCATGGCAAATCCTAGTAAAATAACCTCTTTGTGTGGGAAAAACTAGAAAACCTTGTCACTGTGAGTAGTCTCATCGGAACACTCAGCCGCAGGAGGGGAAGACTTATTCACAAAGGAATTCGTGTCATGGAAAAAATTAGTCACCGGATGGGAAAATTTTACTCCTCGGACGCGTTTCAATGGAAAATACTTGTAAAATAACCTCTTTGTGTGGGAAAAACTCAAGAACCTCATCACCTTGACTAGTCTCACGGGAAAACTCAGTCACCCGAGGGGAAAACTTAGTCACTAAGGAATGAGTGTCATGGGAAAAATGAGTCGAAAACCTAGCCACTGTGAGTAATCTCATAGGAAAACTGAGCCACAGGGATGGGGAAACTTAGTCACTAAGGAATTCCTGCCATGGGACTAATGACTCAACGAATGGGAAAACCTTAGTCACCGAACGAGTTTCTGTGGAAAATCCTAGTAAAATAACCTCTTTGTGTGGGAAAAACTAGAAAACCTTGTCACTGTGAGTAGTCTCATCAGAAAACTCAGTTGCGGGAAGGGAAAACTTAGTCACAAAGTAATTCGTGTCATGGAAAAAATGAGTCACCGGATGGGAAACTTTTACTCACCGGACGAGTTTCAAATGAAAATATTTGTAAATTAACCTCTTTGTGTGGGAAAAACTCGAGAACCTGACCTTGACTAGTCTCACGGGAAAACTCAGTCACATGAGGGGAAAACTTAGTCACTAAGGAATTAGTGTCATGGGAAAAATGAGTCACCGGATGGGAAAACCTTTGTCAATGGACTAGTTTCAATGGCAAAACCTAGTAAAATAACCTCTTTGTGTTGGAATAACTCGAAAACCTGGCCACTGTGAGTAGTCTTATGTGAATACTCAGCCACAGGAGTGGGAAACTTAGTCACTAAGGAATTAGTGCCATGGGACTAATGACTCAAGGAATGGGAAAACCTTAGTCACCGAACGAGTTTCTGTGGAAAATCCTAGTAAAATAACCTCTTTGTGTGGGAAAAACTAGAAAACCTTGTCACTGTGAGTAATCTCATCGGAAAACTCAGTCGCGGGAGGGGAAGACTTAGTCACAAAGTATTTCGTGTCATGGAAAAAATGAGTCTCCGGATGGGAAACTTTTACTCACCGGATGAGTTTCAATGGAAAATATTTGTAAAATAACCTCTTTGTGTGGGAAAAACTCGAGAACCTCATCACCTTGACTAGTCTCACGGGAAAACTCAGTCACCCGAGGGGAAAACTTAGTCACTAAGGAATGAGTGTCATGGGAAAATGAGTCGAAAACCTAGCCACTGTGAGTAATCTCATGGGAAAACTGAGCCACAGGGAGGGGGAAACTTAGTCACTAAGGAATTCCTGCCATGGGACTAATGACTCAACGAATGGGAAAACCTTATTCACCGAACGAGTTTCTGTGGAAAATCCTAGTAAAATAACCTCTTTGTGTGGGAAAAACTAGAAAACCTTGTCACTGTGAGTAGTCTCATCGGAAAACTCAGTTGCGGGAAGGGAAAACTTAGTCACAAAGTAATTCGTGTCATGGAAAAAATGAGTCACCGGATGGGAAACTTTTACTCACCGGACGAGTTTCAATGGAAAATATTTGTAAATTAACCTCTTTGTGTGGGAAAAACTCGAGAACCTCATCACCTTGACTAGTCTCACGGGAAAACTCAGTCACATGAGGGGAAAACTTAGTCACTAAGGAATTAGTGTCATGGGAAAAATGAGTCACCGGATGGAAAAACCTTTGTCAATGGACTAGTTTCAATGGCAAAACCTAGTAAAATAACCTCTTTGTGTTGGAATAACTCGAAAACCTGGCCACTGTGAGTAGTCTTATGTGAATACTCAGCCACAGGAGTGGGAAACTTAGTCAATAAGGAATTAGTGCCATGGGACTAATGACTCAACGAATGGGAAAACCTTAGTCACCGAACGAGTTTCTGTGGAAAATCCTAGTAAAATAACCTCTTTGTGTGGGAAAAACTAGAAAACCTTGTCACTGTGAGTAGTCTCATCGGAAAACTCAGCAGCAGGAGGGGAAAACTTAGTCACAAAGGAATTCGTGTCATGTAAAAAATGAGTCACCGGATGGGAAAATTTTACTCACTGAACGAGTTTCAATGGAAAGTACTTGTAAAATAACCTATTTGTGTGGGAAAAACTCGAGAACCTCATCACCTTGACTAGTCTCACGGGAAAACTCAGTCACCCGAGGGGAAAACTTAGTCACTAAGGAATGAGTGTCATGGGAAAAATGAGTCGAAAACCTAGCCACTGTGAGTAATCTCATGGGAAAACTGAGCCACAGGGAGGGGGAAACTTAGTCACTAAGGAATTACTGCCATGGGACTAATGACTCAACGAATGGGAAAACCTTAGTCACCGAACGAGTTTCTGTGGAAAATCCTAGTAAAATAACCTCTTTGTGTGGGAAAAACTAGAAAACCTTGTCACTGTGAGTAGTCTCATCGGAAAACTCAGTTGCGGGAAGGGAAAACTTAGTCACAAAGTAATTCGTGTCATGGAAAAAATAAGTCACCGGATGGGAAACTTTTACTCACCGGACGAGTTTCAATGGAAAATATTTGTAAATTAACCTCTTTGTGTGGGAAAAACTCGAGAACCTCATCACCTTGACTAGTCTCACGGGAAAACTCAGTCACATGAGGGGAAAACTTAGTCACTAAGGAATTAGTGTCATGGGAAAAATGAGTCACCGGATGGAAAAACCTTTGTCAATGGACTAGTTTCAATGGCAAAACCTAGTAAAATAACCTCTTTGTGTTGGAATAACTCGAAAACCTGGCCACTGTGAGTAGTCTTATGTGAATACTCAGCCACAGGAGTGGGAAACTTAGTCAATAAGGAATTAGTGCCATGGGACTAATGACTCAACGAATGGGAAAACCTTAGTCACCGAACGAGTTTCTGTGGAAAATCCTAGTAAAATAACCTCTTTGTGTGGGAAAAACTAGAAAACCTTGTCACTGTGAGTAGTCTCATCGGAAAACTCAGCAGCAGGAGGGGAAAACTTAGTCACAAAGGAATTCGTGTCATGTAAAAAATGAGTCACCGGATGGGAAAATTTTACTCACCGAACGAGGTTCAATGGAAAGTACTTGTAAAATAACCTATTTGTGTGGGAAAAACTCGAGAACCTCATCACCTTGACTAGTCTCACGGGAAAACTCAGTCACCCGAGGGGAAAACTTAGTCACTAAGGAATGAGTGTCATGGGAAAAATGAGTCGAAAACCTAGCCACTGTGAGTAATCTCATGGGAAAACTGAGCCACAGGGAGGGGGAAACTTAGTCACTAAGGAATTACTGCCATGGGACTAATGACTCAACGAATGGGAAAACCTTAGTCACCGAACGAGTTTCTGTGGAAAATCCTAGTAAAATAACCTCTTTGTGTGGGAAAAACTAGAAAACCTTGTCACTGTGAGTAGTCTCATCGGAAAACTCAGTTGCGGGAAGGGAAAACTTAGTCACAAAGTAATTCGTGTCATGGAAAAAATGAGTCACCGGATGGGAAACTTTTACTCACCGGACGAGTTTCAATGGAAAATATTTGTAAATTAACCTCTTTGTGTGGGAAAAACTCGAGAACCTCATCACCTTGACTAGTCTCACGGGAAAACTCAGTCACATGAGGGGAAAACTTAGTCACTAAGGAATTAGTGTCATGGGAAAAATGAGTCACCGGATGGGAAAACCTTTGTCAATGGACTAGTTTCAATGGCAAAACCTAGTAAAATAACCTCTTTGTGTTGGAATAACTCGAAAACCTGGCCACTGTGAGTAGTCTTATGTGAATACTCAGCCACAGGAGTGGGAAACTTAGTCACTAAGGAATTAGTGCCATGGGACTAATGACTCAACGAATGGGAAAACCTTAGTCACCGAACGAGTTTCTGTGGAAAATCCTAGTAAAATAACCTCTTTGTGTGGGAAAAACTAGAAAACCTTGTCACTGTGAGTAGTCTCATCGGAAAACTCAGCAGCAGGAGGGGAAAACTTAGTCACAAAGGAATTCGTGTCATGTAAAAAATGAGTCACCGGATGGGAAAATTTTATGCACCGAACGAGTTTCAATGGAAAGTACTTGTAAAATAACCTATTTGTGTGGGAAAAACTCGAGAACCTCATCACCTTGACTAGTATCACGGGAAAACTCAGTCACCCGAGGGGAAAACTTAGTCACTAAGGAATAAGTGTCATGGGAAAAATGAGTCGAAAACCTAGCCACTGTGAGTAATCTCATGGGAAAACTGAGCCACAGGGAGGGGGAAACTTAGTCACTAAGGAATTACTGCCATGGGACTAATGACTCAACGAATGGGAAAACCTTAGTCACCGAACGAGTTTCTGTGGAAAATCCTAGTAAAATAACCTCTTTGTGTGGGAAAAACTAGAAAACCTTGTCACTGTGAGTAGTCTCATCGGAAAACTCAGTTGCGGGAAGGGAAAACTTAGTCACAAAGAAAATCGTGTCATGGAAAAAATGAGTCATCGGATGGGAAAATTTTACTCACCGGACGAGTTTCAATGGAAAATACTAGTAAAATAACCTATTTGAGTGGGAAAAACTCGAGAACCGCATCACCTTGACTTGCCTCACGGGAAAACTCAGTCCCTCGAGGGGAAAACTTAGTCACTAAGGAATAAGTGTCATGGAAAAAATGAGTCACCGGATGGGAAAACCTTAGTCAATGGACTAGTTTCAAGGGCAAAACCTAGTCAAATAACCTCTTTGTGTTGGAATAACTCGAAAACCTGACCACTGTGAGTAGTCTCATGGGAAAACTCAGCCACAGGAGGGGGAAACTTAGTCACTAAGGAATTAGTGCCATGGGACTAATGAGTCAACTAATGGGAAAACCTTAGTCACCGAACGAGTTTCGATGGCAAATCCTAGTAAAATAACCTCTTTGTGTGGGAAAAACTAGAAAACCTTGTCACTGTGAGTATTCTCATCGGAACACTCAGTCGCAGGAGGGGAAGACTTAGTCACAAAGGAAGTCGTGTCATGGAAAAAATGAGTCACCGGATGGGAAATTTTTTCTCACCGGACGGTTTTCAATGGAAAATACTTGTAAAATAACCTCTTTGTGTGGGAAAAACTCGAGAACCTCATCACCTTGACTAGTCTCACGGGAAAACTTAGTCACACGAGGGGAAAATTTAGTCACTAAGGAATTAGTGTCATGGGATTATGTGTCAACTAATGGGAAAACCTTAGTCACCGAACGAGATTCCATGGCAAATCCTTGTAAAATAACCTCTTTGTGTGAGAAAAAGTAGAAAACCTTGTCACTGTGAGTAGTCTAATCGGAAAACTCAGCAGCAGGAGGGGAAAACTTAGTCACAAAGGAATTCGTGTCATGGAAAAAATGAGTCACCGGATGGGAAAATTTTACTCACCGGACGAGTTTCAATGGAAAGTACTTATAAAATAACCTCTTTGTGTGGGTAAAACTCGAGAACCTCATCACCTTGACTAGTCTCACGGGAAAACTCAGTCACACGAGGGGAAAACTTAGTCGCTAAGGAATTAGTGTCATGGGAAAAATGAGTCACCGGATGGGAACACCGTAGTCAATGGACTAGTTTCAATGGCAAAACCTAGTAAAGTAACCTCTTTGTGTTGGAATAACTCGAAAACCTAGCCACTATGAGTTGTCTCATGGGAAAACTCAGCCACAGGAGGGGGAAACTTAGTCACTAAGGAATTAGTGCCATGGGACTAATGTGTCAACTAATGGGAAAACCTTAGTCACCGAACGAGTTTCCATGGCAAATCCTAGTAAATTTAGCTCTTTGTGTGGGAAAAACTAGAAAACCTTGTCACTGTGAGTAGTCACATCGGAAAACTCAGTCGCAGGAGGGGAAGACTTAGTCACAAAGGAAATCGTGTCATGGAAAAAATGAGTCATCGGATGGGAAAATTTTACTCACTGGACGAGCTTCAATGGAAAATACTAGTAAAATAACCTCTTTGAGTGGGAAAAACTCGAGAACCTCATCACCTTGACTTGTCTCACGGGAAAACTTTGTCACTTGAGGGGAAAACTTAGTAACTAAGGAATAAGTGTCATGGAAAAAATGAGTCACCGGATGGGAAAACCTTAGTCAATGGACTAGTTTCAAGGGCAAAACCTAGTCAAATAACCTCTTTGTGTTGGAATAACTCGAAAACCTAACCACTGTGAGTAGTCTCATTGGAAAACTCAGCCACAGGAGGGGGAAACTTAGTCACTAAGGAATTAGTGCCATGGGACTAATGAGTCAACTAATGGGAAAACCTTAGTCGCCGAACGAGTTTCCATGGAAAATCCTAGTAAAATAACCTCTTTGTGTGGGAAAAACTAGAAAACCTTGTCACTGTGAGTATTCTCATCGGAACACTCAGTCGCAGGAGGGGAAGACTTAGTCACAAAGGAAGTCGTATCATGGAAAAAATGAGTCTCCGGATGGGAAAATTTTTCTCACCGGACGGTTTTCAATGGAAAATACTTGTAAAATAACCTCTTTGTGTGGGAAAAACTCGAGAACCTCATCACCTTGACTAGTCTCACGGGAAAACTTAGTCACACGAGGGGAAAATTTAGTCACTAAGGAATTATTGTCATGGGACTAATGTGTCAACTAATGGGAAAACCTTAGTCACCGAACGAGTTTCCATGGCAAATCCTTGTAAAATAACCTCTTTGTGTGGGAAAAACTAGAAAACCTTGTCACTGTGAGTAGTCTAATAAGAAAACTCAGCAGCAGGAGGGGAAAATGAGTCACTGGATGGGCAAATTTTACTCATTGGACGAGTATAAATGGAAAATACTTTTAAAATAACCTCTTTGTGTCGGAAAAACTCGAGAACCTCGTCACACTGACTAGTCTCACGGAAAACTCAGTCACACGAGGGGAAAACTTAGTCACTAAGGAATTAGTGTCATGGAAAAAATGAGTCACCGGATGGGAAAACTTTAGTCAATGGACTAGTTTCGATGGCAAAACCTAGTAAAATAACCTCTTTCTGTTGGAATAACTCGAAAACCTAGCCACTGTGAGTAGTCTCATGGGAAAACTCAGCCACAGGAGGGGGAAACTTAGTCACTAAGGAATTAGTGCCATGGTACTAATGAGTCAACTAATGGGAAAACCTTTGTCACCGAACGAGTTTCCATGGCAAATCCTAGTAAAGTAACCTCTTTGTGTGGGGAAAACTAGAAAACCTTGTTACTCGGAGTAGTCTCATCGGAAAACTCAGTCGCAGGACAGGAAAACTTAGTCACGAAGGAATTCGTGTCATGGAAAAAATTAGTCACCGGATGGGAAAATTTTACTCACCGGACGAGTTTTAATGGAAAATACTTGTAAAATAACCTCTTTGTGTGGGAAAAACTCGAGAACCTCATCACCTTGACTAGTCTCACGGGAAAACTCAGTCACACGAGGGGAAAACTTCGTCAATAAGGAATTAGTGTCATGGGAAAAATGAGTCACCGGATGGGAAAACCATAGTCAATGGACTAGTTTCAATGGCAAAACCTAGTAAAATAACCTCTTTGTGTTGGAATAACTCGAAAACCTGCCCACTGTGAGTAGTCACATGGGAAAACTCAGCCACAGGAGGTGGAAACTTAGTCACTAAGGAATTAGTGCCATGGTACTAATGAGTCAACTAATGGGAAAACCTTTGTCACCGAACGAGTTTCCATGGCAAATCCTAGTAAAGTAACCTCTTTGTGTGGGGAAAACTAGAAAACCTTGTCACTCGGAGTAGTCTTATCGGAAATCTCAGTCGCAGGAGGCGAAAACTTAGTCACATAGGAATTCGTATCATGGAAAAAATTAGTCACCGGATGAGAAAATTTTACTCACCGGCCGAGTTTCATTGGAAAATACTTGTAAAATAACCTCTTTGTGTGGGAACAACTCGAGTACCTCATCATCTTGACTAGTCTCACGGGAAAACTCAGTCACATGAGGGGAAAACTTAGTCACTAAGGAATTAGTGTCATGGGAAAAATGAGTCACCGGATGGGAAAACCTTAGTCAATGGACTAGTTTCAATGGCAAAACCTAGTAAAATAACCTCTTTATGTTGGAATAACTCGAAAACCTGGCCACTGTGAGTAGTCTCATGGGAAAACTCAGCCACAGGAGGGGGAAACTTAGTCACTAAGGAATTAGTGCCATGGGACTAATGAGTCAACTAATGGGAAAACCTTAGTCACGGAACGAGTTTCCATGGCAAATCCTAGTAAAGTAACCTCTTTGTGTGGGTAAAACTAGAAAACCTTGTCTCTCGGAGTAGTCTCTTCGGAAAACTCAGTCGCAGGAGGGGAAAACTTAGTCACAAAGGAATTCGTGTCATGGAAAAAATTAGTCACCGGATGGGAAAGTTTTACTCACCGGACGAGTTTCAATTGAAAATACTTGTAAAATAACCTCTTTGTGTGGGAAAAACTCGAGAACCTCATCATCTTGACTAGTCTCACGGGAAAACTCAGTCACAGGAGGGGAAAACTTAGTCACTAAGGAATTAGTGTCATGGGAAAAATGAGTCACCGGATGGGAAAACCTTAGTCAATGGACTAGTTTCAATGGCAAAACCTAGTAAAATAACCTCTTTATGTTGGAATAACTCGAAAACCTGGCCACTGTGAGTAGTCTCATGGGAAAACTCAGCCACAGGAGGGGGAAACTTAGTCACTAAGGAATTAGTGCCATGGGACTAATGAGTCAACTAATGGGAAAACCTTAGTCACGGAACGAGTTTCCATGGCAAATCCTAGTAAAGTAACCTCTTTGTGTGGGTAAAACTAGAAAACCTTGTCTCTCGGAGTAGTCTCTTCGGAAAACTCAGTCGCAGGAGGGGAAAACTTAGTCACAAAGGAATTCGTGTCATGGAAAAAATTAGTCACCGGATGGGAAAGTTTTACTCACCAGACGAGTTTCAATTGAAAATACTTGTAAAATAACCTCTTTGTGTGGCAAAAACTCGAGAACCTCATCATCTTGACTAGTCTCACGGGAAAACTCAGTCACATGAGGGGAAAACTTAGTCACTAAGGAATTAGTGTCATGGGAAAAATGAGTCACCGGATGGGAAAACCTTAGTCAATGGACTAGTTTCAATGGCAAAACCTAGTAAAATAACCTCTTTATGTTGGAATAACTCGAAAACCTGCCCACTGTGAGTAGTCTCATGGGAAAACTCAGCCACAAGAGGGGGAAACTTAGTCACTAAGGAATTAGTGCCATGGTACTAATGAGTCAACTAATGGGAAAACCTTAGTCACGGAACGAGTTTCCATGGCAAATCCTAGTAAATTAACCTCTTTGTGTGGGAAAAACTAGAAAACCTTGTCACTGTGAGTAGTCTCATCGGAAAACTCAGCCGTAGGAGGGGAAGACTTAGTCACAAAGGAATTCGTGTCATGGAAAAAATTAGTCACTGGATAGGCAAACTTTACTCACCGGACGAGTTTCAATGGAAAATACTTGTAAAATAACCTCTTTGTGTGGGAAAAACTCGAGAACCTCATAACCTTGACTAGTCTCACGAAAAAACTCAGTCACACGAGGGGAAAACTTCGTCACTAAGGAATAAGTGTCATGGGAAAAATGAGTCACCGGATGGGAAAACCATAATCAATGGACTAGTTTCAATGGCAAAACCTAGTAAAATAACCTCTTTATGTTGGAATAACTCGAAAACCTGGCCACTGTGAGTAGTCTCATGGGAAAACTCAGCCACAGGAGGGGGAAACTTAGTCACTAAGGAATTAGTGCCATGGGACTAATGAGTCAACTAATGGGAAAACCTTAGTCACGGAACGAGTTTCCATGGCAAATCCTAGTAAAGTAACCTCTTTGTGTGGGTAAAACTAGAAAACCTTGTCTCTCGGAGTAGTCTCTTCGGAAAACTCAGTCGCAGGAGGGGAAAACTTAGTCACAAAGGAATTCGTGTCATGGAAAAAATTAGTCACCGGATGGGAAAGTTTTACTCACCGGGCGAGTTTCAATGGAAAATACTTGTAAAATAACCTCTTTGTGTGGGAAAACTCGAGCACCTCATCATCTTGACTAGTCTCACGGGAAAACTCAGTCACATGAGGGGAAAACTTAGTCACTAAGGAATTAGTGTTATGGGAAAAATGAGTCACCGGATGGGAAAACCTTAGTCAATGGACTAGTTTCAATGGCATAACCTAGTAAAATAACCTCTTTATGTTGGAATAACTCGAAAACCTGGCCACTGTGAGTAGTCTCATGGGAAAACTCAGCCACAGGAGGGGGAAACTTAGTCACTAAGGAATTAGTGCCATGGGACTAATGAGTCAACTAATGGGAAAACCTTAGTCACCGAACGAGTTTCCATGGCAAATCCTAGTAAAGTAACCTCTTTGTGTGGGTAAAACTAGAAAACCTTGTCTCTCGGAGTAGTCTCATCGGAAAACTCTGTCGCAGGACGGGAAAACTTAGTCACAAAGGAATTCGTGTCATGGAAAAAATTAGTCACTGGATGGGAAAATTTTACTCACCGGACGAGTTTCAATGGGAAATACTTGTAAAATAACCTCTTTGTGTGGGAAAAACTCGAGAACCTCATCACCTTCACTAGTCTCATGGGAAAACTCACTCACATGAGGGGGAAATTTAGTCACTAAGGAATTAGTGTCATGGCAAAAATGAGTCACCGGATGGGAAAACCTTAGTCAATGGACTAATTTCAATTGCACAACCTAGTAAAATGACCTCTTTGTGTTGGAATAACTCGAAAACCTGGCCACTGTGAGTAGTCTCATTGGAAAACTCAGCCACAGGAGGGGGAAACTTAGTCACTAAGGAATTAGTGCCATGGGACTAATGAGTGTACTAATGGCAAAACCTTAGTCACCGAACGAGTTTCCATGGCAAATCCTAGTAAATTTAGCTCTTTGTCTAGGAAAAACTAGAAAACCTTGTCACTGTGAGTAGTCACATCGGAAAACTCAGCAGCAGGAGGGGAAAACTTAGTCACAAAGGAATTCGTGTCATGGAAAAAATGAGTCACTGGATGGGCAAATTTTA
Source organism: Acmispon strigosus (assembly GCA_030819835.1). NCBI lineage: Eukaryota > Viridiplantae > Streptophyta > Magnoliopsida > Fabales > Fabaceae > Acmispon > Acmispon strigosus. The sequence continues at coordinate 68,004,097 of JAUAMA010000002.1, read as the reverse complement.
CTCACCGGACGAGTACAAATGGAAAATACTTTTATAATAACCTCTTTGTGTCGGAAAAACTCGAGAACCTCATCACACTGACTAGTCTCACGGGAAAACTCAGTCACACGAGGGGAAAACTTAGTCACTAAGGAATTAGTGTCATGGGAAAAATGAGTCATCGGATGGGAAAACCTTAGTCAATGGACTAGTTTCAATGGCAAAACCTAGTTAAGTAACCTCTTTCTGTTGGAATAACTCGAAAACCTAGCCACTGTGAGTAGTCTCATGGGAAAACTCAGCCACAGGAGGGGGAAACTTAGTGACTAAGGAATTAGTGCCATGGGACTAATGAGTCAACTAATGGGAAAACCTTAGTCACCGAACGAGTTTCCATGGCAAATCCTAGTAAATTTAGCTCTTTGTGTGGGAAAAACTAGAAAACCTTGTCACTGTGAGTAGTCTCATCGGAAAACTCAGCCGTAGGAGGGGAAGACTTAGTCACAAAGGAATTCGTGTCATGGAAAAAATTAGTCACTGGATAGGCAAACTTTACTCACCGGACGAGTTTCAATGGAAAATACTTGTAAAATAACCTCTTTGTGTGGGAAAAACTCGAGAACCTCATAACCTTGACTAGACTCACGAGAAAACTCAGTCACACGAGGGGAAAACTTCGTCACTAAGGAATTAGTGTCATGGGAAAAATGAGTCACCGGATGGGAAAACCATAATCAATGGACTAGTTTCAATGGCAAACCTAGTAAAATAACCTCTTTGTGTTGGAATAACTCGAAAACCTGCCCACTGTGAGTAGTCTCATGGGAAAACTCAGCCACAGGAGGGGGAAACTTAGTCACTAAGGAATTAGTGCCATGGTACTAATGAGTCAACTAATGGGAAAACCTTAGTCACGGAACGAGTTTCCATGGCAAATCCTAGTAAAGTAACCTCTTTGTGTGGGTAAAACTAGAAAACCTTGTCTCTCGGAGTAGTCTCTTCGGAAAACTCAGTCGCAGGTGGGGAAAACTTAGTCACAAAGGAATTCGTGTCATGGAAAAAATTCGTCACCGGATGGGAAAGTTTTACTCACCGGGCGAGTTTCAATGGAAAATACTTGTAAAATAACCTCTTTGTGTGGGAAAACTCGAGAACCTCATCATCTTGACTAGTCTCACGGGAAAACTCAGTCACATGAGGGGAAAACTTAGTCACTAAGGAATTAGTGTTATGGGAAAAATGAGTCACCGGATGGGAAAACCTTAGTCAATGGACTAGTTTCAATGGCATAACCTAGTAAAATAACCTCTTTATGTTGGAATAACTCGAAAACCTGGCCACTGTGAGTAGTCTCATGGGAAAACTCAGCCACAGGAGGGGGAAACTTAGTCACTAAGGAATTAGTGCCATGGGACTAATGAGTCAACTAATGGGAAAACCTTAGTCACCGAACGAGTTTCCATGGCAAATCCTAGTAAAGTAACCTCTTTGTGTGGGTAAAACTAGAAAACCTTGTCTCTCGGAGTAGTCTCATCGGAAAACTCTGTCGCAGGACGGGAAAACTTAGTCACAAAGGAATTCGTGTCATGGAAAAAATTAGTCACTGGATGGGAAAATTTTACTCACCGGACGAGTTTCAATGGGAAATACTTGTAAAATAACCTCTTTGTGTGGGAAAAACTCGAGAACCTCATCACCTTCACTAGTCTCACGGGAAAACTCACTCACATGAGGGGAAATTTAGTCACTAAGGAATTAGTGTCATGGCAAAAATGAGTCACCGGATGGGAAAACCTTAGTCAATGGACTAATTTCAATTGCACAACCTAGTAAAATGACCTCTTTGTGTTGGAATAACTCGAAAACCTGGCCACTGTGAGTAGTCTCATTGGAAAACTCAGCCACAGGAGGGGGAAACTTAGTCACTAAGGAATTAGTGCCATGGGACTAATGAGTGTACTAATGGCAAAACCTTAGTCACCGAACGAGTTTCCATGGCAAATCCTAGTAAACTTAGCTCTTTGTCTAGGAAAAACTAGAAAACCTTGTCACTGTGAGTAGTCACATCGGAAAACTCAGCAGCAGGAGGGGAAAACTTAGTCACAAAGGAATTCGTGTCATGGAAAAAATGAGTCACTGGATGGGCAAATTTTACTCACCGGACGAGTACAAATGGAAAATACTTTTATAATAACCTCTTTGAGTCGGAAAAACTCGAGAACCTCATCACACTGACTAGTCTCACGGGAAAACTCAGTCACACGAGGGGAAAACTTAGTCACTAAGGAATTAGTGTCATGGGAAAAATGAGTCATCGGATGGGAAAACCTTAGTCAATGGACTAGTTTCAATGGCAAAACCTAGTTAAGTAACCTCTTTCTGTTGGAATAACTCGAAAACCTAGCCACTGTGAGTAGTCTCATGGGAAAACTCAGCCACAGGAGGGGGAAACTTAGTGACTAAGGAATTAGTGCCATGGGACTAATGAGTCAACTAATGGGAAAACCTTAGTCACCGAACGAGTTTCCATGGCAAATCCTAGTAAATTTAGCTCTTTGTGTGGGAAAAACTAGAAAACCTTGTCACTGTGAGTAGTCTCATCGGAAAACTCAGCCGTAGGAGGGGAAGACTTAGTCACAAAGGAATTCGTGTCATGGAAAAAATTAGTCACTGGATAGGCAAACTTTACTCACCGGACGAGTTTCAATGGAAAATACTTGTAAAATAACCTCTTTGTGTGGGAAAAACTCGAGAACCTCATAACCTTGACTAGTCTCACGAGAAAACTCAGTCACACGAGGGGAAAACTTCGTCACTAAGGAATTAGTGTCATGGGAAAAATGAGTCACCGGATGGGAAAACCATAATCAATGGACTAGTTTCAATGGCAAACCTAGTAAAATAACCTCTTTGTGTTGGAATAACTCGAAAACCTGCCCACTGTGAGTAGTCTCATGGGAAAACTCAGCCACAGGAGGGGGAAACTTAGTCACTAAGGAATTAGTGCCATGGTACTAATGAGTCAACTAATGGGAAAACCTTTGTCACCGAACGAGTTTCCATGGCAAATCCTAGTAAAGTAACCTCTTTGTGTGGGGAAAACTAGAAAACCTTGTCACTTGGAGTAGTCTTATCGGAAATCTCATTCGCAGGAGACGAAAACTTAGTCACAAAGGAATTCGTATCATGGAAAAAATTAGTCACCGGATGGGAAAATTTTACTCACCGGCCGAGTTTCAATGGAAAATACTTGTAAAATAACCTCTTTGTGTGGGAAAAACTCGAGAACCGCATCATCTTGACTAGTCTCACGGGAAAACTCAGTCACATGAGGGGAAAACTTAGTCACTAAGGAATTAGTGTCATGGGAAAAATGAGTCACCGGATGGGAAAACCTTAGTCAATGGACTAGTTTCAATGGCAAAACCTAGTAAAATAACCTCTTTGTGTTGGAATAACTCGAAAACCTTTCCACTGTGAGTAGTCTCATGGGAAAACTCAGCCACAGGAGGGGGAAACTTAGTCACTAAGGAATTAGTGCCATGGGACTAATGAGTCAACTAATGGCAAAACCTTAGTCACCGAACGAGTTTCCATGGCAAATCCTAGTAAAGTAACCTCTTTGTGTGGGGAAAACTAGAAAACCTTGTCACTCGGAGTAGTCTCATCGGAAAACTCAGCCGCAGGACGGGAAAACTTAGTCACAAAGGAATTCGTGTCATGGAAAAAATTAGTCACCGGATGGGAAAATTTTACTCACCAGACGAGTTTCAATGGAAAATACTTGTAAAATAACCTCTTTGTGTGGGAAAAACTCGAGAACCTCATCACCTTGACTAGTCTCACGGGAAAACTCAGTCACGGGAGGGGAAAACTTAGTAACTAAAGAATTAGTGTCACGGAAAAAATGAGTCACCGGATGGGAAAACTTTAGTCGATGGACTAGTTTCGATGGCAAAACCTAGTAAAATAACCTCTTTGTGTTGGAATAACCTGATAACCTGGCCAATGTGAGTAGTCTCATAGGAAAACTCTGCCACGGGAGGGGGAAACTTAGTCACTAAGGAATTAGTGCCATGGGACTAATGAGTCAACTAATGGTGAAACCTTTGTCACTGAACGAGTTTCCATGGCAAATCCAAGTAAAGTAACCTCTTTGTGTGGGAAAAACTAGAAAACCTTGTCACACGGAGTAGTCTCATCGGAAAACTCAGTCGCAGGAGGGGAAAACTTAGTCACAAAGGAATTCGTGTCAAGGAAAAAATTAGTCACCGGATGGGAAAATTTTACACACCGGACGAGTTTCTGTGGAAAATACTTGTAAAATAACTTCCTTGTGTGGGAAAAACTCGAGAACCTCATCACCTTGACTAGTCTCACGGGAAAACTCAGTCACATGAGGGGAAAACTTAGTCACTAAGGAATTAGTGTCATGGGAAAAATGAGTCACCGGATATGAAAACCTTAGTCAATGGACTAGTTTCAATGGCATAACCTAGTAAAATAACCTCTTTGTGTTGGAATAACTCGAAAACCTTGCCACTGTGAGTCTCATGGGAAAACTCAGCCACAGGAGGGGGAAACTTAGTCACAAAGGAATTAGTGCCATGGGACTAATGAGTCAACTAATGGGAAAACCTTAGTCACCGAACGAGTTTCCATGGCAAATCCTAGTAAAATAACCTTTTTGTGTGGGAAAAACTAGAAAACCTACAACACTCTGAGTAGTCTCATCGGAAAATCAGCTGCAGGAGGGGAAAACTTAGTTCCAAAGGAATTCGTGTCATGGAAAAAGTGAGTCACCGGATGGGAAAATTTTACTCACCGGACGAGTTTCAATAGAAAATACTTGTAAAATAACCTCTTTGTGTGGGAAAAACTCGAGAACCTCATCACCTTGACTAGTCTCACGGGAAAACTCAGTCACACGAGGGGAAAACTTAGTCACTAAGGAATTAGTGTCATGGGAAAAATGAGTCACCGGATGGGAAAACCTTAATCAATGGACTAGTTTCAATGGCAAAACCTAGTTAAATAACCTCTTTGTGTTGGAATAACTCGAAAACCTGGCCACTGTGAGTAGTCTCATGGGAAAACTCAGCCACAGGAGGGGGAAACTTAGTCACTAAGTAATTAGTGTCATGGGACTAATGAGTCAACTAATGGGAAAACCTTAGTCACCAAACGAGTTTACATGGCAAATCCTAGTAAAATAACCTCTTTGTGTGGGAAAAACTAGAAAACCTTGTCACTGTGAGTAGTCTCATCGGAAAACTCAGTTGCTGGAGTGGAAAACTTAGTCACAAAGGAATTCGTGTCATGAAAAAAATGAGTCACCGGATGGGAAAACTTTACGCACCGGACGAGTTTCAATAAAAAATACTTGTAAAATAACCTCTTTGTGTGGGAAAAACTCGTGAACCTCATCACCTTGACTAGTCTCACGGGAAAACTTAGTCACTAAGGAATTAGTGTCATGGGAAAAATGAGTCACCGGATGGGAAAACCTTCGTCAATGGACTAGTTTCAATGGCAAAACCTAGTAAAATAACCTCTTTGTGTTGGAATAACTCGAAAACCCAGCCACTGTAAGTAGTCTCATGGGAAAACACAGCCACAGGATGGGGAAACTTAATCACTAAGGAATTAGTGCCATGGGACTAATGAGTCAACTCATGGAAATCCTTAGTAACCGAACGAGTTTACATGGCAAATCCTAGTAAAGTAACCTCTTTGTGTGGGAAAAACTAGAAAACCTTGTCATTGTGAGTAGTCTCATCGGAAAACTCAACAGCAGGAGGGGAAAACTTAGTCACAAAGGAATTCATGACATGGAAAAAGTGAGTCACCGGATGGGAAAATTTTACGCACCGGACGAGTTTCAATAGAAAATACTTGTAAAATAACCTCTTTGGGTGGAAAAACTCGAGAACCTCATCACCTTGACTAGTCTCACGGGAAAACTCAGTCACACGAGGGGAAAACTTAGTCACTAAGGAATTAGTGTCATGGGAAAAATGAGTCACCGGATGGGAAAACCTTAATCAATGGACTAGTTTCAATGGCAAAACCTAGTTAAATAACCTCTTTGTGTTGGAATAACTCGAAAACCTGGCCACTGTGAGTAGTCTCATGGGAAAACTCAGCCACAGGAGGGGGAAACTTAGTCACTAAGTAATTAGTGTCATGGGACTAATGAGTCAACTAATGGGAAAACCTTAGTCACCAAACGAGTTTACATGGCAAATCCTAGTAAAATAACCTCTTTGTGTGGGAAAAACTAGAAAACCTTGTCACTGTGAGTAGTCTCATCGGAAAACTCAGTTGCTGGAGTGGAAAACTTAGTCACAAAGGAATTCGTGTCATGAAAAAAATGAGTCACCGGATGGGAAAACTTTACGCACCGGACGAGTTTCAATAAAAAATACTTGTAAAATAACCTCTTTGTGTGGGAAAAACTCGTGAACCTCATCACCTTGACTAGTCTCACGGGAAAACTTAGTCACTAAGGAATTAGTGTCATGGGAAAAATGAGTCACCGGATGGGAAAACCTTCGTCAATGGACTAGTTTCAATGGCAAAACCTAGTAAAATAACCTCTTTGTGTTGGAATAACTCGAAAACCCAGCCACTGTAAGTAGTCTCATGGGAAAACACAGCCACAGGATGGGGAAACTTAATCACTAAGGAATTAGTGCCATGGGACTAATGAGTCAACTCATGGAAATCCTTAGTAACCGAACGAGTTTACATGGCAAATCCTAGAAAAGTAACCTCTTTGTGTGGGAAAAACTAGAAAACCTTGTCATTGTGAGTAGTCTCATCGGAAAACTCAACAGCAGGAGGGGAAAACTTAGTCACAAAGGAATTCATGACATGGAAAAAGTGAGTCACCGGATGGGAAAATTTTACGCACCGGACGAGTTTCAATAGAAAATACTTGTAAAATAACCTCTTTGGGTGGAAAAACTCGAGAACCTCATCACCTTGACAAGTCTCACGGGAAAACTCAGTCACACGAGGGGAAAACTTAGTCACATGAGGGGAAAACTTAGTCACTAAGGAATTAGTGTCATGAGAAAAATGAGTCACCGGATGGGAAAACCTTAATCAATGGACTAGTTTCAATGGCAAAACCTAGTATACTAACTTCTTTGTGTTGGAATAACTCGAAAACTCAGTCGCAGGAGGGGAAGACTTAGTCACAAAGGAATTCCTGTCATGGAAAAAATGAGTCACCGGATTGGAAAATTTTACTCACCGGAAGAGTTTCAATGGAAAATACTTGTAAAATAACCTCTTTGTCTGGGAAAAACTCGAGAACCTCATCACCTTGACTAGTCTCACGGGAAAACTCAGTCACACGAGGGGAAAACTTAGTCACAAAGGAATTCGTGTCATGGAAAAAATGAGTCACCGGATTGGAAAATTTTACTCACCGGACGAGTTTCAATGGAATATACTTGTAAAATAACCTCTTTGTCTGGGAATAACTCGAGAACCTCATCACCTTGACTAGTCTCACGGGAAAACTCAGTCACACGAGGGGAAAACTTAGTCACTAAGGAATTAGTGTCATGGGAAAAATGAGTCACCGGATGGGAAAACCTTAGTCAATGGACTAGTTTCAATGGCAAAACCTAGTTAAATAACCTCTTTGTGTTGGAATAACTCGAAAACCTGGCCACTGTGAGTAGTCTCATGGGAAAACTCAGCCACAGGAGGGGGAAACTTAGTCACTAAGTAATTAGTGCCATGGGACTAATGAGTCAACTAATGGGAAAACCTTAGTCACCAAACGAGTTTACATGGCAAATCCTAGTAAAATAACCTCTTTGTGTGGGAAAAACTAGAAAACCTTGTCACTGTGAGTAGTCTCATCGGAAAACTCAGTTGCTGGAGTGGAAAACTTAGTCACAAAGTAATTCGTATCTAGGAAAAAATGAGTCACCGGATGGGAAAATTTTACTCACCGGACGAGTTTCAATGGAAAATACTTGTAAAATAACCTCTTTGTGTGGGAAAAACTCGAGAACCTCACCACGTTGACTAGTCTCACGGGAAAACTCAGTCACATGAGGGGAAAACTTAGTCACTAAGGAATTAGTGTCATGGAAAAAATGAGTCACCGGATGGGAAAACCTTAGTCAATGGACTAGTTTCAATGGCAAAACCTAGTTAAATAACCTCTTTGTGTTGGAATAACTCGAAAACCTGGCCACTGTGAGTAGTCTCATGGGAAAACTCAGCCACAGGAGGGGGAAACTTAGTCACTAAGTAATTAGTGCCATGGGACTAATGAGTCAACTAATGGGAAAACCTTAGTCACCAAACGAGTTTACATGGCAAATCCTAGTAAAATAACCTCTTTGTGTGGGAAAAACTAGAAAACCTTGTCACTGTGAGTAGTCTCATCGGAAAACTCAGTTGCTAGAGTGGAAAACTTAGTCACAAAGTAATTCGTGTCTAGGAAAAAATGAGTCACCGGATGGGAAAATTTTACTCACCGGACGAGTTTCAATGGAAAATACTTGTAAAATAACCTCTTTGTGAGGGAAAAACTCGAGAACCTCACCACCTTCACTAGTCTCACGGGAAAACTCAGTCACGTGAGGGGAAAACTTAGTCACTAAGGAATTAGTGTCATGGGAAAAATGAGTCACCGGATGGGAAAACCTTAGTCAATGGACTAGTTTCAATGGAAAAACCTAGTAAAATAACCTCTTTGTGTTGGAATAACTCGAAAACCTTGCCACTGTGATTAGTCTCATGGGAAAACTCAGCCACAAGAGGGGAAAACTTAGTCACTAAGTAATTAGTGCCATGGGACTAATGAGTCAACTAATGGGAAAACCTTAGTCACCGAACGAGTTTCCATGGCAAGTCCTAGTAATATAACCACTTTGTGTGGGAAAAACTAGAAAACCTTGTCAATGTGAGTAGTCTCATCGGAAAACTCAGTCGCGGTTGGGGAAAATTTAGTAACAAAGGAATTCGTGTCATGGATAAAATGAGTCACCGGATGGGAAAATTTTACTCACTGGACGAGTTTCAATGGAAAATACTTGTAAAATAACCTCTTTGTGTGGGAAAAACTCGAGAACCTCATCACCCTGACTAGTCTCACGGGAAAACTCAGTCACATGTGGGGAAAACTTAGTCACTAAGCAATTAGTGTCATGGGAAAAATGAGTCACCGGATGGGAAAACCTTAGTCAATGGACTAGTTTCAATGGCAAAACCTAGTAAAATAACCTCTTTGTGTTGGAATAACTCGAAAACCTTGCCACTGTGAGTAGTCTCACGGGAAAACTCAGTCACAGGAGGGGAAAACTTAGTCACTAAGTAATTAGTGCCATGGGACTAATGAGTCAACTAATGGGAAAACCTTAGTCACCGAACGAGTTTCCATCGCAAATCTTAGTAAAATAACCTCTTTGTGTAGGAAAAACTAGAAAACCTTGTCACTGTGAGTAGTCTCATCGGAAAACTCAGTTGCTGGAGTGGATAACTTAGTCACAAAGGAATTCGTGTCATGGAAAAAATGAGTCACCGAATGGGAAATTTTACTCACCGGACGAGTTTCAATGGAAAATACTTGTAAAATAACCTCTTTGTGTGGGAAAAACTCGAGAACCTCACCACGTTGACTAGTCTCACGGGTAAACTCAGTCACATGAGGGGAAAACTTAGTCACTAAGGAATTAGTGTCATGGGAAAAATGAGTCACCGGATGGGAAAACCTTAGTCAATGGACTAGTTTCAATGGCAAAACCTAGTTAAATAAGCTCTTTGTGTTGGAATAACTCGAAAACCTGGCCACTGTGAGTAGTCTCATGGGAAAACTCAGCCACAGGAGGGGGAAACTTAGTCACTAAGTAATTAGTGCCATGGGACTAATGAGTCAACTAATGGGCAAACCTTAGTCACCGAACGAGTTTCCATGGCAAATCTTAGTAAAATAACCACTTTGTGTGGGAAAAACTAGAAAACCTTGTCACTGTGAGTAGTCTCGTCGGAAAACTCAGTCGCGGTTGGGGAAAATTTAGTCACAAAGGAATTCGTGTCATTAAAAAAATGAGTCACCGGATGGGAAAATTTTACTCTCCGGACGAGTTTCAATGGAAAATACATGTAAAATAACCTCTTTTTGTGGGAAAAATTCGAGAACCTCATCACCTTGACTAGTCTCACGGGAAAACTCAGTCACGTGAGCGGAAAACTTAGTCACTAAGGAATTAGTGTCATGGGAAAAATGAGTCACCGGATGGGAAAACCTTAGTCAATGGACTAGTTTCAATGGCAAAACCTAGTTAAATAACCTCTTTGTGTTGGAATAACTCGAAAACCTGGCCACTGTGAGTAGTCTCATGGGAAAACTCAGCCACAGGAGGGGGAAACTTAGTCACTAAGTAATTAGTGCCATGGGACTAATGAGTCAACTAATGGGAAAACCTTAGTCACCAAACGAGTTTACATGGCAAATCCTAGTAAAATAACCTCTTTGTGTGGGAAAAACTAGAAAACCTTGTCACTGTGAGTATTTTCATCGGAAAACTCAGTTGCTGGAGTGGAAAACTTAGTCACAAAGTAATTCGTGTCATGGAAAAAATGAGTCGCCGGATGGGAAAATTTTACTCACCGGACGAGTTTCAATGGAAAATACTTGTAAAATAACCTCTTTGTGTGGGAAAAACTCGAGAACCTCACCACCTTCACTAGTCTCACGGGAAAACTCAGTCACGTGAAGGGAAAACTTAGTCACTAAGGAATTAGTGTCATGGGAAAAATGAGTCACCGTATGGGAAAACCTTAGTCAATGGACTAGTTTCAATGGAAAAACCTAGTAAAATAACCTCTTTGTGTTGGAATAACTCGAAAACCTTGCCACTGTGATTAGTCTCATGGGAAAACTCAGCCACAAGAGGGGAAAACTTAGTCACTAAGTAATTAGTGCCATGGGACTAATGAGTCAACTAATGGGAAAACCTTAGTGAACGAACGAGTTTCCATGGCAAATCCTAGTAATATAACCACTTTGTGTGGGAAAAACTAGAAAACCTTGTCACTGTGAGTAGTCTCATCGGAAAACTCAGTCGCGGTTGGGGAAAATTTAGTAACAAAGGAATTCGTGTCATGGATAAAATGAGTCACCGGATGGGAAAAATTTACTCACTGGACGAGTTTCAATGGAAAATACTTGTAAAATAACCTCTTTGTGTGGGAAAAACTCGAGAACCTCATCACCCTGACTAGTCTCACGGGAAAACTCAGTCACATGTGGGGAAAACTTAGTCACTAAGCAATTAGTGTCATGGGAAAAATGAGTCACCGGATGGGAAAACCTTAGTCAATGGACTAGTTTCAATGGCAAAACCTAGTAAAATAACCTCTTTGTGTTGGAATAACTCGAAAACCTTGCCACTGTGAGTAGTCTCACGGGAAAACTCAGTCACAGGAGGGGAAAACTTAGTCACTAAGTAATTAGTGCCATGGGACTAATGAGTCAACTAATGGGAAAACCTTAGTCACCGAACGAGTTTCCATCGCAAATCTTAGTAAAATAACCTCTTTGTGTGGGAAAAACTAGAAAACCTTGTCACTATGAGTAGTCTCATCGGAAAACTCAGTTGCTGGAGTGGATAACTTAGTCACAAAGGAATTCGTGTCATGGAAAAAATGAGTCACCGGATGGGAAAATTTTACTCACCGGACGAGTTTCAATGGAAAATACTTGTAAAATAACCTCTTTGTGTGGGAAAAACTCGAGAACCTCACCACGTTGACTAGTCTCACGGGTAAACTCAGTCACATGAGGGGAAAACTTAGTCACTAAGGAATTAGTGTCATGGGAAAAATGAGTCACCGGATGGGAAAACCTTAGTCAATGGACTAGTTTCAATGGCAAAACCTAGTTAAATAAGCTCTTTGTGTTGGAATAACTCGAAAACCTGGCCACTGTGAGTAGTCTCATGGGAAAACTCAGCCACAGGAGGGGGAAACTTAGTCACTAAGTAATTAGTGCCATGGGACTAATGAGTCAACTAATGGGAAAACCTTAGTCACCGAACGAGTTTCCATGTCAAATCTTAGTAAAATAACCACTTTGTGTGGGAAAAACTAGAAAACCTTGTCACTGTGAGTAGTCTCGTCAGAAAACTCAGTCGCGGTTGGGGAAAATTTAGTCACAAAGGAATTCGTGTCATTAAAAAAATGAGTCACCGGATGGGAAAATTTTACTCTCCGGACGAGTTTCAATGGAAAATACTTGTAAAATAACCTCTTTGTGTGGGAAAAATTCGAGAACCTCATCACCTTGACTAGTCTCACGGGAAAACTCAGTCACGTGAGGGGAAAACTTAGTCACTAAGGAATTAGTGTCATGGGAAAAATGAGTCACCGGATGGGAAAACCTTAGTCAATGGACTAGTTTCAATGGCAAAACCTAGTTAAATAACCTCTTTGTGTTGGAATAACTCGAAAACCTGGCCACTGTGAGTAGTCTCATGGGAAAACTCAGCCACAGGAGGGGGAAACTTAGTCACTAAGTAATTAGTGCCATGGGACTAATGAGTCAACTAATGGGAAAACCTTAGTCACCAAACGAGTTTACATGGCAAATCCTAGTAAAATAACCTCTTTGTGTGGGAAAAACTAGAAAACCTTGTCACTGTAAGTAGTCTCATCGGAAAACTCAGTTGCTGGAGTGGAAAACTTAGTCACAAAGTAATTCGTGTCATGGAAAAAATGAGTCGCCGGATGGGAAAATTTTACTCACCGGACGAGTTTCAATGGAAAATACTTGTAAAATAACCTCTTTGTGTGGGAAAAACTCGAAAACCTCACCACCTTCACTAGTCTCACGGGAAAACTCAGTCACGTGAAGGGAAAACTTAGTCACTAAGGAATTAGTGTCATGGGAAAAATGAGTCACCGGATGGGAAAACCTTAGTCAATGGACTAGTTTCAATGGAAAAACCTAGTAAAATAACCTCTTTGTGTTGGAATAACTCGAAAACCTTGCCACTGTGATTAGTCTCATGGGAAAACTCAGCCACAAGAGGGGAAAACTTAGTCACTAAGTAATTAGTGCCATGGGACTAATGAGTCAACTAATGGGAAAACCTTAGTCACCGAACGAGTTTCCATGGCAAATCCTAGTAATATAACCACTTTGTGTGGGAAAAACTAGAAAACCTTGTCACTGTGAGTAGTCTCATCGGAAAACTCAGTCGCGGTTGGGGAAAATTTAGTAACAAAGGAATTCGTGTCAGGGATAAAATGAGTCACCGGATGGGAAAATTTTACTCACCGGACGAGTTTCAATGGAAAATACTTGTAAAATAACCTCTTTGTGTGGGAAAAACTCGAGAACCTCATCACCCTGACTAGTCTCACGGGAAAACTCAGTCACATGTGGGGAAAACTTAGTCACTAAGCAATTAGTGTCATGGGAAAAATGAGTCACCGGATGGGAAAACCTTACTCAATGGACTAGTTTCAATGGCAAAACCTAGTAAAATAACCTCTTTGTGTTGGAATAACTCGAAAACCTTGCCACTGTGAGTAGTCTCACGGGAAAACTCAGTCACAGGAGGGGAAAACTTAGTCACTAAGTAATTAGTGCCATGGGACTAATGAGTCAACTAATGGGAAAACCTTAGTCACCGAACGAGTTTCCATCGCAAATCTTAGTAAAATAACTTCTTTGTGTGGGAAAAACTAGAAAACCTTGTCACTGTGAGTAGTCTCATCGGAAAACTCAGTTGCTGGAGTGGATAACTTAGTCACAAAGGAATTCGTGTCATGGAAAAATGAGTCACCGGATGGGAAAATTTTACTCACCGGACGAGTTTCAATGGAAAATACTTGTAAAATAACCTCTTTGTGTGGGAAAAACTCGAGAACCTCATCACCTTGACTAGTCTCACGGGAAAACTCAGTCACGTGAGGGGAAGACTTAGTCACTAAGAAATTAGTGTCATGGGAAAAATGAGTCACCGGATGGGAAAACCTCATTTAATGGACTAGTTTCAATGGCAAAATCTAGTAAAATAACCTCTTTGTGTTGGAATAACTCGAAAACCTGGCCACTGTGACTAGTCTCATGGGAAAACACTGCCACAGGAGGGGGGAACTAAGTCACTAAGGAATTAGTGCCATGGGACTAATGACTCAACTAAGGGGAAAACCTTAGTCACCGAACGAGTTTCCACTGTAGATCCTAGTAAAGTAACCTCTTTGTGTTGGAATAACTAGAAAACCTTGTCACTGTGAGTAGTCTCATCGGAAAACTCAGTCGCAGGAGGGGAAAACTTAGTCACAAAGGAATTCGTTTTATGGAAAAAATGAGTCACCGGATGGGAAAATTTTACTCACCGGACGAGTTTCAATGGAAAATACTTATAAAATAACCTCTTCGTGTGGAAAAAACTCGAGAACCTCATCGCCTAGACTAGTCTCACGGGAAAACTCAGTCACATGAGGGGAAAACTTAGTCACTAAGGAATTAGTGTCATGGGAAAATTGAGTCACCGGATGGGAAAACCTTAGTCAATGGACTAGTTTCAATGGCAAAACCTAGTAAAATAACCTCTTTGTGTTGGAATAACGCGAAAACCTGGGCACTGTGACTAGTCTCATGGGAAAACACAGCCACGGAAGGGGGAAACATAGTCACTAAGGAATTAGTGACATGGGACTAATGTGTCAACTAATGGGAAAACCTTAGTCACCGAACGAGTTTCTATGGCAAATCCTAGTAAATTAACATCTTAGTGTGGGAAAAACTAGAAAACCTTGTCACTGTGAGTAGTCTCATCGGAAAAATCAGTCGCAGGAGGGGAAAACTTAGTCACAAAGGAATTCTTTTTATGGAAAAAATGAGTCACCGGATGGGAAAATTTTACTCACAGGACGAGTTTCAATGGAAAATACTTGTAAAATAACCTCTTTGTGTTGGAAAAACTCGAGAACCTCATCACCTTGGCTAGTCTCACGGGAGAACTCAGTCACGTGAGGGGAAAACTTAGTCACTAAGAAATTAGTGTCATGGGAAAAATGAGTCACCGGATGGGAAAACCTTAGTCAATGGACTAGTTTCAATGGCAAAACCTAGTAAAATAACCTCTTTGTGTTGGAATAACTCGAAAACCTGGCCACTGTGAGTAGTCTCATGGGAAAACTCAGCCACAGGAGGGGGAAACTTAGTCACTAAGGAATTAGTGCCATGGGACTAATGAGTCAACTAATGGGAAATCCTTAGTCACCGAACGAGTTTCCACGGCAAATCCTAGTAAAGTAACCTCTTTGTGTTGGAATAACTAGAAAACCTTGTCACTGTGAGTAGTCTCATCGGAAAACTCAGTCGCGGGAGGGGAAAACTTAGTCACAAAGGAATTCGTTTTATGGAAAAAATGAGTCACCGGATGGGAAAATTTTACTCACCGGACGAGTTTCAATGGAAAATACTTGTAAAATAACCTCTTTGTGTGGGAAAAACTCGAGAACCTCATCGCCTAGACTAGTCTCATGGGAAAACTCAGTCACGTGAGGGGAAAACTTAGTCACTAAGGAATTAGTGTCATGGGAAAAATGAGTCACCAGATGGGAAAACCTTAGTCAATGGACTAGTTTCAATGGCAAAACCTAGTAAAATAACCTCTTTGTGTTGGAATAACGCGAAAACTAGCCACTGTGACTAGTCTCATGGGAAAACACAGCCACGGGAGGGGGAAACATAGTCACTAAGGAATTAGTGCCATGGGACTAATGTGTCAACTAATGGGAAAACCTTAGTCACTGAACGAGTTTCCATGGCAAATCCTAGTAAATTAACATCTTTGTGTGGGAAAAACTAGAGAACCTTGTCACTGTGAGTAGTCTCATCGGAAAAATCAGTCGCAGGAGGGGAAAACTTAGTCACAAAGGAATTCGTTTTATGGAAAAAATGAGTCACCGGATGGGAAAATTTTACTCACCGGACGAGTTTCAATGGAAAATACTTGTAAAATAACCTCTTTGTGTGGGAAAAACTCGAGAACCTCATCACTTTGACTAGTCTCACGGGAAAACTCAGTCACGTGAGGGGAAAACTTAGTCACTAAGGAATTAGTGTCTTGGGAAAAATGAGTCACCGGATGGGAAAACCTTAGTCAATGGACTAGTTTCAATGGCAAAACCTAGTAAAATAACCTCTTTGTGTTGGAATAACTCCAAAACCTGACCACTGTGAGTAGTCTCATGGGAAAACTCAGCCACAGGAGCGGGAAACTTAGTCACTAAGGAATTAGTGTCATGGGACTAATGAGTCAACTAATGGGAAAACCTTAGTCACCGAACGAGTTTCCATGGCAAATCGTAGTAAACTAACATCTTTGTGTGGGAAAAACTAGAAAACCTTGTCACTGTGAGTAGTCTCATCGGAAAACTCAGTCGCAGGAGGGGAAAACTTAGTCACAAAAGAATTCGTTTTATGGAAAAAATGAGTCACCGGATGGGAAAATTTTACTCACCGGACGAGTTTCAATGGAAAATACTTGTAAAATAACCTCTTTGTGCTGGAAAAACTCGAGAACCTCATCACCTTGACTAGTCTCACGGGAAAACTCAGTCACGTGAGGGGAAAACTTAGTCACTAAGAAATTAGTGTCATGGGAAAAATGAGTCACCGGATGGGAAAACCTTAATCAATTGACTAGTTTCAATGGCAAAACGTAAAATAACCTCTTTGTGTTGGAATAACTCGAAAACCTGGCCACTGTGAGTAGTCTCATGGGAAAACTCAGCCACAGGAGGGGGAAACTTAGTCACTAAGGAATTAGTGCCATGGGACTAATGAGTCAACTAATGGGAAATCCTTAGTCACCGAACGAGTTTCCACGGCAAATCCTAGTAAAGTAACCTCTTTGTGTTGGAATAACTAGAAAACCTTGTCACTGTGAGTAGTCTCATCGGAAAACTCAGTCGTGGGAGGAGAAAACTTAGTCACAAAGGAATTCGTTTTATGGAAAAAATGAGTCACCGGATGGGAAAATTTTACTCACCGGACGAGTTTGAATGGAAAATACTTGTAAAATAACCTCTTTGTGTGGGAAAAACTCGAGAACCTCATCGCCTAGACTAGTCTCACGGGAAAACTCAGTCACATGAGGGGAAAACTTAGTCACTAAGGAATTAGTGTCATGGGAAAAATGAGTCACCAGATGGGAAAACCTTAGTCAATGGACTAGTTTCAATGGCAAAACCTAGTAAAATAACCTCTTTGTGTTGGAATAACGCGAAAACCTTGCCACTGTGACTAGTCTCATGGGAAAACACAGCCACGGGAGGGGGAAACATAGTCACTAAGGAATTAGTGCCATGGGACTAATGTGTAAACTAATGGGAAAACCTTAGTCACCGAACGAGTTTCCATGGCAAATCCTCGTAAGTTAACATCTTTGTGTGGGAAAAAATAGAAAACCTTGTCACTGTGAGTAGTCTCATCGGAAAAATCAGTCGCAGGAGGGGAAAACTTAGTCACAAAGGAATTCGTTTTATGGAAAAAATGAGTCACCGGATGGGAAAATTTTACTCACCGGACGAGTTTCAATGGAAAATACTTGTAAAATAACCTCTTTGGGTGGGAAAATATCGAGAACCTCATCACCTTGACTAGTCTCACGGGAAAACTCAGTCACGTGAGGGCAAAACTTAGTCACTAAGGAATTAGTGTCGTGGGAAAAATGAGTCACCGGATGGGAAAACCTTAGTCAATGGACTAGTTTCATTGGCAAAACCTAGTAATTAACCTCTTTGTGTTGGAATAACTCGAAAACCTGGCCACTGTGAGTAGTCTCATGGGAAAACTCAGCCAAAGGAGGGAAAAAGTTAGTCACTAAGGAATTAGTGCCATGGGACTAATGAGTCAACTAATGGGGAAACCTTAGTCACCGAATGAGTTTCCATGGCAAATCCTAGTAAAGTAACATCTTTGAGTGGGAAAAACTAGAAAACCTTGTCACTGTGAGTACTCTCATCGGAAAACTCAGTTGCGGGAGGGGAAAACTTAGTCACAAAGGAATTCGTGTATGGAAAAACTGAGTCACCGGATGGGAAAATTTTACTTACCGGACGAGTTTCAATGGAAAATACTTGTAAAATAACCTCTTTGGGTGGGAAAATATCGAGAACCTCATCACCTTGACTAGTCTCACGGGAAAACTCAGTCACGTGAGGGGAAAACTTAGTCACTAAGGAATTAGTGTCATGGGTAAAATGAGTCACCGGATGGGAAAACCTTAGTCAATGGACTAGTTTCAATGGAAAAACCTAGTAAATTAACCTCTTTGTGTTGGAATAACTCGAAAACCTGGCCACTGTGAGTAGTCTCATGGGAAAACTCAGCCACAAGAGAGGGAAACTTATTCAGTAAGGAATTAGTGCCATGGGACTAATGAGTCAACTAATGGGAAATCCTTAGTCACCGAACGAGTTTCCGCGGCAAATCCTAGTAAAATAACTAGAAAACCTTGTCACTGTGAGTAGTCTCATCGGAAAACTCAGTCGCGCGAGGGGAAAATTTAGTCTCTAAGGAATTCGTGTCATGGAAAAAATGAGTCTCCGGATAGGAAAACCTTAGTCAATGGACTAGTTTCAATGGCAAAACCTAGTAAAATAACCACTTTGTGTTGGAATAACGTGAAAACTGGCCACAGTGACTATTCTCATGGGAAAACTCAGCCACAAGAGGTGGAAACTTAATCACTAAGGAATTAGTGCCATGGGACTAATCAGTCAACTAATTGGAAAACCTTAGTCACCGAACGAGTTTCCATGGCAAATCGTAGTAAAGTAACATCTTTGTGTGGGAAAAACTAGAAAACCTTGTCACTGTGAGTAGTCTCATCGGAAAACTCAGTCGCAGGAGGGGAAAACTTAGTCACAAAGGAATTCGTTTTATGGAAAAAATGAGTCACCGGATGGGAAAATTTTACTCACCGGACGAGTTTCAATGGAAAATACTTGTAAAATAACCTCTTTGTGTTGGAAAAACTCGAGAACCTCATCACCTTGACTAGTCTCCCGGGAAAACATAGTCACGTGAGGGGAAAACTTAGTCACTAAGAAATTAGTGTCATGGGTAAAATGAGTCACCGGATGGGAAAACCTTAGTCAATGGACTAGTTTCAATGGCAAAACCTAGTAAAATAACCTCTTTGTGTTGGAATAACTTGAAAACCTGGCCACTGTGAGTAGTCTCATGGGAAAACTCAGCCACAGGAGGGGGAAACTTAGTCACTAAGGAATTAGTGCCATGGGACTAATGAGTCAACTAATGGGAAATCCTTAGTCACCGAACGAGTTTCCATGGCAAATCCTAGTAAAGTAACCTCTTTGTGTTGGAATAACTAGAAAACCTTGTCACTGTGAGTAGTCTCATCGGAAAACTCAATAGCGGGAGGGGAAAACTTAGTCACCAAGGAATTCGTGTCATGGAAAAAATGATTCACCGGATGGGAAAATTTTACTCACCGGACGAGTTTCAATGGGAAATACTTGTTAAATAACCTCTTTGTGTGGGAAAAACTCGAGAACCTCATCACCTTGACTAGTCTCACGGGAAAACTCAGTCACGTGAGGGGAAAACTTAGTCTCTAAGGAATTAGTGTCATGGTAAAAATGAGTCACCGGATGGGAAAACCTTAGTCAATGGACTAGTTTCAATGGCAAAACCTAGCAAATTAACCTCTTTATGTTGGAATAACTCGAAAACCTGACCACTGTGAGTAGTCTCATGCGAAAACTCAGCCACAGGAGGGGGAAACTTAGTCACTAAGGAATTAGTTCCATGGGACTAATGAGTCAACTAATGGGAAAACCTTAGTCACCGAACGAGTTTCCATGGCAAATCGTAGTAAAGTAACATCTTTGTGTGGGAAAAACTAGAAAACCTTGTCACTGTGAGTAGTCTCATCGGAAAACTCAGTCGCAGGAGGGGAAAACTTAGTCACAAAGGAATTCGTTTTATGGAAAAAATGAGTCACCGGATGTGAAAATATTACTCACCGGACGAGTTTCAATGGAAAATACTTGTAAAATAACTTTGTGTGGGAAATACTGGAGAACCTCATCGCCTTGACTAGTCTCACGGGAAAACTCAGCCACATGCGGGGAAAACTTAGTCACTAAGAAATTAGTGTCATGAGAAATATGAGTCACCGGATGGGAAAACCTTAGTTAATGGACTAGTTTCAATGGCAAAACCTAGTAAAATAACCTCTTTGTGTTGGAATAACTCTAAAACCGGGCCACTGTGACTAGTCTCATGGGAAAACACAGCCTAAGGAGAGGGAAACTTAGTCACTAAGGAATTAGTGCCATGGGACTAATGACTCAACTATGGGGAAAACCTTAGTCACCGAACGAGTTTTCGTGGCAAATGCTAGTGAAATAACATCTTTGTGTGCGAAAAACTAGAAAACCTTGTCACTTTGAGTAGTCTCATCGGAAAACCCAGTCGTTGGAGGGGAAAACTTTTTCACGAAAGAATTCGTGTCATGGAAAAACTGAGTCACCGTATGGGAAAATTTTACTCACCGGATGAGTTTCAATGGAAAATACTTGTAAAATAACCTCTTTGGTTGGGAAAAACTCGAGAACCTCATCACCTTTTCTAGACTCACGGGAAAACTCAGTCACGTGAGGGGAAAACTTAGTCACTAAGGAATTAGTGTCATGGGACTAATGACTCAACTAAGGGGAAAACCTTAGTCACCGAACGAGTTTCCAAGGAAAATCCTAGTAAAGTAACATCTTTGTTTGGGAAAAACTAGAAAACCATGTCACTGTGAGTAGTCTCAACGGAAAACTCAGTGGCTGGAGGGGAAAACTTAGTCACAAAGGAATTCGTGTCATGGAAAAACTGAGTCACCGTATGGGAAAATTTTACTCACCGGACGAGTTTCAATGGAAAATACTTGTAAAACAACCTCTTTGGGTGGGAAAATATCGAGAACCTCATCACCTTGACTAGTCTCACGGGAAAACTCAGTCACGTGAGGCAAAAACTTAGTCACTAAGGAATAAGTGTCATGGGTAAAATGTGTCACCGGATGGGAAAACCTTAGTCAATGAACTAGTTTCAATGGCAAAACCTAGTAAATTAACCTCTTTGTGTTGGAATAACTCGAAAACCTGGCCACTGTGAGTAGTCTCGTGGGAAAACTCAGCCACAAGAGGGGGAAACTTAGTCACTAAGGAATTAGTGCCATGGGACTAATGAGTCAACTAATGGGAAAACCTTAGTCACCGAACGAGTTTCCATGGCAAATCCTAGTAAAGTAACATCTTTGTGTGGGAAAAACTAGAAAACCTTGTCACTGTGAGTAGTCTCATCGGAAAACTCAGTCGCAGGAGGGGAAAACATAGTCACAAAAGAATTCGTGTCATGGAAAAACTGAGTCACCGTTTGGGAAAATTTTACTCACCGGACGAGTTTCAATGGAAAATACTTGTAAAATAACCTCTTTGGGTGGGAAAAACTCTAGAACCTCATCACCTTGACTAGTCTCACGGGAAAACTCAGTCACGTGAGGGGAAAACATAGTCACTAAGGAATTAGTGTCATGGGAAAAATGTGTCACCGGATGGGAAAACCTTAGTCAATGGACTAGTTTCAATGGCAAAACCTAGTAAATTAACCTCTTTGTGTTGGAATAACTCGAAAACCTGACCCACTGTGAGTAGTCTCATGGGAAAACTCAGCCAGAGGAGGGGGAAACTTAGTCACTAAGGAATTAGTGCCATGGGACTAATGAATCAACTAATGGGAAAACCTTAGTCACCGAACGAGTTTCCATGGCAAATCCTAGTAAAGTAACATGTTTGTGTGGGAAAAACTCGAAAACCTTGTCACTGTGAGTAGTCTCAACGGAAAACTCAGTCGCAGGAGGGGAAAACTTAAACACAAAGGAATTCGTGTCATGGAAAAACTGAGTCACCGTATGGGAAAATTTTACTCACCGGACGAGTTTAAATGGAAAATACTTGTAAAAAAACCTCTTTGGATGGGAAAATATCGAGAACCTCATCACCTTGACTGGTCTCACGGGAAAACTCAGTCACGTGAGGGGAAAACTTAGTCACTAAGGAATTAGTGTCATGGGTAAAATGAGTCACCGGATGGCAAAACCTTAGTCAATGGACTAGTTTCAATGGCAAAACCTAGTAAATTAACCTCTTTGTGTTGGAATAACTCGAAAACCTGGCCACTGTGAGTAGTCTCATGGGAAAACTCAGCCACAAGAGGGGGAAACTTAGTCACTAAGGAATTAGTGCCATGGGACTAATGAGTCAACTAATGGGAAAACCTTAGTCACCGAACGAGTTTCCATGGCAAATCCTAGTAAAGTAACATCTTTGTGGGGGAAAAACTCGAAAACCTTGTCACTGTGAGTAGTCTCATCGGAAAACTCAGTCGCTGGAGGGGAAAACTTAGTCACAAAGGAATTGTGTCATGGAAAAAATGAGTCACCGGATGGGAAAATTTTACTCACTGGACGAGTTTCAATGGAAAATACTTGTAAAATAACCTCTTTGTGTGGGAAAAACTCGAGAACCTCATCATCTTGCCTAGTCTCACGGGAAAACTCAGTCACGTGAGGGGAAAACTAAGTCTCTAAGGAATTAGTGTCATGGGAAAAATGAGTCACCGGATGGGAAAACCTTAGTCAATGGACTAGTTTCAATGGCAAAACCTAGTAAAATAACCTCTTTGTGTTGGAATAACTCGAAAACCTGACAACTGTGAGTAGTCTCATGGGAAAACTCAGACACAAGAGGGGGAAACTTAGTCACTAAGGAATTAGTGCCATGGGACTAATGAGTCAACTAATGGGAAAACCTTAGTCACCGAACGAGTTTCCATGGCAAATCCTAGTAAAGTAATATCTTTGTGAGGGAAAAACTCGAAAACCTTGTCACTGTGAGTAGTCTCATCGGAAAACTCAGTCGCGGGAGGGGAAAACATAGTCACAATGGAATTCGTGTCATGGAAAAACTGAGTCACCGTTTGGGAAAATTTTACTCACCGGACGAGTTTCAATGGAAAATACTTGTAAAATAACCTCTTTGGGTGGGAAAATATCGAGAACCTCATCACCATGACTAGTCTCACGGGAAAACTCAGTCACGTGAGGGAAAAACTTAGTCACTAAGGAATTAGTGTCGTGGGTAAAATGAGTCACCGGATGGGAAAACCTTAGCTAATGGACTAGTTTCAATGGCAAAACCTAGTAAAATAACCTCTTTGTGTTGGAATAACTCGAAAACCTGACCACTGTGAGTAGTCTCATGGGAAAACTCAGCCACAGGAGGGGGAAACTTAGTCACTAAGGAATTAGTGCCATGGGACTGATGAATCAACTAACGGGAAAACCTTAGTCACCGAACGAGTTTCCTTGGCAAATCCTAGTAAAGTAACATCTTTGTGTGGGAAAAACTCGAAAACCTTGTCACTGTGAGTAGTCTCATCGGAAAACTCAGTCGCAGGAGGGGAAAACATAGTCACAAAGGAATTCGTGTCATGGAAAAACTGAGTCACCGTTTGGGAAAATTTTACTCACTGGACGAGTTTCAATGGAAAATACTTGTAAAATAACCTCTTTGGGTGGGAAAATATCGAGAACCTCATCACCTTGACTAGTCTCACGGGAAAACTCAGTCACGCGAGGGGAAAACTTAGTCACTAAGGAATAAGTGTCATGGGTAAAATGTGTCACCGGATGGGAAAACCTTAGTCAATGAACTAGTTTCAATGGCAAAACCTAGTAAATTAACCTCTTTGTGTTGGAATAACTCGAAAACCTGGCCACTGTGAGTAGTCTCGTGGGAAAACTCAGCCACAAGAGGGGGAAACTTAGTCACTAAGGAATTAGTGCCATGGGACTAATGAGTCAACTAATGGGAAAACCTTAGTCACCGAACGAGTTTCCATGGCAAATCCCAGTAAAGTAACATCTTTGTGTGGGAAAAACTAGAAAACCTTGTCACTGTGAGTAGTCTCATCGGAAAACTCAGTCGCTGGAGGGGAAAACTTAGTCACAAAGGAATTCGTGTCATGGAAAAAATGAGTCACCGGATGGGAAATTTTACTCACCGGACGAGTTTCAATGGAAAATACTTGTAAAATAACCTCTTTGTGTGGGAAAAACTCGAGAACCTCATCACCTTGACTAGTCTCACGGGAAAACTCAGTCACATGAGGGGAAAACTTAGTCACTAAGGAATTAGTGTCATGCGAAAAATGAGTCACCGGATGGGAAAACCTTAGTCAATGGACTAGTTTCAATGGCAAAACCTAGTAAAATAACCTCTTTGTGTTGGAATAACTCGAAAGCCTTGCCACTGTTAGTAGTCTCATGGGAAAACTCAGCCACAGGAGGGGGAAACTTAGTCACTAAAGAATTAGTGCCTTGGGACTAATGAGTCAACTAATGGGAAAACCTTAGTCACCGAACGAGTTTCCATCGCAAATCCTAGTAAAGTAACATCTTTGTGTGGGAAAAACTCGAAAACCTTGTCACTGTGAGTAGTCTCATCGGAAAACTCAGTCGCAGGAGGGGAAAACATAGTCACAAAAGAATTCGTGTCATGGAAAAACTGAGTCACCGTTTGGGAAAATTTTACTCACCGGACGAGTTTCCATGGAAAATACTTGTAAAATAACCTCTTTGGGTGGGAAAAACTCTAGAACCTCATCACCTTGACTAGTCTCACGGGAAAACTCAGTCACGTGAGGGGAAAACTTAGTCACTAAGGAATTAGTGTCATGGGAAAAATGTGTCACCGGATGGGAAAACCTTAGTCAATGGACTAGTTTCAATGGAAAAACCTAGTAAATTAACCTCTTTGTGTTGGAATAACTCGAAAACCTGACCCACTGTGAGTAGTCTCATGGATAAACTCAGCCACAGGAGGGGGAAACTTAGTCAATAAGGAATTAGTGCCATGGGACTGATGAATCAACTAACGGGAAAACCTTAGTCACCGAACGAGTTTCCTTGGCAAATCCTAGTAAAGTAACATCTTTGTGTGGGAAAAACTCGAAAACCTTGTCACTGTGAGTAGTCTCATCGGAAAACTCAGTCGCAGGAGGCGAAAACATAGTCACAAAGGAATTCGTGTCATGGAAAAACTGGGTCACCGTTTGGGAAAATTTTACTCACCGGACGAGTTTCAATGGAAAATACTTGTAAAATAACCTCTTTGGGTGGGAAAATATCGAGAACCTCATCACCTTGACTAGTCTCACGGGAAAACTCAGTCACGTGAGGGGAAAACTTAGTCACTAAGGAAATAGTGTCATGGGTAAAATGAGTCACCGGATGGGAAAACCTTAGTCAATGGACTAGTTTCAATGGCAAAACCTAGTAAATTAACCTCTTTGTGTTGGAATAACTCGAAAACCTGGCCACTGTGAGTAGTCTCATGGGAAAACTCAGCCACAAGAGGGGGAAACTTAGTCACTAAGGAATTAGTGCCATGGGACTAATGAGTCAACTAATGGGAAAACCATAGTCACCGAACGAGTTTCCATGGCAAATCCTAGTAAAGTAACATCTTTGTGTGGGAAAAACTAGAAAACCTTGTCACTGTGAGTAGTCTCATCGGAAAAATCAGTCGCTGGAGGGGAAAACTTAGTCACAAAGGAATTCGTGTCATGGAAAAAATGAGACACCGTATGGGAAAATTTTACTCACCGGACGAGTTTCAATGGAAAATACTTGTAAAATAACCTCTTTGTGTGGGAAAAACTCGAGAACCTCATCACCTTGACTAGTCTCACGGGAAAACTCAGTCACGTGAGGGGAAAACTTAGTCACTAAGAAATTAGTGTCATGGGAAAAATGAGTCACCGGATGGGAAAACCTTAGTTAATGGACTATTTTCAATGGCAAAACCTAGTAAAATAACCTCTTTGTGTTGGAATAACTCTAAAACCTGGCCACTGTGACTAGTCTCATGGGAAAACACAGCCACGGGAGGGGGAAACATAGTCACTAAGGAATTAGTGCCATGGGACTAATGACTCAACTATGGGGAATTCCTTAGTCACCGAACGAGTTTCCGTGGCAAATGCTAGTGAAATAACATCTTTGTGTGCGAAAAACTAGAAAACCTTGTCACTGTGAGTACTCTCATCGGAAAACTCAGTCGCTGGAGGGGAAAACTTAGTCACAAAGGAATTCGTGTCATGGAAAAACTGAGTCACCGTATGGGAAAATTTTACTCACCGGACGAGTTTCAATGGAAAATACTTGTAAAATAACCTCTTTGGGTGGGAAAATATCGAGAACCTCATCACCTTGACTAGTCTCACGGGAAAACTCAGTCACGTGAGGGGAAAACTTAGTCACTAAGGAATTAGTGTCATGGGAAAAATGAGTCACCGGATGGGAAAACCTTAGTCTATGGACTAGTCTCATGGCAAAACCTAGTAAAATAACCTCTTTATGTTGGAATAACTCGAAAACTTGGCCACTGAGAGTAGTCTCATGGGAACACACAGCCATAGGAGGGGGAAACTTAGTCACTAAGGAATTAGTGCCATGGGACTAATGACTCAACTAAGGGGAAAACCTTAGTCACCGAACGAGTTTCCATGGCAAATCCTAGTAAAGTAACATGTGGGAAAAACTAGAAAACCTTGTCACTGTGAGTACTCTCATCGGAAAACTCAGTCGCTGGAGGGGAAAACTTAGTCACAAAGGAATTCGTGTTATGGAAAAACTGAGTCACCGTATGGGAAAATTTTACTCACCGGACGAGTTTCAATGGAAAATACTTGTAAAATAACCTCTTTGGGTGGGAAAAACTCGAGAACCTCATCACCTTTACTAGTCTCACGGGAAAACTCAGTCACGTGAGGGGAAAACTTAGTCACTAAGGAATTAGTGTCATGGGAAAAATGTGTCACCGGATGGGAAAACCTTAGTCAATGGACTAGTTTCAATGGCAAAACCTAGTAAAATAATCTCTTTGTGTTGGAATAACTCGAAAACCTGACCACTGTGAGTAGTCTCATGGGAAAACTCAGCCACAGGAGGGGGAAACTTAGTCACTAAGGAATTAGTGCCATGGGACTAATGAATCAACTAATGGGAAAACCTTAGTCACCGAACGAGTTTCCATGGCAAATCCTAGTAAAGTAACATCTTTGTGTGGGAAAAACTCGAAAACCTTGTCACTGTGAGTAGTCTCATCGGAAAACTCAGTCGCAGGAGGGGAAAACATAGTCACAAAGGAATTCGTGTCATGGAAAAACTGAGTCACCGTTTGGGAAAATTTTACTCACCGGACGAGTTTCAATGGAAAATACTTGTAAAATAACCTCTTTGGGTGGGAAAATATCGAGAACCTCATCACCTTGACTAGTCTCACGGGAAAACTTAGTCACGTGAGGGGAAAACTTAGTCACTAAGGAATTAGTGTCATGGGTAAAATGAGTCACCGGATGGGAAAACCTTAGTCAATGGACTAGTTTCAATGGCAAAACCTAGTAAATTAACCTCTTTGTGTTGGAATAACTCGAAAACCTGGCCACTGTGAGTAGTCTCATGGGAAAACTCAGCCACAAGAGGGGGAAACTTAGTCACTAAGGAATTAGTGCCATGGGACTAATGAGTCAACTAATGGGAAAACCTTAGTCACCGAACGAGTTTCCATGGCAAATCCTAGTAAAGTAACATCTTTGTGTGGGAAAAACGAGAAAACCTTGTCACTGTGAGTAGTCTCATCGGAAAAATCAGTCGCTGGAGGGGAAAACTTAGTCACAAAGGAATTCGTGTCATGGAAAAAATGAGTCACCGTATGGGAAAATTTTACTCACCGGACGAGTTTCAATGGAAAATACTTGTAAAATAACCTCTTTGTGTGGGAAAAACTCGAGAACCTCATCACCTTGACTAGTCTCACGGGAAAACTCAGTCACGTGAGGGGAAAACTTAGTCACTAAGAAATTAGTGTCATGGGAAAAATGAGTCACCGGATGGGAAAACCTTAGTTCATGGACTATTTTCAATGGCAAAACCTAGTAAAATAACCTCTTTGTGTTGGAATAACTCTAAAACCTGGCCACTGTGACTAGTCTCATGGGAAAACACAGCCACAGGAGGGGGAAACATAGTCACTTAGGAATTAGTGCCATGGGACTAATGACTCAACTATGGGGAAAACCTTAGTCACCGAACGAGTTTCCGTGGCAAATGCTAGTAAAGTAACATCTTTGTGTGGGAAAAACTAGAAAACCTTGTCACTGAGAGTAGTCTCAACGGAAAACTCAGTCGCTAGAGGGGAAAACTTAGTCACAAAGGAATTCGTGTCATGGAAAAACTGAGTCACCGTATGGGAAAATTTTACTCACCGGACGAGTTTCAATGGAAAATACTTGTAAAATAACCTCTTTGGGTGGGAAAATATTGAGAACCTCATCACCTTGACTAGTCTCACAGGAAAACTCAGTCACGTGAGGGGAAAACTTAGTCACTAAGGAATTAGTGTCATGGGTAAAATGAGTCACCGGATGGGAAAACCTTAGTCAATGGACTAGTTTCAATGGCAAAACCTAGTAAATTAACCTCTTTGTGTTGGAATAACTCGAAAACCTGGCCACTGTGAGTAGTCTCATGGGAAAACTCAGCCACAAGAGGGGGAAACTTAGTCACTAAGGAATTAGTGCCATGGGACTAATGAGTCAACTAATGGGGAAACCTTAGTCACCGAACGAGTTTCCATGGCAAATCCTAGTAAAGTAACATCTTTGTGTGGGAAAAACTAGAAAACCTTGTCACTGTGAGTAGTCTCATCGGAAAAATCAGTCGCTAGAGGGGAAAACTTAGTCACAAAGGAATTCGTGTCATGGAAAAAATGAGTCACCGTATGGGAAAATTTTACTCACCGGACGAGTTTCAATGGAAAATACTTGTAAAATAACCTCTTTGTGTGGGAAAAACTCGAGAACCTCATCACCTTGACTAGTCTCACGGGAAAACTCAGTCACGTGAGGGGAAAACTTAGTCACTAAGAAATTAGTGTCATGGGAAAAATGAGTCACCGGATGGGAAAACCATAGTTAATGGACTAGTTTCAATGGCAAAACCTAGTAAAATAACCTCTTTGTGTTGGAATAACTCTAAAACCTGGCCACTGTGACTAGTCTCATGGGAAAACACAGCCACAGGAGGGGGAAACATAGTCACTAAGGAATTAGTGCCATGGGACTAATGACTCAACTATGGGGAAAACCTTAGTCACCGAACGAGTTTCCGTGGCAAATGCTAGTGAAATAACATCTTTGTGTGCGAAAAACTAGAAAACCTTGTCACTGTGAGTACTCTCATCGGAAAACTCAGTCGCTGGAGGGGAAAACTTAGTCACAAAGGAATTCGTGTCATGGAAAAACTGAGTCACCGTATGGGAAAATTTTACTCACCGGACGAGTTTCAATGGAAAATACTTGTAAAATAACTTCTTTGGGTGGGAAAAACTCGAGAAACTCATCACCTTGACTAGACTCACGGGAAAACTCAGTCACGTGAGGGGAAAACTTAGTCACTAAGGAATTAGTGTCATGGGAAAAATGTGTCACCGAATGGGAAAACCTTAGTTAATGGACTAGTTTCAATGGCAAAACCTTGTAAAATAACCTCTTTGTGTTGGAGTAACTCGAAAACCTGACCACTGTGAGTAGTCTCATGGGAAAACTCAGCCACAGGAGGGGGAAACTTAGTCACTAAGGAATTAGTGCTATGGGACTAATGAGTCAACTAATGGGAAAACCTTAGTTACCGAACGAGTTTCCATGGCAAATCCTAGTAATGTAACATCTTTGTGTGGGAAAAACTCGAAAACCTTGTCACTGTGAGTAGTCTCAACGGAAAACTCAGTCGCGGGAGGGGAAAACTTAGTCACAAAGGAATTCGTGTCATGGAAAAAATGAGTCACCGTATGGGAAAATTTTACTCACCGGACGAGTTTCAAGGGAAAATACTTGTAATATAACCTCTTTGTGTGGGAAAAACTCGAGAACCTCATCACCTTGACTAGACTCACGGGAAAACTCAGTCACGTGAGGGGAAAACTTAGTCACTAAGGAATTAGTGTCATGGGAAAAATGTGTCACCGGATGGGAAAACCTTAGTTAATGGACTATTTCAATGGCAAAACCTAGTAAAATAACCTCTTTGTGTTGGAATAACTCGAAAACCTGACCACTGTGAGTAGTCTCATGGGAAAACTCAGCCACAGGAGGGGGAAACTTAGTCACTAACGAATTAGTGCCATGGGACTAATGAATCAACTAATGGGAAAACCTTAGTCACCGAACGAGTTTCCATGGCAAATCCTAGTAAAGTAACATCTTTGTGTGGGAAAAACTCGAAAACCTTGTCACTGTGAGTAGTCTCATCGGAAAACTCAGTCGCAGGAGGGGAAAACATAGTCACAAAGGAATTCGTGTCATGGAAAAACTGAGTCACCGTTTGGGAAAATTTTACTGACCGGACGAGTTTCAATGGAAAATACTTGTAAAATAACCTCTTTGGGTGGGAAAAACTCGAGAACCTCATCACCTAGACTAGTCTCACGGGAAAACTCAGTCACGTGAGGGGAAAACTTAGTCACTAAGGAATTAGTGTCATGGGTATAATGAGTCACCGGATGGGAAAACCTTAGTCAATGGACTAGTTTCAATGGCAAAACCTAGTAAATTAACCTCTTTGTGTTGGAATAAGTCGAAAACCTGGCCACT
Source organism: Acmispon strigosus (assembly GCA_030819835.1). Taxonomy (NCBI): domain Eukaryota; kingdom Viridiplantae; phylum Streptophyta; class Magnoliopsida; order Fabales; family Fabaceae; genus Acmispon; species Acmispon strigosus. The sequence goes on along the minus strand of JAUAMA010000002.1, from coordinate 67,973,328 downwards.
GTGAGTAGTCTCATGGGAAAACTCAGCCACAAGAGGGGGAAACTTAGTCACTAAGGAATTAGTGCCATGGGACTAATGAGTCAACTAATGGGAAAACCTTAGTCACGGAACGAGTTTCCATGGCAAATCCTAGTAAAGTAACATCTTTGTGTGGGAAAAACTCGAAAACCTTGTCACTGTGAGTAGTCTCATCGGAAAACTCAGTCGGGGGGAGGGGACAACTTAGTCACAAAGGAATTCGTGTCATGGAAAAAATGAGTCACCGGATGGGAAAATTTTACTCACCGGACGAGTTTCAATGGAAAATACTTGTAAAATAACCTCTTTGTGTGGGAAAAACTCGAGAACCTCATCACCTTGACTAGTCTCACGGGAAAACTCAGTCACGTGAGGGGAAAACTTAGTCACTAAGGAATTAGTGTCATGGGAAAAATGAGTCACCGGATGAGGAAACCTTAGTCAATGGACTAGTTTCAATGGCAAAACCTAGTAAAATAACCTCTTTGTGTTGGAATAACTCGAAAACCTGACCACTGTGAGTAGTCTCATGGGAAAACTCAGCCACAGGAAGGGGAAACTTAGTCACTAAGGAATTAGTGCCATGGGACTAATGAGTCAACTAATGCGAAAACCTTAGTCACTGAACGAATTTCCATGGCAAATCCTAATAAAGTTACATCTTTGTGTGGGAAAAACTCGAAAACCTTGTCACTGTGAGTAGTCTCATCGGAAAACTCAGTCGCGGGAGGGGAAAACTTAGTCACAAAGGAATTCGTGTCATGGAAAAAATGAGTCACCGGATGGGAAAATTTTACTCACCGGACGAGTTTCAATGGAAAATACTTGTAAAATAACCTCTTTGGGTGGGAAAAACTCGAGAACCTCATCACCTTGACTAGTCTCACGGGAAAACTCAGTCACGTGAGGGGAAAACTTAGTCACTAAGGAATTAGTGTCATGCGAAAAATGTGTCACCGGATGGGAAAACCTTAGTCAATAGACTAGTTTCAAAGGAAATACCTAGTAAAATAACCTCTTTGTGTTGGAATAACTCGAAAACCTGACCACTGTGAGTAGTCTCATGGGAAAACTCAGCCACAGGAGGGGGAAACTTAGTCACTAAGGAATTAGTGCCATGGGACTAATGAATCAACTAATGGGAAAACCTTAGTCACCGAACGAGTTTCCATGGCAAATCCTAGTAAAGTAACATCTTTGTGTGGGAAAAACTCGAAAACCTTGTCACTGTGAGTAGTCTCATCGGAAAACTCAGTCGCGGGAGGGGAAAACTTAGTCACAAAGGAATTCGTGTCATGGAAAAAATGAGTCACCGGATGGGAAAATTTTACTCACCGGACGAGTTTCAATGGAAAATACTTGTAAAATAACCTCTTTGTGTGGGAAAAACTCGAGAACCTCATCACCTTGACTAGTCTAACGGGAAAACTCAGTCTCGTGAGGGGAAAACTTAGTCACTAAGGAATTAGTGTGATGGGAAAAATGAGTCACCGGATGAGGAAACCTTAGTCAATGGACTAGTTTCAATGGCAAAACCTAGTAAAATAACCTCTTTGTGTTGGAATAACTCGAAAACCTGACCACTTTGAGTAGTCTCATGGGAAAACTCAGCCACAGGAGGGGGAAACTTAGTCACTAAGGAATTAGTGCCATGGGACTAATGAATCAACTAATGGGAAAACCTTAGTCACCGAACGAGTTTCCATGGCAAATCCTAATAAAGTTACATCTTTGTGTGGGAAAAACTCGAAAACCTTGTCACTGTGAGCAGTCTCATCGGAAAACTCAGTCGCGGGAGGGGAAAACTTAGTCACAAAGGAATTCGTGTCATGGAAAAAATGAGTCACCGGATGGGAAAATTTTACTCACCGGACGAGTTTCAATGGAAAATACTTGTAAAATAACCTCTTTGTGTGGGAAAAACTCGAGAACCTCATCACCTTGACTAGTCTAACGGGAAAACTCAGTCTCGTGAGGGGAAAACTTAGTCACTAAGGAATTAGTGTGATGGGAAAAATGAGTCACCGGATGAGGAAACCTTAGTCAATGGACTAGTTTCAATGGCAAAACCTAGTAAAATAACCTCTTTGTGTTGGAATAACTCGAAAACCTGACCACTGTGAGTAGTCTCATGGGAAAATCAGCCACAGGAAGGGGAAACTTAGTCACTAAGGAATTAGTGCCATGGGACTAATGAGTCAACTAATGGGAAAACCTTAGTCACCGAACGAGTTTCCGTGGCAAATCCTATAAAGTTACATCTTTGTGTGGGAAAAACTCGAAAACCTTGTCACTGTGAGTAGTCTCATCGGAAAACTCAGTCGCGGGAGGGGAAAACTTAGTCACAAAGGAATTCGTGTCATGGAAAAAATGAGTCACCGGATGGGAAAATTTTACTCACCGGACGAGTTTCAATGGAAAATACTTGTAAAATAACCTCTTTGTGTGGGAAAAACTCGAGAACCTCATCACCTTGACTAGTCTCACGGGAAAACTCAGTCACGTGAGGGGAAAATTTAGTCACTAAGGAATTAGTGTCATGGGAAAAATGAGTCACCAGATGAGGAAACCTTAGTAAATGGACTAGTTTCAATGGCAAAACCTAGTAAAATAACCTCTTTGTGTTGGAATAACTCGAAAACCTGACCACTTTGAGTAGTCTCATGGGAAAACTCAGCCACAGGAGGGGGAAACTTAGTCACTAAAGAATTAGTGCCATGGGACTAATGAGTCAACTAATGGGAAAACCTTAGTCACCGAACGAGTTTCCATGGCAAATCCTAGTAAAGTAACATCTTTGTGTGGGAAAAACTCGAAAACCTTGTCACTGTGAGCAGTCTCATCGGAAAACTCAGTCGCAGGAGGGGAAAACATAGTCACAAAGGAATTCGTGTCATGGAAAAAATGAGTCACCGGATGGGAAACTTTTACTCACCGGACGAGTTTCAATGGAAAATACTTGTAAAATAACCTCTTTGGGTGGGAAAAACTCGAGAACCTCATCACCTTGACTAGTCTCACAGGAAAACTCAGTCACGTGAGGGGAAAACTTAGTCACTAAGGAATTAGTGTCATGGGAAAAATGAGTCACCGGATGAGGAAACCTTAGTCAATGGACTAGTTTCAATGGCAAAACCTAGTAAAATAACCTCTTTGTGTTGGAATAACTCGAAAACCTGACCACTGTGAGTAGTCTCATGGGAAAATCAGCCACAGGAAGGGGAAACTTAGTCACTAAGGAATTAGTGCCATGGGACTAATGAGTCAACTAATGGGAAAACCTTAGTCACCGAACGAGTTTCCGTGGCAAATCCTATAAAGTTACATCTTTGTGTGGGAAAAACTCGAAAACCTTGTCACTGTGAGTAGTCTCATCGGAAAACTCAGTCGCGGGAGGGGAAAACTTAGTCACAAAGGAATTCGTGTCATGGAAAAAATGAGTCACCGGTTGGGAAAATTTTACTCACCGGACGAGTTTCAATGGAAAATACTTGTAAAATAACCTCTTTGTGTGGGAAAAACTCGAGAACCTCATCACCTTGACTAGTCTCACGGGAAAACTCAGTCACGTGAGGGGAAAATTTAGTCACTAAGGAATTAGTGTCATGGGAAAAATGAGTCACCAGATGAGGAAACCTTAGTAAATGGACTAGTTTCAATGGCAAAACCTAGTAAAATAACCTCTTTGTGTTGGAATAACTCGAAAACCTGACCACTTTGAGTAGTCTCATGGGAAAACTCAGCCACAGGAGGGGGAAACTTAGTCACTAAGGAATTAGTGCCATGGGACTAATGAGTCAACTAATGGGAAAACCTTAGTCACCGAACGAGTTTCCATGGCAAATCCTAGTAAAGTAACATCTTTGTGTGGGAAAAACTCGAAAACCTTGTCATTGTGAGCAGTCTCATCGGAAAACTCAGTCGCGGGAGGGGAAAACTTAGTCACAAAGGAATTCGTGTCATGGAAAAAATGAGTCACCGGATGGGAAAATTTTACTCACCGGACGAGTTTCAATGGAAAATACTTGTTAAATAACCTCTTTGTGTGGGAAAAACTCGAGAACCTCATCACCTTGACTAGTCTCACGGGAAAACTCAGTCACGTGAGGGGAAAACTTAGTCACTAAGGAATTAGTGTCATGGGAAAAATGACTCACCGGATGGGAAAACCTTAGTCAATGGACTAGTTTCAGTGGCAAAACCTAGTAAAATAACCTCTTTGTGTTGGAATAACTCGAAAACCTGACCACTGTGAGTAGTCTCATGGGAAAAATCAGCCACAGGAGGGGGAAACTTAGTCACTAAGGAATTAGTGCCATGGGACTAATGAGTCAACTAATGGGAAAACCTTAGTCACCGAACGAGTTTCCATGGCAAATCCTAGTAAAGTAACATCTTTGTGTGGGAAAAACTCGAAAACCTTGTCACTGTGAGCAGTCTCATCGGAAAACTCAGTCGCGGGAGGGGAAAACTTAGTCACAAAGGAATTCGTGTCATGGAAAAACTGAGTCACCATTTGGGAAAATTCTACTCACCGGACGAGTTTCAATGGAAAATACTTTTAAAATAACCTCTTTGGGTGGGAAAATATCGAGAACCTCATCACCTTGACTAGTCTCACAGGAAAACTCAGTCACGTGAGGGGAAAACTTAGTCACTAAGGAATTAGTGTCAGGGGAAAAATGACTCACCGGATGGGAAAACCTTAGTCAATGGACTAGTTTCAATGGCAAAACCTAGTAAATTAACCTCTTTGTGATGGAATAACTCGAAAACCTGACCACTGTGAGTAGTCTCATGGGAAAACTCAGCCACAGGAGGGGGAAACTTAGTCACTAAGGAATTAGTGCCATGGGACTTATTGAAACTTAGTATTTTCCTTAAAGAATGAGCTCTGAATACATACATATATATACACAATCATCCTACCTCATTAATTCCACTACCAACAACTAACTAAACATAGTTTACCAACCAACTACTAACAACCAACTAAACATAATAAATATAGTAATCAACACTCCCCCTCAAGCTGGAGCATATAGATCATATGCACCGAGCTTGTGACAAATGTAGCTGGTTCGAGGACCTCTAAGAAATTTTGTGAAGACATCGGCCAACTGATCATTCGACTTAACAAAATTTGTGGAGATGTCTCCCGATTCAATCTTTTCTCGGACAAAGTGACAATCTACTTCAATGTGCTTAGTCCTCTCATGGAAGACCGGATTAGAAGCAATATGCAATGCTGCTTGATTATCACACATTAGAGTCATCTTCTTATCATCTTGAAAGTGAAGCTCTTTGAGTAATTGTTTTAACCATATAAGCTCTTGTGTCACTAGGGCCATAGCTCTATATTCAGCTTCAGCACTAGATCTTGCAACAACGTTCTGCTTCTTACTTTTCCAGGATATCAGATTTCCTCCAACTAGCACACAATACCCAGAAGTGGATCGTCTATCAATGGGTGAGCCTGCCCAATCGGCGTCTGAGTAACCAACTATCTGAGTGTGTCCTCTATCTTCATAAATAAGACCTTTTCCTGGGGCGCTTTTAACATACTTAAGGATTCGTATCACGGCATCCCAATGATCTTGACAAGGAGAATTCAAGAATTGACTTACCACACTGACTGCAAAGGAAATATCCGGACGTGTGACAGTAAGATAATTTAATTTCCCGACTAATCTTCTGTATCTCCCAGTATCTGAAAGTGGCTCCCCCTGATTAGGTAGAAGTTTGACATTTGGATCCATAGGAGTGTCAACTGGTTTGGCATTCAATAGACCTGTCTCTTCTAGAATATCCATGGCATATTTCCTTTGTGAGATTACAATACCATCCTTAGATTGGGCTACCTCAATGCCCAAGAAGTAACGGAGTCGACCGAGATCTTTCGTCTGAAACTGACTCGAAAGATGTTGCTTTAATTGGAGTATGCCCTCCTGATCACTACCAGTTATAACAATATCATCAACATATACAATTAGATAGATGCATCCATGGGCTGAATGTAGATAGAATAAAGAGTGGTCAGCTTCACTACGAGTCATGCCAAACTGTTGTACCACAGTGCTGAGTCTGCCAAACCAGGCCCGTGGAGATTGTTTAAGACCATAAAGTGACCTGTGAAGTCGACAAACCATGCTCGAGGACTCCCCCTGAGCAACAAACCCTGGTGGTTGCTCCATATAGACTTCCTCATCAAGATCACCATGCAAAAAGGCATTTTTGATGTCAAGTTGATAAAGTGGCCAATGTCTGATTGCTGCAATAGAAAGAAGCAACCTAACTGAGGCCATCTTAGCGACTGGTGAAAATGTGTCGCTATAATCCAGCCCAAATATCTGAGTGTATCCTTTGGCTACCAATCGAGCCTTAAAACGATCAATCTTACCATCCGGCCCAACCTTGACCGTATACAACCAACGACAACCGATTACAGACTTCCCAGAAGGTAGAGGTACCAGTTCCCAAGTACCGCTGCTTTGGAGTGCACACATCTCGTCAATCATTGCTTGCCTCCACTCTGGGTGGGATAAAGCTTCATCTGCAGATTTAGGAATACTAATAGAAGACAAAGAAGCAAGACAAGTATAATGCAAAGGTGAAAGACGATGATAACTCAAAGTAATGTAATGAGGGGATGGGTTACGAGTAGACCGTATACCTTTACGAATAGCAATGGGAAGGTCAGGCTCAGGTGGCAGAATCGGATCTGAAACGGGAGATGGCGCTGGCTGTGAGTCTGGTATGGCCTCTGGAGTAGACACTGGGGCGGGAATGTGGACTACAGATGGTCGCTGTCGACGATGATATGTTTGTAGTGGCGGTGCCGCAGGAGGGGCCTCTGTGGTGACAGACTCAAGAGAGATTGACAAAGGAGGCAATGGAAGGGCTGTGGAAAGTGGCTCCTTAGTTGAATCGGTCGACTCAAAATAAGGGATAGACTCAAAAAATGTGACATCGGCGGAGATGAGGTAACGCTGAAGAGTAGGAGAATAACAACGATAACCTTTTTGAGACCGATGATAACCAAGAAAGACACATTTTAGTGAACGAGCCGAAAGTTTGTCAAGACCAGGAGAGAGATTGTGAACAAAACATGTGGACCCAAATACGCGTGGCTGAAGAGGGTGTAGTGAAGTATGAGGAAAGAGGATAGAGTGTGGTGTTTGGTCATCAAGAACAGAGGAGGGCATACGATTTATAAGGTAACAAGCTGTTAAGACTGCATCCCCCCAAAAACGAGTGGGAAGGTTACCATGAAGGAGAAGGGTCCGAGTAGTCTCAATGAGATGGCGATTTTTGCGTTCGGCAATCCCATTTTGTTGTGGTGTGTAAGCACAAGACGTTTGATGAAGGATGCCATTAGATGCCATAAAAGTTTGGAATTGTTGTGACAAATATTCTTGGGCATTATCACTACGCAAAGATTGAATAGACACACCAAATTGAGTTTTAATTTCTTTATAAAATCGTTCAAAGATAGAAAATAACTCGGACCGATTCTTTATTAAAAATAACCACGTGCAACGGGAAAAATCATCAATAAAAGTAACAAAAATATCTAGATCCAAAGGTATTGATAGTACGAGAAGGACCCCAAACATCAGAGTGGACTAAAGCAAAAGGGGACGAAGCCCGTTGATTGACTCTATTAGGAAAGTGACTACGAGTGTGTTTTCCTAATTGACAAGACTCACAATCCAAAGTAGACAGTTTAGTAAGACTCGGTACCAACTTTTGTAATTTCCGAAGACTAGGATGACCCAACTGAGCATGTACTGTCAGAGGAGAATTGGTGGTTGCACAAGCTTTAGATGAGGAGAGGTAATAAAGGCCATTTGACTCACATCCGTCGCCAATCATCTGTTTCGATATCCGATCCTGCAAGGAAACATGTTTCTTAGTGAAGGTAACAGCACAATCAAAAGACTCAGTCAAGCGTTTAACAGAAATTAAATTAAAGGGGCATTCAGGAACATAAAGGACATTGTCAATAGATAAAGAGGGGAGGAGTTGGGCCGTGCCAATTCCTCGTGCTTGAGTTTTAGTTCCACTAGCTGAGGTTAGGGTAGGTAAGTAACCAGATGTAGAAATAGAGGACAAAAGAGATTTATTACCAGTGATATGGTCAGAGGCACCAGTATCAAGGGCCCAAGGGCCGAGGGAAGATGATTGAGAGGCGCAAGCAAATGATTTACCAGTGTGTGCACTTGAAGCAACGGATCCCGAGTTCTGGCGATTCTCAAACCATTGGAGAAACTCTTCATAATCAGATGAAGTTGGCTTAGCTTTAGTTGTGTTCTCAGATGACTCTATCGGAGGAGTCTGGGCTGCATTAACAGTGCGTGGGGGACGCCCATGTAATTTCCAACATCGATCAATTGTATGCCCCAAGTTGTGGCAGCGATCACACTTGGGCCGACTCTTGAACTTGGATGGAGGACCACGAGATCGTCCCTGATTGTTCTTCTGAGATGCAAGTGCAGCAGTGTCACTTGGCTCAGAGGGTGCCGAGACCTCAGGAGTAGACTTAACTGGGACCTGAAGAAGAGCCGATGATGCATAGTAGGAACAGCAGCAGATCCCAAAATCTGATCACGGGTGGCAGCATAATCCTGAGGCAAGCCATAAAGGGCGAGAAGCATAAAAAAAGTGCTTCGTTGCTCAAGTTCCTTCATCTTTTCAGTAGCATTAGATGCAGCAGGAGGTAATAGCTCATTAAAGTCATGGAGGGCAGCATGGACACGACCGAGATAGGTAGACATAGGACCATCAAACATCCGTGGTGCAATGAGTGTCATTAAATCATGACACACCCCGTAGAGACGCTGAATATCATTAGTGTAGAGTTCCTTAGCTTGACTCCAAACCGATTCACACGTGACGTGAGGACGGAAAATCGGTTTGATGACAGGACTAATGGTGGATTTGATAATACTGCACAACTGAGCGTCAATTTTTTCAAATTTCACACGTTCAGTGGTGTCAGTCACAGTTTCAGCCTTTTTGGTGAGATGCTCCTTGTAACCTTGCCCTACCAACCATAACTGAATATCGGAAGCCCAAGTGTCATAGTTGGAGCCATCTAGCTTCTCTGTAGTGAGAGGAGAGGTCACAAAACTGGTGAACAGCTTTGAGGTTTCAGTAGGGGTCGTCATAATCAGTCCAGGAGAGGAAGGCGACGGCGGCAATAGTGGTTCTGGTCGCCGGAAAAGGGAACACGGCGGCAGGAGCAGAAACCGGAGATGAACACGGCTTCTATAGAGTGAATTTGTTCACCGGAAAACAGTGGGTTCACCGGGTAAGAGTTTTGTCTCAATTGGCTCTTGATACCATATTGAAACTTAGTATTTTCCTTAAAGAATGAGCTCTGAATACATACATATATATACACAATCATCCTACCTCATTAATTCCACTACCAACAACTAACTAAACATAGTTTACCAACCAACTACTAACAACCAACTAAACATAATAAATATAGTAATCAACAGGACTAATGAGTCAACTAATGGGATAACCTTAGTCACCGAACGAGTTTCCATGGCAAATCCTAGTAAAGTAACATATTTGTGTGGGAAAAACTAGAAAACCTTGTCACTGTGAGCAGTCTCATCGGAAAACTCAGTCGCGGGAGGGGAAAGCTTAGTCACAAAGGAATTCGTGTCATGGAAAAAATGAGTCACCGGATGGGAAAATTTTACTCACCGGACGAGTTTCAATGGAAAATACTTGTTAAATAACCTATTCGTGTGGGAAAAACTCGAGAACCTCATCACCTTGACTAGTCTCACGGGAAAACTCAGTCACGTGAGGGGAAAACTTAGTCACTAAGGAATTAGTGTCATGGGTAAAATGACTCAACGGATGGGAAAACCTTAGTCAATGGACTAGTTTCAATGGCAAAACCTAGTAAAATAACCTCTTGTGTTGGAATAACTCGAAAACCTGACCACTGTGAGTAGTCTCATGGGAAAACTCAGCCACAGGAGGGGGAAACTTTGTCACTAAGGAATTAGTGCCATGGGACTAATGAGTCAACTAATGGGAAAACCTTAGTCACCGAACGAGTTTCCATGGCAAATCCTAGTAAAGTAACATCTTTGTGTGGGAAAAACTCGAAAACCTTGTCACTGTGAGCAGTCTCATCAGAAAACTCAGTCGCGGGAGGAGAAAACTAAGTCACAAAGGAATTCGTGTCATGGAAAAACTGAGTCACCGTTTGGGAAAATTTTACTCACCGGACGAGTTTCAATGGAAAATACTTGTAAAATAACCTCTTTGGTGGGAAAAACTCGAGAACCTCATCACCTTGACTAGTCTCACGGGAAAACTCAGTCACGTGAGGGGAAAACTTAGTCACTAAGGAATTAGTGTCATGGGAAAAATGAGTCACCGGATGGGAAAACCTTAGTCAATGGACTAGGTTCAATGGCAAAACCTAGTAAATTAACCTCTTTGTGTTGGAATAACTCGAAAACCTGACCACTGTGAGTAGTCTCATGGGAAAACTCAGCCACAGGAGGGGGAAACTTAGTCACTAAGGAATTAGTGCCATGGGACTAATGAGTCAACTAATGGGAAAACCTTAGTCACCGAACGAGTTTCCATGGCAAATCCTAGTAAAGTAACATCTTTGTGTGGGAAAAACTAGAAAACCTTGTCACTGTGAGCAGTCTCATCGGAAAACTCAGTCGCGGGAGGGGAAAACTTAGTCACAAAGGAATTCGTGTCATGGAAAAAATGAGTCACCGGATGGGAAAATTTTACTCACCGGACGAGTTTCAATGGAAAATACTTGTTAAATAACCTATTCGTGTGGGAAAAACTCGAGAACCTCATCACCTTGACTAGTCTCACGGGAAAACTCAGTCACGTGAGGGGAAAACTTAGTCACTAAGGAATTAGTGTCATGGGTAAAATGACTCAACGGATGGGAAAACCTTAGTCAATGGACTAGTTTCAATGGCAAAACCTAGTAAAATAACCTCTTGTGTTGGAATAACTCGAAAACCTGACCACTGTGAGTAGTCTCATGGGAAAACTCAGCCACAGGAGGGGGAAACTTTGTCACTAAGGAATTAGTGCCATGGGACTAATGAGTCAACTAATGGGAAAACCTTAGTCACCGAACGAGTTTCCATGGCAAATCCTAGTAAAGTAACATCTTTGTGTGGGAAAAACTCGAAAACCTTGTCACTGTGAGCAGTCTCATCAGAAAACTCAGTCGCGGGAGGAGAAAACTAAGTCACAAAGGAATTCGTGTCATGGAAAAACTGAGTCACCGTTTGGGAAAATTTTACTCACCGGACGAGTTTCAATGGAAAATACTTGTAAAATAACCTCTTTGGTGGGAAAAACTCGAGAACCTCATCACCTTGCAAAAAGGCATTTTTGATGTCAAGTTGATAAAGTGGCCAATGTCTGATTGCTGCAATAGAAAGAAGCAACCTAACTGAGGCCATCTTAGCGACTGGTGAAAATGTGTCGCTATAATCCAGCCCAAATATCTGAGTGTATCCTTTGGCTACCAATCGAGCCTTAAAACGATCAATCTTACCATCCGGCCCAACCTTGACCGTATACAACCAACGACAACCGATTACAGACTTCCCAGAAGGTAGAGGTACCAGTTCCCAAGTACCGCTGCTTTGGAGTGCACACATCTCGTCAATCATTGCTTGCCTCCACTCTGGGTGGGATAAAGCTTCATCTGCAGATTTAGGAATACTAATAGAAGACAAAGAAGCAAGACAAGTATAATGCAAAGGTGAAAGACGATGATAACTCAAAGTAATGTAATGAGGGGATGGGTTACGAGTAGACCGTATACCTTTACGAATAGCAATGGGAAGGTCAGGCTCAGGTGGCAGAATCGGATCTGAAACGGGAGATGGCGCTGGCTGTGAGTCTGGTATGGCCTCTGGAGTAGACACTGGGGCGGGAATGTGGACTACAGATGGTCGCTGTCGACGATGATATGTTTGTAGTGGCGGTGCCGCAGGAGGGGCCTCTGTGGTGACAGACTCAAGAGAGATTGACAAAGGAGGCAATGGAAGGGCTGTGGAAAGTGGCTCCTTAGTTGAATCGGTCGACTCAAAATAAGGGATAGACTCAAAAAATGTGACATCGGCGGAGATGAGGTAACGCTGAAGAGTAGGAGAATAACAACGATAACCTTTTTGAGACCGATGATAACCAAGAAAGACACATTTTAGTGAACGAGCCGAAAGTTTGTCAAGACCAGGAGAGAGATTGTGAACAAAACATGTGGACCCAAATACGCGTGGCTGAAGAGGGTGTAGTGAAGTATGAGGAAAGAGGATAGAGTGTGGTGTTTGGTCATCAAGAACAGAGGAGGGCATACGATTTATAAGGTAACAAGCTGTTAAGACTGCATCCCCCCAAAAACGAGTGGGAAGGTTACCATGAAGGAGAAGGGTCCGAGTAGTCTCAATGAGATGGCGATTTTTGCGTTCGGCAATCCCATTTTGTTGTGGTGTGTAAGCACAAGACGTTTGATGAAGGATGCCATTAGATGCCATAAAAGTTTGGAATTGTTGTGACAAATATTCTTGGGCATTATCACTACGCAAAGATTGAATAGACACACCAAATTGAGTTTTAATTTCTTTATAAAATCGTTCAAAGATAGAAAATAACTCGGACCGATTCTTTATTAAAAATAACCACGTGCAACGGGAAAAATCATCAATAAAAGTAACAAAAATATCTAGATCCAAAGGTATTGATAGTACGAGAAGGACCCCAAACATCAGAGTGGACTAAAGCAAAAGGGGACGAAGCCCGTTGATTGACTCTATTAGGAAAGTGACTACGAGTGTGTTTTCCTAATTGACAAGACTCACAATCCAAAGTAGACAGTTTAGTAAGACTCGGTACCAACTTTTGTAATTTCCGAAGACTAGGATGACCCAACTGAGCATGTACTGTCAGAGGAGAATTGGTGGTTGCACAAGCTTTAGATGAGGAGAGGTAATAAAGGCCATTTGACTCACATCCGTCGCCAATCATCTGTTTCGATATCCGATCCTGCAAGGAAACATGTTTCTTAGTGAAGGTAACAGCACAATCAAAAGACTCAGTCAAGCGTTTAACAGAAATTAAATTAAAGGGGCATTCAGGAACATAAAGGACATTGTCAATAGATAAAGAGGGGAGGAGTTGGGCCGTGCCAATTCCTCGTGCTTGAGTTTTAGTTCCACTAGCTGAGGTTAGGGTAGGTAAGTAACCAGATGTAGAAATAGAGGACAAAAGAGATTTATTACCAGTGATATGGTCAGAGGCACCAGTATCAAGGGCCCAAGGGCCGAGGGAAGATGATTGAGAGGCGCAAGCAAATGATTTACCAGTGTGTGCACTTGAAGCAACGGATCCCGAGTTCTGGCGATTCTCAAACCATTGGAGAAACTCTTCATAATCAGATGAAGTTGGCTTAGCTTTAGTTGTGTTCTCAGATGACTCTATCGGAGGAGTCTGGGCTGCATTAACAGTGCGTGGGGGACGCCCATGTAATTTCCAACATCGATCAATTGTATGCCCCAAGTTGTGGCAGCGATCACACTTGGGCCGACTCTTGAACTTGGATGGAGGACCACGAGATCGTCCCTGATTGTTCTTCTGAGATGCAAGTGCAGCAGTGTCACTTGGCTCAGAGGGTGCCGAGACCTCAGGAGTAGACTTAACTGGGACCTGAAGAAGAGCCGATGATGCATTGGACATAGTAGGAACAGCAGCAGATCCCAAAATCTGATCACGGGTGGCAGCATAATCCTGAGGCAAGCCATAAAGGGCGAGAAGCATAAAAAAAGTGCTTCGTTGCTCAAGTTCCTTCATCTTTTCAGTAGCATTAGATGCAGCAGGAGGTAATAGCTCATTAAAGTCATGGAGGGCAGCATGGACACGACCGAGATAGGTAGACATAGGACCATCAAACATCCGTGGTGCAATGAGTGTCATTAAATCATGACACACCCCGTAGAGACGCTGAATATCATTAGTGTAGAGTTCCTTAGCTTGACTCCAAACCGATTCACACGTGACGTGAGGAAGGAAAATCGGTTTGATGACAGGACTAATGGTGGATTTGATAATACTGCACAACTGAGCGTCAATTTTTTCAAATTTCACACGTTCAGTGGTGTCAGTCACAGTTTCAGCCTTTTTGGTGAGATGCTCCTTGTAACCTTGCCCTACCAACCATAACTGAATATCGGAAGCCCAAGTGTCATAGTTGGAGCCATCTAGCTTCTCTGTAGTGAGAGGAGAGGTCACAAAACTGGTGAACAGCTTTGAGGTTTCAGTAGGGGTCGTCATAATCAGTCCAGGAGAGGAAGGCGACGGCGGCAATAGTGGTTCTGGTCGCCGGAAAAGGGAACACGGCGGCAGGAGCAGAAACCGGAGATGAACACGGCTTCTATAGAGTGAATTTGTTCACCGGAAAACAGTGGGTTCACCGGGTAAGAGTTTTGTCTCAATTGGCTCTTGATACCATATTGAAACTTAGTATTTTCCTTAAAGAATGAGCTCTGAATACATACATATATATACACAATCATCCTACCTCATTAATTCCACTACCAACAACTAACTAAACATAGTTTACCAACCAACTACTAACAACCAACTAAACATAATAAATATAGTAATCAACAGGACTAATGAGTCAACTAATGGGATAACCTTAGTCACCGAACGAGTTTCCATGGCAAATCCTAGTAAAGTAACATATTTGTGTGGGAAAAACTAGAAAACCTTGTCACTGTGAGCAGTCTCATCGGAAAACTCAGTCGCGGGAGGGGAAAACTTAGTCACAAAGGAATTCGTGTCATGGAAAAAATGAGTCACCGGATGGGAAAATTTTACTCACCGGACGAGTTTCAATGGAAAATACTTGTTAAATAACCTATTCGTGTGGGAAAAACTCGAGAACCTCATCACCTTGACTAGTCTCACGGGAAAACTCAGTCACGTGAGGGGAAAACTTAGTCACTAAGGAATTAGTGTCATGGGTAAAATGACTCAACGGATGGGAAAACCTTAGTCAATGGACTAGTTTCAATGGCAAAACCTAGTAAAATAACCTCTTGTGTTGGAATAACTCGAAAACCTGACCACTGTGAGTAGTCTCATGGGAAAACTCAGCCACAGGAGGGGGAAACTTTGTCACTAAGGAATTAGTGCCATGGGACTAATGAGTCAACTAATGGGAAAACCTTAGTCACCGAACGAGTTTCCATGGCAAATCCTAGTAAAGTAACATCTTTGTGTGGGAAAAACTCGAAAACCTTGTCACTGTGAGCAGTCTCATCAGAAAACTCAGTCGCGGGAGGAGAAAACTAAGTCACAAAGGAATTCGTGTCATGGAAAAACTGAGTCACCGTTTGGGAAAATTTTACTCACCGGACGAGTTTCAATGGAAAATACTTGTAAAATAACCTCTTTGGTGGGAAAAACTCGAGAACCTCATCACCTTGACTAGTCTCACGGGAAAACTCAGTCACGTGAGGGGAAAACTTAGTCACTAAGGAATTAGTGTCATGGGAAAAATGAGTCACCGGATGGGAAAACCTTAGTCAATGGACTAGGTTCAATGGCAAAACCTAGTAAATTAACCTCTTTGTGTTGGAATAACTCGAAAACCTGACCACTGTGAGTAGTCTCATGGGAAAACTCAGCCACAGGAGGGGGAAACTTAGTCACTAAGGAATTAGTGCCATGGGACTAATGAGTCAACTAATGGGAAAACCTTAGTCACCGAACGAGTTTCCATGGCAAATCCTAGTAAAGTAACATCTTTGTGTGGGAAAAACTAGAAAACCTTGTCACTGTGAGCAGTCTCATCGGAAAACTCAGTCGCGGGAGGGGAAAACTTAGTCACAAAGGAATTCGTGTCATGGAAAAAATGAGTCACCGGATGGGAAAATTTTACTCACCGGACGAGTTTCAATGGAAAATACTTGTTAAATAACCTATTCGTGTGGGAAAAACTCGAGAACCTCATCACCTTGACTAGTCTCACGGGAAAACTCAGTCACGTGAGGGGAAAACTTAGTCACTAAGGAATTAGTGTCATGGGTAAAATGACTCAACGGATGGGAAAACCTTAGTCAATGGACTAGTTTCAATGGCAAAACCTAGTAAAATAACCTCTTGTGTTGGAATAACTCGAAAACCTGACCACTGTGAGTAGTCTCATGGGAAAACTCAGCCACAGGAGGGGGAAACTTTGTCACTAAGGAATTAGTGCCATGGGACTAATGAGTCAACTAATGGGAAAACCTTAGTCACCGAACGAGTTTCCATGGCAAATCCTAGTAAAGTAACATCTTTGTGTGGGAAAAACTCGAAAACCTTGTCACTGTGAGCAGTCTCATCAGAAAACTCAGTCGCGGGAGGAGAAAACTAAGTCACAAAGGAATTCGTGTCATGGAAAAACTGAGTCACCGTTTGGGAAAATTTTACTCACCGGACGAGTTTCAATGGAAAATACTTGTAAAATAACCTCTTTGGTGGGAAAAACTCGAGAACCTCATCACCTTGACTAGTCTCACGGGAAAACTCAGTCACGTGAGGGGAAAACTTAGTCACTAAGGAATTAGTGTCATGGGAAAAATGAGTCACCTGATGGGAAAACCTTAGTCAATGGACTAGGTTCAATGGCAAAACCTAGTAAATTAACCTCTTTGTGTTGGAATAACTCAAAAACCTGACCACTGTGAGTAGTCTCATGGGAAAACTCAGCCACAGGAGGGGGAAACTTAGTCACTAAGGAATTAGTGCCATGGGACTAATGAGTCAACTAATGGGAAAACCTTAGTCACCGAACGAGTTTCCATGGCAAATCCTAGTAAAGTAACATCTTTGTGTGGGAAAAACTAGAAAACCTTGTCACTGTGAGCAGTCTCATCGGAAAACTCAGTCGCGGGAGGGGAAAACTTAGTCACAAAGGAATTCGTGTCATGGAAAAAATGAGTCACCGGATGGGAAAATTTTACTCACCGGACGAGTTTCAATGGAAAATACTTGTTAAATAACCTATTCGTGTGGGAAAAACTCGAGAACCTCATCACCTTGACTAGTCTCACGGGAAAACTCAGTCACGTGAGGGGAAAACTTAGTCACTAAGGAATTAGTGTCATGGGTAAAATGACTCAACGGATGGGAAAACCTTAGTCAATGGACTAGTTTCAATGGCAAAACCTAGTAAAATAACCTCTTGTGTTGGAATAACTCGAAAACCTGACCACTGTGAGTAGTCTCATGGGAAAACTCAGCCACAGGAGGGGGGAACTTTGTCACTAAGGAATTAGTGCCATGGGACTAATGAGTCAACTAATGGGAAAACCTTAGTCACCGAACGAGTTTCCATGGCAAATCCTAGTAAAGTAACATCTTTGTGTGGGAAAAACTCGAAAACCTTGTCACTGTGAGCAGTCTCATCAGAAAACTCAGTCGCGGGAGGAGAAAACTAAGTCACAAAGGAATTCGTGTCATGGAAAAACTGAGTCACCGTTTGGGAAAATTTTACTCACCGGACGAGTTTCAATGGAAAATACTTGTAAAATAACCTCTTTGGTGGGAAAAACTCGAGAACCTCATCACCTTGACTAGTCTCACGGGAAAACTCAGTCACGTGAGGGGAAAACTTAGTCACTAAGGAATTAGTGTCATGGGAAAAATGAGTCACCGGATGGGAAAACCTTAGTCAATGGACTAGGTTCAATGGCAAAACCTAGTAAATTAACCTCTTTGTGTTGGAATAACTCGAAAACCTGACCACTGTGAGTAGTCTCATGGGAAAACTCAGCCACAGGAGGGGGAAACTTAGTCACTAAGGAATTAGTGCCATGGGACTAATGAGTCAACTAATGGAAAAACCTTAGTCACCGAACGAGTTTCCATGGCAAGTCCTAGTAAAGTAACATATTTGTGTGGGAAAAACTAGAAAACCTTGTCACTGTGAGCAGTCTGGTCGGAAAACTCAGTCGCGGGAGGGGAAAACTTAGTCAAAAAGGAATTCGTGTCATGGAAAAAATGAGTCACCGGATGGGAAAATTATACTCACCGGACGAGTTTCAATGGAAAATACTTGTTAAATAACCTCTTTGTGTGGGAAAAACTCGAGAACCTCATCACCTTGACTAGTCTCACGGGAAAACTCAGTCACGTGAGTGGAAAACTTAGTCACTAAGGAATTAGTGTCATTGGAAAAATGACTCACCGGATGGGAAAACCTTAGTCAATGGACTAGTTTCAATGGCAAAACCTAGTAAAATAACCTCTTGTGTTGGAATACCTCGAAAACGTGACCACTGTGAGTAGTCTCATGGGAAAACTCAGCCACAGGAGGGGGAAACTTAGTCACTAAGGAATTAGTGCCATGGGACTAATGAGTCAACTAATGGGAAAACCTTAGTCACCGATCGAGTTTCCATGGCAAATCCTAGTAAAGTAACATCTTTGTGTGAGAAAAACTCGAAAACCTTGTCACTGTGAGCAGTCTCATCGGAAAACTGAGTCGCGGGAGGGGAAAACTTAGTCACCAAGGAATTCGTGTCATGGAAAAACTGAGTCACCGTTTGGGAAAATTTTACTCACCGGACGAGTTTCAATGGAAAATACTAGTAAAATAACCTCTTTGGTGGGAAAATATCGAGAACCTCTTCACCTTGACTAGTCTCACGGGAAAACTCAGTCACGTGAGGGGAAAACTTAGTCACTAACGAATTAGTGTCATGGGAAAAATGAGTCACCGGATGGGAAAACCTTAGTCAATGGATTAGGTTCAATGGCAAAACCTAGTAAATTAACCTCTTTGTGTTGGAATAACTCGAAAACCTGACCACTGTGAGTAGTCTCATGGGAAAACTCAGCCACAGGAGGGGGAAACTTAGTCACTAAGGAATTAGTGCCATGGGACTAATGAGTCAACTAATGGGAAAACCTTAGTCACCGAACGAGTTTCCATGGCAAATCCTAGTAAAGTAACATATTTGTGTGGGAAAAACTAGAAAACCTTGTCACTGTGAGTAGTCTCGTCGGAAAACTCAGTCGCGGGAGGGGAAAACTTAGTCACAAAGGAATTCGTGTCATGGAAAAAATGAGTCACCAGATGGGAAAATTTTACTCACCGCACGAGTTTCAATGGAAAATACTTGTTAAATAACCTATTTGTGTGGGAAAAACTCGAGAACCTCATCACCTTGACTAGTCTCACGGGAAAACTAAGTCACGTGAGGGGAAAACTTAGTCACTAAGGAATTAGTGTCATGGGAAAAATGACTCACCGGATGGGAAAACCTTAGTCAATGGACTAGTTTCAATGGCAAAACCTAGTAAAATAACCTCTTGTGTTGGAATAACTCGAAAACCAGACCACTGTGAGTAGTCTCATGGGAAACCTCAGCCACAGGAGGGGGAAACTTTAGTCACTAAGAAATTAGTGCCATGGGACTAATGAGTCAACTAATGGGAAAACCTTAGTCACCGAACGAGTTTCCATGGCAAATCCTAGTAAAGTAACATCTTTGTGTGGGAAAAACTCGAAAACCTTGTCACTGTGAGCAGTCTCATCAGAAAACTCAGTCGCGGGAGGGGAAAACTTAGTCACAAAGGAATTTGTGTCATGGAAAAACTGAGTCACCGTTTGGGAAAATTTTACTCACCGGACGAGTTTCAATGGAAAATACTTGTAAAATAACCTCTTTGGGTGGGAAAATATCGAGAACCTCATCACCTTGACTAGTCTCACGGGAAAACTCAGTCACGTGAGGGGAAAACTTAGTCACTAAGAAATTAGTGTCATGGGAAAAATGAGTCACCGGATGGGAAAACCTTAGTCAATGGACTAGTTTCAATGGCAAAACCTAGTAAATTAACCTCTTTGTGTTGGAATAACTCGAAAACCTGACCACTGTGAGTAGTCTCATGGGAAAACTCAGCCACAGGAGGGGGGAACTTAGTCACTAAGGAATTAGTGCCATGGGACTAATGAGTCAACTAATGGGATAACCTTAGTCACCGAACGAGTTTCCATGGCAAATCCTAGTAAAGTAACATATTTGTGTGGGAAAAACTAGAAAACCTTGTTACTGTGAGTAGTCTCATCGGAAAACTCAGTCGCGGGAGGGGAAAACTTAGTCACAAAGGAATTCGTGTCATGGAAAAAATGAGTCACCAGATGGGAAAATTTTACTCACCGGACGAGGTTCAATGGAAAATACTTGTAAAATAACCTCTTAGGTGGGAAAAACTCGAGAACCTCATCACCTTGACTAGTCTCACGGGAAAACTCAGTCACGTGAGGGGAAAACTTAGTCACTAAGGAATTAGTGTCATGGGAAAAATGAGTCACCGGATGGGAAAACCTTAGTCAATGGACTATGTTCAATGGCAAAACCTAGTAAATTAACCTCTTTGTGTTGGAATAACTCGAAAACCTGACCACTGTGAGTAGTCTCATGGGAAAACTCAGCCACAGGAGGGGGAAACTTAGCCACTAAGGAATTAGTGCCATGGGACTAATGAGTCAACTAATGGGAAAACCTGAGTCACCGAACGAGTTTCCATGGCAAGTCCTAGTAAAGTAACATATTTGTTTGGGAAAAACTAGAAAACCTTGTCACTGTGAGCAGTCTCATCGGAAAACTCAGTCGCGGGAGGGGAAAACTTAGTCAAAAAGGAATTCGTGTCATGGAAAAAATGAGTCACCGGATGGGAAAATTATACTCACCGGACGAGTTTCAATGGAAAATACTTGTTAAATAACCTTTTTGTGTGGGAAAAACTCGAGAACCTCATCACCTTGACTAGTCTCACGGGAAAACTCAGTCACGTGAGGGGAAAACTTAGTCACTAAGGAATTAGTGTCATGGGAAAAATGACTCACCGGATGGGAAAACCTTAGTCAATGGACTAGTTTCAATGGCAAAACCTAGTAAAATAACCTCTTGTGTTGGAATAACTCGAAAACGTGACCACTGTGAGTAGTCTCATGGGAAAACTCAGCCACAGGAGGGGGAAACTTAATCACTAAGGAATTAGTGCCATGGGACTAATGAGTCAACTAATGGGAAAACCTTAGTCACCGAACGAGTTTCCATGGCAAATCCTAGTAAAGTAACATCTTTGTGTGAGAAAAACTCGAAAACCTTGTCACTGTGAGCAGTCTCATCGGAAAACTCAGTTGCGGGAGGGGAAAACTTAGTCACCAAGGAATTCGTGTCATGGAAAAACTGAGTCACCGTTTGGGAAAATTTTACTCACCGGACGAGTTTCAATGGAAAATACTAGTAAAATAACCTCTTTGGTGGGAAAATATCGAGAACCTCATCACCTTGACTAGTCTCACGGGAAAACTCAGTCACGTGAGGGGAAAACTTAGTCACTAAGGAATTAGTGTCATGGGAAAAATGAGTCACCGGATGGGAAAACCTTAGTCAATGGATTAGGTTCAATGGCAAAACCTAGTAAATTAACCTCTTTGTGTTGGAATAACTCGAAAACCTGACCACTGTGAGTAGTCTCATGGGAAAACTCAGCCACAGGAGGGGGAAACTTAGTCACTAAGGAATTAGTGCCATGGGACTAATGAGTCAACTAATGGGAAAACCTTAGTCACCGAACGAGTTTCCATGGCAAATCCTAGTAAAGTAACATATTTGTGTGGGAAAAACTAGAAAACCTTGTCACTGTGAGTAGTCTCGTCGGAAAACTCAGTCGCGGGAGGGGAAAACTTAGTCACAAAGGAATTCGTGTCATGGAAAAAATGAGTCACCAGATGGGAAAATTTTACTCACTGGACGAGTTTCAATGGAAAATACTTGTTAAATAACCTATTTGTGTGGGAAAAACTCGAGAACCTCATCACCTTGACTAGTCTCACGGGAAAACTCAGTCACGTGAGGGGAAAACTTAGTCACTAAGGAATTAGTGTCATGGGAAAAATGACTCACCGGATGGGAAAACCTTAGTCAATGGACTAGTTTCAATGGAAAAACCTAGTAAAATAACCTCTTGTGTTGGAATAACCCGAAAACCTGACCACTGTGAGTAGTCTCATGGGAAAACTCAGCCACAGGAGGGGGAAACTTAGTCACTAAGGAATTAGTGCCATGGGACTAATGAGTCAACTAATGGGAAAACCTTAGTCACCGAACGAGTTTCCATGGCAAATCCTAGTAAAGTAACATATTTGTGTGGGAAAAACTAGAAAACCTTTTCACTGTGTGTAGTCTCGTCGGAAAACTCAGTCGCGGGAGGGGAAAACTTAGTCACAAAGGAATTCGTGTCATGGAAAAAATGAGTCACCAGATGGGAAAATTTTACTCACCGGACGAGTTTCAATGGAAAATACTTGTTAAATAACCTATTTGTGTGGGAAAAACTCGAGAACCTCATCACCTTGACTAGTCTCACGGGAAAACTCAGTCACGTGAGGGGAAAACTTAGTCACTAAGGAATTAGTGTCATGGGAAAAATGACTAACCGGATGGGAAAACCTTAGTCAATGGACTAGTTTCAATTGCAAAACCTAGTAAAATAACCTCTTGTGTTGGAATAACTCGAAAACCAGACCACTGTGAGTAGTCTCATGGGAAACCTCAGCCACAGGAGGGGGAAACTTAGTCACTAAGGAATTAGTGCCATGGGACTAATGAGTCAACTAATGGGAAAACCTTAGTCACCGAACGAGTTTCAATGGCAAATCCTAGTAAAGTAACATATTTGTGTGGGAAAAACTAGAAAACCTTGTCACTGTGAGTAGTCTCGTTAGAAAACTCTGTCGCGGGAGGGGAAAACTTAGTCACAAAGGAATTCGTGTCATGGAAAAAATGAGTCACCAGATGGGAAAATTTTACTCACCGGACGAGTTTCAATGGAAAATACTTGTTAAATAACCTATTTGTGTGGGAAAAACTCGAGAACCTCATCACCTTGACTAGTCTCACGGGAAAACTCAGTCACGTGAGGGGAAAACTTAGTCACTAAGGAATTAGTGTCATGGGAAAAATGAGTCACCGGATGGGAAAACCTTAGTCAATGGACTAGTTTCAATGGCAAAACCTAGTAAAATAACCTCTTTGTGTTGGAATAACTCGAAAACCTGACCACTGTGAGTAGTCTCATGGGAAAACTCAGCCACAGGAGGGGGAAACTTAGTCACTAAGGAATTAGTGCCATGGGACTAATGAGTCAACTAATGGGAAAACCTGAGTCACCGAACGAGTTTCCATGGCAAGTCCTAGTAAAGTAACATATTTGTGTGGGAAAAACTAGAAAACCTTGTCACTGTGAGTAGTCTCATCGGAAAACTCAGTCGCGGGAGGGGAAAACTTAGTCACAAAGGAATTCGTGTCATGGAAAAAATGAGTCACCGGATGGGAAAATTTTACTCACCGGACGAGTTTCAATGGAAAATACTTGTTAAATAACCTATTTGTGTGGGAAAAACTCGAGAACCTCATCACCTTGACTAGTCTCACGGGAAAACTTAGTCACTAAGGAATTAGTGTCATGGGAAAAATGACTCACCGGATGGGAAAACCTTAGTCAATGGACTAGTTTCAATGGCAAAACCTAGTAAAATGACCTCTTGTGTTGGAAAAACTCGAAAACCTGACCACTGTGAGTAGTCTCATGGGAAAACTCAGCCACAGGAGGGGGAAACTTAGTCACTAAGGAATTAGTGCCATGGGACTAATGAGTCAACTAATGGGAAAACCTTAGTCACCGAACGAGTTTCCATGGCAAATCCTAGTAAAGTAACATCTTTGTGTGGGAAAAACTCGAAAACCTTGTCACTGTGAGCAGTCTCATCAGAAAACTCAGTCGCGGGTGGGGAAAACTTAGTCACAAAGGAATTCGTGTCATGGAAAAAATGAGTCACCGGATGGGAAAATTTTACTCACCGGACGAGTTTCAATGGAAAATACTTGTTAAATAACCTCTTAGGTGGGAAAATATCGAGAACCTCATCACCTTGACTAGTCTCACGGGAAAACTCAGTCACGTGAGGGGAAAACTTAGTCACTAAGGAATTAGTGTCATGGGAAAAATGAGTCACCGGAAGGGAAAACCTTAGTCAATGGACTAGGTTTAATGGCAAAACCTAGTAAATTAACCTCTTTGTGTTGGAATACCTCGAAAACCTGACCACAGTGAGTAGTCTCATGGGAAAACTCAGCCACAGGAGGGGGAAACTTAGTCACTAAGGAATTAGTGCCATGGGACTAATGAGTCAACTAATGGCATAACCTTAGTCACCGAACGAGTTTCCATGGCAAATCCTAGTAAAGTAAAATTTTTGTGTGGGAAAAACTAGAAAACCTTGTTACAGTGAGTAGTCTCATCGGAAAACTCAGTCGCGGGAGGGGAAAACTTAGTCACAAAGGAATTCGTGTCATGGAAAAAATGAGTCACTGGATGGGAAAATTTTACTCACCGGACGAGTTTCAATGGAAAATACTTGTTAAATAACCTATTTGTGTGGGAAAAACTCGAGAACCTCATCACCTTGACTAGTCTCACGGGAAAACTCAGTCACGTGAGGGGAAAACTTAGTCACTAAGGAATTAGTGTCATGGGAAAAATGACTCACCGGATGGGAAAACCTTAGTCAATGGACTAGTTTCAATGGAAAAACCTAGTAAAATAACCTCTTGTGTTGGAATAACTCGAAAACCAGACCACTGTGAGTAGTCTCATGGGAAACCTCAGCCACAGGAGGGGGAAACTTAGTCACTAAGGAATTAGTGCCATGGGACTAATGAGTCAACTAATGGGAAAACCTTAGTCACCGAACGAGTTTCCATGGCAAATCCTAGTAAAGTAACATCTTTGTGTGGGAAAAACTCGAAAACCTTGTCACTGTGAGCAGTCTCATCAGAAAACTCAGTCGCGGGAGGGGAAAACTTAGTCACAAAGGAATTTGTGTCATGGAAAAACTGAGTCACCGTTTGGGAAAATTTTACTCACCGGACGAGTTTCAATGGAAAATACTTGTAAAATAACCTCTTTGGGTGGGAAAATATCGAGAACCTCATCACCTTGACTAGTCTCACGGGAAAACTCTGTCACGTGAGGGGAAAACTTAGTCACTAAGAAATTAGTGTCATGGGAAAAATGAGTCACCGGATGGGAAAACCTAAGTCAATGGACTAGTTTCAATGGCAAAACCTAGTAAATTAACCTCTTTGTGTTGGAATAACTCGAAAACCTGACCACTATGAGTAGTCTCATGGGAAAACTCAGCCACAGGAGGGGGAAACTTAGTCACTAAGGAATTAGTGCCATGGGACTAATGAGTCAACTAATGGGAAAACCTTAGTCACCGATCGAGTTTCCATGGCAAATCCTAGTAAAGTAACATATTTGTGTGGGAAAAACTAGAAAACCTTGTTACTGTGAGTAGTCTCATCGGAAAACTCAGTCGCGGGAGGGGAAAACTTAGTCACAAAGGAATTCGTGTCATGGAAAAAATGAGTCACCGGATGGGAAAATTTTACTCACCGGACGAGTTTCAATGGAAAATACTTGTTAAATAACCTCTTAGGTGGGAAAATAACGAGAACCTCATCACCTTGACTAGTCTCACGGGAAAACTCAGTCACGTGAGGGGAAAACTTAGTCACTAAGGAATTAGTGTCATGGGAAAAATGAGTCACCGGAAGGGAAAACCTTAGTCAATGGACTAGGTTTAATGGCAAAACCTAGTAAATTAACCTCTTTGTGTTGGAATAACTCGAAAACCTGACCACAGTGAGTAGTCTCATGGGAAAACTCAGCCACAGGAGGGGGAAACTTAGTCACTAAGGAATTAGTGCCATGGGACTAATGAGTCAACTAATGGGATAACCTTAGTCACCGAACGAGTTTCCATGGCAAATCCTAGTAAAGTAACATATTTGTGTGGGAAAAACTAGAAAACCTTGTTACAGTGAGTAGTCTCATCGGAAAACTCAGTCGCGGGAGGGGAAAACTAAGTCACAAAGGAATTCGTGTCATGGAAAAAATGAGTCACTGGATGGGAAAATTTTACTCACCGGACGAGTTTCAATGGAAAATACTTGTTAAATAACCTCTTTGGTGGGAAAATATCGAGAACCTCATCAACTTGACTAGTCTCACGGGAAAACTCAGTCACGTGAGGGGAAAACTTAGTCACTAAGGAATTAGTGTCATGGGAAAAATGAGTCACCGGATGGGAAAACCTTAGTCAATGGACTAGTTTCAATGGCAAAACCTAGTAAAATAACCTCTTTGTGTTGGAATAACTCGAAAACCTGACCACTGTGAGTAGTCTCATGGGAAAACTCAGCCACAGGAGGGGGAAACTTAGTCACTGAGGAATTAGTGCCATGGGACTAATGAGTCAACTAATGGGAAAACCTTAGTCACCGAACGAGTTTCCATGGCAAATCCTAGTAAAGTAACTTATTTGTGTGGGAAAAACTAGAAAACCTTGTCACTGTGAGTAGTCTCATCGGAAAACTCAGTCGCGGGAGGGGAAAACTTAGTCACAAAGGAATTCGTGTCATGGAAAAACTGAGTCACCGTTTGGGAAAATTTTACTCACCGGACGAGTTTCAATGGAAAATACTTGTAAAATAACCTCTTTGGGTGGGAAAATATCGAGAACCTCATCACCTTGACTAGTCTCACGGGAAAACTCAGTCACGTGAGGGGAAAACTTAGTCACTAAGAAATTAGTGTCATGGGAAAAATGAGTCACCGGATGGGAAAATTTTACTCACCGGACGAGTTTCAATGGAAAATACTTGTTAAATAACCTATTTGTGTGGGAAAAACTCGAGAACCTCATCTTCTTGACTAGTCTCACGGGAAAACTCAGTCACGTGAGGGGAAAACTTAGTCACTAAGGAATTAGTGTCATGGGAAAAATGAGTCACCGGATGGGAAAACCTTAGTCAATGGACTAGGTTGAATGGCAAAACCTAGTAAATTAACCTCTTTGCGTTGGAATAACTCGAAAACCTGACCACTGTGAGTAGTCTCATGGGAAAACTCAGCCACAGGAGGGGGAAACTTAGTCACTAAGGAATTAGTGCCATGGGACTAATGAGTCAACTAATGGGAAAACCTTAGTCACCGAACGAGTTTCCATGGCAAATCCTAGTAAAGTAACATATTTGTGTGGGAAAAACTAGAAAACCTTGTCACTGTGAGTAGTCTCATCGGAAAACTCAGTCGCGGGAGGGGAAAACTTAGTCACAGAGGAATTCGTGTCATGGAAAAAATGAGTCACCAGATGGGAAAATTTTACTCACCGGACGAGTTTCAATGGAAAATACTTGTTAAATAACCAATTTGTGTGGGAAAAACTCGAGAACCTCATCACCTTGACTAGTCTCACGGGAAAACTCAGTCACGTGAGGGGAAAACTTAGTCACTAAGGAATTAGTGTCATGGGAAAAATGACTCACCGGATGGGAAAACCTTAGTCAATGGACTAGTTTCAATGGCAAAACCGAGTAAAATAACCTCTTGTGTTCGAATAACTCGAAAACCAGACCACTGTGAGTAGTCTCATGGGAAACCTCAGCCACAGGAGGGGGAAACTTAGTCACTAAGGAATTAGTGCCATGGGACTAATGAGTCAACTAATGGGAAAACCTTAGTCACCGAACGAGTTTCCATGGCAAATCCTAGTAAAGTAACATCTTTGTGTGGGAAAAACTCGAAAACCTTGTTACTGTGAGGAGTCTCATCGGAAAACTCAGTCGCGGGAGGGGAAAACTTAGTCACAAAGGAATTCGTGTCATGGAAAAAATGAGTCACCGGATGGGAAAATTTTACTCACCGGACGAGTTTCAATGGAAAATACTTGTTAAATAACCTCTTTGGTGGGAAAATATCGAGAACCTCATCACCTTGACTAGTCTCACGGGAAAACCCAGTCACGTGAGGGGAAAACTTAGTCACTAAGGAATTAGTGTCATGGGAAAAATGAGTCACCGGATGGGAAAACCTTAGTCAATGGATTAGGTTCAATGGCAAAACCTAGTAAATTAACCTCTTTGTGTTGGAATAACTCGAAAACCTGACCACTGTGAGTAGTCTCATGGGAAAACTCAGCCACAGGAGGGGGAAACTTAGTCACTAAGGAATTAGTGCCATGGGACTAATGAGTCAACTAATGGGATAACCTTAGTCACCGAACGCGTTTCCATGGCAAATCCTAGTAAAGTAACATATTTGTGTGGGAAAAACTAGAAAACCTTGTCACTGTGAGTAGTCTCATCGGAAAACTCAGTCGCGGGAGGGGAAAACTTAGTCACAAAGGAATTTGTGTCATGGAAAAACTGAGTCACCGTTTGGGAAAATTTTACTCACCGGACGAGTTTCAATGGAAAATACTTGTTAAATAACCTCTTTGGTGGGAAAATATCGAGAACCTCATCACCTTGACTAGTCTCACGGGAAAACCCAGTCACGTGAGGGGAAAACTTAGTCACTAAGGAATTAGTGTCATGGGAAAAATGACTCACCGGATGGGAAAACCTTAGTCAATGGACTAGTTTCAATGGCAAAACCTAGTAAAATAACCTCTTGTGTTGGAATAACTCGAAAACCTGACCACTGTGAGTAGTCTCATGGGAAAACTCAGCCACAGGAGGGGGAAACTTAGTCACTAAGGAATTAGTGCCATGGGACTAATGAGTCAACTAATGGGAAAACCTTAGTCACCGAACGAGTTTCAATGGCAAATCCTAGTAAAGTAACATCTTTGTGTGGGAAAAACTCGAAAACCTTGTCACTGTGAGCAGTCTCATCGGAAAACTCAGTCGCGGGAGGGGAAAACTTAGTCACCAAGGAATTCGTGTCATGGAAAAACTGAGTCCCCGTTTGGGAAAATTTTACTCACCGGACGAGTTTCAATGGAGAATACTTGTAAAATAACCTCTTTGGGTGGGAAAATATCGAGAACCTCATCACCTTGACTAGTCTCACGGGAAAACTCAGTCACGTGAGGGGAAAACTTAATCACTAAGAAATTAGTGTCATGGGAAAAATGAGTCACCGGATGGGAAAACCTTAGTCAATGGACTAGTTTCAATGGCAAAACCTAGTAAAATAACCTCTTGTGTTGGAATAACTCGAAAACCTGACCATTGTGAGTAGTCTCATGGGAAAACTGAGCCACAGGAGGGGGAAACTTAGTCACTAAGGAATTAGTGCCATGGGACTAATGAGTCAACTAATGGGAAAACCTTAGTCACCGAACGAGTTTCCATGGCAAATCCTAGTAAAGTAACATATTTGTGTGGGAAAAACTAGAAAACCTTGTCACTGTGAGTAGTCTCATCGGAAAACTCAGTCGCGGGAGGGTAAAACTTAGTCACAAAGGAATTCGTGTCATGGAAAAAATGAGTCACCGGATGGGAAAATTTTACTCACCGGACGAGTTTCAATGGAAAATACTCGTTAAATAACCTATTTGTGTGGGAAAAACTCGAGAACCTCATCACCTTGACTAGTCTCACGGGAAAACTCAGTCACGTGAGGGGAAAACTTAGTCACTAAGGAATTAGTGTCATGGGAAAAATGACTCACCGGATGGGAAAACCTTAGTCAATGGACTAGTTTCAATGGCAAAACCTAGTAAAATAACCTGTTGTGTTCGAATAACTCGAAAACCAGACCACTGTGAGTAGTCTCATGGGAAACCTCAGCCACAGGAGGGGGAAACTTAGTCACTAAGGAATTAGTGCCATGGGACTAATGAGTCAACTAATGGGAAAACCTTAGTCACCGAACGAGTTTCCATGGCAAATCCTAGTAAAGTAACATCTTTGTGAGGGAAAAACTAGAAAACCTACAACACTGTGAGCAGTCTCATCGGAAAACTCAGTCGCGGGAGGGGAAAACTTAGTCACAAAGGAATTCGTGTCATGGAAAAACTGAGTCACCGTTTGGGAAAATTTTACTCACCGGACGAGTTTCAATGGAAAATACTTGTAAAAGAACCTCTTTGGGTGGGAAAATATCGAGAACCTCATCACCTTGACTAGTCTCTTGGGAAAACTCAGTCACGTGAGGGGAAAACTTAGTCACTAAGGAATTAGTACCATGGCACTAATGAGTCAACTAATGGGAATACCTTAGTCACCGAACGAGTTTCCAAGGCAAATCCTAGTATAGTAACCTCTTTGTGTGGGAAAAACTAGAAAACCTTGTCACTGTGAGTAGTCTCATCGAAAAACTCAGCCGTAGGAGGGGAAAACTTAGTCACAAAGGAATTCGTGTCATGGAAATACTAAGTCACCGGATGGGAAAATTTTACTCAACAGACGAGTTTCAATGGAAAATACTTGTAATATAACCTCTTTGTGTGGGAAAAACTCGTGAACCTCATCACCTTGACTAGTCTCACGGGAAAACTCAGTCACGTGAGGGGAAAACTTAGTTACTAAGGAATTAGTGTCATGGGAAAAATGAGTCACCGGATGGGAAAACCTTCGCCAATGGACTAGTTTCAATGGCAAAACCTGGGAAACTAACCTCTTTGTGTTGGAATAACTCGAAAACCTGGCCACTGTGAGTAGTCTCATGGGAAAACTCAGCCACTGGAGGGGGAAACTTAGTCACTTAGGAATTAGTGCCATGGGACTAATGAGTCAGCTAATGGGAAAACCTTAGTCACCGAACGAGTTTCCATGGCAAATCCAAGTAGAGTAACATCTTTGTGTGGGAAAAACTAGAAAACCTTGTCACTGTGAGTAGTCTCATCGGAAAACTCAGTCGCTGGAGTGGAAAACTTAGTCAGAAAGGAATTGGTGTCATGGAAAAACTGAGTCACCGTATGGGAAAATTTTACTCACCGGACGAGTTCCAATGGAAAATACTTGTAAAATAACCTCTTTATGTGGGAAAAACTCGAGAACCTCACCACCTTCACTAGTCTCACGGGAAAACTCAGTCACGTGAGGGGTAAACTTAGTCACTAAGGAATTAGTGTCATGGGAAAAATGAGTCACCGGATGGGAAAACCTTAGTCAATGGACTAGTTTCAATGGAAAAACCTAGTAAAATAACCTCTTTGTGTTGGAATAACTCGAAAACCTTGCCACTGTGATTAGTCTCATGGGAAAACTCAGCCACAAGAGGGGAAAACTTAGTCACTAAGTAATTAGTGCCATGGGACTAATGAGTCAACTAATGGGAAAACCTTAGTCACCGAACGAGTTTCCATGGCAAATCCTAGTAAAATAACCACTTTGTGTGGGAAAAACTAGAAAACCTTGTCACTGTGAGTAGTCTCATCGGAAAACTCAGTCGCGGTTGGGGAAAATTTAGTAACAAAGGAATTCGTGTCATGGATAAAATGAGTCACCGGATGGGAAAATTTTACTCACCGGACGAGTTTCAATGGAAAATACTTGTAAAATAACCTCTTTGTGTGGGAAAAACTCGAGAACCTCATCACCCTGACTAGTCTCACGGGAAAACTCAGTCACATGTGGGGAAAACTTAGTCACTAAGCAATTAGTGTCATGGGAAAAATGAGTCACCGGATGGGAAAACCTTAGTCAATGGACTAGTTTCAATGGCAAAACCTAGTAAAATAACCTCTTTGTGTTGGAATAACTCGAAAACCTTGCCACTGTGAGTAGTCTCATGGGAAAACTCAGTCACAGGAGGGGAAAACTTAGTCACTAAGTAATTAGTGCCATGGGACTAATGAGTCAACTAATGGGAAAACCTTAGTCACCGAACGAGTTTCCATCGCAAATCTTAGTAAAATAACCTCTTTGTGTGGGAAAAACTAGAAAACCTCGTCACTGTGAGTAGTCTCATCGGAAAACTCAGTTGCTGGAGTGGATAACTTAGTCACAAAGGAATTCGTGTCATGGAAAAAATGAGTCACCGGATGGGAAAATTTTACTCACCGGACGAGTTTCAATGGAAAATACTTGTAAAATAACCTCTTTGTGTGGGAAAAACTCGAGAACCTCACCATGTTGACTAGTCTCACGGGTAAACTCAGTCACATAAGGGGAAAACTTAGTCAATAAGGAATTAGTGTCATGGGAAAAATGAGTCACCGGATGGGAAAACCTTAGTCAATGGACTAGTTTCAATGGCAAAACCTAGTTAAATAACCTATTTGTGTTGGAGTAACTCGAAAACCTGGCCACTGTGAGTAGTCTCGTGGGAAAACTCAGCCACAGGAGGGGGAAACTTAGTCACTATGTAATTAGTGCCATGGGACTAATGAGTCAACTAATGGGAAAACCTTAGTCACCGAACGAGTTTCCATGGCAAATCTTAGTAAAATAACCACTTTGTGTGGGAAAAACTAGAAAACCTTGTCACTGTGAGTAGTCTCGTCGGAAAACTCAGTCGCGGTTGGGGAAAATTTAGTCACAAAGGAATTCGTGTCATTAAAAAAATGAGTCACCGGATGGGAAAATTTTACTCTCCGGACGAGTTTCAATGGAAAATACTTGTAAAATAACCTCTTTGTGTGGGAAAAACTCGAGAACCTCATCACCTTGACTAGTCTCACGGGAAAACTCAGTCACGTGAGGGGAAAACTTAGTCACTAAGGAATTAGTGTCATGGGAAAAATGAGTCACCGGATGGGAAAACCTTAGTCAATGAACTAGTTTCAATGGCAAAACCTAGTTAAATAACCTCTTTGTGTTGGAATAATTCAAAAACCTGGCCACTGTGAGTAGTCTCATGGGAAAACTCAGCCACAGGAGGGGGAAACTTAGTCACTAAGTAATTAGTGCCATGGGACTAATGAGTCAACTAATGGGAAAACCTTAGTCACCGAACGAGTTTCCATGGCAAATCTTAGTAAAATAACCTCTTTGTGTGGGAAAAACTAGAAAACCTTGCCACTGTGAGTAGTCTCGTCGGAAAACTCAGTCGCGGTTGGGGAAAATTTAGTCGCAAAGGAATTCGTGTCATTAAAAAAATGAGTCACCGGATGGGAAAATTTTACTCTCCGGATGAGTTTCAATGGAAAATACTTGTAAAATAACCTCTTTGTGTGGGAAAAACTCGAGAACCTCATCACCTTGACTAGTCTCACGGGAAAACTCAGTCACGTGAGGGGAAAACTTAGTCACTAAGGAATTAGTGTCATGGGAAAAATGAGTCACCGGATGGGAAAACCTTCGTCAATGGACTAGTTTCAATGGCAAAACCTAGTAAACTAACCTCTTTGTGTTGGAATAACTCGAAAACCTGGCCACTGTAAGTAGTCTCATGGGAAAACTCAGCCACAGGAGGGGGAAACTTAGTCACTAAGGAATTAGTGCCATAGGACTAATGAGTCAACTAATGGGAAAACCTTAGTCACCAAACGAGTTTCCATGGCAAATCCTAGTAAAGTAACATCTTTGTGTGGGAAAAACTAGAAAACCTTGTCACTGTGAGTAGTCTCATTGGAAAACTCAGTCGCGGGAGGGGAAAACTTAGTCACAAAGGAATTCGTGTCATGGAAAAAATGAGTCACCGGATGGGAAAATTTTACTCACCTGACGAGTTTCAATGGAAAATACTTGTAAAATAACCTCTTTGTGTGGGAAAAACTCGAGAACCTCACCACCTTGACTAGTCTCATGAGAAAACTCGGTCACATGAGGGGAAAACTTAGTCACTAAGGAATTAGTGTCATGGGAAAAATTAGTCACCGGATGGGAAAACCTTAGTAAATGGACTAGTTTCAATGGCAAAACCTAGTAAAATAACCTCTTTGTGTTGGAATAACTTGAAAACCTGGCCACTGTGAGTAGTCTCATGGGAAAACTCAGCTACAGGAGGGGGAAACTTAGTCTCTAAGGAATTTGTGCCATGGGACTTATGAGTCAACTAATGGGAAAACCTTAGTCACCGAACGAGTTTCCATGGCAAATCCAAGTAAAGTGTTCTGGGAAAATAACACAATGGATGAGAGCTGAATATTCTCCTTGTTTATTAAAAATTGTTAACCCCTTTTACAGTAGCCTCCCCTAGCTATTTATAGGGAGTAAAACCCTATGGGCCGTCGAAATCAGCCCAATACATTATAAAGTCCAAGCCCTATGCCTATTACAGGTTTGCCCCTACCGTCTAGATAGGCTCTACCCAATCGTGGGCGCACGACGCGCTTTCCGCGCCGCTCAACCAGGAAGCCCCCCAACCGAAACCTAACCGCCCCTATTATGTAGTCTTTGGCGGTCGCTCTGTCCACAAGCCCACAAGACACGATCTTGAGTTGCGAAAGAGAAGTGTCTTCATACTGCCTTCAGAGAACGCCTTTGACATCTTCGAACCGTGAGCACCAGCCCACCAGCCCATAGGCCCACCAGACACGATCTCGAAAACCGAGAGTGAGGTGTCTTTGATTCGCCCTGGGTGTTGTATATTTGTCACATGCCTTGTACTGACATCGATCTATGGTGAGGCTCGCCACATGAGCTCAACCAACATTTCCCTCGAGCGGTCATCCTTATAAAGCATGCCTCGTTAAAACCTTCCCAGGTAAAACCCAGTGGGACAAAAGCCTGGTGAAGGAAAAAGAGTACATCTTTATAAGGAAATGAGTCGCCTCGGGTTTGAATGCGGCGAGTGATGTAAATGCTTCTTTAGATCCTCCGCTGTGAAGCGTTGTGAACTTCGAAAGGGGGCTCGCCCTTCACAATGTCTCTTCGAATTACTCCCTCTTTTGGTTCCTGTTTCTGTGTTTCTGTGTCAGCTGCAAAAGTAACGCACCATCATCTTTTAAATAATCTCAATTAATTCGAATTACTTACCTTAATTTGCACCTCGCCCGATATTTCAAGGAATTCCGATCGCCTTACTCACGCGTCATAGTTTCCTCCTTTACTGTATGCTTGCGACCCTTGGCAATCCCGAGATTTCTCACCTAGGGTTCTACCCCACGCGCGCCGTCTCTACCTTAATAGCCATCATTACTCTCGGAAACGTCACTTCAATGATGGGACTTAACTATGCCTCGAAACTCACATCCCCTCTTGATTTCCTTTTCGCGGCCCCCAACCGTTACACCCTTTCGCCTTCCTCACTTCCTCTATAAAACCTTGCCTAACCAAAGCTTTCTCCTTTCTTGGCATTTCTTCAGACCGTACACGAATTCTGACTTTAACTCCTCTTTCCGCCTCTGCTCCTTGCTTCCTCCGTGCCGGAGTTGCGCCAACGTGCAACCTTGCCTGCCAAACTCTCTTCTTCTCAGCCATTAGTACGTTTTCTGTTCCCTTTGGTCTTTTTCTTGATTTATTTGTCGCATTCGCAGTTCGAACCCTATAAAGGACCCTGAATCGAGCAACCCATCCTCTTCCAGTAGCGATGACCACCCAACTCCAGAACAAACACCCCTTTTTGCCACCTCCGGTGACCAATCCGGCGCCGGGACCTCCACGGCACCCACCAACAAGGCGCCACTATCACCTAAAACCAAACTCCGTAATTATGAGGATTCACTTCCTAGGTTCGTCCAAAAAGGTCTTGTCTCGACGAAGGTCACCTCCGTTCCGCCTTGTTTTACTGACGCCCAAAACCTGAAAGAGTTCATTACTCACCTTGGCGGTATCTGTAATGACGATTATGACACAAATCTTGTTACCCGCCCTTGTGCCATAACGGATCGCGTCTGTGACGCCCCGGCGAGCGCCCGTTCCCCGCATTTCTTCTTTGCTTATTTTTATATGTTTGAAGATTTCCGCATTCGCCTTCCCTTCTCACCCTTCCTCTGCGCTGTGCTTGACGCTCTTCAAGTCGCCCCATCTCAATTAACTCCAAACTCTTGGGGATTTATCCGAGGGTTTGAAATCCTTTGTGAAGCCTTAGGAATCATCTCGAAATACGAGTATTTTTTCTATTTTTACAAATGTATCCCGCCTAATAAGAAAGGATTAGCAGTAGCACCCACCAGCTCTTGGGTTGGCCTAACCGCCAAGCCTTCGAAAGCCCGCTTCAAGGCTTGGAAGAGCAACACACATGATCAGTGGAAGTCGCGATTCTTTAAGGTCGTCGACAGCCCTGATATTCCCCGTCTTCTTTGCCATGACGACGATGGGGTCATGCGATTCCCACCGTACTGGACAGAGTCGCCCAAGTACACCCTTAGTGTAGAGGACGGGCATCTTACCTTTGAGGATTGGGCAATCATAAAGTATTTGGGGGGCGTCTCCCTGATCGACCTCGGCGAGCTGCTTTACGCAGAGAGTAAAGGCACCGCCGAGGATCACTTAAGTGAGTTTATCTTCATATACGACAACTTTTAGTCTGACATGCTTTTTCACCCTTAACACTTTTCTCATCGTTTTGTTTGTTGCAGTGACAAGACACCAAATTTCTCGAGCTGATCTCGCCCGTTTGGCTAAGGAAGCCAAACAGAGGGCGGCTGAAGGGTCCACCATACCAGCGGCGATCCCTACCACCACGGTTGCTACGGGGTCGCGCCAAGTCCCTTCACGAAGCACCCCTTCGGCGACCATGCCAAACTCTGAAGCGGTAGTGAGGAAATCTGTTCCTGACCAGACCGGGCCGCCTGCCAAGCAGGAAAGTTAAGCGCGCCCCCAAGGGTAAGGAGGTGGTCACGGAAGAGCAGCCCGCTGAAGAGGGCGATGACGCTATCGCCACGGAAGATCAGCCAGAAGGCAGGGCTGAGGAGGCCGCCAAATTTGAAGACTTTGCCTATTTTGAGGAGACACTGCGCTTCGATAAGTGTCGCAACCGGGGTCGCGGCGGGACGGCGAAAAAAAGAATAAGTCGAACAGACAGAGTCGCCACTAATGTTTATTTGAGGAAAACACTAGAAAAACCTAAAATTGATAAATAGCCTACGAAACCTAAAATCTAGGTTCGGGAGTCTATTACGCGTGGGGAAGGTGTTAGCACCCCACAGCGCCCGTCTAAACGGTACCTAAAATTGTTTGTGTAATTTCCTTAGCTTTCTACATTATTAATTTTACCCTTATTTATTTTTTACCTTTTTATTATTTAATTCCTAATTATTCTTGAAAAAGGAAAAGAAAACGAAATATTTTTGTTATTTTTTATAGCCTGATAGGTGTGAACCTAGTCCTACGTACTTCCCTAAAATGGAAGATCAAGGCTTACGCAGTTCTTGAGTGAATGAAGTGATTTAAGAAATGGGCAATTTTTTTAAAATAATGCAATTAAAAAAAAAATTTAACAAAAACAGTTAAAAGAAAATTAAATTGCAAAACTATGGCACTTTGTGTCATGTCAGGGGGAGTCGCAACACCCCATGCGACTCCCAAGGGGAGTCGCACCACCCCATGCGACTCCCAAGGCAAGTCGCAGCCTTTCATGCGACTTGCATGTGCAAGGGACAGGGCCAGAAGTCGCGTCCAACCAAGCGACTCCCAAGGCCTGGAATCGCGTCTGAACAAGCGACTCACGTGCATGTCATCTCCAATTTCTAAACCAAAAAAAAAATCATAAAAATTTCAAAAAAGAAGGGGCAAGCAAGAAACCTTGAAGCTTGGTTATTATTCGCATCTTGGAGTGTGATTTAAAAAATATCTAAAAAAATTCAAAAAATGCCCAAATGATTTTTAAAAATTATGGGACCACCACAGTTAGTCTATTTGACATATTTAGAAATTTATGGTGAAATAAAAAAATTTCAAAAATTAAAAAAAAATAGCAAACGATGGTATTTGGCTTCGGGACACCGGGCTTATGGCGAAGCTATAAGCGTCCAATTACTTTTTTTTTCTCTTCAACTTTGTAGTTCGGCCCGTCGCCATCCGAGACCGTTAGAAATTCCTTTTTCAGGGCCAGATTGATGCTTTAAAAAAAAAATTAAAATACTATTTCGCACCTACAAGGGCGATTTGGAAGCCGCTTGGTTGGATACACGTGAGTCGCTTGTTCGGACGCGATTCCAGGCCTTGGGAGTCGCTTGGTTGGACGCGACTTCTGGCCCTGTCCCTTGCACATGCAAGTCGCATGAAAGGCTGCGACTTGCCTTGGGAGTCGCATGGGGTGGTGCGACTCCCCTTGGGAGTCGCATGGGGTGTTGCGACTCCCCTTGACATGA
Source organism: Acmispon strigosus (assembly GCA_030819835.1). NCBI lineage: Eukaryota > Viridiplantae > Streptophyta > Magnoliopsida > Fabales > Fabaceae > Acmispon > Acmispon strigosus. The sequence continues at coordinate 67,935,224 of JAUAMA010000002.1, read as the reverse complement.
CACAAAGTGCCATAGTTTTGCAATTTAATTTTCTTTTAACTGTTTTTGTTAAATTTTTTTTTTAATTGCATTATTTTAAAAAAATTGCCTAAGAAATGAATGACTTAAGAAAATGGATGATTTAAGAAAATAGAAGACTTAAGAAAAAGGGTGATTTAAGAAAAAGGATGATTTAAGAAAGAGGTGGTTTAAGAAAGAGGTGGTTTAAGAAAAGGGATGATTTAAGAAAAGGGGTGATTTAAGAAAATGGATGATTTAAGAAAAGAGATGATTTAGGAAAGAGGATGCCTGGCGGGATTGTTTCCCGGTCCTACGTATCTCTAAAGAGAAATCAAGGCTACGTAGTTCTAGATTTTAATAATTTTTAGTTTCTTTTTAGTCCTTTTTTATGAAAATGAGCAGAACGGCACGAGGAACGACATCCCACAAGTGAACAGTCGCTATGTCGCATCACATTTGCAATTATTTAGTTTTTATATGGCAAGCAAAACGGCACGAGGAACGACATCCCACAAGTGAACAGTCGCTATGTCGCATCACGTTTGCAATTATTTAGTTTTTATATGGAAAGCAAAACGGCACGAGGAACGACATCCCACAAGTGAACAGTCGCTATGTCGCATCACGTTTGCAATTATTTAGTTTTTATGCATTAAGCGAAGAGTGAAAACAAAGCTGTGAGCTGAAGATGGAAGTTATTATTGACAGCATCCTTTCTTTTTTCTTTTTTATGAAGCAATCAAGAAGCTATTTTTATTGTCTAAGAACTGTTTTTATGAAGATTTTATTTCTCCTTACTGTTAAGCAACAAATAACCATCTTTAATAATCAAGAAACGATATAATCAAGAACCATCCTTCATCATTCAGACCCTCGAGCGATTATTACCATTAAGAAACAAAAGAAAGATCAAGATTCAGCTTTAATGACCGAGAACCAAACTTTATCATGAGGTTAAAGTCAAGATTTAGTCAAAAAGTCATTTTTATCATAAAAACCATCAAGATTCAATTTTTATTAACAAAAGCAACACCAGTTTAAGAATAACACCAAATTTATTAAAGACTTTATTTTTATGGCCAAGAACCAAACTTTTATTCTCAAGAACTGAACTTTAATACCAAAGAATTCATTTTTACAGTCAAGAAACTTCTGTCAGATTCTATAAGGTTCACATTATATCACCCAAAAGATTCAAGTGATAATCAAATGAACAGCAAGCCAGAAGTAAGAAGCATTCATAGTAAAATGGCTAAGAATATAGGAGAACTAAAACTTTCTCTACTGTCCGGACCCATTCAGATCAAACGATAGCACGGAATAATCAAACAAAACAATAGAAAATCAATGTCCAGAGTTCATCAAACATGAGAAAAGCCATATACAAAAAAGCAAGTAATCTCAGTCATCAATTCTCAGTCACAAGAGAACACAAAATAAACGACGAACAAGAGAAAACCAACAAAGGGAAGAGAGAGACGAGGATTCTTGAAGAGACACGGGAATCTGAGGCGCTCCAATGCAGTTTGGTGATGGTGGTGTTGTGGCGGTGTGCGACGGCGGCAGCCGTGAAGCCAGGTGGAGAGCGGCGGCGCTGGCGTCAAACGGAGAAGGCGAAGCGGACAGAACGTGGTGGCGTGCCTTGAGATGGATTCTGGAACGAAAGAAGAAGACCCACGGCGGGGAGCGACGCTGGCGAGGTGATGTAAAAGAGCGGCGATTGGTGGCGGCCCGCGCGAACAGGAGCAGTGGCGGCGACACAGGGGGGTTGGGGTCGAGAGTTTGAAGGAGAAGATGGAGCAGTGGTGGCGGCACAGGGGGGTTGGGGTCGAGAGTTTGAAGGAGAAGATGGAGCAGTGGCGGCCGCGTGAGAGGGAGAGGAGGAGAAGAAGCAGGCGGCCGTGAGAGAGGGAGTTTTGGGTTTTCGGAGTATGGAGGGGGAGAGGAGGTGTGCGGCCGGCGGCGGTGGCTATGGAGGAGAGGAGTAGAGGAGGGCGGCCGGCGCGGTGGTGTGTTTGGGTGCTAGGGTTTGGAGCGAGAGAGAGAGCAGAAAAGAGATGAGGGTTGGGGGCTGAGGGGTCAGTGAATAGTTGATTCCGGGTTTCGAGGTGAGGGAGTTTAAATAGCAGTAAAATTAGGGATTTTTGATGTGAGAAATGACAGGATTGCCCCTAGATCCTAGGGTTTCTGCCGAGTCTGTTTTTTTGTCTTCCTTCTCTCTCGGCCACGGGCCCACGGCCCACTCTCCTCCCTCCTTTCTTTTTTTGCTTCTGCTTCTTTTTTTGCTCCTTTTTCTTCTTCTCTTCTTCTTTTTTTTTTTTTCTCTGGGCTTCGTTCTTCTTCCTTTTTCTCTTTTTCTTTTTTTTTTTCACTTTTTTGGTTTTTTTGTATTTTATGATTTTTTATCATTTCTAAAACAAAGATGAAGACAACATATTTTTTGCTTTTTTTTTTCTCTATATTTTTTTTACAAAATTGGGCCCGGACAAAAATAGGTGTCAACAGCTGCCCCTCTTTACTTGTTTCTTACTAGGTAGTATGAGAATATTACTGTTGTAAGAAACGAGTAAAGACATGACACATTTTTGTCCGGGTGTCAAAAAAGAACACAGCAAACTCGGGTTCAAAACCCGAGCCACTGTCAAGCAGGGATCGTCTAAGCGCCACCCTGGATCTGCTGAAAAGTAACAAGGTTCGTCTAAGCGCCCCCTTGGATCTGCTGAAAGTAACAAGGTTCGTCTAAGCGCCCCCTTGGATCTGCTGAAAGGTAACACGGATCGTCTAAGCGCCACCGTGGATCTGCTGGAAAGTAACAAGGTTCGTCTAAGCGCCCCCTTGGATCTGCTGAAAAGTAACACGGATCGTCTAAGCGCCACCGTGGATCTGCTGGAAAGTAACAAGGTTCGTCTAAGCGCCCCCTTGGATCTGCTAAAAGGTAACAGGGATCGTCTAAGCGCCACCCTGGATCTGCTGGAAAGTAACACGGATCGTCTAAGCGCCACCGTGGATCTGCTGGAAAGTAACAAGGTTCGTCTAAGCGCCCCCTTGGATTTGCTGAAAGGTAACAAGGTTCGTCTAAGCGCCCCCTTGGATCTGCTGAAAGGTAACAGGGATCGTCTAAGCGCCACCCTGGATCTGCTGGAAAGTAACACGGATCGTCTAAGCGCCACCGTGGATCTGCTGGAAAGTAACAAGGTTCGTCTAAGCGCCCCCTTGGATCTGCTGAAAGGTAACAGGGATCGTCTAAGCGCCACCCTGGATCTGCTGGAAAGTAACACGGATCGTCTAAGCGCCACCGTGGATCTGCTGGAAAGTAACAAGGTTCGTCTAAGCGCCCCCTTGGATCTGCTGAAAGGTAACAAGGTTCGTCTAAGCGCCCCCTTGGATCTGCTGAAAGGTAACAGTGATCGTCTAAGCGCCACCCTGGATCTGCTGGAAAGTAACACGGATCATCTAAGCGCCACCGTGGATCTGCTGGAAAGTAACAAGGTTCGTCTAAGCGCCCCCTTGGATCTGCTGAAAGGTAACAAGGTTCGTCTAAGCGCCCCCTTGGATCTGCTGAAAGGTAACAGGGATCGTCTAAGCGCCACCCTGGATCTTGCTGGAAAGTAACACGGATCGTCTAAGCGCCACCTCAAACTTGCCAACTGCAACTTTCAATATGTGACAAAGGTATGTATGATATGAAATGCCATGCATGCTATGAAATGTAATGCATGCTATGAAATGTAATGCATGATATGTACCATATGTGATGGGGTTATGCATGTGATGTTGATGCTTTTGATGCAATGATGCAAATGACGCACATGATGCACAGCTTATGAATTTGGAACTCAAACTTGAATTATGCTGTTTTAGAAAAGACTTTTGCTAGCTTCCTTGGAAAGATTTAGCTCAATAAGCACATGCGTGCCCGGAAACTCAGACAGACTCAAGCTTGTTTCACCTGGACAACTCACGTGAATGGATGTGAAGCTTGCCTCTTTCGCAAGATCTTCCTCTGAAACCGGTGACTGAGAAGGGTGGGTCACCTACTTATTGAAAGTTAATCTGAGTCGTCTGATGCTGACTTTGAATTTTTCTGACTGATGGGGCTCTCTGAGGCGCCCCCTCTTTTCTGTTGGTTTTGAGTGGACCGAGAGCCTTTTGGTCTAACATGTTAAATGAGATGTTGAAATGCTAAGTCATGTTATTGAACCTGTGATCTCTCACTTTGAAGCGTTATCTAATTAACATGCATGACATGAGATGACACAAGAAGGAATCAAAGGACAGAGAATTGCCCCAGTTATGTTTGGGGCGGATGAAGAGAATGAGTGATGGACGTCAGGCCGCCCTAGCTTGGGCATAATTATAAGACATAGACTGGAGAATTGCCCCGGTTTATACTTTGAAGAATGAGCATCAGAAGACAATTGATTGCTCCCATTTGGAAGAAGTTGATAGAAAAACAAATGAACGCTCCAATCTAGACATTGAAAAGAATTCATGACAAAATTGGGCGATTGCCCCAGTTTAGTCTTGGACGATGAGCATGAGGTAGCATCTGATTGCCCCAATTTGGGAATATTGACAAAGCGTGGACTGAAGAATTACCTCATCTTGGATGAGCATCAGAAAACAAGTGATCGCTCCAGTTTGAAAGGAAATGCACTAGAATGACGAAAAAGTGAAAGCTAGACAATCTCTCGAGTGTAACAAGGATGACAAGGGGTGGAATGATCAATTGCTTCAGTGATGTCTCAATAGGTTAGAAGAACTTGTGAGAACAACCAAGGTAATACTTCATCCTGAGAGTGGAAGAACAAGTAGTCTGCCCTACTTTGAGAAAATGTATGAGGAATTCAGATGAGCAAATGCCCCAGATCAGAGTACGTGGGAAGACTACTAAGAATTGGTAATTATCCCAGCCGAGGAATGACCAGGTACACAAAAGATATGAAGTGAAGCTTAAACTGTTTCCCTAGTCTGATTCGGGTGAAGAAAAATGGCTTGAGTAATTGCCTCAGTTGTGACATAGAGAGATCAGGGAGAAACCAGAAAATGGGCCCAACTTCAGCGAAAATGACAAGCAATGAGCTGAAAAGCTGCCCCAATTGAGACAACGAATGGTAGTCCGGCAATTGTTCTATTGATCTTGGCTCCCATTTGAGGTCTCGATGGGCATGGAAGAGACCTTTCCTTGATTTTCTTCTGACTGATTGGGCTTCGCCGCAGTATCTAATCTTGAAAGAACTTTGTGGACGAAACTATTCAGCGAGCATCCCTCATTTTTTTTCTTTTTTCTCTTTTTTTTTTTGAGCAAATGAATCAGGTTATTGTGTCTAAAAAATTAAGTTCAAGAAAATGTGGACAATCAATCCTTGATCGGAATGGACTTTGTCGGGGTTGTAATGTGGCTAAGGGATAGTGGGTTATGAAAGGAAGGGTTTCAAAGGCACAAACAAGTGTTTACGGGTTAATGAAGACGAATGATATGTGGCTAAGGGATAGTGGGTTATGAAAGGAAGGATATCAAAGTGTTTACGGGTTAATGAAGACAAAGGATTTTTAGTACTTTGATCGATACTTAGCACTGATCATTTAGAGGATGATTCTCTTCTTATGGTTGACCAAGACTTGCTCAAGCAATTTTTTCTTTTTGTATTTTTTTTCTTGACATTTTTGTTTCTTTTTCTTTGCTTTTTTCTTTTCTTTTTCTTGAAATGGGAATCTTAAGCAAGCTTGGTGCTAATATTGTGCTAACTCTAATGTAGAGTGATCCTTGTCTAGGGTTAAGGGGAAGGTTTTTGGCTCAAATGGGGGTATCAAGGGATAATGTTATGGGTTCATCTCAAGGCATGATTGATCACTTTCAGGAACCTAAGTCCAAGACGGAATTGTGGTGAACTTGATTCACTTGCTCTTTTTTGATGCCCTAACTTTTGCTTAGGTTGCCCTTTCGGGTTTTCAACCTAATGGGCCTTTTTCTCTTTTTTTTTAGGGATGACTCTTGCGCTTTTCTGCATAAATGAACATCTGCTAAAGCTTTCCTATGAAATCGATCAACTTCTCACAAATAAGTGCTTGCAACCGCGACAAAAGTTGCCCCAGGTGCTCTTGGTCTTCTTCCATGCCAGCTTGTGTCCTTAGAAATCAAGCAAATAAGTTCTCCCGCACTTGAGACATTAGCCATTATGAGACGCTAGGAATGATTTGTGTGAGATGAAAATGGAAAATTGGAGAATGAGATTGAGATTGACAAAGGAAAAGACAATGAATGAAGCAAACAAACCAAAGAAAAAGAAAATGCCATGCATGATTCTTAAATAATGCTTCAAAGAAAGTTAGCAAAGGTTCAACATTAACATGACAAAACAAAAAGCTTATGTTAACCACATCAATTAATAATGCTAGACCATTAAACTCAGGCGCCTTGATTGCTGAAAGATTGGCAGATGTCGCCTCCTCCTTCTTGAACGAGTTGCCAATAAGAGCAAACCGATGGATAATCGAAAGCCTCTGCGACCTTTGTTGCAATAAGCAGCTCATCACTGACGAAAACCAGACAACTTCAGTGTTCTCTTGTGAAAGACCCATGAGGCCCAACTGAGAGTATGATGCTAAAGTTCAACCTTGGAACTTGGCAAACTGGGGGATAATGGATATTCCAATCTTGAGTCAAAAACACTTCAACATTGAGGGAACAAATCATGCAAGTGCAGGTCATCATGGTCAAGTGGCAGCAGAGTGGGGGACTTGGTAAAATGAACAAGTGTTGTCGAAAAAAGGTTGAATTATAGGGATTGTGATTGGGTTGATATGTGATCAAGGGATGGTTAAGGAAAATGTGATTGAAAAAAAAAAGTCTTGAGGTGAGATGTATGGATAGAGTAGGTAAGGATCAACATAATATGAGGTGGGTGGGTAGGGCCTCCACGAATGAAATAGCCATACGGTGAAGAGGAGGGCGATTAGGTTGGGATGAGATGATGAGATTAATGCTAGAAAGAATGTGAGGTAACAAATGGATGGAGGGTCTTAAGATGAAAATGAAGTGGTAAGCTGAATGGTAAGTAGCACCGGGACAAAATGAGGTGGGTGCGTAGGGCCTCCACAGATTAGATTGAAGTTAATAACTTGTGTTAGCCATACGACGAAAATGGTGAAGGTTAGTATAACTGGTAGGATGGATAAATATGGGTGATGATCCTTACTGGTGCAACGGATGAGGAAGTGAGATGGTGAGTGGCTGACTATATGGGCATGCTGCCATTGCACAAATTCTGTTCTTGACTCATTCATGATCGGTGTTGACCTACTCTTTTGCACTATTGCCCCAATTTTTTGCACGATAGCATCATACTCAACCTTCCTCAAGTTTGGTTTCTTGTAGGTTCAGATTCCGGTATCAGCTGCTTCTGTGGATTCCAGGGCTTTAGCTTGAGCTTGTCACTGCTTTATCTCATTTTTTTTAAAACTTATTGAGACTTGAGTTCTCCAAGGAAATGCAAATGTGTTCGGAAACTTTTTTTGTTTTTTTTTTTAAATATGGCAACCATTGTGTCCACTGGAAATTTTATTAAACACCATTTTTGAAATGTTAGAGAGAAAACCATGGGCATGGTTGCCAAATGTTTGGATGATGCAAAAACTAGGTTAATGCAAGTGATGATGCAAAATGCTATGTTGATGCAAAAGCAGATAAATGCAAGCGATGATTATGTTGATGCAAAAGTGGGTAAATGCAAGTGATGATGCAAAAACTGGGTTAATTATAGAGCATATAAAATGCCATAAAATGCATGAGCATGGAGTGATGAAATGCAAGAGTGTTTTTTTTTATTTTTTTTTTTATATAAGATGAATGATGCATGGAAGGTAAATTTTTTATGTTTTTTTTTTATATAAGATGAATGATGCATGTTGGAATGTGAATTTTTTATGTTTTTTTTTTTATAAGATGAATGATGCATGAAAAAAAAAATTATGTTTTTTTTTTATATAAGATGAATGATGCATGGAAGGTGAATTTTTATGTTTTTTTTTTTATATGTGATGAATGATGCATGAAAAAATTATGTATTTTTTTATGAATGATGCATGAAACGTGAATTTTTTTATGTTTTTTTTTTATATAAGAAGAATGATGCATGAAAAAAAAAATTATGTTTTTTTTTATGAATGATCTATTTGGACTGTTAACAGAATTTGATCTACTGTTAAAAAAGAAACATGTAAAATGCCATGAAATGCATGAACATGGAGTGATGAAATGCAATAGTGTTTCTTTTTTATGATTTTTTTTTTTTATATATAAGATGAATGATGCATGGAAGGTGAATTTTTTTTATGTTTTTTTTTTTTTTATGAATGATCCATTTGGACTGTTAACAGAATTTGATTTACTGTTAAAAAAGAAGCATGTAAAATGCCATGAAACGCATGAACATGGAGTGATGAAATGCAAGAGCGTTTTTTTTATGATTTTTTTTTTATTTAAGATGAATGATGCATGGAAGGTGAATTTTTTTATGTTTTTTTTTTTTATAAAAGATGGATGATGCATGAAAGGTGGATTTTTTATGTTTTTTGTTTTATATATGATGAATGATGCATGGAAGGTGAAATTTTTTTATGTTTTTTTTTTATATATATAAGATGAATTATGCATGAATTTTTTATTTTTTATGAATGATGCATGAAAGGTGAAATTTTTATTTTTTTGATTTATAAGATGAATGATGCATGACATATTGATTGATGATGATACGAAAATAAAATAAAAGAAGAGCATGCTCCCATTTGTCCTACAAGGGTAAAAACCTAAAGGGTGAGATATACTGCATTGGCCAAAACCTTAATTGGGCGGGGACTATAGTCAGATTACGTGCACTTTCCAAGGTAGGTTCTAGACTCCTAAAAGGCCCCCGGATTACCCCCGTCATAAAGACAAGGTCCCGATGATCAAACTATTTGACGAGTAGACACTAGGCCTCTCACGCCAAATAGCTCAATGACCGGTAATAATCCGGGTGGTGACTCAATAGTTGACGAGTAGACACTAGGTCTCTCACGCCAAGTACCGAGGCACCGCTACTCCTAAGCTTGCACTGGCTCGGGTATAGAGCCGAAAAGTGTGTGTCTCAAAGTGAAAGTGAGGTGTGTGCGTTGGGAGCATACAAACCTTTTTTTTTCAAGAACCATTTCCTAAGTACTACCCCACCTGCAACATAGCCAGAAAATACCAGATATAGCAGTTTATTTAAATTGGTCATCTACCCTAATACCGCATGCTAAAGACAAATTATATACAAGGCAAAGAAAATATGTACAAGGGAATTAAACAATAAAAAAAGCAAAATAATGAAGGGTAAAATAAAATAAAAAAGAAAGTTAAGAAAAGAAAAAAAACACAAACAATCAAGATAGGCCTGACTCTCAAAGTCTCCCCAGCAGAGTCGCCATCTGTCGCAACCGGGGTCGCGGCGGGACGGCGAAAAAAAGAATAAGTCGAACAGACAGAGTCGCCACTAATGTTTATTTGAGGAAAACACTAGAAAAACCTAAAATTGATAAATAGCCTACGAAACCTAAAATCTAGGTTCGGGAGTCTATTACGCGTGGGGAAGGTGTTAGCACCCCACAGCGCCCGTCTAAACGGTACCTAAAATTGTTTGTGTAATTTCCTTAGCTTTCTACATTATTAATTTTACCCTTATTTATTTTTTACCTTTTTATTATTTAATTCCTAATTATTCTTGAAAAAGGAAAAGAAAACGAAATATTTTTGTTATTTTTTATAGCCTGATAGGTGTGAACCTAGTCCTACGTACTTCCCTAAAATGGAAGATCAAGGCTTACGCAGTTCTTGAGTGAATGAAGTGATTTAAGAAATGAATGACTTAGGAAAGAGATGATTTAAGAAAGGGATGATTTAAGAAAAGGGATGATTTAAGAAAAGGGGTGATTTAAGAAAATGGATGATTTAAGAAAATAGAAGACTTAAGAAAAAGGGTGATTTAAGAAAATGGATGATTTAAGAAAGAGGTGGTTTAAGAAAGAGGTGGTTTAAGAAAAGGGATGATTTAAGAAAAGGGGTGATTTAAGAAAATGGATGATTTAAGAAAAGAGATGATTTAGGAAAGAGGATGCCTGGCGGGATTGTTTCCCGGTCCTACGTATCTCTAAAGAGAAATCAAGGCTACGTAGTTCTAGATTTTAATAATTTTTAGTTTCTTTTTAGTCCTTTTTTATGAAAATGAGCAGAACGGCACGAGGAACGACATCCCACAAGTGAACAGTCGCTATGTCGCATCACATTTGCAATTATTTAGTTTTTATATGGCAAGCAAAACGGCACGAGGAACGACATCCCACAAGTGAACAGTCGCTATGTCGCATCACGTTTGCAATTATTTAGTTTTTATATGGAAAGCAAAACGGCACGAGGAACGACATCCCACAAGTGAACAGTCGCTATGTCGCATCACGTTTGCAATTATTTAGTTTTTATGCATTAAGCGAAGAGTGAAAACAAAGCTGTGAGCTGAAGATGGAAGTTATTATTGACAGCATCCTTTCTTTTTTCTTTTCTATGAAGCAATCAAGAAGCTATTTTTATTGTCTAAGAACTGTTTTTATGAAGATTTTATTTCTCCTTACTGTTAAGCAACAAATAACCATCTTTAATAATCAAGAAACGATATAATCAAGAACCATCCTTCATCATTCAGACCCTCGAGCGATTATTACCATTAAGAAACAAAAGAAAGATCAAGATTCAGCTTTAATGACCGAGAACCAAACTTTATCATGAGGTTAAAGTCAAGATTTAGTCAAAAAGTCATTTTTATCATAAAAACCATCAAGATTCAATTTTTATTAACAAAAGCAACACCAGTTTAAGAATAACACCAAATTTATTAAAGACTTTATTTTTATGGCCAAGAACCAAACTTTTATTCTCAAGAACTGAACTTTAATACCAAAGAATTCATTTTTACAGTCAAGAAACTTCTGTCAGATTCTATAAGGTTCACATTATATCACCCAAAAGATTCAAGTGATAATCAAATGAACAGCAAGCCAGAAGTAAGAAGCATTCATAGTAAAATGGCTAAGAATATAGGAGAACTAAAACTTTCTCTACTGTCCGAACCCATTCAGATCAAACGATAGCACGGAATAATCAAACAAAACAATAGAAAATCAATGTCCAGAGTTCATCAAACATGAGAAAAGCCATATACAAAAAAGCAAGTAATCTCAGTCATCAATTCTCAGTCACAAGAGAACACAAAATAAACGACGAACAAGAGAAAACCAACCAAGGGAAGAGAGAGACGAGGATTCTTGAAGAGACACGGGAATCTGAGGCGCTCCAATGCAGTTTGGTGATGGTGGTGTTGTGGCGGTGTGCGACGGCGGCAGCCGTGAAGCCAGGTGGAGAGCGGCGGCGCTGGCGTCAAACGGAGAAGGCGAAGCGGACAGAACATGGTGGCGTGCCTTGAGATGGATTCTGGAACGAAAGAAGAAGACCCACGGCGGGGAGCAACGCTGGCGAGGTGATGTAAAAGAGCGGCGATTGGTGGCGGCCCGCGCGAACAGGAGCAGTGGCGGCGGCACAGGGGGGTTGGGGTCGAGAGTTTGAAGGAGAAGATGGAGCAGTGGTGGCGGCACAGGGGGGTTGGGGTCGAGAGTTTGAAGGAGAAGATGGAGCAGTGGCGGCCGCGTGAGAGGGAGAGGAGGAGAAGAAGCAGGCGGCCGTGAGAGAGGGAGTTTTGGGTTTTCGGAGTATGGAGGGGGAGAGGAGGTGTGCGGCCGGCGGCGGTGGCTATGGAGGAGAGGAGGTGTGCGGCCGGCGGCGGTGGCTATGGAGGAGAGGAGTAGAGGAGGGCGGCCGGCGCGGTGGTGTGTTTGGGTGCTAGGGTTTGGAGCGAGAGAGAGAGCAGAAAAGAGATGAGGGTTGGGGGCTGAGGGGTCAGTGAATAGTTGATTCCGGGTTTCGAGGTGAGGGAGTTTAAATAGCAGTAAAATTAGGGTTTTTGATGTGAGAAATGACAGGATTGCCCCTAGATCCTAGGGTTTCTGCCGAGTCTGTTTTTTTGTCTTCCTTCTCTCTCGGCCACGGGCCCACGGCCCACTCTCCTCCCTCCTTTCTTTTTTTGCTTCTGCTTCTTTTTTTGCTCCTTTTTCTTCTTCTCTTCTTCTTTTTTTTTTTCTCTGGGCTTCGTTCTTCTTCCTTTTTCTCTTTTTCTTTTTTTTTTCACTTTTTTGGTTTTTTTGTATTTTATGATTTTTTATCATTTCTAAAACAAAGATGAAGACAACATATTTTTTGCTTTTTTTTTCTCTATATTTTTTTTACAAAATTGGGCCCGGACAAAAATAGGTGTCAACAATAAGTATTTGGCGCACCCTGTGAGTGCCGTTCCGCGAGGCGTGGGTGATAAGATCATGCGCGGCCATCTTGCTTCGATTAGCTGGAGTTACACAGCGATCAGAAAGTATGAAGAAGCACAAGAGGCGCTCGCCCAACGCACCCAACAAGTCCAATCTCTAAACTCCAAGGTTGCCAAACTATCAGCGACCATTGAACTGCAGCGGAAGGACTTGGAGGATGCCAATATCTGTCCCAACCTTGCTCGGGAAATGGTTTCAGAACTGGGAACCCTGAAGGCAGAAAAGGCTGAGTGGCAGAAAAAGATGGCTGATGCAGAGGCTCGCCACCAGGAGGCCTTGGCCGCCGAAAAGACCACGCGGGACGCCGAGTTCTTGGCAATGAAGCAAGAGTTAGAAGCCATGTTTCGGAACAAGAACAAAATTCTAGAGGAGTCGGTTGCCAAGGCCAAGGCGAGCGCGGAACAAATGAAGGCAGATGCTGGCAAGACGGTCGCCGAGGCGGAGGAGAAGATAAGGGTTGCCAATGAGAAAACCGACGCTGTCGCTGCAGACTTAGCCTCTCTGGAAAAAGACTTTCAAGATGAAAGTTTGAAGCAATATGTCATTGGCTTCAACACTGCTAAAGCTCAGGTGCGATTCCTTTTTCCCAAAGCTGATCTCTCAGCGATGGGAAAGTGGAAAAATGTCACCGATACTGGAATTGAGGGCGAGGATTCTGAAGATGAAGCCTCTGATGGGCCAGCCGAAGGCGAGCATGGCGAGCAGTCTTGAGCAACCTTGATGGGCGGCCACTTTGCTTTCTATTGTTTTCTTTGTTTTGTGTACCTTTGATGTTCTTCTTGTATTGTCCTGCACACTACAATGAACTGCAATGAAATATCATCTCTTTCGTTATCTCTTTCGTCTAGTCCACTCTACTTTTTTTTCGCATAACACGTCAGATTTGGTCAAAACACTTGGTAAAATAGTGCTCTGAAATTGGCATCACATGTTGTTTACACAACCTAACTGCTCGTAGAACTCAACATATGCTCAACATTCGTTTAAAATCAACCGTGTAAGCTGTAAAACATTAGACCATCGTAAAAGAAATAAGTTTGAAAGGCACCTCTAGGCCACTGAGTGAAAAAACTTATGTTTTGAAAGAAATAACTTTTGAAGGCGCCACAGGGGTATTATTCTGAAAGAAATAACCTTTGGGTCGCCACTAGACCATTTTGAAAGAAATAATTTTTGAAGTTGCCTCGGATCATTGTTTTGAAGAAACCAAGTTTGATGGCGTCTCTGGGCCATTATTGAAAGAAATAAAGTTTAAGGGCGCCTCTAGGCCACTATTTCGAATGAGGTTCGAGGGCGCGTCTAGGCCACTGTTTTGAAAGAAATAAAGTTTGAAATCGCTACTGGGGCATTACTTTGAAAAAAAAGCAATTTTGAGGGCGCTTCTGCAAGCCATTGTTTTCAAAGAAATAAAGTTTGCGGGCGCTTCTAGGCCATGGTAAAAGTGATACTGTAGGCCGCCATGGGACCTTTGTTGCACGCATGGTTTTCGCTCGCGTAACGAGTCGTACTCGCATGGCTCTTCTAACGAGGCTTGGGGGTGCTCGGTCTTACGCAGCTAGGGCGGCCAGAGGCTAGAAATTTTATGAGTCACGTGATGACCCGCACGCCCTATGTTTGTGCTAGTTGTCTGTTATGAGGCTTTGGCCCGCTCAAGGCGGGGCTTTCGCTCGACCTTATTCCGGTGAGACTTTGGCTTGATTTAATTCGATCAAGGCTTTTGCTCGCTTGGCGAGGCTTCTGCTCAGTGAGACTTTTGCTCAGATCCCAGTGGCCACTGGGGTTGCCCGAGGCTTGGCTCAATAGACGTGCTCGATCTTCTTCGATCAAGGCTAGGCTTTCTTTGCCGTATCGCACAAGGGTCGCACCCCACCGTTCCAAGAGAGCCACCGTTCACGCACCGCGTCTTCCCGCCTGAAAAACGGGACGGTGCGCCAGGATAGAGAGTGCAATTTCCCCCTTGGCAACTTGGAAACGGCGAAGAGATATAATTTGTCACTACTGGACCACTTAATCTGTAAATGTAATTTAGACCCTCTATGGACCTTGGGATTTAGACCGCCACTGGGCCTTGGAATTTAGACCGCTACTGGGCCTTGAGATTTAGACCATTTTATGGCCTTAGGATTTAGACCGCCACTGGGCCTCGGATTTCTAACGTGCTTATTCGGGCGCTCCCATATTAGCGCCAATTTGCGTTATATTGACCTATGGGGCGGCCGAATTTTGTTACAAGGGTCGCCTCGTCAGACTTTGGCCCTTGATAGTCCGTAAGACTATTAGGAAAGTCCTCCGCGCCCTCGTTTTGTACCTGCAAGAAAGTTAGATATTTGGGCGGGGCCTTCTTTTGGCCCAAAATTATATCCTTTAATTCTACCTTTATTGAATGGAATAAGATGACAGAAATAAAATAACTGTAAGCGAAGAGCTTGGCCGCCAAAGCTAGGGCGCCAACTAAATACATTACTAACTGTAATAATGCCTAAGATGAGTGGCATTCCAAGACCTTGGGATTCTCTTGCCGAACAAATCTGCCAAATGGTACGCCCCATTGCCCAGAGATTCTGTGATCTTAAAAGGTCCTTCCCAATTAGGTGTTAGCTTGTTGACATCCGAGGTACTTGTTCGCCTGCGCAAGACCAAATCACCAACGCGCATTACCCGCGGGACAACCCGTGAATCATATCTCCTGGATATACGCTGTTTCATGGCTTCACCCCTGAGGCGAGCCTCTTCCCTCACTTCTGGAGCCAGGTCCAAACTAACCAATAAGTTATTCTGATTATGTTCCGGGTCGGTAGCTACCGCTCGCCATGCCTTGTTTTTTATCTCGACCGGCAGCATAGCGTCTGTGCCATAGGTTAATCTGAAAGGCGTTTCTCCAGTAGTCGACTGAGGCGTGGTGTTGTACGACCAGAGAACTATAGGCAATTCCTCCAACCAATGCCCCTTTGCTTCATCAAGGCGTTTCTTTAATCCTGCTAGAACAACTTTATTGGCGGCCTCTTCCTGGCCATTGGTCTGAGGGTGCTCGACCGAAGTGAAGCGGTTCTGAATTCCCCATTCCTCGCAGAAATCCTTGGTCGCTTGACTAGAGAATTGAGTCCCATTATCAGAGATGATTGCCTGAGGTACGCCAAACCTACAAATGAGTCTTTGAAAATAAAACTTTTTAACCTTCTCAGAGGTGATGGCTGCTAGAGGCTCTGCTTCTATCCATTTAGTGAAATAATCCACCGCCACCAAGATGTATTTAAATTGTGACCTTGCGGGCGGGAATGGCCCGACTAAATCAACTCCCCAGAGGGCGAATGGCCATGGGGAAGATATAATCACCATTAATTCTGGGGGCGCTCTATGTAAATCTGCAAACATTTGACACTTGTCACACTTTTTCACGTATAATTGGCAGTCCTTCCTCAGAGTTGGCCAGTAGAACCCAGCCCTCAGAATTTTTGCTCCCAGCGATCTGCCCCCAATATGACTAGCGCATGTACCTTCATGTACTTCTTTCATCAACTCTTGAGCCTGATCCTCGGTGACACATTTCAACAGGGGCGCTGAGAAGCCCCTCCTATACAATTCGCCCTGTATCATCGTAAAATAACTAGCGGCCCGTCTCTTCTCGGTCCCGAACGCCGACGCGCCCTCCGCGGACTCAGTTAACGCCTCTATGATTGGAGACATCCAACTATGCTCTTGAACAACCATACACACCTGCTCTACCCTGTCTATACTAGGAGAATGCATTACTTCATGAATAACAGATCTATAATTTCCAGGTCGCCTGGTACTGGCGAGCTTGGCGAGCAAGTCAGCCCGTTGATTTTGTTCTCGAGGAACATAGCTAATTTCCACCGTTTGAATCTCCTTCATCAACTCCTGTGCCCGATTTAAATATCTTTCCAATAACGGGTCCTTAACCTGATAGATTCCATTTATTTGATTAGTCACCAAGAGAGAATCACTTCTAATTTCCAGAGTTTCTACCTCCAATTCCTTCGCCAAACTTAGGCCCGCCAGCAGCGCCTCATACTCAGCCTGATTGTTGCTAGCTTTAAATTCAAACCTGAGAGATTGTTCGATCTGTACCTCCTTGGGGCCCGTCAGTATAATGCCGGCGCCACTACCACGCGAGTTTGACGAGCCATCGATATGCAAGACCCAAACCTTCGTACCCGGTTCCTCGCCCGCCATTGTTAACTCAGCTACAAATTCCGCCAACCTCTGTGACGAAACTTTACCTCTTGCTTCATATATTAAGCCGTATTCTGACAATTCTACACACCATCCGACTAAACGCCCAGAAATGTCAGGCTTCTGCAGCACCTGCCTCAATGGTAAGTCAGTTCTGACCTTTACTTGAAAACTTTGAAAATAAGGTCGTAAACGGCGAGCTGTAACCAAAACCGCCAAGGCCGCTTTCTCAATCCTTCGATATCTCTTCTCAGCTCCCTGCAAAGTATGACTTACAAAATAAATTATGCGTACCTCGCCCGCCACTTCTTGCGTGAGGACTGAACCCAATGCACGATCTGTGATGGCAAAATAAAGTAACAAAGGCTCGCCCACGATTGGCTTTTGTAATACTGGCGGTTTAGACAAGAACAGCTTCAACCGCTGAAACGCCTCTTCACACTCTGGCGTCCACTCAAATTTGGTGCTCTTCTTTAAACATTTGAAGAATGGGGCCGCCTTCTCCCCAGCGTGTGGTAGGAAGCGAGCTAGCGAAGCAATTTTTCCAGCTAGGCACTGGACCTCCTTTACTGAAGACGGGCTAGCCATCTCCATAATCTCCCTACACTTATCTGGGTTGATCTCGATGCCCCTCACCGTTACCATGAAACCCAAGAATTTGCCTCCGAGGATTCCGAAAGAACATTTATCTGGATTAAGACGCATGTTGTAATGCCGCACTCGCCCGAATGCCTCGCCCAGGTCAGCCAAATGATCATCCGCCTTGACTGATGTCACGATCATATCATCTACATAAACCTGCATATTTCTTCCTATCTGCTCCTCAAACACTCTATCCATCAGCCGCTGATAAGTCGCCCCAGCATTCTTGAGTCCGAAAGGCATGGTTCGATAACAATAATTGATCTTGGGAGTCATGAACGCTGTCTTTTCTTCATCCTGTGGATGCATGCATATTTGATTATAACCTGAGAAGGCGTCCATGAGGCTGAGCACTTCATTCCCAGAAGCCCCATCAACAAGTTTGTCAATATTAGGCAAAGGATACACATCCTTAGGGCACGCCTTATTCAAATCGGTATAATCAGTACACATACGCCATTTTCCATTCGCTTTCTTAACCAATACCACGTTCGCCAGCCACGTAGGGTATTTAACTTCCCTAATGAAGTTTGCTTCCTTAAGCTTTGCCGTTTCTATCTCGACCACCTTGGTCTGTTCTTCACCCATCTTCCTTCGCGTTTGAGCGACTGGCTTGACCTCGTCCTTAATCGCCAACCTGTGACAAATCACGTCCGGGCTAATGCCTGGAACATCCTTAAGCGTCCAGGCAAATAGATCCAGATTCTCCTCCAGTAAGCGAGTCAATCGGTTTTCTTGAACAGGTGTCAGTTGTGTTCCTACCTTCAACATTCGTTGCCCTACCTGCACTGTTTTTGTTTCTTCGATAGGACAGGGTCGAGATTCCGGTGTCTCCCTTCTGGGGTCCAGCGCGCCCTCATTACTAATCTCATAACACCGATGCCCAATCCTGGCGTTCTGCGGCCCATAATCTACCACGCTCTCCCTGTAACATTCTCGCGCTCGAATTTGGTCAACCGCCAGGGTTCCGACGCGCCCATTGGACAGTGGGTACTTCACCTTGAGATGCTTTGTTGAAATCACTGCACAGATCTGATTTAAAGTGTCACGCCCAATTAAAGCATTATAAGAAGACTTACACGATAGGACGATGTATTTAACGAAAACCGTTTTAGCAAATCCTTCCGATCCGAAGACTGTCTTCAACTCCACACATCCTCGTGGTATCACCCGCTCGCCCATGAACCCAATTAACGACCCCGTATAAGGCGTTAGCGCGCTTTCCGTAAGACCCATTTTCTCAAATGCATCGCCATATATTATGTCCGCCGAACTCCCTTGATCCAGAAGCACTCGCCTCACATCATAGTTGTTGATTCGCAACTGCACTACGACCGGGTCGCCCTTATGTGGAAGCACCCCTTTGAAATCCTCGCTGGTGAAAATTATGTTGGGGTGTTGGAAGCCGAATTTCTCCTCTTGAACGGTATGCACCGCGGCGTGTGCCAAGCGTACATACCTCTTGCGACTTGCATTAGATTCATCATTGAAGCCTCCAGAGATGCAGTTGACAGTTCCCGCCGGGTCTCCCATTGTCGCCTCTCCATCCGCATCGCCATAATTCCCACGCCTAGACGTCTGCGCAGATCGCCCTACATCTGGAGTGGGCACTGTCTTAACATACTGGCCCAGGTGACCCGCCTTTATCAACCTCTCAACCTCACGCTGTAAGGTAACGCAGTCGTCCGTATCATGACCCAGGACGCCATGATAATCACACCATCTTCGAGTATCGACATTAGGCGGGGGACGCTTGGGAGGATAGGGGCGAGCGATCAAATTAGTCTCTCTATTGTCCGTCAGTATCTGTGAGAGTCCAACCGCCAATGGTACCCTCGCCCGGTGAGCTACCGGAGAATAACGAGGTACTGACGCCACTGGCCGCGGCGCATGGCGTTGAGGGTCCGGTCGCGTCCCAGCTACTGGGCGAGCTACATAGTTCCGGCATTGCTGATTAGCGAAGGCGGCAATTTGATATGGGTTACTTCGGTTGGACCTTGGAGCATCCCGTTGCACAAACACTTCCCCCTGTTTTCCTTTCGCTTCCTGCCTCCTAGGCGGCGCGTCCATCATATCCCGTGTTCTCTTCTGCTCATCATCCTCTTCCTCTAATATGAAGTCGTGGACACGAGCTCGGAGGTCCGCCATGTCGCGTGGCGGGCGCCTACTAAGCTTATTGTTCAGAGCACCCGCCCGCAGCCCTTGCTTAAAGGCATTCACACATGTCTCTTGAGGGGGGTCCTCAATTCGTACCAATGTGGCGTCGAACCTCGCCATATACTGTTTCAGCGATTCCGACGCGCCCTGACGAATGTTGAATAAAGCACCCGTCGTCACCCGCTGGCTCCTACTTGCCGCAAAATGTGAGAGGAACTTAGATGAAAACTCAGTGAAGCTACTTATGGAATGTGTTGGTAGTTTAGAGAACCATGCCAAGGCTGTCCCCTTCAGTGTTGATGGGAACAATCTGCAGCGTACCGCATCAGTCACCTGACTAATCACCATTTTGGTCATAAACGCCTGTAAGTGTTCCTTTGGGTCCGATTCGCCAGAGTACGTGTCTAACACCAAGTGCTTTACCACCTCCGGGATAGGGACCGCCTGAATGGCAGGTGAAAAGGGTTGAAAATCAACCACCGTCTCAGCTTCTCTAAGGCTCTCCACACCAGAATCCTTTTGTTGACGAAAATACTCCAACTGGGCCTGCAGATGCTGATTCTCCTGTTGGACAAAATCCAGGGCGCCACACACCCGATTCCACTCAGCCATAGAGACGGCGAAAGGAACCTGGCCGGACGCCCCATCACCCTGCGCGTCCGCCTGCGGCGAACCCGGATTTGGAATAGGAGTCGGTGGAGGCGTGGGAGACGATTCAGGCTGACGGCCCACCGTTCGTCCTCCACGCCCGCGGCCTCCCCTACGACGGCCAGTGCCTGACATAGCTAGTTGTTGAGTGCGTAGGGTTTAGTTTACCTTTCCCACAGACGGCGCCAAAAATGTTCTGGGAAAATAACACAATGGATGAGAGCTGAATATTCTCCTTGTTTATTAAAAATTGTTAACCCCTTTTACAGTAGCCTCCCCTAGCTATTTATAGGGAGTAAAACCCTATGGGCCGTCGAAATCAGCCCAATACATTATAAAGTCCAAGCCCTATGCCTATTACAGGTTTGCCCCTACCGTCTAGATAGGCTCTACCCAATCGTGGGCGCACGACGCGCTTTCCGCGCCGCTCAACCAGGAAGCCCCCCAACCGAAACCTAACCGCCCCTATTATGTAGTCTTTGGCGGTCGCCCTGTCCATAAAGTAACATCTTTGTGTGGGAAAAACTAGAAAACCTTGTCACTGTGAGTAGTCTACTCGGAAAACTCAGTCGTTGGAGTGGAAAACTTAGTCACAAAGGAATTCGTGTCATGGAAAAACTGAGTCACCGTATGGGAAAATTGTACTCACCGGACGAGTTTCAATGGAAAATACTTGTAAAATAACCTCTTTGTGTAGGAAAAACTCGAGAACCTCACCACGTTGACTAGTCTCACGGGAAAACTCAGTCACGGGAGGGGAAAACTTAGTCACTAAGGAATTAGTGTCATGGGAAAAATGAGTCATCGGATGGGAAAACCTTAGTCAATGGACTAGTTTCAATGGCAAAACCTAGTAAAATAACCTCTTTGTGTTGGAATAACTCGAAAACCTGGCCACTGTGAGCAGTCTCATTGGAAAACTCAGCCACAGGAGGGGGAAACTTAGTCACTAAGTAATTAGTGCCATGGGACTAATGAGTCAACTAATGGGAAACCCTTAGTCACCGAACGAGTTTCCATGGCAAATCTTAGTAAAATAACCTCTTTGTGTGGGAAAAACAAGAAAACCTTGTCACTGTGAGTAGTCTCATCGGAAAACTCAGTCGCGGTTGGGGAAAATTTAGTAACAAAGGAATTTGTGTCATAGAAAAAATGAGTCACCGGATGGGAAAATTTTAATCACCGGACGAGTTTCAATGGAAAATACTTGTAAAATAACCTCTTTGTATGGGAAAAACTCGAGAACCTCACCACCTTGACTAGTCTCACGGGAAAACTCAGTCACGTGAGGGGAAAACTTAGTCACTAAGGAATTAGTGTCATGGGAAAAATGAGTCACCGGATGGGAAAACCTTCGTCAATGGACTAGTTTCAATGGCAAAACCTAGTAAACTAACCTCTTTGTGTTGGAATAACTCGAAAACCTAGCCACTGTGAGTAGTCTCATGGGAAAACTCAGCCACAAGAGGGGGAAACTTAGTCACTAAGGAATTAGTGCCATTGGACTTATGAGTCAACTAATCGGAAAACCTTAGTCACTGAACGAGTTTCCATGGCAAATCCTAGTATAGTACCATCTTTGTGTGGGAAAAACTAAAAAACCTTGTCACTGTGAGTAGTCTCATTGGAAAACTAAGTCGCGGTTGGGGAAAATTTAGTAACAAAGGAAATCGTGTCATGGGAAAAATGAGTCACCGGATGGGAAAATTTTATTCACCGGACGAGTTTCAATGGAAAATACTTGTAAAATAACCTCTTTGTGTGGGAAAAACTCGAGAACCTCACCACCTTGACTAGTCTCATGGGAAAACTCGGTCACGTGAGGGGAAAACTTAGTCACTAAGAAATTAGTGTCATGGGAAAAATGAGTCACCGGATGGGAAAACCTTAGTAAATGAACTAGTTTCAATGGCAAAACCTAGTAAAATAACCTCTTTGTGTTGGAATAACTCGAAAACCTGGCCACTGTGAGTAGTCTCATGGGAAAACTCAGCTACAGGAGGGGGAAACTTAGTCACTAAGGAATTTGTGCCATGGGACTTATGAGTCAACTAATGGGAAAACCTTAGTCACCGAACGAGTTTCCGTGGCAAATCCAAGTAAAGTAACATCTTTGTGTGGGAAAAACTAGAAAACCTTATCACTGTGAGTAGTCTCATCGGAAAACTCAGTCGCTGGAGTGGAAAACTTAGTCACAAAGGAATTCGTGTCATGGAAAAACTGAGTCACCGTATGGGAAAATTTTACTCACCGGACGAGTTTCAATGGAAAATACTTGTAAAATAACCTCTTTGTGTAGGAAAAACTCGAGAACCTCACCACGTTGACTAGTTACACGGGAAAACTCAGTCACAAGAGGGGAAAACTTAGTCACTAAGGAATTAGTGTCATGGGAAAAATGAGTCATCGGATGGGAAAACCTTAGTCAATGGACTAGTTTCAATGGCAAAACCTAGTAAAATAACCTCTTTGTGTTGGAATAACTCGAAAACCTGGCCACTGTGAGTAGTCTCATTGGAAAACTCAGCCACAGGAGGGGGAAACTTAGTCACTAAGTAATTAGTGCCATGGGACTAATGAGTCAACTAATGGGAAACCCTTAGTCACCGAACGAGTTTCCATAGCAAATCTTAGTAAAATAACCTCGTTGTGTGGGAAAAACAAGAAAACCTTGTCACTGTGAGTAGTCTCATCGGAAAACTCAGTCGCAGTTGGGGAAAATTTAGTAACAAAGGAATTTGTGTCATAGAAAAAATGAGTCACCAGATGGGAAAATTTTACTCACCGGACGAGTTTCAATGGAAAATACTTGTAAAATAACCTCTTTGTGTGGGAAAAACTCGAGAACCTCACCACCTTGACTAGTCTCACGGGAAAACTCGGTCACGTGAGGGGAAAACTTAGCCACTAAGGAATTAGTGTCATGGGAAAAATGAGTCACCGTATGGGAAAACCTTGGTCAATGGACTAGTTTCAATGGAAAAACCTAGTAAATTAACCTCTTTGTGTTGGAATAACTCGAAAACCTTGCCACTGTGGGTAGTCTCATGGGAAAACTCAGCCACAGGAGGGGGAAACTTAGTCACTAAATAATTAGAGCCATGGGACTAATGAGTCAACTAATGGGAAACCCTTAGTCACCGAACGAGTTTCCATGGAAAATCTTAGTAAAATAACCTCTTTGTGTGGGAAAAACTAGAAAACCTTGTCACTGTGAGTAGTCTCATCGGAAAACTCAGTCGCGGTTGGGGAAAATTTATTAACAAAGGAATTCGTGTCATGGAAAAAATGAGTCACCGGATGGGAAAATTTTATTCACCGGACGAGTTTCAATGGAAAATACTTGTAAAATAACCTCTTTGTGTGGGAAAAACTCGAGAACTCATCACCTTGACTTGTCTCACGGGAAAACTCACTCACGTGAGGGGAAAACTTAGTCACTAAGGAATTAGTGTCATGGGAAAAAGGAGTCACCGGATGGGAAAACCTTCGTCAATGGACTAGTTTCAATGGCAAAACCTAGTAAACTAACCTCTTTGTGTCGGAATAACTCGAAAACCTGGCCACTGTGAGTAGTCTCATGGCAAAACTTAGCCACAGGAGGGGAAAACTTAGTCACTAAGGAATTAGTGCCATGGGACTTATGAGTCAACTAATGGGAAAACCTTAGTCACCGAACGAGTTTCGATGGCAAATCTTAGTAAAATAACATCTTTGTGTGGTAAAAACTAGAAAACCTTGTCACTGTGAGTAGTCTCATCGGAAAACTCAGTCGCGGTTGGGGAAAATTTAGTAACAAAGGAAATCGTGTCATGGAAAAAATGCGTCACCGGATGGGAAAATTTTATTCACCGGACGAGTTTCAATGGAAAATACTTGTAAAATAACCTCTTTGTGTGGGAAAAACTCGAGAACCTCACCACCTTGACTAGTCTCATGGGAAAACTCGGTCACGTGAGGGGAATTCTTAGTCTCTAAGAAATTAGTGTCATGGGAAAAATGAGTCACCGGATGGGAAAACCTTAGTCAATGGACTAGTTTCAATGGCAAAACCTAGTAAAATAACCTCTTTGTGTTGGAATAACTCGAAAACCTTGTCACTATGAGTATTCTCATCGGAAAATTCAGTCGCGGGAGGGGAAAACTTAGTCACAAAGGAATTCATTTTATGGAGTAAATGAGACACCGGATGGGAAAATTTTACTCACCGGACGAGTTTCAATGGAAAATACTTGTAAAATAACCTCTTTGTGTTGGAAAAACTCGAGAACCTCATCACCTTGGCTAGTCTCACGGGAAAACTCAGTCACGTGAGGGGAAAACTTAGTCACTAAGAAATTAGCGTCATGGGAAAAATGAGTCACCGGATGGGAAAACCTTAGTCAATGGACTAGTTTCAATGGCAAAACCTAGTAAAATAACCTCTTTGTGTTGGAATAACTCGAAAACCTGGCCACTGTGAGTAGTCTCATGGGAAAACTCAGCCACAGGAGGGGGAAACTTAGTCACTAAGGAATTAGTGCCATGGGACTAATGAGTCAACTAATGGGAAAACCTTAGTCACCGAACGAGTTTCCATGGCAAATCGTAGTAAAATAAACTCAGTCACCGGATGGGAAAATTTTACTCACCGGACGAGTTTCAATGGAAAATACTTGTAAAATAACCTCTTTGTGTGGGAAAAACTCGACAACCTCATCACCTTGACTAGTCTCACGGGAAAACTCAGTCACGTGAGGCGAAAACTTAGTCTCTAAGGAATTAGTGTCATGGGAAAAATGAGTCACCGGATGGGAAAATTTTACTCACCGGACGAGTTTCAATGGAAAATACTTGTAAAATAACCTCTTTGTGTGGGAAAAACTCGAGAACCTCATCACCTTGACTAGTCCCACGGGAAAACTCAGTCACGTGAGGGGAAAACTTATTCACTAAGGAATTAGTGTCATGGAAAAAATGAGTCACCGGATGGGAAAACCTTAGTCAATGGACTAGTTTCAATGGCAAAACCTAGTAAAATAACCTCTTTGTGTTGGAATAACTCGAAAACCTGACCAGTGTGAGTAGTCTCATGGGAAAACTTAGCCACAGGAGGGGGAAACTTAGTCACTAAGGAATTAGTGCCATGGGACTAATGAGTCAACTAATGGGAAAACCTTAGTCACCGAACGAGTTTCCATGGCAAATCGTAGTAAACTAACATCTTTGTGTGGGAAAAACAAGAAAACCTTGTCACTGTGAGTAGTCTCATCGGAAAACTCAGTCGCAGGAGGGGAAAACTTAATCACAAAGAAATTCATTTTATGGAATAAATGAGTCACCGGATGTGAAAATTTTACTCACCGGACGAGTTTCAATGGAAAATACTTGTAAAATAACCTCTTTGTGTGGGAAAAACTCGAGAACCTCATCACCTTGACTAGTCCCACGGGAAAACTCAGTCACGTGAGGGGAAAACTTATTCACTAAGGAATTAGTGTCATGGAAAAAATGAGTCACCGGATGGGAAAACCTTAGTCAATGGACTAGTTTCAATGGCAAAACCTAGTAAAATAACCTCTTTGTGTTGGAATAACTCGAAAACCTGACCACTGTGAGTAGTCTCATGGGAAAACTTAGCCACAGGAGGGGGAAACTTAGTCACTAAGGAATTAGTGCCATGGGACTAATGAGTCAACTAATGGGAAAACCTTAGTCACCGAACGAGTTTCCATGGCAAATCGAAGTAAACTAACATCTTTGTGTGGGAAAAACAAGAAAACCTTGTCACTGTGAGTAGTCTCATCGGAAAACTCAGTCGCAGGAGGGGAAAACTTAATCACAAAGAAATTCATTTTATGGAATAAATGAGTCACCGGATGTGAAAATTTTACTCACCGGACGAGTTTCAATGGAAAATACTTGTAAAATAACCTCTTTGTGTTGGAAAAACTCGAGAACCTCATCACCTTGGCTAGTCTCACGGGAGAACTCAGTAACGTGAGGGGAAAACTTAGTCACTAAGAAATTAGTGTCATGGGAAAAATGAGTCACCGGATGGGAAAACCTTAGTCAATGGACTAGTTTCAATGGCAAAACCTAGTAAAATAACCTCTTTGTGTTGGAATAACTCGAAAACCTGGCCACTGTGAGTAGTCTCATGGGAAAACTCAGCCACAGGAGGGGGAAACTTAGCCACTAAGGAATTAGTGCCATGGGACTAATGAGTCAACTAATGGGAAATCCTTAGTCACCGTACGAGTTTCCACGGCAAATCCTAGTTAAGTAACCTCTTTGTGTTGGAATAACTAGAAAACCTTGTCACTGTGAGTAGTCTCACCGGAAAACTCAGTCGCGGGAGGGGAAAACTTAGTCACCAAGGAATTCGTGTCCTGGAAAAAATAAGTCACCGGATGGGAAAATTTTACTCACCGGACGAGTTTCAATGGAAAATACTTGTAAAATAACCTCTTTGTGTGGGAAAAACTCGACAACCTCATCACCTTGACTAGTCTCACGGGAAAACTCAGTCACGTGAGGCGAAAACTTAGTCTCTAAGGAATTAGTGTCATGGGAAAAATGAGTCACCGGATGGGAAAATTTTACTCACCGGACGAGTTTCAATGGAAAATACTTGTAAAATAACCTCTTTGTGTGGGAAAAACTCGAGAACCTCATCACCTTGACTAGTCCCACGGGAAAACTCAGTCACGTGAGGTGAAAACTTATTCACTAAGGAATTAGTGTCATGGAAAAAATGAGTCACCGGATGGGAAAACCTTAGTCAATGGACTAGTTTCAATGGCAAAACCTAGTAAAATAACCTCTTTGTGTTGGAATAACTCGAAAACCTGACCACTGTGAGTAGTCTCATGGGAAAACTCAGCCACAGGAGGGGAAACTTAGTCACTAAGGAATTAGTGCCATGGGACTAATGAGTCAACTAATGGGAAAACCTTAGTCACCGAACGAGTTTCCATGGCAAATCGTAGTAAACTAACATCTTTGTGTGGGAAAAACAAGAAAACCTTGTCACTGTGAGTAGTCTCATCGGAAAACTCAGTCGCAGGAGGGGAAAACTTAGTCACAAAGGAATTCATTTTATGGAATAAATGAGTCACCGGATGGGAAAATTTTACTCACCGAACGAGTTTCAATGGAAAATACTTGTAAAATAACCTCTTTGTTTTGGAAAAACTCGAGAACCTCATCACCTTGGCTAGTCTCATGGGAGAACTCAGTCACGTGAGGGGAAAACTTAGTCACTAAGAAATTAGTGTCATGGGAAAAATGAGTCACCGGATGGGAAAACCTTAGTGAGTGGACTAGTTTCAATGGCAAAACATAGTAAATTAACCTCTTTGTGTTGGAATAACTCGAAAACCTGGCCACTGTGAGTAGTCTCATGGGAAAACACAGCCACAGGAGAGGGAAACTTAGTCACTAAGGAATTAGTGCCATGAGACTAATGAGTCAACTAATGGGAAAACCTTAGTCACCGTACGAGTTTCCTTGGCAAATCCTAGTAAAGTAACATCTTTGTGTGGGAAAAACTCGAAAACCTTGTCACTGTGAGTAGTCTCATCGAAAAACTCAGTCGCGGGAGGGGAAAACTTAGTCACAAAGGAATTCGTGTCATGGAAAAACTGAGTCACCGTATGGGAAAATTTTACTTACCGGACGAGTTTCAATGGAAAATACTTGTAAAATAACCTCTTTGGGTGGGAAAATATCGAGAACCTCATCACCTAAACTAGTCTCACGGGAAAACTCAGTCACGTGAGGGGAAAACTTAGTCACTAAGGAATTCGTGTCATGGAAAAACAGAGTCACCGTATGGGAAAATTTTACTCACCGAACGAGTTTCAATGGAAAATACTTGTAAAATAACCTCTTTGGGTGGGAAAAACTCGAGAACCTCATCACCTTGACTAGTCTCACGGGAAAACTCAGTCACGTGAGGGGAAAACTTAGTCACTAAGGAATTAGTGTCATGGGAAAAATGAGTCACCGGATGGGAAAACCTTAGTCAATGGACAAGTTTCAATGGCAAAACCTAGTAATTAACCTCTTTGTGTTGGAATAACTCGAAAACCTGGCCACTGTGAGTAGTCTCATGGGAAAACTCAGCCACAAGAGGGGGAAACTTAGTCACTAAGGAATTAGTGCCATGGGACTAATGAGTCAACTAATGGGAAAACCTTAGTCACCGAACGAGTTTCCATGGCAAATCCTAGTAAAGTAACATCTTTGTATGGGAAAAACTAGAAAATCTTGTCATTGTGAGTAGTCTCATCGGAAAACTCAGTTGCGGGAGGGGAAAACTTAGTCACAAAGGAATTCGTGTCATGGAAAAAATGAGTCAGCGGATGGGAAAATTTAACTCACCGGACGAGTTTCAATGGAAAATATTTGTAAAATAACTTTTTGTGTGGGAAAAACTCGAGAACCTCATCACCTTGACTAGTCTCACGGGAAAACTCAGTCACGTGAGGGGAAAACTTAGTCACTAAGGAATTAGTGTCATGGGAAAAATGAGTCACCGGATGGGAAAACCTTAGTCAATGGACTAGTTTCCATGGCAAAACCTAGTAAATTAACCTCTTTGTGTTGGAATAACTCGAAAACCTGACCACTGTGAGTAGTCTCATGGGAAAACTCAGCCACAGGAGGGGGAAATTAGTCACTAAGGAATTAGTGCCATGGGACTAATGAGTCAACTAATGGGAAAACCTTAGTCACCGAATGAGTTTCCATGGCAAATCCTAGTAAAGTAACACCTTTGTGTGGGAAAAACTCGAAAACCTTGTCACTGTGAGTAGTCTCATCGGAAAACTCAGTCGCGGGAGGGGAAAACTTAGTCACAAAGGAATTCGTGTCATGGAAAAACTGAGTCACCGTATGGGAAAATTTTACTCACCGGACGAGTTTCAATGCAAAATACTTGTAAAATAACCTCTTTGTGTGGGAAAAACTCGAGAACCTCATCACCTTGACTAGTCTCACGGGAAAACTCAGTCTCGTGAGGGGAAAACTTAGTCACTAAGGAATTAGTGTCATGGGAAAAATGAGTCACCGGATGGGAAAACCTTAGTCAATAGACTAGTTTCAATGGCAAAACCTAGTAAAATAACCTCTTTGTGTTGGAATAACTCGAAAACCTGACCACTGTGAGTAGTCTCATGGGAAAACTCAGCCACAGGAGGGGGAAACTTAGTCACTAAGGAATTAGTGCCATGGGACTAATGAGTCAACTAATGGGAAAACCTTAGTCACCGAACGAGTTTCCATGGCAAATCCTAGTAAAGTAACATCTTTGTGTGGGAAAAACTCGAAAACCTTGTCACTGTGAGTAGTCTCATCGAAAAACTCAGTCACGGGAGGGGAAAACATAGTCACAAAGGAATTCGTGTCATGGAAAAACTGAGTCACCGTATGGGAAAATTTTACTCACCGGACGAGTTTCAGTGGAAAATACTTGTAAAATAACCTCTTTGTGTTGGAAAAACTCGAGAAACCATCACGTTGACTAGACTCACGGGAAAACACAGTCACGTGAAGGGAAAACTTAGTCACTAAGGAATTAGTGTCATAGGACTAATGACTCAACTAAGGGGAAAACCTTAGTCACCGAACGAGTTTCCATGGCAAATCCTAGAAAAGTAACATCTTTGTGTGGGAAAAACTAGAAAACCTTGTCACTGTGAGTAGTCTCATCGGAAAACTCAGTCGCTGGAGGGGAAAACTTAGTCACAAAGGAATTCGTGTCATGGAAAAACTGAGTCACCGTATGGGAAAATTTTACTCACCGAACGAGTTTCAATGGAAAATACTTGTAAAATAACCTCTTTGGGTGGGAAAATATCGAGAACCTCATCACCTAAACTAGTCTCACGGGAAAACTCAGTCACGTGAGGGGAAAACTTAGTCACTAAGGAATTAGTGTCATGGGAAAAATGAGTCACCGGATGGGAAAACCTTAGTCAATGGACTAGTTTCATTGGCAAAACCTAGTAATTAACCTCTTTGTGTTGGAATAACTCGAAAACCTGGCCACTGTGAGTAGTCTCATGGGACAACTCAGCCACAAGAGGGGGAAACTTAGTCACTAAGGAATTAGTGCCATGGGACTAATGAGTCAACTAATGGGAAAACATTAGTCACCGAACGAGTTTCCATGGCAAATCCTAGTAAAGTAACATCTTTGTGTGGGAAAAACTAGAAAACCTTGTCACTGTGAGTAGTCTCATCGGAAAACTCAGTCGCGGGAGGGGAAAACTTAGTCACAAAGGAATTCGTGTCATGGAAAAAATGAGTCAGCAGATGGGAAAATTTTACTCACCGGACGAGTTTCAATGGAAAATATTTGTAAAATAACCTTTTGTGTGGGAAAAAATCGAGAACCTCATCACCTTGACTAGTCTCACGGGAAAACTCAGTCACGTGAGGGGAAAACTTAGTCACTAAGGAATTAGTGTCATGGGAAAAATGAGTCACCGGATGGGAAAACCTTAGTCAATGGACTAGTTTCATTGGCAAAACCTAGTTAAATAACCTCTTTGTGTTGGAATAACTCGAAAACCTGGCCACTATGAGTAGTCTCATGGGAAAACTCAGCCACTGGAGGGGGAAACTTAGTCACTAAGTAATTAGAGCCATGCGACTAATGAGTCAACTAATGAGAAACCCTTAGTCACCGAACGAGTTTCGATGGCAAATCGTAGTAAAATAACATCTTTGTGTGGTAAAAACTAGAAAACCTTGTCACTGTGAGTAGTCTCATCGGAAAACTCAGTCGCGGTTGGGGAAAATTTAGTAACAAAGGAAATCGTGTCATGGAAAAAATGAGTCACCGGATGGGAAAATTTTATTCACCGGACGAGTTTCAATGGAAAATACTTGTAAAATAACCTCTTTGTGTGGGAAAAACTCGAGAACCTCACCACCTTGACTAGTCTCATGGGAAAACTCGGTCACGTGAGGGGAAAACTTAGTCACTAAGAAATTAGTGTTATGGGAAAAATGAGTCACCGGATGGGAAAACCTTAGTCAATGGACTAGTTTCAATGGCAAAACCTAGTAAAATAACCTCTTTGTGTTGGAATAACTCGAAAACCTGGCCACTGTGAGTAGTCTCAAGGGAAAACTCAGCCACAGGAGGGGGAAACTTAGTCACTAAGGAATTAGTGCCATGGGACTAATGAGTCAACTAATGGGAAAACCTTAGTCACCGAACGAGTTTCCATGGAAAATCCTAGTAAAGTAACGTCTTTGTGTGGGAAAAACTAGAAAACCTTGTCACTGTGAGTAGTCTCATCGGAAAATTCAGTCGCGGGAGGAGAAAACTTAGTCACAAAGGAATTCGTGTCATGGAAAAAATGAGTCACTGGATGGGAAAATTTTACTCACCTGACGAGTTTCAATGGAAAATACTTGTAAAATAACCTCTTCGTATGGGAAAAACTCGAGAACCTCATCACCTTGACTAGTCTCACGGGAAAACTCAGTCACGTGAGGGGAAAACTTAGTCACTAAGGAATTAGTGTCATGGGAAAAATGAGTCACCGGATGGGAAAACCTTCGTCAATGGACTAGTTTCAATGGAAAAACCTAGTAAACTATCCTCTTTGTGTTGGAATAACTCGAAAACCTAGCCACTGTGAGTAGTCTCATGGGAAAACTCAGCCACAGGAGGGGGAAACTTAGTCACTAAGGAATTAGTGCCGTGGGACTAATGAGTCAACTAATGGGAAAACCTTAGTCACCAAACGAGTTTCCATGGCAAATCCTAGTAAAGTAATATCTTTGTGTGGGAAAAACTAAAAAACCTTGTCACTGAGAGTAGTCTCATCGGAAAACTCAGTTGCGGGAGGGGAAAACTTAGTCACAAAGGAATTCGTGTCATGGAAGAAATGAGTCACCGGATGGGAAAACCTTGGTCAATGGACTAGTTTCAATGGAAAAACCTAGTAAAATAACCTCTTTGTGTTGGAACAACTCGAAAACCTGGCCACTGTGGGTAGTCTCATGGGAAAACTCAGCCACAGGAGGGGGAAATTTGTCACTAAATAATTAGAGCCATGGGACTAATGAGTCAACTAATGGGAAACCCTTAGTCACCGAACGAGTTTCCATGGCAAATCCTAGTAAAATAACCTCTTTGTGTGGGAAAAACTAGAAAACCTTGTCACTGTGAGTAGTCTCATCGGAAAACTCAGTCGCGGTTGGGGAAAATTTAGTAACAAAGGAATTCGTGTCATGAAAAAAATGAGTCACCGGATGGGAAAATTTTATTCACCGGACGAGTTTCAATGGAAAATACTTGTTAAATAACCTCTTTGTGTGGGAAAAACTCGAGAACCTCATCACCTTGACTTGTCTCACGGGAAAACTCACTCACGTGAGGGGAAAACTTAGTCACTAAGGAATTAGTGTCGTGGGAAAAATGAGTCACCGAATGGGAAAACCTTCGTCAATGGACTAGTTTCAATGGCAAAACTTAGTAAACTAACCTCTTTGTGTCGGAATAACTCGAAAACCTGGCCACTGTGAGTAGTCTCATGGGAAAACTCAGCCACAGGAGGGGAAAACTTAGTCACTAAGGAATTAGTGCCATGGGACTTATGAGTCAACTAATGGGAAAACCTTAGTCACTGAAGGAGTTTCCATGGCAAATCCTAGTATAGTAACATCTTTGTGTGGGAAAAACTAAAAAACCTTGTCACTGTGAGTAGTCTCATCGGAAAACTAAGTCGCGGTTGGGGAAAATTTAGACACAAAGGAATTCGTGTCATTAAAAAAATGAGTCACCGGATGGGAAAATTTTACTTACCGGACGAGTTTCAATGGAAAATACTTGTAAAATAACCTCTTTGTGTGGGAAAAACTCGAGAACCTCATCACCTTGACTTGTCTCACGGGACAACTCAGTCACGTGAAGGGAAAACTTAGTCACTAAGGAATTAGTGTCATGGGAAAAATGAGTCATCGGATGGGAAAACCTTCGTCAATGGACTATTTTCAATGGCAAAACCTAGTAAACTAACCTCTTTGTGTTGGAATAACTCGAAAACCTGGCCACTGTGAGGAGTCTCATGGGAAAACTCAGCCACAGGAGGGGGAAACTTAGTCACTAAGGAATTAGTGCCATGGGACTTATGAGTCAACTAATGGGAAAACCTTAGTCACCAAACGAGTTTCCAGGCAAATCCAAGTAAAGTAACATCTTTGTGTTGGAAAAACTAGAAAACCTTGTCACTGTGAGTAGTCTCATCGGAAAACTCAGTCGCGGGAGGGGAAAACTTAGTCACGAAGGAATTCGTGTCATGGAAAAAATGAGTCACCGGATGGGAAAATTTTACTCACCGGACGAGTTTCAATGGAAAATACATGTAAAATAACCTCTATGTGTGGGAAAAACTCGAGAACCTCACCACCTTGACTAGTCTTGTGGGAAAACTCGGTCACATGAGGGGAAATCTTAGTCACTAAGGAATTAGTGTCATGGGAAAAATGAGTCACCGGATGGGAAAACCTTTGTCAATGGACTAGTTTCAATGGAAAAACCTAGTTAAATAACCTCTTTGTGTTGGAATAACTCGAAAACCTGGCCACTGTGAGTAGTCTCATGGGAAAACTCAGCCACTGGAGGGGGAAACTTAGTCACTAAGTAATTAGAGCCATGCGACTAATGAGTCAACTAATGGGAAACCCTTAGTCACCGAACGAGTTTCGATGGCAAATCTTAGTAAAATAACATCTTTGTGTGGTAAAAACTAGAAAACCTTGTCACTGTGAGTAGTCTCATCGGAAAACTCAGTCGCGGTTGGGGAAAATTTAGTAACAAAGGAAATCGTGTCATGGAAAAAATGAGTCACCGGATGGGAAAATTTTATTCACCGGACGAGTTTCAATGGAAAATACTTGTAAAATAACCTCTTTGTGTGGGAAAAACTCGAAAACCTCACCACCTTGACTAGTCTCATGGGAAAACTCGGTCACGTGAGGGGAAAACTTAGTCACTAAGAAATTAGTGTCATGGGAAAAATGAGTCACCGGATGGGAAAACCTTAGTCAATGGACTAGTTTCAATGGCAAAACCTAGTAAAATAACCTCTTTGTGTTGGAATAACTTGAAAACCTGGCCACTGTGAGGAGTCTCATGGGAAAACTCAGCCACAGGAGGGGGAAACTTAGTCACTAAGGAATTAGTGCCATGGGACTTATGAGTCAACTAATGGGAAAACCTTAGTCACCAAACGAGTTTCCAGGCAAATCCAAGTAAAGTAACATCTTTGTGTGGGAAAAACTAGAAAACCTTGTCACTGTGAGTAGTCTCATCGGAAAACTCAGTCGCGGGAGGGGAAAACTTAGTCACAAAGGAATTCGTGTCATGGAAAAAATGAGTCACCGGATGGGAAAATTTTACTCACCGGACGAGTTTCAATGGAAAATACATGTAAAATAACCTCTATGTGTGGGAAAAACTCGAGAACCTCACCACCTTGACTAGTCTCATGGGAAAACTCGGTCACGTGAGGGGAAATCTTAGTCACTAAGGAATTAGTGTCATGGGAAAAATGAGTCACCGGATGGGAAAACCTTAGTCAATGGACTAGTTTCAATGGCAAAACCTAGTAAAATAACCTCTTTGTGTTGGAATAACTCGAAAACCTGGCCACTGTGAGTAGTCTCATGGGAAAACTCAGCCACAGGAGGGGGAAACTTAGTCACTAAGGAATTAGTGCCATGGGACTAATTAGTCAACTAATGGGAAACCCTTAGTCACCGAACGAGTTTCGATGGCAAATCTTAGTAAAATAACATCTTTGTGTGGTAAAAACTAGAAAACCTTGTCACTGTGAGTAGTCTCATCGGAAAACTTAGTCGCGGTTGGGGAAAATTTAGTAACAAAGGAAATCGTGTCATGGAAAAAATGAGTCACCGGATGGGAAAATTTTATTCACCGGACGAGTTTCAATGGAAAATACATGTAAAATAACCTCTATGTGTGGGAAAAACTCGAGAACCTCACCACCTTGACTAGTCTCATGGGAAAACTCGGTCACGTGAGGGGAAAACTTAGTCACTAAGAAATTAGTGTCATGGGAAAAATGAGTCACCGGATGGGAAAACCTTAGTCAATGGACTAGTTTCAATGGCAAAACCTAGTAAAATAACCTCTTTGTGTTGGAATAACTCGAAAACCTGGCCACTGTGAGTAGTCTCATGGGAAAACTCAGCCACAGGAGGGGGAAACTTAGTCACTAAGGAATTAGTGCCATGGGACTAATGAGTCAACTAATGGGAAAACCTTAGTCACCGAACGAGTTTCCATGGAAAATCCTAGTAAAGTAACGTCTTTGTGTGGGAAAAACTAGAAAACCTTGTCACTGTGAGTAGTCTCATCGGAAAATTCAGTCGCGGGAGGGGAAAACTTAGTCACAAAGGAATTCGTGTCATGAAAAAAATGAGTCACCGGATGGGAAATTTTCGCACCGGACGAGTTTCAATGGAAAATACTTGTAAAATAACCTCTTTGTGTGGGAAAAACTCGAGAACCTCATCACCTTGACTAGTCTCACGGGAAAACTCATTCACATGAGGGGAAAACTTAGTGACTAAGGAATTAGTGTCATGGGAAAAATGAGTCACCGGATGGGAAATCCTTTGTCAATGGACTAGTTTCAATGGCAAAACCTAGTAAACTAACCTCTTTGTGTTGGAATAACTCGAAAACCTAGCCACTGTGAGTAGTCTCATCGGAAAACTCAGCCACAGGAGGGGGAAACTTAGTCACTAAGGAATTAGTGCCGTGGGACTAATGAGTCAACTAATGGGAAAACCTTAGTCACCAAACGAGTTTCCATGGCAAATCCTAGTAAAGTAACATCTTTGTGTGGGAAAAACTAAAAAACCTTGTCACTGTGAGTAGTCTCATCGGTAAACTCAGTTGCGGGAGGGGAAAACTTAGTCACAAAGGAATTCGTGTCATGGAAAAAATGAGTCAGCGGATGGGAAAATTTAACTCACCGGACGAGTTTCAATGGAAAATATTTGTAAAATAACCTTTTGTGTGGGAAAAACTCGAGAACCTCATCACCTTGACTAGTCTCACGGGAAAACTCAGTCACGTGAGGGGAAAACTTAGTCACTAAGGAATTAGTGTCATGGGAAAAATGAGTCACCGGATGGGAAAACCTTAGTCAATGGACTAGTTTCCATGGCAAAACCTAGTAAATTAACCTCTTTGTGTTGGAATAACTCGAAAACCTGACCACTGTGAGTAGTCTCATGGGAAAACTCAGCCACAGGAGGGGGAAATTAGTCACTAAGGAATTAGTGCCATGGGACTAATGAGTCAACTAATGGGAAAACCTTAGTCACCGAACGAGTTTCCATGGCAAATCCTAGTAAAGTAACACCTTTGTGTGGGAAAAACTCGAAAACCTTGTCACTGTGAGTAGTCTCATCGGAAAACTCAGTCGCGGGAGGGGAAAACTTAGTCACAAAGGAATTCGTGTCATGGAAAAACTGAGTCACCGTATGGGACAATTTTACTCACCGGACGAGTTTCAATGGAAAATACTTGTAAAATAACCTCTTTGTGTGGGAAAAACTCGAGAACCTCATCACCTTGACTAGTCTCACTGGAAAACTCAGTCTCGTGAGGGGAAAACTTAGTCACTAAGGAATTAGTGTCATGGGAAAAATGAGTCACCGGATGGGAAAACCTTAGTCAATAGACTAGTTTCAATGGCAAAACCTAGTAAAATAACCTCTTTGTGTTGGAATAACTCGAAAACCTGACCACTGTGAGTAGTCATGGGAAAACTCAGCCACAGGAGGGGGAAACTTAGTCACTAAGGAATTAGTGCCATGGGACTAATGAGTCAACTAATGGGAAAACCTTAGTCACCGAACGAGTTTCCATGGCAAATCCTAGTAAAGTAACATCTTTGTGTGGGAAAAACTCGAAAACCTTGTCACTGTGAGTAGTCTCATCGAAAAACTCAGTCGCGGGAGGGGAAAACATAGTCACAAAGGAATTCGTGTCATGGAAAAACTGAGTCACCGTATGGGAAAATTTTACTCACCGGACGAGTTTCAGTGGAAAATACTTGTAAAATAACCTCTTTGTGTGGGAAAAACTCGACAACCTCATCACCTTGACTAGTCTCACGGGAAAACTCAGTCACGTGAGGCGAAAACTTAGTCTCTAAGGAATTAGTGTCATGGGAAAAATGAGTCACCGGACGAGTAAATTTTACTCACCGGACGAGTTTCAATGGAAAATACTTGTAAAATAACCTCTTTGTGTGGGAAAAACTCGAGAACCTCATCACCTTGACTAGTCCCACGGGAAAACTCAGTCACGTCAGGGGAAAACTTATTCACTAAGGAATTTGTGTCATGGGAAAAATGAGTCACCGGATGGGAAAACCTTAGTCAATGGACTAGTTTCAATGGCAAAACCTAGTAAAATAACCTCTTTGTGTTGGAATAACTCGAAAACCTGACCACTGTGAGTAGTCTCATGGGAAAACTCAGCCACAGGAGGGGGAAACTTAGTCACTAAGGAATTAGTGCCATGGGACTAATGAGTCAACTAATGGGAAAACCTTAGTCACCGAACGAGTTTCCATGGCAAATCCTAGTAAAGTAACATCTTTGTGTGGGAAAAACTCGAAAACCTTGTCACTGTGAGTAGTCTCATCGAAAAACTCAGTCGCGGGAGGGGAAAACTTAGTCACAAAGGAATTCGTGTCATGGAAAAACTGAGTCACCGTATGGGAAAATTTTACTCACCGGACGAGTTTCAGTGGAAAATACTTGTAAAATAACCTCTTTGGGTGGGAAAATATCGAGAACCTCATCACCTTGACTAGTCTCACGGGAAAACTCAGTCACGTGAGGGGAAAACTTAGTCTCTAAGGAATTAGTGTCATGGGAAAAATGAGTCACCGGATGGGAAAATTTTACTCACCGGACGAGTTTCAATGGAAAATACTTGTAAAATAACCTCTTTGTGTGGGAAAAACTCGAGAACCTCATCACCTTGACTAGTCCCACGGGAAAACTCAGTCACATGAGGGGAAAACTTATTCACTAAGGAATTAGTGTCATGGAAAAAATGAATCACCGGATGGGAAAACCTTAGTCAATGGACTAGTTTCAATGGCAAAACCTAGTAAAATAACCTCTTTGTGTTGGAATAACTAGAATACCTGACCACTGTGAGTAGTCTCATGGGAAAACTCAGCCACAGGAGGGGGAAACTTATTCACTAAGGAATTAGTGCCATGGGACTAATGAGTCAACTAATGGGAAAACCTTAGTCACCGAACGAGTTTCCATGGCAAATCGTAGTAAACTAACATCTTTGTGTG
The DNA here is from genome assembly GCA_030819835.1 of Acmispon strigosus. NCBI lineage: Eukaryota > Viridiplantae > Streptophyta > Magnoliopsida > Fabales > Fabaceae > Acmispon > Acmispon strigosus. Next base: position 67,896,768 of record JAUAMA010000002.1, on the reverse strand, counting down.
GGAAAAACAAGAAAACCTTGTCACTGTGAGTAGTCTCATCGGAAAACTCAGTCGCAGGAGGGGAAAACTTAGTCACAAAGGAATTCATTTTATGGAATAAATGAGTCACCGGATGGGAAAATTTACTCACCGGACGAGTTTCAATGGAAAATACTTGTAAAATAACCTCTTTGTTTGGGAAAAACTCGAGAACCTCATCACCTTGGCTAGTCTCACGGGAGAACTCAGTCACGTGAGGGGAAAACTTAGTCACTAAGAAATTAGTGTCATGGGAAAAATGAGTCACCGGATGGGAAAACCTTAGTCAATGGACTAGTTTCAATGGCAAAACCTAGTAAAATAACCTCTTTGTGTTGGAATAACTCGAAAACCTGGCCACTGTGAGTAGTCTCATGGGAAAACTCAGCCACAGGAGGGGGAAACTTAGCCACTAAGGAATTAGTGCCATGGGACTAATGAGTCAACTAATGGGAAATCCTTAGTCACCGAACGAGTTTCCACGGCAAATCCTAGTAAAGTAACCTCTTTGTGTTGGAATAACTAGAAAACCTTGTCACTGTGAGTAGTCTCATCGGAAAACTCAGTCGCGGGAGAGGAAAACTTAGTCACCAAGGAATACGTGTCATGGAAAAAATGAGTCACCGGATGGGAAAATTTTACTCACCGGACGAGTTTCAATGGAAAATACTTGTAAAATAACCTCTTTGTGTGGGAAAAACTCGACAACCTCATCACCTTGACTAGTCTCACGGGAAAACTCAGTCACGTGAGGCGAAAACTTAGTCTCTAAGGAATTAGTGTCATGGGAAAAATGAGTCACCGGATGGGAAAATTTTACTCACCGGACGAGTTTCAATGGAAAATACTTGTAAAATAACCTCTTTGTGTGGGAAAAACTCGAGAACCTCATCACCTTGACTAGTCTCACGGGAAAACTCAGTCTCGTGAGGGGAAAACTTAGTCACTAAGGAATTAGTGTCATGGGAAAAATGAGTCACCGGATGGGAAAACCTTAGTCAATAGACTAGTTTCAATGGCAAAACCTAGTAAAATAACCTCTTTGTGTTGGAATAACTCGAAAACCTGACCACTGTGAGTAGTCTCATGGGAAAACTCAGCCACAGGAGGGGGAAACTTAGTCACTAAGGAATTAGTGCCATGGGACTAATGAGTCAACTAATGGGAAAACCTTAGTCACCGAACGAGTCTCCATGGCAAATCGTAGTAAACTAACATCTTTGTGTGGGAAAAACAAGAAAACCTTGTCACTGTGAGTAGTCTCATTGGAAAACTCAGTCGCAGGAGGGGAAAACTTAGTCACAAAGAAATTCATTTTATGGAATAAATGAGTCACCGGATGTGAAAATTTTACTCACCGGACGAGTTTCAATGGAAAATACTTGTAAAATAACCTCTTTGTGTTGGAAAAACTCGAGAACCTCATCACCTTGGCTAGTCTCACGGGAGAACTCAGTCACGTGAGGGGAAAACTTAGTCACTAAGAAATTAGTGTCATGGGAAAAATGAGTCACCGGATGGGAAAACCTTAGTCAATGGACTAGTTTCAATCGCAAAACCTAGTAAAATAACCTCTTTGTGTTGGAATAACTCGAAAACCTGGCCACTGTGAGTAGTCTCATGGGAAAACTCAGCCACAGGAGGGGGAAACTTAGCCACTAAGGAATTAGTGCCATGGGACTAATGAGTCAACTAATGGGAAATCCTTAGTCACCGAACGAGTTTCCACGGCAAATCCTAGTAAAGTAACCTCTTTGTGTTGGAATAACTAGAAAACCTTGTCACTGTGAGTAGTCTCACCGGAAAACTCAGTCGCGGGAGGGGAAAACTTAGTCACCAAGGAATTCGTGTCCTGGAAAAAATAAGTCACCGGATGGGAAAATTTTACTCACCGGACGAGTTTCAATGGAAAATACTTGTAAAATAACCTCTTTGTGTGGGAAAAACTCGACAACCTCATCACCTTGACTAGTCTCACGGGAAAACTCAGTCACGTGAGGCGAAAACTTAGTCTCTAAGGAATTAGTGTCATGGGAAAAATGAGTCACCGGATGGGAAAATTTTACTCACCGGACGAGTTTCAATGGAAAATACTTGTAAAATAACCTCTTTGTGTGGGAAAAACTCGAGAACCTCATCACCTTGACTAGTCCCACGGGAAAACTCAGTCACGTGAGGGGAAAACTTATTCACTAAGGAATTAGTGTCATGGAAAAAATGAGTCACCGGATGGGAAAACCTTAGTCAATGGACTAGTTTCAATGGCAAAACCTAGTAAAATAACCTCTTTGTGTTGGAATAACTCGAAAACCTGACCACTGTGAGTAGTCTCATGGGAAAACTCAGCCACAGGAGGGGGAAACTTAGTCACTAAGGAATTAGTGCCATGGGACTAATGAGTCAACTAATGGGAAAACCTTAGTGACCGAACGAGTTTCCATGGCAAATCGTAGTAAACTAACATCTTTGTGTGGGAAAAACAAGAAAACCTTGTCACTGTGAGTAGTCTCATCGGAAAACTCAGTCGCAGGAGGGGAAAATTTAGTCACAAAGGAATTCATTTTATGGAATAAATGAGTCACCGGATGGGAAAATTTTACTCACCGGACGAGTTTCAATGGAAAATACTTGTAAAATAACCTCTTTGTTTTGGAAAAACTCGAGAACCTCATCACCTTGGCTAGTCTCACGGGAGAACTCAGTCACGTGAGGGGAAAACTTAGTCACTAAGAAATTAGTGTCATGGGAAAAATGAGTCACCGGATGGGAAAACCTTAGTGAGTGGACTAGTTTCAATGGCAAAACATAGTAAATTAACCTCTTTGTGTTGGAATAACTCGAAAACCTGGCCACTGTGAGTAGTCTCATGGGAAAACACAGCCACAGGAGAGGGAAACTTAGTCACTAAGGAATTAGTGCCATGGGACTAATGATCAACTAATGGGAAAACCTTAGTCACCGAACGAGTTTCCTTGGCAAATCCTAGTAAAGTAACATCTTTGTGTGGGAAAAACTAGAAAACCTTGTCACTGTGAGTACTCTCATCGGAAAACTCAGTCGCTGGAGGGGAAAACTTAGTCACAAAGGAATTCGTGTCATGGAAAAACTGAGTCACCATATGGGAAAATTTTACTCACCAGACGAGTTTCAATGGAAAATACTTGTAAAATAACCTCTTTGGGTGGGAAAATATCGAGAACCTCATCACCTTGACTAGTCTCACGGGAAAACTCAGTCACGTGAGGGGAAAACTTAGTCACTAAGGAATTAGTGTCATGGGAAAAATGAGTCACCGGATGGGAAAACCTTAGTCAATGGACTAGTTTCATTGGCAAAACCTAGTAATTAACCTCTTTGTGTTGGAATAACTCGAAAACCTGGCCACTGTGAGTAATCTCATGGGAAAACTCAGCCACAGGAGGGGGAAACTTAGTCACTAAGGAATTAGTGCCACGGGACTAATGAGTCAACTAATGGGAAAACCTTAGTCACCGAACGAGTTTCCATGGCAAATCCTAGTAAAGTAACATATTTGTGAGGGAAAAACTAGAAAACCTTGTCACTGTGAGTAGTCTCATCGGAAAACTCAGTCCCTGGAGGGGAAAACTTAGTCACGAAGGAATTCGTGTCATGGAAAAACAGAGTCACCGTATGGGAAAATTTTACTCACCGAACGAGTTTCAATGGAAAATACTTGTAAAATAACCTCTTTGGGTGGGAAAAACTCGAGAACCTCATCACCTTGACTAGTCTCACGGGAAAACTCAGTCACGTGAGGGGAAAACTTAGTCACTAAGGAATTAGTGTCATGGGAAAAATGAGTCACCGGATGGGAAAACCTTAGTCAATGGACAAGTTTCAATGGCAAAACCTAGTAATTAACCTCTTTGTGTTGGAATAACTCGAAAACCTGGCCACTGTGAGTAGTCTCATGGGAAAACTCAGCCACAAGAGGGGGAAACTTAGTCACTAAGGAATTAGTGCCATGGGACTAATGAGTCAACTAATGGGAAAACCTTAGTCACCGAACGAGTTTCCATGGCAAATCCTAGAAAAGTAACATCTTTGTGTGGTAAAAACTAGAAACCTTGTCACTGTGAGTAGTCTCATCGGAAAACTCAGTCGCTGGAGGGGAAAACTTAGTCACAAAGGAATTCGTGTCATGGAAAAAATGAGTCAGCGGATGGGAAAATTTAACTCACCGGACGAGTTTCAATGGAAAATATTTGTAAAATAACCATTTGTGTGGGAAAAACTCGAGAACCTCATCACCTTGACTAGTCTCACGGGAAAACTCAGTCACGTGAGGGGAAAACTTAGTCACTAAGGAATTAGTGTCATGGGAAAAATGAGTCACCAGATGGGAAAACCTTAGTCAATGGACTAGTTTCCATGGCAAAACCTAGTAAATTCACCTCTTTGTGTTGGAATAACTCGAAAACCTGACCACTGTGAGTAGTCTCATGGGAAAACTCAGCCACAGGAGGGGGAAATTAGTCACTAAGGAATTAGTGCCATGGGACTAATGAGTCAACTAATGGGAAAACCTTAGTCACCGAACGAGTTTCCATGGCAAATCCTAGTAAAGTAACATCTTTGTGTGGGAAAAACTCGAAAACCTTGTCACTGTGAGTAGTCTCATCGGAAAACTCAGTCGCGGGAGGGGAAAACTTAGTCACAAAGGAATTCATGTCATGGAAAAACTGAGTCACCGTATGGGAAAATTTTACTCACCGGACGAGTTTCAATGGAAAATACTTGTAAAATAACCTCTTTGTGTGGGAAAAACTCGAGAACCTCATCACCTTGACTAGTCTCACGGGAAAACTCAGTCTCGTGAGGGGAAAACTTAGTCACTAAGGAATTTGTGTCATGGGAAAAATGAGTCACCGGATGGGAAAACCTTAGTCAATAGACTAGTTTCAATGGCAAAACCTAGTAAAATAACCTCTTTGTGTTGGAATAACTCGAAAACCTGACCACTGTGAGTAGTCTCATGGGAAAACTCAGCCACAGGAGGGGGAAACTTAGTCACTAAGGAATTAGTGCCATGGGACTAATGAGTCAACTAATGGGAAAACCTTAGTCACCGAACGAGTTTCCATGGCAAATCCTAGTAAAGTAACATCTTTGTGTGGGAAAAACTCGAAAACCTTGTCACTGTGAGTAGTCTCATCGAAAAACTCAGTCGCGGGAGGGGAAAACTTAGTCACAAAGGAATTCGTGTCATGGAAAAACTGAGTCACCGTATGGGAAAATTTTACTCACCGGACGAGTTTCAGTGGAAAATACTTGTAAAATAACCTCTTTGGGTGGGAAAATATCGAGAACCTCATCACCTTGACTAGTCTCACGGGAAAACTCAGTCACGTGAGGGGAAAACTTAGTCTCTAAGGAATTAGTGTCATGGGAAAAATGAGTCACCGGATGGGAAAATTTTACTCACCGGACGAGTTTCAATGGAAAATACTTGTAAAATAACCTCTTTGTGTGGGAAAAACTCGAGAACCTCATCACCTTGACTAGTCCCACGGGAAAACTCAGTCACATGAGGGGAAAACTTATTCACTAAGGAATTAGTGTCATGGAAAAAATGAGTCACCGGATGGGAAAACCTTAGTCAATGGACTAGTTTCAATGGCAAAACCTAGTAAAATAACCTCTTTGTGTTGGAATAACTCGAAAACCTGACCACTGTGAGTAGTCTCATGGGAAAACTCAGCCACAGGAGGGGGAAACTTAGTCACTAAGGAATTAGTGCCATGGGACTAATGAGTCAACTAATGGGAAAACCTTAGTGACCGAACGAGTTTCCATGGCAAATCGTAGTAAACTAACATCTTTGTGTGGGAAAAACAAGAAAACCTTGTCACTGTGAGTAGTCTCATCGGAAAACTCAGTCGCAGGAGGGGAAAATTTAGTCACAAAGGAATTCATTTTATGGAATAAATGAGTCACCGGATGGGAAAATTTTACTCACCGGACGAGTTTCAATGGAAAATACTTGTAAAATAACCTCTTTGTTTTGGAAAAACTCGAGAACCTCATCACCTTGGCTAGTCTCACGGGAGAACTCAGTCACGTGAGGGGAAAACTTAGTCACTAAGAAATTAGTGTCATGGGAAAAATGAGTCACCGGATGGGAAAACCTTAGTGAGTGGACTAGTTTCAATGGCAAAACATAGTAAATTAACCTCTTTGTGTTGGAATAACTCGAAAACCTGGCCACTGTGAGTAGTCTCATGGGAAAACACAGCCACAGGAGAGGGAAACTTAGTCACTAAGGAATTAGTGCCATGGGATTAATGAGTCAACTAATGGGAAAACCTTAGTCACCGAACGAGTTTCCTTGGCAAATCCTAGTAAAGTAACATCTTTGTGTGGGAAAAACTAGAAAACCTTGTCACTGTGAGTACTCTCATCGGAAAACTCAGTCGCTGGAGGGGAAAACTTAGTCACAAAGGAATTCGTGTCATGGAAAAACTGAGTCACCATATGGGAAAATTTTACTCACCAGACGAGTTTCAATGGAAAATACTTGTAAAATAACCTCTTTGGGTGGGAAAATATCGAGAACCTCATCACCTTGACTAGTCTCACGGGAAAACTCAGTCACGTGAGGGGAAAACTTAGTCACTAAGGAATTAGTGTCATGGGAAAAATGAGTCACCGGATGGGAAAACCTTAGTCAATGGACTAGTTTCATTGGCAAAACCTTGTAATTAACCTCTTTGTGTTGGAATAACTCGAAAACCTGGCCACTGTGAGTAATCTCATGGGAAAACTCAGCCACAGGAGGGGGAAACTTAGTCACTAAGGAATTAGTGCCACGGGACTAATGAGTCAACTAATGGGAAAACCTTAGTCACCGAACGAGTTTCCATGGCAAATCCTAGTAAAGTAACATATTTGTGAGGGAAAAACTAGAAAACCTTGTCACTGTGAGTAGTCTCATCGGAAAACTCAGTCCCTGGAGGGGAAAACTTAGTCACGAAGGAATTCGTGTCATGGAAAAACAGAGTCACCGTATGGGAAAATTTTACTCACCGAACGAGTTTCAATGGAAAATACTTGTAAAATAACCTCTTTGGGTGGGAAAAACTCGAGAACCTCATCACCTTGACTAGTCTCACGGGAAAACTCAGTCACGTGAGGGGAAAACTTAGTCACTAAGGAATTAGTGTCATGGGAAAAATGAGTCACCGGATGGGAAAACCTTAGTCAATGGACAAGTTTCAATGGCAAAACCTAGTAATTAACCTCTTTGTGTTGGAATAACTCGAAAACCTGGCCACTGTGAGTAGTCTCATGGGAAAACTCAGCCACAAGAGGGGGAAACTTAGTCACTAAGGAATTAGTGCCATGGGACTAATGAGTCAACTAATGGGAAAACCTTGGTCACCGAACGAGTTTCCATGGCAAATCCTAGAAAAGTAACATCTTTGTGTGGTAAAAACTAGAAACCTTGTCACTGTGAGTAGTCTCATCGGAAAACTCAGTCGCTGGAGGGGAAAACTTAGTCACAAAGGAATTCGTGTCATGGAAAAAATGAGTCAGCGGATGGGAAAATTTAACTCACCGGACGAGTTTCAATGGAAAATATTTGTAAAATAACCATTTGTGTGGGAAAAACTCGAGAACCTCATCACCTTGACTAGTCTCACGGGAAAACTCAGTCACGTGAGGGGAAAACTTAGTCACTAAGGAATTAGTGTCATGGGAAAAATGAGTCACCGGATGGGAAAACCTTAGTCAATGGACTAGTTTCCATGGCAAAACCTAGTAAATTAACCTCTTTGTGTTGGAATAACTCGAAAACCTGACCACTGTGAGTAGTCTCATGGGAAAACTCAGCCACAGGAGGGGGAAATTAGTCACTAAGGAATTAGTGCCATGGGACTAATGAGTCAACTAATGGGAAAACCTTAGTCACCGAACGAGTTTCCATGGCAAATCCTAGTAAAGTAACATCTTTGTGTGGGAAAAACTCGAAAACCTTGTCACTGTGAGTAGTCTCATCGGAAAACTCAGTCGCGGGAGGGGAAAACTTAGTCACAAAGGAATTCATGTCATGGAAAAACTGAGTCACCGTATGGGAAAATTTTACTCACCGGACGAGTTTCAATGGAAAATACTTGTAAAATAACCTCTTTGTGTGGGAAAAACTCGAGAACCTCATCACCTTGACTAGTCTCACGGGAAAACTCAGTCTCGTGAGGGGAAAACTTAGTCACTAAGGAATTAGTGTCATGGGAAAAATGAGTCACCGGATGGGAAAACCTTAGTCAATAGACTAGTTTCAATGGCAAAACCTAGTAAAATAACCTCTTTGTGTTGGAATAACTCGAAAACCTGACCACTGTGAGTAGTCTCATGGGAAAACTCAGCCACAGGAGGGGGAAACTTAGTCACTAAGGAATTAGTGCCATGGGACTAATGAGTCAACTAATGGGAAAACCTTAGTCACCGAACGAGTTTCCATGGCAAATCCTAGTAAAGTAACATCTTTGTGTGGGAAAAACTCGAAAACCTTGTCACTGTGAGTAGTCTCATCGAAAAACTCAGTCGCGGGAGGGGAAAACTTAGTCACAAAGGAATTCGTGTCATGGAAAAACTGAGTCACCGTATGGGAAAATTTTACTCACCGGACGAGTTTCAGTGGAAAATACTTGTAAAATAACCTCTTTGGGTGGGAAAATATCGAGAACCTCATCACCTTGACTAGTCTCACGGGAAAACTCAGTCACGTGAGGGGAAAACTTAGTCACTAAGGAATTAGTGTCATGGGAAAAATGAGTCACCGGATTGGAAAACCTTAGTCAATGGACTAGTTTCATTGGCGAAGCCTAGTAATTAACCTCTTTGTGTTGGAATAACTCGAAAACCTGGCCACTGTGAGTAATCTCATGGGAAAACTCAGCCACAGGAGGGGGAAACTTAGTCACTAAGGAATTAGTGCCATGGGACTAATGAGTCAACTAATGGGGAAACCTTAGTCACCAAACGAGTTTCCATGGCAAATCCTAGTAAAGTAACATCTTTGTGTGGGAAAAACAAGAAAACCTTGTCACTGTGAGTAGTCTCATCGGAAAACTCAGTCGCAGGAGGGGAAAACTTAGTCACAAAGGAATTCATTTTATGGAATAAATGAGTCACCGGATGGGAAAATTTTACTCACCGGACGAGTTTCAATGGAAAATACTTGTAAAATAACCTCTTTGTGTTGGAAAAATTCGAAAACCTCATCACCTTGGCTAGTCTCACGGGAGAACTCAGTCACGTGAGGGGAAAACTTAGTCACTAAGAAATTAGTGTCATGGGAAAAATGAGTCACCGGATGGGAAAACCTTAGTCAATGGACTAGTTTCAATGGCAAAACCTAGTAAAATAACCTCTTTGTGTTGGAATAACTCGAAAACCTGGCCACTGTGAGTAGTCTCATGGGAAAACTCAGCCACAGGAGGGGGAAACTTAGTCACTAAGGAATTAGTGCCATGGGACTAATGAGTCAACTAATGGGAAAACCTTAGTCACCGAACGAGTTTCCATGGCAAATCCTAGTAAAGTAACATCTTTGTGTGGGAAAAACTCGAAAACCTTGTCACTGTGAGTAGTCTCATCGGAAAACTCAGTCGCGGGAGGGGAAAACTTAGTCACAAAGGAATTCGTGTCATGGAAAAACTGAGTCACCGTATGGGAAAATTTTACTCACCGGACGAGTTTCAATGGAAAATACTTGTAAAATAACCTCTTTGTGTGGGAAAAACTCGAGAACCTCATCACCTTGACTAGTCTCACGGGAAAACTCAGTCTCGTGAGGGGAAAACTTAGTCACTAAGGAATTAGTGTCATGGGAAAAATGAGTCACCGGATGGGAAAACCTTAGTCAATAGACTAGTTTCAATGGCAAAACCTAGTAAAATAACCTCTTTGTGTTGGAATAACTCGAAAACCTGACCACTGTGAGTAGTCTCATGGGAAAACTCAGCCACAGGAGGGGGAAACTTAGTCACTAAGGAATTAGTGCCATGGGACTAATGAGTCAACTAATGGGAAATCCTTAGTCACCGAACGAGTTTCCATGGCAAATCCTAGTAAAGTAACATCTTTGTGTGGGAAAAACTCGAAAACCTTGTCACTGTGAGTAGTCTCATCGAAAAACTCAGTCGCGGGAGGGGAAAACTTAGTCACAAAGGAATTCGTGTCATGGAAAAACTGGGTCACCGTATGGGAAAATTTTACTCACCGGACGAGTTTCAGTGGAAAATACTTGTAAAATAACCTCTTTGTGTTGGAAAAACTCGAGAAACCATCACGTTGACTAGACTCACGGGAAAACACAGTCACGTGAAGGGAAAACTTAGTCACTAAGGAATTAGTGTCATGGGACTAATGACTCAACTAAGGGGAAAACCTTAGTCACCGAACGAGTTTCCATGGCAAATCCTAGAAAAGTAACATCTTTGTGTGGGAAAAACTAGAAAACCTTGTCACTGTGAGTAGTCTCATCGGAAAACTCAGTCGCTGGAGGGGAAAACTTAGTCACAAAGGAATTCGTGTCATGGAAAAACTGAGTCACCGTATGGGAAAATTTTACTTACCGGACGAGTTTCAATGGAAAATACTTGTAAAATAACCTCTTTGGGTGGGAAAATATCGAGAACCTCATCACCTAAACTAGTCTCACGGGAAAACTCAGTCACGTGAGGGGAAAACTTAGTCACTAAGGAATTCGTGTCATGGAAAAACAGAGTCACCGTATGGGAAAATTTTACTCACCGAACGAGTTTCAATGGAAAATACTTGTAAAATAACCTCTTTGGGTGGGAAAAACTCGAGAACCTCATCACCTTGACTAGTCTCACGGGAAAACTCAGTCACGTGAGGGGAAAACTTAGTCACTAAAGAATTAGTGTCATGGGAAAAATGAGTCACCGGATGGGAAAACCTTAGTCAATGGACAAGTTTCAATGGCAAAACCTAGTAATTAACCTCTTTGTGTTGGAATAACTCGAAAACCTGGCCACTGTGAGTTGTCTCATGGGAAAACTCAGCCACAAGAGGGGGAAACTTAGTCACTAAGGAATTAGTTCCATGGGACTAATGAGTCAACTAATGGGAAAACCTTAGTCACCGAACGAGTTTCCATGGCAAATCCTAGTAAAGTAACATCTTTGTATGGGAAAAACTAGAAAATCTTGTCATTGTGAGTAGTCTCATCGGAAAACTCAGTCGCGGGAGGGGAAAACTTAGTCACAAAGGAATTCGTGTCATGGAAAAAATGAGTCAGCGGATGGGAAAATTTAACTCCCCGGACGAGTTTCAATGGAAAATATTTGTAAAATAACCTTTTGTGTGGGAAAAACTCGAGAACCTCATCACCTTGACTAGTCTGACGGGAAAACTCAGTCACGTGAGGGGAAAACTTAGTCACTAAGGAATTAGTGTCATGGGAAAAATGAGTCACCGGATGGGAAAACCTTAGTCAATAGACTAGTTTCAATGGCAAAACCTAGTAAAATAACCTCTTTGTGTTGGAATAACTCGAAAACCTGACCACTGTGAGTAGTCTCATGGGAAAACTCAGCCACAGGAGGGGGAAACTTAGTCACGAAGGAATTAGTGCCATGGGACTAATGAGTCAACTAATGGGAAAACCTTAGTCACCGAACGAGTTTCCATGGCAAATCCTAGTAAAGTAACATCTTTGTGTGGGAAAAACTCGAAAACCTTGTCACTGTGAGTAGTCTCATCGAAAAACTCAGTCGCGGGAGGGGAAAACATAGTCACAAAGGAATTCGTGTCATGGAAAAACTGAGTCACCGTATGGGAAAATTTTACTCACCGGACGAGTTTCAGTGGAAAATACTTGTAAAATAACCTCTTTGTGTTGGAAAAACTCGAGAAACCATCACGTTGACTAGACTCACGGGAAAACACAGTCACGTGAAGGGAAAACTTAGTCACTAAGGAATTAAAAGTCATGGGACTAATGACTCAACTAAGGGGAAAACCTTAGTCACCGAACGAGTTTCCATGGCAAATCCTAGAAAAGTAACATCTTTGTGTGGGAAAAACTAGAAAACCTTGTCACTGTGAGTAGTCTCATCGGAAAACTCAATCGCTGGAGGGGAAAACTTAGTCACAAAGGAATTCGTGTCATGGAAAAACTGAGTCACCGTATGGGAAAATTTTACTCACCGAACGAGTTTCAATGGAAAATACTTGTAAAATAACCTCTTTGGGTGGGAAAATATCGAGAACCTCATCACCTAAACTAGTCTCACGGGAAAACTCAGTCACGTGAGGGGAAAACTTAGTCACTAAGGAATTAGTGTCATGGGAAAAATGAGTCACCGGATGGGAAAACCTTAGTCAATGGACTAGTTTCAATGGCAAAACCTAGTTAAATAACCTCTTTGTGTTGGAATAACTCGAAAACCTGGCCACTGTGAGTAGTCTCATGGGAAAACTCAGCCACTGGAGGGGGAAACTTAGTCACTAAGTAATTAGAGCCATGCGACTAATGAGTCAACTAATGAGAAACCCTTAGTCACTGAACGAGTTTCGATGGCAAATCTTAGTAAAATAACATCTTTGTGTGGTAAAAACTAGAAAACCTTGTCACTGTGAGTAGTCTCATCGGAAAACTCAGTCGCGGTCGGGGAAAATTAAGTAACAAAGGAAATCGTGTCATGGAAAAAATGAGTCACCGGATGGGAAAATTTTATTCACCGGACGAGTTTCAATGGAAAATACTTGTAAAATAACCTCTTTGTGTGGGAAAAACTCGAGAACCTCACCACCTTGACTAGTCTCATGGGAAAACTCGGTCACGTGAGGGGAAAACTTAGTCACTAAGAAATTAGTGTTATGGGAAAAATGAGTCACCGGATGGGAAAACCTTAGTCAATGGACTAGTTTCAATGGCAAAACCTAGTAAAATAACCTCTTTGTGTTGGAATAACTCGAAAACCTAGCCACTGTGAGTAGTCTCAAGGGAAAACTCAGCCACAGGAGGGGGAAACTTAGTCACTAAGGAATTAGTGCCATGGGACTAATGAGTCAACTAATGGGAAAACCTTAGTCACCGAACGAGTTTCCATGGAAAATCCTAGTAAAGTAACGTCTTTGTGTGGGAAAAACTAGAAAACCTTGTCACTGTGAGTAGTCTCATCGGAAAATTCAGTCGCGGGAGGGGAAAACTTAGTCACAAAGGAATTCGTGTCATGGAAAAAATGAGTCACTGGATGGGAAAATTTTACTCACCTGACGAGTTTCAATGGAAAATACTTGTTAAATAACCTCTTTGTGTTGGAAAAACTCGAGAACCTCATCACCTTGACTAGTCTCACGGGAAAACTCAGTCACGTGAGGGGAAAACTTAGTCACTAAGGAATTAGTGTCATGGGAAAAATGAGTCACCGGATGGGAAAACCTTCGTCAATGGACTAGTTTCAATGGAAAAACCTAGTAAACTATCCTCTTTGTGTTGGAATAACTCGAAAACCTAGCCACTGTGAGTAGTCTCATGGGAAAACTCAGCCACAGGAGGGGGAAATTTGTCACTAAATAATTAGTGCCATGGGACTAATGAGTCAACTAATGGGAAACCCTTAGTCACCGAACGAGTTTCCATGGCAAATCCTAGTAAAATAACCTCTTTGTGTGGGAAAAACTAGAAAACCTTGTCACTGTGAGTAGTCTCATCGGAAAACTCAGTCGCGGTTGGGGAAAATTTAGTAACAAAGGAATTCGTGTCATGGAAAAAATGAGTCACCGGATGGGAAAATTTTATTCACCGGACGAGTTTCAATGGAAAATACTTGTTAAATAACCTCTTTGTGTTGGAAAAACTCGAGAACCTCATCACCTTGACTAGTCTCACGGGAAAACTCAGTCACGTGAGGGGAAAACTTAGTCACTAAGGAATTAGTGTCATGGGAAAAATGAGTCACCGGATGGGAAAACCTTCGTCAATGGACTAGTTTCAATGGAAAAACCTAGTAAACTATCCTCTTTGTGTTGGAATAACTCGAAAACCTAGCCACTGTGAGTAGTCTCATGGGAAAACTCAGCCACAGGAGGGGGAAACTTAGTCACTAAGGAATTAGTGCCGCGGGACTAATGAGTCAACTAATGGGAAAACCTTAGTCACCAAACGAGTTTCCATGGCAAATCCTAGTAAAGTAATATCTTTGTGTGGGAAAAACTAAAAAACCTTGTCACTGTGAGTAGTCTCATCGGAAAACTCAGTTGCGGGAGGGGAAAACTTAGTCACAAAGGAATTCGTGTCATGGAAGAAATGAGTCACCGGATGGGAAAACCTTGGTCAATGGACTAGTTTCAATGGAAAAACCTAGTAAAATAACCTCTTTGTGTTGGAACAACTCGAAAACCTGGCCACTGTGGGTAGTCTCATGGGAAAACTCAGCCACAGGAGGGGGAAATTTGTCACTAAATAATTAGAGCCATGGGACTAATGAGTCAACTAATGGGAAACCCTTAGTCACCGAACGAGTTTCCATGGCAAATCCTAGTAAAATAACCTCTTTGTGTGGGAAAAACTAGAAAACCTTGTCACTGTGAGTAGTCTCATCGGAAAACTCAGTCGCGGTTGGGGAAAATTTAGTAACAAAGGAATTCGTGTCATGGAAAAAATGAGTCACCGGATGGGAAAATTTTATTCACCGGACGAGTTTCAATGGAAAATACTTGTTAAATAACCTCTTTGTGTGGGAAAAACTCGAGAACCTCATCACCTTGACTAGTCTCACGGGAAAACTCACTCACGTGAGGGGAAAACTTAGTCACTAAGGAATTAGTGTCATGGGAAAAATGAGTCACCGGATGGGAAAACCTTCGTCAATGGACTAGTTTCAATGGAAAAACCTAGTAAACTATCCTCTTTGTGTTGGAATAACTCGAAAACCTAGCCACTGTGAGTAGTCTCATGGGAAAACTCAGCCACAGGAGGGGGAAACTTAGTCACTAAGGAATTAGTGCCATGGGACTAATGAGTCAACTAATGGGAAAACCTTAGTCACCGAACGAGTTTCCATGGCAAATCCTAGTAAAGTAACATCTTTGTGTGGGAAAAACTCGAAAACCTTGTCACTGTGAGTAGTCTCATCGAAAAAATCAGTCGCGGGAGGGGAAAACATAGTCACAAAGGAATTCGTGTCATGGAAAAACTGAGTCACCGTATGGGAAAATTTTACTCACCGGACGAGTTTCAGTGGAAAATACTTGTAAAATAACCTCTTTGTGTTGGAAAAACTCGAGAAACCATCACGTTGACTAGACTCACGGGAAAACACAGTCACGTGAAGGGAAAACTTAGTCACTAAGGAATTAGTGTCATGGGACTAATGACTCAACTAAGGGGAAAACCTTATTCACCGAACGAGTTTCCATGGCAAATCCTAGAAAAGTAACATCTTTGTGTGGGAAAAACTAGAAAACCTTGTCACTGTGAGTAGTCTCATCGGAAAACTCAGTCGCTGGAGGGGAAAACTTAGTCACAAAGGAATTCGTGTCATGGAAAAACTGAGTCACCGTATGGGAAAATTTTACTCACCGAACGAGTTTCAATGGAAAATACTTGTAAAATAACCTCTTTGGGTGGGAAAATATCGAGAACCTCATCACCTAAACTAGTCTCACGGGAAAACTCAGTCACGTGAGGGGAAAACTTAGTCACTAAGGAATTAGTGTCATGGGAAAAATGAGTCACCGGATGGGAAAACCTTAGTCAATGGACTAGTTTCAATGGCAAAACCTAGTTAAATAACCTCTTTGTGTTGGAATAACTCGAAAACCTGGCCACTGTGAGTAGTCTCATGGGAAAACTCAGCCACTGGAGGGGGAAATTTGTCACTAAATAATTAGAGCCATGGGACTAATGAGTCAACTAATGGGAAACCCTTAGTCACCGAACGAGTTTCCATGGCAAATCCTAGTAAAATAACCTCTTTGTGTGGGAAAAACTAGAAAACCTTGTCACTGTGAGTAGTATCATCGGAAAACTCAGTCGCGGTTGGGGAAAATTTAGTAACAAAGGAATTCGTGTCATGGAAAAAGTGAGTCACCGGATGGGAAAATTTTATTCACCGGACGAGTTTCAATGGAAAATACTTGTTAAATAACCTCTTTGTGTGGGAAAAACTCGAGAACCTCATCACCTTGACTAGTCTCACGGGAAAACTCACTCACGTGAGGGGAAAACTTAGTCACTAAGGAATTAGTGTCATGGGAAAAATGAGTCACCGGATGGGAAAACCTTCGTCAATGGACTAGTTTCAATGGAAAAACCTAGTAAACTATCCTCTTTGTGTTGGAATAACTCGAAAACCTAGCCACTGTGAGTAGTCTCATGGCAAAACTCAGCCACAGGAGGGGGAAACTTAGTCACTAAGGAATTAGTGCCATGGGACTAATGAGTCAACTAATGGGAAAACCTTAGTCACCGAACGAGTTTCCATGGCAAATCCTAGTAAAGTAACATCTTTGTGTGGGAAAAACTCGAAAACCTTGTCACTGTGAGTAGTCTCATCGAAAAACTCAGTCGCGGGAGGGGAAAACATAGTCACAAAGGAATTCGTGTCATGGAAAAACTGAGTCACCGTATGGGAAAATTTTACTCACCGGACGAGTTTCAGTGGAAAATACTTGTAAAATAACCTCTTTGTGTTGGAAAAACTCGAGAAACCATCACGTTGACTAGACTCACGGGAAAACACAGTCACGTGAAGGGAAAACTTGGTCACTAAGGAATTAGTGTCATGGGACTAATGACTCAACTAAGGGGAAAACCTTAGTCACCGAACGAGTTTCCATGGCAAATCCTAGAAAAGTAACATCTTTGTGTGGGAAAAACTAGAAAACCTTGTCACTGTGAGTAGTCTCATCGGAAAACTCAGTCGCTGGAGGGGAAAACTTAGTCACAAAGGAATTCGTGTCATGGAAAAACTGAGTCACCGTATGGGAAAATTTTACTCACCGAACGAGTTTCAATGGAAAATACTTGTAAAATAACCTCTTTGGGTGGGAAAATATCGAGAACCTCATCACCTAAACTAGTCTCACGGGAAAACTCAGTCACGTGAGGGGAAAACTTAGTCACTAAGGAATTAGTGTCATGGGAAAAATGAGTCACCGGATGGGAAAACCTTAGTCAATGGACTAGTTTCAATGGCAAAACCTAGTTAAATAACCTCTTTGTGTTGGAATAACTCGAAAACCTGGCCACTGTGAGTAGTCTCATGGGAAAACTCAGCCACTGGAGGGGGAAACTCAGTCACTAAGTAATTAGAGCCATGCGACTAATGAGTCAACTAATGAGAAACCCTTAGTCACCGAACGAGTTTCCATGGCAAATCCTAGTAAAATAACCTCTTTGTGTGGGAAAAACTAGAAAACCTTGTCACTGTGAGTAGTCTCATCGGAAAACTCAGTCGCGGTTGGGGAAAATTTAGTAACAAAGGAATTCGTGTCATGGAAAAAATGAGTCACCGGATGGGAAAATTTTATTCACCGGACGAGTTTCAATGGAAAATACTTGTTAAATAACCTCTTTGTGTGGGAAAAACTCGAGAACCTCATCACCTTGACTTGTCTCACGGGAAAACTCACTCACGTGAGGGGAAAACTTAGTCACTAAGGAATTAGTGTCGTGGGAAAAATGAGTCACCGAATGGGAAAACCTTCGTCAATGGACTAGTTTCAATGGCAAAACTTAGTAAACTAACCTCTTTGTGTCGGAATAACTCGAAAACCTGGCCACTGTGAGTAGTCTCATGGGAAAACTCAGCCACAGGAGGGGAAAACTTAGTCACTAAGGAATTAGTGCCATGGGACTTATGAGTCAACTAATGGGAAAACCTTAGTCACTGAAGGAGTTTCCATGGCAAATCCTAGTATAGTAACATCTTTGTGTGGGAAAAACTCGAAAACCTTGTCACTGTGAGTAGTCTCATCGAAAAACTCAGTCGCGGGAGGGGAAAACATAGTCACAAAGGAATTCGTGTCATGGAAAAACTGAGTCACCGTATGGGAAAATTTTACTCACCGGACGAGTTTCAGTGGAAAATACTTGTAAAATAACCTCTTTGTGTTGGAAAAACTCGAGAAACCATCACGTTGACTAGACTCACGGGAAAACACAGTCACGTGAAGGGAAAACTTGGTCACTAAGGAATTAGTGTCATGGGACTAATGACTCAACTAAGGGGAAAACCTTAGTCACCGAACGAGTTTCCATGGCAAATCCTAGAAAAGTAACATCTTTGTGTGGGAAAAACTAGAAAACCTTGTCACTGTGAGTAGTCTCATCGGAAAACTCAGTCGCTGGAGGGGAAAACTTAGTCACAAAGGAATTCGTGTCATGGAAAAACTGAGTCACCGTATGGGAAAATTTTACTCACCGAACGAGTTTCAATGGAAAATACTTGTAAAATAACCTCTTTGGGTGGGAAAATATCGAGAACCTCATCACCTAAACTAGTCTCACGGGAAAACTCAGTCACGTGAGGGGAAAACTTAGTCACTAAGGAATTAGTGTCATGGGAAAAATGAGTCACCGGATGGGAAAACCTTAGTCAATGGACTAGTTTCAATGGCAAAACCTAGTTAAATAACCTCTTTGTGTTGGAATAACTCGAAAACCTGGCCACTGTGAGTAGTCTCATGGGAAAACTCAGCCACTGGAGGGGGAAACTCAGTCACTAAGTAATTAGAGCCATGCGACTAATGAGTCAACTAATGAGAAACCCTTAGTCACCGAACGAGTTTCCATGGCAAATCCTAGTAAAATAACCTCTTTGTGTGGGAAAAACTAGAAAACCTTGTCACTGTGAGTAGTCTCATCGGAAAACTCAGTCGCGGTTGGGGAAAATTTAGTAACAAAGGAATTCGTGTCATGGAAAAAATGAGTCACCGGATGGGAAAATTTTATTCACCGGACGAGTTTCAATGGAAAATACTTGTTAAATAACCTCTTTGTGTGGGAAAAACTCGAGAACCTCATCACCTTGACTTGTCTCACGGGAAAACTCACTCACGTGAGGGGAAAACTTAGTCACTAAGGAATTAGTGTCGTGGGAAAAATGAGTCACCGAATGGGAAAACCTTCGTCAATGGACTAGTTTCAATGGCAAAACTTAGTAAACTAACCTCTTTGTGTCGGAATAACTCGAAAACCTGGCCACTGTGAGTAGTCTCATGGGAAAACTCAGCCACAGGAGGGGAAAACTTAGTCACTAAGGAATTAGTGCCATGGGACTTATGAGTCAACTAATGGGAAAACCTTAGTCACTGAAGGAGTTTCCATGGCAAATCCTAGTATAGTAACATCTTTGTGTGGGAAAAACTAAAAAACCTTGTCACTGTGAGTAGTCTCATCGGAAAACTAAGTCGCGGTTGGGGAAAATTTAGACACAAAGGAATTCGTGTCATTAAAAAAATGAGTCACCGGATGGGAAAATTTTACTTACCGGACGAGTTTCAATGGAAAATACTTGTAAAATAACCTCTTTGTGTGGGAAAAACTCGAGAACCTCATCACCTTGACTTGTCTCACGGGACAACTCAGTCACGTGAAGGGAAAACTTAGTCACTAAGGAATTAGTGTCATGGGAAAAATGAGTCACCGGATGGGAAAACCTTCGTCAATGGACTATTTTCAATGGCAAAACCTAGTACACTAACCTCTTTGTGTTGGAATAACTCGAAAACCTGGCCACTGTGAGGAGTCTCATGGGAAAACTCAGCCACAGGAGGGGGAAACTTAGTCATTAAGGAATTAGTGCCATGGGACTTATGAGTCAACTAATGGGAAAACCTTAGTCACCAAACGAGTTTCCAGGCAAATCCAAGTAAAGTAACATCTTTGTGTTGGAAAAACTAGAAAACCTTGTCACTTTGAGTAGTCTCATCGGAAAACTCAGTCGCGGGAGGGGAAAACTTAGTCACGAAGGAATTCGTGTCATGGAAAAAATGAGTCACCGGATGGGAAAATTTTACTCACCGGACGAGTTTCAATGGAAAATACATGTAAAATAACCTCTATGTGTGGGAAAAACTCGAGAACCTCACCACCTTGACTAGTCTCGTGGGAAAACTCGGTCACGTGAGGGGAAATCTTAGTCACTAAGGAATTAGTGTCATGGGAAAAATGAGTCACCGGATGGGAAAACCTTAGTCAATGGACTAGTTTCAATGGAAAAACCTAGTTAAATAACCTCTTTGTGTTGGAATAAGTCGAAAACCTTGCCACTGTGAGTAGTCTCATGGGAAAACTCAGCCACTGGAGGGGGAAACTTAGTCACTAAGTAATTAGAGCCATGCGACTAATGAGTCAACTAATGGGAAACCCTTAGTCACCGAACGAGTTTCGATGGCAAATCTTAGTAAAATAACATCTTTGTGTGGTAAAAACTAGAAAACCTTGTCACTGTGAGTAGTCTCATCGGAAAACTCAGTCGCGGTTGGGGAAAATTTAGTAACAAAGGAAATCGTGTCATGGAAAAAATGAGTCACCGGATGGGAAAATTTTATTCACCGGACGAGTTTCAATGGAAAATACTTGTAAAATAACCTCTTTGTGTGGGAAAAACTCGAAAACCTCACCACCTTGACTAGTCTCATGGGAAAACTCGGTCACGTGAGGGGAAAACTTAGTCACTAAGAAATTAGTGTCATGGGAAAAATGAGTCACCGGATGGGAAAACCTTAGTCAATGGACTAGTTTCAATGGAAAAACCTAGTTAAATAACCTCTTTGTGTTGGAATAACTCGAAAACCTGGCCACTGTGAGTAGTCTCATGGGAAAACTCAGCCACTGGAGGGGGAAACTTAGTCACTAAGTAATTAGAGCCATGCGACTAATGAGTCAACTAATGGGAAACCCTTAGTCACCGAACGAGTTTCGATGGCAAATCTTAGTAAAATAACATCTTTGTGTGGTAAAAACTAGAAAACCTTGTCACTGTGAGTAGTCTCATCGGAAAACTCAGTCGCGGTTGGGGAAAATTTAGTAACAAAGGAAATCGTGTCATGGAAAAAATGAGTCACCGGATGGGAAAATTTTATTCACCGGACGAGTTTCAATGGAAAATACGTGTAAAATAACCTCTTTGTGTGGGAAAAACTCGAAAACCTCACCACCTTGACTAGTCTCATGGGAAAACTCGGTCACGTGAGGGGAAAACTTAGTCACTAAGAAATTAGTGTCATGGGAAAAATGAGTCACCGGATGGGAAAACCTTAGTCAATGGACTAGTTTCAATGGCAAAACCTAGTAAAATAACCTCTTTGTGTTGGAATAACTCGAAAACCTGGCCACTGAGGAGTCTCATGGGAAAACTCAGCCATAGGAGGGGGAAACTTAGTCACTAAGGAATTAGTGCCATGGGACTTATGAGTCAACTAATGGGAAAACCTTAGTCACCAAACGAGTTTCCAGGCAAATCCAAGTAAAGTAACATCTTTGTGTGGGAAAAACTAGAAAACCTTGTCACTGTGAGTAGTCTCATCGGAAAACTCAGTCGCGGGAGGGGAAAACTTAGTCACAAAGGAATTCGTGTCATGGAAAAAATGAGTCACCGGATGGGAAAATTTTACTCACCGGACGAGTTTCAATGGAAAATACATGTAAAATAACCTCTATGTGTGGGAAAAACTCGAGAACCTCACCACCTTGACTAGTCTCATGGGAAAACTCGGTCACGTGAGGGGAAATCTTAGTTACTAAGGAATTAGTGTCATGGGAAAAATGAGTCGCCGGATGGGAAAACGTTGGTCAATGGACTAGTTTCAATGGAAAAACCTAGTAAAATAACCTCTTTGTGTTGGAATAACTCGAAAACCTGGCCACTGTGGGTAGTCTCATGGGAAAACTCAGCCACTGGAGGGGGAAACTTAGTCACTAAGTAATTAGAGCCATGCGACTAATGAGTCAACTAATGGGAAACCCTTAGTCACCGAACGAGTTTCGATGGCAAATCTTAGTAAAATAACATCTTTGTGTGGTAAAAACTAGAAAACCTTGTCACTGTGAGTAGTCTCATCGGAAAACTTAGTCGCGGTTGGGGAAAATTTAGTAACAAAGGAAATCGTGTCATGGAAAAAATGATTCACCGGATTGGAAAATTTTATTCACCGGACGAGTTTCAATGGAAAATACTTGTAAAATAACCTCTTTGTGTGGGAAAAACTCGAGAACCTCACCACCTTGACTAGTCTCATGGGAAAACTCGGTCACGTGAGGGGAAAACTTAGTCACTAAGAAATTAGTGTCATGGGAAAAATGAGTCACCGGATGGGAAAACCTTAGTCAATGGACTAGTTTCAATGGCAAAACCTAGTAAAATAACCTCTTTGTGTTGGAATAACTCGAAAACCTGGCCACTGTGAGTAGTCTCATGGGAAAACTCAGCCACAGGAGGGGGAAACTTAGTCACTAAGGAATTAGTGCCATGGGACTAATGAGTCAACTAATGGGAAAACCTTAGTCACCGAACGAGTTTCCATGGAAAATTCTAGTAAAGTAACATCTTTGTGTGGGAAAAACTAAAAAACCTTGTCACTGTGAGTAGTCTCATCGGTAAACTCAGTTGCGGGAGGGGAAAACTTAGTCACAAAGGAATTCGTGTCATGGAAAAAATGAGTCAGCGGATGGGAAAATTTAACTCACCGGACGAGTTTCAATGGAAAATATTTGTAAAATAACCTTTTGTGTGGGAAAAACTCGAGAACCTCATCACCTTGACTAGTCTCACGGGAAAACTCAGTCACGTGAGGGGAAAACTTAGTCACTAAGGAATTAGTGTCATGGGAAAAATGAGTCACCGGATGGGAAAACCTTAGTCAATGGACTAGTTTCCATGGCAAAACCTAGTAAATTAACCTCTTTGTGTTGGAATAACTCGAAAACCTGACCACTGTGAGTAGTCTCATGGGAAAACTCAGCCACAGGAGGGGGAAATTAGTCACTAAGGAATTAGTGCCATGGGACTAATGAGTCAACTAATGGGAAAACCTTAGTCACCGAACGAGTTTCCATGGCAAATCCTAGTAAAGTAACACCTTTGTGTGGGAAAAACTCGAAAACCTTGTCACTGTGAGTAGTCTCAACGGAAAACTCAGTCGCGGGAGGGGAAAACTTAGTCACAAAGGAATTCGTGTCATGGAAAAACTGAGTCACCGTATGGGAAAATTTTACTCACCGGACGAGTTTCAATGGAAAATACTTGTAAAATAACCTCTTTGTGTGGGAAAAACTCGAGAACCTCATCACCTTGACTAGTCTCACGGGAAAACTCAGTCTTGTGAGGGGAAAACTTAGTCACTAAGGAATTAGTGTCATGGGAAAAATGAGTCACCGGATGGGAAAACCTTAGTCAATAGACTAGTTTCAATGGCAAAACCTAGTAAAATAACCTCTTTGTGTTGGAATAACTCGAAAACCTGACCACTGTGAGTAGTCTCATGGGAAAACTCAGCCACAGGAGGGGGAAACTTAGTCACTAAGGAATTAGTGCCATGGGACTAATGAGTCAACTAATGGGAAAACCTTAGTCACCGAACGAGTTTCCATGGCAAATCCTAGTAAAGTAACATCTTTGTGTGGGAAAAACTCGAAAACCTTGTCACTGTGAGTAGTCTCATCGAAAAACTCAGTCGCGGGAGGGGAAAACATAGTCACAAAGGAATTCGTGTCATGGAAAAACTGAGTCACCGTATGGGAAAATTTTACTCACCGGACGAGTTTCAGTGGAAAATACTTGTAAAATAACCTCTTTGTGTTGGAAAAACTTGAGAAACCATCACGTTGACTAGACTCACGGGAAAACACAGTCACGTGAAGGGAAAACTTAGTCACTAAGGAATTAGTGTCATGGGACTAATGACTCAACAAAGGGGAAAACCTTAGTCACCGAACGAGTTTCCATGGCAAATCCTAGAAAAGTAACATCTTTGTGTGGGAAAAACTAGAAAACCTTGTCACTGTGAGTAGCCTCATCGGAAAACTCAGCCGCTGGAGGGGAAAACTTAGTCACAAAGGAATTCGTGTCATGGAAAAACTGAGTCACCGTATGGGAAAATTTTACTTACCGGACGAGTTTCAATGGAAAATACTTGTAAAATAACCTCTTTGGGTGGGAAAATATCGAGAACCTCGTCACCTAAACTAGTCTCACGGGAAAACTCAGTCACGTGAGGGGAAAACTTAGTCACTAAGGAATTAGTGTCATGGGAAAAATGAGTCACCGGATGGGAAAACCTTAGTCAATGGACTAGTGTCATTGGCAAAACCTAGTAATTAACCTCTTTGTGTTGGAATAACATCTTTGTGTGGTAAAAACTAGAAAACCTTGTCACTGTGAGTAGTCTCATCGGAAAACTTAGTCGCGGTTGGGGAAAATTTAGTAACAAAGGAAATCGTGTCATGGAAAAAATGATTCACCGGATGGGAAAATTTTATTCACCGGACGAGTTTCAATGGAAAATACTTGTAAAATAACCTCTTTGTGTGGGAAAAACTCGAGAACCTCACCACCTTGACTAGTCTCATGGGAAAACTCGGTCACGTGAGGGGAAAACTTAGTCACTAAGAAATTAGTGTCATGGGAAAAATGAGTCACCGGATGGGAAAACCTTAGTCAATGGACTAGTTTCAATGGCAAAACCTAGTAAAATAACCTCTTTGTGTTGGAATAACTCGAAAACCTGGCCACTGTGAGTAGTCTCATGGGAAAACTCAGCCACAGGAGGGGGAAACTTAGTCACTAAGGAATTAGTGCCATGGGACTAATGAGTCAACTAATGGGAAAACCTTAGTCACCGAACGAGTTTCCATGGAAAATCCTAGTAAAGTAACGTCTTTGTGTGGGAAAAACTAGAAAACCTTGTCACTGTGAGTAGTCTCATCGGAAAATTCAGTTGCGGGAGGGGAAAACTTAGTCACAAAGGAATTCGTGTCATGAAAAAAATGAGTCACCGGATGGGAAATTTTCGCACCGGACGAGTTTCAATGGAAAATAGTTGTAAAATAACCTCTTTGTGTGGGAAAAACTCGAGAACCTCATCACCTTGACTAGTCTCACGGGAAAACTCATTCACATGAGGGGAAAACTTAGTGACTAAGGAATTAGTGTCATGGGAAAAATGAGTCACCGGATGGGAAATCCTTTGTCAATGGACTAGTTTCAATGGCAAAACCTAGTAAACTAACCTCTTTGTGTTGGAATAACTCGAAAACCTAGCCACTGTGAGTAGTCTCATGGGAAAACTCAGCCACAGGAGGGGGAAACTTAGTCACTAAGGAATTAGTGCCGTGGGACTAATGAGTCAACTAATGGGAAAACCTTAGTCACCAAACGAGTTTCCATGGCAAATCCTAGTAAAGTAACATCTTTGTGTGGGAAAAACTAAAAAACCTTGTCACTGTGAGTAGTCTCATCGGTAAACTCAGTTGCGGGAGGGGAAAACTTAGTCACAAAGGAATTCGTGTCATGGAAAAAATGAGTCACCGGATGGGAAAATTTTACTCACCGGACGAGTTTCAATGGAAAATACTTGTAAAATAACCTCTTTGTGTGGGAAAAACTCGAGAACCTCACCACCTTGACTAGTCTCACGGGAAAACTCGGTCACGTGAGGGGAAAACTTAGTCACTAAGGAATTAGTGTCATGGGAAAAATGAGTCACCGGATGGGAAAACGTTGGTCAATGGACTAGTTTCAATGGAAAAACCTAGTAAAATAACCTCTTTGTGTTGGAATAACTCGAAAACCTGGCCACTGTGGGTAGTCTCATGGGAAAACTCAGCCACAGGAGGAGGAAACTTAGTCCATAAATAATTAGAGCCATGGGACTAATGAGTCAACTAATGGGAAACCCTTAGTCACCGAACGAGTTTTGATGAGTGGATTTTATATGATGTTTTTAGGCTATTTTTAGTCTTAGTCAAGAAAATCACTTAACAACAGTTTCTGAGTCAGCCACTAGAGTTGCCAATTTCTTGAAATCCATACCTTGAAATGTACAACCCTTTGGCCAAGTTACAACCTTCAAAAATCTCTTCAAAATCACTTGGTTGCTTTACTTCAGTTTTGATTTGAATTATAGGCAGGATTATTGAGCTTTCTTGTTTTCATGGAGAATATTATTTTTGGTGAGCTTAATTGATGAACTCAAACATGTTAAAAGCCAAGCCTAACTTTCTTGATTCTTTGTCTATAAAACATGCATGTCTTCCTTTTCTGCTAAGCTTTCTTTGAAAGGTTTCTGTGCTTCAAGTTGTAATCAGATAAAACTTTCTCAAAACCCAGGGACGAGTTTTTCTTTAAGTTTTGTCGCTTGAGGACAAGCTGTCGTTGGGTATAGTGGTGTGATGAGTGGATTTTATATGATGTTTTTAGGCTATTTTTAGTCTTTTTATTTTATTATTTTTGAGTCACATATAGGTTTTTTTAATCTTTTTATATAGATTTTCTATTTATTTTTCATTTTGCATGTAGATTAGATTTTATTAGATTTTCTAGCTTTATTTTATATTTTTTGGAATTTTTCTAGTTATTTTGTATTTTTAGAAAAAGCTGGTTTAGTTATCATTTTTTGTCCAGGGACCAATATGTAAAGTTTCAGGAAGTCAGGGACCAAATTGTAAAAGTTCAAGAGTGGAGGACTTAAAGTGAAGATTGAGAGAATAGGAGGGCTTGAAATGAAGTGCTAACCAAGGGAGGACCAAAGTGAAAAAGAAGAATATGAAGAATCACTCTCTAATTTAGCACATGGAAAAAATGTTTAAAGGAATTGATGTTAGTGGAGGAAGGGTTTCAGAATTAAACAAGGCTGAGTAGTGGCATTTTATGGCCATCAAAACCCACTACCATGAATGAAGAAGGAAGGAAAAGCTTGAAGATGAAGAAGCAGCGTCCCAACGCTCCAGCGTTGGGATCCCAGAGCTCCAGCGCTGGGGTTCTGACTAGATGATGAGTCAGATGTTGACCCAGCGCCCAAGCGTTGGAAAGCCAGCGCTCAAGCGCTGGGCCTCGGACAGAAAGTGGATTTTTAATGCATCCTAGCGCCCATGCGTTGGGAATGCCAGCGCTCAAGCGCTGGAGGCTGGAATTTTACTATAAATAGGACCCTTTTCTTCACTTGTAAGACACACCTTCTTAGAATACAACAAGTATTCTCTCTTTCTCCCTCAAAGATCATTGTTCCTAGGAATTGTGGGAAGCCAAACTTGAGCTCCTATCCAGGGTAATCCAATGATTCTTTTAGCCATGCTTGGCTAATTCTTCTTTAAGTTTCTTGGGTTGTAGTCGTTTATATTTATGTTTTAGTTTGTTTTTACCTTTCTGAATTTTATTTCTATTTCATGTTTTATTTCCTTGTTCTTCATTCATCTTATGCGCAAAAGATTTCTTGCTTATTACTTATTCGAATGGAAATTGGTAAGTAGTAAGGGACCTAGGATCTAAAAAAGGTTATAAGTATACTTCACTAAGGAATTAGGAAGGACGTAACTTTATGTTAGCCTGAATTTCTTCTTCATCTTCTTCTCTAGTTAACTAAGTTGCAAGGAATTGAATTTAGTAATTAGAAAGAAAGTTCTACAATGTGTAAGGAATTAACTTGTAGATAATTAGGCTATAGCATCATGAAGTTAGATTTATAATTCAGAAATTAAGTAGGAACTTGCTAGCATATTATATAGACTATGTAAACCAACCCAAGAAGCTTATTTGCTATCATATTATTATCTTTTATTTTATTGCTATTTCCATGTGCTACCTTAAACAAACTTCCAACAAATACATCTTTTTATTTTTCTGTTTAAGTACTAAACTTAATATTAACAAGAACACCTATCCTTTGGGTTCGAACATTTTTATTACGCGATAGTAAATTGTACACTTGCAATTTCATTATCAAGTTTCCATGGCAAATCCTAGTAAAGTAATATCTTTGTGTGGGAAAAACTAAAAAACCTTGTCACTGTGAGTAGTCTCATCGGAAAACTCAGTTGCGGGAGGGGAAAACTTAATCACAAAGGAATTCGTGTCATGGAAAAAATGAGTCACCGGATGGGAAAATTTTACTCACCGGACGAGTTTCAATGGAAAATACTTGTAAAATAACCTCTTTGTGTGGGAAAAACTCGAGAACCTCACCACCTTGACTAGTCTCACGGGAAAACTCAGTCACGTGAGGGGAAAACTTAGTCACTAAGGAATTAGTGTCATGGGAAAAATGAGTCACCAGATGGGAAAACCTTGGTCAATGGACTAGTTTCAATGGAAAAACCTAGTAAAATAACCTCTTTGTGTTGGAATAACTCGAAAACCTGGCCACTGTGGGTAGTCTCATAGGAAAACTCAGCCACAGGAGGGGGAAACTTAGTCACTAAATAATTAGAGCCATGGGACTAATGAGTCAACTAATGGGAAACCCTTAGTCACCGAACGAGTTTCCATGGCAAATCTTAGTAAAATAACCTCTTTGTGTGGGAAAAACTAGAAAACCTTGTCACTGTGAGTAGTCTCATCGGAAAACTCAGTCGCGGTTGGGGAAAATTTAGTAACAGGAATTCGTGTCATGGAAAAAATGAGTCACCGGATGGGAAAATTTTATTCACCGGACGAGTTTCAATGGAAAATACTTGTAAAATAACCTCTTTGGGTGGGAAAAACTCGAGAACCTCATCACCTTGACTTGTCTCACAGGAAAACTCACTCACGTGAGGGGAAAACTTAGTCACTAAGGAATTAGTGTCATGGGAAAAATGAGTCACCGGATGGGAAAACCTTCGTCAATGGACTAGTTTCAATGGCAAAACATAGTAAACTAACCTCTTTGTGTCGGAATAACTCGAAAACCTGGCCACTGTGAGTAGTCTCATGGGAAAACTCAGCCACAGGAGGGGAAAACTTAGTCACTAAGGAATTAGTGCCATTGGACTTATGAGTCAACTAATCGGAAAACCTTAGTCACTGAACGAGTTTCCATGGCAAATCCTAGTATAGTACCATCTTTGTGTGGGAAAAACTAAAAAACCTTGTCACTGTGAGTAGTCTCATCGGAAAACTAAGTCGCGGTTGGGGAAAATTTAGTAACAAAGGAAATCGTGTCATGGAAAAAATGAGTCACCGGATGGGAAAATTTTATTCACCGGACGAGTTTCAATGGAAAATACTTGTAAAATAACCTCTTTGTGTGGGAAAAACTCGAGAACCTCACCACCTTGACTAGTCTCATGGGAAAACTCGGTTACGTGAGGGGAAAACTTAGTCACTAAGAAATTAGTGTCATGGGAAAAATGAGTCACCGGATGGGAAAACCTTAGTAAATGAACTAGTTTCAATGGCAAAACCTAGTAAAATAACCTCTTTGTGTTGGAATAACTCGAAAACCTGGCCACTGTGAGTAGTCTCATGGGAAAACTCAGCTACAGGAGGGGGAAACTTAGTCACTAACGAATTTGTGCCATGGGACTTATGAGTCAACTAATGGGAAAACCTTAGTCACCGAACGAGTTTCCGTGGCAAATCCAAGTAAAGTAACATCTTTGTGTGGGAAAAACTAGAAAACCTTATCACTGTGAGTAGTCTCATCGGAAAACTCAGTCGCTGGAGTGGAAAACTTAGTCACAAAGGAATTCGTGTCATGGAAAAACTGAGTCACCGTATGGGAAAATTTTACTCACCGGACGAGTTTCAATGGAAAATACTTGCAAAATAACCTCTTTGTGTAGGAAAAACTCGAGAACCTCACCACGTTGACTAGTTACACGGGAAAACTCAGTCACAAGAGGGGAAAACTTAGTCACTAAGGAATTAGTGTCATGGAAAAAATGAGTCATCGGATGGGAAAACCTTAGTCAATGGACTAGTTTCAATGGCAAAACCTAGTAAAATAACCTCTTTGTGTTGGAATAACTCGAAAACCTGGCCACTGTGAG
Organism: Acmispon strigosus; assembly: GCA_030819835.1. Taxonomy (NCBI): domain Eukaryota; kingdom Viridiplantae; phylum Streptophyta; class Magnoliopsida; order Fabales; family Fabaceae; genus Acmispon; species Acmispon strigosus. The sequence continues at coordinate 67,866,779 of JAUAMA010000002.1, read as the reverse complement.
TAGTCTCATTGGAAAACTCAGCCACAGGAGGGGGAAACTTAGTCACTAAGTAATTAGTGCCATGGGACTAATGAGTCAACTAATGGGAAACCCTTAGTCACCGAACGAGTTTCCATGGCAAATCTTAGTAAAATAACCTCGTTGTGTGGGAAAAACAAGAAAACCTTGTCACTGTGAGTAGTCTCATCGGAAAACTCAGTCGCAGTTGGGGAAAATTTAGTAACAAAGGAATTTGTGTCATAGAAAAAATGAGTCACCAGATGGGAAAATTTTACTCACCGGACGAGTTTCAATGGAAAATACTTGTAAAATAACCTCTTTGTGTGGGAAAAACTCGAGAACCTCACCACCTTGACTAGTCTCACGGGCAAACTCGGTCACGTGAGGGGAAAACTTAGTCACTAAGGAATTAGTGTCATGGGAAAAATGAGTCACCGTATGGGAAAACCTTGGTCAATGGACTATTTTCAATGGAAAAACCTAGTAAATTAACCTCTTTGTGTTGGAATAACTCGAAAACCTTGCCACTGTGGGTAGTCTCATGGGAAAACTCAGCCACAGGAGGGGGAAACTTAGTCACTAAATAATTAGAGCCATGGGACTAATGAGTCAACTAATGGGAAACCCTTAGTCACCGAACGAGTTTCCATGGAAAATCTTAGTAAAATAACCTCTTTGTGTGGGAAAAACTAGAAAACCTTGTCACTGTGAGTAGTCTCATCGGAAAACTCAGTCGCGGTTGGGGAAAATTTAGTAACAAAGGAATTCGTGTCATGGAAAAAATGAGTCACCGGATGGGAAAATTTTATTCACCGGACGAGTTTCAATGGAAAATACTTGTAAAATAACCTCTTTGTGTGGGAAAAACTTTAGAACTCATCACCTTGACTTGTCTCACGGGAAAACTCACTCACGTGAGGGGAAAACTTAGTCACTAAGGAATTAGTGTCATGGGAAAAATGAGTCACCGGATGGGAAAACCTTCGTCAATGGACTAGTTTCAATGGCAAAACCTAGTAAACTAACCTCTTTGTGTCGGAATAACTCGAAAACCTGGCCACTGTGAGTAGTCTCATGGGAAAACTTAGCCACAGGAGGGGAAAACTTAGTCACTAAGGAATTAGTGCCATGGGACTTATGAGTCAACTAATGGGAAAACCTTAGTCACCGAACGAGTTTCGATGGCAAATCTTAGTAAAATAACATCTTTGTGTGGTAAAAACTAGAAAACCTTGTCACTGTGAGTAGTCTCATCGGAAAACTCAGTCGCGGTTGGGGAAAATTTAGTAACAAAGGAAATCGTGTCATGGAAAAAATGCGTCACCGGATGGGAAAATTTTATTCACCGGACGAGTTTCAATGGAAAATACTTGTAAAATAACCTCTTTGTGTGGGAAAAACTCGAGAACCTCACCACCTTGACTAGTCTCATGGGAAAACTCGGTCACGTAAGGGGAATTCTTAGTCTCTAAGAAATTAGTGTCATGGGAAAAATGAGTCACCGGATGGGAAAACCTTAGTCAATGGACTAGTTTCAATGGCAAAACCTAGTAAAATAACCTCTTTGTGTTGGAATAACTCGAAAACCTTGTCACTATGAGTATTCTCATCGGAAAATTCAGTCGCGGGAGGGGAAAACTTAGTCACAAAGGAATTCATTTTATGGACTAAATGAGACACCGGATGGGAAAATTTTACTCACCGGACGAGTTTCAATGGAAAATACTTGTAAAATAACCTCTTTGTGTTGGAAAAACTCGAGAACCTCATCACCTTGGCTAGTCTCACGGGAAAACTCAGTCACGTGAGGGGAAAACTTAGTCACTAAGAAATTAGCGTCATGGGAAAAATGAGTCACCGGATGGGAAAACCTTAGTCAATGGACTAGTTTCATTGGCAAAACCTAGTAATTAACCTCTTTGTGTTGGAATAACTCGAAAACCTGGCCACTGTGAGTAATCTCATGGGAAAACTCAGCCACAGGAGGGGGAAACTTAGTCACTAAGGAATTAGTGCCACGGGACTAATGAGTCAACTAATGGGAAAACCTTAGTCACCGAATGAGTTTCCATGGCAAATCCTAGTAAAGTAACATATTTGTGAGGGAAAAACTAGAAAACCTTGTCACTGTGAGTAGTCTCATCGGAAAACTCAGTCCCTGGAGGGGAAAACTTAGTCACAAAGGAATTCGTGTCATGGAAAAACAGAGTCACCGTATGGGAAAATTTTACTCACCACCCGAGTTTCAATGGAAAATACTTGTAAAATAACCTCTTTGGGTGGGAAAAACTCGAGAACCTCATCACCTTGACTAGTCTCACGGGAAAACTCAGTCACGTGAGGGGAAAACTTAGTCACTAAGGAATTAGTGTCATGGGAAAAATGAGTCACCGGATGGGAAAACCTTAGTCAATGGACTAGTTTCAATGGCAAAACCTAGTAATTAACCTCTTTGTGTTGGAATAACTCGAAAACCTGGCCACTGTGAGTAGTCTCATGGGAAAACTCAGCCACAGGAGGGGGAAACTTAGTCACTAAGGAATTAGTGCCATGGGACTAATGAGTCAATTAATGGGAAAACCTTAGTCACCGAACGAGTTTCCATGGCAAATCCTAGTAAAGTAACATCTTTGTGTGGGAAAAACTCGAAAACCTTGTCACTGTGAGTAGTCTCATCAGAAAACTCAGTCGCGGGAGGGGAAAACTTAGTCTCAAAGGAATTCGTGTCATGGAAAAACTGAGTCACCGTATGGGAAAATTTTACTCACCGGACGAGTTTCAATGGAAAATACTTGTAAAATAACCTCTTTGGGTGGGAAAATATCGAGAACCTCATCACCTTGACTAGTGTCACGGGAAAACTCAGTCACGTGAGGGGAAAACTTAGTCACTAAGGAATTAGTGCCATGGGAAAAATGAGTCACCGGATGGGAAAACCTTAGTCAATGGACTAGTTTCAATGGCAAAACCTAGTAAAATAACCTCTTTGTGTTGGAATAACTCGAAAACCTGACCACTGTGAGTAGTCTCATGGGAAAACTCAGCCACAGGAGGGGGAAACTTAGTCACTAAGGAATTAGTGCCATGCGACTAATGAGTCAACTAATGGGAAAACCTTAGTCACCGAACGAGTTTCCATGGCAAATCCTAGTAAAGTAACATCTTTGTGTGGGAAAAACTCGAAAACCTTGTCACTGTGAGTAGTCTCATCGGAAAACTCAGTCGCGGCATGGAAAACTTAGTCACAAAGGAATTCGTGTCATGGAAAAACTGAGTCACCGTATGGGAAAATTTTACTCACCGGACGAGTTTCAGTGGAAAATACTTGTAAAATAACCTCTTTGGGTGGGAAAATATCGAGAACCTCATCACCTTGACTAGTCTCACGGGAAAACTCAGTCACGTGAGGGGAAAACTTAGTCACTAAGGAATTAGTGTCATGGGAAAAATGAGTCACCGGATTGGAAAACCTTAGTCAATGGACTAGTTTCATTGGCGAAACCTAGTAATTAACCTCTTTGTGTTGGAATAACTCGAAAACCTGGCCACTGTGAGTAATCTCATGGGAAAACTCGGCTACAGGAGGGGGAAACTTAGTCACTAAGGAATTAGTGCCATGGGACTAATGAGTCAACTAATGGGGAAACCTTAGTCACCAAACGAGTTTCCATGGCAAATCCTAGTAAAGTAACATCTTTGTGTGGGAAAAACAAGAAAACCTTGTCACTGTGAGTAGTCTCATCGGAAAACTCAGTCGAAGGAGGGGAAAACTTAGTCACAAAGGAATTCATTTTATGGAATAAATGAGTCACCGGATGGGAAAATTTTACGCACCGGACGAGTTTCAATGGAAAATACTTGTAAAATAACCTCTTTGTGTTGGAAAAACTCGAGAACCTCATCACCTTGGCAAGTCTCACGGGAGAACTCAGTCACGTGAGGGGAAAACTTAGTCACTAAGAAATTAGTGTCATGGGAAAAATGAGTCACCGGATGGGAAAACCTTAGTCAATGGACTAGTTTCAATGGCAAAACCTAGTAAAATAACCTCTTTGTGTTGGAATAACTCGAAAACCTGGCCACTGTGAGTAGTCTCATGGGAAAACTCAGCCACAGGAGGGGGAAACTTAGTCACTAAGGAATTAGTGCCATGGGACTATTGAGTCAACTAATGGGAAAACCTTAGTCACCGAACGAGTTTCCATGGCAAATCCTAGTAAATTAACATCTTTGTGTGGGAAAAACTAGAAAACCTTGTCACTGTGAGTAGTCTCATCGGAAAAATCAGTCGCAGGAGGGGAAAACTTAGTCACAAAGGAATTCGTTTTATGGAAAAAATGAGTCACCGGATGGGAAAATTTTACTCACCGGACGAGTTTCAATGGAAAATACTTGTAAAATAACCTCTTTGTGTGGGAAAAACTCGAGTACCTCATCACCTTGACTAGTCTCACGGGAAAACTCAGTCACGTGAGGGGAAAACTTAGTCACTAAGAAATTAGTGTCATGGGAAAAATGAGTCACCGGATGGGAAAACCTTAGTCAGTGGACTAGTTTCAATGGCAAAACATAGTAAATTAACCTCTTTGTGTTGGAATAACTCGAAAACCTGGCCACTGTGAGTAGTCTCATGGGAAAACACAGCCACAGGAGAGGGAAACTTAGTCACTAAGGAATTAGTGCCATGGGACTAATGAGTCAACTAATGGGAAAACCTTAGTCACCGAACGAGTTTCCATGGCAAATCCTAGTAAAGTAACATCTTTGTGTGGGTAAAACTAGAAAACCTTGTCACTGTGAGTACTCTCATCGGAAAACTCAGTCGCGGGAGGGGAAAACTTAGTCACAAAGGAATTCGTGTCATGGAAAAAATGAGTCAGCGGATGGGAAAATTTAACTCACCAGACGAGTTTCAATGGAAAATATTTGTAAAATAACCTTTTGTGTGGGAAAAACTCGAGAACCTCATCACCTTGACTAGTCTCACGGGAAAACTCAGTCACGTGAGGGGAAAACTTAGTCACTAAGGAATTAGTGTCATGGGAAAAATGAGTCACCGGATGGGAAAACCTTAGTCAATGGACTAGTTTCATTGGCAAAACCTAGTAATTAACCTCTTTGTGTTGGAATAACTCGAAAACCTGACCACTATGAGTAGTCTCATGGGAAAACTCAGCCACAGGAGGGGGAAATTAGTCACTAAGGAATTAGTGCCATGGGACTAATGAGTCAACTAATGGGAAAACCTTAGTCACCGAACGAGTTTCCATGGCAAATCCTAGTAAAGTAACATCTTTGTGTGGGAAAAACTCAAAAACCTTGTCACTGTGAGTAGTCTCATCGGAAAACTCAGTCGCGGGAGGGGAAAACTTAGTCACAAAGGAATTCGTGTCATGGAAAAACTGAGTCACTGTATGGGAAAATTTTACTCACCGGACGAGTTTCAATGGAAAATACTTGTAAAATAACCTCTTTGTGTGGGAAAAACTCGAGAACCTCAACACCTTGACTAGTCTCACGGGAAAACTCAGTCTCGTGAGGGGAAAACTTAGTCACTAAGGAATTAGTGTCATGGGAAAAATGAGTCACCGGATGGGAAAACCTTAGTCAATAGACTAGTTTCAATGGCAAAACATAGTAAAATATCCTCTTTGTGTTGGAATAACTCGAAAACCTGACCACTGTGAGTAGTCTCATGGGAAAACTCAGCCACAGGAGGGGGAAACTTAGTCACTAAGGAATTAGTGCCATGGGACTAATGAGTCAACTAATGGGAAAACCTTAGTCACCGAACGAGTTTCCATGGCAAATCCTAGTAAAGTAACATCTTTGTGTGGGTAAAATTAGAAAACCTTGTCACTGTGAGTACTCTCATCGGAAAACTCAGTCGCGGGAGGGGAAAACTTAGTCACAAAGGAATTCGTGTCATGGAAAAAATGAGTCAGCGGATGGGAAAATTTAACTCACCAGACGAGTTTCAATGGAAAATATTTGTAAAATAACCTTTTGTGTGGGAAAAACTCGAGAACCTCATCACCTTGACTAGTCTCACGGGAAAACTCAGTCACGTGAGGGGAAAACTTAGTCACTAAGGAATTAGTGTCATGGGAAAAATGAGTCACCGGATGGGAAAACCTTAGTCAATGGACTAGTTTCATTGGCAAAACCTAGTAATTAACCTCTTTGTGTTGGAATAACTCGAAAACCTGACCACTATGAGTAGTCTCATGGGAAAACTCAGCCACAGGAGGGGGAAATTAGTCACTAAGGAATTAGTGCCATGGGACTAATGAGTCAACTAATGGGAAAACCTTAGTCACCGAACGAGTTTCCATGGCAAATCCTAGTAAAGTAACATCTTTGTGTGGGAAAAACTCAAAAACCTTGTCACTGTGAGTAGTCTCATCGGAAAACTCAGTCGCGGGAGGGGAAAACTTAGTCACAAAGGAATTCGTGTCATGGAAAAACTGAGTCACTGTATGGGAAAATTTTACTCACCGGACAAGTTTCAATGGAAAATACTTGTAAAATAACCTCTTTGTGTGGGAAAAACTCGAGAACCTCATCACCTTGACTAGTCTCACGGGAAAACTCAGTCTCGTGAGGGGAAAACTTAGTCACTAAGGAATTAGTGTCATGGGAAAAATGAGTAACCGGATGGGAAAACCTTAGTCAATAGACTAGTTTCAATGGCAAAACATAGTAAAATAACCTCTTTGTGTTGGAATAACTCGAAAACCTGACCACTGTGAGTAGTCTCATGGGAAAACTCAGCCACAGGAGGGGGAAACTTAGTCACTAAGGAATTAGTGCCATGGGACTAATGAGTCAACTAATGGGGAAACCTTAGTCACCAAACGAGTTTCCATGGCAAATCCTAGTAAAGTAACATCTTTGTGTGGGAAAAACTAGAAAGCCTTGTCACTGTGAGTAGTCTCATCGGAAAACTCAGTCGCTGGAGGGGAAAACTTAGTCACAAAGGAATTCGTGTCATGGAAAAACTGAGTCACCGTATGGGAAAATTTTACTCACCGGACGAGTTTCAATGGAAAATACTTGTAAAATAACCTCTTTGGGTGGGAAAATATCGAGAACCTCATCACCTAAACTAGTCTCACGGGAAAACTCAGTCACGTGAGGGGAAAACTTAGTCACTAAGGAATTAGTGTCATGGGAAAAATGAGTCACCGGATGGGAAAACCTTAGTCAATGGACTAGTTTCATTGGCAAAACCTAGTAATTAACCTCTTTGTGTTGGAATAACTCGAAAACCTGGCCACTGTGAGTAATCTCATGGGAAAACTCAGCCACAGGAGGGGGAAACTTAGTCACTAAGGAATTAGTGCCACGGGACTAATGAGTCAACTAATGGGAAAACCTTAGTCACCGAACGAGTTTCCATGGCAAATCCTAGTAAAGTAACATATTTGTGAGGGAAAAACTAGAAAACCTTGTCACTGTGAGTAGTCTCATCGGAAAACTCAGTCCCTGGAGGGGAAAACTTAGTCACAAAGGAATTCGTATCATGGAAAAACAGAGTCACCGTATGGGAAAATTTTACTCACCGAACGAGTTTCAATGGAAAATACTTGTAAAATAACCTCTTTGGGTGGGAAAAACTCGAGAACCGCATCACCTTGACTAGTCTCACGGGAAAACTCAGTCACGTGAGGGGAAAACTTAGTCACTAAGGAATTAGTGTCATGGGAAAAATGAGTCACCGGATGGGAAAACCTTAGTCAATGGACAAGTTTCAATGGCAAAACCTAGTAATTAACCTCTTTGTGTTGGAATAACTCGAAAACCTGGCCACTGTGAGTAGTCTCATGGGAAAACTCAGCCACAAGAGGGGGAAACTTAGTCACTAAGGAATTAGTGCCATGGGACTAATGAGTCAACTAATGGGAAAACCTTAGTCAATGGACTAGTTTCATTGGCAAAACCTAGTAATTAACCTCTTTGTGTTGGAATAACTCGAAAACCTAGCCACTGTGAGTAATCTCATGGGAAAACTCAGCCACAGGAGGGGGAAACTTAGTCACTAAGGAATTAGTGCCATGGGACTAATGAGTCAACTAATGGGGAAACCTTAGTCACCGAACGAGTTTCCATGGCAAATCCTAGTAAAGTAACATCTTTGTGTGGGAAAAACTAGAAAACCTTGTCACTGTGAGTAGTCTCATCAGAAAACTCAGTCGCGGGAGGGTAAAACTTAGTCACAATTGAATTCGTGTCATGGAAAATATGAGTCACCGGATGGGAAAATTTTACTCACCGGACGAGTTTCAATGGAAAATACTTGTAAAATAACCTCTTTGTGTGGGAAAAACTCGAGAACCTCATCACCTTGACTAGTCTCACGGGAAAACTCAGTCACGTGAGGGGAAAACTTAGTCACTAAGGAATTAGTGTCATGGGAAAAATGAGTCACCGGATGGGAAAACCTTAGTCAATGGACTAGTTTCAATGGCAAAACCTAGTAATTAACCTCTTTGTGTTGGAATAACTCGAAAACCTGACCACTGTGAGTAGTCTCATGGGAAAACTCAGCCACAGGAGGGGGAAACTTAGTCACTAAGGAATTAGTGCCATGGGACTAATGAGTCAACTAACGGGAAAACCTTAGTCACCGAACGAGTTTCCATGGTAAATCCTAGTAAAGTAACATCTTTGTGTGGGAAAAACTCGAAAACCTTGTCACTGTGAGTAGTCTCATCGGAAAACTCAGTCGCGGGAGGGTAAAACTTAGTCACAAAGGAGTTCGTGTCATGGAAAAACTGAGTCACCGTATGGGAAAATTTTACTCACCGGACGAGTTTCAATGGAAAATACTTGTAAAATAACCTCTTTGGGTGGGAAAATATCGAGAACCTCATCACCTTGACTAGTCTCACGGGATAACTCAGTCACGTGAGGGGAAAACTTAGTCACTAAGGAATTAGTGTCATGGGAAAAATGAGTCACCGTATTGGAAAACTTTAGTCAATGGACTAGTTTCATTGGCAAAACCTAGTAATTAACATCTTTGTGTTGGAATAACTCGAAAACCTGGCCACTGTGAGTAATCTCATGGGAAAACTCAGCCACAGGAGGGGGAAACTTAGTCACTAAGGAATTAGTGCCATGGGACTAATGAGTCAACTAATGGGGAAACCTTAGTCACCGAACGAGTTTCCATGGCAAATTCTAGTAAAGTAACATCTTTGTGTGGGAAAAACTAGAAAACCTTGTCACTGTGAGTAGTCTCATCAGAAAACTCAGTCGCGGGAGGGGAAAACTTAGTCACAAATGAATTCGTGTCATGGAAAAAATGAGTCACCGGATGGGAAAATTTTACTCACCGGACGAGTTTCAATGGAAAATACTTGTAAAATAACCTCTTTGTGTGGGAAAAACTCGAGAACCTCATCACCTTGACTAGTCTCACGGGAAAACTCAGTCACGTGAGGGGAAAACTTAGTCACTAAGGAATTAGTGTCATGGGAAAAATGAGTCACCGGATGGGAAAACCTTAGTCAATGGACTAGTTTCAATGGCAAAACCTAGTAGAATAACCTCTTTGTGTTCGAATAACTCGAAAACCTGGCCACTGTGAGTAGTCACATGGGAAAACTCAGCCACAGGAGGGGGAAACTTAGTCACTAAGGAATTAGTGCCATGGGACTAATGAGTCAACTAATGGGAAAACCTTAGTCACCGAACGAGTTTCCATGGCAAATCCTAGTAAAGTAACATCTTTGTGTGGGAAAAACTCGAAAACCTTGTCACTGTGAGTAGTCTCATCGGAAAACTCAGTCGCGGGAGGGGAAAACTTAGTCACAAAGGAATTCGTGTCATGGAAAAACTGAGTCATCGTATGGGAAAATTTTACTCATCGGACGAGTTTCAATGGAAAATACTTGTAAAATAACCTCTTTGGGTGGGAAAATATCGAGAACCTCATCACCTTGACTAGTCTCACGGGAAATCTCAGTCACGTGAGGGGAAAACTTAATCACTAAGGAATTAGTGTCATGGGAAAAATGAGTCACCGGATTGGAAAACCTTAGTCAATGGACTAGTTTCATTGGCAAAACCTAGTAATTAACCTCTTTGTGTTGGAATAACTCGAAAACCTGGCCACTGTGAGTAATCTCATGGGAAAACTCAGCCACAGGAGGGGGAAACTTAGTCACTAAGGAATTAGTGCCATGGGACTAATGAGTCAACTAATGGGGAAACCTTAGTCACCGAACGAGTTTCCATGGCAAATCCTAGTAAAGTAACATCTTTGTGTGGGAAAAACTAGAAAACCTTGTCACTGTGAGTAGTCTCATCGGAAAACTCAGTCGCGGGAGGGGAAAACTTAGTCACAAAGGAATTTGGGTCATGGAAAAAATGAGTCACCGGATGGGAAAATTTTACTCACCGGACGAGTTTCAATGGAAAATACTTGTAAAATAACCTCTTTGTGTGGGAAAAACTCGAGAACCTCATCACCTTGACTAGTCTCACGGGAAAACTCAGTCACGTGAGGGGAAAACTTAGTCACTAAGGAATTAGTGTCATGGGAAAAATGAGTCACCGGATGGGAAAACCTTAGTCAATAGACTAGTTTCAATGGCAAAACCTAGTAAAATAACCTCTTTGTGTTGGAATAACTCGAAAACCAGACCACTGTGAGTAGTCACATGGGAAAACTCAGCCACAGGAGGGGGAAACTTAGTCACTAAGGAATTAGTGCCATGGGACTAATGAGTCGACTAATGAGTCAACTAATGGGAAAACCTTAGTCACCGAACGAGTTTCCATGGCAAATCCTGGTAAAGTAACATCTTTGTGTGGGAAAAACTAGAAAACCTTGTCACTGTGAGTAGTCTCATCGGAAAACTCAGTCGCGGGAGGGGAAAACTTAGTCACAAATGAATTCGTGTCATGGAAAATATGAGTCACCGGATGGGAAAATTTTACTCACCGAACGAGTTTCAATGGAAAATACTTGTAAAATAACCTCTTTGTGTGGGAAAAACTCGAGAACCTCATCACCTTGACTAGTCTCTCGGGAAAACTCAGTCACGTGAGGGGAAAACTTAGTCACTAAGGAATTAGTGTCATGGGAAAAATGAGTCACCGGATGGGAAAACCTTAGTCAATGGACAAGTTTCAATGGCAAAACCTAGTAATTAACCTCTTTGTGTTGGAATAACTCGAAAACCTGGCCACTGTGAGTAGTCTCATGGGAAAACTCAGCCACAAGAGGGGGAAACTTAGTCACTAAGGAATTAGTGCCATGGGACTAATGAGTCAACTAATGGGAAAACCTTAGTCAATGGACTAGTTTCATTGGCAAAACCTAGTAATTAACCTCTTTGTGTTGGAATAACTCGAAAACCTAGCCACTGTGAGTAATCTCATGGGAAAACTCAGCCACAGGAGGGGGAAACTTAGTCACTAAGGAATTAGTGCCATGGGACTAATGAGTCAACTAATGGGGAAACCTTAGTCACCGAACGAGTTTCCATGGCAAATCCTAGTAAAGTAACATCTTTGTGTGGGAAAAACTAGAAAACCTTGTCACTGTGAGTAGTCTCATCAGAAAACTCAGTCGCGGGAGGGTAAAACTTAGTCACAAATGAATTCGTGTCATGGAAAAAATGAGTCACCGGATGGGAAAATTTTACTCACCGGACGAGTTTCAATGGAAAATACTTGTAAAATAACCTCTTTGTGTGGGAAAAACTCGAGAACCTCATCACCTTGACTAGTCTCACGGGAAAACTCAGTCACGTGAGGGGAAAACTTAGTCACTAAGGAATTAGTGTCATGGGAAAAATGAGTCACCGGATGGGAAAACCTTAGTCAATGGACTAGTTTCAATGGCAAAACCTAGTAATTAACCTCTTTGTGTTGGAATAACTCGAAAACCTGACCACTGTGAGTAGTCTCATGGGAAAACTCAGCCACAGGAGGGGGAAACTTAGTCACTAAGGAATTAGTGCCATGGGACTAATGAGTCAACTAACGGGAAAACCTTAGTCACCGAACGAGTTTCCATGGTAAATCCTAGTAAAGTAACATCTTTGTGTGGGAAAAACTCGAAAACCTTGTCACTGTGAGTAGTCTCATCGGAAAACTCAGTCGCGGGAGGGTAAAACTTAGTCACAAAGGAGTTCGTGTCATGGAAAAACTGAGTCACCGTATGGGAAAATTTTACTCACCGGACGAGTTTCAATGGAAAATACTTGTAAAATAACCTCTTTGGGTGGGAAAATATCGAGAACCTCATCACCTTGACTAGTCTCACGGGATAACTCAGTCACGTGAGGGGAAAACTTAGTCACTAAGGAATTAGTGTCATGGGAAAAATGAGTCACCGTATTGGAAAACTTTAGTCAATGGACTAGTTTCATTGGCAAAACCTAGTAATTAACATCTTTGTGTTGGAATAACTCGAAAACCTGGCCACTGTGAGTAATCTCATGGGAAAACTCAGCCACAGGAGGGGGAAACTTAGTCACTAAGGAATTAGTGCCATGGGACTAATGAGTCAACTAATGGGGAAACCTTAGTCACCGAACGAGTTTCCATGGCAAATTCTAGTAAAGTAACATCTTTGTGTGGGAAAAACTAGAAAACCTTGTCACTGTGAGTAGTCTCATCAGAAAACTCAGTCGCGGGAGGGGAAAACTTAGTCACAAATGAATTCGTGTCATGGAAAAAATGAGTCACCGGATGGGAAAATTTTACTCACCGGACGAGTTTCAATGGAAAATACTTGTAAAATAACCTCTTTGTGTGGGAAAAACTCGAGAACCTCATCACCTTGACTAGTCTCACGGGAAAACTCAGTCACGTGAGGGGAAAACTTAGTCACTAAGGAATTAGTGTCATGGGAAAAATGAGTCACCGGATGGGAAAACCTTAGTCAATGGACTAGTTTCAATGGCAAAACCTAGTAGAATAACCTCTTTGTGTTCGAATAACTCGAAAACCTGGCCACTGTGAGTAGTCACATGGGAAAACTCAGCCACAGGAGGGGGAAACTTAGTCACTAAGGAATTAGTGCCATGGGACTAATGAGTCAACTAATGGGAAAACCTTAGTCACCGAACGAGTTTCCATGGCAAATCCTAGTAAAGTAACATCTTTGTGTGGGAAAAACTCGAAAACCTTGTCACTGTGAGTAGTCTCATCGGAAAACTCAGTCGCGGGAGGGGAAAACTTAGTCACAAAGGAATTCGTGTCATGGAAAAACTGAGTCATCGTATGGGAAAATTTTACTCATCGGACGAGTTTCAATGGAAAATACTTGTAAAATAACCTCTTTGGGTGGGAAAATATCGAGAACCTCATCACCTTGACTAGTCTCACGGGAAATCTCAGTCACGTGAGGGGAAAACTTAATCACTAAGGAATTAGTGTCATGGGAAAAATGAGTCACCGGATTGGAAAACCTTAGTCAATGGACTAGTTTCATTGGCAAAACCTAGTAATTAACCTCTTTGTGTTGGAATAACTCGAAAACCTGGCCACTGTGAGTAATCTCATGGGAAAACTCAGCCACAGGAGGGGGAAACTTAGTCACTAAGGAATTAGTGCCATGGGACTAATGAGTCAACTAATGGGGAAACCTTAGTCACCGAACGAGTTTCCATGGCAAATCCTAGTAAAGTAACATCTTTGTGTGGGAAAAACTAGAAAACCTTGTCACTGTGAGTAGTCTCATCGGAAAACTCAGTCGCGGGAGGGGAAAACTTAGTCACAAAGGAATTTGGGTCATGGAAAAAATGAGTCACCGGATGGGAAAATTTTACTCACCGGACGAGTTTCAATGGAAAATACTTGTAAAATAACCTCTTTGTGTGGGAAAAACTCGAGAACCTCATCACCTTGACTAGTCTCACGGGAAAACTCAGTCACGTGAGGGGAAAACTTAGTCACTAAGGAATTAGTGTCATGGGAAAAATGAGTCACCGGATGGGAAAACCTTAGTCAATAGACTAGTTTCAATGGCAAAACCTAGTAAAATAACCTCTTTGTGTTGGAATAACTCGAAAACCAGACCACTGTGAGTAGTCACATGGGAAAACTCAGCCACAGGAGGGGGAAACTTAGTCACTAAGGAATTAGTGCCATGGGACTAATGAGTCGACTAATGAGTCAACTAATGGGAAAACCTTAGTCACCGAACGAGTTTCCATGGCAAATCCTGGTAAAGTAACATCTTTGTGTGGGAAAAACTAGAAAACCTTGTCACTGTGAGTAGTCTCATCGGAAAACTCAGTCGCGGGAGGGGAAAACTTAGTCACAAATGAATTCGTGTCATGGAAAATATGAGTCACCGGATGGGAAAATTTTACTCACCGGACGAGTTTCAATGGAAAATACTTGTAAAATAACCTCTTTGTGTGGGAAAAACTCGAGAACCTCATCACCTTGACTAGTCTCTCGGGAAAACTCAGTCACGTGAGGGGAAAACTTAGTCACTAAGGAATTAGTGTCATGGGAAAAATGAGTCACCGGATGGGAAAACCTTAGTCAATGGACTAGTTTCAATGGCAAAACCTAGTAGAATAACCTCTTTGTGTTGGAATAACTCGAAAACCTGACCACTGTGAGTAGTCACATGGGAAAACTCAGCCACAGGAGGGGGAAACTTAGTCACTAAGGAATTAGTGCCATGGGACTAATGAGTCAAATAATTGGAAAACCTTAGTCACCGAACGAGTTTCCATGGCAAATCCTAGTAAAGTAACATCTTTGTGTGGGAAAAACTCGAAAACCTTGTCACTGTGAGTAGTCTCATCGGAAAACTCAGTCGCGGGAGGGGAAAACTTAGTCACAAAGGAATTCGTGTCATGGAAAAACTGAGTCACCGTATGGGAAAATTTTACTCATCGGACGAGTTTCAATGGAAAATACTTGTAAAATAACCTCTTTGGGTGGGAAAATATCGAGAACCTCATCACCTTGACTAGTCTCACGGGAAAACTCAGTCACGTGAGGGGAAAACTTAGTCACTAAGGAATTAGTGTCATGGGAAAAATGAGTCACCGTATTGGAAAACTTTAGGTAATGGACTAGTTTCATTGGCAAAACCTAGTAATTAACATCTTTGTGTTGGAATAACTCGAAAACCTGGCCACTGTGAGTAATCTCATGGGAAAACTCAGCCACAGGAGGGGGAAACTTAGTCACTAAGGAATTAGTGCCATGGGACTAATGAGTCAACTAATGGGGAAACCTTAGTCACCGAACGAGTTTCCATGGCAAATCCTAGTAAAGTAACATCTTTGTGTGGGAAAAACTAGAAAACCTTGTCACTGTGAGTAGTCTCATCAGAAAACTCAGTCGCGGGAGGGGAAAACTTAGTCACAAATGAATTCGTGTCATGGAAAATATGAGTCACCGGATGGGAAAATTTTACTCACCGGACGAGTTTCAATGGAAAATACTTGTAAAATAACCTCTTTGTGTGGGAAAAACTCGAGAACCTCATCACCTTGACTAGTCTCACGGGAAAACTCAGTCACGTGAGGGGAAAACTTAGTCACTAAGGAATTAGTGTCATGGGAAAAATGAGTCACCGGATGGGAAAACCTTAGTCAATGGACTAGTTTCAATGGCAAAACCTAGTAGAATAACCTCTTTGTGTTCGAATAACTCGAAAACCTGGCCACTGTGAGTAGTCACATGGGAAAACTCAGCCACAGGAGGGGGAAACTTAGTCACTAAGGAATTAGTGCCATGGGACTAATGAGTCAACTAATGGGAAAACCTTAGTCACCGAACGAGTTTCCATGGCAAATCCTAGTAAAGTAACATCTTTGTGTGGGAAAAACTCGAAAACCTTGTCACTGTGAGTAGTCTCATCGGAAAACTCAGTCGCGGGAGGGGAAAACTTAGTCACAAAGGAATTCGTGTCATGGAAAAACTGAGTCACCGTATGGGAAAATTTTACTCATCGGACGAGTTTCAATGGAAAATACTTGTAAAATAACCTCTTTGGGTGGGGAAATATCGAGAACCTCATCACCTTGACTAGTCTCACGGGAAAACTCAGTCACGTGAGGGGAAAACTTAATCACTAAGGAATTAGTGTCATGGGAAAAATGAGTCACCGGATTGGAAAACCTTAGTCAATGGACTAGTTTCATTGGCAAAACCTAGTAATTAACCTCTTTGTGTTGGAATAACTCGAAAACCTGGCCACTGTGAGTAATCTCATGGGAAAACTCAGCCACAGGAGGGGGAAACTTATTCACTAAGGAATTAGTGCCATGGGACTAATGAGTCAACTAATGGGGAAACCTTAGTCACCGAACGAGTTTCCATGGCAAATCCTAGTAAAGTAACATCTTTGTGTGGGAAAAACTAGAAAACCTTGTCACTGTGAGTAGTCTCATCAGAAAACTCAGTCGCGGGAGGGGAAAACTTAGTCACAAATGAATTCGTGTCATGGAAAAAATGAGTCACCGGATGGGAAAATTTTACTCACCGGACGAGTTTCAATGGAAAATACTTGTAAAATAACCTCTTTGTGTGGGAAAAACTCGAGAACCTCATCACCTTGACTAGTCTCACGGGAAAACTCAGTCACGTGAGGGGAAAACTTAGTCACTAAGGAATTAGTGTCATGGGAAAAATGAGTCACCGTATTGGAAAACTTTAGTCAATGGACTAGTTTCATTGGCAAAACCTAGTAATTAACCTCTTTGTGTTGGAATAACTCGAAAACCTGGCCACTGTGAGTAATCTCATGGGAAAACTCAGCCACAGGAGGGGGAAACTTATTCACTAAGGAATTAGTGCCATGGGACTAAGGAGTCAACTAATGGGAAAACCTTAGTCACCGAACGAGTTTCCATGGCAAATCCTAGTAAAGTAACATCTTTGTGTGGGAGAAACTCGAAAACCTTGTCACTGTGAGTAGTCTCATCGGAAAACTCAGTCGCGGGAGGGGAAAACTTAGTCACAAAGGAATTCGTGTCATGGAAAAACGGAGTCACCGTATGGGAAAATTTTACTCATCGGACGAGTTTCAATGGAAAATACTTGTAAAATAACCTCTTTGGGTGGGAAAATATCGAGAACCTCATCACCTTGACTAGTCTCACGGGATAACTCAGTCACGTGAGGGGAAAACTTAGTCACTAAGGAATTAGTGTCATGGGAAAAATGAGTCACCGTATTGGAAAACTTTAGTCAATGGACTAGTTTCATTGGCAAAACCTAGTAATTAACATCTTTGTGTTGGAATAACTCGAAAACCTGGCCACTGTGAGTAATCTCATGGGAAAACTCAGCCACAGGAGGGGGAAACTTAGTCACTAAGGAATTAGTGCCATGGGACTAATGAGTCAACTAATGGGGAAACCTTAGTCACCGAACGAGTTTCCATGGCAAATCCTAGTAAAGTAACATCTTTGTGTGGGAAAAACTAGAAAACCTTGTCACTGTGAGTAGTCTCATCAGAAAACTCAGTCGCGGGAGGGGAAAACTTAGTCACAAATGAATTCGTGTCATGGAAAAAATGAGTCACCGGATGGGAAAATTTTACTCACCGGACGAGTTTCAATGGAAAATACTTGTAAAATAACCTCGTTGTGTGGGAAAAACTCGAGAACCTCATCACCTTGACTAGTCTCACGGGAAAACTCAGTCACGTGAGGGGAAAACTTAGTCACTAAGGAATTAGTGTCATGGGAAAAATGAGTCACCGGATGGGAAAACCTTAGTCAATGGACTAGTTTCAATGGCAAAACCTAGTAGAATAACCTCTTTGTGTTCGAATAACTCGAAAACCTGGCCACTGTGAGTAGTCACATGGGAAAACTCAGCCACAGGAGGGGGAAACTTAGTCACTAAGGAATTAGTGCCATGGGACTAATGAGTCAACTAATGGGAAAACCTTAGTCACCGAACGAGTTTCCATGGCAAATCCTAGTAAAGTAACATCTTTGTGTGGGAAAAACTCGAAAACCTTGTCACTGTGAGTAGTCTCATCGGAAAACTCAGTCGCGGGAGGGGAAAACTTAGTCACAAAGGAATTCGTGTCATGGAAAAACTGAGTCATCGTATGGGAAAATTTTACTCATCGGACGAGTTTCAATGGAAAATACTTGTAAAATAACCTCTTTGGGTGGGAAAATATCGAGAACCTCATCACCTTGACTAGTCTCACGGGAAATCTCAGTCACGTGAGGGGAAAACTTAATCACTAAGGAATTAGTGTCATGGGAAAAATGAGTCACCGGATTGGAAAACCTTAGTCAATGGACTAGTTTCATTGGCAAAACCTAGTAATTAACCTCTTTGTGTTGGAATAACTCGAAAACCTGGCCACTGTGAGTAATCTCATGGGAAAACTCAGCCACAGGAGGGGGAAACTTAGTCACTAAGGAATTAGTGCCATGGGACTAATGAGTCAACTAATGGGGAAACCTTAGTCACCGAACGAGTTTCCATGGCAAATCCTAGTAAAGTAACATCTTTGTGTGGGAAAAACTAGAAAACCTTGTCACTGTGAGTAGTCTCATCAGAAAACTCAGTCGCGGGAGGGGAAAACTTAGTCACAAATGAATTCGTGTCATGGAAAATATGAGTCACCGGATGGGAAAATTTTACTCACCGGACGAGTTTCAATGGAAAATACTTGTAAAATAACCTCTTTGTGTGGGAAAAACTCGAGAACCTCATCACCTTGACTAGTCTCACGGGAAAACTCAGTCACGTGAGGGGAAAACTTAGTCACTAAGGAATTAGTGTCATGGGAAAAATGAGTCACCGGATGGGAAAACCTTAGTCAATGGACTAGTTTCAATGGCAAAACCTAGTAGAATAACCTCTTTGTGTTGGAATAACTCGAAAACCTGACCACTGTGAGTAGTCACATGGGAAAACTCAGCCACAGGAGGGGGAAACTTAGTCACTAAGGAATTAGTGCCATGGGACTAATGAGTCAACTAATTGGAAAACCTTAGTCACCGAACGAGTTTCCATGGCAAATCCTAGTAAAGTAACATCTTTGTGTGGGAAAAACTCGAAAACCTTGTCACTGTGAGTAGTCTCATCGGAAAACTCAGTCGCGGGAGGGGAAAACTTAGTCACAAAGGAATTCGTGTCATGGAAAAACTGAGTCACCGTATGGGAAAATTTTACTCATCGGACGAGTTTCAATGGAAAATACTTGTAAAATAACCTCTTTGGGTGGGAAAATATCGAGAACCTCATCACCTTGACTAGTCTCACGGGAAAACTCAGTCACGTGAGGGGAAAACTTAGTCACGAAGGAATTAGTGTCATGGGAAAAATGAGTCACCGGATGGGAAAACCTTAGTCAATGGACTAGTTTCAATGGCAAAACCTAGTAGAATAACCTCTTTGTGTTGGAATATTTCGAAAACCTGACCACTGTGAGTAGTCACATGGGAAAACTCAGCCACAGGAGGGGGAAACTTAGTCACTAAGGAATTAGTGCCATGGGACTAATGAGTCAACTAATGGGAAAACCTTAGTCACCGAACGAGTTTCCATGGCAAATCCTAGTAAAGTAACATCTTTGTGTGGGAGAAACTCGAAAACCTTGTCACTGTGAGTAGTCTCATCGGAAAACTCAGTCGCGGGAGGGGAAAACTTAGTCACAAAGGAATTCGTGTCATGGAAAAACTGAGTCACCGTATGGGAAAATTTTACTCATCGGACGAGTTTCAATGGAAAATATTTGTAAAATAACCTTTTGTGTGGGAAAAACTCGAGAACCTCATCACCTTGACTAGTCTCACGGGAAAACTCAGTCACGTGAGGGGAAAACTTAGTCACTAAGGAATTAGTGTCATGGGAAAAATGAGTCACCGTAATGGAAAACTTTAGTCAATGGACTAGTTTCATTGGCAAAACCTAGTAATTAACCTCTTTGTGTTGGAATAACTCGAAAACCTGGCCATTGTGAGTAGTCTCATGGGAAAACTCAGCCACAGGAGGGGGAAATTAGTCACTAAGGAATTAGTGCCATGGGACTAATGAGTCAACTAATGGGAAAACCTTAGTCACCGAACGAGTTTCCATGGCAAATCCTAGTAAAGTAACATCTTTGTGTGGGAAAAACTCAAAAACCTTGTCACTGTGAGTAGTCTCATCGGAAAACTCAGTCGCGGGAGGGGAAAACTTAGTCACAAAGGAATTCGTGTCATGGAAAAACTGAGTCACTGTATGGGAAAATTTTACTCACCGGACGAGTTTCAATGGAAAATACTTGTAAAATAACCTCTTTGTGTGGGAAAAACTCGAGAACCTCAACACCTTGACTAGTCTCACGGGAAAACTCAGTCTCGTGAGGGGAAAACTTAGTCACTAAGGAATTAGTGTCATGGGAAAAATGAGTCACCGGATGGGAAAACCTTAGTCAATAGACTAGTTTCAATGGCAAAACATAGTAAAATAACCTCTTTGTGTTGGAATAACTCGAAAACCTGACCACTGTGAGTAGTCTCATGGGAAAACTCAGCCACAGGAGGGGGAAACTTAGTCACTAAGGAATTAGTGCCATGGGACTAATGAGTCAACTAATGGGAAAACCTTAGTCACCGAACGAGTTTCCATGGCAAATCCTAGTAAAGTAACATATTTGTGAGGGAAAAACTAGAAAACCTTGTCACTGTGAGTAGTCTCATCGGAAAACTCAGTCCCTGGAGGGGAAAACTTAGTCACAAAGGAATTCGTATCATGGAAAAACAGAGTCACCGTATGGGAAAATTTTACTCACCGAACGAGTTTCAATGGAAAATACTTGTAAAATAACCTCTTTGTGTGGGAAAAACTCGAGAACCTCATCACCTTGACTAGTCTCACGGGAAAACTCAGTCACGTGAGGGGAAAACTTAGTCACTAAGGAATTAGTGTCATGGGAAAAATGAGTCACCGGATGGGAAAACCTTAGTCAATGGACTAGTTTCAATGGCAAAACCTAGTAGAATAACCTCTTTGTGTTCGAATAACTCGAAAACCTGGCCACTGTGAGTAGTCACATGGGAAAACTCAGCCACAGGAGGGGGAAACTTAGTCACTAAGGAATTAGTGCCATGGGACTAATGAGTCAACTAATGGGAAAACCTTAGTCACCGAACGAGTTTCCATGGCAAATCCTAGTAAAGTAACATCTTTGTGTGGGAAAAACTCGAAAACCTTGTCACTGTGAGTAGTCTCATCGGAAAACTCAGTCGCGGGAGGGGAAAACTTAGTCACAAAGGATTTCGTGTCATGGAAAAACTGAGTCATCGTATGGGAAAATTTTACTCATCGGACGAGTTTCAATGGAAAATACTTGTAAAATAACCTCTTTGGGTGGGAAAATATCGAGAACCTCATCACCTTGACTAGTCTCACGGGAAATCTCAGTCACGTGAGGGGAAAACTTAATCACTAAGGAATTAGTGTCATGGGAAAAATGAGTCACCGGATTGGAAAACCTTAGTCAATGGACTAGTTTCATTGGCAAAACCTAGTAATTAACCTCTTTGTGTTGGAATAACTCGAAAACCTGGCCACTGTGAGTAATCTCATGGGAAAACTCAGCCACAGGAGGGGGAAACTTAGTCACTAAGGAATTAGTGCCATGGGACTAATGAGTCAACTAATGGGGAAACCTTAGTCACCGAACGAGTTTCCATGGCAAATCCTAGTAAAGTAACATCTTTGTGTGGGAAAAACTAGAAAACCTTGTCACTGTGAGTAGTCTCATCGGAAAACTCAGTCGCGGGAGGGGAAAACTTAGTCACAAAGGAATTTGGGTCATGGAAAAAATGAGTCACCGGATGGGAAAATTTTACTCACCGGACGAGTTTCAATGGAAAATACTTGTAAAATAACCTCTTTGTGTGGGAAAAACTCGAGAACCTCATCACCTTGACTAGTCTCACGGGAAAACTCAGTCACGTGAGGGGAAAACTTAGTCACTAAGGAATTAGTGTCATGGGAAAAATGAGTCACCGGATGGGAAAACCTTAGTCAATAGACTAGTTTCAATGGCAAAACCTAGTAAAATAACCTCTTTGTGTTGGAATAACTCGAAAACCAGACCACTGTGAGTAGTCACATGGGAAAACTCAGCCACAGGAGGGGGAAACTTAGTCACTAAGGAATTAGTGCCATGGGACTAATGAGTCGACTAATGAGTCAACTAATGGGAAAACCTTAGTCACCGAACGAGTTTCCATGGCAAATCCTGGTAAAGTAACATCTTTGTGTGGGAAAAACTAGAAAACCTTGTCACTGTGAGTAGTCTCATCGGAAAACTCAGTCGCGGGAGGGGAAAACTTAGTCACAAATGAATTCGTGTCATGGAAAATATGAGTCACCGGATGGGAAAATTTTACTCACCGGACGAGTTTCAATGGAAAATACTTGTAAAATAACCTCTTTGTGTGGGAAAAACTCGAGAACCTCATCACCTTGACTAGTCTCTCGGGAAAACTCAGTCACGTGAGGGGAAAACTTAGTCACTAAGGAATTAGTGTCATGGGAAAAATGAGTCACCGGATGGGAAAACCTTAGTCAATGGACTAGTTTCAATGGCAAAACCTAGTAGAATAACCTCTTTGTGTTGGAATAACTCGAAAACCTGACCACTGTGAGTAGTCACATGGGAAAACTCAGCCACAGGAGGGGGAAACTTAGTCACTAAGGAATTAGTGCCATGGGACTAATGAGTCAACTAATTGGAAAACCTTAGTCACCGAACGAGTTTCCATGGCAAATCCTAGTAAAGTAACATGTTTGTGTGGGAAAAACTCGAAAACCTTGTCACTGTGAGTAGTCTCATCGGAAAACTCAGTCGCGGGAGGGGAAAACTTAGTCACAAAGGAATTCGTGTCATGGAAAAACTGAGTCACCGTATGGGAAAATTTTACTCATCGGACGAGTTTCAATGGAAAATACTTGTAAAATAACCTCTTTGGGTGGGAAAATATCGAGAACCTCATCACCTTGACTAGTCTCACGGGAAAACTCAGTCACGTGAGGGGAAAACTTAGTCACTAAGGAATTAGTGTCATGGGAAAAATGAGTCACCGTATTGGAAAACTTTAGGTAATGGACTAGTTTCATTGGCAAAACCTAGTAATTAACATCTTTGTGTTGGAATAACTCGAAAACCTGGCCACTGTGAGTAATCTCATGGGAAAACTCAGCCACAGGAGGGGGAAACTTAGTCACTAAGGAATTAGTGCCATGGGACTAATGAGTCAACTAATGGGGAAACCTTAGTCACCGAACGAGTTTCCATGGCAAATCCTAGTAAAGTAACATCTTTGTGTGGGAAAAACTAGAAAACCTTGTCACTGTGAGTAGTCTCATCAGAAAACTCAGTCGCGGGAGGGGAAAACTTAGTCACAAATGAATTCGTGTCATGGAAAATATGAGTCACCGGATGGGAAAATTTTACTCACCGGACGAGTTTCAATGGAAAATAC
The DNA here is from genome assembly GCA_030819835.1 of Acmispon strigosus. Taxonomy (NCBI): domain Eukaryota; kingdom Viridiplantae; phylum Streptophyta; class Magnoliopsida; order Fabales; family Fabaceae; genus Acmispon; species Acmispon strigosus. The sequence continues at coordinate 67,843,332 of JAUAMA010000002.1, read as the reverse complement.
TTGTAAAATAACCTCTTTGTGTGGGAAAAACTCGAGAACCTCATCACCTTGACTAGTCTCACGGGAAAACTCAGTCACGTGAGGGGAAAACTTAGTCACTAAGGAATTAGTGTCATGGGAAAAATGAGTCACCGGATGGGAAAACCTTAGTCAATGGACTAGTTTCAATGGCAAAACCTAGTAGAATAACCTCTTTGTGTTCGAATAACTCGAAAACCTGGCCACTGTGAGTAGTCACATGGGAAAACTCAGCCACAGGAGGGGGAAACTTAGTCACTAAGGAATTAGTGCCATGGGACTAATGAGTCAACTAATGGGAAAACCTTAGTCACCGAACGAGTTTCCATGGCAAATCCTAGTAAAGTAACATCTTTGTGTGGGAAAAACTCGAAAACCTTGTCACTGTGAGTAGTCTCATCGGAAAACTCAGTCGCGGGAGGGGAAAACTTAGTCACAAAGGAATTCGTGTCATGGAAAAACTGAGTCAACGTATGGGAAAATTTTACTCATCGGACGAGTTTCAATGGAAAATACTTGTAAAATAACCTCTTTGGGTGGGGAAATATCGAGAACCTCATCACCTTGACTAGTCTCACGGGAAAACTCAGTCACGTGAGGGGAAAAATTAATCACTAAGGAATTAGTGTCATGGGAAAAATGAGTCACCGGATTGGAAAACCTTAGTCAATGGACTAGTTTCATTGGCAAAACCTAGTAATTAACCTCTTTGTGTTGGAATAACTCGAAAACCTGGCCACTGTGAGTAATCTCATGGGAAAACTCAGCCACAGGAGGGGGAAACTTATTCACTAAGGAATTAGTGCCATGGGACTAATGAGTCAACTAATGGGGAAACCTTAGTCACCGAACGAGTTTCCATGGCAAATCCTAGTAAAGTAACATCTTTGTGTGGGAAAAACTAGAAAACCTTGTCACTGTGAGTAGTCTCATCAGAAAACTCAGTCGCGGGAGGGGAAAACTTAGTCACAAATGAATTCGTGTCATGGAAAAAATGAGTCACCGGATGGGAAAATTTTACTCACCGGACGAGTTTCAATGGAAAATACTTGTAAAATAACCTCTTTGTGTGGGAAAAACTCGAGAACCTCATCACCTTGACTAGTCTCACGGGAAAACTCAGTCACGTGAGGGGAAAACTTAGTCACTAAGGAATTAGTGTCATGGGAAAAATGAGTCACCGGATGGGAAAACCTTAGTCAATGGACTAGTTTCAATGGCAAAACCTAGTAGAATAACCTCTTTGTGTTGGAATAACTCGAAAACCTGACCACTGTGAGTAGTCACATGGGAAAACTCAGCCACAGGAGGGGGAAACTTAGTCACTAAGGAATTAGTGCCATGGGACTAATGAGTCAACTAATGGGAAAACCTTAGTCACCGAACGAGTTTCCATGGCAAATCCTAGTAAAGTAACATCTTTGTGTGGGAGAAACTCGAAAACCTTGTCACTGTGAGTAGTCTCATCGGAAAACTCAGTCGCGGGAGGGGAAAACTTAGTCACAAAGGAATTCGTGTCATGGAAAAACGGAGTCACCGTATGGGAAAATTTTACTCATCGGACGAGTTTCAATGGAAAATACTTGTAAAATAACCTCTTTGGGTGGGAAAATATCGAGAACCTCATCACCTTGACTAGTCTCACGGGATAACTCAGTCACGTGAGGGGAAAACTTAGTCACTAAGGAATTAGTGTCATGGGAAAAATGAGTCACCGTATTGGAAAACTTTAGTCAATGGACTAGTTTCATTGGCAAAACCTAGTAATTAACATCTTTGTGTTGGAATAACTCGAAAACCTGGCCACTGTGAGTAATCTCATGGGAAAACTCAGCCACAGGAGGGGGAAACTTAGTCACTAAGGAATTAGTGCCATGGGACTAATGAGTCAACTAATGGGGAAACCTTAGTCACCGAACGAGTTTCCATGGCAAATCCTAGTAAAGTAACATCTTTGTGTGGGAAAAACTAGAAAACCTTGTCACTGTGAGTAGTCTCATCAGAAAACTCAGTCGCGGGAGGGGAAAACTTAGTCACAAATGAATTCGTGTCATGGAAAAAATGAGTCACCGGATGGGAAAATTTTACTCACCGGACGAGTTTCAATGGAAAATACTTGTAAAATAACCTCTTTGTGTGGGAAAAACTCGAGAACCTCATCACCTTGACTAGTCTCACGGGAAAACTCAGTCACGTGAGGGGAAAACTTAGTCACTAAGGAATTAGTGTCATGGGAAAAATGAGTCACCGGATGGGAAAACCTTAGTCAATGGACTAGTTTCAATGGCAAAACCTAGTAGAATAACCTCTTTGTGTTCGAATAACTCGAAAACCTGGCCACTGTGAGTAGTCACATGGGAAAACTCAGCCACAGGAGGGGGAAACTTAGTCACTAAGGAATTAGTGCCATGGGACTAATGAGTCAACTAATGGGGAAACCTTAGTCACCGAACGAGTTTCCATGGCAAATCCTAGTAAAGTAACATCTTTGTGTGGGAAAAACTAGAAAACCTTGTCACTGTGAGTAGTCTCATCAGAAAACTCAGTCGCGGGAGGGGAAAACTTAGTCACAAATGAATTCGTGTCATGGAAAATATGAGTCACCGGATGGGAAAATTTTACTCACCGGACGAGTTTCAATGGAAAATACTTGTAAAATAACCTCTTTGTGTGGGAAAAACTCGAGAACCTCATCACCTTGACTAGTCTCACGGGAAAACTCAGTCACGTGAGGGGAAAACTTAGTCACTAAGGAATTAGTGTCATGGGAAAAATGAGTCACCGGATGGGAAAACCTTAGTCAATGGACTAGTTTCAATGGCAAAACCTAGTAGAATAACCTCTTTGTGTTCGAATAACTCGAAAACCTGGCCACTGTGAGTAGTCACATGGGAAAACTCAGCCACAGGAGGGGGAAACTTAGTCACTAAGGAATTAGTGCCATGGGACTAATGAGTCAACTAATGGGAAAACCTTAGTCACCGAACGAGTTTCCATGGCAAATCCTAGTAAAGTAACATCTTTGTGTGGGAAAAACTCGAAAACCTTGTCACTGTGAGTAGTCTCATCGGAAAACTCAGTCGCGGGAGGGGAAAACTTAGTCACAAAGGAATTCGTGTCATGGAAAAACTGAGTCAACGTATGGGAAAATTTTACTCATCGGACGAGTTTCAATGGAAAATACTTGTAAAATAACCTCTTTGGGTGGGGAAATATCGAGAACCTCATCACCTTGACTAGTCTCACGGGAAAACTCAGTCACGTGAGGGGAAAAATTAATCACTAAGGAATTAGTGTCATGGGAAAAATGAGTCACCGGATTGGAAAACCTTAGTCAATGGACTAGTTTCATTGGCAAAACCTAGTAATTAACCTCTTTGTGTTGGAATAACTCGAAAACCTGGCCACTGTGAGTAATCTCATGGGAAAACTCAGCCACAGGAGGGGGAAACTTATTCACTAAGGAATTAGTGCCATGGGACTAATGAGTCAACTAATGGGGAAACCTTAGTCACCGAACGAGTTTCCATGGCAAATCCTAGTAAAGTAACATCTTTGTGTGGGAAAAACTAGAAAACCTTGTCACTGTGAGTAGTCTCATCAGAAAACTCAGTCGCGGGAGGGGAAAACTTAGTCACAAATGAATTCGTGTCATGGAAAAAATGAGTCACCGGATGGGAAAATTTTACTCACCGGACGAGTTTCAATGGAAAATACTTGTAAAATAACCTCTTTGTGTGGGAAAAACTCGAGAACCTCATCACCTTGACTAGTCTCACGGGAAAACTCAGTCACGTGAGGGGAAAACTTAGTCACTAAGGAATTAGTGTCATGGGAAAAATGAGTCACCGGATGGGAAAACCTTAGTCAATGGACTAGTTTCAATGGCAAAACCTAGTAGAATAACCTCTTTGTGTTGGAATAACTCGAAAACCTGACCACTGTGAGTAGTCACATGGGAAAACTCAGCCACAGGAGGGGGAAACTTAGTCACTAAGGAATTAGTGCCATGGGACTAATGAGTCAACTAATGGGAAAACCTTAGTCACCGAACGAGTTTCCATGGCAAATCCTAGTAAAGTAACATCTTTGTGTGGGAGAAACTCGAAAACCTTGTCACTGTGAGTAGTCTCATCGGAAAACTCAGTCGCGGGAGGGGAAAACTTAGTCACAAAGGAATTCGTGTCATGGAAAAACGGAGTCACCGTATGGGAAAATTTTACTCATCGGACGAGTTTCAATGGAAAATACTTGTAAAATAACCTCTTTGGGTGGGAAAATATCGAGAACCTCATCACCTTGACTAGTCTCACGGGATAACTCAGTCACGTGAGGGGAAAACTTAGTCACTAAGGAATTAGTGTCATGGGAAAAATGAGTCACCGTATTGGAAAACTTTAGTCAATGGACTAGTTTCATTGGCAAAACCTAGTAATTAACATCTTTGTGTTGGAATAACTCGAAAACCTGGCCACTGTGAGTAATCTCATGGGAAAACTCAGCCACAGGAGGGGGAAACTTAGTCACTAAGGAATTAGTGCCATGGGACTAATGAGTCAACTAATGGGGAAACCTTAGTCACCGAACGAGTTTCCATGGCAAATCCTAGTAAAGTAACATCTTTGTGTGGGAAAAACTAGAAAACCTTGTCACTGTGAGTAGTCTCATCAGAAAACTCAGTCGCGGGAGGGGAAAACTTAGTCACAAATGAATTCGTGTCATGGAAAAAATGAGTCACCGGATGGGAAAATTTTACTCACCGGACGAGTTTCAATGGAAAATACTTGTAAAATAACCTCTTTGTGTGGGAAAAACTCGAGAACCTCATCACCTTGACTAGTCTCACGGGAAAACTCAGTCACGTGAGGGGAAAACTTAGTCACTAAGGAATTAGTGTCATGGGAAAAATGAGTCACCGGATGGGAAAACCTTAGTCAATGGACTAGTTTCAATGGCAAAACCTAGTAGAATAACCTCTTTGTGTTCGAATAACTCGAAAACCTGGCCACTGTGAGTAGTCACATGGGAAAACTCAGCCACAGGAGGGGGAAACTTAGTCACTAAGGAATTAGTGCCATGGGACTAATGAGTCAACTAATGGGAAAACCTTAGTCACCGAACGAGTTTCCATGGCAAATCCTAGTAAAGTAACATCTTTGTGTGGGAAAAACTCGAAAACCTTGTCACTGTGAGTAGTCTCATCGGAAAACTCAGTCGCGGGAGGGGAAAACTTAGTCACAAAGGAATTCGTGTCATGGAAAAACTGAGTCATCGTATGGGAAAATTTTACTCATCGGACGAGTTTCAATGGAAAATACTTGTAAAATAACCTCTTTGGGTGGGAAAATATCGAGAACCTCATCACCTTGACTAGTCTCACGGGAAATCTCAGTCACGTGAGGGGAAAACTTAATCACTAAGGAATTAGTGTCATGGGAAAAATGAGTCACCGGATTGGAAAACCTTAGTCAATGGACTAGTTTCATTGGCAAAACCTAGTAATTAACCTCTTTGTGTTGGAATAACTCGAAAACCTGGCCACTGTGAGTAATCTCATGGGAAAACTCAGCCACAGGAGGGGGAAACTTAGTCACTAAGGAATTAGTGCCATGGGACTAATGAGTCAACTAATGGGGAAACCTTAGTCACCGAACGAGTTTCCATGGCAAATCCTAGTAAAGTAACATCTTTGTGTGGGAAAAACTAGAAAACCTTGTCACTGTGAGTAGTCTCATCAGAAAACTCAGTCGCGGGAGGGGAAAACTTAGTCACAAATGAATTCGTGTCATGGAAAATATGAGTCACCGGATGGGAAAATTTTACTCACCGGACGAGTTTCAATGGAAAATACTTGTAAAATAACCTCTTTGTGTGGGAAAAACTCGAGAACCTCATCACCTTGACTAGTCTCACGGGAAAACTCAGTCACGTGAGGGGAAAACTTAGTCACTAAGGAATTAGTGTCATGGGAAAAATGAGTCACCGGATGGGAAAACCTTAGTCAATGGACTAGTTTCAATGGCAAAACCTAGTAGAATAACCTCTTTGTGTTGGAATAACTCGAAAACCTGACCACTGTGAGTAGTCACATGGGAAAACTCAGCCACAGGAGGGGGAAACTTAGTCACTAAGGAATTAGTGCCATGGGACTAATGAGTCAACTAATTGGAAAACCTTAGTCACCGAACGAGTTTCCATGGCAAATCCTAGTAAAGTAACATCTTTGTGTGGGAAAAACTCGAAAACCTTGTCACTGTGAGTAGTCTCATCGGAAAACTCAGTCGCGGGAGGGGAAAACTTAGTCACAAAGGAATTCGTGTCATGGAAAAACTGAGTCACCGTATGGGAAAATTTTACTCATCGGACGAGTTTCAATGGAAAATACTTGTAAAATAACCTCTTTGGGTGGGAAAATATCGAGAACCTCATCACCTTGACTAGTCTCACGGGAAAACTCAGTCACGTGAGGGGAAAACTTAGTCACGAAGGAATTAGTGTCATGGGAAAAATGAGTCACCGGATGGGAAAACCTTAGTCAATGGACTAGTTTCAATGGCAAAACCTAGTAGAATAACCTCTTTGTGTTGGAATATTTCGAAAACCTGACCACTGTGAGTAGTCACATGGGAAAACTCAGCCACAGGAGGGGGAAACTTAGTCACTAAGGAATTAGTGCCATGGGACTAATGAGTCAACTAATGGGAAAACCTTAGTCACCGAACGAGTTTCCATGGCAAATCCTAGTAAAGTAACATCTTTGTGTGGGAGAAACTCGAAAACCTTGTCACTGTGAGTAGTCTCATCGGAAAACTCAGTCGCGGGAGGGGAAAACTTAGTCACAAAGGAATTCGTGTCATGGAAAAACTGAGTCACCGTATGGGAAAATTTTACTCATCGGACGAGTTTCAATGGAAAATACTTGTAAAATAACCTTTTTGGGTGGGAAAATATCGAGAACCTCATCACCTTGACTAGTCTCACGGGAAAACTCAGTCACGTGAGGGGAAAACTTAGTCACTAAGGAATTAGTGTCATGGGAAAAATGAGTCACCGTAATGGAAAACTTTAGTCAATGGACTAGTTTCATTGGCAAAACCTAGTAATTAACATCTTTGTGTTGGAATAACTCGAAAACCTGGCCATTGTGAGTAATCTCATGGGAAAACTCAGCCACAGGAGGGGGAAACTTAGTCACTAAGGAATTAGTGCCATGGGACTAATGAGTCAACTAATGGGGAAACCTTAGTCACCGAACGAGTTTCCATGGCAAATCCTAGTAAAGTAACATCTTTGTGTGGGAAAAACTAGAAAACCTTGTCACTGTGAGTAGTCTCATCAGAAAACTCAGTCGCGGGAGGGGAAAACTTAGTCACAAATGAATTCGTGTCATGGAAAATATGAGTCACCGGATGGGAAAATTTTACTCACCGGACGAGTTTCAATGGAAAATACTTGTAAAATAACCTCTTTGTGTGGGAAAAACTCGAGAACCTCATCACCTTGACTAGTCTCTCGGGAAAACTCAGTCACGTGAGGGGAAAACTTAGTCACTAAGGAATTAGTGTCATGGGAAAAATGAGTCACCGGATGGGAAAACCTTAGTCAATGGACTAGTTTCAATGGCAAAACCTAGTAGAATAACCTCTTTGTGTTGGAATAACTCGAAAACCTGACCACTGTGAGTAGTCACATGGGAAAACTCAGCCACAGGAGGGGGAAACTTAGTCACTAAGGAATTAGTGCCATGGGACTAATGAGTCAACTAATTGGAAAACCTTAGTCACCGAACGAGTTTCCATGGCAAATCCTAGTAAAGTAACATCTTTGTGTGGGAAAAACTCGAAAACCTTGTCACTGTGAGTAGTCTCATCGGAAAACTCAGTCGCGGGAGGGGAAAACTTAGTCACAAAGGAATTCGTGTCATGGAAAAACTGAGTCACCGTATGGGAAAATTTTACTCACCGGACGAGTTTCAATGGAAAATACTTGTAAAATAACCTCTTTGGGTGGGAAAATATCGAGAACCTCATCACCTTGACTAGTCTCACGGGAAAACTCAGTCACGTGAGGGGAAAACTTAGTCACTAAGGAATTAGTGTCATGGGAAAAATGAGTCACCGGATGGGAAAACCTTAGTCAATGGACTAGTTTCATTGGCAAAACCTAGTAATTAACCTCTTTGTGTTGGAATAAGGCGAAAACCTAGCCACTGTGAGTAATCTCATGGGAAAACTCAGCCACAGGAGGGGGAAACTTAGTCACTAAGGAATTAGTGCCATGGGACTAATGAGTCAACTAATGGGGAAACCTTAGTCACCGAACGAGTTTCCATGGCAAATCCTAGTAAAGTAACATCTTTGTGTGGGAAAAACTAGAAAACCTTGTCACTGTGAGTAGTCTCATCAGAAAACTCAGTCGCGGGAGGGTAAAACTTAGTCACAAATGAATTCGTGTCATGGAAAAAATGAGTCACCGGATGGGAAAATTTTACTCACCGGACGAGTTTCAATGGAAAATACTTGTAAAATAACCTCTTTGTGTGGGAAAAACTCGAGAACCTCATCACCTTGACTAGTCTCACGGGAAAACTCAGTCACGTGAGGGGAAAACTTAGTCACTAAGGAATTAGTGTCATGGGAAAAATGAGTCACCGGATGGGAAAACCTTAGTCAATGGACTAGTTTCAATGGCAAAACCTAGTAATTAACCTTTTTCTGTTGGAATAACTCGAAAACCTGACCACTGTGAGTAGTCTCATGGGAAAACTCAGCCACAGGAGGGGGAAACTTAGTCACTAAGGAATTAGTGCCATGGGACTAATGAGTCAACTAACGGGAAAACCTTAGTCACCGAACGAGTTTCCATGGTAAATCCTAGTAAAGTAACATCTTTGTGTGGGAAAAACTCGAAAACCTTGTCACTGTGAGTAGTCTCATCGGAAAACTCAGTCGCGGGAGGGGAAAACTTAGTCACAAAGGAATTCGTGTCATGGAAAAACTGAGTCACCGTATGGGAAAATATTACTCACCGGACGAGTTTCAATGGAAAATACTTGTAAAATAACCTCTTTGGGTGGGAAAATATCGAGAACCTCATCACCTTGACTAGTCTCACGGGAAAACTCAGTCACGTGAGGGGAAAACTTAGTCACTAAGGAATTAGTGTCATGGGAAAAATGAGTCACCGGATTGGAAAACCTTAGTTAATGGACTAGTTTCATTGGCAAAACCTAGTAATTAACCTCTTTGTGTTGGAATAACTCAAAAACCTGGCCACTGTGAGTAATCTCATGGGAAAACTCAGCCACAGGAGGGGGAAACTTAGTCACTAAGGAATTAGTGCCATGGGACTAATGAGTCAACTAATGGGGAAACCTTAGTCACCGAACGAGTTTCCATGGCAAATCCTAGTAAAGTAACATCTTTGTGTGGGAAAAACTAGAAAACCTTGTCACTGTGAGTAGTCTCATCGGAAAACTCAGTCGCGGGAGGGGAAAACTTAGTCACAAAGGAATTTGTGTCATGGAAAAAATGAGTCACCGGATGGGAAAATTTTACTCACCGGACGAGTTTCAATGGAAAATACTTGTAAAATAACCTCTTTGTGTGGGAAAAACTCGAGAACCTCATCACCTTGACTAGTCTCACGGGAAAACTCAGTCACGTGAGGGGAAAACTTAGTCACTAAGGAATTAGTGTCATGGGAAAAATGAGTCACCGGATGGGAAAACCTTAGTCAATAGACTAGTTTCAATGGCAAAACCTAGTAAAATAACCTCTTTGTGTTGGAATAACTCGAAAACCTGACCACTGTGAGTAGTCACATGGGAAAACTCAGCCACAGGAGGGGGAAACTTAGTCACTAAGGAATTAGTGCCATGGGACTAATGAGTCGACTAATGAGTCAACTAATGGGAAAACCTTAGTCACCGAACGAGTTTCCATGGCAAATCCTGGTAAAGTAACATCTTTGTGTGGGAAAAACTAGAAAACCTTGTCACTGTGAGTAGTCTCATCGGAAAACTCAGTCGCGGGAGGGGAAAACTTAGTCACAAATAAATTCGTGTCATGGAAAATATGAGTCACCGGATGGGAAAATTTTACTCACCGGACGAGTTTCAATGGAAAATACTTGTAAAATAACCTCTTTGTGTGGGAAAAACTCGAGAACCTCATCACCTTGACTAGTCTCTCGGGAAAACTCAGTCACGTGAGGGGAAAACTTAGTCACTAAGGAATTAGTGTCATGGGAAAAATGAGTCACCGGATGGGAAAACCTTAGTCAATGGACTAGTTTCAATGGCAAAACCTAGTAGAATAACCTCTTTGTGTTGGAATAACTCGAAAACCTGACCACTGTGAGTAGTCACATGGGAAAACTCAGCCACAGGAGGGGGAAACTTAGTCACTAAGGAATTAGTGCCATGGGACTAATGAGTCAACTAATTGGAAAACCTTAGTCACCGAACGAGTTTCCATGGCAAATCCTAGTAAAGTAACATCTTTGTGTGGGAAAAACTCGAAAACCTTGTCACTGTGAGTAGTCTCATCGGAAAACTCAGTCGCGGGAGGGGAAAACTTAGTCACAAAGGAATTCGTGTCATGGAAAAACTGAGTCACCGTATGGGAAAATTTTACTCACCGGACGAGTTTCAATGGAAAATACTTGTAAAATAACCTCTTTGGGTGGGAAAATATCGAGAACCTCATCACCTTGACTAGTCTCACGGGAAAACTCAGTCACGTGAGGGGAAAACTTAGTCACTAAGGAATTAGTGTCATGGGAAAAATGAGTCACCGGATTGGAAAACCTTAGTTAATGGACTAGTTTCATTGGCAAAACCTAGTAATTAACCTCTTTGTGTTGGAATAACTCAAAAACCTGGCCACTGTGAGTAATCTCATGGGAAAACTCAGCCACAGGAGGGGGAAACTTAGTCACTAAGGAATTAGTGCCATGGGACTAATGAGTCAACTAATGGGGAAACCTTAGTCACCGAACGAGTTTCCATGGCAAATCCTAGTAAAGTAACATCTTTGTGTGGGAAAAACTAGAAAACCTTGTCACTGTGAGTAGTCTCATCGGAAAACTCAGTCGCGGGAGGGGAAAACTTAGTCACAAAGGAATTTGTGTCATGGAAAAAATGAGTCACCGGATGGGAAAATTTTACTCACCGGACGAGTTTCAATGGAAAATACTTGTAAAATAACCTCTTTGTGTGGGAAAAACTCGAGAACCTCATCACCTTGACTAGTCTCACGGGAAAACTCAGTCACGTGAGGGGAAAACTTAGTCACTAAGGAATTAGTGTCATGGGAAAAATGAGTCACCGGATGGGAAAACCTTAGTCAATAGACTAGTTTCCATGGCAAAACCTAGTAAAATAACCTCTTTGTGTTGGAATAACTCGAAAACCTGACCACTGTGAGTAGTCACATGGGAAAACTCAGCCACAGGAGGGGGAAACTTAGTCACTAAGGAATTAGTGCCATGGGACTAATGAGTCGACTAATGAGTCAACTAATGGGAAAACCTTAGTCACCGAACGAGTTTCCATGGCAAATCCTGGTAAAGTAACATCTTTGTGTGGGAAAAACTAGAAAACCTTGTCACTGTGAGTAGTCTCATCGGAAAACTCAGTCGCGGGAGGGGAAAACTTAGTCACAAATGAAATCGTGTCATGGAAAATATGAGTCACCGGATGGGAAAATTTTACTCACCGGACGAGTTTCAATGGAAAATACTTGTAAAATAACCTCTTTGTGTGGGAAAAACTCGAGAACCTCATCACCTTGACTAGTCTCACGGGAAAACTCAGTCACGTGAGGGGAAAACTTAGTCACTAAGGAATTAGTGTCATGGGAAAAATGAGTCACCGGATGGGAAAACCTTAGTCAATGGACTAGTTTCAATGGCAAAACCTAGTAGAATAACCTCTTTGTGTTGGAATAACTCGAAAACCTCACCACTGTGAGTAGTCACATGGGAAAACTCAGCCACAGGAGGGGGAAACTTAGTCACTAAGGAATTAGTGCCATGGGACTAATGAGTCGACTAATGAGTCAACTAATGGGAAAACCTTAGTCACCGAACGATTTTCCATGGCAAATCCTAGTAAAGTAACATCTTTGTGTGGGAGAAACTCGAAAACCTTGTCACTGTGAGTAGTCTCATCGGAAAACTCAGTCGCGGGAGGGGAAAACTTAGTCACAAAGGAATTCGTGTCATGGAAAAACGGAGTCACCGTATGGGAAAATTTTACTCATCGGACGAGTTTCAATGGAAAATACTTGTAAAATAAACTCTTTGGGTGGGAAAATATCGAGAACCTCATCACCTTGACTAGTCTCACGGGAAAACTCAGTCACGTGAGGGGAAAACTTAGTCACTAAGGAATTAGTGTCATGGGAAAAATGAGTCACCGTATTGGAAAACTTTAGTCAATGGACTAGTTTCATTGGCAAAACCTAGTAATTAACATCTTTGTGTTGGAATAACTCGAAAACCTGGCCACTGTGAGTAATCTCATGGGAAAACTCAGCCACAGGAGGGGGAAACTTAGTTACTAAGGAATTAGTGCCATGGGACTAATGAGTCAACTAATGGGGAAACCTTAGTCACCGAACGAGTTTCCATGGCAAATCCTAGTAAAGTAACATCTTTGTGTGGGAAAAACTAGAAAACCTTGTCACTGTGAGTAGGCTCATCAGAAAACTCAGTCGCGGGAGGGGAAAACTTAGTCACAAATGAATTCGTGTCATGGAAAAAATGAGTCACCGGATGGGAAAATTTTACTCACCGGACGAGTTTCAATGGAAAATACTTGTAAAATAACCTCTTTGTGTGGGAAAAACTCGAGAACCTCATCACCTTGACTAGTCTCACGGGAAAACTCAGTCACGTGAGGGGAAAACTTAGTCACTAAGGAATTAGTGTCATGGGAAAAATGACTCACCGGATGGGAAAACCTTAGTCAATGGACTAGTTTCAATGGCAAAACCTAGTAGAATAACCTCTTTGTGTTCGAATAACTCGAAAACCTGGCCACTGTGAGTAGTCACATGGGAAAACTCAGCCACAGGAGGGGGAAACTTAGTCACTAAGGAATTAGTGCCATGGGACTAATGAGTCAACTAATGGGAAAACCTTAGTCACCGAACGAGTTTCCATGGCAAATCCTAGTAAAGTAACATCTTTGTGTGGGAAAAACTCGAAAACCTTGTCACTGTGAGTAGTCTCATCGGAAAACTCAGTCGCGGGAGGGGAAAACTTAGTCACAAAGGAATTCGTGTCATGGAAAAACTGAGTCACCGTATGGGAAAATTTTACTCATCGGACAAGTTTCAAGGGAAAATACTTGTAAAATAACCTCTTTGGGTGGGGAAATATCGAGATCCTCATCACCTTGACTAGTCTCACGGGAAAACTCAGTCACGTGAGGGGAAAACTTAATCACTAAGGAATTAGTGTCATGTTAAAAATGAGTCACCGGATTGGAAAACCTTAGTCAATGGACTAGTTTCATTGGCAAAACCTAGTAATTAACCTCTTTGTGTTGGAATAACTCGAAAACCTGGCCACTGTGAGTAATCTCATGGGAAAACTCAGCCACAGGAGGGGGAAACTTATTCACTAAGGAATTAGTGCCATGGGACTAATGAGTCAACTAATGGGGAAACCTTAGTCACCGAACGAGTTTCCATGGCAAATCCTAGTAAAGTAACATCTTTGTGTGGGAAAAACTAGAAAACCTTGTCACTGTGAGTAGTCTCATCAGAAAACTCAGTCGCGGGAGGGGAAAACTTAGTCACAAATGAATTCGTGTCATGGAAAAAATGAGTCACCGGATGGGAAAATTTTACTCACCGGACGAGTTTCAATGGAAAATACTTGTAAAATAACCTCTTTGTGTGGGAAAAACTCGAGAACCTCATCACCTTGACTAGTCTCACGGGAAAACTCAGTCACGTGAGGGGAAAACTTAGTCACTAAGGAATTAGTGTCATGGGAAAAATGAGTCACCGGATGGGAAAACCTTAGTCAATAGACTAGTTTCAATGGCAAAACCTAGTAAAATAACCTCTTTGTGTTGGAATAACTCGAAAACCTGACCACTGTGAGTAGTCACATGGGAAAACTCAGCCACAGGAGGGGGAAACTTAGTCACTAAGGAATTAGTGCCATGGGACTAATGAGTCGACTAATGAGTCAACTAATGGGAAAACCTTAGTCACCGAACGAGTTTCCATGGCAAATCCTGGTAAAGTAACATCTTTGTGTGGGAAAAACTAGAAAACCTTGTCACTGTGAGTAGTCTCATCGGAAAACTCAGTCGCGGGAGGGGAAAACTTAGTCACAAAGGAATTCGTGTCATGGAAAATATGAGTCACCGGATGGGAAAATTTTACTCACCGGACGAGTTTCAATGGAAAATACTTGTAAAATAACCTCTTTGTGTGGGAAAAACTCGAGAACCTCATCACCTTGACTAGTCTCTCGGGAAAACTCAGTCACGTGAGGGGAAAACTTAGTCACTAAGGAATTAGTGTCATGGGAAAAATGAGTCACCGGATGGGAAAACCTTAGTCAATGGACTAGTTTCAATGGCAAAACCTAGTAGAATAACCTCTTTGTGTTGGAATAACTCGAAAACCTGACCACTGTGAGTAGTCACATGGGAAAACTCAGCCACAGGAGGGGGAAACTTAGTCACTAAGGAATTAGTGCCATGGGACTAATGAGTCAACTAATTGGAAAACCTTAGTCACCGAACGAGTTTCCATGGCAAATCCTAGTAAAGTAACATCTTTGTGTGGGAAAAACTCGAAAACCTTGTCACTGTGAGTAGTCTCATCGGAAAACTCAGTCGCGGGAGGGGAAAACTTAGTCACAAAGGAATTCGTGTCATGGAAAAACTGAGTCACCGTATGGGAAAATTTTACTCACCGGACGAGTTTCAATGGAAAATACTTGTAAAATAACCTCTTTGGGTGGGAAAATATCGAGAACCTCATCACCTTGACTAGTCTCACGGGAAAACTCAGTCACGTGAGGGGAAAACTTAGTCACTAAGGAATTAGTGTCATGGGAAAAATGAGTCACCGGATTGGAAAACCTTAGTTAATGGACTAGTTTCATTGGCAAAACCTAGTAATTAACCTCTTTGTGTTGGAATAACTCAAAAACCTGGCCACTGTGAGTAATCTCATGGGAAAACTCAGCCACAGGAGGGGGAAACTTAGTCACTAAGGAATTAGTGCCATGGGACTAATGAGTCAACTAATGGGGAAACCTTAGTCACCGAACGAGTTTCCATGGCAAATCCTAGTAAAGTAACATCTTTGTGTGGGAAAAACTAGAAAACCTTGTCACTGTGAGTAGTCTCATCGGAAAACTCAGTCGCGGGAGGGGAAAACTTAGTCACAAAGGAATTTGTGTCATGGAAAAAATGAGTCACCGGATGGGAAAATTTTACTCACCGGACGAGTTTCAATGGAAAATACTTGTAAAATAACCTCTTTGTGTGGGAAAAACTCGAGAACCTCATCACCTTGACTAGTCTCACGGGAAAACTCAGTCACGTGAGGGGAAAACTTAGTCACTAAGGAATTAGTGTCATGGGAAAAATGAGTCACCGGATGGGAAAACCTTAGTCAATAGACTAGTTTCCATGGCAAAACCTAGTAAAATAACCTCTTTGTGTTGGAATAACTCGAAAACCTGACCACTGTGAGTAGTCACATGGGAAAACTCAGCCACAGGAGGGGGAAACTTAGTCACTAAGGAATTAGTGCCATGGGACTAATGAGTCGACTAATGAGTCAACTAATGGGAAAACCTTAGTCACCGAACGAGTTTCCATGGCAAATCCTGGTAAAGTAACATCTTTGTGTGGGAAAAACTAGAAAACCTTGTCACTGTGAGTAGTCTCATCGGAAAACTCAGTCGCGGGAGGGGAAAACTTAGTCACAAATGAAATCGTGTCATGGAAAATATGAGTCACCGGATGGGAAAATTTTACTCACCGGACGAGTTTCAATGGAAAATACTTGTAAAATAACCTCTTTGTGTGGGAAAAACTCGAGAACCTCATCACCTTGACTAGTCTCACGGGAAAACTCAGTCACGTGAGGGGAAAACTTAGTCACTAAGGAATTAGTGTCATGGGAAAAATGAGTCACCGGATGGGAAAACCTTAGTCAATGGACTAGTTTCAATGGCAAAACCTAGTAGAATAACCTCTTTGTGTTGGAATAACTCGAAAACCTCACCACTGTGAGTAGTCACATGGGAAAACTCAGCCACAGGAGGGGGAAACTTAGTCACTAAGGAATTAGTGCCATGGGACTAATGAGTCGACTAATGAGTCAACTAATGGGAAAACCTTAGTCACCGAACGATTTTCCATGGCAAATCCTAGTAAAGTAACATCTTTGTGTGGGAGAAACTCGAAAACCTTGTCACTGTGAGTAGTCTCATCGGAAAACTCAGTCGCGGGAGGGGAAAACTTAGTCACAAAGGAATTCGTGTCATGGAAAAACGGAGTCACCGTATGGGAAAATTTTACTCATCGGACGAGTTTCAATGGAAAATACTTGTAAAATAAACTCTTTGGGTGGGAAAATATCGAGAACCTCATCACCTTGACTAGTCTCACGGGAAAACTCAGTCACGTGAGGGGAAAACTTAGTCACTAAGGAATTAGTGTCATGGGAAAAATGAGTCACCGTATTGGAAAACTTTAGTCAATGGACTAGTTTCATTGGCAAAACCTAGTAATTAACATCTTTGTGTTGGAATAACTCGAAAACCTGGCCACTGTGAGTAATCTCATGGGAAAACTCAGCCACAGGAGGGGGAAACTTAGTTACTAAGGAATTAGTGCCATGGGACTAATGAGTCAACTAATGGGGAAACCTTAGTCACCGAACGAGTTTCCATGGCAAATCCTAGTAAAGTAACATCTTTGTGTGGGAAAAACTAGAAAACCTTGTCACTGTGAGTAGGCTCATCAGAAAACTCAGTCGCGGGAGGGGAAAACTTAGTCACAAATGAATTCGTGTCATGGAAAAAATGAGTCACCGGATGGGAAAATTTTACTCACCGGACGAGTTTCAATGGAAAATACTTGTAAAATAACCTCTTTGTGTGGGAAAAACTCGAGAACCTCATCACCTTGACTAGTCTCACGGGAAAACTCAGTCACGTGAGGGGAAAACTTAGTCACTAAGGAATTAGTGTCATGGGAAAAATGACTCACCGGATGGGAAAACCTTAGTCAATGGACTAGTTTCAATGGCAAAACCTATTAGAATAACCTCTTTGTGTTCGAATAACTCGAAAACCTGGCCACTGTGAGTAGTCACATGGGAAAACTCAGCCACAGGAGGGGGAAACTTAGTCACTAAGGAATTAGTGCCATGGGACTAATGAGTCAACTAATGGGAAAACCTTAGTCACCGAACGAGTTTCCATGGCAAATCCTAGTAAAGTAACATCTTTGTGTGGGAAAAACTCGAAAACCTTGTCACTGTGAGTAGTCTCATCGGAAAACTCAGTCGCGGGAGGGGAAAACTTAGTCACAAAGGAATTCGTGTCATGGAAAAACTGAGTCACCGTATGGGAAAATTTTACTCATCGGACAAGTTTCAAGGGAAAATACTTGTAAAATAACCTCTTTGGGTGGGGAAATATCGAGATCCTCATCACCTTGACTAGTCTCACGGGAAAACTCAGTCACGTGAGGGGAAAACTTAATCACTAAGGAATTAGTGTCATGTTAAAAATGAGTCACCGGATTGGAAAACCTTAGTCAATGGACTAGTTTCATTGGCAAAACCTAGTAATTAACCTCTTTGTGTTGGAATAACTCGAAAACCTGGCCACTGTGAGTAATCTCATGGGAAAACTCAGCCACAGGAGGGGGAAACTTATTCACTAAGGAATTAGTGCCATGGGACTAATGAGTCAACTAATGGGGAAACCTTAGTCACCGAACGAGTTTCCATGGCAAATCCTAGTAAAGTAACATCTTTGTGTGGGAAAAACTAGAAAACCTTGTCACTGTGAGTAGTCTCATCAGAAAACTCAGTCGCGGGAGGGGAAAACTTAGTCACAAATGAATTCGTGTCATGGAAAAAATGAGTCACCGGATGGGAAAATTTTACTCACCGGACGAGTTTCAATGGAAAATACTTGTAAAATAACCTCTTTGTGTGGGAAAAACTCGAGAACCTCATCACCTTGACTAGTCTCACGGGAAAACTCAGTCACGTGAGGGGAAAACTTAGTCACTAAGGAATTAGTGTCATGGGAAAAATGAGTCACCGGATGGGAAAACCTTAGTCAATGGACTAGTTTCAATGGCAAAACCTAGTAGAATAACCTCTTTGTGTTGGAATAACTCGAAAACCTGACCACTGTGAGTAGTCACATGGGAAAACTCAGCCACAGGAGGGGGAAACTTAGTCACTAAGGAATTAGTGCCATGGGACTAATGAGTCAACTAATGGGAAAACCTTAGTCACCGAACGATTTTCCATGGCAAATCCTAGTAAAGTAACATCTTTGTGTGGGAGAAACTCGAAAACCTTGTCACTGTGAGTAGTCTCATCGGAAAACTCAGTCGCGGGAGGGGAAAACTTAGTCACAAAGGAATTCGTGTCATGGAAAAACTGAGTCACCGTATGGGAAAATTTTACTCATCGGACGAGTTTCAATGGAAAATACTTGTAAAATAACCTCTTTGGGTGGGGAAATATCGAGAACCTCATCACCTTGACTAGTCTCACGGGAAATCTCAGTCACGTGAGGGGAAAACTTAATCACTAAGGAATTAGTGTCATGGGAAAAATGAGTCACCGGATTGGAAAACCTTAGTCAATGGACTAGTTTCATTGGAAAAACCTAGTAATTAACCTCTTTGTGTTGGAATAACTCGAAAACCTGGCCACTGTGAGTAATCTCATGGGAAAACTCAGCCACAGGAGGGGGAAACTTAGTCACTAAGGAATTAGTGCCATGGGACTAATGAGTCAACTAATGGGGAAACCTTAGTCACCGAACGAGTTTCCATGGCAAATCCTAGTAAAGTAACATCTTTGTGTGGGAAAAACTAGAAAACCTTGTCACTGTGAGTAGTCTCATCAGAAAACTCAGTCGCGGGAGGGGAAAACTTAGTCACAAATGAATTCGTGTCATGGAAAATATGAGTCACCGGATGGGAAAATTTTACTCACCGGACGAGTTTCAATGGAAAATACTTGTAAAATAACCTCTTTGTGTGGGAAAAACTCGAGAACCTCATCACCTTGACTAGTCTCACGGGAAAACTCAGTCACGTGAGGGGAAAACTTAGTCACTAAGGAATTAGTGTCATGGGAAAAATGAGTCACCGGATGGGAAAACCTTAGTCAATGGACTAGTTTCAATGGCAAAACCTAGTAGAATAACCTCTTTGTGTTGGAATAACTCGAAAACCTGACCACTGTGAGTAGTCACATGGGAAAACTCAGCCACAGGAGGGGGAAACTTAGTCACTAAGGAATTAGTGCCATGGGACTAATGAGTCAACTAATTGGAAAACCTTAGTCACCGAACGAGTTTCCATGGCAAATCCTAGTAAAGTAACATCTTTGTGTGGGAAAAACTCGAAAACCTTGTCACTGTGAGTAGTCTCATCGGAAAACTCAGTCGCGGGAGGGGAAAACTTAGTCACAAAGGAATTCGTGTCATGGAAAAACTGAGTCACCGTATGGGAAAATTTTACTCATCGGACGAGTTTCAATGGAAAATACTTGTAAAATAACCTCTTTGGGTGGGAAAATATCGAGAACCTCATCACCTTGACTAGTCTCACGGGAAAACTCAGTCACGTGAGGGGAAAACTTAGTCACTAAGGAATTAGTGTCATGGGAAAAATGAGTCACCGGATGGGAAAACCTTAGTCAATGGACTAGTTTCAATGGCAAAACCTAGTAGAATAACCTCTTTGTGTTGGAATAACTCGAAAACCTGACCACTGTGAGTAGTCACATGGGAAAACTCAGCCACAGGAGGGGGAAACTTAGTCACTAAGGAATTAGTGCCATGGGACTAATGAGTCAACTAATGGGGAAACCTTAGTCACCGAACGAGTTTCCATGGCAAATCCTAGTAAAGTAACATCTTTGTGTGGGAAAAACTAGAAAACCTTGTCACTGTGAGTAGTCTCATCAGAAAACTCAGTCGCGGGAGGGGAAAACTTAGTCACAAATGAATTCGTGTGATGGAAAAAATGAGTCACCGGATGGGAAAATTTTACTCACCGCACGAGTTTCAATGGAAAATACTTGTAAAATAACCTCTTTGTGTGGGAAAAACTCGAGAACCTCATCACCTTGACTAGTCTCACGGGAAAACTCAGTCACGTGAGGGGAAAACTTAGTCACTAAGGAATTAGTGTCATGGGAAAAATGAGTCACCGGATGGGAAAACCTTAGTCTATGGACTAGTTTCAATGGCAAAACCTAGTAGAATAACCTCTTTGTGTTCGAATAACTCGAAAACCTGGCCACTGTGAGTAGTCACATGGGAAAACTCAGCCACAGGAGGGGGAAACTTAGTCACTAAGGAATTAGTATCATGGGACTAATGAGTCAACTAATGGGAAAACCTTAGTCACCGAACGAGTTTCCATGGCAAATCCTAGTAAAGTAACATCTTTGTGTGGGAAAAACTCGAAAACCTTGTCACTGTGAGTAGTCTCATCGGAAAACTCAGTCGCGGGAGGGGAAAACTTAGTCACAAAGGAATTTCGTTCATGGAAAAACTGTGTCACCGTATGGGAAAATTTTACTCATCGGACGAGTTTCAATGGAAAATACTTGTAAAATAACCTCTTTGGGTGGGAAAATATCGAGAACCTCATCACCTTGACTAGTCTCACGGGAAAACTCAGTCACGTGAGGGGAAAACTTAATCACTAAGGAATTTAGTGTCATGGGAAAAATGAGTCACCGGATTGGAAAACCTTAGTCAATGGACTAGTTTCATTGGCAAAACCTAGTAATTAACCTCTTTGTGTTGGAATAACTCGAAAACCTGGCCACTGTGAGTAATCTCATGGGAAAACTCAGCCACAGGAGGGGGAAACTTATTCACTAAGGAATTAGTGCCATGGGACTAATGAGTCAACTAATGGGGAAACCTTAGTCACCGAACGAGTTTCCATGGCAAATCCTAGTAAAGTAACATCTTTGTGTGGGAAAAACTAGAAAACCTTGTCACTGTGAGTAGTCTCATCAGAAAACTCAGTCGCGGGAGGGGAAAACTTAGTCACAAATGAATTCGTGTCATGGAAAAAATGAGTCACCGGATGGGAAAATTTTACTCACCGGACGAGTTTCAATGGAAAATACTTGTAAAATAACCTCTTTGTGTGGGAAAAACTCGAGAACCTCATCACCTTGACTAGTCTCACGGGAAAACTCAGTCACGTGAGGGGAAAACTTAGTCACTAAGGAATTAGTGTCATGGGAAAAATGAGTCACCGGATGGGAAAACCTTAGTCAATGGACTAGTTTCAATGGAAAAACCTAGTAATTAACCTCTTTGTGTTGGAATAACTCGAAAACCTGACCACGGTGAGTAGTCTCATGGGAAAACTCAGCCACAGGAGGGGGAAACTTAGTCACTAAGGAATTAGTGCCATGGGACTAATGAGTCAACTAATGGGAAAACCTTAGTCACCGAACGAGTTTCATTGGTAAATCCTAGTAAAGTAACATCTTTGTGTGGGAAAAACTCGAAAACCTTGTCGCTGTGAGTAGTCTCATCGGAAAACTCAGTCGCAGGAGGGGAAAACTTAGTCACAAAGGAATTCGTGTCATGGAAAAACTGAGTCACCGTATGGGAAAATTTTACTCACCGGACGAGTTTCAATGGAAAATACTTGTAAAATAACCTCTTTGGGTGGGAAAATATCGAGAACCTCATCACCTTGACTAGTCTCACGGGAAAACTCAGTCACGTGAGGGGAAAACTTAGTCACTAAGGAATTAGTGTCATGGGAAAAATGAGTCACCGGATTGGAAAACCTTAGTCAATGGACTAGTTTCATTGGCAAAACCTAGTAATTAACCTCTTTGTGTTGGAATAACTCGAAAACCTGGCCACTGTGAGTAATCTCATGGGAAAACTCAGCCGCAGGAGGGGGAAACTTAGTCACTAAGGTATTAGTGCCATGGGACTAATGAGTCAACTAATGGGGAAACCTTAGTCACCGAACGAGTTTCCATGGAAAATCCTAGTAAAGTAACATCTTTGTGTGGGAAAAACTAGAAAACCTTGTCACTGTGAGTAGTCTCATGGGAAAACTCAGTCGCGGGAGGGGAAAACTTAGTCACAAAGGAATTCGTGTCATGGAAAAAATGAGTCACCGGATGGGAAAATTTTACTCACCGGACGAGTTTCAATGGAAAATACTTGTAAAATAACCTCTTTGTGTGGGAAAAACTCGAGAACCTCATCACCTTGACTAGTCTCACGGGAAAACTCAGTCACGTGAGGGGAAAACTTAGTCACTAAGGAATTAGTGTCACGGGAAAAATGAGTCACCGGATGGGAAAACCTTAGTCAATGGACTAGTTACAATGGCAAAACGTTGTAAAATAACCTCTTTGTGTTGGAATAACTCGAAAACCTGACCACTGTGAGTAGTCTCATGGGAAAACTCAGCCACAGGAGGGGGAAACTTAGTCACTAAGGAATTAGTGCCATGGGAATAATGAGTCAACTAATGAGAAAACCTTAGTCACCGAACGAGTTTCCATGGCAAATCCTAGTAAAGTAACATCTTTGTGTGGGAAAAACTCGAAAACCTTGTCACTGTGAGTAGTCTCATCGGAAAACTCAGTCGCGGTAGGGGAAAACTTAGTCACAAAGGAATTCGTGTCATGGAAAAACTGAGTCACCGTATTGGAAAATTTTACTCATCGGACGAGTTTCAATGGAAAATACTTGTAAAATAACCTCTTTGGGTGGGAAAATATCGAGAACCTCATCACCTTGACTAGTCTCACGGGAAAACTCAGTCACGTGAGGGGAAAACTTAGTCACTAAGGAATTAGTGTCATGGGAAAAATGAGTCACCGGATTGGAAAACCTTAGTCAATGGACTAGTTTCAATGGCAAAACCTAGTAATTAACCTCTTTGTGTTGGAATAACTCGAAAACCTGGCCACTGTGAGTAATCTCATGGGAAAACTCAGCCACAGGAGGGGGAAACTTAGTCACTAAGGAATTAGTGCCATGGGACTAATGAGTCAACTAATGGGAAAACCTTAGTCACCGAACGAGTTTCCATGGAAAATCCTAGTAAAGTAACATCTTTGTGTGGGAAAAACTAGAAAACCTTGTCACTGTGAGTAGTCTCATCGGAAAACTCAGTCGCGGGAGGGGAAAACTTAGTCACAAATGAATTCGTGTCATGGGAAAAATGAGTCACCGGATGGGAAAATTTTACTCACCGGACGAGTTTCAATGGAAAATACTTGTAAAATAACCTCTTTGGGTGGGAAAATATCGAGAACCTCATCACCTTGACTAGTCTCACGGGAAAACTCAGTCACGTGAGGGGAAAACTTAGTCACTAAGGAATTAGTGTCATGGGAGAAATGAGTCACCGGATTGGAAAACCTTAGTCAATGGACTAGTTTCATTGGAAAAACCTAGTAATTAACCTCTTTGTGTTGGAATAACTCGAAAACCTGGCCACTGTGAGTAATCTCATGGGAAAACTCAGCCACAGGAGGGGGAAACTTAGTCACTAAGGAATTAGTGCCATGGGACTAATGAGTCAACTAATGGGGAAACCTTAGTCACCGAACGAGTTTCCATTGAAAATCCTAGTAAAGTAACATCTTTGTGTGGGAAAAACTAGAAAACCTTGTCACTGTGAGTAGTCTCATCGGAAAACTCAGTCGCAGGAGGGGAAAACTTAGTCACAAAGGAATTCGTGTCTTGGAAAAACTGAGTCACCGGATGGGAAAATTTTACTCACCGGACGAGTTTCAATGGAAAATACTTGTAAAATAACCTCTTTGGGTGGGAAAATATCGAGAACCTCATCACCTTGACTAGTCTCACGGGAAAACTCAGTCACGTGAGGGGAAAACTTAGTCACTAAGGAATTAGTGTCATGGGAAAAATGAGTCACCGGATTGGAAAACCTTAGTCAATGGACTAGTTTCATTGGCAAAACCTAGTAATTAACCTCTTTGTGTTGGAATAACTCGAAAACCTGGCCACTGTGAGTAATCTCATGGGAAAACTCAGCCGCAGGAGGGGGAAACTTAGTCACTAAGGAATTAGTGCCATGGGACTAATGAGTCAACTAATGGGGAAACCTTAGTCACCGAACGAGTTTCCATGGAAAATCCTAGTAAAGTAACATCTTTGTGTGGGAAAAACTAGAAAACCTTGTCACTGTGAGTAGTCTCATGGGAAAACTCAGTCGCGGGAGGGGAAAACTTAGTCACAAAGGAATTCGTGTCATGGAAAAAATGAGTCACCGGATGGGAAAATTTTACTCACCGGACGAGTTTCAATGGAAAATACTTGTAAAATAACCTCTTTGTGTGGGAAAAACTCGAGAACCTCATCACCTTGACTAGTCTCACGGGAAAACTCAGTCACGTGAGGGGAAAACTTAGTCACTAAGGAATTAGTGTCACGGGAAAAATGAGTCACCGGATGGGAAAACCTTAGTCAATGGACTAGTTACAATGGCAAAACGTTGTAAAATAACCTCTTTGTGTTGGAATAACTCGAAAACCTGACCACTGTGAGTAGTCTCATGGGAAAACTCAGCCACAGGAGGGGGAAACTTAGTCACTAAGGAATTAGTGCCATGGGAATAATGAGTCAACTAATGAGAAAACCTTAGTCACCGAACGAGTTTCCATGGCAAATCCTAGTAAAGTAACATCTTTGTGTGGGAAAAACTCGAAAACCTTGTCACTGTGAGTAGTCTCATCGGAAAACTCAGTCGCGGTAGGGGAAAACTTAGTCACAAAGGAATTCGTGTCATGGAAAAACTGAGTCACCGTATTGGAAAATTTTACTCATCGGACGAGTTTCAATGGAAAATACTTGTAAAATAACCTCTTTGGGTGGGAAAATATCGAGAACCTCATCACCTTGACTAGTCTCACGGGAAAACTCAGTCACGTGAGGGGAAAACTTAGTCACTAAGGAATTAGTGTCATGGGAAAAATGAGTCACCGGATTGGAAAACCTTAGTCAATGGACTAGTTTCAATGGCAAAACCTAGTAATTAACCTCTTTGTGTTGGAATAACTCGAAAACCTGGCCACTGTGAGTAATCTCATGGGAAAACTCAGCCACAGGAGGGGGAAACTTAGTCACTAAGGAATTAGTGCCATGGGACTAATGAGTCAACTAATGGGAAAACCTTAGTCACCGAACGAGTTTCCATGGAAAATCCTAGTAAAGTAACATCTTTGTGTGGGAAAAACTAGAAAACCTTGTCACTGTGAGTAGTCTCATCGGATAACTCAGTCGCGGGAGGGGAAAACTTAGTCACAAAGGAATTCGTGTCATGGGAAAAATGAGTCACCGGATGGGAAAATTTTACTCACCGGACGAGTTTCAATGGAAAATACTTGTAAAATAACCTCTTTGGGTGGGAAAATATCGAGAACCTCATCACCTTGACTAGTCTCACGGGAAAACTCAGTCATGTGAGGGGAAAACTTAGTCACTAAGGAATTAGTGTCATGGGAGAAATGAGTCACCGGATTGGAAAACCTTAGTCAATGGACTAGTTTCATTGGAAAAACCTAGTAATTAACCTCTTTGTGTTGGAATAACTCGAAAACCTGGCCACTGTGAGTAATCTCATGGGAAAACTCAGCCACATGAGGGGGAAACTTAGTCACTAAGGAATTAGTGCCATGGGACTAATGAGTCAACTAATGGGGAAACCTTAGTCACCGAACGAGTTTCCATTGAAAATCCTAGTAAAGTAACATCTTTGTGTGGGAAAAACTAGAAAACCTTGTCACTGTGAGTAGTCTCATCGGAAAACTCAGTCGCGGGAGGGGAAAACTTAGTCACAAAGGAATTCGTGTCATAGAAAAAATGAGTTACCGGATGGGAAACTTTTACTCACCGGACGAGTTTCAATGGAAAATACTTGTAAAATAACCTCTTTGTGTGGGAAAAACTCGAGAACCTCATCACCTTGACTAGTCTCACGGGAAAACTCAGTCACGTGAGGGGAAAACTTAGTCACTAAGGAATTAGTGTCATGGGAAAAACGAGTCACCGGATGGGAAAACCTTAGTCAATGGACTAGTTTCAATGGCAAAACCTAGTAAAATAACCTCTTTGTGTTGGAATAACTCGAAAACCTGACCACTGTGAGTAGTCTCATGGGAAAACTCAGCCACAGGAGGGGGAAACTTAGTCACTAAGGAATTAGTGCCATGGGACTAATGAGTCAACTAATGGGAAAACCTTAGTCACCGAACGAGTTTCCATGGCAAATCCTAGTAAAGTAACATCTTTGTGTGGGAAAAACTCGAAAACCTTGTCACTGTGAGTAGTCTCATCGGAAAACTCAGTCGCGGGAGGGGAAAACTTATCACAAAGGAATTCGTGTCATGGAAAAAATGAGTCACCGTATGGGAAAATTTTACTCACCGGACGAGTTTCAATGGAAAATACTTGTAAAATAACCTCTTTGGGTGGGAAAATATCGAGAACCTCATCACCTTGACTAGTCTCACGGGAAAACTCAGTCACGTGAGGGGAAAATTTAGTCACTAAGGAATTAGTGTCATGTGAAAAATGAGTCACCGGATTGGAAAACCTTAGTCAATGGACTAGTTTCATTGGCAAAACCTAGTAATTAACCTCTTTGTGTAGGAATAACTCGAAAACCTGGCCACTGTGAGTAATCTCATGGGAAAACTCAGCCACAGGAGGGGGAAACTTAGTCACTAAGGAATTAGTGCCATGGGACTAATGAGTCAACTAATGGGGAAACCTTAGTCACCGAACGAGTTTCCATGGCAAATCCTAGTAAAGTAACATCTTTGTGTGGGAAAAACTAGAAAACCTTGTCACTGTGAGTAGTCTCATCAGAAAACTCAGTCGCGGGAGGGGAAAACTTAGTCACAAAGGAATTCGTGTCATAGAAAAAATGAGTCACCGGATGGGAAAATTTTACTCACCGGACGAGTTTCAATGGAAAATACATGTAAAATAACCTCTTTGTGTGGGAAAAACTCGAGAACCTCATCACCTTGACTAGTCTCACGAGAAAATTCAGTCACGTGAGGGGAAAACTTAGTCACTAAGGAATTAGTGTCACGGGAAAAATGAGTCACCGGATGGGAAAACCTTAGTCAATGGACTAGTTACAATGGCAAAACGTTGTAAAATAACCTCTTTGTGTTGGAATAACTCGAAAACCTGACCACTGTGAGTAGTCTCATGGGAAAACTCAGCCACAGGAGGGGGAAACTTAGTCACTAAGGAATTAGTGCCATGGGACTAATGAGTCAACTAATGGGAAAACCTTAGTCACCGAACGAGTTTCCATGGCAAATCCTAGTTAAGTAACATCTTTGTGTGGGAAAAACTCGAAAACCTTGTCACTGTGAGTAGTCTCATCGGAAAACTCAGTCGCGGGAGGGGAAAACTTAGTCACAAAGGAATTCGTGTCATGGAAAAACTAAGTCACCGTATTGGAAAATTTTACTCATCGGACGAGTTTCAATGGAAAATACTTGTAAAATAACCTCTTTGGGTGGGAAAATATCGAGAACCTCATCACCTTGACTAGTCTCACGGGAAAACTCAGTCACGTGAGGGGAAAACTTAGTCACTAAGGAATTAGTGTCATGGGAAAAATGAGTCACCGGATTGGAAAACCTTAGTCAATGGACTAGTTTCAATGGCAAAACCTAGTAATTAACCTCTTTGTGTTGGAATAACTCGAAAACCTGGCCACTGTGAGTAATCTCATGGGAAAACTCAGCCACAGGAGGGGGAAACTTAGTCACTAAGGAATTAGTGCCATGGGACTAATGAGTCAACTAATGGGAAAACCTTAGTCACCGAACGAGTTTCCATGGAAAATCCTAGTAAAGTAACATCTTTGTGTGGGAAAAACTAGAAAACCTTGTCACTGTGAGTAGTCTCATCGGAAAACTCAGTCGCGGGAGGGGAAAACTTAGTCACAAAGGAATTCGTGTCATGGGAAAAATGAGTCACCGGATGGGAAAATTTTACTCACCGGACGAGTTTCAATGGAAAATACTTGTAAAATAACCTCTTTAGGTGGGAAAATATCGAGAACCTCATCACCTTGACTAGTCTCACGGGAAAACTCAGTCACGTGAGGGGAAAACTTAGTCACTAAGGAATTAGTGTCATGGGAGAAATGAGTCACCGGATTGGAAAACCTTAGTCAATGGACTAGTTTCATTGGCAAAACCTAGTAATTAACCTCTTTGTGTTGGAATAACTCGAAAACCTGGCCACTGTGAGTAATCTCATCGGAAAACTCAGCCACAGGAGGGGGAAACTTAGTCACTAAGGAATTAGTGCCATGGGACTAATGAGTCAACTAATGGGGAAACCTTAGTCACCGAACGAGTTTCCATTGAAAATCCTAGTAAAGTAACATCTTTGTGTGGGAAAAACTAGAAAACCTTGTCACTGTGAGTAGTCTCATCGGAAAACTCAGTCGCGGGAGGGGAAAACTTAGTCACAAAGGAATTCGTGTCATAGAAAAAATGAGTTACCGGATGGGAAAATTTTACTCACCGGACGAGTTTCAATGGAAAATACTTGTAAAATAACCTCTTTGTGTGGGAAAAACTCGAGAACCTCATCACCTTGACTAGTCTCACGGGAAAACTCAGTCACGTGAGGGGAAAACTTAGTCACTAAGGAATTAGTGTCATGGGAAAAACGAGTCACCGGATGGGAAAACCTTAGTCAATGGACTAGTTTCAATGGCAAAACCTAGTAAAATAACCTCTTTGTGTTGGAATAACTCGAAAACCTGACCACTGTGAGTAGTCTCATGGGAAAACTCAGCCACAGGAGGGGGAAACTTAGTCACTAAGGAATTAGTGCCATGGGACTAATGAGTCAACTAATGGGAAAACCTTAGTCACCGAACGAGTTTCCATGGCAAATCCTAGTAAAGTAACATCTTTGTGTGGGAAAAACTCGAAAACCTTGTCACTGTGAGTAGTCTCATCGGAAAACTCAGTCGCGGGAGGGGAAAACTTATCACAAAGGAATTCGTGTCATGGAAAAAATGAGTCACCGTATGGGAAAATTTTACTCACCGGACGAGTTTCAATGGAAAATACTTGTAAAATAACCTCTTTGGGTGGGAAAATATCGAGAACCTCATCACCTTGACTAGTCTCACGGGAAAACTCAGTCACGTGAGGGGAAAATTTAGTCACTAAGGAATTAGTGTCATGTGAAAAATGAGTCACCGGATTGGAAAACCTTAGTCAATGGACTAGTTTCAATGGCAAAACCTAGTAATTAACCTCTTTGTGTTGGAATAACTCGAAAACCTGGCCACTGTGAGTAATCTCATGGGAAAACTCAGCCACAGGAGGGGGAAACTTAGTCACTAAGGAATTAGTGCCATGGGACTAATGAGTCAACTAATGGGAAAACCTTAGTCACCGAACGAGTTTCCATGGAAAATCCTAGTAAAGTAACATCTTTGTGTGGGAAAAACTAGAAAACCTTGTCACTGTGAGTAGTCTCATCGGATAACTCAGTCGCGGGAGGGGAAAACTTAGTCACAAAGGAATTCGTGTCATGGGAAAAATGAGTCACCGGATGGGAAAATTTTACTCACCGGACGAGTTTCAATGGAAAATACTTGTAAAATAACCTCTTTGGGTGGGAAAATATCGAGAACCTCATCACCTTGACTAGTCTCACGGGAAAACTCAGTCATGTGAGGGGAAAACTTAGTCACTAAGGAATTAGTGTCATGGGAGAAATGAGTCTCCGGATTGGAAAACCTTAGTCAATGGACTAGTTTCATTGGAAAAACCTAGTAATTAACCTCTTTGTGTTGGAATAACTCGAAAACCTGGCCACTGTGAGTAATCTCATGGGAAAACTCAGCCACATGAGGGGGAAACTTAGTCACTAAGGAATTAGTGCCATGGGACTAATGAGTCAACTAATGGGGAAACCTTAGTCACCGAACGAGTTTCCATGGCAAATCCTAGTAAAGTAACATCTTTGTGTGGGAAAAACTAGAAAACCTTGTCACTGTGAGTAGTCTCATCGGAAAACTCAGTCGCGGGAGGGGAAAACTTACTCATAAAGGAATTCGTGTCATAGAAAAAATGAGTCACCGGATGGGAAAATTTTACTCACCGGACGAGTTTCAATGGAAAATACTTGTAAAATAACCTCTTTGTGTGGGAAAAACTCGAGAACCTCATCACCTTGACTAGTCTCACGATAAAACTCAGTCACGTGAGGGGAAAACTTAGTCACTAAGGAATTAGTGTCACGGGAAAAATGAGTCACCGGATGGGAAAACCTTAGTCAATGGACTAGTTACAATGGCAAAACGTTGTAAAATAACCTCTTTGTGTTGGAATAACTCGAAAACCTGACCACTGTGAGTAGTCTCATGGGAAAACTCAGCCACAGGAGGGGGAAACTTAGGGTGTGTTTGATTGTGTTTTCGATTTTTTTGTTTTCAAAATTGTTTTCTAAAATAGTTTTTAAGAACTACGTTTTAGAACAATAAAAGAAAAAAACTTGTTTGGTAATATGATTTTAAAAACATTTTTGAAAATAACAAAATAAAAAACTCTTACTTTCTAATTCCTTTAAATTACAGTAATGACATTAATGAAACAAAGCTGAAAATAAAAAACAAAAACAACTTTTTTCTGTTTTGGTTTTTCTGTTTTAAAAACAAAAAAACAGGAAACTGTTTTTAAATTAATTTTAAGAAAACATATTAACCAAACAAGTTTTTTTGTTTTTTAATTTTATAAAACAGAAAACTGTTTTTAAAAACAAAAATCAAACAGGCCCTTAGTCACTAAGGAATTAGTGCCATGGGACTAATGAGTCAACTAATGGGAAAACCTTAGTCACTGAACGAGTTTCCATGGCAAATCCTAGTAAAGTAACATCTTTGTGTGGGAAAAACTCGAAAACCTTGTCACTGTGAGTAGTCTCATCGGAAAACTCAGTCGCGGGAGGGGAAAACTTAGTCACAAAGGAATTCGTGTCATGGAAAAACTGAGTCACCGTATGGGGAAATTTTACTCACCGGACGAGTTTCAATGGAAAATACTTGTAAAATAACCTCTTTGGGTGGGAAAATATCGAGAACCTCATCACCTTGACTAGTCTCACGGGAAAACTCAGTCACGTGAGGGGAAAACTTAGTCACTAAGGAATTAGTGTCATGTGAAAAATGAGTCACCGGATTGGAAAACCTTAGTCAATGGACTAGTTTCATTGGCAAAACCTAGTAATTAACCTCTTTGTGTTGGAATAACTCGAAAACCTGGCCACTGTGAGTAATCTCATGGGAAAACTCAGCCACAGGAGGGGGAAACTTAGTCACTAAGGAATTAGTGCCATGGGACTAATGAGTCAACTAATGGGGCAACCTTAGTCACCGAACGAGTTTCCATGGCAAATCCTAGTAAAGTAACATCTTTGTGTGGGAAAAACTAGAAAACCTTGTCACTGTGAGTAGTCTCATCGGAAAACTCAGTCGCGGGAGGGGAAAACTTACTCATAAAGGAATTCGTGTCATAGAAAAAATGAGTCACCGGATGGGAAAATTTTACTCACCGGACGAGTTTCAATGGAAAATACTTGTAAAATAACCTCTTTGTGTGGGAAAAACTCGAGAACCTCATCACCTTGACTAGTCTCACGGGAAAACTCAGTCACGTGAGGGGAAAACTTAGTCACTAAGGAATTAGTGTCATGGGAAAAATGACTCACCGGATGGGAAAACCTTAGTCAATGGACTAGTTTCAATGGCAAAACCTAGTAAAATAACCTCTTTGTGTTGGAATAACTCGAAAACCTGACCACTGTGAGTAGTCTCATGGGAAAACTCAGCCACAGGAGGGGGAAACTTAGTCACTAAGGAATTAGTGCCATGGGACAAATGAGTCAACTAATGGGGAAACCTTAGTCACTGAACGAGTTTCCAATGCAAATACTAGTAAAGTAATATCTTTGTGTGGGAAAAACTAGAAAACCTTGTCACTGTGAGTAGTCTCATCGGAAAACTCAGTCGCGGGAGGGGAAAACTTAGTCACAAAGGAATTCGTGTCATGGAAAAAATGAGTCACCGAATGGGAAAATTTTACTCACCGGACGAGTTTCAATGGAAAATACTTGTAAAATAACCTCTTTGTGTGGGAAAATATCGAGAACCTCATCACCTTGACTAGTCTCACGGGAAAACTCAGTCACGTGAGGGGAAAACTTAGTCACGAAGGAATTAGTGTCATGGGAAAAATGAGTCACCGGATGGGAAAACCTTAGTCAATGGACTAGTTTCATTGGCAAAACCTAGTAATTAACCTCTTTGTGTTGGAATAACTCGAAAACCTGGCCAGTGTGAGTAATCTCATGGGAAAACTCAGCCACAGGAGGGGGAAACTTAGTCACTAAGAAATTAGTGCCATGGGACTAATGAGTCAACTAATGGGAAAACCTTAGTCACCGAACGAGTTTCCATGGAAAATCCTAGTAAAGTAACATCTTTGTGTGGGAAAAACTAGAAAACCTTGTCACTTTGAGTACTCTCATCGGAAAACTCAGTTGAGGGAGGGGAAAACTTGGTCACAAAGGAATTCGTGTATGGAAAAACTGAGTCACCGGATGGGAAAATTTTACTCACCGGACGAGTTTCAATGGAAAATACCTGTAAAATAACCTCTTTGGGTGGGAAAATATCGAGAACCTCATCACCTTGACTAGTCTCACGGGAAAACTCAGTCACGTGAGGGGAAAACTTAGTCACAAAGGAATTAGTGTCATGGGAAAAATGAGTCACCGGATGTGAAAACCTTAGTCAATGGACTAGTTTCATTGGCAAAACCTAGTAAATTAACCTCTTTGTGTTGGAATAACTCGAAAACCTGGCCACTGTGAGTAGTCTCATGGGAAAACTCAGCCACAAGAGGGGGAAACTTAGTCACTAAGGAATTAGTGCCATGGGACTAATGAGTCAACTAATGGGAAAACCTTAGTCACCGAACGAGTTTCCTTGGCAAATCCTAGTAAAGTAACATCTTTGTGTGGGAAAAACTAGAAAACTTTGTCACTGTGAGTAGTCTCATCGGAAAACTCAGTCGCTGGAGGGAAAAACTTAGTCACAAAGGACTTCGTGTCATGGAAAAACTGAGTCACCGTATGGGAAAATGTTACTCACCGGACGAGTTTCAATGCAAAATACTTGTAAAATAACCTTTTTGGGTGGGAAAAACTCGAGAACCTCATCACCTTGACTAGTCTCACGGGAAAACTCAGTCACGTGAGGGGGAAACTTAGTCACTAAGGAATTAGTGTCATGGGACTAATGACTCAACTTAGGGGAAAACTTTAGTCACCGAACGAGTTTCCATGGCAAATCCTAGTAAAGTAACATCTTTGTGTGGGAAAAACTAGAAAACCTTATCACTGAGAGTAGTCTCAACGGAAAAACTCAGTCGCTAGAGGGGAAAACTTAGTCACAAAGGAATTCTTGTCATGGAAAAACTGAGTCACCGTATGGCAAAATTTTACTCACCGGACGAGTTTCAGTGGAAAATACTTGTAAAATAACCTCTTTGGGTGGGAAAATATTGAGAACCTCATCACCTTGACTAGTCTCACGGGAAAACTCAGTCACGTGAAGGGAAAACTTAGTCACTAAGGAATTAGTGTCATGGGTAAAATGAGTCACCGGATGGGAAAACCTTAGTCAATGGACTAGTTTCAATGGCAAAACCTAGTAAATTAACCTCTTTGTGTTGGAATAACTCGAAAACCTGGCCACTGTGAGTAGTCTCATGGGAAAACTCAGCCACAAGAGGGGGAAACTTAGTCACTAAGGAATTAGTGCCATGGGACTAATGAGTCAACTGATGGGAAAACCTTAGTCACCGAACGAGTTTCCATGGCAAATCCTAGTAAAGTAACATCTTTGTGTGGGAAAAACTAGAAAACTTTGTCACTGTGAGTAGTCTCATCGGAAAAATCAGTCGCTGGAGGGGAAAACTTAGTCACAAAGGAATTCGTGTCATGGCAAAAATGAGTCACCGGATGGGAAAATTTTACTCACCGGACGAGTTTCAATGGAAAATACTTGTAAAATAACCTCTTTGTGTGGGAAAATATCGAGAACCTCATCACCTTGACTAGTCTCACGGGAAAACTCAGTCACGTGAGGGGAAAACTTAGTCACGAAGGAATTAGTGTCATGGGAAAAATGAGTCACCGGATGGGAAAACCTTAGTCAATGGACTAGTTTCAATGGCAACACCTAGTAAATTAACCTCTTTGTGTTGGAATAACTCGAAAACCTGGCCACTGTGAGTAGTCTCATGGGAAAACTCAGCCACAAGAGGGGGAAACTTAGTCACTAAGGAATTAGTGCCATGGGACTAATGAGTCAACTAATGGGAAAACCTTAGTCACCGAACGAGTTTCCATGGCAAATCCTAGTAAAGTAACATCTTTGGGTGGGAAAAACTAGAAAACCTTGTCACTGTGAGTACTCTCATCGGAAAACTCAGTTGAGGGAGGGGAAAACTTGGTCACAAAGGAATTCGTGTATGGAAAAACTGAGTCACCGGATGGGAAAATTTTACTCACCGGACGAGTTTCAATGGAAAATACCTGTAAAATAACCTCTTTGGGTGGGAAAATATCGAGAACCTCATCACCTTGACTAGTCTCACGGGAAAACTCAGTCACGTGAGGGGAAAACTTAGTCACGAAGGAATTAGTGTCATGGGAAAAATGAGTCACCGGATGGGAAAACCTTAGTCAATGAACTAGTTTCAATGGCAAAACCTAGTAAATTAACCTCTTTGTGTTGGAATAACTCGAAAACCTGGCCACTGTGAGTAGTCTCATGGGAAAACTCAGCCACAAGAGGGGGGAACTTAGTCACTAAGGAATTAGTGCCATGGGACTAATGACTCAACTAAAGGGAAAACTCAGTCACCGAACGAGTTTCCATGGCAAATCCTAGTAAAGTAACTTCTTTGTGTGGGAAAAACTAGAAAACCTTGTCACTGTGAGTACTCTCATCGGAAAACTCAGTCTCTGGAGGGGAAAACTTAGTCACAAAGGAATTCGTGTCATGGAAAAACTGAGTCACCGTATGGGAAAATGTTACTCACCGGACGAGTTTCAATGGAAATTACTTGTAAAATAACCTCTTTGGGTGGGAAAAACTCGAGAACCTCATCACCTTGACTAGACTCACGGGAAAACTCAGTCACGTGAGGGGAAAACTTAGTCACTAAGGATTTAGTGTCATGGGACTAATGACTCAACTAAGGGGAAAACCTTAGTCACCGAACGAGTTTCCATGGAAAATCCTAGTAAAGTAACTTCTTTGTGTGGGAAAAACTAGAAAACCTTTTCACTGTGAGTAGTGTCATCGGAAAACTCAGTCGCGGGAGGGGAAAACTTAGTCACAAAGGAATTCGTGTATGGAAAAACTGAGTCACCGGATGGGAAAATTTTACTCACCGGACGAGTTTCAATGGAAAATACCTGTAAAATAACCTCTTTGGGTGGGAAAATATCGAGAACCTCATCACCTTGACTAGTCTCACGGGAAAACTCAGTCACGTGAGGGGAAAACTTAGTCACTAAGGAATTAGTGTCATGGGTAAAATGAGTCACCGGATGGGAAAACCTTAGTCAATGGACTAGTTTCAATGGCAAAACCTAGTAAATTAACCTCTTTGTGTTGGAATAACTCGAAAACCTGGCCACTGTGAGTAGTCTCATGGGAAAACTCAGCCACAAGAGGGGGGAACTTAGTCACTAAGGAATTAGTGCCATGGGATTAATGAGTCAACTAATGGGAAAACCTTAGTCACCGAACGAGTTTCCATGGCAAATCCTAGTAAAGTAACATCTTTGTGTCGGAAAAACTAGAAAACTTTGTCACTGTGAGTAGTCTCATCGGAAAAATCAGTCGCTGGAGGGGAAAACTTAGTCACAAAGGAATTCGTGTCATGGAAAAACTGAGTCACCGTATGGGAAAATTTTACTCACCGGACGAGTTTCAATGGAAAATACTTGTAAAATAACCTCTTTGTGTTGGAATAACTCGAAAACCTGGCCACTGTGAGTAGTCTCATGGGAAAACTCAGCCACAAGAGGGGGAAACTTAGTCACTAAGGAATTAGTGCCATGGGACTAATGAGTCAACTAATGGGAAAACCTTAGTCATCGAACGAGTTTCCATGGCAAATCCTAGTAAAGTAACATCTTTGGGTGGGAAAAACTAGAAAACCTTGTCACTGTGAGTACTCTCATCGGAAAACTCAGTTGAGGGAGGGGAAAACTTGGTCACTAAGGAATTCGTGTCATGGAAAAACTGAGTCACCGGATGGGAAAATTTTACTCACCGGACGAGTTTCAATGGAAAATACATGTAAAATAACCTCTTTGGGTGGGAAAATATCGAGAACCTCATCACCTTGACTAGTCTCACGGGAAAACTCAGTCACGTGAGGGGAAAACTTAGTCACTAAGGAATTAGTGTCATGGGAAAAATGAGTCACCGGATGGGAAAACCTTAGTCAATGGACTAGTCTCATGGCAAAACCAAGTAAAATAACCTCTTTATGTTCGAATAACTCAAAAACTTGGCCACTGAGAGTAGTCTCATGGGAACACACAGCCACAGGAGGGGGAAACTTAGTCACTAAGGAATTAGTGCCATGGGACTAATGACTCAACTAAGGGGAAAACCTTAGTCACCGAACGAGTTTCCATGGCAAATCCTAGTAAAGTAACTTCTTTGTGTGGGAAAAACTAGAAAACCTTGTCACTGTGAGTACTCTCATCGGAAAACTCAGTCGCTGGAGGGGAAATCTTAGTCACAAAGGAATTCGTGTCATGGAAAAACTGAGTCACCGTATGGGAAAATTTTACTCACCGGACGAGTTTCAATGGAAAATACTTGTAAAATAACCTCTTTGTGTTGGAATAACTCGAAAACCTGGCCACTGTGAGTAGTCTCATGGGAAAACTCAGCCACAAGAGGGGGGAACTTAGTCACTAAGGAATTAGTGCCATGGGACTAATGACTCAACTAAGGGGAAAACCTTAGTCACCGAACGAGTTTCCATGGCAAATCCTAGTAAAGTAACATCTTTGTGTGGGAAAAACTCGAAAACCTTGTCACTGTGAGTAGTCTCATCGGAAAACTCAGTCGCTGAAGGGAAAAACTTAGTCACAAAGGAATTCGTGTCATGGAAAAACTGAGTCACCGTATGGGAAAATTTTACTCACCGGACGAGTTTCAATGGAAAATACTTGTAAAATAACCTCTTTGTGTTGGAATAACTCGAAAACCTGGCCACTGTGAGTAGTCTCATGGGAAAACTCAGCCACAAGAGGGGGGAACTTAGTCACTAAGGAATTAGTGCCATGGGACTAATGACTCAACTAAGGGGAAAACCTTAGTCACCGAACGAGTTTCCATGGCAAATCCTAGTAAAGTAACATCTTTGTGTGGGAAAAACTCGAAAACCTTGTCACTGTGAGTAGTCTCATCGGAAAACTCAATCGCTGAAGGGAAAAACTTAGTCACAAAGGAATTCGTGTCATGGAAAAACTGAGTCACCGTATGGGAAAATGTTACTCACCGGACGAGTTTCAATGCAAAATACTTGTAAAATAACCTCTTTGGGTGGGAAAAACTCGAGAACCTCATCACCTTGACTAGTCTCACGGGAAAACTCAGTCACGTGAGGGGAAAACTTAGTCACTAAGGATTTAGTGTCATGGGACTAATGACTCAACTAAGGGGAAAACCTTAGTCACCGAACGAGTTTCCATGGAAAATCCTAGTAAAGTAACTTCTTTGTGTGGGAAAAACTAGAAAACCTTTTCACTGTGAGTAGTGTCATCGGAAAACTCAGTCGCGGGAGGGGAAAACTTAGTCACAAAGGAATTCTTGTCATGGAAAAACTGAGTCACCGTATGGCAAAATTTTACTCACCGGACGAGTTTCAATGGAAAATACTTGTAAAATAACCTCTTTGGGTGGGAAAATATCGAGAACCTCATCACCTTGACTAGTCTCACGGGAAAACTCAGTAACGTGAGGGGAAAACTTAGTCACTAAGGAATTAGTGTCATGGGTAAAATGAGTCACCGGATGGGAAAACCTTAGTCAATGGACTAGTTTCAATGGCAAAACCTAGTAAATTAACCTCTTTGTGTTGGAATAACTCGAAAACCTGGCCACTGTGAGTAGTCTCATGGGAAAACTCAGCCACAAGAGGGGGAAACTTAGTCACTAAGGAATTAGTGCCATGGGACTAATGAGTCAACTGATGGCAAAACCTTTGTCACCGAACGAGTTTCCATGGCAAATCCTAGTAAAGTAACATCTTTGTGTGGGAAAAACTAGAAAACTTTGTCACTGTGAGTAGTCTCATCGGAAAAATCAGTCGCTGGAGGGGAAAACTTAGTCACAAAGGAATTCGTGTCATGGGACTAATGACTCAACTTAGGGGAAAACCTTAGTCACCGAACGAGTTTCCATGGCAAATCCTAGTAAAGTAACATCTTTGTGTGGGAAAAACTAGAAAACCTTATCACTGAGAGTAGTCTCAACGGAAAAACTCAGTCGCTAGAGGGGAAAACTTAGTCACAAAGGAATTCTTGTCATGGAAAAACTGAGTCACCGTATGGCAAAATTTTACTCACCGGACGAGTTTCAATGGAAAATACTTGTAAAATAACCTCTTTGGGTGGGAAAATATCGAGAACCTCATCACCTTGACTAGTCTCACGGGAAAACTCAGTCACGTGAAGGGAAAACTTAGTCACTAAGGAATTAGTGTCATGGGTAAAATGAGTCACCGGATGGGAAAACCTTAGTCAATGGACTAGTTTCAATGGCAAAACCTAGTAAATTAACCTCTTTGTGTTGGAATAACTCGAAAACCTGGCCACTGTGAGTAGTCTCATGGGAAAACTCAGCCACAAGAGGGGGGAACTTAGTCACTAAGGAATTAGTGCCATGGGATTAATGAGTCAACTAATGGGAAAACCTTAGTCACCGAACGAGTTTCCATGGCAAATCCTAGTAAAGTAACATCTTTGTGTCGGAAAAACTAGAAAACTTTGTCACTGTGAGTAGTCTCATCGGAAAAATCAGTCGCTGGAGGGGAAAACTTAGTCACAAAGGAATTCGTGTCATGGAAAAACTGAGTCACCGTATGGGAAAATTTTACTCACCGGACGAGTTTCAATGGAAAATACTTGTAAAATAACCTCTTTGTGTTGGAATAACTCGAAAACCTGGCCACTGTGAGTAGTCTCATGGGAAAACTCAGCCACAAGAGGGGGAAACTTAGTCACTAAGGAATTAGTGCCATGGGACTAATGAGTCAACTAATGGGAAAACCTTAGTCATCGAACGAGTTTCCATGGCAAATCCTAGTAAAGTAACATCTTTGGGTGGGAAAAACTAGAAAACCTTGTCACTGTGAGTACTCTCATCGGAAAACTCAGTTGAGGGAGGGGAAAACTTGGTCACTAAGGAATTCGTGTCATGGAAAAACTGAGTCACCGGATGGGAAAATTTTACTCACCGGACGAGTTTCAATGGAAAATACATGTAAAATAACCTCTTTGGGTGGGAAAATATCGAGAACCTCATCACCTTGACTAGTCTCACGGGAAAACTCAGTCACGTGAGGGGAAAACTTAGTCACTAAGGAATTAGTGTCATGGGAAAAATGAGTCACCGGATGGGAAAACCTTAGTCAATGGACTAGTCTCATGGCAAAACCAAGTAAAATAACCTCTTTATGTTCGAATAACTCAAAAACTTGGCCACTGAGAGTAGTCTCATGGGAACACACAGCCACAGGAGGGGGAAACTTAGTCACTAAGGAATTAGTGCCATGGGACTAATGACTCAACTAAGGGGAAAACCTTAGTCACCGAACGAGTTTCCATGGCAAATCCTAGTAAAGTAACTTCTTTGTGTGGGAAAAACTAGAAAACCTTGTCACTGTGAGTACTCTCATCGGAAAACTCAGTCGCTGGAGGGGAAATCTTAGTCACAAAGGAATTCGTGTCATGGAAAAATTGAGTCACCGTATGGGAAAATTTTACTCACCGGACGAGTTTCAATGGAAAATACTTGTAAAATAACCTCTTTGTGTTGGAATAACTCGAAAACCTGGCCACTGTGAGTAGTCTCATGGGAAAACTCAGCCACAAGAGGGGGGAACTTAGTCACTAAGGAATTAGTGCCATGGGACTAATGACTCAACTAAGGGGAAAACCTTAGTCACCGAACGAGTTTCCATGGCAAATCCTAGTAAAGTAACATCTTTGTGTGGGAAAAACTCGAAAACCTTGTCACTGTGAGTAGTCTCATCGGAAAACTCAGTCGCTGAAGGGAAAAACTTAGTCACAAAGGAATTCGTGTCATGGAAAAACTGAGTCACCGTATGGGAAAATGTTACTCACCGGACGAGTTTCAATGCAAAATACTTGTAAAATAACCTCTTTGGGTGGGAAAAACTCGAGAACCTCATCACCTTGACTAGTCTCACGGGAAAACTCAGTCACGTGAGGGGAAAACTTAGTCACTAAGGAATTAGTGTCATGGGACTAATGACTCAACTTAGGGGAAAACCTTAGTCACCGAACGAGTTTCCATGGCAAATCCTAGTAAAGTAACATCTTTGTGTGGGAAAAACTAGAAAACCTTATCACTGAGAGTAGTCTCAACGGAAAAACTCAGTCGCTAGAGGGGAAAACTTAGTCACAAAGGAATTCTTGTCATGGAAAAACTGAGTCACCGTATGGCAAAATTTTACTCACCGGACGAGTTTCAATGGAAAATACTTGTAAAATAACCTCTTTGGGTGGGAAAATATCGAGAACCTCATCACCTTGACTAGTCTCACGGGAAAACTCAGTCACGTGAAGGGAAAACTTAGTCACTAAGGAATTAGTGTCATGGGTAAAATGAGTCACCGGATGGGAAAACCTTAGTCAATGGACTAGTTTCAATGGCAAAACCTAGTAAATTAACCTCTTTGTGTTGGAATAACTCGAAAACCTGGCCACTGTGAGTAGTCTCATGGGAAAACTCAGCCACAAGAGGGGGAAACTTAGTCACTAAGGAATTAGTGCCATGGGACTAATGAGTCAACTGATGGCAAAACCTTTGTCACCGAACGAGTTTCCATGGCAAATCCTAGTAAAGTAACATCTTTGTGTGGGAAAAACTAGAAAACTTTGTCACTGTGAGTAGTCTCATCGGAAAAATCAGTCGCTGGAGGGGAAAACTTAGTCACAAAGGAATTCGTGTCATGGCAAAAATGAGTCACCGGATGGGAAAATTTTACTCACCGGACGAGTTTCAATGGAAAATACTTGTAAAATAACCTCTTTGTGTGGGAAAATATCGAGAACCTCATCACCTTGACTAGTCTCACGGGAAAACTCAGTCACGTGAGGGGAAAACTTAGTCACAAAGGAATTAGTGTCATGGGAAAAATGAGTCACTGGATGGGAAAACCTTAGTCAATGAACTAGTTTCAATGGCAAAACCTAGTAAATTAACCTCTTTTGTGTTGGAATAACTCGAAAACCTGGCCACTGTGAGTAGTCTCATGGGAAAACTCAGCCACAAGAGGGGGGAACTTAGTCACTAAGGAATTAGTGCCATGGGACTAATGACTCAACTAAAGGGAAAACTCAGTCACCGAACGAGTTTCCATGGCAAATCCTAGTAAAGTAACTTCTTTGTGTGGGAAAAACTAGAAAACCTTGTCACTGTGAGTACTCTCATCGGAAAACTCAGTCTCTGGAGGGGAAAACTTAGTCACAAAGGAATTCGTGTCATGGAAAAACTGAGTCACCGTATGGGAAAATTTTACTCACCGGACGAGTTTCAATGGAAAATACTTGTAAAATAACCTCTTTGGGTGGGAAAAACTCGAGAACCTCATCATCACCTTGACTAGACTCACGGGAAAACTCAGTCACGTGAGGGGAAAACTTAGTCACTAAGGATTTAGTGTCATGGGACTAATGACTCAACTAAGGGGAAAACCTTAGTCACCGAACGAGTTTCATGGAAAATCCTAGTAAAGTAACATCTTTGTGTGGGAAAAACTCGAAAACCTTTTCACTGTGAGTAGTGCCATCGGAAAACTCAGTCGCGGGAGGGGAAAACTTAGTCACAAAGGAATTCGTGTCATGGAAAAACTGAGTCACCGTTTGGGAAAATTTTACTCACCGGACGAGTTTCAATGGAAAATACTTGTAAAATAACCTCTTTGGGTGGGAAGATATCGAGAACCTCATCACCTTGACTAGTCTCACGGGAAAACTCAGTCACGTGAGGGGAAAACTTAGTCACTAAGGAATTAGTGTCATGGGTAAAATGAGTCACCGGATGGGAAAACCTTAGTCAATGAACAAGTTTCAATGGCAAAACCTAGTAAATTAACCTCTTTGTGTTGGAATAACTCGAAAACCTGGCCACTGTGAGTAGTCTCATGGGAAAACTCAGCCACAAGAGGGGGAAACTTAGTCACTAAGGAATTAGTGCCGTGGGACTAATGGGAAAACCTTAGTCACCGAACGAGTTTCCATGGCAAATCCTAGTAAAGTAACATCTTTGGGTGGGAAAAACTAGAAAACCTTGTCACTGTGAGTACTCTCATCGGAAAACTCAGTTGAGGGAGGGGAAAACTTGGTCACAAAGGAATTCGTGTATGGAAAAACTGAGTCACCGGATGGGAAAATATTACTCACCGGACGAGTTTCAATGGAAAATACCTGTAAAATAACCTCTTTGGGTGGGAAAATATCGAGAACCTCATCACCTTGACTAGTCTCACGGGAAAACTCAGTCACGTGAGGGGAAAACTTAGTCACTAAGGAATTAGTGTCATGGGTAAAATGAGTCACCGGATGGGAAAACCTTAGTCAATGGACTAGTTTCAATGGCAACACCTAGTAAATTAACCTCTTTGTGTTGGAATAACTCGAAAACCTGGCCACTGTGAGTAGTCTCATGGGAAAACTCAGCCACAAGAGGGGGAAACTTAGTCACTAAGGAATTAGTGCCATGGGACTAATGAGTCAACTAATGGGAAAACCTTAGTCACCGAACGAGTTTCCATGGCAAATCCTAGTAAAGTAACATCTTTGGGTGGGAAAAACTAGAAAACCTTGTCACTGTGAGTACTCTCATCGGAAAACTCAGTTGAGGGAGGGGAAAACTTGGTCACATAGGAATTCGTGTATGGAAAAACTGAGTCACCGGATGGGAAAATTTTACTCTCCGGACGAGTTTCAATGGAAAATACCTGTAAAATAACCTCTTTGGGTGGGAAAATATCGAGAACCTCATCACCTTGACTAGTGTCACGGGAAAACTCAGTCACGTGAGGGGAAAACTTAGTCACTAAGGAATTAGTGTCATGGGTAAAATGAGTCACCGGATGGGAAAACCTTAGTCAATGGACTAGTTTCAATGGCAAAACCTAGTAAATTAACCTCTTTGTGTTGGAATAACTCGAAAACCTGGCCACTGTGAGTAGTCTCATGGGAAAACTCAGCCACAAGAGGGGGGAACTTAGTCACTAAGGAATTAGTGCCATGGGATTAATGAGTCAACTAATGGGAAAACCTTAGTCACAGAACGAGTTTCCATGGCAAATCCTAGTAAACTAACATCTTTGTGTCGGAAAAACTAGAAAACTTTGTCACTGTGAGTAGTCTCATCGGAAAAATCAGTCGCTGGAGGGGAAAACTTAGTCACAAAGGAATTCGTGTCATGGAAAAAATGAGTCACCGGATGGGAAAATTTTACTCACCGGACGAGTTTCAATGGAAAATACTTGTAAAATAACCTCTTTTTGTGGGAAAAACTCGAGAACCTCATCACCTTGACTAGTCTCAC
This sequence comes from Acmispon strigosus, assembly GCA_030819835.1. Lineage (NCBI taxonomy): Eukaryota > Viridiplantae > Streptophyta > Magnoliopsida > Fabales > Fabaceae > Acmispon > Acmispon strigosus. The sequence continues at coordinate 67,799,075 of JAUAMA010000002.1, read as the reverse complement.
GGGAAAACTCAGTCACGTGAGGGGAAAACTTAGTCACGAAGGAATTAGTGTCATGGGAAAAATGAGTCACCGGATGGGAAAACCTTAGTCAATGAACTAGTTTCAATGGCAAAACCTAGTAAATTAACCTCTTTGTGTTGGAATAACTCGAAAACCTGGCCACTGTGAGTAGTCTCATGGGAAAACTCAGCCACAAGAGGGGGGAACTTAGTCACTAAGGAATTAGTGCCATGGGACTAATGACTCAACTAAGGGGAAAACCTTAGTCACCGAACGAGTTTCCATGGCAAATCCTAGTAAAGTAACTTCTTTGTGTGGGAAAAACTAGAAAACCTTGTCACTGTGAGTACTCTCATCGGAAAACTCAGTTGAGGGAGGGGAAAACTTGGTCACTAAGGAATTCGTGTCATGGAAAAACTGAGTCACCGGATGGGAAAATTTTACTCACCGGACGAGTTTCAATGGAAAATACCTGTAAAATAACCTCTTTGGGTGGGAAAATATCGAGAACCTTATCACCTTGACTAGTCTCACGGGAAAACTCAGTCACGTGAGGGGAAAACTTAGTCACTAAGGAATAAGTGTCATGGGTAAAATGAGTCACCGGATGGGAAAACCTTAGTCAATGGACTAGTTTCAATGGCAAAACCTAGTAAATTAACCTCTTTGTGTTGGAATAACTCGAAAACCTGGCCACTGTGAGTAGTCTCATGGGAAAACTCAGCCACAAGAGGGGGGAACTTAGTCACTAAGGAATTAGTGCCATGGGATTAATGACTCAACTAAGGGGAAAACCTTAGTCACTGAATGAGTTTCCATGGCAAATCCTAGTAAAGTAACTTCTTTGTGTGGGAAAAACTAGAAAACCTTATCACTGTGAGTACTCTCATCGGAAAACTCAGTCTCTGGAGGGGAAAACTTAGTCACAAAGGAATTCGTGTCATGGAAAAACTGAGTCACCGTATGGGAAAATTTTACTCACCGGACGAGTTTCAATGGAAAATACTTGTAAAATAACCTCTTTGTGTTGGAATAACTCGAAAACCTGGCCACTGTGAGTAGTCTCATGGGAAAACTCAGCCACAAGAGGGGGGAACTTAGTCACTAAGGAATTAGTGCCATGGGACTAATGACTCAACTAAGGGGAAAACCTTAGTCACCGAACGAGTTTCCATGGCAAATCCTAGTAAAGTAACTTCTTTGTGTGGGAAAAACTAGAAAACCTTGTCACTGTGAGTACTCTCATCGGAAAACTCAGTTGAGGGAGGGGAAAACTTGGTCACTAAGGAATTCGTGTCATGGAAAAACTGAGTCACCGTATGGGAAAATTTTACTCACCGGACGAGTTTCAATGGAAAATACCTGTAAAATAACCTCTTTGGGTGGGAAAATATCGAGAACCTCATCACCTTGACTAGTCTCACGGGAAAACTCAGTTACGTGAGGGGAAAACTTAGTCACTAAGGAATAAGTGTCATGGGTAAAATGAGTCACCGGATGGGAAAACCTTAGTCAATGGACTAGTTTCAATGGCAAAACCTAGTAAATTAACCTCTTTGTGTTGGAATAACTCGAAAACCTGGCCACTGTGAGTAGTCTCATGGGAAAACTCAGCCACAAGAGGGGGAAACTTAGTCACTAAGGAATTAGTGCCATGGGATTAATGAGTCAACTAATGGGAAAACCTTAGTCACCGAACGAGTTTCCATGGCAAATCCTAGTAAAGTAACATCTTTGTGTCGGAAAAACTAGAAAACTTTGTCACTGTGAGTAGTCTCATCGGAAAAATCAGTCGCAGGAGGGGAAAACTTAGTCACAAAGGAATTCGTGTCATGGAAAAACTGAGTCACCGTATGGGAAAATTTTACTCACCGGACGAGTTTCAATGGAAAATACTTGTAAAATAACCTCTTTGTGTTGGAATAACTCGAAAACCTGGCCACTGTGAGTAGTCTCATGGGAAAACTCAGCCACAAGAGGGGGAAACTTAGTCACTAAGGAATTAGTGCCATGGGACTAATGAGTCAACTAATGGGAAAACCTTAGTCATCGAACGAGTTTCCATGACAAATCCTAGTAAAGTAACATCTTTGGGTGGGAAAAACTAGAAAACCTTGTCACTGTGAGTACTCTCATCGGAAAACTCAGTTGAGGGAGGGGAAAACTTGGTCACTAAGGAATTCGTGTCATGGAAAAACTGAGTCACCGGATGGGAAAATTTTACTCACCGGACGAGTTTCAATGGAAAATACATGTAAAATAACCTCTTTGGGTGGGAAAATATCGAGAACCTCATCACCTTGACTAGTCTCACGGGAAAACTCAGTCACGTGAGGGGAAAACTTAGTCACTAAGGAATTAGTGTCATGGGAAAAATGAGTCACCGGATGGGAAAACCTTAGTCAATGGACTAGTCTCATGGCAAAACCAAGTAAAATAACCTCTTTATGTTCGAATAACTCAAAAACTTGGCCACTGAGAGTAGTCTCATGGGAACACACAGCCACAGGAGGGGGAAACTTAGTCACTAAGGAATTAGTGCCATGGGACTAATGACTCAACTAAGGGGAAAACCTTAGTCACCGAACGAGTTTCCATGGCAAATCCTAGTAAAGTAACTTCTTTGTGTGGGAAAAACTAGAAAACCTTGTCACTGTGAGTACTCTCATCGGAAAACTCAGTCGCTGGAGGGGAAATCTTAGTCACAAAGGAATTCGTGTCATGGAAAAACTGAGTCACCGTATGGGAAAATTTTACTCATCGGACGAGTTTCAATGGAAAATACTTGTAAAATAACCTCTTTGGGTGGGAAAATATCGAGATCCTCATCACCTTGACTAGTCTCACGGGAAAACTCAGTCACGTGAGGGGAAAACTTAATCACTAAGGAATTAGTGTCATGGGAAAAATGAGTCACCGGATTGGAAAACCTTAGTCAATGGACTAGTTTCATTGGCAAAACCTAGTAATTAACCTCTTTGTGTTGGAATAACCCGGATTGGAAAACCTTAGTCAATGGACTAGTTTCATTGGCAAAACCTAGTAATTAACCTCTTTGTGTTGGAATAACTCGAAAACCTGGCCACTGTGAGTAATCTCATGGGAAAACTCAGCCACAGGAGGGGGAAACTTATTCACTAAGGAATTAGTGCCATGGGACTAATGAGTCAACTAATGGGGAAACCTTAGTCACCGAACGAGTTTCCATGGCAAATCCTAGTAAAGTAACATCTTTGTGTGGGAAAAACTAGAAAACCTTGTCACTGTGAGTAGTCTCATCAGAAAACTCAGTCGCGGGAGGGGAAAACTTAGTCACAATTGAATTCGTGTCATGGAAAAAATGAGTCACCGGATGGGAAAATTTTACTCACCGGACGAGTTTCAATGGAAAATACTTGTAAAATAACCTCTTTGTGTGGGAAAAACTCGAGAACCTCATCACCTTGACTAGTCTCACGGGAAAACTCAGTCACGTGAGGGGAAAACTTAGTCACTAAGGAATTAGTGTCATGGGAAAAATGAGTCACCGGATGGGAAAACCTTAGTCAATGGACTAGTTTCAATGGAAAAACCTAGTAATTAACCTCTTTGTGTTGGAATAACTCGAAAACCTGACCACGGTGAGTAGTCTCATGGGAAAACTCAGCCACAGGAGGAGGAAACTTAGTCACTAAGGAATTAGTGCCATGGGACTAATGAGTTAACTAATGGGAAAACCTTAGTCACCGAACGAGTTTCCATGGCAAATCCTAGTAAAGTAACATCTTTGTGTGGAAAAAACTCGAAAACCTTGTCACTGTGAGTAGTCTCATCGGAAAACTCAGTCGCGGGAGGGGAAAACTTAGTCACAAAGGAATTCGTGTCATGGAAAAACTGAGTCACCGTATTGAAAAATTTTACTCATCGGACGAGTTTCAATGGAAAATACTTGTAAAATAACCTCTTTGGGTGGGAAAATATCGAGAACCTCATCACCTTGACTAGTCTCACGGGAAAACTCAGTCACGTGAGGGGAAAACTTAGTCACTAAGGAATTAGTGTCATGGGAAAAATGAGTCACCGGATTGGAAAACCTTAGTCAATGGACTAGTTTCAATGGCAAAACCTAGTAATTAACCTCTTTGTGTTGGAATAACTCGAAAACCTGGCCACTGTGAGTAATCAATCTCATGGGAAAAATCAGCCACAAGAGGGGGAAACTTAGTCACTAAGGAATTAGTGCCATGGGACTAATGAGTCAACTAATGGGAAAACCTTAGTCACCGAACGAGTTTCCATGGAAAATCCTAGTAAAGTAACATCTTTGTGTGGGAAAAACTAGAAAACCTTGTCACTGTGAGTAGTCTCATCGGAAAACTCAGTCGCGGGAGGGGAAAACTTAGTCACAAAGGAATTCGTGTCATGGGAAAAATGAGTCACCGGATGGGAAAATTTTACTCACCGGACGAGTTTCAATGGAAAATACTTGTAAAATAACCTCTTTGGGTGGGAAAATATCGAGAACCTCATCACCTTGACTAGTCTCACGGGAAAACTCAGTCACGTGAGGGGAAAACTTAGTCACTAAGGAATTAGTGTCATGGGAGAAATGAGTCACCGGATTTGAAAACCTTAGTCAATGGACTAGTTTCATTGGCAAAACCTAGTAATTAACCTCTTTGTGTTGGAATAACTCGAAAACCTGGCCACTGTGAGTAATCTCATGGGAAAACTCAGCCACAGGAGGGGGAAACTTAGTCACTAAGGAATTAGTGCCATGGGACTAATGAGTCAACTAATGGGGAAATCTTAGTCACCGAACGAGTTTCCATGGCAAATCCTAGTAAAGTAACATCTTTGTGTGGGAAAAACTAGAAAACCTTGTCACTGTGAGTAGTCTCATCGGAAAACTCAGTCGCGGGAGGGGAAAACTTAGTCACAAAGGAATTCGTGTCATGGGAAAAATGAGTCACCGGATGGGAAAATTTTACTCACCGGACGAGTTTCAATGGAAAATACTTGTAAAATAACCTCTTTGGGTGGGAAAATATCGAGAACCTCATCACCTTGACTAGTCTCACGGGAAAACTCAGTCACGTGAGGGGAAAACTTAGTCACTAAGGAATTAGTGTCATGGGAGAAATGAGTCACCGGATTTGAAAACCTTAGTCAATGGACTAGTTTCATTGGCAAAACCTAGTAATTAACCTCTTTGTGTTGGAATAACTCGAAAACCTGGCCACTGTGAGTAATCTCATGGGAAAACTCAGCCACAGGAGGGGGAAACTTAGTCACTAAGGAATTAGTGCCATGGGACTAATGAGTCAACTAATGGGGAAATCTTAGTCACCGAACGAGTTTCCATGGCAAATCCTAGTAAAGTAACATCTTTGTGTGGGAAAAACTAGAAAACCTTGTCACTGTGAGTAGTCTCATCGGAAAACTCAGTCGCGGGAGGGGAAAACTTAGTCACAAAGGAATTCGTGTCATAGAAAAAATGAGTCACCGGATGGGAAAATTTTACTCACCGGACGAGTTTCAATGGAAAATACTTGTAAAATAACCTCTTTGTGTGGGAAAAACTCGAGAACCTCATCACCTTGACTAGTCTCACGAGAAAACTCAGTCACGTGAGGGGAAAACTTAGTCACTAAGGAATTAGTGTCACGGGAAAAATGAGTCACCGGATGGGAAAACCTTAGTCAATGGACTAGTTACAATGGCAAAACGTTGTAAAATAACCTCTTTGTGTTGGAATAACTCGAAAACCTGACCACTGTGAGTAGTCTCATGGGAAAACTCAGCCACAGGAGGGGGAAACTTAGTCACTAAGGAATTAGTGCCATGGGACTAATGAGTCAACTAATGGGAAAACCTTAGTCACCGAACGAGTTTCCATGGCAAATCCTAGTAAAGTAACATCTTTGTGTGGGAAAAACTCGAAAACCTTGTCACTGTGAGTAGTCTCATCGGAAAACTCAGTCGCGGGAGGGGAAAACTTAGTCACAAAGGAATTCGTGTCATGGAAAAACTGAGTCACCGTATGGGGAAATTTTACTCACCGGACGAGTTTCAATGGAAAATACTTGTAAAATAACCTCTTTGGGTGGGAAAATATCGAGAACCTTATCACCTTGACTAGTCTCACGGGAAAACTCAGTCACGTGAGGGGAAAACTTAGTCACTAAGGAATTAGTGTCATGTGAAAAATGAGTCACCGGATTGGAAAACCTTAGTCAATGGACTAGTTTCATTGGCAAAACCTAGTAATTAACCTCTTTGTGTTGGAATAACTCGAAAACCTGGCCACTGTGAGTAATCTCATGGGAAAACTCAGCCACAGGAGGGGGAAACTTAGTCACTAAGGAATTAGTGCCATGGGACTAATGAGTCAACTAATGGGGAAACCTTAGTCACCGAACGAGTTTCCATGGCAAATCCTAGTAAAGTAACATCTTTGTGTGGGAAAAACTAGAAAACCTTGTCACTGTGAGTAGTCTCATCGGAAAACTCAGTCGCGGGAGGGGAAAACTTAGTCACAAAGGAATTCGTGTCATAGAAAAAATGAGTCACCGGATGGGAAAATTTTACTCACCGGACGAGTTTCAATGGAAAATACTTGTAAAATAACCTCTTTGGGTGGGAAAATATCGAGAACCTCATCACCTTGACTAGTCTCACGGGAAAACTCAGTCACGTGAGGGGAAAATTTAGTCACTAAGGAATTAGTGTCATGTGAAAAATGAGTCACCGGATTGGAAAACCTTAGTCAATGGACTAGTTTCATTGGAAAAACCTAGTAATTAACCTCTTTGTGTAGGAATAACTCGAAAACCTGGCCACTGTGAGTAATCTCATGGGAAAACTCAGCCACAGGAGGGGGAAAATTAGTCACTAAGGAATTAGTGCCATGGGACTAATGAGTCAACTAATGGGGAAACCTTAGTCACCGAACGAGTTTCCATGGCAAATCCTAGTAAAGTAACATCTTTGTGTGGGAAAAACTAGAAAACCTTGTCACTGTGAGTAGTCTCATCGGAAAACTCAGTCGCGGGAGGGGAAAACTTAGTCACAAAGGAATTCGTGTCATAGAAAAAATGAGTCACCGGATGGGAAAATTTTACTCACCGGACGAGTTTCAATGGAAAATACTTGTAAAATAACCTCTTTGTGTGGGAAAAACTCGAGAACCTCATCACCTTGACTAGTCTCACGAGAAAACTCAGTCACGTGAGGGGAAAACTTAGTCACTAAGGAATTAGTGTCACGGGAAAAATGAGTCACCGGATGGGAAAACCTTAGTCAATGGACTAGTTACAATGGCAAAACGTTGTAAAATAACCTCTTTGTGTTGGAATAACTCGAAAACCTGACCACTGTGAGTAGTCTCATGGGAAAACTCAGCCACAGGAGGGGGAAACTTAGTCACTAAGGAATTAGTGCCATGGGACTAATGAGTCAACTAATGGGAAAACCTTAGTCACCGAACGAGTTTCCATGGCAAATCCTAGTAAAGTAACATCTTTGTGTGGGAAAAATTCGAAAACCTTGTCACTGTGAGTAGTCTCATCGGAAAACTCAGTCGCGGGAGGGGATAACTTAGTCACAAAGGAATTCGTGTCATGGAAAAACTGAGTCACCGTATGGGGAAATTTTACTCACCGGACGAGTTTCAATGGAAAATACTTGTAAAATAACCTCTTTGGGTGGGAAAATATCGAGAACCTCATCACCTTGACTAGTCTCACGGGAAAACTCAGTCACGTGAGGGGAAAACTTAGTCACTAAGGAATTAGTGTCATGTGAAAAATGAGTCACCGGATTGGAAAACCTTAGTCAATGGACTAGTTTCATTGGCAAAACCTAGTAATTAACCTCTTTGTGTTGGAATAACTCGAAAACCTGGCCACTGTGAGTAATCTCATGGGAAAACTCAGCCACAGGAGGGGGAAACTTAGTCACTAAGGAATTAGTGCCATGGGACTAATGAGTCAACTAATGGGGAAACCTTAGTCACCGAACGAGTTTCCATGGCAAATCCTAGTAAAGTAACTTCTTTGTGTGGGAAAAACTAGAAAACCTTGTCACTGTGAGTAGTCTCATCGGAAAACTCAGTCGCGGGAGGGGAAAACTTAGTCACAAAGGAATTCGTGTCATAGAAAAAATGAGTCACCGGATGGGAAAATTTTACTCACCGGACGAGTTTCAATGGAAAATACTTGTAAAATAACCTCTTTGTGTGGGAAAAACTCGAGAACCTCATCACCTTGACTAGTCTCACGGGAAAACTCAGTCACGTGAGGGGAAAACTTAGTCACTAAGGAATTAGTGTCATGGGAAAAATGACTCACCGGATGGGAAAACCTTAGTCAATGGACTAGTTTCAATGGCAACACCTAGTAAAATAACCTCTTTGTGTTGGAATAACTCGAAAACCTGACCACTGTGAGTAGTCTCATGGGAAAACTCAGCCACAGGAGGGGGAAACTTAGTCACTAAGGAATTAGTGCCATGGGACAAATGAGTCAACTAATGGGGAAACCTTAGTCACCGAACGAGTTTCCAATGCAAATACTAGTAAAGTAATATCTTTGTGTGGGAAAAACTAGAAAACCTTGTCACTGTGAGTAGTCTCATCGGAAAACTCAGTCGCGGGAGGGGAAAACTTAGTCACAAAGGAATTCGTGTCATGGAAAAAATGAGTCACCGGATGGGAAAATTTTACTCACCGGACGAGTTTCAATGGAAAATACTTGTAAAATAACCTCTTTGTGTGGGAAAATATCGAGAAGCTCATCACCTTGACTAGTCTCACGGGAAAACTCAGTCACGTGAGGGGAAAACTTAGTCACGAAGGAATTAGTGTCATGGGAAAAATGAGTCACCGGATGGGAAAACCTTAGTCAATGGACTAGTTTCATTGGCAAAACCTAGTAATTAACCTCTTTGTGTTGGAATAACTCGAAAACCTGGCCAGTGTGAGTAATCTCATGGGAAAACTCAGCCACAGGAGGGGGAAACTTAGTCACTAAGGAATTAGTGCCGTGGGACTAATGAGTCAACTAATGGGAAAACCTTAGTCAACGAACGAGTTTCCATGGAAAATCCTAGTAAAGTAACATCTTTGTGTGGGAAAAACTAGAAAACCTTGTCACTTTGAGTACTCTCATCGGAAAACTCAGTTGAGGGAGGGGAAAACTTGGTCACAAAGGAATTCGTGTATGGAAAAACTGAGTCACCGGATGGGAAAATTTTACTCACCGGACGAGTTTCAATGGAAAATACCTGTAAAATAACCTCTTTGGGTGGGAAAATATCGAGAACCTCATCACCTTGACTAGTCTCACGGGAAAACTCAGTCACGTGAAGGGAAAACTTAGTCACTAAGGAATTAGTGTCATGGGAAAAATGAGTCACCGGATGGGAAAACCTTAGTCAATGGACTAGTTTCAATGGCAAAACCTAGTAAATTAACCTCTTTGTGTTGGAATAACTCGAAAACCTGGCCACTGTGAGTAGTCTCATGGGAAAACTCAGCCACAAGAGGGGGAAACTTAGTCACTAAGGAATTAGTGCCATGGGACTAATGAGTCAACTGATGGGAAAACCTTAGTCACCGAACGAGTTTCCATGGCAAATCCTAGTAAAGTAACATCTTTGTGTGGCAAAAACTAGAAAACTTTGTCACTGTGAGTAGTCTCATCGGAAAAATCAGTCGCTGGAGGGGAAAACTTAGTCACAAAGGAATTCGTGTCATGGCAAAAATGAGTCACCGGATGGGAAAATTTTACTCACCGAACGAGTTTCAATGGAAAATACTTGTAAAATAACCTCTTTGTGTGGGAAAATATCGAGAACCTCATCACCTTGACTAGTCTCACGAGAAAACTCAGTCACGTGAGGGGAAAACTTAGTCACGAAGGAATTAGTGTCATGGGAAAAATGAGTCACCGGATGGGAAAACCTTAGTCAATGAACTAGTTTCAATGGCAAAACCTAGTAAATTAACCTCTTTGTGTTGGAATAACTCGAAAACCTGGCCACTGTGAGTAGTCTCATGGGAAAACTCAGCCACAAGAGGGGGGAACTTAGTCACTAAGGAATTAGTGCCATGGGACTAATGACTCAACTAAAGGGAAAACTCAGTCACCGAACGAGTTTCCATGGCAAATCCTAGTAAAGTAACTTCTTTGTGTGGGAAAAACTAGAAAACCTTGTCAATGTGAGTACTCTCATCGGAAAACTCAGTCTCTGGAGGGGAAAACTTAGTCACAAAGGAATTCGTGTCATGGAAAAATTGAGTCACCGTATGGGAAAATTTTACTCACCGGACGAGTTTCAATGGAAAATACTTGTAAAATAACCTCTTTGGGTGGGAAAAACTCGAGAACCTCATCACCTTGACTAGACTCACGGGAAAACTCAGTCACGTGAGGGGAAAACTTAGTCACTAAGGATTTAGTGTCATGGGACTAATGACTCAACTAAGGGGAAAACCTTAGTCACCGAACGAGTTTCCATGGCAAATCCTAGTAAAGTAACATCTTTGTGTGGGAAAAACTCGAAAACCTTTTCACTGTGAGTAGTGTCATCGGAAAACTCAGTCGCGGGAGGGGAAAACTTAGTCACAAAGGAATTCGTGTCATGGAAAAACTGAGTCACCGTTTGGGAAAATTTTACTCACCGGACCAGTTTCAATGGAAAATACTTGTAAAATAACCTCTTTGGGTGGGAAGATATCGAGAACCTCATCACCTTGACTAGTCTCACGGGAAAACTCAGTCATGTGAGGGGAAAACTTAGTCACTAAGGAATTAGTGTCATGGGTAAAATGAGTCACCGGATGGGAAAACCTTAGTCAATGAACTAGTTTCAATGGCAAAACCTAGTAAATTAACCTCTTTGTGTTGGAATAACTCGAAAACCTGGCCACTGTGAGTAGTCTCATGGGAAAACTCAGCCACAAGAGGGGGAAACTTAGTCACTAAGGAATTAGTGCCATGGGACTAATGAGTCAACTAATGGGAAAACCTTAGTCACCGAACGAGTTTCCATGGCAAATCCTAGTAAAGTAACATCTTTGGGTGGGAAAAACTAGAAAACCTTGTCACTGTGAGTACTCTCATCGGAAAACTCAGTTGAGGGAGGGGAAAACTTGGTCACAAAGGAATTCGTGTATGGAAAAACTGAGTCACCGGATGGGAAAATTTTACTCACCGGACGAGTTTCAATGGAAAATACCTGTAAAATAACCTCTTTGGGTGGGAAAATATCGAGAACCTCATCACCTTGACTAGTCTCACGGGAAAACTCAGTCACGTGAGGGGAAAACTTAGTCACTAAGGAATTAGTGTCATGGGTAAAATGAGTCACCGGATGGGAAAACCTTAGTCAATGGACTAGTTTCAATGGCAAAACCTAGTAAATTAACCTCTTTGTGTTGGAATAACTCGAAAACCTGGCCACTGTGAGTAGTCTCATGGGAAAACTCAGCCACAAGAGGGGGGAACTTAGTCACTAAGGAATTAGTGCCATGGGATTAATGAGTCAACTAATGGGAAAACCTTAGTCACCGAACGAGTTTCCATGGCAAATTCTAGTAAAGTAACATCTTTGTGTCGGAAAAACTAGAAAACTTTGTCACTGTGAGTAGTCTCATCGGAAAAATCAGTCGCTGGAGGGGAAAACTTAGTCACAAAGGAATTCGTGTCATGGAAAAAATGAGTCACCGGATGGGAAAATTTTACTCACCGGACGAGTTTCAATGGAAAATACTTGTAAAATAACCTCTTTGTGTGGGAAAAACTCGAGAACCTCATCACCTTGACTAGTCTCACGGGAAAACTCAGTCACGTGAGGGGAAGACTTAGTCACGAAGGAATTAGTGTCATGGGAAAAATGAGTCACCGGATGGGAAAACCTTAGTCAATGAACTAGTTTCAATGGCAAAACCTAGTAAATTAACCTCTTTGTGTTGGAATAACTCGAAAACCTGGCCACTGTGAGTAGTCTCATGGGAAAACTCAGCCACAAGAGGGGGGAACTTAGTCACTAAGGAATTAGTGCCATGGGACTAATGACTCAACTAAGGGGAAAACCTTAGTCACCGAATGAGTTTCCATGGCAAATCCTAGTAAAGTAACTTCTTTGTGTGGGAAAAACTAGAAAACCTTATCACTGTGAGTACTCTCATCGGAAAACTCAGTCTCTGGAGGGGAAAACTTAGTCACAAAGGAATTCGTGTCATGGAAAAACTGAGTCACCGTATGGGAAACTTTTACTCACCGGACGAGTTTCAATGGAAAATACTTGTAAAATAACCTCTTTGTGTTGGAATAACTCGAAAACCTGGCCACTATGAGTAGTCTCATGGGAAAACTCAGCCACAAGAGGGGGGAACTTAGTCACTAAGGAATTAGTGCCATGGGACTAATGACTGAACTAAGGGGAAAACCTTAGTCACCGAACGAGTTTCCATGGCAAATCCTAGTAAAGTAACTTCTTTGTGCGGGAAAAACTAGAAAACCTTGTCACTGTGAGTACTCTCATCGGAAAACTCAGTTGAGGGAGGGGAAAACTTGGTCACTAAGGAATTCGTGTCATGGAAAAACTGAGTCACCGGATGGGAAAATTTTACTCACCGGACGAGTTTCAATGGAAAATACCTGTAAAATAACCTCTTTGGGTGGGAAAATATCGAGAACCTCATCACCTTGACTAGTCTCACGGGAAAACTCAGTCACGTAAGGGGAAAACTTAGTCACTAAGGAATAAGTGTCATGGGTAAAATGAGTCACCGGATGGGAAAACCTTAGTCAATGGACTAGTTTCAATGGCAAAACCTAGTAAATTAACCTCTTTGTGTTGGAATAACTCGAAAACCTGGCCACTGTGAGTAGTCTCATGGGAAAACTCAGCCACAAGAGGAGGGAACTTAGTCACTAAGGAATTAGTGCCATGGGATTAATGAGTCAACTAAGGGAAAACCTTAGTCACCGAACGAGTTTCCATGGCAAATCCTAGTAAAGTAACATCTTTGTGTCGGAAAAACTAGAAAACTTTGTCACTGTGAGTAGTCTCATCGGAAAAATCAGTCGCTGGAGGGGAAAACTTAGTCACAAAGGAATTCGTGTCATGGAAAAACTGAGTCACCGTATGGGAAAATTTTACTCACCGGACGAGTTTCAATGGAAAATACTTGTAAAATAACCTCTTTGTGTTGGAATAACTCGAAAACCTGGCCACTGTGAGTAGTCTCATGGGAAAACTCAGCCACAAGAGGGGGAAACTTAGTCACTAAGGAATTAGTGCCATGGGACTAATGAGTCAACTAATGGGAAAACCTTAGTCATCGAACGAGTTTCCATGGCAAATCCTAGTAAAGTAACATCTTTGGGTGGGAAAAACTAGAAAACCTTGTCACTGTGAGTACTCTCATCGGAAAACTCAGTTGAGGGAGGGGAAAACTTGGTCACTAAGGAATTCGTGTCATGGAAAAACTGAGTCACCGGATGGGAAAATTTTACTCACCGGACGAGTTTCAATGGAAAATACATGTAAAATAACCTCTTTGGGTGGGAAAATATCGAGAACCTCATCACCTTGACTAGTCTCACGGGAAAACTCAGTCACGTGAGGGGAAAACTTAGTCACTAAGGAATTAGTGTCATGGGAAAAATGAGTCACCGGATGGGAAAACCTTAGTCAATGGACTAGTCTCATGGCAAAACCAAGTAAAATAACCTCTTTATGTTCGAATAACTCAAAAACTTGGCCACTGAGAGTAGTCTCATGGGAACACACAGCCACAGGAGGGGGAAACTTAGTCACTAAGGAATTAGTGCCATGGGACTAATGACTCAACTAAGGGGAAAACCTTAGTCACCGAACGAGTTTCCATGGCAAATCCTAGTAAAGTAACTTCTTTGTGTGGGAAAAACTAGAAAACCTTGTCACTGTGAGTACTCTCATCGGAAAACTCAGTCGCTGGAGGGGAAATCTTAGTCACAAAGGAATTCGTGTCATGGAAAAACTGAGTCACCGTATGGGAAAATTTTACTCACCGGACGAGTTTCAATGGAAAATACTTGTAAAATAACCTCTTTGTGTTGGAATAACTCGAAAACCTGGCCACTGTGAGTAGTCTCATGGGAAAACTCAGCCACAAGAGGGGGGAACTTAGTCACTAAGGAATTAGTGCCATGGGACTAATGACTCAACTAAGGGGAAAACCTTAGTCACCGAACGAGTTTCCATGGCAAATCCTAGTAAAGTAACATCTTTGTGTGGGAAAAACTCGAAAACCTTGTCACTGTGAGTAGTCTCATCGGAAAACTCAGTCGCTGGAGGGAAAAACTTAGTCACAAAGGAATTCGTGTCATGGAAAAACTGAGTCACCGTATGGGAAAATGTTACTCACCGGACGAGTTTCAATGCAAAATACTTGTAAAATAACCTCTTTGGGTGGGAAAAACTCTAGAACCTCATCACCTTGACTAGTCTCACGGGAAAACTCAGTCACGTGAGGGGAAAACTTAGTCACTAAGGAATTAGTGTCATGGGACTAATGACTCAACTTAGGGGAAAACCTTAGTCACCGAACGAGTTTCCATGGCAAATCCTAGTAAAGTAACATCTTTGTGTGGGAAAAACTAGAAAACCTTATCACTGAGAGTAGTCTCAACGGAAAAACTCAGTCGCTAGAGGGGAAAACTTAGTCACAAAGGAATTCTTGTCATGGAAAAACTGAGTCACCGTATGGCAAAATTTTACTCACCGGACGAGTTTCAATGGAAAATACTTGTAAAATAACCTCTTTGGGTGGGAAAATATCGAGAACCTCATCACCTTGACTAGTCTCACGGGAAAACTCAGTCACGTGAAGGGAAAACTTAGTCACTAAGGAATTAGTGTCATGGGTAAAATGAGTCACCGGATGGGAAAACCTTAGTCAATGGACTAGTTTCAATGGCAAAACCTAGTAAATTAACCTCTTTGTGTTGGAATAACTCGAAAACCTGGCCACTGTGAGTAGTCTCATGGGAAAACTCAGCCACAAGAGGGGGAAACTTAGTCACTAAGGAATTAGTGCCATGGGACTAATGAGTCAACTGATGGGAAAACCTTAGTCACCGAACGAGTTTCCATGGCAAATCCTAGTAAAGTAACATCTTTGGGTGGGAAAAACTAGAAAACCTTGTCACTGTGAGTACTCTCATCGGAAAACTCAGTTGAGGGAGGGGAAAACTTGGTCACAAAGGAATTCGTGTATGGAAAAACTGAGTCACCGGATGGGAAAATTTTACTCACCGGACGAGTTTCAATGGAAAATACCTGTAAAATAACCTCTTTGGGTGGGAAAATATCGAGAACCTCATCACCTTGACTAGTCTCACGGGAAAACTCAGTCACGTGAGGGGGAAACTTAGTCACTAAGGAATTAGTGTCATGGGTAAAATGAGTCACCGGATGGGAAAACCTTAGTCAATGGACTAGTTTCAATGGCAAAACCTAGTAAATTAACCTCTTTGTGTTGGAATAACTCGAAAACCTGGCCACTGTGAGTAGTCTCATGGGAAAACTCAGCCACAAGAGGGGGGAACTTAGTCACTAAGGAATTAGTGCCATGGGATTAATGAGTCAACTAATGGGAAAACCTTAGTCACCGAACGAGTTTCCATGGCAAATCCTAGTAAAGTAACATCTTTGTGTCGGAAAAACTAGAAAACTTTGTCACTGTGAGTAGTCTCATCGGAAAAATCAGTCGCTGGAGGGGAAAACTTAGTCACAAAGGAATTCGTGTCATGGAAAAAATGAGTCACCGGATGGGAAAATTTTACTCACCGGACGAGTTTCAATGGAAAATACTTGTAAAATAACCTCTTTGTGTGGGAAAAACTCGAGAACCTCATCACCTTGACTAGTCTCACGGGAAAACTCAGTCACGTGAGGGGAAAACTTAGTCACGAAGGAATTAGTGTCATGGGAAAAATGAGTCACCGGATGGGAAAACCTTAGTCAATGAACTAGTTTCAATGGCAAAACCTAGCAAATTAACCTCTTTGTGTTGGAATAACTCGAAAACCTGGTCACTGTGAGTAGTCTCATGGGAAAACTCAGCCACAAGAGGGGGGAACTTAGTCACTAAGGAATTAGTGCCATGGGACTAATGACTCAACTAAGGGGAAAACCTTAGTCACCGAATGAGTTTCCATGGCAAATCCAAGTAAAGTAACTTCTTTGTGTGGGAAAAACTAGAAAACCTTATCACTGTGAGTACTCTCATCGGAAAACTCAGTCTCTGGAGGGGAAAACTTAGTCACAAAGGAATTCGTGTCATGGAAAAACTGAGTCACCGTATGGGAAAATTTTACTCACCGGACGAGTTTCAATGGAAAATACTTGTAAAATAACCTCTTTGTGTTGGAATAACTCGAAAACCTGGCCACTGTGAGTAGTCTCATGGGAAAACTCAGCCACAAGAGGGGGGAACTTAGTCACTAAGGAATTAGTGCCATGGGACTAATGACTCAACTAAGGGGAAAACCTTAGTCACCGAACGAGTTTCCATGGCAAATCCTAGTAAAGTAACTTCTTTGTGTGGGAAAAACTAGAAAACCTTGTCACTGTGAGTACTCTCATCGGAAAACTCAGTTGAGGGAGGGGAAAACTTGGTCACTAAGGAATTCGTGTCATGGAAAAACTGAGTCACCGGATGGGAAAATTTTACTCACCGGACGAGTTTCAATGGAAAATACCTGTAAAATAACCTCTTTGGGTGGGAAAATATCGAGAACCTCATCACCTTGACTAGTCTCACGGGAAAACTCAGTCACGTGAGGGGAAAACTTAGTCACTAAGGAATAAGTGTCATGGGTAAAATGAGTCACCGGATGGGAAAACCTTAGTCAATGGACTAGTTTCAATGGCAAAACCTAGTAAATTAACCTCTTTGTGTTGGAATAACTCGAAAACCTGGCCACTGTGAGTAGTCTTATGGGAAAACTCAGCCACAAGAGGGGGGAACTTAGTCACTAAGGAATTAGTGCCATGGGATTAATGAGTCAACTAATGGGAAAACCTTATGATGAGTGGATTTTATATGATGTTTTTAGGGTCTTTTTAGTATTTTTATTTTATTATTTTTGAGTCACATGTAGGTTTTTTATTGTTTTTATGTAGATTTTATATTTATTTTTCATTTTGCATGTAGATTAGATTTTTTGTGTTTTTCTATCTTTATTTTATATTTTTAGGGATTTTTCTAGTTATTTTATATTTTTAGGAAAAGCTGGTTAGTTATCATTTTTGGGCCAGGGACCAATTTGTAAAGTTTCAGGAAGTCAGGGACCAAGTTGTAAAAGTTCAAGAGTGGAGGACTAAAAGTGGAGATTGAGAGAATATGAGGGCTTGAATTGAAGTGCTAACCAAGGGAGGACCAAAGTGAAAAAGAAAAATATGAAGAGTCACTCTCCCATTTAGCACATGGAAAAAATGCTTAAAGGAATTGATGTTAGTGGAGGAAGGGTTTCAGAATTGATCAAGGCTGGTTAGTGGCTTTTTATGGCCATCAAAACCCACTACCATGAATGAAGAAGGAAGAACAAGCAAGAAGATGAAGAAGCAGCATCCCAACGCTCCAGCGTTGGGATCCCAGCGCTCCAGCGCTGGGGTTCTGACTAGATAATGAGTCAGATGGTGACCCAGCGCCCAAGCGTTGGAAAGCCAGCGCTCAAGCGCTGGGCCTCGGACAGAAAGTGGGTTTTTAATGCATCCTAGCGCCCAGGCGTTGGGAAAGCCAGCGCTCAAGCGTTGGAGGCTGGATTTTTACTATAAATAGGACCCTTTTCTTCATTTGTAAGACACACCTTCATAGAATACAACAAGTATTCTCTCTTTCTCCCTCAAAGATCATTGTTCCTAGGAATTGTGGGAAGCCAAACTTGAGCTCCTATCCAGGGTAATCCAATGATTCTTTTAGCCATGCTTGGCTAATTCTTCTTTAAGTTTCTTGGGTTGTAGTAGTTTATAAATTATGTTTTAGTTTTGTTTCTACCTTTCTGAGTTTTATTTTCAGTTCTTGTTTTATTTCCTTGCTCATATTGTTATCTTGCTGTACACAAGAAGTTTTACTTATTACTTATGTCATAAGATCACTTGATGAGTAGTAAGGGAACTAGGATCTAAAAAAGGTTATAAGTATATATCTCTAAAGATCATTAGGATAGACGTAACCTTATGTTGGCCCGAATCCATGCTTCATCTTCTTTTCTGGTTAACTAAATTACAAGATCATGTATTTAGTAATTAGGAAGAAAGTTCTACATTTCTTAAGATCATTAGGATGTAGAAATTCTAGGTTATAGCATCATGAACATGGATTTAAAATTCAGAAAATAAGTAGGAACTTGCTAGCATTTTTATAGACTATGTAAATCAACCCGAGAAGCTTAATTCTTATCATCTTTATTTCTTATCATTTTATTGCTATATCTTGTTCTAAAAAACAACAACAAATATTCATCTTTTATCTTTCCTATTTTAGTACTAAATTTTATAATAATAAGAACACCTATCCCTTGGGTTCGATAATCTTTTATATTACGCGATAGTAAATTGTACACTTGCAATTTCATTATCAAGTTTTTGGCGCCGTTGCCGGGGATAGGTTCTTTCAAGTTCTTATTTTTATTTTATTTAGTACTTCTTGTTTATATATATATTAGAAAAAGAAAAAAAAAGTATAAAAAAATTGTGATGAACTGGTGCTGCTAATTTTGTTTGCTAAGTATTGTCAGGTATAGCAATGGCTGAAACATTCGAGCAAAGGAAGGCAAAAATTCGGGCTGAGGTTGAAAAGGAATATGAGAAGTCGAAGCAGGATATCTTCACTCTAGTTAAAGAGTTTTACTCTGATATAGATTGCAAGAGGAAATCTGGATTTTTGCCAAGTCCTGAGCAAGAATGTAAGGCCAGGGAGATTCTACAAGTAAAGATACAAGGCATTGTAATGAGGCAGCCCGGGGATAAACAACAACCACTTGTTCATGAAAGTGAACTTGTGGTACAAAAAGAGGAGGTAAAAGAAACTTCTATTGTAAAATTTGTCTTTGAAGACAAATTGGAGATGGAGGAAGAAGAACCTCAAGGAACCTATGCTATAGGTTCAGAAAAGCAAGGAGCAGAACAGGGAAGGGAAAATTTATTTATTCCTTCCATTTTTATTTTAAATGTTGTTACCTTGTTGGCTGAAAATTCATGTGGCACCATGTTTCTTTTGTGCCAAAATATGCATGATTTGCGGGGTCTAAAGAATTTTGTAATAGACCCCGGTTGAAAGTGATTAGTGGAAGGGTCTATCTCGGACCTTAACAATGAGCTGGTTGGGAGACAACCCAACTTAGGATAGTTTACAATTTTTGTCATTTAAATTTCTGCACAACTCTTGTAAATAAATAAAAGAAAAAAATTTTATGTTTTTGCTGCAGGAGAGGCTAGCGCTCCAGCGCTGGAGGCCAACGCACAAGCGTTAGGCCCCTGCTTTGCACCTCTGATTGCCCAGTTTCTGTTTTAATCCAGCGCCCAAGCGTTGGCATCCCCAACGCTCAAGCGCTGGAGCTCGGGCAGTGTTGCTGTTTTGTTTTTGTTTGCTGTTTTTAGTTTTTAATAAATTTTGTGTTCACCATTTCTGAAAGTTTTAGATTCTTTGAGTTTTCCCTTGGTTCTAAACTGGTTTTAATTTTTGGGAACTCAAGAATTCTTGTTTTAAAAGGTGGACACAAATTTTTCAACCCATCTTTTGTGCTGATTTTGGAACTAACAAGTCAAGCAAGTTTTTACTTGTGAGACTTTTGTTTGTTCATTGTTACAGGATAGGTACCAAAAGGAGGAAGAACCCTCTTGAACTTTAGTGTTCAAATTTGATTTTTACATTGAGGTTCCCTTGGACTTTTGTGGAAATTTGTTACTATACCAGCTTGTTAGTTTTTATTTTTCTTTTTATAGTTTTTAGTTTTATTTTTATTTTTAGTTTAGTTTTTCTGTTTTATTTTTGCATGAGTCTTGAGTATATTATCCAGTCTGAATGTTGCTATAGCTTTGTGAAATGCTTTATCTGATTGAACTGCTTTGTGGGAAAAATTCTATGTTTTTAAGCAGTTAGGGTTGCATGCTGTAGAAAGGATTTTTGATATCTTGATTGTTTTGGTGGTTGGCAAAAGTTTTTCTGAGTTCTTAAAAGGGTACCACTTACCCTATCTTTTTCTGAGAGCTGAGGACTCTGATTCTTGATTGTGAAATTTTTCTGCCTTGTGTTGCATGTTGATTGGAGTTTTGTATACTTTGTGAGTTGAGAAGAGATTATAGGCATTTTTGAAAACTCAGATTTTTGCTTGAAATTGTTATATCCACTAGTAGCCCCTTTTGAGCCTTAAAAGAGTCATTCTTTGGAGCCTACTTTGTGTGATAAATTTTCAGTTGTTATAGTGATGCATGTGCTGAATTTGTAGAGCTTTGTTTGTTGGGTTTCTCTCTAAAAAAATGAAGAAAAAGTTGGAAAAAAATAAAGTATGTGCCTTAAGAAAAAATAATGAAGTGGTGGGGTGAGAAAGAGTATGAGGGGAGTAAAATTCAAGTCATTCATCCCATACATTCCACTACTTTGTTCAAAAAAAAAAAAAAAAAAAAAAAAAAAATTGAGAGAACCCTTGTGTTGAATTGTTTAAGCTCTTAGTCAAAGAAAAATCACTTAACAACAAAATTTCTGAGTCAGCCAATAGAGTTGCCAAGTTCTTGAAATCCACACCTTGAATTGTTCAACCCTTTGGCCAAGTTACAACCTTAAAAATCTCTTCAAAATCACTTGGTTGCTTTATTTCAGTTTTGATTTGAATGATAGGCAGAATTATTGAGCTTTCTTGTTTTCATGGAGAATATTATTTTTGGTGAGCTTAATTGATGAACTCAAACATGTTAAAAGCCAAGCCTAACTTTCTTGATTCTTTGTCTATAAAACATGCATGTCTTCCTTTTCTGCTAAGCTTTCTTTGAAAGGTTTCTGTGCTTCAAGTTGTAATCAGATAAAACTTTCTCAAAACCCAGGGACGAGTTTTTCTTTAAGTTTTGTCGCTTGAGGACAAGCTGTCGTTGGGTATAGTGGTGTGATGAGTGGATTTTATATGATGTTTTTAGGGTCTTTTTAGTCTTTTTATTTTATTATTTTTGAGTCACATGTAGGTTTTTTATTGTTTTTATGTAGATTTTATATTTATTTTTCATTTTGCATGTAGATTAGATTTTTTGTGTTTTTCTATCTTTATTTTATATTTTTAGGGATTTTTCTAGTTATTTTATATTTTTAGGAAAAGCTGGTTAGTTATCATTTTTGGGCCAGGGACCAATTTGTAAAGTTTCAGGAAGTCAGGGACCAAGTTGTAAAAGTTCAAGAGTGGAGGACTAAAAGTGGAGATTGAGAGAATATGAGGGCTTGAATTGAAGTGCTAACCAAGGGAGGACCAAAGTGAAAAAGAAAAATATGAAGAGTCACTCTCCCATTTAGCACATGGAAAAAATGCTTAAAGGAATTGATGTTAGTGGAGGAAGGGTTTCAGAATTGATCAAGGCTGGTTAGTGGCTTTTTATGGCCATCAAAACCCACTACCATGAATGAAGAAGGAAGAACAAGCAAGAAGATGAAGAAGCAGCATCCCAACGCTCCAGCGTTGGGATCCCAGCGCTCCAGCGCTGGGGTTCTGACTAGATAATGAGTCAGATGGTGACCCAGCGCCCAAGCGTTGGAAAGCCAGCGCTCAAGCGCTGGGCCTCGGACAGAAAGTGGGTTTTTAATGCATCCTAGCGCCCAGGCGTTGGGAAAGCCAGCGCTCAAGCGTTGGAGGCTGGATTTTTACTATAAATAGGACCCTTTTCTTCATTTGTAAGACACACCTTCATAGAATACAACAAGTATTCTCTCTTTCTCCCTCAAAGATCATTGTTCCTAGGAATTGTGGGAAGCCAAACTTGAGCTCCTATCCAGGGTAATCCAATGATTCTTTTAGCCATGCTTGGCTAATTCTTCTTTAAGTTTCTTGGGTTGTAGTAGTTTATAAATTATGTTTTAGTTTTGTTTCTACCTTTCTGAGTTTTATTTTCAGTTCTTGTTTTATTTCCTTGCTCATATTGTTATCTTGCTGTACACAAGAAGTTTTACTTATTACTTATGTCATAAGATCATTTGATGAGTAGTAAGGGAACTAGGATCTAAAAAAGGTTATAAGTATATATCTCTAAAGATCATTAGGATAGACGTAACCTTATGTTGGCCCGAATCCATGCTTCATCTTCTTTTCTGGTTAACTAAATTACAAGATCATGTATTTAGTAATTAGGAAGAAAGTTCTACATTTCTTAAGATCATTAGGATGTAGAAATTCTAGGTTATAGCATCATGAACATGGATTTAAAATTCAGAAAATAAGTAGGAACTTGCTAGCATTTTTATAGACTATGTAAATCAACCCGAGAAGCTTAATTCTTATCATCTTTATTTCTTATCATTTTATTGCTATATCTTGTTCTAAAAAACAACAACAAATATTCATCTTTTATCTTTCCTATTTTAGTACTAAATTTTATAATAATAAGAACACCTATCCCTTGGGTTCGATAATCTTTTATATTACGCGATAGTAAATTGTACACTTGCAATTTCATTATCACCTTAGTCACCGAACGAGTTTCCATGGAAAATCCTAGTAAAGTAACATCTTTGTGTCGGAAAAACTAGAAAACTTTGTCACTGTGAGTAGTCTCATCGGAAAAATCAGTCGCTGGAGGGGAAAACTTAGTCACAAAGGAATTCGTGTCATGGAAAAACTGAGTCACCGTATGGGAAAATTTTACTCACCGGACGAGTTTCAATGGAAAATACTTGTAAAATAACCTCTTTGTGTTGGAATAACTCGAAAACCTGGCCACTGTGAGTAGTCTCATGGGAAAACTCAGCCACAAGAGGGGGAAACTTAGTCACTAAGGAATTAGTGCCATGGGACTAATGAGTCAACTAATGGGAAAACCTTAGTCATCGAACGAGTTTCCATGGCAAATCCTAGTAAAGTAACATCTTTGGGTGGGAAAAACTAGAAAACCTTGTCACTGTGAGTACTCTCATCGGAAAACTCAGTTGAGGGAGGGGAAAACTTGGTCACTAAGGAATTCGTGTCATGGAAAAACTGAGTCACCGGATGGGAAAATTTTACTCACCGGACGAGTTTCAATGGAAAATACATGTAAAATAACCTCTTTGGGTGGGAAAATATCGAGAACCTCATCACCTTGACTAGTCTCACGGGAAAACTCAGTCACGTGAGGGGAAAACTTAGTCACTAAGGAATTAGTGTCATGGGAAAAATGAGTCACCGGATGGGAAAACCTTAGTCAATGGACTAGTCTCATGGTTAAACCAAGTAAAATAACCTCTTTATGTTCGAATAACTCAAAAACTTGGCCACTGAGAGTAGTCTCATGGGAACACACAGCCACAGGAGGGGGAAACTTAGTCACTAAGGAATTAGTGCCATGGGACTAATGACTCAACTAAGGGGAAAACCTTAGTCACCGAACGAGTTTCCATGGCAAATCCTAGTAAAGTAACTTCTTTGTGTGGGAAAAACTAGAAAACCTTGTCACTGTGAGTACTCTCATCGGAAAACTCAGTCTCTGGAGGGGAAAACTTAGTCACAAAGGAATTCGTGTCATGGAAAAACTGAGTCACCGTATGGGAAAATTTTACTCACCGGACGAGTTTCAATGGAAAATACTTGTAAAATAACCTCTTTGGGTGGGAAAAACTCGAGAACCTCATCACCTTGACTAGACTCACGGGAAAACTCAGTCACGTGAGGGGAAAACTTAGTCACTAAGGAATTAGTGTCATGGGACTAATGACTCAACTAAGGGGAAAACCTTAGTCACCGAACGAGTTTCCATGGCAAATCCTAGTAAAGTAACATCTTTGTGTGGGAAAAACTCGAAAACCTTTTCACTGTGAGTAGTCTCATCGGAAAACTCAGTCGCGGGAGGGGAAAACTTTGTCACAAAGGAATTCGTGTCATGGAAAAACTGAGTCACCGTTTGGGAAAATTTTACTCACCGGACGAGTTTCAATGGAAAATACTTGTAAAATAACCTCTTTGGGTGGGAAAAACTCGAGAACCTCATCACCTTGACTAGTCTCACGGGAAAACTCAGTCACGTGAGGGGAAAACTTAGTCACTAAGGAATTAGTGTCATGGGTAAAATGAGTCACCGGATGGGAAAACCTTAGTCAATGAACTAGTTTCAATGGCAAAACCTAGTAAATTAACCTCTTTGTGTTGGAATAACTCGAAAACCTGGCCACTGTGAGTAGTCTCATGGGAAAACTCAGCCACAAGAGGGGGAAACTTAGTCACTAAGGAATTAGTGCCATGGGACTAATGAGTCAACTAATGGGAAAACCTTATTCACCGAACGAGTTTCCATGGCAAATCCTAGTAAAGTAACATCTTTGGGTGGGAAAAACTAGAAAACCTTGTCACTGTGAGTACTCTCATCGGAAAACTCAGTTGAGGGAGGGGAAAACTTGGTCACAAAGGAATTCGTGTATGCAAAAACTGAGTCACCGGATGGGAAAATTTTACTCACCGGACGAGTTTTAATGGAAAATACCTGTAAAATAACCTCTTTGGGTGGGAAAATATCGAGAACCTCATCACCTTGACTAGTCTGTCGAGAAAACTCAGTCACGTGAGGGGAAAACTTAGTCACTAAGGAATTAGTGTCATGGGTAAAATGAGTGACCGGATGGGAAAACCTTAGTCAATGGACTAGTTTCAATGGCAAGACCTAGTAAATTAACCTCTTTGTGTTGGAATAACTCGAAAACCTGGCCACTGTGAGTAGTCTCAAGGGAAAACTCAGCCACAAGAGGGGGGAACTTAGTCACTAAGGAATTAGTGCCAAGGGATTAATGAGTCAACTAATGGGAAAACCTTAGTCACCGAACGAGTTTCCATGGCAAATCCTAGTAAAGTAACATCTTTGTGTGGGAAAAACTAGAAAACTTTGTCACTGTGAGTAGTCTCATCGGAAAAATCAGTCGCTGGAGGGGAAAACTTAGTCACAAAGGAATTCGTGTCATGGAAAAAATGAGTCACCGGATGGGAAAATTTTACTCACCGGACGAGTTTCAATGGAAAATACTTGTAAAATAACCTCTTTGTGTGGGAAAAACTCGAGAACCTCATCACCTTGACTAGTCTCACGGGAAAACTCAGTCACGTGAGGGGAAAACTTAGTCACTAAGAAATTAGTGTCATTGGAAAAATGAGTCACCGGATAGGAAAACCTTAGTTAATGGACTAGTTTCAATGGCAAAACCTAGTAAAATAACCTCTTTGTGTTGGAATAACTCTAAAACCTGGCCACTGTGACTAGTCTCATGCGAAAACACAGCCACAGGAGGGGGAAACTTAGTCACTAAGGAATTAGTGCCATGGGACTAATGACTCAACTATGGGGAAAACCTTAGTCACCGAACGAGTTTCCGTGGAAAATGCTAGTGAAATAACATCTTTGTGTGCCAAAAACTAGAAAACCTTGTCACTGTGAGTACTCTCATCGGAAAACTCAGTCGCTGGAGGGGAAAACTTTTTCACAAAGGAATTCGTGTCATGGAAAAACTGAGTCACCGTATGGGAAAATTTTACTCACCGGAAGAGTTTCAATGGAAAATACATGTAAAATAACCTCTTTGGGTGGGAAAATATCGAGAACCTCATCACCTTGACTAGTCTCACGGGAAAACTCAGTCACATGAGGGGAAAACTTAGTCACTAAGGAATTAGTGTCATGGGAAAAATGAGTCACCGGATGGGAAAACCTTAGTCAATGGACTAGTCTCATGGCAAAACCTAGTAAAATAACCTCTTTATGTTGGAATAACTCGAAAACATGGCCACTGAGAGTAGTCTCATGGGAACACACAGCCACAGGATGGGGAAACTTAGTCACTAAGGAATTAGTGCCATAGGACTAATGACTCAACTAAGGGGAAAACCTTTGTCACCGAACGAGTTTCCATGGCAAATCCTAGTAAAGTAACTTCTTTGCGTGGGAAAAACTAGAAAACCTTGTCACTGTGAGTACTCTCATCGGAAAACTCAGTCTCTGGAGGGGAAAACTTAGTCACAAAGGAATTCGTGTCATGGAAAAACTGAGTCACCGTATGGGAAAATTTTACTCACCGGACGAGTTTCAATGGAAAATACTTGTAAAATAACCTCTTTGGGTGGGAAAAACTCGAGAACCTCATCACCTTGACTAGTCTCACGGGAAAACTCAGTCACGTGAGGGGAAAACTTAGTCACGAAGGAATTAGTGTCATGGGACTAATGACTCAACTAAGGGGAAAACCTTAGTCACCGAACGAGTTTCCATGGCAAATCCTAGTAAAGTAACATCTTTGTGTGGGAAAAACTAGAAAACCTTATCACTGAGAGGAGTCTCAACGGAAAAACTCAGTCGCTAGAGGGGAAAACTTAGTCACAAAGGAATTCGTGTCACGGAAAAAATGAGTCACCGTATGGCAAAATTTTACTCACCGGACGAGTTTCAATGGAAAATACTTGTAAAATAACCTCTTTGGGTGGGAAAATATCGAGAACCTCATCACCTTGATTAGTCTCACGGGAAAACTCAGTCACGTGAGGGGAAAACTTAGTCACGAAGGAATTAGTTTCATGGGAAAAATGAGTCACCGGATGGGAAAACCTTAGTCAATGAACTAGTTTCAATGGCAAAACCTAGTAAATTAACCTCTTTGTGTTGGAATAACTCGAAAACCTGGCCACTGTGAGTAGTCTCATGGGAAAACTCAGCCACAAGAGGGGGGAACTTAGTCACTAAGGAATTAGTGCCATGGGACTAATGACTCAACTATGGGGAAAACGTTAGTCACCGAACGAGTTTCCATGGCAAATCCTAGTAAAGTAACTTCTTTGTGTGGGAAAAACTAGAAAACCTTGTCACTGTGAGTACTCATATCGGAAAACTCAGTCTCTGGAGGGGAAAACTTAGTCACAAAGGAATTCGTGTCATGGAAAAACTGAGTCACCGTATGGGAAAATTTTACTCACCGGACGAGTTTCAATGGAAAATACATGTAAAATAACCTCTTTGGGTGGGAAAATATCGAGAACCTCATCACCTTGACTAGTCTCACGGGAAAACTCAGTCACGTGAGGGGAAAACTTAGTCACAAAGGAATTAGTGTCATGGGAAAAATGAGTCACCGGATGGGAAAACCTTAGTCAATGGACTAGTCTCATGGCAAAACCTAGTAAAATAACCTCTTTATGTTGGAATAACTCGAAAACTTGGCCACTGAGAGTAGTCTCATGGGAAAACACAGCCACAGGAGGGGGAAACTTAGTCACTAAGGAATTAGTGCCATGGGACTAATGACTCAACTATGGGGAAAACGTTAGTCACCGAACGAGTTTCCGTGGCAAATGCTAGCGAAATAACATCTTTGTGTGCGAAAAACTAGAAAACCTTGTCACTGTGAGTAGTCTCATCGGAAAACTCAGTCGCTGGAGGGGAAAACTTTTTCACAAAGGAATTTGTGTCATGGAAAAACTGAGTCACCGTATGGGAAAATTTTACTCACCGGACGAGTTTCAATATAAAATACTTGTAAAATAACCTCTTTGGGTTGGAAAATATCGAGAACCTCATCACCTTGACTAGTCTCACGGGAAAACACAGTCACGTGAGGGGAAAACTTAGTCACTAAGGAATTAGTGTCATGGGAAAAATGAGTCACCGGATGGGAAAACCTTAGTCAATGGACTAGTCTCATGGCAAAACCTAGTAAAATAACCTCTTTATGTTGGAATAACTCAAAAACTTGGCCACTGACAGTATTCTCAAGGGAACACACAGCCACAGGAGGTGGAAACTTAGTCACTAAGGAATTAGTGCCATGGGACTAATGACTCAACTAAGGGGAAAACCTTAGTCACCGAACGAGTTTCCATGGCAAATCCTAGTAAAGTAACATCTTTGTGTGGGAAAAACTAGAAAACCTTGTCACTGTGAGTACTCTCATCGGAAAACTCAGTCGCTGGAGGGGAAAACTTAGTCACAAAGGAATTCAAGTCATGGAAAAACTGAGTCACCGTATGGGAAAATTTTACTCACCGGACGAGTTTCAATGGAAAATACTTGTAAAATAACCTCTTTGGGTGGGAAAATATCGAGAACCTCATCACCTTGACTAGTCTCACGGGAAAACTCAGTCACGTGAGGGGAACACTTAGTCACTAAGGAATTAGTGTCATGGGTAAAATGAGTCACCGTATGGGAAAACCTTATTCAATGGACTAGTTTCAATGGCATAAACCTAGTAAATTAACCTCTTTGTGTTGGAATAACTCGAAAACCTGGCCACTGTGAGTAGTCTCATGGGAAAACTCAGCCACAAGAGGGGGAAACTTAGTCAGTAAGGAATTAGTGCCATGGGACTAACGAGTCAACTAATGGGAAAACCGTAGTCACCGAACGAGTTTCCATGGCAAATCCTAGTAAAGTAACATCTTTGTGTGGGAAAAACTCGAAAACCTTGTCACTGTGAGTAGTCTCATCGGAAAACTCAGTCGCTGGAGGGGAAAACTTAGTCACAACGAAATTCGTGTCATGGAAAAAATGAGTCACCGGATGGGAAAATTTTACTCACCGGACGAGTTTCAATGGAAAATACTTGTAAAATAACCTCTTTGGGTGGGAAAAACTCGAGAACCTCATCACCTTGACTAGTCTCACGGGAAAACTCAGTCACGTGAGGGGAAAACTTAGTCACTAAGGAATTAGTGTCACGGGTAAAATGAGTCACCGGATGGGAAAACCTTAGTCAATGGACTAGTTTCAATGGCAAAACCTAGTAAATTAACCTCTTTGTGTTGGAATAACTCGAAAACCTGGCCACTGTGAGTAGTCTCATGGGAAAACTCAGCCACAAGAGGGGGAAACTTAGTCACTAAGGAATTAGTGCCATGGGACTAATGAGTCAACTAATGGGAAAAACTTAGTCACCGAACGAGTTTCCATGGCAAATCCTAGTAAAGTAACATGTTTGTGTGGGAAAAACTCGAAAACCTTGTCACTGTGAGTAGTCTCATCGGAAAACTCAGTCGCTGGAGGGGAAAACTTAGTCACAAAGAAATTTGTGTCATGGAAAAAATGAGTCACCGGATGGGAAAATTTTACTCACCGGACGAGTTTCAATGGAAAATACTTGTAAAATAACCTCTTTGTGTGGGTAAAACTCGAGAACCTCATCACCTTGACTAGTCTCACGGGAAAACTCAGTCACGTGAGGGGAAAACTTAGTCACTAAGGAATTAGTGTCATGGGAAAAATGAGTCACCGGATGGGAAAACCTTAGTCAATGGACTAGTTTCAATGGCAAAACCTAGTAAAATAACCTCTTTGTGTTGGAATAACTCAAAAACCTGACCACTGTGAGTAGTCTCATGGGAAAACTCAGCCACAGGAGGGGGAAACTTAGTCACTAAGGAATTAGTGCCATGGGACTAACGAGTCAACTAATGGGAAAACCTTAGTCACCGAACGAGTTTCCATGGCAAATCCTAGTAAAGTAACATCTTTGTGTGGGAAAAACTCGAAAACCTTGTCACTGTGAGCAGTCTCATCGGAAAAATCAGTCGCGGGAGGGGAAAACTCAGTCACAAAGGAATTCGTGTCATGGAAAAACTGAGTCACCGTTTGGGAAAATTTTACTCACCGGACGAGTTTCAATGGAAAATACTTGTAAAATAACCTCTTTGGGTGGGAAAATATCGAGAACCTCATAACCTTGACTAGTCTCACGGGAAAACTCAGTCACGTGAGGGAAAAACTTAGTCACTAAGGAATTAGTGTCATGGGAAAAATGACTAACTGGATGGGAAAACCTTAGTCAATGGACTAGTTTCAATGGCAAAACCTAGTAAATTAACCTCTTTGTGTTGGAATAACTCGAAAACCTGACCACTGTGAGTAGTCTCATGGGAAAACTCAGCCACAGGAGGGGGAAACTTAGTCACTAAGGAATTAGTGCCATGGGACTAATGAGTCAACTAATGGGAAAACCTTAGTCACCGAACGAGTTTCCATGGCAAATCCTAGTAAAGTAACATCTTTGTGTGTGAAAAACTCGAAAATCTTGTCACTGTGAGCAGTCTCATCGGAAAACTCAGTCGCGGGAGGGGTAAACTTAGTCACAAAGGAATTCGTGTCATGGAAAAACTGAGTCACCGTTTGGGAAAATTTTACTCACCGGACGAGTTTCAATGGAAAATACTTGTAAAATAACCTCTTTGCGTGGGAAAAACTAGAAAACCTTGTCACTGTGAGTAGTCTCATCGGAAAAATCAGTCGCAGGAGGGGAAAACTTAGTCACAAAGGAAGTCGTTTTATGGAAAAAATGAGTCACCGGATGGGAAAATTTTACGCACCGGACGAGTTTCAATGGAAAATACTTGTAAAATAACCTCTTTGTGTGGGAAAAACTCGAGAACCTCATCACCTTGACTAGTCTAACGGGAAAACTAAGTCACGTGAGGGGAAAACTTAGTCCCTAAGAAATTAGTGTCATCGGAAAAATGAGTCACCGGATGGGAAAACCTTACTCAATGGACTAGTTTCAATGGCAAAACCTAGTAAAATAACCTCTTTGTGTTGGAATAACTCGAAAACCTGGCCACTGTGAGTGGTCTCATGGGAAAACACAACCACAGGAGGGGGAAACTTAGTCACTAAGGAATTAGTGCCATGGGACTAATGACTCAACTAAGGGGAAAACCTTAGTCACCGAACGAGTTTCCATGGCAAATCCTAGTAAAGTAACATTTAGTCACAAAGGAATTCGTGTCATGGAAAAACTGAGTCACCGTTTGGGAAAATTTTACTCACCGGACGAGTTTCAATGGAAAATACTTGTAAAATAACATCTTTGCGTGGGAAAAACTAGAAAACCTTGTCACTGTGAGTAGTCTCATCGGAAAAATCAGTCGCAGGAGGGGAATACTTAGTCACAAAGGAAGTCGTTTTATGGAAAAAATGAGTCACCGGATGGGAAAACCTTACTCAATGGACTAGTTTCAATGGCAAAACCTAGTAAAATAACCTCTTTGTGTTGGAATAACTCGAAAACCTGGCCACTGTGAGTGGTCTCATGGGAAAACACAGCCACAGGAGGGGGAAACTTAGTCACTAAGGAATTAGTGCCATGGGACTAATGACTCAACTAAGGGGAAAACCTTAGTCACCGAACGAGTTTCCATGGCAAATCCTAGTAAAGTAACATTTAGTCACAAAGGAATTCGTGTCATGGAAAAACTGAGTCACCGTTTGGGAATATTTTACTCACCGGACGACTTTCAATGGAAAATACTTGTAAAAAAACCTCTTTGCGTGGGAAAAACTAGAAAACCTTGTCACTGTGAGTAGTCTCATCGGAAAAATCAGTCGCAGGAGGGGAAAACTTAGTCACAAAGGAAGTCGTTTTATGGAAAAAATGAGTCACCGGATGGGAAAATTTTACGCACCGGACGAGTTTCAATGGAAAATACTTGTAAAATAACCTCTTTGTGTGGGAAAAACTCGAGAACCTCATCACCTTGACTAGTCTCACGGGAAAACTCAGTCACGTGAGGGGAAAACTTAGTCACTAAGAAATTAGTGTCATGGAAAAAATGAGTCACCGGATGGGAAAACCTTACTCAATGGACTAGTTTCAATGGCAAAACCTTGTAATTAACCTCTTTGTGTTGGAATAACTCAAAAACATGGCCACTGTGAGTAGTTTCATGCGAAAACTCAGCCACAGGAGGGGGAAACTTAGTCACTAAGGAATTAGTGCCATGGGACTAATGAGTCAACTAATGGGAAAACCTTAGTCACCGAACGAGTTTCCATGGCAAATCCTAGTAAAGTAACATATTTGTGTGGGAAAAACTAGAAAACCTTGTCACTGTGAGTAGTCTCATCAGAAAACTGTGTCGCGGGAGGGGAAAACTTAGTCACAAAGGAATTCGTGTCATGGAAAAAATGAGTCACCGGATGGGAAAATTTTACTCACCGGACGAGTTTCAATGGAAAATACTTGTAAAATAACCTCTTTGTGTGGGAAAAACTCGAGAACCTCATCACCTTGACTAGTCTCACGGGAAAACTCAGTCACGTGAGGGGAAAACTTAGTCACAAAGAAATTAGTGTCATTGGAAAAATGAGTCACCGGATGGGAAAACCTTAGTCAATGGACTAGTTTCAATGGCAAAACCTTGTAATTAACCTCTTTGTGTTGGAATAACTCGAAAACCTGGCCACTGTGAGTAGTCTCATGCGAAAACTCAGCCACAGGAGGGGGAAACTTAGTCACTAAGGAATTAGTGCCATGGGACTAATGAGTCAACTAATGGGAAAACCTTAGTCACCAAACGAGTTTCCATGGCAAATCCAAGTAAAGTAACATCTTTGTGTGGGAAAAACTCGAAAACCTTGTCACTGTGAGTAGTCTCATCAGAAAACTCAGTCGCGGGAGGGGATAACTTAGTCACAAAGGAATTCGTGTCATGGAAAAACTCAGTCACCGTTTGGGAAAATTTGACTCACCGGACGAGTTTCAATGGAAAATACTTGTAAAATAACCTCTTTGGGTGGGAAAAACTCGAGAACCTTATCACCTTGACTTGTCTCACGGGAAAACTCAGTCACATGAGGGGAAAACTTAGTCACTAAGGAACTAGTGTCATCGGAAAAATGAGTCACCGGATAGGAAAACCTTAGTCAATGGACTAGTTTCAATGGCAAAACCTAGTACATTAACCTCTTTGTGTTGGAATAACTCGAAAACCTGGCCACTGTGAGTAGTCTCATGGGAAAACTCAGCCACAAGAGGGGGAAACTTAGTCACTAAGGAATTAGTGCCATGGGACTAATGAGTCAACTAATGGGAAAACCTTAGTCACCGAACGAGTTTCCATGGCAAATCCTAGTAAAGTAACATCTTTGTGTCGGAAAAACGCGAACACATTGTCACTGTGAGCAGTCTCATCAGAAAACTCAGTCGCGGGAGGGGAACACTTAGTCACAAAGGAATTCGTGTCATGGAAAAACTGAGTCACCTTTTGGGAAAATTTTACTCACCGGACGAGTTTCAATGGAAAATACTTGTAAAATAACCTCTTTGGGTGGGAAAATATCGAGAAACTCATCACCTTGACTAGTCTCATGGGAAAACTCAGTCACGTGAGGGGAAAACTTAGTCACTAAGGAATTAGTGTCATGGGAAAAATGAGTCACCGGATGGGAAAACCTTAGTCAATGGACTAGTTTCAATGGCAAAACCTAGTAAATTAACCTCTTTGTGTTGGAATAACTCGAAAACCTGGCCACTGTAAGTAGTCTCATGGGAAAACTCAGCCACAGGAGGGGGAAACTTAGTCACTAAGGAATTAGTGCCATGGGACTAATGAGTCAACTAATGGGAAAACCTTAGTCACCGAACGAGTTTCCATGGCAAATCCTAGTAAAGTAACATCTTTGTGTGGGAAAAACTCGAAAACCTTGTCACTGTGAGCAGTCTCATCAGAAAACTCAGTCGCGGGAGGGGAAAACTTAGTCACAAAGGAATTCTTGTCATGGAAAAACTGAGTCACCGTTTCCGAAAATTTTACTCACCGGACGAGTTTCAATGGAAAATACTTGTAAAATAACCTCTTTGCGTGGGAAAAACTAGAAAACCTTGTCACTGTGAGTAGTCTCATCGGAAAAATCAGTCGCTGGAGGGGAAAACTTAGTCACAAAGGAAGTCGTTTTATGGAAAAAATGAGTCACCGGATGGGAAAATTTTACGCACCGGACGAGTTTCAATGGAAAATACTTGTAAAATAACCTCTTTGTGTGGGAAAAACTCGAGAACCTCATCACCTTGACTAGTCTCACGGGAAAACTCAGTCACGTGAGGGGGAAACTTAGTCACTAAGAAATTAGTGTCATGGAAAAAATGAGTCACCGGATGGGAAAACCTTACTCAATGGACTAGTTTCAATGGCAAAACCTTGTAATTAACCTCTTTGTGTTGGAATAACTCAAAAACATGGCCACTGTGAGTAGTCTCATGCGAAAACTCAGCCACAGGAGGGGGAAACTTAGTCACTAAGGAATTAGTGCCATGGGACTAATGAGTCAACTAATGGGAAAACCTTAGTCACCGAACGAGTTTCCATGGCAAATCCTAGTAAAGTAACATCTTTGTGTGGGAAAAACTAGAAAACCTTGTCACTGTCAGTAGTCTCATCAGAAAACTGTGTCGCGGGAGGGGAAAACTTAGTCACAAAGGAATTCGTGTCATGGAAAAAATGAGACACCGAATGGGAAAATTTTACTCACCGGACGAGTTTCAATGGAAAATACTTGTAAAATAACCTCTTTGTATGGCAAAAACTCGAGAACCTCATAACCTTGACTAGTCTCACGGGAAAACTCAGTCACGTGAGGGGAAAACATAGTCACTAAGGAATTAGTAACATGGGAAAAATGAGTCACCGGATGGGAAAACCTTAGTCAATGGACTAGTTTCAATGGCAAAACCTTGTAAATTAACCTCTTTGTGTTGGAATAACTCGAAAACCTGACCACTGTGAGTAGTCTCATGCGAAAACTCAGCCACAGGAGGGGAAAACTTAGTCACTAAGGAATTAGTGCCATGGGACTAATGAGTCAACTAATGGGAAAACCTTAGTCACCGAACGAGTTTCCATGGAAAATCCAAGTAAAGTAACATCTTTGTGTGGGAAAAACTAGAAAACCTTGTCACTGTGAGTTGTCTCATCGGAAAACTCAATCGCGGGAGGGGAAAACTTAGTCATAAAGGAATTCGTGTAATGGAAAAAATGAGTCACCGGATGGGAAAATTTTACTCACCGGACGAGTTTCAATGGAAAATACTTATAAAATAACCTCTTTGTGTGGGAAAAACTCGAGAACCTCATCACCTTGACTAGTCTCACGGGAAAACTCAGTCACGTGAGGGGAAAACTTAGTCACTAAGGAATTAGTGTCATGGGAAAAATGTGTCACCGGATGGGAAAACCTTAGTCAATGGACTAGTTTCAATGGAAAAACCTAGTATATTAACCTCTTTGTGTTGGAATAACTCGAAAACCTGACCACTGTGAGTAGTCTCATGGGAAAACTCAGCCACAGGAGGGGAAACTTAGTCACTAAGGAATTAGTGCCATGGGACTAATGAGTCAACTAATGGGAAAACCTTAGTCACCAAACGAGTTTCCATGGCAAATCCTAGTAAAGTAACATCTTTGTGTGGGAAAAACTAGAAAACCTTGTCACTGTGAGTAGTCTCATCAGAAAACTCAGTCGCTGGAGGGGAAAACTTAGTCACAAAGGAATTCGTGTCATGGAAAAACTGAGTCACCGTATGGCAAAAATTTTACTCACCGGACGAGTTTCAATGGAAAATACTTGTAAAATAACTTCTTTGTGTTGGAAAAACTCGAGAACCTTATCACCTTGACTAGTCTCACGGGAAAACTCAGTCACGTGAAGGGAAAACTTAGTCACTAAGAAATTAGTGTCATGGGAAAAATGAGTCACCAGATGGGAAAACCTTAGTCAATGGACTAGTTTCAATGGCAAAACCTAGTAATATAACCTCTTTGTGTTGGAATAACTCGAAAACCTGGCCACTGTGAGTAGTCTCATGGGAAAACACAGCCACAGGAGGGGGAAACTTAGTCACTAAGGAATTAGTGCCATGGGACTAATGACTCAACTAAGGGGAAAACCTTAGTCACCGAACGAGTTTCCATGGCAAATCCTAGTAAAGTAACATCTTTGTGTGGGAAAAACTAGAAAACCTTGTCACTGTGAGTAGTCTCATCAGAAAACTCAGTCGCTGGAGGGGAAAACTTAATCACAAAGGAATTCGTGTCATGGAAAAACTGAGTCACCGTATGGGAAAGTTTTACTCACCAGACGAGTTTCAATGGAAAATACTTGTAAAATAACCTCTGTGGGTGGGAAAAACTCGAGAACCTCTTCACCTTGACTAGTCTCACGGGAAAACTCAGTCACGTGAGGGGAAAACTTAATCACTAAGGAATTAGTGTCATGGGAAAAATGAGTCACCGGATGGGAAAACCTTAGTCAATGGAATAGTTTCAATGGCAAAACCTAGTAAATTAACCTCTTTGTGTAGGAATAACTCGAAAACCTGACCACTGTGAGTAGTCTCATGGGAAAACTCAGCCTCACGAGGAGGAAACTTAGTCACTAAGGAATTAGTGCCATGGGACTAATGAGTCAACTAATGGGAAAACCTTAGTCACCAAAAGAGTTTCCATGGCAAATCCTAGTAAAGTAACATCTTTGTGTGGGAAAAACTAGAAAACCTTGTCACTGTAAGTAGTCTCATCGGAAAACTCAGTCGCAGGAGGGGAAAACTTAGTCACAAAGGAATTCGTTTTATGGAAAAAATGAGTCACCAGATGGGAAAATTTTACTCACCGGACGAGTTTCAATGGAAAATACTTGTAAAATAACCTCTTTGTGTGGGAAAAACTCGAGAACCTTATCACCTTGACTAGTCTCACGGGAAAACTCAGTCACGTGAAGGGAAAACTTAGTCACTAAGAAATTAGTGTCATGGGAAAAATGAGTCACCAGATGGGAAAACCTTAGTCAATGGACTAGTTTCAATGGCTAAACCTAGTAATATAACCTCTTTGTGTTGGAATAACTAGAAAACCTGGCCACTGTGAGTAGTCTCATGGGAAAACACAGCCACAAGAGGGGGAAACTTAGTCACTAAGGAATTAGTGCCATGGGACTAATGACTCAACTAAGGGGAAAACCTTAGTCACCGAACGAGTTTCAATGGCAAATCCTAGTAAAGTAACATCTTTGTGTGGGAAAAACTAGAAAACCTTGTCACTGTGAGTAGTCTCATCAGAAAACTCAGTCGCTGGAGGGGAAAACTTAGTCACAAAGGAATTCGTGTCATGGAAAAACTGAGTCACCGTATGGCAAAAATTTTACTCACCGGACGAGTTTCAATGGAAAATACTTGTAAAATAACCTCTGTGGGTGGGAAAAACTCGAGAACCTCTTCACCTTGACTAGTCTCACGGGAAAACTCAGTCACGTGAGGGGAAAACTTAGTCACTAAGGAATTAGTGTCATGGGAAAAATGAGTCACCGGATGGGAAAACCTTAGTCAATGGAATAGTTTCAATGGCAAAACCTAGTAAATTAACCTCTTTGTGTTGGAATAACTCGAAAACCTGACCACTATGAGTAGTCTCATGGTAAAACTCAGCCACACGAGGAGGAAACTTAGTCACTAAGGAATTAGTGCCATGGGACTAATGAGTCAACTAATGGGAAAACCTTAGTCACCAAACGAGTTTCCATGGCAAATCCTAGTAAAGTAACATCTTTGTGTGGGAAAAACTAGAAAACCTTGTCACTGTAAGTAGTCTCATCGGAAAACTCAGTCGCAGGAGGGGAAAACTTAGTCACAAAGGAATTCATGTCAGGGAAAAAATGTGTCACCGGATGGGAAACTTTTACTCACCGGACGAGTTTCAATGGAAAATACTTGTAAAATAACCTCTTTGTGTGGGAAAAACTAGAGAACCTCACCACCTCGACTAGTCTCACAGGAAAACTAAGTCACGTGAGGGGAAAACTTAGTCACTAAGGAATTAGTGTCATGGGAAAAATGAGTCACCGGATGGGGAAACCTTAGTCAATGGACTAGGTGTAATGGCAAAACCTAGTAATTAACCTCTTTGTGTTGGAATAACTCGAAAACCAGGCCACTGTGAGTAGTCTCATGGGAAAACACAGCCACAAGAGGGGGAAACTTAATCACTAAGGAATTAGTGCCATGGGACTAATGACTCAACTAAGGGGAAAACCTTAGTCACCGAACGAGTTTCCATGGCAAATCCTAGTAAAGTAACATCTTTGTGTGGGAAAAACTAAAAAACCTTGTCACTGTGAGTAGTCTCATCGGAAAACTCAGTCGCGGGAGGGGAAAACTTAGTCACAAAGGATTTCGTGTCATGGAAAAAATGAGTCACCGGATGGGAAAATTTTACTCACCGGACGAGTTTCAATGAAAAATACTTGTAAAATAACCTCTTTGTGTGGGAAAAAATCGACAACCTCACCACCTTGACTAGTCTCACGGGAAAACTCAGTAACGTGAGGGGAAAACTTAGTCACTAAGGAATTAGTGTCATGCGAAAAAAGAGTCACCGGATGGGAAAACCTTCGTCAATGGACTAGTTTCAATGACAAAACCTAGTAAAATAACCTCTTTGTGTTGGAATAACTCGAAAACCTGGCCACTGTGCGTAGTCTCATGGGAAAACTAAGCCACAGTAGGTGGAAACTTAGTCACTGAGGAATTAGTGCCATGGGACTAATGAGTCAACTAATGGGAAAACCTTAGTCACCGAACGAGTTTCCATGGAAAATCCATGTAAAGTAACATCTTTGTGTGGGAAAAACTAGAAAACGTTGTCACTGTGAGTAGTCTCATCGGAAAACTCAGTCGCTGGAGTGGAAAACTTAGTCACAAAGGAATTTGTGTCATGGAAAAACTGAGTCACCGTATGGGAAAATTTTACTCACCGGACGAAGTTCAATGGAATATACCTGTAAAATAACCTCTTTCTGTGGGAAAAGCTCGAGAACCTCACCACCTTGACTAGTCTCACGGGAAAACTCGGTCACGTGAGGGGAAAACTTAGTCACTAAGGAATTAGTGTCATGGGAAAAATGAGTCCCCGGATGGGAAAACCTTAGTCAATAGACTAGTTTCAATGGCAAAACCTAGTAAAATAACCACTTTGTGTTGGAATAACTCGAAAACCTTGCCACTGTTAGTAGTGTCATGGGAAAACACTGCCACAGGAGGGGGAAACTTAGTCAATAAGGAATTAGTGCCATGGGACTAATGAGTCAACTAATGGGAAAACCTTAGTCACGGAACGAGTTTCCATGGCAAATCCAAGTAAAGTAACATCTTTGTGTCGGAAAAACTAGAAAACCTTGTCACTGTGAGTAGTCTCATCGGAAAACTCAATCGCTGGAGTGGAAAACTTAGTCCCAAAGCAATTCGTGTCATGGAAAAACTGAGTCACCGTATGGGAAAATTTTACTCACCGGGAGGGGAAAGTTTTATTCACCGGACCAGTTTCAATGGAAAATACTTATAAAATAACCTCTTTGAGTGGGAAAAACTCGAGAATCTCATCATCTTGACTAGTCTCATGGGAAAACTCAGTCACTTGAAGGGAAAACTTAGTCACTAAGGAATTAGTGTCATGGGAAAAATGAGTCACGGATGAGAAAACTTTAGTCAATGGACTAGTTTCAATGGCAAAACCTAGTAAAATAACCTCTTTGTGTTGGAATAACTCGAAAACCTGGCCACTGTGAGTAGTCGCATGGGAAAACTCAGCCACAGGAGGGGGAAACTTAGTCACTAAGGAATTAGTGCCATGGGACTAATGAGTCAACTAATGGGAAAATCTTAGTCACCGAATGAGTTTCCATGGCAAGTCCTAGTAAAGTAACCTCTTTGTGTGGGAAAAACTAGAAAACCTTGTCACTGTGAGTAGTCTCATCGGAAAACTCAGTCGCAGGAGGGGAAAACTTAGGCACAAAGAAATTCGTGTCATGGAAAAAATTAGTCACCGGATGGGAAAATTTTATTCACCGGACGAGTTTCAATGGAAAATACTTGTAAAATAACCTCTTTGTGTGGGAAAAACTCGAGAACCTCATCACCTTGACTAGTCTCATGGGAAAATTCAGTCACGTGAGGGGAAAACTTAGTCACTAAAGAATTAGTGTCATGGGAAAAATGAATCACCGGATGGGAAAACCTTAGTCAATGTTCTAGTTTCAATGGCAAAACCTAGTAAAATAACCTCTTTGTGTTGGAATAACTTGAAAACCTGGCCATTGTGAGTAGTCTCATGGGAAAACTCAGCCACAGTAGGGGGAAACTTAGTCACTAAGGAATTAGTGCCATGGGACTAATGAGTCAACTAATGGGAAAACCTTAGTCACCGAACGAGTTTCTGTGGCAAATCCAAGTAAAGTAACCTCTTTGTGTGGGAAAAACTAGAAAACCTTGTCACTGTGAGTAGTCTCATCGGAAAACTCAGTCGCAGGAGGGGAAAACTTAGGCACAAAGAAATTCGTGTCATGGAAAAAATTAGTCACCGGATGGGAAAATTTTATTCACCGGACGAGTTTCAATGGAAAATACTTGTAAAATAACCTCTTTGTGTGGGAAAAACTCGAGAACCTCATCACCTTGACTAGTCTCATGGGAAAATTCAGTCACGTGAGGGGAAAACTTAGTCACTAAGGAATTAGTGTCATGGGAAAAATGAATCACTGGATGGGAAAACCTTAGTCAATGGACTAGTTTCAATGGCAAAACCTAGTAAAATAACCTCTTTGTGTTGGAATAACTTGAAAACCTGGCCATTGTGAGTAGTCTCATGGGAAAACTCAGCCACAGGAGGGGGAAACTTAGTCACTAAGGAATTAGTGCCATGGGACTAATGAGTCAACTAATGGGAAAACCTTAGTCACCGAACGAGTTTCCATGGCAAATCCAAGAAAAGTAACATCTTTGTGTGGGAAAAACTAGAAAACCTTGTCACTGTGAGTAGTCTCATCGGAAAACTCACTCGCTGGAGTGGAAAACTTAGTCACAAAGGAATTCGTGTCATGGAAAAATTGAGTCACCGTATGGGAAAATTTTACTCACCGGACAAAGTTCAATGGAAAATACTTGTAAAATAACCTCTTTGTGTGGGAAAAACTGGAGAACCTCATCACCTTGACTATTCTCACGGGAAAACTCACTCACATGAGTGGAAAATTTAGTCACTAAGGAATTAGTGTCATGGGAAAAATGAGTCACCGGATGGGAAAACCTTCGTCAATGGACTAGTTTCAATGGCACAACCTAGTAAAATGACCTCTTTGTGTTGGAATAACTCGAGAACCTGGCCACTGTGAGTAGTATCATGGGAAAACTCAGCCACAGGAGGGGGAAACTTAGTCACTAAGGAATTAGTGCCATGGGACTAATGAGTCAACTAATGGGAAAATCTTAGTCACCGAATGAATTTCCATGCAAATCCTAGTAAAGTAACCTCTTTGTGTGGGAAAAACTAGAAAACCTTGTCACTGTGAGTAGTCTCATCGGAAAACTCACTCGCTGGAGTGGAAAACTTAGTCACAAAGGAATTCGTGTCATGGAAAAATTGAGTCACCGTATGGGAAAGTTTTACTCACCGGACAAAGTTCAATGGAAAATACTTGTAAAATAACCTCTTTGTGTGGGAAAAACTCGAGAACCTCACCACCTTGACTAGTCTCACGGGAAAACTCGGTCACGTGAGGGGAAAACTTAGTCACTAAGGAATTAGTGTCATGGGAAAAATGAGTCACCGGATGGGAAAACCTTAGTCAATGGACTAGTTTCAATGGCAAAACCTAGTGAAATAACCTCTTTGTGTTGGAATAACTCGTAAACCTGGCCACTGTGAGTAGTGTCATGGGAAAACTCAGCCACAGGAGGGGGAAACTTAGTCACTAAGGAATTAGTGCCATGGGACTAATGAGTTAACTAATGGGAAAACCTTAGTCACCGAACGAGTTTCCATGGCAAATCCAAGTAAAGTAACATCTTTGTGTGGGAAAAACTAGAAAACCTTGTCACTGTGAGTAGTCTCATCGGAAAACTCACTCGCTGGAGTGGAAAACTTAGTCACAAAGGAATTCGTGTCATGGAAAAATTGAGTCACCGTATGGGAAAATTTTACTCACCGGACAAAGTTCAATGGAAAATACTTGTAAAATAACCTCTTTGTGTGGGAAAAACTGGAGAACCTCATCACCTTGACTATTCTCACGGGAAAACTCACTCACATGAGTGGAAAATTTAGTCACTAAGGAATTAGTGTCATGGGAAAAATGAGTCACCGGATGGGAAAGCCTTCTTCAACGGACTAGTTTCAATGACAAAACCTAGTAAAATAAACTCTTTGTGTTGGAATAACTCGAAAACTTGGCCACTGTGAGTAGTCTCATGGAAAACTCAGCCACAGGAGGGGGAATTTTAGTCACTAAGGAATTAGTGCCATGGGACTAATGAGTCAACTAATGGGAAAACCTAAGTCACCGAACGAGTTTCCATGGAAAATCCCAGTAAAGTAACATCTTTGTGTGGGAAAAACTAAAAAACCTTGTCACTGTGAGTAGTCTCATCGGAAAACTCAGTCGTGGGAGGGCAAAACTTAGTCACAAAGGAAATCGTGTCATGGAAAAAATGAGTCACCGGATGGGAAAATTTTACTCACCGGACGAGTTTCAACGGAAAATACTTGTAAAATAACCTCTTTGTGTGGGAAAACTCGAGAACCTCATCACCTTGACTAGTCTTATGGGAAAACTCAGTCACGTGAGGGGAAAACTTAGTCACTAAGAAATTAGTGTCCTGGGAAAAATGAGTCACCGGATGGGAAAACCTTAGTCAACGGACTAGTTTCAATGGCAAAACCTAGTAAAATAACCTCTTTGTGTTGGAATAACTCGAAAACTTGGCCACTATGAGTAGTCTCATGGGAAAACTCGGCCACAGGAGGGGGAAACTTAGTCGCTAAGTAATTAGTGCCATGGTACTAATGAGTCAACAAATGGGAAAATCTTAGCCACCGAACGAGTTTCAACGGCAAATCCTAGTAAAGTAACCTCTTTGTCACTATGAGTAGTCTCATTGGAAAACTCAGTCGCGGGAGGGGAAAGTTTTATTCACCGGACCAGTTTCAATGGAAAATACTTATAAAATAACCTCTTTGAGTGGGAAAAACTCGACAACCTCATCATCTTGACTAGTCTCACGGGAAAACTCAGTCACTTGAAGGGAAAACTTAGTCACTAAGGAATTAGTGTCATGGGAAAAATGAGTCACGAATGGGAAAACTTTAGTCAATGGACTAGTTTCAATGGCAAAACCTAGTAAAATAACCTCTTTGTGTTGGAATAACTCGAAAACCTGGCCACTGTGAGTAGTCGCATGGGAAAACTCAGCCACAGGAGGGGGAAACTTAGTCACTAAGGAATTAGTGCCATGGGACTAATGAGTCAACTAATGGGAAAATCTTAGTCACCGAATGAGTTTCCATGGCAAGTCCTAGTAAAGTAACCTCTTTGTGTGGGAAAAACTAGAAAACCTTGTCACTGTGAGTAGTCTCATCGGAAAACTCAGTCGCAGGAGGGGAAAACTTAGGCACAAAGAAATTCGTGTCATGGAAAAAATTAGTCACCGGATGGGAAAATTTTATTCACCGGACGAGTTTCAATGGAAAATACTTGTAAAATAACCTCTTTGTGTGGGAAAAACTCGAGAACCTCATCACCTTGACTAGTCTCATGGGAAAATTCAGTCACGTGAGGGGAAAACTTAGTCACTAAGGAATTAGTGTCATGGGAAAAATGAATCACCGGATGGGAAAACCTTAGTCAATGTTCTAGTTTCAATGGCAAAACCTAGTAAAATAACCTCTTTGTGTTGGAATAACTTGAAAACCTGGCCATTGTGAGTAGTCTCATGGGAAAACTCAGCCACAGTAGGGGGAAACTTAGTCACTAAGGAATTAGTGCCATGGGACTAATGAGTCAACTAATGGGAAAACCTTAGTCACCGAACGAGTTTCTGTGGCAAATCCAAGTAAAGTAACCTCTTTGTGTGGGAAAAACTAGAAAACCTTGTCACTATGAGTAGTCTCATCGGAAAACTCAGTCGCAGGAGGGGAAAACTTAGGCACAAAGAAATTCGTGTCATGGAAAAAATTAGTCACCGGATGGGAAAATTTTATTCACCGGACGAGTTTCAATGGAAAATACTTGTAAAATAACCTCTTTGTGTGGGAAAAACTCGAGAACCTCACCACCTTGACTAGTCTCATGGGAAAATTCAGTCACGTGAGGGGAAAACTTAGTCACTAAGGAATTAGTGTCATGGGAAAAATGAATCACCGGATGGGAAAACCTTAGTCAA
Organism: Acmispon strigosus; assembly: GCA_030819835.1. Taxonomy (NCBI): domain Eukaryota; kingdom Viridiplantae; phylum Streptophyta; class Magnoliopsida; order Fabales; family Fabaceae; genus Acmispon; species Acmispon strigosus. The sequence continues at coordinate 67,754,875 of JAUAMA010000002.1, read as the reverse complement.
TGGACTAGTTTCAATGGCAAAACCTAGTAAAATAACCTCTTTGTGTTGGAATAACTTGAAAACCTGGCCATTGTGAGTAGTCTCATGGGAAAACTCAGCCACAGGAGGGGGTAACTTAGTCACTAAGGAATTAGTGCCATGGGACTAATGAGTCAACTAATGGGAAAACCTTAGTCACCGAACGAGTTTCCATGGCAAATCCAAGTAAAGTAACATCTTTGTGTGGGAAAAACTAGAAAACCTTGTCACTGTGAGTAGTCTCATCGGAAAACTCACTCGCTGGAGTGGAAAACTTAGTCACAAAGGAATTCGTGTCATGGAAAAATTGAGTCACCGTATGGGAAAATTTTACTCACCGGACAAAGTTCAATGGAAAATACTTTTAAAATAACCTCTTTGTGTGGGAAAAACTGGAGAACCTCATCACCTTGACTATTCTCACGGGAAAACTCACTCACATGAGTGGAAAATTTAGTCACTAAGGAATTAGTGTCATGGGAAAAATGAGTCACCGGATGGGAAAACCTTCGTCAATTGACTAGTTTCAATGGCACAACCTAGTAAAATGACCTCTTTGTGTTGGAATAACTCGAGAACCTGGCCACTGTGAGTAGTATCATGGGAAAACTCAGCCACAGGAGGGGGAAACTTAGTCACTAAGGAATTAGTGCCATGGGACTAATGAGTCAACTAATGGGAAAATCTTAGTCACCGAATGAATTTCCATGCAAATCCTAGTAAAGTAACCTCTTTGTGTGGGAAAAACTAGAAAACCTTGTCACTGTGAGTAGTCTCATCGGAAAACTCACTCGCTGGAGTGGAAAACTTAGTCACAAAGGAATTCGTGTCATGGAAAAATTGAGTCACCGTATGGGAAAGTTTTACTCACCGGACAAAGTTCAATGGAAAATACTTGTAAAATAACCTCTTTGTGTGGGAAAAACTCGAGAACCTCACCACCTTGACTAGTCTCACGGGAAAACTCGGTCACGTGAGGGGAAAACTTAGTCACTAAGGAATTAGTGTCATGGGAAAAATGAGTCACCGGATGGGAAAACCTTAGTCAATGGACTAGTTTCAATGGCAAAACCTAGTGAAATAACCTCTTTGTGTTGGAATAACTCGTAAACCTGGCCACTGTGAGTAGTGTCATGGGAAAACTCAGCCACAGGAGGGGGAAACTTAGTCACTAAGGAATTAGTGCCATGGGACTAATGAGTTAACTAATGGGAAAACCTTAGTCACCGAACGAGTTTCCATGGCAAATCCAAGTAAAGTAACATCTTTGTGTGGGAAAAACTAGAAAACCTTGTCACTGTGAGTAGTCTCATCGGAAAACTCACTCGCTGGAGTGGAAAACTTAGTCACAAAGGAATTCGTGTCATGGAAAAAATGAGTCACCGTATGGGAAAATTTTACTCACCGGACAAAGTTCAATGGAAAATACTTGTAAAATAACCTCTTTGTGTGGGAAAAACTGGAGAACCTCATCACCTTGACTATTCTCACGGGAAAACTCACTCACATGAGTGGAAAATTTAGTCACTAAGGAATTAGTGTCATGGGAAAAATGAGTCACCGGATGGGAAAACCTTCGTCAATTGACTAGTTTCAATGGCACAACCGAGTAAAATGACCTCTTTGTGTTGGAATAACTCGAATACCTGGCCACTGTGAGTAGTATCATGGGAAAACTCAGCCACAGGAGGGGGAAACTTAGTCACTAAGGAATTAGTGCCATGGGACTAATGAGTCAACTAATGGGAAAACCTTCGTCACCAAACGAGTTTCCATGGCAAATCCTAGTAAAATAACTAGAAAACCTTGTCACTGTGAGTAGTCTCATCGGAAAACTCAGTCGCGAGAGGGGAAATTTTAGTCACAAAGGAATTCGTGTCATGGAAAAAATGAGTCACCGGATGGGAAAACCTTAGTCAATGGACTAGTTTCGATGGCAAAACCTAGTAATATAACCTCTTTGTGTTGGAATAACTCGAAAACCTGGCCACTGTGAGTAGTCTCATGGGAAAACTCAGCCACAGGAAGGGGAAACTTAGTCACTAAGGAATTAGTGCCATGGGTTTAATGACTCAACTAATGGGAAAACCTTAGTCACCGAACGAGTTTCCATGGAAAATCCTAGTAAAGTAACATATTTGTGTGGGAAAAACTAGAAAACCTTGTCACTGTGAGTAGTCTCATCGGAAAACTCAGTCGCTGGAGGGGAAAACTTAGTCACAAAGGAATTCGTGTCATGGAAAAACTGAGTCACCGTATGGGAAAATTTTACTCACCGAACGAGTTTCAATGGAAAATACTTGTAAAATAACCTCTTTGGGTGGGAAAAACTCGAGAACCTCATCACCTTGATTAGTCTCACGGGAAAACTCAGTCACGTGAGGGGAAAACTTAGTCACTAAGGAATTAGTGTCATGGGAAAAATGAGTCACCGGATGGGAAAACCTTAGTCAATGGACTAGTTTCAATGGCAAAACCTAGTAATTAACTTCTTTGTGTTGGAATAACTCGAAAACTGGCCACTGTGAGTAGTCTCATGGGAAAACTCAGCCACAAGAGGGGGAAACTTAGTCACTAAGGAATTAGTGCCATGGGACTAATGAGTCAACTAATGGGAAAACCTTAGTCACCGAACGAGTTTCCATGGCAAATCCTAGTAAAGTAACATCTTTTTGTGTGGGAAAAACTAGAAAACCTTGCCACTGTGAGTAGTCTCATCGGAAAACTCAGTCGCGGGAGGGGAAAATTTAGTCACAAAGGAATTCGTGTCATGGGACTAATGAGTCAACTAATGGGAAAACCTTAGTCACCGAACGAGTTTCCATGGCAAATCCTAGTAAAGTAAAATCTTTGTGTGGGAAAAACTCGAAAACCTTGTCACTGTGAGTAGTCTCATCGGAAAACTCAGTCGCGGGAGGGGAAAACTTAGTCACAAAGGAATTCGAGTCATGGAAAAACTGAGTCACAGTATGGGAAAATTTTACTCACCGGACGAGTTTCAATGGAAAATACTTGTAAAATAACCTCTTTTGGTGGGAAAAACTCGAGAACCTCATCACCTTGACTAGTCTCACGGGAAAACTCAGTCACGTGAGGGGAAAACTTAGTCACTAAGGAATTAGTGTCATGCGAAAAATGAGTCACCGGACGGGAAAACCTTAGTCAATGGACTAGTTTCAATGGCAAAACCTAGTAAAATAACCTCTTTGTGTTGGAATAACGCGAAAACCTGGCCACTGTGAGTAGTCTCATGGGAAAACACAGCCACAGGAGGGGGAAACTTAGTCACTAAGGAATTAGTACCATGGGACTAATGACTCAACTAAGGGGAAAACCTTAGTCACCGAACGAGTTTCCGTGGCAAATCCTAGTAAAGTAACATCTTTGTGTGGGAAAAACTAGAAAACCTTGTCACTGTGAGTACTCTCATCGGAAAACTCAGTCGCTGGAGGGGAAAACTTAGTCACAAAGGAATTCGTGTCATGGAAAAACTTAGTCACCGTATGGGAAAATTTTACTCACCGGACGAGTTTCAATGGAAAATACTTGTAAAATAACCTCTTTGTGTGGGAAAAACTCGAGAACCTCATCACCTTGACTAGTCTCACATGAAAACTCAGTCATGTGAGGGGAAAACTTAGTCACTAAGAAATTAGTGTCATGCGAAAAATGAGTCACCGGATGGGAAAACCTTAGTTAATGGACTAGTTTCAATGGCAAAACCTAGTAAAATAACCTCTTTGTGTTCGAATAACTCGAAAACCTGGCCACTGTGAGTAGTATCATGGGAAAACACTGCCAAAGGAGGGGGAAACTTAGTCACTAAGAATTTAGTGCCATGGGACTAATGACTCAACTAAGGGGAAAACCTTAGTCACCGAACGAGTTTCCGTGGCAAATCCTAGTAAAGTAACATCTTTGTGTGGGAAAAACTAGAAAACCTTGTCACTGTGAGTACTCTCATCGGAAAACTCAGTCGCTGGAGGGGAAAACTTATTCACAAGGGAATTCGTGTCATGGAAAAACTGAGTCACCGTATGGGAAAATTTTACTCACCGGACGAGTTTCAATGGAAAATACTTGTAAAATAACCTCTATTGGTGGGAAAATATCGAGAACCTCATCACCTTGACTAGTTTCACGGGAAAACTCAGTCACGTGAGGGGAAAACTTAGTCACTAATGAATTTGTGTCATGGGAAAAATGAGTCACCGGATGGGAAAACCTTAGTCAATGGACTAGTTTAAATTGCAAAACCTAGTAAAATAACCTCTTTATGTTGGAATAACTCGAAAACTTGGCCACTGAGAGTAGTCTCATGGGAAAACACAGCCACAGGAGGGGGAAACTTAGTCACTAAGGAATGAGTGCCATGGGACTAATGACTCAACTAATGGGAAAACCTTAGTCACCGAACGAGTTTCCGTGGCAAATCCTAGTGAAATAACATCTTTGTGTGCGAAAAACTAGAAAACCTTGTCACTGTGAGTAGTCTCATCGGAAAACTCAGTCGCTGGAGGGGAAAACTTATTCAAAAAGGAATTCGTGTCATGGAAAAACTGAGTCACCGTATGGGAAAATTTTACTCACAGGACGTGTTTCAATGGAAAATACTTGTAAAATAACCTCTTTGGGTGGGAAAAACTCGAGAACCTCATCACCTTGACTAGTCTCACGGGAAAACTCAGTCACGTGAGGGGAAAACTTAGTCACTAAGGAATTAGTGTCATGGGAAAAATGAGTCACCGGATGGGAAAACCTTAGTCAATGGACTAGTTTCAATGGCAAAACCTAGTAATTAACCTCTTTGTGTTGGAATAACTCGAAAACCGGGCCACTGTGAGTAGTCTCATGGGAAAACTCAGCCACAAGAGGGGGTAACTTAGTCACTAAGGAATTAGTGCAATGGGACTAATGAGTCAACTAATTGGAAAACCTTAGTCACCGAACGAGTTTCCATGCCAAATCCTAGTAAAGTAACATCTTTGTGTTGGAAAAACTAGAAAACCTTGTCACTGTGAGTAGTCTCATCGGAAAACTCAGTCACGGGAGGGGAAAACTTTGTCACAATGGAATTCGTGTCATGGAAAAAATGAGTCAGCGGATGGGAAAATTTGACTCACCGGACGAGTTTCAATGGAAAATACTTGTAAAATAACCTCTTTGTGTGGGAAAAACTCGAGAACCTCATCACCTTGACTAGTCTCACGGGAAAACTCAGTCACGTGATTAGTCCCTAAGGAATTAGTGACATGGGAAAAATGAGTCACCGGATGGGAAAACCTTAGTCAATGGACTAGTTTCAATGGCAAAACCTAGTAAATTAACCTCTTTGTGTTGGAATAACTCGAAAACCTGACCACTGTGAGTAGTCTCATGGGAAAACTCAGCCACGGGAGGGGGAAACTTAGTCACTAAGGAATTAGTGCCATGGGACTAATGACTCAACTAAGGGGAAAACCTTAGTAACCGAACGAGTTTCCGTGGCAAATCCTAGTAAAGTAACATCTTTGTGTGGGAAAAACTAGAAAACCTTGTCACTGTGAGTACTCTCATCGGAAAACTCAGTCGCTGGAGGGGAAAACTTAGTCACAAAGGAATTCGTGTCATGGAAAAACTTAGTCACCGTATGGGAAAATTTTACTCACCGGACGAGTTTCAATGGAAAATACTTGTAAAATAACCTCTTTGGGTGGGAAAAACTCGAGAACCTCATCACCTTGACTAGACTCACGGGAAAACTCAGTCACGTGAGGGGAAATCTTAGTCACTAAGGAATTAGTGTCATGGGACTAATGACTCAACTAAGGGGAAAACCTTAGTCACCGAACGAGTTTCCATGGCAAATCCTAGTAAAGTAACATCTTTGTGTGGGAAAAACTAGAAAACCTGGTCACTGTGAGTAGTCTCATCGGAAAACTCAGTCGCTGGAGGGGAAAATTTAGTCACAAAGGAATTTGTGTCATGGAAAAACTGAGTCACCGTATGGGAAAATTTTACTCACCGGACGAGTTTCAATGGAAAATACTTGTAAAATAACCTCTTTTGGTGGGAAAAACTCGAGAACCTCATCACCTTGACTAGTCTCACGGGAAAACTCAGTCACGTGAGGGGAAAACTTAGTCACTAAGGAATTAGTGTCATGCGAAAAATGAGTCACCGGACGGGAAAACCTTAGTTAATGGACTAGTTTCAATGGCAAAACCTATTAAAATAACCTCTTTGTGTTGGAATAACGCGAAAACCTGGCCACTGTGAGTAGTCTCATGGGAAAACACAGCCACAGGAGGGGGAAACTTAGTCACTAAGGAATTAGTGCCATGGGATTAATGACTCAACTAAGGGGAAAACCTTAGTCACCGAACGAGTTTCCGTGGCAAATCCTAGTAAAGTAACATCTTTGTGTGGGAAAAACTAAAAAACCTTGTCACTGTGAGTACTCTCATCGGAAAACTCAGTCGCTGGGGGGGAAAACTAAGTCACAAAGGAATTCGTGTCATGGAAAAACTGAGTCACCGTATGGGAAAAGTTTACTCACCGGACGAGTTTCAATGGAAAATACTTGTAAAATAACCTCTTTGTGCGGGAAAAACTCGAGAACCTCATCACCTTGACTAGTCTCACGGGAAAACTCAGTCACGTGAGGGGAAAACTTAGTCACTAAGGAATTAGTGACATGGGAAAAATGAGTCACCGGATAGGAAAACCTTAGTCAATGGACTAGTTTCTATGGCAAAACCTAGTAAAATGTCCTCTTTGTGTTGGAATAACTCGAAAACCTGACCACTATGAGTAGTCTCATGGGAAAACTCAGCCACAGGAGGGGGAAACTTAGTCACTAAAGAATTAGTGCCATGGGACTAATGAGTCAACTAATGGGAAAACCTTAGTCACCGAACGAGTTTCCATGGCAAATCCTAGTAAAGTAAAATCTTTGTGTGGGAAAAACTCGAAAACCTTTTCACTGTGAGTATTCTCATCGGAAAACTCAGTCGCGGGAGGGGAAAACTTAGTCACAAAGGAATTCGTGTCATGGAAAAACTGAGTCACCGTATGGGAAAATTTTACTCACCGGACGAGTTTCAATGGAAAATACTTGTAAAATAACCTCATTTGGTGGGAAAAACTCGAGAACCTCATCATCTTGACTAGTCTCACGGGAAAACTCAGTCACGTGAGGGGAAAACTTAGTCACTAAGGAATTAGTGTCATGCGAAAAATGAGTCACCGGACGGGAAAACCTTAGTTAATGGACTAGTTTCAATGGCAAAACCTAGTAAAATAACCTCTTTGTGTTGGAATAACGCGAAAACCTGGCCACTGTGAGTAGTCTCATGGGAAAACACAGCCACAGGAGGGGGAAACTTAGTCACTAAGGAATTAGTGCCATGGGATTAATGACTCAACTAAGGGGAAAACCTTAGTCACCGAATGAGTTTCCGTGGCAAATCCTAGTAAAGTAACATCTTTGTGTGGGAAAAACTAGAAAACCTTGTCACTGTGAGTACTCTCATCGGAAAACTCAGTCGCTGGAGGAGAAAACTTAGTCACAAAGGAATTCGTGTCATGGAAAAACTGAGTCACCGTATGGGAAAAGTTTACTCACCGGACGAGTTTCAATGGAAAATACTTGTAAAATAACCTCTTTGTGTGGGAAAAACTCGAGAACCTCATCACCTTGACTAGTCTCACGGGAAAACTCAGTCACGTGAGGGGAAAACTTAGTCACTAAGGAATTAGTGACATGGGAAAAATGAGTCACCGGATAGGAAAACCTTAGTCAATGGACTAGTTTCTATGGCAAAACCTAGTAAAATGTCCTCTTTGTGTTGGAATAACTCGAAAACCTGACCACTATGAGTAGTCTCATGGGAAAACTCAGCCACAGGAGGGGGAAACTTAGTCACTAAAGAATTAGTGCCATGGGACTAATGAGTCAACTAATGGGAAAACCTTAGTCACCGAACGAGTTTCCATGGCAAATCCTAGTAAAGTAACATCTTTGTGTGGGAAAAACTAGAAAACCTTGTCACTGTGAGTACTCTCATCGGAAAACTCAGTCGCTGGAGGGGAAAACTTAGTCACAAAGGAATTCGTGTCATGGAAAAACTTAGTCACCGTATGGGAAAATTTTACTCACCGGACGAGTTTCAATGGAAAATACTTGTAAAATAACCTCTTTGGGTGGGAAAAACTCGAGAACCTCATCACCTTGACTAGACTCACGGGAAAACTCAGTCACGTGAGGGGAAAACTTAGTCACTAAGGAATTAGTGTCATGGCAAAAATGACTCACCGGATGGGAAAACCTTAGTCAATGGACTAGTTTCATTGGCAAAACCTAGTAATTAACCTCTTTGTGTTGGAATAACTCGAAAACCTGGCCACTGTGAGTAATCTCATGGGAAAATTCAGCCACAGGAGGGGGAAACTTCGTCACTAAGGAATTAGTGCCATGGGACTAATGACTCAACTAAGGGGAAAACCTTAGTCACCGAACGAGTTTCCATGGCAAATCCTAGTAAAGTAACATCTTTGTGTGGGAAAAACTAGAAAACCTTGTTACTGTGAGTAGTCTCATCGGAAAACTCTGTCGCGGGAGGGGAAAACTTAGTCACAAAGGAATTCGTGTCATGGAAAAACTGAGTCACCGTATGGGAAAAGTTTACTCACCGGACGAGTTTCAATGGAAAATACTTGTAAAATAACCTCTTTGTGTGGGAAAAACTCGAGAACCTCATCACCTTGACTAGTCTCACGTGAAAACTCAGTCATGTGAGGGGAAAACTTAGTCACTAAGAAATTAGTGTCATGGGAAAAATGAGTCACCGGATGGGAAAACCTTAGTTAATGGACTAGTTTCAATGGCAAATTCTAGTAAAATAACCTCTTTGTGTTCGAATAACTCGAAAACCTGGCCACTGTGAGTAGTATCATGGGAAAACACAGCCAAAGGAGGGGGAAACTTAGTCACTAAGAATTTAGTGCCATGGGACTAATGACTCAACTAAGGGGAAAACCTTAGTCACCGAACGAGTTTCCGTGGCAAATCCTAGTAAAATAACATCTTTGTGTGCGAAAAACTAGAAAACCTTTTCACTGTGAGTAGTCTCATCGGAAAACTCAGTCGCTGGAGGGGAAAACTTATTCACAAAGGAAATCGTGTCATGGAAAAACTGAGTCACCGTATGGGAAAATTTTACTCACCGGACGAGTTTCGATGGAAAATACTTGTAAAATAACCTCTATTGGTGGGAAAATATCGAGAACCTCATCACCTTGACTAGTTTCACGGGAAAACTCAGTCACGTGAGGGGAAAACTTAGTCACTAATGAATTTGTGTCATGGGAAAAATGAGTCACCGGATGGGAAAACCTTAGTCAATGGACTAGTTTCAATTGCAAAACCTAGTAAAATAACCTCTTTATGTTGGAATAACTCGAAAACTTGGCCACTGAGAGTAGTCTCATGGGAAAACTCAGTCACTTGAGGGGAAAACTTAGTCACTAAGGAATTAGTGTCATGGGACTAATGACTCAATTAAGGGGAAAACCTTAGTCACCGAACGAGTTTCCATGGAAAATCCTAGTAAAGTAACATCTTTGTGTGGGAAAAACTAGAAAACCTTGTCACTGTGAGTAGTCTCATCAGGAAAACTCAGTCGCGGGAGGGGAAAACTTAGTCACAAAGGAATTCGTGTCATGGAAAAACTGAGTCACCGGATGCGAAAATTTTACTCACCGGACGAGTTTCAATGGAAAATACTTGTAAAATAACCTCTTTGGGTGGGAAAATATCGAGAACCTCATCACCTTGACTAGTCTCACGGGAAAACTCAGTCACGTGAGGGGAAAACTTAGTCACTAAGGAATTAGTGTCATGGCAAAAATGACTCACCGGATGGGAAAACCTTAGTCAATGGACTAGTTTCATTGGCAAAACCTAGTAATTAACCTCTTTGTGTTGGAATAACTCGAAAACCTGGCCACTGTGAGTAATCTCATGGGAAAACTCAGCCACAGGAGGGGGAAACTTAGTCACTAAGGAATTAGTGCCATGGGACTAATGAGTCAACTAATGGGGAAACCTTAGTCACCGAACGAGTTTCCATGGCAAATCCAAGTAAAGTAACATCTTTGTGTGGGAAAAACTCGAAAACCTTGTCACAATGAGCAGTCTCATCGGAAAACTCAGTCGCGGGAGGGGAAAACTTAGTCACAAAGGAATTCGTGTCATGGAAAAAATGAGTCACCGTATGGGAAAATTTTACTCACCGGACGAGTTTCAATGGAAAATACTTGTAAAATAACCTCTTTTGGTGGGAAAAACTCGAGAACCTCATCATCTTGACTAGTCTCACGGGAAAACTCAGTCACGTGAGGGGAAAACTTAGTCACTAAGGAATTAGTGTCATGCGAAAAATGAGTCACCGGACAGGAAAACCTTAGTTAATGGACTAGTTTCAATGGCAAAACCTAGTAAAATAACCTCTTTGTGTTGGAATAACGCGAAAACCTGGCCACTGTGAGTAGTCTCATGGGAAAACACAGCCACAGGAGGGGGAAACTTAGTCACTAAGGAATTAGTGCCATGGGATTAATGACTCAACTAAGGGGAAAACCTTAGTCACCGAATGAGTTTCCGTGGCAAATCCTAGTAAAGTAACATCTTTGTGTGGGAAAAACTAGAAAACCTTGTCACTGTGAGTACTCTCATCGGAAAACTCAGTCGCTGGAGGGGAAAACTTAGTCACAAAGGAATTCGTGTCATGGAAAAACTGAGTCACCGTATGGGAAAAGTTTACTCACCGGACGAGTTTCAATGGAAAATACTTGTAAAATAACCTCTTTGTGTGGGAAAAACTCGAGAACCTCATCATCTTGACTAGTCTCACGGGAAAACTCAGTCACGTGAGGGGAAAACTTAGTCACTAAGGAATTAGTGACATGGGAAAAATGAGTCACCGGATAGGAAAACCTTAGTCAATGGACTAGTTTCTATGGCAAAACCTAGTAAAATGTCCTCTTTGTGTTGGAATAACTCGAAAACCTGACCACTATGAGTAGTCTCATGGGAAAACTCAGCCACAGGAGGGGGAAACTTAGTCACTAAAGAATTAGTGCCATGGGACTAATGAGTCAACTAATGGGAAAACCTTAGTCACCGAACGAGTTTCCATGGCAAATCCTAGTAAAGTAACATCTTTGTGTGGGAAAAATTAGAAAACCTTGTCACTGTGAGTACTCTCATCGGAAAACTCAGTCGCTGGAGGGGAAAACTTAGTCACAAAGGAATTCGTGTCATGGAAAAACTTAGTCACCGTATGGGAAAATTTTACTCACCGGACGAGTTTCAATGGAAAATACTTGTAAAATAACCTCTTTGGGTGGGAAAAACTCGAGAACCTCATCACCTTGACTAGACTCACGGGAAAACTCAGTCACGTGAGGGGAAAACTTAGTCACTAAGGAATTAGTGTCATGGGAAAAATGAGTCACCGGATGGGAAAACCGTAGTCAATGGACTGGTTTCAATGGCAAAACCTAGTAAAATAACCTCTTTGTGTTGGAATAACGCGAAAACCTGGCCACTGTGACTAGTCTCATGGGAAAACTCAGCCACAAGAGGGGGAAACTTAGTCACTAAGGAATTAGTGCCATGGGACTAATGAGTCAACTAATGGGAAAACCTTAGTCACCGAACGAGTTTCCATGGCAAATCCTAGTAAAGTAACATATTTGTGTTGGAAAAACTAGAAAACCTTGTCACTGTGAGTAGTCTCATCGGAAAACTCTGTCGCGGGAGGCGAAAACTTAGTCACAAAGGAATTCGTGTCATGGAAAAATTGAGTCACCGTTTGGGAAAATTTTACTCACCGGACGAGTTTCAATGGAAAATACTTGTTAAATAACCTCTTTGTGTGGGAAAAACTCGAGAACCTCATCACCTTAACTAGTCTCACGGGAAAACTCAGTCACGTGAGGGGAAAACTTAGTCACTAAGGAATTAGTGTAATGGGAAAAATGAGTCACCGGATGGGAAAACCTTAGTCAATGGACTACTTTCAATGGCAAAACCTAGTAAAATATTCTGTTGTGTTGGAATAACTCGAAAACCTGACCACTGTGAGTAGTCTCATGGGAAAACTCAGCCACAGGAGGGGGAAACTTAGTCACTAAGGAATTAGTGCCATGGGACTAGTGAGTCAACTAATGGGAAAACCTTAGTCACCGAACGAGTTTCCATGGCAAATCCTAGTAAAGTAACATCTTTGTGTGGGAAAAACTCGAAAACCTTTTCACTATGAGCAGTCTCATCGGAAAACTCAGTCGCGGGAGGGGAAAATTTAGTCACAAAGGAATTCGTGTCATGGAAAAAATGAGTCACCGGATGGGAAAATTTTACTCACCGGACGAGTTTCAATGGAAAATACTTGTTAAATAACCTCTTTGTGTGGGAAAAACTCGAGAACCTCATCACCTTGACTAGTCTCACGGGAAAACTCAGTCACGTGAGGGGAAAACTTAGTCACTAAGGAATTAGTGTCATTGCAAAAATGACTCACCGGATGGGAAAACCTTTGTCAATGGACTACTTTCAATGGCAAAACCTAGTAAAATAACCTCTTGTGTTGGAATAACTCGAAAACCTGACCACTGTGAGTATTCTCATGGGAAAACTCAGCCACAGGAGGGGGAAACTTAGTCACTAAGGAATTAGTGCCATGGGACTAATGAGTCAACTAATGGGAAAACCTTAGTCACCGAACGAGTTTCCATGGCAAATCCTAGTAAAGTAACATCTTTGTGTGGGAAAAACTCAAAAACCTTGTCACTGTGAGAAGACTCATCGGAAAACTCAGTCGCGGGAGGGGAAAACTTAGTCACAAAAGAATTCGTGTCATGGAAAAATTGAGTCACCGTTTGGGAAAATTTTACTCACCGGACGAGTTTCAATGGAAAATACTTGTAAAATAATCTCTTTGGGTGGGAGAAACTCGAGAACCTCATCACCTTGACTAGTCTCACGGGAAAACTCAGTCACGTGAGGGGAAAACTTAGTCACTAAGGAATTAGTGTCATGGGAAAAATGAGTCACCGGATGGGAAAACCTTAGTCAATGGACTGGTTTCAATGGCAAAACCTAGTAAAATAACCTCTTTGTGTTGGAATAACGCGAAAACCTGGCCACTGTGACTAGTCTCATGGGAAAACTCAGCCACAAGAGGGGGAAACTTAGTCACTAAGGAATTAGTGCCATGGGACTAATGAGTCAACTAATGGGAAAACCTTAGTCACCGAACGAGTTTCCATGGCAAATCCTAGTAAAGTAACATATTTGTGTGGGAAAAACTAGAAAACCTTGTCACTGTGAGTAGTCTCATCGGAAAACTCAGTCGCGGGAGGCGAAAACTTAGTCACAAAGGAATTCGTGTCATGGAAAAAATGAGTCACCGGATGGGAAAATTTTACTCACCAGACGAGTTTCAATGGAAAATACTTGTTAAATAACCTCTTTGTGTGGGAAAAACTCGAGAACCTCATCACATTAACTAGTCTCACGGGAAAACTCAGTCACGTGAGGGGAAAACTTAGTCACAAAGGAATTAGTGTAATGGGAAAAATGAGTCACCAGATGGGAAAACCTTAGTCAATGGACTACTTTCAATGGCAAAACCTAGTAAAATAACCTCTTGTGTTGGAATAACTCGAAAACCTGACCACTGTGAGTAGTCTCATGGGAAAACTCAGCCACAGGAGGGGGAAACTTAGTCACTAAGGAATTAGTGCCATGGGACTAGTGAGTCAACTAATGGGAAAACCTTAGTCACCGAACGAGTTTCCATGGCAAATCCTAGTAAAGTAACATCTTTGTGTGGGAAAAACTCGAAAACCTTGTCACTATGAGCAGTCTCATCGGAAAACTCAGTCGCGGGAGGGGAAAACTTAGTCACAAAGGAATTCGTGTCATGGAAAAAATGAGTCACCGGATGGGAAAATTTTACTCACCGGACGAGTTTCAAAGGAAAATACTTGTTAAATAACCTCTTTGGGTGGGAAAAACTCGAGAACCTCATCACCTTAACTGGTCTCACGGGAAAACTCAGTCACGTGAGGGGAAAACTTAGTCACTAAGGAATTAGTGTCATGGGAAAAATGAGTCACCGGATGGGAAAACCGTAGTCAATGGACTGGTTTCAATGGCAAAACCTAGTAAAATAACCTCTTTGTGTTGGAATAACGCGAAAACCTGGCCACTGTGACTAGTCTCATGGGAAAACTCAGCCACAAGAGGGGGAAACTTAGTCACTAAGGAATTAGTGCCATGGGACTAATGAGTCAATTAATGGGAAAACCTTAGTCACCGAACGAGTTTCCATGGCAAATCCTAGTAAAGTAACATCTTTGTGTGGGAAAAACTCGAAAACCTTGTCACTGTGAGCAATCTCATCGAAAAACTCAGTCGCGTGAGGGGAAAACTTAGTCACAAAGGAATTCGTGTCATGGAAAAACTGAGTCACCGTTTGGGAAAATTTTTCTCACCGGACGAGTTTCAATGGAAAATACTTGTAAAATAACCTCTTTGGGTGGGAAAATATCGAGAACCTCATCACCTTGACTAGTCTCACGGGAAAACTCAGTCACGTGAGGGGAAAACATAGTCACTAAGGAATTAGTGTCATGGGAAAAATGAGTCACCGGATGGGAAAACCTTAGTCAATGGACTAGTTTCAATGGCAAAACCTAGTAAATTAACCTCTTTGTGTTGGAATAACTCGAAAACCTGGCCACTGTGAGTAGTCTCATGGGAAAACTCAGCCACAGGAGGGGGAAACTTAGTCACTAAGGAATTAGTGCCATGGGACTAATGAGTCAACTAATGGGAAAACCTTAGTCACCGAACGAGTTTCCATGGCAAATCCTAGTAAAGTAACATCTTTGTGTGGGAAAAACTAGAAAACCTTGTCACTGTGAGCAGTCTCATCGGAAAACTCAGTCGCGGGAGGGGAAAACTTAGTCACAAAGGAATTCGTGTCATGGAAAAACTGAGTCACCGTTTCGGAAAATTTTACTCACCGGACGAGTTTCAATGGAAAATACTTGTAAAATAACCTCTTTGGGTGGGAAAATATCGAGAACCTCATCACCTTGACTAGTCTCATGAGAAAACCCAATCACGTGAGGGGAAAACTTAGTCACTAAGGAATTAGTGTCATGGGAAAAATGAGTCACCGGATGGGAAAACCTTAGTCAATGGACTAGTTTCAACGGCAAAACCTAGTAAATTAACCTCTTTGTGTTGGAATAACTCGAAAACCTGACCACTGTGAGTAGTCTCATGGGAAAACTCAGCCACAGGAGGGGGAAACTTAGTCACTAAGGAATTAGTGCCATGGGACTAATGAGTCAACTGATGGGAAAACCTTAGTCACCGAACGAGTTTCCATGGAAAATCCTAGTAAAGTAACATCTTTGTGTGGGAAAAACTAGAAAACCTTGTCACTGTGAGTAGTCTCATTCGAAAACTCAGTCGCGGGAGGGGAAAACTTAGTCACAAAGGAATTCGTGTCATGGAAAAAATGAGTCACCGGATGGGAAAATTTTACTCACCGGACGAGTTTCAATGGAAAATACTTGTTAAATAACCTCTTTGTGTGGGAAAAACTCGAGAACCTCATCACCTTGACTAGTCTCACGGGAAAACTCAGTCACGTGAGGGGAAAACTTAGTCACTAAGGAATTAGTGTCATGGGAAAAATGAGTCACCGGATGGGAAAACCTTAGTCAATGGACTAGTTTCAACGGCAAAACCTAGTAAATTAACCTCTTTGTGTTGGAATAACTCGAAAACCTGACCACTGTGAGTAGTCTCATGGGAAAACTCAGCCAAAGGAGGGGGAAACTTAGTCACTAAGGAATTAGTGCCATGGGACTAATGAGTCAACTAATGGGAAAACCTTAGTCACCGAACGAGTTTCCATGGCAAATCCTAGTAAAGTAACATCTTTGTGTGGGAAAAACTCGAAAACCTTGTCACTGTGAGCAGTCACATCGGAAAACTCAGTCGCGGGAGGGGAAAACTTAGTCACAAAGGAATTCGTGTCATGGAAAAAATGAGTCACCGGATGGGAAAATTTTACTCACCGGACGAGTTTCAATGGAAAATACTTGTTAAATAACCTCTTTGTGTGGGAAAAACTCGAGAACCTCATCACCTTGACTAGTCTCACGGGAAAACTCAGTCACGTGAGGGGAAAACTTAGTCACTAAGGAATTAGTGTCATGGGAAAAATGACTCACCGGATGGGAAAACCTTAGTCAATGGACTACTTTCAATGGCAAAACCTAGTAAAATAACCTCTTGTGTTGGAATAACTCGAAAACCTGACCACTGTGGGTAGTCTCATGGGAAAACTCAGCCACAGGAGGGGGAAACTTAGTCACTAAGGAATTAGTGCCATGGGACTAATGAGTCAACTAATGGGAAAACCTTAGTCACCGAACGAGTTTCCATGGAAAATCCTAGTAAAGTAACATCTTTGTGTGGGAAAAACTCGAAAACCTTGTCACTGTGAGCAGTCTCATCGGAAAACTCAGTCGCGGGAGGGGAAAACTTAGTCACAAAGGAATTCGTGTCATGGAAAAACTGAGTCACCGTTTGGGAAAATTTTACTCACCGGACGAGTTTCAATGGAAAATACTTGTAAAATAACCTCTTTGGGTGGGAAAATATCGAGAACGTCATCAGCTTGACTAGTCTCACGGGAAAACTCAGTCACGTGAGGGGAAAACTTAGTCACTAAGGAATTAGTGTCATGGGAAAAATGAGTCACCGGATGGGAAAACCTTAGTCAATGGACTAGTTTCAATGGCAAAACCTAGTAAATTAACCTCTTTGTGTTGGAATAACTCGAAAACCTGACCACTGTGAGTAGTCTCATGGGAAAACTCAGCCACAGGAGGGGGAAACTTAGTCACAAAGGAATTAGTGCCATGGGACTAATGAGTCAACTAATGGGAAAACCTTAGTCACCGAACGAGTTTCCATGGCAAATCCTAGTAAAGTAACATCTTTGTGTGGGAAAAACTCGAAAACCTTGTCACTGTGAGCAGTCTCATCGGAAAACTCAGTGGCGGGAGGGGAAAACTTAGTCACAAAGGAATTCGTGTCATGGAAAAAATGAGTCACCGGATGGGAAAATTTTACTCACCGGACGAGTTTCAATGGAAAATACTTGTAAAATAACCTTTTTGGGTGGGAAAAACTCGAGAACCTCATCACCTTGACTAGTCTCACGGGAAAACTCAGTCACGTGCGGGGAAAACTTAGTCACTAAGGAATTAGTGTCATGGGAAAAATGAGTCACCGGATGGGAAAACCTTTGTCAATGGACTAGTTTCAACGGCAAAACCTAGTAAACTAACCTCTTTGTGTTGGAATAACTCGAAAACCTGACCACGGTGAGTAGTCTCATGGGAAAACTCAGCCACAGGAGGGGGAAACTTAGTCACAAAGGAATTAGTGCCATGGGACTAATGAGTCAACTAATGGGAAAACCTTAGTCACCGAACGAGTTTCCATGGCAAATCCTAGTAAAGTAACATCTTGGTGTGGGAAAAATTCAAAAACCTTGTCATTGTGAGCAGTCTCATCGGAAAACTCAGTCGCGGGAGGGGAAAACTTCGTCACAAAGGAATTCGTGTCATGGAAAAACTGAGTCTCCGTTTGGGAAAATTTTACTCACCGGACGAGTTTCCATGGAAAATACTTGTAAAATAACCTCTTTGGGTGGGAAAATATCGAGAACCTCATCACCTTGACTAGTCTCACGGGAAAACTCAGTCACGTGAGGGGGAAACTTAGTCACTAAGGAATTAGTGTCATGGGAAAAATGAGTCACCGGATGGGAAAACCTTAGTCAATGGACTAGTTTCAACGGCAAAACCTAGTAAATTAACCTCTTTGTGTTGGAATAACTCGAAAACCTGACCACTGTGAGTAGTCTCATGGGAAAACTCAGCCATAGGAGGGGGGAACTTAGTCACTAAGGAATTAGTGCCATGGGACTAATGAGTCAACTAATGGGAAAACCTTAGTCACCGAACGAGTTTCCATGGCAAATCCTAGTAAAGTAACATCTTTGTGTGGGAAAAACTCGAAAACCTTGTCACTGTGAGCAGTCTCATCGGAAAACTCAGTGGCGGGAGGGGAAAACTTAGTCACAAAGGAATTCGTGTCATGGAAAAAATGAGTCACCGGATGGGAAAATTTTACTCACCGGACGAGTTTCAATGGAAAATACTTGTAAAATAACCTTTTTGGGTGGGAAAAACTCGAGAACCTCATCACCTTGACTAGTCTCACGGGAAAACTCAGTCACGTGCGGGGAAAACTTAGTCACTAAGGAATTAGTGTCATGGGAAAAATGAGTCACCGGATGGGAAAACCTTTGTCAATGGACTAGTTTCAACGGCAAAACCTAGTAAACTAACCTCTTTGTGTTGGAATAACTCGAAAACCTGACCACGGTGAGTAGTCTCATGGGAAAACTCAGCCACAGGAGGGGGAAACTTAGTCACAAAGGAATTAGTGCCATGGGACTAATGAGTCAACTAATGGGAAAACCTTAGTCACCGAACGAGTTTCCATGGCAAATCCTAGTAAAGTAACATCTTGGTGTGGGAAAAATTCAAAAACCTTGTCATTGTGAGCAGTCTCATCGGAAAACTCAGTCGCGGGAGGGGAAAACTTCGTCACAAAGGAATTCGTGTCATGGAAAAACTGAGTCTCCGTTTGGGAAAATTTTACTCACCGGACGAGTTTCCATGGAAAATACTTGTAAAATAACCTCTTTGGGTGGGAAAATATCGAGAACCTCATCACCTTGACTAGTCTCACGGGAAAACTCAGTCACGTGAGGGGGAAACTTAGTCACTAAGGAATTAGTGTCATGGGAAAAATGAGTCACCGGATGGGAAAACCTTAGTCAATGGACTAGTTTCAACGGCAAAACCTAGTAAATTAACCTCTTTGTGTTGGAATAACTCGAAAACCTGACCACTGTGAGTAGTCTCATGGGAAAACTCAGCCACAGGAGGGGGGAACTTAGTCACTAAGGAATTAGTGCCATGGGACTAATGAGTCAACTAATGGGAAAACCTTAGTCACCGAACGAGTTTCCATGGCAAATCCTAGTAAAGTAACATCTTTGTGTGGGAAAAACTCGAAAACCTTGTCACTGTGAGCAGTCTCATCGGAAAACTCAGTCGCGGGAGGGGAAAACTTAGTCACAAAGGAATTCGTGTCATGGAAAAAATGAGTCACCGGATGGGAAAATTTTACTCACCGGACGAGTTTCAATGGAAAATACTTGTAAAATAACCTTTTTGGGTGGGAAAAACTCGAGAACCTCATCACCTTGACTAGTCTCACGGGAAAACTCAGTCACGTGCGGGGAAAACTTAGTCACTAAGGAATTAGTGTCATGGTAAAAATGAGTCACCGGATGGGAAAACCTTTGTCAATGGACTAGTTTCAACGGCAAAACCTAGTAAACTAACCTCTTTGTGTTGGAATAACTCGAAAACCTGACCACTATGAGTAGTCTCATGGGAAAACTCAGCCACAGGAGGGGGAAACTTAGTCACAAAGGAATTAGTGCCATGGGACTAATGAGTCAACTAATGGGAAAACCTTAGTCACCGAACGAGTTTCCATGGCAAATCCTAGTAAAGTAACATCTTTGTGTGGGAAAAATTCAAAAACCTTGTCATTGTGAGCAGTCTCATCGGAAAACTCAGTCGCGGGAGGGGAAAACTTAGTCACAAAGGAATTCGTGTCATGGAAAAACTGAGTCACCGTTTGGGAAAATTTTACTCACCGGATGAGTTTCCATGGAAAATACTTGTAAAATAACCTCTTTGGGTGGGAAAATATCAAGAACCTCATCACCTTGACTAGTCTCACGGGAAAACTCAGTCACGTGAGGGGGAAACTTAGTCACTAAGGAATTAGTGTCATGGGAAAAATGAGTCACCGGATGGGAAAACCTTAGTCAATGGACTAGTTTCAACGGCAAAACCTAGTAAATTAACCTCTTTGTGTTGGAATAACTCGAAAACCTGACCACTGTGAGTAGTCTCATGGGAAAACTCAGCCACAGGAGGGGGAAACTTAGTCACTAAGGAATTAGTGCCATGGGACTAATGAGTCAACTAATGGGAAAACCTTAGTCACCGAACGAGTTTCCATGGCAAATCCTAGTAAAGTAACATCTTTGTGTGGGAAAAACTCGAAAACCTTATCACTGTGGGCAGTCTCATCGGAAAACTCAGTCGCGGGAGGGGAAAACTTAGTCACAAAGGAATTCGTGTCATGGAAAAACTGAGTCACCGTTTGGGAAAATTTTACTCACCGGACGAGTTTCAATGGAAAATACTTTTAAAATAACCTCTTTGGGTGGGAAAATATCGAGAACCTCATCACCTTGACTAGTGTCACGGG
The DNA here is from genome assembly GCA_030819835.1 of Acmispon strigosus. Lineage (NCBI taxonomy): Eukaryota > Viridiplantae > Streptophyta > Magnoliopsida > Fabales > Fabaceae > Acmispon > Acmispon strigosus. The sequence continues at coordinate 67,734,351 of JAUAMA010000002.1, read as the reverse complement.
AAAACTCAGTCACGTGAGGGGCAAACTTAGTCACTAAGGAATTAGTGTCATTGGAAAAATGAGTCACCGGATGGGAAAACCTTAGTCAATGGACTAGTTTCAATGGCAAAACCTAGTAAATTAACCTCTTTGTGTTGGAATAACTCGAAAACCTGACCACTGTGAGTAGTCTCATGGGAAAACTTAGCCACAGGAGGGGCAAACTTAGTCACAAAGGAAGTAGTGCCATGGGACTAATGAGTCAACTAATGGGAAAACCTTAGTCACCGAACGATTTTCCATGGCAAATCCTAGTAAAGTAACATCTTTGTGTGGGAAAAACTCGAAAACCTTGTCACTGTGAGCAGTCTCATCGGAAAACTCAGTCGCGGGAGGGGAAAACTTAGTCACAAAGGAATTCGTGTCATGGAAAAACTGAGTCACCGTTTGGGAAAATTTTACTCACCGGACGAGTATCAATGGAAAGTACTTGTAAAATAACCTCTTTGGGTGGGAAAATATCGAGAACCTCATCACCTTGACTAGTCTCACGGGAAAACTCAGTCACGTGAGGGGAAAACTTAGTCACTAAGGAATTAGTGTCATGGGAAAAATGAGTCACCGGATGGGAAAACCTCAGTCAATGGACTAGTTTCAACGGCAAAACCTAGTAAACTAACCTCTTTGTGTTGGAATAACTCGAAAACCTGACCACTGTGAGTAGTCTCATGGGAAAACTCAGCCACAGGAGGGGGAAACTTAGTCACTAAGAAATTAGTGCCATGGGACTAATGAGTCAACTAATGGGAAAACCTTAGTCACCGAACGAGTTTCCATGTTAAATCCTAGTAAAGTAACATCTTTGTGTGGGAAAAACTAGAAAACCTTGTCACTGTGAGCAGTCTCATCGGAAAACTCAGTCGCGGGAGGGGAAAACTTAGTCACAAAGGAATTCGTGTCATGGAAAAACTGAGTCACCGTTTGGGAAAATTTTACTCACCGGACGAGTTTCAATGGAAAATACTTGTAAAATAACCTCTTTGGGTGGGAAAATATCGAGAACCTCATCACCTTGACTAGTCTCACGAGAAAACCCAATCACGTGAGGGGAAAACTTAGTCACTAAGGAATTAGTGTCATGGGAAAAATGAGTCACTGGATGGGAAAACCTTAGTCAATGGACTACTTTCAACGGCAAAACCTAGTAAATTAACCTCTTTGTGTTGGAATAACTCGAAAACCTGACCACTGTGAGTAGTCTCATGGGAAAACTCAGCCACAGGAGGGGGAAACTTAGTCACTAAGGAATTAGTGCCATGGGACTAATGAGTCAACTAATGGGAAAACCTTAGTCACCGAACGAGTTTCCATGGAAAATCCTAGTAAAGTAACATCTTTGTGTGGGAAAAACTAGAAAACCTTGTCACTGTGAGTAGTCTCATTCGAAAACTCAGTCGCGGGAGGGGAAAACTTAGTCACAAAGGAATTCGTGTCATGGAAAAAATGAGTCACCGGATGGGAAAATTTTTCTCAACGGACGAGTTTCAATGGAAAATACTTGTTAAATAACCTCTTTGTGTGGGAAAAACTCGAGAACCTCATCACCTTGACTAGTCTCACGGGAAAACTCAGTCACGTGAGGGGAAAACTTAGTCACTAAGGAATTAGTGTCATGGGAAAAATGAGTCACCGGATGGGAAAACCTTAGTCAATGGACTAGTTTCAACGGCAAAACCTAGTAAATTAACCTCTTTGTGTTGGAATAACTCGAAAACCTGACCACTGTGAGTAGTCTCATGGGAAAACTCAGCCACAGGAGGGGGAAACTTAGTCACTAAGGAATTAGTGCCATGGGACTAATGAGTCAACTAATGGGAAAACCTTAGTCACCGAACGAGTTTCCATGGCAAATCCTAGAAAAGTAACATCTTTGTGTGGGAAAAACTCGAAAACCTTGTCACTGTGAGCAGTCTCATCGGAAAACTAAGTCGCGGGAGGGGAAAACTTAGTCACAAAGGAATTCGTGTCATGGAAAAACTGAGTCACCGTTTGGGAAATTTTTACTCACCGGACGAGTTTCAATGGAAAATACTTGTAAAATAACCTCTTTGGGTGGGAAAATATCGAGAACCTCATCACCTTGACTAGTCTCACGGGAAAACTCAGTCACGTGAGGGGAAAACTTAGTCACTAAGGAATTAGTGTCATGGGAAAAATGAGTCACCGGATGGGAAAACCTTAGTCAATGGACTAGTTTCCATGGCAAAACCTAGTAAATTAACCTCTTTGTGTTGGAATAACTCGAAAACCTGACCACTGTGAGTAGTCTCATGGGAAAACTCAGCCACAGGAGGGGGAAACTTAGTCACAAAGGAATTAGTGCCATGGGACTAATGAGTCAACTAAAGGGAAAACCTTAGTCACCGAACGAGTTTCCATGGCAAATCCTAGTAAAGTAACATATTTGTGTGGGAAAAACTAGAAAACCTTGTCACTGTGAGTAGTCTCATCGGAAAACTCAGTCGCGGGAGGGGAAAACTTAGTCACAAAGGAATTCGTATCATTGAAAAAATGAGTCACCGGATGGGAAAATTTTACTCACCGGACGAGTTTCAATGGAAAATACTTGTTAAATAACCTCTTTGTGTGGGAAAAACTCGAGAACCTCATCACCTTGACTAGTCTCACGGGAAAACTCAGTCACGTGAGGGGAAAACTTAGTCACTAAGGAATTAGTGTCATGGGAAAAATGACTCACCGGATGGGAAAACCTTAGTCAATGGACTACTTTCAATGGCAAAACCTAGTAAAATAACCTCTTGTGTTGGAATAACTCGAAAACCTGACCACTGTGGGTAGTCTCATGGGAAAACTCAGCCACAGGAGGGGGAAACTTAGTCACTAAGGAATTAGTGCCATGGGACTAATGAGTCAACTAATGGGAAAACCTTAGTCACCGAACGAGTTTCCATGGCAAATCCTAGTAAAGTAACATCTTTGTGTGGGAAAAACTCGAAAACCTTGTCACTGTGAGCAGTCTCATCGGAAAACTCAGTCGCGGGAGGGGAAAACTTAGTCACAAAGGAATTCGTGTCATGGAAAAACTGAGTCACCGTTTGGGAAAATTTTACTCACCGGACGAGTTTCAATGGAAAATACTTGTAAAATAACCTCTTTGGGTGGGAAAATATCGAGAACCCCATCACCTGGACTAGTCTCACGGGAAAACTCAGTCACGTGAGGGGAAAACGTAGTCACTAAGGAATTAGTGTCATGGGAAAAATGAGTCACCGGATGGGAAAACCTTAGTCAATGGACTAGTTTCAATGGCAAAACCTAGTAAATTAACCTCTTTGTGTTGGAATAACTCGAAAACCTGACCACTGTGAGTAGTCTCATGGGAAAACTCAGCCACAGGAGGGGGAAACTTAGTCACAAAGGAATTAGTGCCATGGGACTAATGAGTCAACTAATGGGAAAACCTTAGTCACCGAACGAGTTTCCATGGCAAATCCTAGTAAAGTAACATCTTTGTGTGGGAAAAACTCGAAAACCTTGTCACTGTGAGCAGTCTCATCGGAAAACTCAGTCGCGGGAGGGGAAAACTTAGTCACAAAGGAATTCGTGTCATGGAAAAAATGAGTCACCGGATGGGAAAATTTTACTCACCGGACGAGTTTCAATGGAAAATACTTGTAAAATAACCTCTTTGGGTGGAAAAAACTCGAGAACCTCATCACCTTGACTAGTCTCACGGGAAAACTCAGTCACGTGCGGGGAAAACTTAGTCACTAAGGAATTAGTGTCATGGGAAAAATGAGTCACCGGATGGGAAAACCTTTGTCAATGGACTAGTTTCAACGGCAAAACCTAGTAAACTAACCTCTTTGTGTTGGAATAACTCGAAAACCTGACCACTGTGAGTAGTCTCATGGGAAAACTCAGCCACAGGAGGGGGAAACTTAGTCACAAAGGAATTAGTGCCATGGGACTAATGAGTCAACTAATGGGAAAACCTTAGTCACCGAACGAGTTTCCATGGCAAATCCTAGTAAAGTAACATCTTTGTGTGGGAAAAATTAAAAAACCTTGTCATTGTGAGCAGTCTCATCGGAAAACTCAGTCGCGGGAGGGGAAAACTTAGTCACAAAGGAATTCGTGTCATGGAAAAACTGAGTCACCGTTTGGGAAAATTTTACTCACCGGACGAGTTTCCATGGAAAATACAGTTAAAATAACCTCTTTGGGTGGGAAAATATCGAGAACCTCATCACCTTGACTAGTCTCACGGGAAAACTCAGTCACGTGAGGGGGAAACTTAGTCACTAAGGAATTAGTGTCATGGGAAAAATGAGTCACCGGATGGGAAAACCTTAGTCAATGGACTAGTTTCAACGGCAAAACCTAGTAAATTTACCTCTTTGTGTTGGAATAACTCGAAAACCTGACCACTGTGAGTAGTCTCATGGGAAAACTCAGCCACAGGAGGGGGAAACTTAGTCACTAAGGAATTAGTGCCATGGGACTAATGAGTCAACTAATGGGAAAACCTTAGTCTCCGAACGAGTTTCCATGGCAAATCCTAGTAAAGTAACATCTTTGTGTGGGAAAAACTCGAAAACCTTATCACTGTGGGCAGTCTCATCGGAAAACTCAGTCGCGGGAGGGGAAAACTAAGTCACAAAGGAATTCGTGTCATGGAAAAACTGAGTCACCGTTTGGGAAAATTTAACTCACCGGACGAGTTTCAATGGAAAATACTTGTAAAATAACCTCTTTGGATGGGAAAATATCGAGAACCTCATCACCTTGACTAGTGTCACGGGAAAACTCAGTCACGTGAGGGGCAAACTTAGTCACTAAGGAATTAGTGTCATTGGAAAAATGAGTCACCGGATTGGAAAACCTTAGTCAATGGACTAGTTTCAATGGCAAAACCTAGTAAATTAACCTCTTTGTGTTGGAATAACTCGAAAACCTGACCACTGTGAGTAGTCTCATGGGAAAACTTAGCCACAGGAGGGGCAAACTTAGTCACAAAGGAAGTAGTGCCATGGGACTAATGAGTCAACTAATGGGAAAACCTTAGTCACCGAACGAGTTTCCATGGCAAATCCTAGTAAAGTAACATCTTTGTGTGGGAAAAACTCGAAAACCTTGTCACTGTGAGCAGTCTCATCGGAAAACTCAGTCGCGGGAGGGGAAAACTTAGTCACAAAGGAATTCGTGTCATGGAAAAAATGAGTCACCGGATGGGAAAATTTTACTCACCGGACGAGTTTCAATGGAAAATACTTGTAAAATAACCTCTTTGGGTGGAAAAAACTCGAGAACCTCATCACCTTGACTAGTCTCACGGGAAAACTCAGTCACGTGCGGGGAAAACTTAGTCACTAAGGAATTAGTGTCATGGGAAAAATGAGTCACCGGATGGGAAAACCTTTGTCAATGGACTAGTTTCAACGGCAAAACCTAGTAAACTAACCTCTTTGTGTTGGAATAACTCGAAAACCTGACCACTGTGAGTAGTCTCATGGGAAAACTCAGCCACAGGAGGGGGAAACTTAGTCACAAAGGAATTAGTGCCATGGGACTAATGAGTCAACTAATGGGAAAACCTTAGTCACCGAACGAGTTTCCATGGCAAATCCTAGTAAAGTAACATCTTTGTGTGGGAAAAATTAAAAAACCTTGTCATTGTGAGCAGTCTCATCGGAAAACTCAGTCGCGGGAGGGGAAAACTTAGTCACAAAGGAATTCGTGTCATGGAAAAACTGAGTCACCGTTTGGGAAAATTTTACTCACCGGACGAGTTTCCATGGAAAATACAGTTAAAATAACCTCTTTGGGTGGGAAAATATCGAGAACCTCATCACCTTGACTAGTCTCACGGGAAAACTCAGTCACGTGAGGGGGAAACTTAGTCACTAAGGAATTAGTGTCATGGGAAAAATGAGTCACCGGATGGGAAAACCTTAGTCAATGGACTAGTTTCAACGGCAAAACCTAGTAAATTTACCTCTTTGTGTTGGAATAACTCGAAAACCTGACCACTGTGAGTAGTCTCATGGGAAAACTCAGCCACAGGAGGGGGAAACTTAGTCACTAAGGAATTAGTGCCATGGGACTAATGAGTCAACTAATGGGAAAACCTTAGTCTCCGAACGAGTTTCCATGGCAAATCCTAGTAAAGTAACATCATTGTGTGGGAAAAACTCGAAAACCTTATCACTGTGGGCAGTCTCATCGGAAAACTCAGTCGCGGGAGGGGAAAACTTAGTCACAAAGGAATTCGTGTCATGGAAAAACTGAGTCACCGTTTGGGAAAATTTAACTCACCGGACGAGTTTCAATGGAAAATACTTGTAAAATAACCTCTTTGGATGGGAAAATATCGAGAACCTCATCACCTTGACTAGTGTCACGGGAAAACTCAGTCACGTGAGGGGCAAACTTAGTCACTAAGGAATTAGTGTCATTGGAAAAATGAGTCACCGGATGGGAAAACCTTAGTCAATGGACTAGTTTCAATGGCAAAACCTAGTAAATTAACCTCTTTGTGTTGGAATAACTCGAAAACCTGACCACTGTGAGTAGTCTCATGGGAAAACTTAGCCACAGGAGGGGCAAACTTAGTCACAAAGGAAGTAGTGCCATGGGACTAATGAGTCAACTAATGGGAAAACCTTAGTGACCGAACGAGTTTCCATGGCAAATCCTAGTAAAGTAACATCTTTGTGTGGGAAAAACTCGAAAACCTTGTCACTGTGAGCAGTCTCATCGGAAAACTCAGTCGCGGGAGGGGAAAACTTAGTCACAAAGGAATTCGTGTCATGGAAAAACTGAGTCACCGTTTGCTAAAATTTTACTCACCGGACGAGTATCAATGGAAAGTACTTGTAAAATAACCTCTTTGGGTGGGAAAATATCGAGAACCTCATCACCTTGACTAGTCTCACGGGAAAACTCAGTCACGTGAGGGGAAAACTTAGTCACTAAGGAATTAGTGTCATGGGAAAAATGAGTCACCGGATGGGAAAACCTCAGTCAATGGACTAGTTTCAACGGCAAAACCTAGTAAACTAACCTCTTTGTGTTGGAATAACTCGAAAACCTGACCACTGTGAGTAGTCTCATGGGAAAACTCAGCCACAGGAGGGGGAAACTTAGTCACTAAGAAATTAGTGCCATGGGACTAATGAGTCAACTAATGGGAAAACCTTAGTCACCGAACGAGTTTCCATGGCAAATCCTAGTAAAGTAACATCTTTGTGTGGGAAAAACTAGAAAACCTTGTCACTGTGAGTAGGCTCATCGGAAAACTCAGTCGCGGGAGGGGAAAACTTAGTCACAAAGGAATTCGTGTCATGGAAAAACTGAGTCACCGGATGGGAAAATATTACTCACCGGACGAGTTTCAATGGAAAATACTTGTTAAATAACCTCTTTGTGTGGGAAAAACTCGAGAACCTCATCACCTTGACTAGTCTCACTGGAAAACTCAGTCACGTGAGGGGAAAACTTAGTCACTAAGGAATTAGTGTCATAGGAAAAATGAGTCACCGGATGGGAAAACCTTAGTCAATGGACTAGTTTCAATGGCAAAACCTAGTAAATTAACCTCTTTGTGTTGGAATAACTCGAAAACCTGACCACTGTGAGTAGTCTCATGGGAAAACTCAGCCACAGGAGGGGGAAACTGAGTCACAAAGGAATTAGTGCCATGGGACTAATGAGTCAACTAATGGGAAAACCTTAGTCACCGAACGAGTTTCCATGGAAAATCCTAGTAAAGTAACATCTTTGTGTGGGAAAAACTCGAAAACCTTGTCACCGTGAGCAGTCTCATCGGAAAACTCAGTCGCGGGAGTGGAAAACTTAGTCACAAAGGAATTCGTGTCATGGAAAAAATGAGTCACCGGATGGGAAAATTTTACTCACCGGACGAGTTTCAATGGATAATACTTGTTAAATAACCTCTTTGTGTGGGAAAAACTCGAGAACCTCATCACCTTGACAAGTCTCACGGGAAAACTCAGTCACGTGAGGGGAAAACTTAGTCACTAAGGAATTAGTGTCATGGGAAAAATGAGTCACCGGATGGGAAAACATTTGTCAATGGACTAGTTTCAACGGCAAAACCTAGTAAATTAACCTCTTTGTGTTGGAATAACTCGAAAACCTGACCAATGTGAGTAGTCTCATGGGAAAACTCAGCCACAGGAGGGGGAAACTTAGTCACTAAGGAATTAGTGCCATGGGACTAATGAGTCAACTAATGGGAAAACCTTAGTCACCGAACGAGTTTCCATGGCAAATCCTAGTAAAGTAACATCTTTGTGTGGGAAAAACTCGAAAACCTTATCACTGTGAGCAGTCTCATCGGAAAACTCAGTCGCGGGAGGGGAAAACTTAGTCACAAAGGAATTCGTGTCATGGAAAAACTGAGTCACCGTTTGGGAAAATTTTATTCACCGGACGAGTTTCAATGGAAAATACTTGTGAAATAACCTCTTTGGGTGGGAAAATATCGAGAACCTCATCACCTTAACTAGTCTCACAGGAAAACTCAGTCACGTGAGGGGAAAACTTAGTCACTAAGGAATTAGTGTCATGGGAAAAATGAGTCACCGGATGGGAAAACCTTAGTCAATGGACTAGTTTCAATGGCAAAACCATGTAAATTAACCTCTTTGTGTTGGAATAACTCGAAAACCTGACCACTGTGAGTAGTCTCATGGGAAAACTCAGTCACAGGAGGGGGAAACTTAGTCACTAAGGAATTAGTGCCATGGGACTAATGAGTCAACTAATAGGAAAACCTTAGTCACCGAACGAGTTTCCATGGCAAATCCTAGTAAAGTAACATCTTTGTGTGGGAAAAACTAGAAAACCTTGTCACTGTGAGTAGTCTCATCGGAAAACTCAGTCGCGGGAGGGGAAAACTTAGTCACAAAGGAATTCGTGTCATGGAAAAAATGAGTCACCGGATGGGAAAATATTACTCACCGGACGAGTTTCAATGGAAAATACTTGTTAAATAACCTCTTTGTGTGGGAAAAACTCGAGAACCTCATCACCTTGACTAGTCTCACTGGAAAACTCAGTCACGTGAGGGGAAAACTTAGTCACTAAGGAATTAGTGTCATGGGAAAAATGAGTCACCGGATGGGAAAACCTTAGTCAATGGACTAGTTTCAATGGCAAAACCTTGTAAATTAACCTCTTTGTGTTGGAATAACTCGAAAACCTGACCACTGTGAGTAGTCTCATGGGAAAACTCAGTCACAGGAGGGGGAAACTTAGTCACTAAGGAATTAGTGCCATGGGACTAATGAGTCAACTAATAGGAAAACCTTAGTCACCGAACGAGTTTCCATGGCAAATCCTAGTAAAGTAACATCTTTGTGTGGGAAAAACTAGAAAACCTTGTCACTGTGAGTAGTCTCATCGGAAAACTCAGTCGCGGGAGGGGAAAACTTAGTCACAAAGGAATTCGTGTCATGGAAAAAATGAGTCACCGGATGGGAAAATATTACTCACCGGACGAGTTTCAATGGAAAATACTTGTTAAATAACCTCTTTGTGTGGGAAAAACTCGAGAACCTCATCACCTTGACTAGTCTCACGGGAAAACTCAGTCACGTGAGGGGAAAACTTAGTCACTAAGGAATTAGTGTCATGGGAAAAATGACTCACCGGATGGGAAAACCTTAGTCAATGGACTACTTTCAATGGCAAAACCTAGTAAAATAACCTCTTGTGTTGGAATAACTAGAAAACCTGACCACTGTAAGTAGTCTCATGGGAAAACTCAGCCACAGGAGGGGGAAACTTAGTCACTAAGGAATTAGTGCCATGGGCCTAATGAGTCAACTAATGGGAAAACCTTAGTCACCGAACGAGTTTCCATGGCAAATCCTAGTAAAGTAACATCTTTGTGTGGGAAAAACTCGAAAACCTTGTCACTGTGAGCAGTCTCATCAGGAAAACTCAGTCGCGGGAGGGGAAAACTTAGTCACAAAGGAATTCGTGTCATGGAAAAACTGAGTCACCGTTTGGGAAAATTTTACTCACCGGACGAGTTTCAATGGAAAATACTTGTAAAATAACCTCTTTGGGTGGGAAAATATCGAGAACCTCATCACCTTGACTAGTCTCACGGGAAAACTCAGTCACGTGAGGGGAAAACATAGTCACTAAGGAATTAGTGTCATGGGAAAAATGAGTCATAGGATGGGAAAACCTTAGTCAATGGACTAGTTTCAATGGCAAAACCTAGTAAATTAACCTCTTTGTGTTGGAATAACTCGAAAACCTGACCACTGTGAGTAGTCTCATGGGAAAACTCAGCCACAGGAGGGGGAAACTTAGTCACAAAGGAATTAGTGCCATGGGACTAATGAGTCAACTAATGGGAAAACCTTACTCACCGAACGAGTTTCCATGGCAAATCCTAGTTAAGTAACATCTTTGTGTGGGAAAAACTCGAAAACCTTGTCACTGTGAGCAGTCTCATCGGAAAACTCAGTCGCGGGAGGGGAAAACTTAGTCACCAATGAATTCGTGTCATGGAAAAACTGAGTCACCGATTGGGAAAATTTTACTCACCGGACGAGTTTCAATGGAAAATACTTGTCAAATAACCTCTTTGGGTGGGAAAATTTCGAGAACCTCATCACCTTGACTAGTCTCACGGGAAAACTCAGTCACGTGAGGGGAAAACTTAGTCACTAAGGAATTAGTGTCATGGGAAAAATGAGTCACCGGATGGGAAAACCTTAGTCAACGGACTAGTTTCAACGGCAAAACCTAGTAAATTAACCTCTTTGTGTTGGAATAACTCGAAAACCTGACCACTGATAATGAAATTGCAAGTGTACAATTTACTATCGCGTAATAAAAATGTTCGAACCCAAAGGATAGGTGTTCTTGTTAATATTAAGTTTAGTACTTAAACAGAAAAATAAAAAGATGAATTTGTTGGAAGTTTGTTTAAGGTAGCACATGGAAATAGCAAAATAATAGAAGAGAATAAGATGATAACAAATAAGCTTCTTGGGTTGGTTTACATAGTCTATATAATATGCTAGCAAGTTCCTACTTAATTTCTGAATTATAAATCTAATTTCATGATGCTATAGCCTAATTATCTACAAGTTAATTCCTTACACATTGTAGAACTTTCCTTCTAATTACTAAATTCAATTCCTTGCAACTTAGTTAACTAGAGAAGAAGATGAAGAAGAAATTCAGGCCAACATAAAGTTACGTCCTTCCTAATTCCTTAGTGAAGTATACTTATAACCTTTTTTAGATCCTAGGTCCCTTACTACTTACCAATTTCCATTCGTATAAGTAATAAGCAAGAAATCTTTTGTACACAAGATGAATGAAGAACAAGGAAATAAAACATGAAATAGAATTAATATTCAGAAAGGTAAAAACAAACTAAAACATAAATATAAACTACTACAACCCAAGAAACTTAAAGAAGAATTAGCCAAGCATGGCTAAAAGATTCATTGAATTACCCTGGATAGGAGCTCAAGTATGGCTTCCCACAAGTCCTAGGAACAATGATCTTTGAGGGAGAAAGAGAGAATACTTGTTGTATTCTATGAAGGTGTGTCTTACAAGTGAAGAAAAGGGCCCTATTTATAGTAAAATTCCAGCCTCCAGCGCTTGAGCGCTGGCATTCCCAACGCATGGGCGCTAGGATGCATTAAAAATCCACTTTCTGTCCGAGGCCCAGCGCTTGAGCGCTGGCTTTCCAACGCTTGGGCGCTGGGTCACCATCTGACTCATCATCTAGTCAGAACCCCAGCGCTGGAGCGCTGGGATCCCAACGCTGGAGCGTTGGGATGCTGCTTCTTCATCTTCTTGCTTGTTCTTCCTTCTTCATTCATGGTAGTGGGTTTTGATGGCCATAAAAAGCCACTAACCAGCCTTGATCAATTCTGAAACCCTTCATCAATTCTTTAAACATTTTTTCCATGTGCTAAATTGGAGAGTGATTCTTCATATTCTTCTTTTTCACTTTGGTCCTCCCTTGTTTAGCACTTCAATTAAAGCCCTCATATTCTCTCAATCTCCACTTTTAGTCCTCCACTCTTGAACTTTTACAACTTGGTCCCTGACTTTCTGAAATTTTACATATTGGTCCCTGGACAAAAAATGATAACTAAACCAGCTTTTTCTAAAAATATAAAATAACTAGAAAAATCCCTAAAAATATAAAATAAAGATAGAAAAACACAAAAAATCTAATCTACATGCAAAATGCAAAATAAATATAAAATCTACATAAAAACAATAAAAAACCTACATGTGACTCAAAAATAATAAAATAAAAAGACTAAAAAGACCCTAAAAACATCATATAAAATCCACTCATCAACCACTGTGAGTAGTCTCATGGGAAAACTCAGCCACTGGAGGGGGAAACTTAGTCACTAAGGAATTAGTGCCATGGGACTAATGAGTCAACTAATGGGAAAACCTTAGTCACCGAACGAGTTTCCATGGAAAATCCTAGTAAAGACATCTTTGTGTGGGAAAAACTAGAAAACCTTGTCACTGTGAGCAGTCTCATCGGAAAACTCAGTCGCGGGAGGGGAAAACTTAGTCACAAAGGAATTTGTGACTCACCGTTTGGGAAAATTTTACTCACCGGACGAGTTTCAATGGAAAATACATGTAAAATAACCTCTTTGGGTGGGAAAATATCGAGAACCTCATCACCTAGACTAGTCTCATGGGAAAACTCAGCCACGTGAGGGGAAAACTTAGTCACTAAGAAATTAGTGTCATGGGAAAAATGACTCACCGGATGGGAAAACCTTAGTCAATGGACTAGTTTCAATGGCAAAACCTAGTAAAATAACCTCTTTGTGTTGGAATAACTCGAAAACCTGGCCACTGTGAGTAGTCTCATGGGTAAACTCAGCCACAGGAGTGGGAAACTTAGTCACTAAGGAATTAGTGCCATGGGACTAATTAGTCAACTAATGGGAAAACCTTAGTCACCAAACGAGTTTCCATGGCAAATCCTAGTAAAGTAACATATTTGTGTTGGAAAAACTAGAAAAACTTGTCACTGTGAGGAGTCTCATCGGAAAACTCAGTCGCGGGAGGGGATAACTTAGTCACAAAGGAATTCGTGTCATGGAAAAAATGAGTCACCGGATGGGAAAATTTTACTCACCGGACGAGTTTCAATGGAAAATACTTGTAAAATAACCTCTTTGTGTGGGAAAAACTCGAGAACCTCATCACCTTGACTAGTCTCACGGGAAAACTCAGTCACGTGACGGGAAAACTTAGTCACTAAGGAATTAGTGTCATGGGAAAAATGAGTCACCGGATGGGAAAACCTTAGTCAACGGACTAGTTCCAATGGCAAAACCTAGTAAAATAACCTCTTTGTGTTGGAATAACTCGAAAACCTGGCCACTGTGAGTAGTCTCATGGGAAAACTCAGCCACAGGAGGGGGAAACTTAGTCACTAAGGAATTAGTGCCATGGGACTAATGAGTCAACTAATGGGAAAACCTTAGTCACCGAACGAGTATCCATGGCAAATCCTAGTAAAGAAACATCTTTGTGTGGGAAAAACTCGAAAACCTTGTCACTGTGAGCAGTCTCATCGGAAAACTCAGTCGCGGGAGGGGAAAACTTAGTCACAAAGGAATTTGTGTCATGGAAAAACATAGTCACCGTTTGGGAAAATTTTACTCACCAGACGAGTTTCAATGGAAAATACTTGTAAAATAACCTCTTTGGGTGGGAAAATATCGAGAACCTCATCACCTTGACTAGTCTCATGGGAAAACTCAGTCACGTGAGGGGAAAACTTAGTCACTAAGAAATTAGTGTCATGGGAAAAATGAGTCACCGGATGGGAAATCCTTAGTCAATGGACTAGTTTCAATGGCAAAACCTAGTAAATTATCCTCTTTGTGTTAGAATAACTCGAAAACCTGACCACTGTGAGTAGTCTCATGGGAAAACTCAGCCACAGGAGGGGGAAACTTAGTCACTAAGGAATTAGTGCCATGGGACTAATTAGTCAACTAATGGGAAAACCTTAGTCACCAAAGGAGTTTCCATGGCAAATCCTAGTAAAGTAACATATTTGTGTTGGAAAAACTAGAAAAACTTGTCACTGTGAGGAGTCTCATCGGAAAACTCAGTCGCGGGAGGGGATAACTTAGTCACAAAGGAATTCGTGTCATGGAAAAAATGAGTCACCGGATGGGAAAATTTTACTCACCGGACGAGTTTCAATGGAAAATACCTGTAAAATAACCTCTTTGTGTGGGAAAAACTCGAGAACCTCATCACCTTGACTAGTCTCATGGGAAAACTCAGTCACGTGAGGGGAAAACTTAATCACTAAGGAATTAGTGTCATGGGACAAATGAGTCACCGGATGGGAAAACCTTAGTCAACGGACTAGTTCCAATGGCAAAACCTAGTAAAATAACCTCTTTGTGTTGGAATAACTCGAAAACCTGGCCACTGTGAGTAGTCTCATGGGAAAACTCAGCCACAGGAGGGGGAAACTTAGTCACTAAGGAATTAGTGCCATGGGACTAATGAGTCAACTAATGGGAAAACCTTAGTCACCGAACGAGTTTCCATGGCAAATCCTAGTAAAGAAACATCTTTGTGTGGGAAAAACTCGAAAACCTTGTAAATGTGAGCAGTCTCATCGGAAAACTCAGTCGCGGGAGGGGAAAACTTAGTCACAAAGGAATTCGTGTCATGGAAAAAATGATTCACCGGATGGGAAAATTTTACTCACCGGACGAGTTTCAATGGAAAATACTTGTTAAATAACCTCTTTGTGTGGGAAAAACTCGAGAACCTCATCACCTTGACTAGTCTCACGGGAAAACTCAGTCATGTGACGGGAAAACTTAGTCAATAAGGAATTAGTGTCATGGGAAAAATGAGTCACCGGATGGGAAAACCTTAGTCAATGGAATAGTTTCAATGGCAAAACCTAGTAAATTAATCTCTTTGTGTTTGAATAACTTGAAAACCTGACCACTGTGAGTAGTCTCATGGGAAAACTCAGCCACAGGAGGGGGAAACTTAGTCACTAAGGAATTAGTGCCATGGGACTAATGAATCAACTAATGGGAAAACCTTAGTCACCGAACGAGTTTCCATGGCAAATCCTAGTAAAGTAACATCTTTGTGTGGGAAAAACTAGAAAACCTTGTAACTGTGAGTAGTCTCATCGAAAAACTCAGTCGCGGGAGGGGAAAACTTAGTCACAAAGGAATTCGTGTCATGGAAAAAATGAGTCACCGGATGGGAAAATTTTACTCACTGGACGAGTTTCAATGGAAAATACTTGTTAAATAACCTCTTTGTGCTGGAAAAACTCGAGAACCTCATCACCTTGACTTGTCTCACGGGAAAACTCAGTCACGTGAGGGGAAAACTCAGTCACTAAGGAATTAGTGTCATGGGAAAAATGACTCACCGAATGGGAAAACCTTAGTCAATGGACTACTTTCAATGGCAAAACCTAGTAAAATAACCTCTTGTGTTGGAATAACTCGAAAACCTGACCACTGAGAGTAGTCTCATGGGTAAACTCAGCCACAGGAGGGGGAAACTTAGTCACTAAGGAATTAGTGCCATGGGACTAATGAGTCAACTAATGGGAAAACCTTAGTCACCGAACGAGTTTCCATGGCAAATCCTAGTAAAGTAACATCTTTGTGTGGGAAAAACTCGAAAACCTTGTCACTGTGAGTATTCTCATCGGAACACTCAGTCGCGGGAGATGAAGACTTAGTCTCAAAGGAAGTCGTGTCATGGAAAAAATGAGTCACCGGATGGGAAAATTTTTCTCACCGGACGGTTTTCAATGGAAAATACTTGTAAAATAACCTCTTTGTGTGGGAAAAACTCGAGAACCTCATCACCTTGACTAGTCTCACAGGAAAACTCAGTCACGTGAGGGGAAAACTTAGTCACTAAGGAATTAGTGTCATGGGAAAAATGAGTAAATGGATGGGAAAACCTTAGTCAATGGACTACTTTCAATGGCAAAACCTAGTAAAATAACCTCTTTGTGTTGGAATAACTCGAAAACCTGACCACTGTGAGTAGTCTCATGGGAAAACTCAGCCACAGGAGGGGGAGACTTAGTCACTAAGGAATTAGTGCCATGGGACTAATGAGTCAACTAATGGGAAAACCTTAGTCACCGAACGAGTTTCCATGGCAAATCCTAGTAAAGTAACATCTTTGTGTGGGAAAAACTCGAAAACCTTGTCACTGTGAGCAGTCTCATCGGAAAACTCAGTCGCGGGAGGGGAAAACTTAGTCACAAAGGAATTCGTGTCATGGAAAAACTGAGTCACCGTTTGGGAAAATTTTACTCACCGGACGAGTTTCAATGGAAAATACTTGTAAAATAACCTCTTTGGGTGGGAAAATATCGAGAACTTCATCACCTTGACTAGTCTCACGGGAAAACTCAGTCACGTGAGGGGAAAACTTAGTCATTAAGAAATTAGTGTCATGGGAAAAATGAGTCACCGGATGGGAAAACCTTAGTCAATGGACTAGTTTCAATGGCAAAACCTAGTAAATTAACCTCTTTGTGTTGGAATAACTCGAAAACCTGACCACTGTGAGTAGTCTCATGGGAAAACTCAACCACAGGAGGGGGAAACTTAGTCACTAAGGAATTAGTGCCATGGGACTAATGAGTCAACTAATGGGAAAACCTTAGTCACCGAACGAGTTTCCATGGCAAATCCTAGTAAAGTAACATCTTTGTGTGGGAAAAACTCGAAAACCTTGTCACTGTGAGCAGTCTCATCGGAAAACTCAGTCGCGTGAGGGGAAAACTTAGTCACAAAGGAATTCGTGTCATGGAAAAACTGAGTCACCGTTTGGGAAAATTTTACTCACCGGACGAGTTTCAATGGAAAATACTTGTTAAATAACCTCTTTGTGTGGGAAAAACTCGAGAACCTCATCTCCTTGACTAGTCTCACGGGAAAACTTAGTCACGTGAGGGGAAAACTTAGTCAATAAGGAATTAGTGTCATGGGAAAAATGACTCACCGGATGGGAAAACCTTAGTCAATGGAATAGTTTCAATGGAAAAACCTAGTAAATTAATCTCTTTGTGTTGGAATAACTTGAAAACCTGACCACTGTGAGTAGTCTCATGGGAAAACTCAGCCACAGGAGGGGGAAACTTAGTCACTAAGGAATTAGTGCCATGGGACTAATGAATCAACTAATGGGAAAACTTTAGTCACCGAACGAGTTTCCATGGCAAATCCTAGTAAAGTAACATCTTTGTGTGGGAAAAACTAGAAAACCTTGTAACTGTGAGTAGTCTCATCGGAAAACTCAGTCGCGGGAGGGGAAAACTTAGTCACAAAGGAATTCGTGTCATGGAAAAAATGAGTCACCGGATGGGAGAATTTGACTCACTGGACGAGTTTCAATGGAATATACTTGTTAAATAACCTCTTGTGCGGGAAAAACTCGAGAACCTCATCACCTTGACTTGTCTCAGGGGAAAACTCAGTCACGTGAGGGGAAGACTTAGTCACTAAGGAATTAGTGTCATTGGAAAAATGACTCACCGGATGGGAAAACCTTAGTCAATGGACTACTTTCAATGGCAAAACCTAGTAAAATAACCTCTTGTGTTGGAATAACTCGAAAACCTGACCACTGTGAGTAGTCTCATGGGTAAACTCAGCCACAGGAGGGGGAAACTTAGTCACTAAGGAATTAGTGCCATGGGACTAATGAGTCAACAAATGGGAAAACCTTAGTCACCGAACGAGTTTCCATGGCAAATCCTAGTAAAGTAACATCTTTGTGTGGGAAAAACTCGAAAACCTTGTCACTGTGAGTATTCTCATCGGAACACTCAGTCGCGGGAGGGGAAAACTTAGCCACAAAGGAATTCGTGTCATGGAAAAAATGAGTCACCGGATGGGAAAATTTTTCTCACCGGACGGTTTTCAATGGAAAATACTTGTAAAATAACCTCTTTGTGTGGGAAAAACTCGAGAACCTCATCACCTTGACTAGTCTCACGGGAAAACTCAGTCACGTGAGGGGAAAACTTAGTCACTAAGGAATTAGTGTCATGGGAAAAATGAGTAAATGGATGGGAAAACCTTAGTCAATGGACTAGTTTCAATGGCAAAACCTAGTAAATTAACCTCTTTGTGTTGGAATAACTCGAAAACCTGGCCACTGTGAGTAGTCTCATGGGAAAACTCAACCACAGGAGGGGGAAACTTAGTCACTAAGGAATTAGTGCCATGGGACTAATGAGTCAACTAATGGGAAAACCTTAGTCACCGAACGAGTTTCCATGGCAAATCCTAGTAAAGTAACATCTTTGTGTGGGAAAAACTCGAAAACCTTGTCACTGTGAGCAGTCTCATCGGAAAACTCAATCGCGGGAGGGGAAAACTTAGTCACAAAGGAATTCGTGTCATGGAAAAACTGAGTCACCGTTTGGGAAAATTTTACTCACCGGACGAGTTTCAATGGAAAATACTTGTAAAATAACCTCTTTTGGGTGGGAAAATATCGAGAACCTCATCACCTTGACAAGTCTCACGGGAAAACTCAGTCACGTGAGGGGAAAACTTAGTCAATAAGGAATTAGTGTCATGGGAAAAATGACTCACCGGATGGGAAAACCTTAGTTAATGGACTAGTTTCAATGGCAAAACCTAGTAAAATAACCTCTTGTGTTGGAATAACTCGAAAACCTGACCACTGTGAGTAGTCTCATGGGAAAACTCAGCCACAGGAGGGGGAAACTTAGTCACTAAGGAATTAGTGCCATGGGACTAATGAGTCAACTAATGGGAAAACCTTAGTCACCGAACGAGTTTCCATGGCAAATCCTAGTAAAGTAACATCTTTGTGTGGGAAAAACTCGAAAACCTTGTCACTGTGAGCAGTCTCATCGGAAAACTCAGTCGCGTGAGGGGAAAACTTAGTCACAAATGAATTCGTGTCATGGACAAAATGAGTCACCGGATGGGAAAATTTTACTCACCGGACGAGTTTCAATGGAAAATACTTGTTACATAACCTCTTTGTGTGGGAAAAACTCGAGAACCTCATCACCTTGACAAGTCTCACGGGAAAACTCAGTCACGTGAGGGGAAAACTTAGTCAATAAGGAATTAGTGTCATGGGAAAAATGACTCACCGGATGGGAAAACCTTAGTCAATGGACTAGTTTCAATGGCAAAACCTAGTAAAATAACCTCTTGTGTTGGAATAACTCGAAAACCTGACCACTGTGAGTAGTCTCATGGGAAAACTCAGCCACAGGAGGGGGAAACTTAGTCACTAAGGAATTAGTGCCATGGGACTAATGAGTCAACTAATGGGAAAACCTTAGTCACCGAACGAGTTTCCATGGCAAATCCTAGTAAAGTAACATCTTTGTGTGGGAAAAACTCGAAAACCTTGTCACTGTGAGTAGTCTCATCGGAAAACTCAGTCGCGGGAGGGGAAAACTTAGTAGCAAAGGAATTCGTGTCATGGAAAAAATGAGTCACCGGATGGGAAAATTTTACTCACCGGACGTGTTTCCATGGAAAATACTTGTTAAATAACCTCTTTGTGTGGGAAAAACTCGAGAACCTCATCACCTTGACTAGTCTCACGGGAAATCTCAGTCACGTGAGTGGAAAACTTAGTCACTAAGGAATTAGTATCATGGGAAAAATGACTCACCGGATGGGAAAACCTTAGTCAATGGACTAGTTTCAAAGGCAAAACCTAGTAAAATAACCTCTTGTGTTGGAATAACTCGAAAACCTGACCACTGTGAGTAGTCTCACGGGAAAACTCAGCCACAGGAGGGGGAAACTTAGTCACTAAGGAATTAGTGTCATGGGACTAATGAGTCAACTAATGGGAAAACCTTAGTCACCGAACGAGTTTCCATGGCAAATCCTAGTAAAGTAACATCTTTGTGTGGGAAAAACTCGAAAACCTTGTCACTGTGAGCAGTCTCATCGGAAAACTCAGTCGCGGGAGGGAAAACTTAGTCACAAAGGAATTCGTGTCATGAAAAACTGAGTCACCGTTTGGGAAAATTTTACTCACCGGACGAGTTTCAATGGAAAATACTTGTAAAATAACCTCTTTGGGTGGGAAAATATCGAGAACCTCATCACCTTGACTAGTCTCACGGGAAAACTCAGTCACGTGAGGGGAAAACTTAGTCACTAAGAAATTGGTGTCATCGGAAAAATGAGTCACCGGATGGGAAAACCTTAGTCAATGGACTAACTTCAATGGCAAAACCTAGTAAATTAACCTCTTTGTGTTGGAATAACTCGAAAACCTGACCACTGTGAGTAGTCTCATGGGAAAACTCAGCCACAGGAGGGGGAAACTTAGTCACTAAGGAATTAGTGCCATGGGACTAATTAGTCAACTAATGGGAAAACCTTAGTCACCGAACGAGTTTCCATGGCAAATCCTCGTAAAGTAACATATTTGTGAGGGAAAAACTAGAAAACCTTGTCACTGTGAGTAGTCTCATCGGAAAAATCAGTCGTAGGAGGGGAAAATTTAGTCACAAAGGAAGTCGTTTTATGGAAAAAAATGAGTCACTGGATGGGAAAATTTTACGCACCGGACGAGTTTCAATGGAAAATACTTGTAAAATAACCTCTTTGTGTGGGAAAACTCGAGAACCTCATCACCTTGACTAGTCTCACGGGAAAACTCAGTCACATGAGGGGAAAACTTAGTCACTAAGAAATTAGTGTCATGGGAAAAATGAGTCACCGGATGGGAAAACCTAAGTCAATGGACTAGTTTCAATGGAAAAACCTAGTAATATAACCTCTTTGTGTTGGAATAACTCAAAAACCTGGGCACTGTGAGTAGTCTCATGGGAAAACACAGCCACAGGAGGGGGAAACTTAGTCACTAAGGAATTAGTGCCATGGGACTAATGACTCAACTAAGGGGAAAACCTTAGTCACCGAACGAGTTTCCATGGCAAATCCTAGTAAAGTAACATATTTGTGAGGGAAAAACTAGAAAACCTTGTCACTGTGAGTAGTCTCATCGGAAAACTCAGTCGCGGGAGGGGAAAACTTAGTCACAAAGGAATTCGTGTCATGGAAAAAATGAGTCACCGGATGGGAAAATTTTACTCACCGGACGAGTTTCAATGGAAAATACTTGTAAAATGACCTCTTTGTGTGCGAAAAACTCGAGAACCTCATCACCTTGACTAGTCTCACGGGAAAACTCAGTCACGTGAGGGGAAAACTTAGTCACTAAGGAATTAGTGTCATGGGAAAAATGAGTCACCGGATGGGAAAACCTTAGTCAATGGACTAGTTTCAATGGCAAAACCTACTAAATTAACCTCTTTGTGTTGGAATAACTCAAAAACCTGACCACTGTGAGTAGTCTCATGGGAAAACTCAGCCACAGAAGGGGGAAACTTAGTCTCTAAGGAATTAGTGCCATGGGACTATTGAGTCAACTAATGGGAAAACCTTAGTCACCGAACAAGTTTCCATGGCAAATCCTAGTAAAGTAACATTTAGTCACAAAGGAATTCGTGTCATGGAAAAACTGAGTCACCGTTTGGGAAAATTTTGCTCACCGAACGAGTTTCAATGGAAAATACTTGTAAAATAACCTCTTTGTGTGGGAAAAACTCGAGAACCTCATCACCTTGACTAGTCTCACGGGAAAACTCAGTCACGTGAGGGGAAAACTTAGTCACTAAGGAATTAGTGTCATGGGAAAAATGAGTCACCGGATGGGAAAACCTTATTCAATGGACTAGTTTCAATGGCAAAACCAAGTAAATTAACCTCTTTGTGTTGGAATAACTCGAAAACCTGACAACTGTGAGTAGTCTCATGGGAAAACTCAGCCACAGGAGCGGGAAACTTAGTTACTAAGGAATTAGTGCCATGGGACTAATGAGTCCACTAATGGGAAAACCTTAGTCACCGAACGAGTTTCCATGGCAAATCCTAGTAAAGTAACATCTTTGTGTGGGAAAAACTCGAAAACCTTGTCACTGTGAGCAGTCTCATCGGAAAACTCAGTCGCGGGAGGGGAAAACTTAGTCACAAAGGAATTCGTGTCATGGAAAAACTGAGTCACCGTTTGGGAAAATTTTACTCACCGGACGAGTTTCAATGGAAAATACTTGTAAAATAACCTCTTTGGGTGGGAAAAACTAGAAAACCTTGTCACTGTGAGTAGTCTCGTCGGAAAAATCAGTCGCAGGAGGGGAAAACTTAGTCACAAAGGAAGTCATTTTATCGAAAAAATGAGTCACCGGATGGGAAAATTTTACGCACCGGATGAGTTTCAATGGAAAATACTTGTAAATTAACCTCTTTGTGTGGGAAAAACTCGAGAACCTCATCACCTTGACTAGTCTCACGGGAAAACTCAGTTACGTAAGGGGAAAACTTAGTCACTAAGAAATTAGTGTCATGGGAAAAATGAGTCACCGGATGGGAAAACCTTACTCAATGGACT
Source organism: Acmispon strigosus (assembly GCA_030819835.1). Classification (NCBI taxonomy): domain Eukaryota; kingdom Viridiplantae; phylum Streptophyta; class Magnoliopsida; order Fabales; family Fabaceae; genus Acmispon; species Acmispon strigosus. The sequence continues at coordinate 67,711,809 of JAUAMA010000002.1, read as the reverse complement.
AGTTTCAATGGAAAAACCTAGTAAAATAACCTCTTTGTGTTGGAATAACTCGAAAACCTGGCCACTGTGAGTGGTCTCATGGGAAAACACAGCCACAGGAGGGGGAACCTTAGTCACTAAGGAATTAGTGCCATGGGACTAATGAATCAACTAAGGGGAAAACCTTAGTCACCGAACGAGTTTCCATGGCAAATCCTAGTAAAGTAACATTTAGTCACAAAGGAATTCGTGTCATGGAAAAACTGAGTCACCGTTTGGGAAAATTTTACTCACCGGACGAGTTTCAATGGAAAATACTTGTAAAATAACCTCTTTGGGTGGGAAAATATCGAGAACCTCATCACCTTGACTAGTCTCACGGGAAAACTCAGTCACGTGAGGGGAAAACTTAGTCACTAAGAAATTAGTGTCATGGGAAAAATGAGTCACCGGATGGGAAAACCTTAGTCAATGGACTAGTTTCAATGGCAAAACCTAGTAAATTAACCTCTTTGTGTTGGAATAACTCGAAAACCTGACCACTGTGAGTAGTCTCATGGGAAAACTCAGCCACAGGAGGGGGAAACTTAGTCACTAAGGAATTAGTGCCATGGGACTAATTAGTCAACTAATGGGAAAACCTTAGTCACCGAACGAGTTTCCATGGAAAATCCTAGTAAAGTAACATATTTGTGTTGGAAAAACTAGAAAGGCTTGTCACTGTGAGTAGTCTCATCGGAAAACTCAGTCGCGGTAGGGGAAAACTTAGTCACAAAGGAAGTCGTTTTATGGAAAAAAAAATGAGTCACCGGATGGGAAAATTTTACGCACCGGAAGAGTTTCAATGGAAAATACTTGTAAAATTACCTCTTTGTGTGGGAAAAACTCGAGAACCTCATCACCTTGACTAGTCTCACGGGAAAACTCAGTCACATGAGGGGAAAACTTAGTCACTAAGAAATTAGTGTCATGGGAAAAATGAGTCACCGGATGGGAAAACCTAAGTCAATGGACTAGTTTCAATGGAAAAACCTAGTAATATAACCTCTTTGTGTTGGAATAACTCAAAAACCTGGCCACTGTGAGTAGTCTCATGGGAAAACACAGCCACAGGAGGGGGAGACTTAGTCACTAAGGAATTAGTGTCATGGGAAAAATGAGTCACCGGATGGGAAAACCTTAGTCAATGGACTAGTTTCAAGGGAAAAACTTAGTAAATTAACCTCTTTGTGTTGGAAAAACTAGAAAACCTTGTCACTGTGAGTAGTCTCATCGGAAAACTCAGTCGCGGGAGGGGAAAACTTACTCACAAAGGAATTCGTGTCATGGAAAACTTGAGTCACCGTTTGGGAAAATTTTACTCACCGGACGAGTTTCAATGGAAAATACTTGTAAAATAACCTCTTTGGGTGGGAAAATATCGAGAACCTCATCACCTTGACTAGTCTCACGGGAAAACTCAGTCACGTGAGGGGAAAACTTAGTCACTAAGAAATTAGTGTCATGGGAAAAATGAGTCACCGGATGGGAAAACCTTAGTCAATGGACTAGTTTCAATGGCAAAACCTAGTAAATTAACCTCTTTGTGTTGGAATAACTCGAAAACCTGACCACTGTGAGTAGTCTCATGGGAAAACTCAGCCACAGGAGGGGGAAACTTAGTCACTAAGGAATTAGTGCCATGGGACAAATTAGTCAACTAATGGGAAAACCTTAGTCACCGAACGAGTTTCCATGGAAAATCCTAGTAAAGTAACATATTTGTGTTGGAAAAACTAGAAAGGCTTGTCACTGTGAGTAGTCTCATCGGAAAACTCAGTCGCGGTAGGGGAAAACTTAGTCACAAAGGAATTCGTGTCATGGAAAAATGAGTCACCGGATGGGAAAATTTTACTCACCGGACGAGTTTCAATGGAAAATACTTGTAGAATAACCTCTTTGTGTGGGAAAAACTCGAGAACCTCATCGCCTAGACTAGTCTCACGTGAATACTCAGTCACGTGAGGGGAAAACTTAGTCACTAAGAAATTAGTGTCATGGGAAAAATGAGTCACCGGATGGGAAAATCTTAGTCAATGGACTAGTTTCAATGGCAAAACCTAGTAATATAACCTCTTTGTGTTGGAATAACTCGAAAACCTGGCCACTGTGAGTAGTCTCATGGGAAAACACAGCCACAGGAGGGGGAAACTTAGTCACTAACGAATTAGTGCCATGGGACTAATGACTCAACTAAGTGGAAAACCTTAGTCACCGAACGAGTTTCCATGGCAAATTCTAGTATAGTAACATCTTTGTGTGGGAAAAACTAGAAAACCTTGTCACTGTGAGTAGTCTCATCGGAAAACTCAGTCGCGGGAGGGCAAAACTTAGTCACAAAGGAATTCGTGTCATGGAAAAAATGATTCACCGGATGGGAAAATTTTACTCACCGGACGAGTTTCAATGGAAAATACTTGTAAAATAACCTCTTTGTGTGGGAAAAACTCGAGAACCTCATCACCTTGACTAGTCTCACGGGAAAACTCAGTCACGTGAGGGGAAAACTTAGTCACTAAGAAATTAGTGTCATGGGAAAAATTAGTCACCGGATGGGAAAACCTTAGTCAATGGACTGGGTTCAATGGTAAAACCTAGTAATATAACCTCTTTGTGTTGGAATAACTCGAAAACCTGGCCACTGTGAGTAGTCTCATGGGAAAACACAGCCACAAGAGGGGGAAACTTAGTCACTAAGTAATTTGTGCCATAGGACTAATGACTCAACTAAGGGGAAAACCTTAGTCACCGAACGAGTTTCCATGGCAAATCCTAGTAAAGTAACATCTTTGTGTTGGAAAAACTAGAAAACCTTGTCACTGTGAGTAGTCTCATCGGAAAACTCAGTCGCTGGAGGGGAAAACTTAGTCACAAAGGAATTCGTGTCATGGAAAAACTGAGTCACCGTATGGGAAAATTTTACTCAACGGACGAGTTTCAATGGAAATACTTGTAAAATAACCTCTGTGGGTGGGAAAAACTCGAGAACCTCATCACCTTGACTAGTCTCACGGGAAAACTCAGTCACGTGAGGGGAAAACATAGTCACTATGGAATTAGTGTCATGGGAAAAATGAGTCACCGGATGGGAAAACCTTAGTCAATGGACTAGTTTCGATGGCAAAACCTAGTAAACTATCCTCTTTGTGTTAGAATAACTCGAAAACCTGGCCACTGTGAGTAGTCTCTTGGGAAAACTCAGCCACAGGAGGGGGAAACTTAGTCACTAAGGAATTAGTGCCATGGGACTAATGAGTCAACTAATGGGAAAACCTTAGTCACCGAACGAGTTTCCATGGCAAATCCTAGTAAAGTAACATCTTTGTGTGGGAAAAACTAGAAAACCTTGTCACTGTCAGTAGTCTCTTTGGAAAACTCAGTCGTGGGAGGGGAAAACTTAGTCACAAAGGAATTCGTGTCATGGAAAAACTGAGTCACCGTATGGGAAAATTTTACTCAACGGACGAGTTTCAATGGAAAATACTTGTAAAATAACCTCTGTGGGTGGGAAAAACTCGAGAACCTCATCACCTTGACTAGTCTCACGGGAAAACTCAGTCACGTGAGGGGAAAACATAGTCACTAAGGAATTAGTGTCATGGGAAAAATGAGTCACCGGATGGGAAAACCTTAGTCAATGGACTAGTTTCGATGGCAAAACCTAGTAAACTATCCTCTTTGTGTTAGAATAACTCGAAAACCTGGCCACTGTGAGTAGTCTCTTGGGAAAACTCAGCCACAGGAGGGGGAAACTTAGTCACTAAGGAATTAGTGCCATGGGACTAATGAGTCAACTAATGGGAAAACCTTAGTCACCGAACGAGTTTCCATGGCAAATCCTAGTAAAGTAACATCTTTGTGTGGGAAAAACTAGAAAACCTTGTCACTGTGAGTAGTCTCATCGGAAAACTCAGTCGCGGGAGGGGAAAACTTAGTCACAAAGGAATTCGTGTCATGGAAAAAATGAGTCACCGGATGGGAAAATTTTACTCACTGGACGAAGTTCATTGGAAAATACTTGTAAAATAACCTCTTTGTGTGGGAAATACTCGAGAACCTCATCACCTTGACTAGTCTCACGTGAAAACTCAGTCACGTGAGGGGAAAACTTAATCACTAAGAAATTAGTGTCATGGGAAAAATGAGTCACCGGATGGGAAAATCTTAGTCAATGGACTAGTTTCAATGGCAAAACCTAGTAATATAACCTCTTTGTGTTGGAATAACTCGAAAACCTGGCCACTGTGAGTAGTCTCATGGGAAAACACAGCCACAGGAGGGGGAAACTTAGTCACTAAGGAATTAGTGCCATGGGACTAATGAGTCAACTAATGGGAAAACCTTAGTCACCGAACGAGTTTCCATGGCAAATCTTAGTATAGTAACATCTTTGTGTGGGAAAAACTAGAAAACCTTGTCACTGTGAGTAGTCTCATCGGAAAACTCAGTCGCGGGAGGCGAAAACTTAGTCATTAAGGAATTCGTGTCATGGAAAAAATGATTCACCGGATGGGAAAGTTTTACTCACCGGACGAGTTTCAATGGAAAATACTTGTAAAATAACCTCTTTGTGTGGGAAAAACTCGAGAACCTCATCACCTTGACTAGTCTCACGGGAAAACTCAGTCACGTGAGGGGAAAACTTAGTCACTAAGAAATTAGTGTCATGGGAAAAATGAGTCACCGGATGGGAAAACCTTAGTCAATGGACTAGGTTCAATGGTAAAACCTAGTAATATAACCTCTTTGTGTTGGAATAACTCGAAAACCTGGCCACTGTGAGTAGTCTCGTGGGAAAACACAGCCACAAGAGGGGGAAACTTAGTCACTAAGTAATTAGTGCCATGGGACTAATGACTCAACTAAGGGGAAAACCTTTGTCACCGAACGAGTTTGCATGGAAAATCCTAGTAAAGTAACATCTTTGTGTTGGAAAAACTAGAAAACCTTGTCACTGTGAGTAGTCTCATCGAAAAACTCAGTCGCTGGAGGGGAAAACTTAGTCAACAAAGGAATTCGTGTCATGGAAAAACTGAGTCACCGTATGGGAAAATTTTACTCAACGGACGAGTTTCAATGGAAAATACTTGTAAAATAACCTCTGTGGGTGGGAAAAACTCGAGAACCTCATCACCTTGTCTAGTCTCACGGGAAAACTCAGTCACGTGAGGGGAAAATTTAGTCACTAAGGAATTAGTGCCATGGGAGTAATGACTCAACTAAGGGGAAAACCTTAGTCACCGAACGAGTTTCCGTGGCAAATCCTAGTATAGTAATATCTTTGTGTGGGAAAAACTAGAAAACCTTGTCACTGTGAGTAGTCTCATCAGAAAACTCAGTCGCGGGAGGGGAAAACTTAGTCACAAAGGAATTCGTGTCATGGAAAAAATGAGTCACCGGATGGGAAAATTTTACTCACCGAACGAAGTTCATTGGAAAATACTTGTAAAATAACTCTTTGTGTGGGAAATAATCGAGAACCTCATCACCTTGACTAGTCTCACGTGAAAACTCAGTCACGCGAGGGGAAAACTTAATCACTAAGAAATTAGTGTCATGGGAAAAATGAGTCACCGGATGTGAAAATCTTAGTCAATGGACTAGTTTCAATGGCAAAACCTAGTAATATAACCTCTTTGTGTTGGAATAACTCGAAAACCTGGCCACTGTGAGTAGTCTCATGGGAAAACACAGCCACAGGAGGGGGAAACTTAGTCACTAAGGAATTAGTGCCATGGGACTAATGAGTCAACTAATGGGAAAACCTTAGTCACCGAACGAGTTTCCATGGCAAATCCTAGTATAGTAACATCTTTGTGTGGGAAAAACTAGAAAACCTTGTCACTGTGAGTAGTCTCATCGGAAAACTCAGTCGCGGGAGGGGAAAACTTAGTCATTAAGGAATTCGTGTCATGGAAAAAATGATTCACCGGATGGGAAAATTTTACTCACCGGACGAGTTTCAATGGAAAATACTTGTAAAATAACATCTTTGTGTGTGAAAAACTCGAGAACCTCATCACCTTGACTAGTCTCACGGGAAAACTCAGTCACGTGAGGGGAAAACTTAGTCACTAAGAAATTAGTGTCATGGGAAAAATGAGTCACCGGATGGGAAAACCTTAGTCAATGGACTAGGTTCAATGGTAAAACCTAGTAATATAACCTCTTTGTGTTGGAATAACTCGAAAACCTGGCCACTGTGAGTAGTCTCGTGGGAAAACACAGCCACAAGAGGGGGAAACTTAGTCACTAAGTAATTAGTGCCATGGGACTAATGACTCAACTAAGGGGAAAACCTTAGTCACCGAACGAGTTTGCATGGAAAATCCTAGTAAAGTAACATCTTTGTGTTGGAAAAACTAGAAAACCTTGTCACTGTGAGTAGTCTCATCGAAAAACTCAGTCGCTGGAGGGGAAAACTTAGTCACAAAGGAATTCGTGTCATGGAAAAACTGAGTCACCGTATGGGAAAATTTTACTCAACGGACGAGTTTTAATGGAAAATACTTGTAAAATAACCTCTGTGGGTGGGAAAAACTCGAGAACCTCATCACCTTGACTAGTCTCACGGGAAAACTCAGTCACGTGAGGGGAAAATTTAGTCACTAAGGAATTAGTGCCATGGGAGTAATGACTCAACTAAGGGGAAAACCTTAGTCACCGAACGAGTTTCCGTGGCAAATCCTAGTATAGTAATATCTTTGTGTGGGAAAAACTAGAAAACCTTGTCACTGTGAGTAGTCTCATCAGAAAACTCAGTCGCGGGAGGGAAAAACTTAGTCACAAAGGAATTCGTGTCATGGAAAAAATGAGTCACCGGATGGGAAAATTTTACTCACCGAACGAAGTTCATTGGAAAATACTTGTAAAATAACTCTTTGTGTGGGAAATAATCGAGAACCTCATCACCTTGACTAGTCTCACGTGAAAACTCAGTCACGCGAGGGGAAAACTTAGTCACTAAGAAATTAGTGTCATGGGAAAAATGAGTCACCGGATGGGAAAATCTTAGTCAATGGACTAGTTTCAATGGCGAAACCTAGTAATATAACCTCTTTGTGTTGGAATAACTCGAAAACCTGGCCACTGTGAGTAGTCTCATGGGAAAACACAGCCACAGGAGGGGGAAACTTAGTCACTAACGAATTAGTGCCATGGGACTAATGACTCAACTAAGGGGAAAACCTTAGACACCGAACGAGTTTCCATGGCAAATTCTTGTCTAGTAACATCTTTGTGTGGGAAAATCTAGAAAACCTTGTCACTGTGAGTAGTCTCATCAGAAAACTCAGTCGCGGGAGGGGAAAACTTAGTCACAAAGGAATTCGTGTCATGGAAAAAATGATTCACCGGATGGGAAAATTTTACTCACCGGACAAGTTTCAATGGAAAAAACTTGTAAAATAACCTCTTTGTGTGGGAAAAACTCGAGAACCTCATCACCTTGACTAGTCTCACGGGAAAACTCAGTCACGTGAGGGGAAAACTTAGTCACTAAGGAACTAGTGTCATGGGAAAAATGAGTCACCGGATGGGAAAACCTTAGTCAATGGAATAGTTTCAATGGCAAAACCTAGTAAATTAACCTATTTGTGTTGGAATAACTCGAAAACCTGACCACTGTGAGTAGTCTCATGGAAATACTCAGCCATAGAAGGGGGAAACTTAGTCACTAAGGAATTAGTGCCATGGGACTAATGAGTCAACTAACGGGAAAACCTTAGTCACCGAACGAGTTTCCATGGAAAATCCTAGTAAAGTAACATCTTTGAGTGGGAAAAACTAGAAAACCTTGTCACTGTGAGTAGTCTCATCGGAAAACTCAGTCACGTGAGGGGAAAACTTAGTCACTAAGGAATTAGTGTCATGGGAAAAATGAGTCACCGGATGCGAAAACCTTGGTCAATGGACTAGTTTCAAGGGAAAAACTTAGTAAATTAACCTCTTTGTGTTGGAATAACTCGAAAACCTGACCACTGTGAGTAGTCTCATGGGAAAACTCAGCCACAGGAGGAGGAAACTTAGTCACTAAGGAATTAGTGCCATGGGACTAATGAGTCAACTAATGGGAAAACCTTAGTCACCAAATGAGTTTCCATGGCAAATCCTAGTAAAGTAACATCTTTGTGTGGGAAAAACGAGAAAACCTTGTCACTGTAAGTAGTCTCATCGGAAAACTCAGTCGCAGAAGGGGAAAACTTAGTCACAAAGGAATTCGTTTTATGGAAAAAATGAGTCACCGGATGGGAAAATTTTACTCACCGGACGAAGTTCAATGGAAAATACTTGTAAAATAACCTCTTTGTGTGGGAAAAACTTGAGAACCTCATCACCTTGACTAGTCTCACGTGAAAACTCAGTCACGTGAGGGGAAACCTTAGTCACTAAGAAATTAGTGTCATGGGAAAAATGAGTCACCGGATGGGAAAATCTTAGTCAATGGACTAGTTTCAATGGCAAAACCTAGTAATAAAACCTCTTTGTGTTGGAATAACTCGAAAACAATGCCACTGTGAGTAGTCTCATGGGAAAACACAACCACAGGAGGGGCAAACATAGTCACTAAGGAATTAGTGCCATGGGAGTAATGACTCAACTAAGGGGAAAACCTTAGTCACCGAACGAGTTTCCATGGCAAATCCTAGTATAGTAACATCTTTGTGTGGGAAAAACTAGAAAACCTTGTCACTGTGAGTAGTCTCATCGGAAAACTCAGTCGCGGGAGGGGAAAACTTAGTCACAAAGGAATTCGTGTCATGGAAAAAATGAGTCACTGGATGGGAAAATTTTACTCACTAGACGAAGTTCATTGGAAAATACTTGTAAAATAACCTCTTTGTGTGGGAAATACTCGAGAACCTCATCACCTTGACTAGTCTCACGTGAAAACTCAGTCACGTGAGGGGAAAACTTAGTCACTAAGAAATTAGTGTCATGGGAAAAATGAGTCACCGGATGGGAAAATCTTAGTCAATGGACTAGTTTCAATGGAAAAACCTAGTAATATAACCTCTTTGTGTTGGAATAACTCGAAAACCTGGCCACTGTGAGTAGTCTCATGGGAAAACACAGCCACAGGAGGGGGAAACTTAGTCACTAAGGAATTAGTGCCATGGGAGTAATGACTCAACTAAGGGGAAAACCTTAGTCACCGAACGAGTTTCCATGGCAAATCCTAGTATAGTAACATCTTTGTGTGGGAAAAACTAGAAAACCTTGTCACTGTGAGTAGTCTCATCGGAAAACTCAGTCGCGGGAGGGGAAAACTTAGTCACAAAGGAATTCGTGTCATGGAAAAAATGAGTCACGGGATGGGAAAATTTTACTCACCGGACGAGTTTCAATGGAAAATACTTGTAAAATAACCTCTTTGTGTGGGAAATACTCGAGAACCTCATCACCTTTACTAGTCTCACGGGAAAACTCAGTCACGTGAGGGGAAAACTTAGTCACTAAGAAATTAGTGTCATGGGAAAAATGAGTCACCGGATGGGAAAACCTTAGTCAATGGACTAGTTTCAATGGCAAAACCTAGTAATATAACCTCTTTGTGTTGGAATAACTCGAAAACCTTGCCACTGTGAGTAGTCTCATGGGAAAACATAGCCACAAGAGGGGGAAACTTAGTCACTAAGGAATTAGTGCCATGGGACTAATGAGTCAACTAATGGGAAAACCTTAGTCACCGAACGAGTTTCCATGGCAAATCCTAGTAAAGTAACATCTTTGTGTGGGAAAAACTAGAAAACCTTGTCACTGTGAGTAGTCTCATCGGAAAACTTTGTCGCGGGAGGGGAAAACTTAGTCACAAAGGAATTCGTGTCATGGAAAAAATGAGTCACCGGATGGGAAAATTTTACTCACCGGACGAGTTTCAATGGAAAATACTTGTAAAATAACCTCTTTGTGTGGGAAATACTCGAGAACCTCATCACCTTGACTAGTCTCACGGGAAAACTCAGTCACATGAGGGGAAAACTTAGTCACTAAGAAATTAGTGTCATGGGAAAAATGAGTCACCGGATGGGAAAACCTTAGTCAATGGACTAGTTTCAATGGCAAAACCTAGTAATATAACCTCTTTGTGTTGGAATAACTCGAAAACCTGGCCACTGTGAGTAGTCTCATGGGAAAACACAGCCACAGGAGGGGGAAACTTAGTCACTAAGGAATTAGTGCCATGGGACTAATGAATCAACTAAGGGGAAAACCTTAGTCACCGAACGAGTTTCCATGGCAAATCCTAGTAAAGTAACATCTTTGTGTGGGAAAAACTAGAAAACCTTGTCACTGTGAGTAGTCTCATCGGAAAACTCAGTCGCTGGAGGGGAAAACTTAGTCACAAAGGAATTCGTGTCATGGAAAAACTGAGTCACCGGATGGGAAAATTTTACTCACCGGACAAGTTTCAATGGAAAATACTTGTAAAATAACCTCTGTGGGTGGGAAAAACTCGAGAACCTCATCACCTTGACTAGTCTCGCGGGAAAACTCAGTCACGTGAGGGGAAAACATAGTCACTAAGGAATTAGTGTCATAGGAAAAATGAGTCACCGAATGGGAAAACCTTAGTCAATGGACTAGTTTCAATGGCAAAACCTAGTAAATTATCCTCTTTGTGTTGGAATAACTCGAAAACCTGGCCACTGTGAGTAGTCTCTTGGGAAAACTCAGCCACAGGAGGGGGAAACTTAGTCACTAAGGAATTAGTGCCATGGGACTAATGAGTCAACTAATGGGAAAACCTTAGTCACCGAACGAGTTTCCATGGCAAATCCTAGTAAAGTAACATCTTTGTGTGGGAAAAACTAGAAAACCTTGTCACTGTCAGTAGTCTCATCGGAAAACTCAGTCGCGGGAGGGGAAAACTTAGTCACAAAGGAATTAGTGTCATGGGAAAAATGAGTCACCGGATGGGAAAACCTTGGTCAATGGACTAGTTTCAAGGGAAAAACTTAGTAAATTAACCTCTTTGGGTTGGAATAACTCGAAAACCTGACCACTGTGAGTAGTCTCATGGGAAAACTCAGCCACAGGAGGAGGAAACTTAGTCACTAAGGAATTAGTGCCATGGGACTAATGAGTCAACTAATGGGAAAACCTTAGTCACCAAACGAGTTTCCATGGCAAATCCTAGTAAAGTAACATCTTTGTGTGGGAAAAACTAGAAAACCTTGTCACTGTAAGTAGTGTCATCGGAAAACTCAGTCGCAGGAGGGGAAAACTTAGTCACAAAGGAATTCGTTTTATGGAAAAAATGAGTCACCGGATGGGAAAATTTTACTCACCGGACGAAGTTCAATGGAAAATACTTGTAAAATCACCTCTTTGTGTGGGAAAAACTCGAGAACCTCATCACCTTGACTAGTCTCACGTGAAAACTCAGTCACGTGAGGGGAAAACTTAGTCACTAAGAAATTAGTGTCATAGGAAAAATGAGTCACCGGATGGGAAAATCTTAGTCAATGGACTAGTTTCAATGGCAAAACCTAGTAATATAACCTCTTTTTGTTGGAATAACTCGAAAACCTGGCCACTGTGAGTAGTCTCATGGGAAAACACAACCACAGGAGGGGGAAACTTAGTCACTAAGGAATTAGTGCCATGGGAGTAATGACTCAACTAAGGGGAAAACCTTAGTCACCGAACGAGTTTCCATGGCAAATCCTAGTATAGTAACATCTTTGTGTGGGAAAAACTAGAAAACCTTGTCATTGTGAGTAGTCTCATCGGAAAACTCAATCGCGGGAGGGGAAATCTTAGTCACAAAGGAATTCGTGTCATGGAAAAAATGAGTCACCGGATGAGAAAATTTTACTCACCGGACGAAGTTCGTTGGAAAATACTTGTAAAATAACCTCTTTGTGTGGGAAATACTCGAGAACCTCATCACCTTGACTAGTCTCACGTGAAAACTCAATCACGTGAGGGGAAAACTTAGTCACTAAGAAATTAGAGTCATGGGAAAAATGAGTCACCGGATGGGAAAATCTTAGTCAATGGACTAGTTTCAATGGCAAAACCTAGTAATATAACCTCTTTGTGTTGGAATAACTCGAAAACATGGCCACTGTGAGTAGTCTCATGGGAAAACACAGCCACAGGAGGGGGAAACTTAGTCACTAAGGAATTAGTGCCATGGGACTAATGACTCAACTAAGGGGAAAACCTTAGTCACCGAACGAGTTTCCATGGCAAATCCTAGTATAGTAACATCTTTGTGTGGGAAAAACTAGAAAACCTTGTCATTGTGAGTAGTCTCATCGGAAAACTCAATCGCGGGAGGGGAAAACTTAGTCACAAAGGAATTCGTGTCATGGAAAAAATGAGTCACGGGATGGGAAAATTTTACTCACCGGACGAGTTTCAATGGAAAATACTTGTAAAATAACCTCTTTGTGTGGGAAATACTCGAGAACCTCATCACCTTTACTAGTCTCACGGGAAAACTCAGTCACGTGAGGGGAAAACTTAGTCACTAAGAAATTAGTGTCATGGGAAAAATGAGTCACCGAATGGGAAAACCTTAGTCAATGGACTAGTTTCAATGGCAAAACCTAGTAATATAACCTCTTTCTGTTGGAATAACTCGAAAACCTTGCCACTGTGAGTAGTCTCATGGGAAAACACAGCCACAAGAGGGGAAAACTTAGTCACTAAGTAATTAGTGCCATGGGACTAATGACTCAACTAAGGGGAAAACCTTAGTCACCGAACGAGTTTCCATGGCAAATCCTAGTAAAGTAACATCTTTGTGTGGGAAAAACTAGAAAACCTTGTCACTGTGAGTAGTCTCATCAGAAAACTCAGTCGCTGGAGGGGAAAACTTAGTCACAAAGGAATTCGTGTCATGGAAAAACTGAGTCACCGTATGGGAAAATTTTACTCACCAGACGAGTTTCAATGGAAAATACTTGTAAAATAACCTCTGTGGGTGGGAAAAACTCGAGAACCTCATCACCTTGACTAGTCTCACGGGAAAACTCAGTCACGTGAGGGGAAAACATAGTCACTAAGGAATTAGTGTCATGGGAAAAATGAGTAACCGGATGGGAAAACCTTAGTCAATGGACTAGTTTCAATGGCAAAACCTAGTAAATTATCCTCTTTGTGTTGGAATAATTCGAAAACCTTGCCACTGTGAGTAGTCCCTTGGGAAAACTCAGCCACAGGAGGGGGAAACTTAGTCACTAAGGAATTAGTGCCATGGGACTAATGAGTCAACTAATGGGAAAACCTTAGTCACCGAACGAGTTTCCATGGCAAATCCTAGTAAAGTAACATCTTTGTGTGGGAAAAACTAGAAAACCTTGTCACTGTCAGTAGTCTCATCGGAAAACTCAGTCGCGGGAGGGGAAAACTTATTCACAAAGGATTTCGTGTCATGGAAAAAATGAGTCACCGGATGGGAAAATTTTACTCACCGGACGAGTTTCAATGGAAAATAATTGTAAAATAACCTCTGTGGGTGGGAAAAACTCGAGAACCTCATCACGTTGACTAGTCTCACGGGAAAACTCAGTCACATGAGGGGAAAACATAGTCAATAAGGAATTTGTGTCATGGAAAAAATGAGTCACCGGACGGGAAAACCTTAGTCAATGGACTAGTTTCAATGGAAAAACCTAGTAATATAACCTCTTTGTGTTGGAATAACTCGAAAACCTTGCCACTGTGAGTAGTCTCATGGGAAAACACAGCCACAAGAGGGGGAAACTTAGTCACTAAGTAATTAGTGCCATGGGACTAATGACTCAACTAAGGGGAAAACCTTAGTCACCGAACGAGTTTCCATGGCAAATCCTAGTAAAGTAACATCTTTGTGTGGGAAAAACTAGAAAACCTTGTCACTGTGAGTAGTCTCATCAGAAAACTCAGTCATTGGAGGGGAAAACTTAGTCACAAAGGAATTCGTGTCATGGAAAAAATGAGTCACCGGATGGGAAAATTTTACTCACCGGACGAGTTTCAATGGAAAATACTTGTAAAATAACCTCTTTGTGTGGGGAAAACTCGAGAACCTCATCACCTTGACTAGTCTCAAGGCAAAACTCAGTCACATGAGGGGAAAACTTAGTCACTAAGGAATTAGTGTCATGGGAAAAATGAGTCACCGGATGGGAAAACCATATTTAATGGACTAGTTTCAATGGCAAAACCAAGTAAAATAACCTCTTTGTGTTGGAATAACTCGAAAACCTGGCCACTGTGAGTAGTCTCATGGGAAAACTCAGCCACAGGAGGGGGAAACTTAGTCACAAAGGAATTAGTGCCATGGGACTAATGAGTCAACTAATGGGTAAACCTTAGTCACCCAACGAGTTTCCATGGCAAATCTTAGTAAAATAACCTCTTTGTGTGGGAAAAATTGGAAAACCTTGTCACTGTGAGTAGTCTAATCTAAAAACTCAGTCGCGGGATGGGAAAATTTAGTCATAAAGGAATTCGTGTCTTGGAAAAAATGAGTCACCGGATGGGAAAAGTTTACTCATCAGACGAGTTTCAATGGAAAATACTAGTAAAATAACCTCTTTGTCTGGGAAAAACTCGAGAACCTCATCACCTTGACTAGTCTCACGGGGAAACTCAGTCACATGAGGGGAAAACTTAGTCACTAAGGAATTAGTGTCATGGGAAAAATGAGTCACTGGATGGGAAAACCTTATTCAATGGACTAGTTTCAATGGCGAAACCTAGAAAATTAACCTCTTTGTGTTAGAATAACTCGAAAACCTGGCCACTGTGAGTAGGTTCATGGGAAAACTCAGCCACAGGTGGGGGAAACTTAGTCACTAAGGAATTAGTGCCATGGGACTAATGAGTCAACTAATGGGAAAACCTTAGTCACCGAACGAGTTTCCATGGCAAATACTAGTAAAATAACCTCTTTGTGTGGGAAAAACTAGAAAACCTTGTCACTGTGAGTAATCTCATCGGAAAACTCAGTCGCAGGAGGGGGAAACTTAATCACAAAGGAATTCATGTCATGGGAAAAATGAGTCACCGGATGGGAAAATTTTACGCACCGGACGAGTTACAATGGAAAATACTTGTAAAATAAACTCTTTGTGTGGGAAAAACTCGAGAACCTCATCACCTTGACTAGTCTCACGGGAAAACTCAGTCACATGAGGGGAAAACATAGTCACTAAGGAATTTGTGTCATGGAAAAAATGAGTCACCGGACGGGAAAACCTTAGTCAATGGACTAGTTTCAATGGCAAAACCTAGTAAAATAACCTCTTTGTGTTGGAATAACTCGAAAACCTGGCCACTGTGAGCAGTCTCATGGGAAAACTCAGCCACAAGAGCGGGAAAATTAGTCACTAAGGAATTAGTGCCATGGGACTAATGGGAAAACCTTAGTCACCGAATGAGTTTCCATGGCAAATCATACTAAAATAACCTCTTTGTGTGGGAAAAACTAGAAAACCTTTTCACCGTGAGTAGTCTAATCGGAAAACTCAGTCATTGGAGGGGAAAACTTAGTCACAAAGGAATTCGTGTCATGGAAAAAATGAGTCACCGGATGGGAAAATTTTACTCACCGGACGAGTTTCAATGGAAAATACTTGTAAAATAACCTCTTTGTGTGGGAAAAACTCGAGAACCTCATCACCTTGACTAGTCTCACGGGAAAACTCAGTCACGTGAGGGGAAAACTTAGTCACTAAGGAATTAGTGTCATGGGAAAATTGAGTCACCGAATGGGAAAATCTTAGTCAATGGACTAGTTTCAATGGCAAAACCAAGTAAAATAACCTCTTTGTGTTGGAATAACTGGAAAACCTGGCCACTGTGAGTAGTCTCATGGGAAAACTCAGCCACAGGAGGGGGGAACTTAGTCACTATGGAATTAGTGCCATGGGACTAATGAGTCAACTAATGGGAAAACCGTAGTCACCGAAAGAGTTTCCATGGAAAATCCTAGTAAAATAACCTCTTTCTTTGGGAAAAACTAGAAAACCTTGTCACTGTGAGTAGTCTAATCGGAAAACTCAGTCGAAGGAGGGGAAAACTTAGTCACAAAGGAATTCGTGTCATGGAAAAAATGAGTCACAGGATGGGAAATGTTTACTCACCGGACGAGTTTCAATGGAAAATACTAGTAAAACAACCTCTTTGTGTGGGAAAAACTCGAGAACCTCATCACCTTGACTAGTCTCAAGGGAAAACTGAGTCACATGAGGGGAAAACTTAGTCACTAAGGAATTAGTGTCATGGGAAAAATGAGTCACCGGATGGGAAAACCATATTTAATGGACTAGTTTCAATGGCAAAACCAAGTAAAATAACCTCTTTGTGTTGGAATAACTCGAAAACCTGGCCACTCTGAGTAGTCTCATGGGAAAACTCAGCCACAGGAGGGGGAAACTTAGTCACAAAGGAATTAGTGTCATGGGACTAATGAGTCAACTAATGGGTAAACCTTAGTCACCCAACGAGTTTCCATGGCAAATCCTAGTAAAATAACCTCTTTGTGTGGGAAAAATTGGAAAACCTTGTCACTGTGAGTAGTCTAATCGAAAAACTCAGTCGCGGGATGGTAAAATTTAGTCACAAAGGAATTCGTGTCTTGGAAAAAATGAGTCACCGGATGGGAAAAGTTTACTCACCGGACGAGTTTCAATGGAAAATACTAGTAAAATAACCTCTTTGTCTGGGAAAAACTCGAGAACCTCATCACCTTGACCAGTCTCACGGGGAAACTCAGTCACATGAGGGGAAAACTTAGTCACTAAGGAATTAGTGTCATGGGAAAAATGAGTCACCGGATGGGAAAACCTTAGTCAATGGACTAGTTTCAATGGCAAAACCTAGTAAAATAACCTCTTTGTGTTGGAATAATTCGAAAACCTGCCCACTGTGAGTAGTCTCATGGGAAAACTCAGCCACAGGAGGGGGAAACTTAGTCACTAAGGAATTAGTGCCATGGTACTAATGAGTCAACAAATGGGAAAACCTTTGTCACCGAACGAGTTTCCACGACAAATCCTAGTAAAGTAACCTCTTTGTGTGGGGGAAACTAGAAAACCTTGTCACTCGGAGTAGTCTCATCGGAAAACTCAGTCGCAGGACGGGAAAAACTAGTCACAAAGGAATTCGTGTCATGGAAAAAATTAGTCACCGGATGGGAAAATTATACTCACCGGACGAGTTTCAATGGAAAATACTTGTAAAATAACCTCTTTGTGTGGGAAAAACTCGAGAACCTCATCACCTTGACTAGTCTCACGGGGAAACTCAGTCACATGAGGGGAAAACTTAGTCACTAAGGAATTAGTGTCATGGGAAAAATGAGTCACCGGATGGGAAAACCTTAGTCAATGGACTAGTTTCAATGGCAAAACCTAGTAAAATAACCTCTTTGTGTTGGAATAATTCGAAAACCTGCCCACTGTGAGTAGTCTCATGGGAAAACTCAGCCACAGGAGGGGGAAACTTAGTCACTAAGGAATTAGTGCCATGGTACTAATGAGTCAACAAATGGGAAAACCTTTGTCACCGAACGAGTTTCCACGACAAATCCTAGTAAAGTAACCTCTTTGTGTGGGGGAAACTAGAAAACCTTGTCACTCGGAGTAGTCTCATCGGAAAACTCAGTCGCAGGACGGGAAAAACTAGTCACAAAGGAATTCGTGTCATGGAAAAAATTATTCACCGGATGGGAAAATTATACTCACCGGACGAGTTTCAATGGAAAATACTTGTAAAATAACCTCTTTGTGTGGGAAAAACTCGAGAACCTCATCACCTTGACTAGTCTCACGGGAAAACTCACTCACATGAGGGGGAAATTTAGTCACTAAGGAATTAGTGTCATGGCAAAAATGAGTCACCGGATGGGAAAACCTTAGTCAATGGACTAGTTTCAATGGCAAAACCTAGTAAAATAACCTCTTTGTGTTGGAATAATTCGAAAACCTGCCCACTGTGAGTAGTCTCATGGGAAAACTCAGCCACAGGAGGGGGAAACTTAGTCACTAAGGAATTAGTGCCATGGTACTAATGAGTCAACAAATGGGAAAACCTTTGTCACCGAACGAGTTTCCACGACAAATCCTAGTAAAGTAACCTCTTTGTGTGGGGGAAACTAGAAAACCTTGTCACTCGGAGTAGTCTCATCGGAAAACTCAGTCGCAGGACGGGAAAAACTAGTCACAAAGGAATTCGTGTCATGGAAAAAATTAGTCACCGGATGGGAAAATTATACTCACCGGACGAGTTTCAATGGAAAATACTTGTAAAATAACCTCTTTGTGTGGGAAAAACTCGAGAACCTCATCACCTTGACTAGTCTCACGGGAAAACTCACTCACGTGAGGGGGAAATTTAGTCACTAAGGAATTAGTGTCATGGCAAAAATGAGTCACCGGATGGGAAAACCTTAGTCAATGGACTAATTTCAATTGCACAACCTAGTAAAATGACCTCTTTGTGTTGGAATAACTCGAAAACCTGGCCACTGTGAGTAGTCTCATTGGAAAACTGAGCCACAGGAGGGGGAAACTTAGTCACTAAGGAATTAGTGCCATGGGACTAATGAGTCAACTAATGGCAAAACCTTAGTCACCGAACGAGTTTCCATGGCAAATCCTAGTGAAGTAAACTCTTTGTGTGGGAAAAACTAGAAAACCTTGTCACTGTGAGTAGTCTCATCGGAAAACTCAGCCGCAGGAGGGGAAAACTTAGTCACAAAGAAATTCGTGTCATGGAAAAAATGAGTCACCGGATGGGAAAATTTTACTCCCAGGACGAGTTTCAATGGAAAATACTTGTAAAATAACCTCTTTGTGTGGGAAAAACTCGAGAACCTCATCACCTTGACTAGTCTCACGGGAAAACTCAGTCACACGAGGGGAAAACTTAGTAACTAAAGAATTAGTGTCATGGAAAAAATGAGTCACCGGATGGAAGAACTTTAGTCAATGGACTAGTTTCGATGGTAAAACCTAGTAAAATAACCTCTTTGTGTTGGAATAACTCGATAACCTGGCCACTGTGAGTAGTCTCATAGGAAAACTCTGCCACAGGAGGGGGAAACTTAGTCACAAAGGAATTAGTGCCATGGGACTAATGAGTCAACTAATGGGAAAACCTTAGTCACCGAACGAGTTTCCATGGCAAATCCTAGTAAAATAACCTTTTTGTGTGGGAAAAACTTGAAAACCTTGTCACTGTGAGTAGTCTCATCAGAAAACTCAGTCGCGGGAGGGGAAAATTTAGTCACAAAGGAATTCGTGTCACGGAAAAAGTGAGTCACCGGATGGGAAAATTTTACTCACCGGACGAGTTTCAATGGAAAATACTTGTAAAATAACCTCTTTGTGTGGAGAAACTCGAGAACCTCATCACCTTGACTAGTCTCACGGGAAAACTCAGTCACACGAGGGGAAAACTTAGTTACTAAGGAATTAGTGTCATGGGAAAAATGAGTCACCGGATGGGAAAACCATAGTCAATGGACTAGTTTCAATTGTAAAACCTAGTAAAATAACCTCTTTGTGTTGGAATAACTCGAAAACCTAGCCACTGTGAGTAGTCTCATGGGAAAACTCAGCCACAGGAGGGGGAAACTTAGTCACAAAGGAATTAGTTCCATGGGACTAATGAGTCAGCTAATGGGAAAACCTTAGTCACCGAAATAGTTTCCATGGAAAATCCTAGTAAAATAACCTCTTTGTGTGGGAAAAACTAGAAAACCTTGTCACTGTGAGCAGTCTCATTGAAAAAATCAGCCGCGGGAGGGGAAAACTTAGTCACAAAGGAATTTGTGTCATGGAAAAAATGAGTCACCGGATGGGAAAATTTTACTCACCAGACGAGTTTCAATGGAAAATACTTGTAAAATAACCTCTTGTGTGGGAAAAACTCAAGAACCTCATCACCTTGACTAGTCTCACGAGAAAACTCAGTCACACGAGGGGGAAACTTAGTCACTAAGCAATTAGTGTCATGGATAAAATGAGTCACCGGATGGGAAAACCTTAGTCAATGGAGTAGTTTCAATGGCAATACCTAGTAAAATAACCTCTTTGTGTTGGAATAACTCAAAAACCCAGCCACTGTAAGTAGTCTCATCGGAACACTCAGTCGCAGGAGGGGAAGACTTAGTCACAAAGGAATTCGTGTCATGGAAAAAATGAGTCACCGGATGGGAAAATTTTACGCACCGGACGAGTTTCAATAAAAAATACTTGTAAAATAACGTCTTTGTGTGGGAAAAACTCGTGAACCTCATCACCTTGACTAGTCTCACGGGAAAACTCAGTCACGTGAGGGGAAAACTTAGTCACTAAGGAATTAGTGTCATGGGAAAAATGAGTCACCGGATGGGAAAACCTTCGTCAATGGACTAGTTTCAATGGCAAAACCTAGTAAAATAACCTCTTTGTGTTGGAATAACTCGAAAACCCATCCACTGTAAGTAGTCTCATGGGAAAACACAGCCACAGGATGGGGAAACTTAATCACTAAGGAATTTGTGCCATGGGACTAATGAGTCAACTAATGGGAAATCCTTAGTCACCGAACGAGTTTCCATGGCAAATCCTAGTAAAGTAACCTCTTTGTGTGGGAAAAACTAGAAAACCTTGTCACTGTGAGTAGTCTCATCGGAAAACTCAGTCGCGGGAGGGGAAAACTTAGTCATAGAGGAATTCGTGTCATGAAAAAAATGAGTCACCGGATGGGAAAATTTTACTCATCGGACAAGTTTCAATGGAAAATACTTGTTAAATAACCTCTTTGTGTGGGAAAAACTCGAGAACCTCATCACCTTGACTAGTCTCACGGGAAAACTCAGTCACGTGAGGGGAATACTTAGTCACTAAGAAATTAGTGTCATGGGAAAAATGAGTCACCGGATGGAAAAACCTTACTCAACGGACTAGTTTCAATGGCAAAACCTAGTAAATTAACCTCTTTGTGTTGGAATAACTCGAAAACCTGGCCACTGTGAGTAGTCTCATGGGAAAACTTAGCCAAAGGAGGAGAAAACTTAGTCACTAAGGAATTAATGCCATGGGACTAATGAGTCAACTAATGGGAAAACCTTAGTCACCGAACGAGTTTCCATGGAAAATCCTAGTAAAATAACCTCTTTGAATTGGAAAAACTAGAACACCTTGTCACTGTGAGTAGTCTCATCGGAAAACTCAATCGCGGGAGGGGAAAACTTAGTCACAAAGGAATTCGTGTCATGGAAAAAATGAGTCACCGGATGGGAAAGTTTTACTCACCGGACGAGTTTCAATGGAAAATACTTGTAAAATAACCTCTTTGTGTGGGAAAAACTCGAGAACCTCATCACCTTGACTAGTCTCACGGGAAAACTCAGTCACATGAAGGGAAAACTTAGTCACTAAGGAATTAGTGTCATGGGAAAAATGAGTCACTGGATGGGAAAACCTTAGTCAATGGACTAGTTTCAATGGCAAAACCTAGTAAAATAACCTCTTTGTGTTGGAATAACTCGAAAACCTGGCCACTGTGAGTAGTCTCATGGGAAAACTCAGCCACAGGAGGGGGAAACTTAGTCACTAAGGAATTAGTTCCATGGGACTAATGAGTCCACTAATAGGAAAACTTTAGTCACCGAACGTGTTTCCATGGCAAGTCATAGTAAAGTAACATCTTTGTGTGGGAAAAACTAGAAATCCTTGTCACTGTGAGTAGTCTCATTGGAAATCTCAGCCACAGGAGGGGGAAACTTAGTCCCTAAGGAATTAGTTCCATGGGACTGATGAGTCAACTAATGGGAAAACCTTAGTCACCGAACGAGTTTCCATGGCAAATCGTAGTAAAGTAACATCTTTGTGTGGGAAAAACTAGAAAACCTTGTCACTGTGAGTAGTCTCATCGGAAAACTCAGTCGCAGGAGGGGAAAACTTAGTCACAAAGGAATTCGTTTTATGGAAAAAATGAGTCACCGGATGGGAAAATTTTACTCACCGGACGAGTTTCAATGGAAAATACTTGTAAAATAACTTTGTGTGGGAAAAACTCGAGAACATCATCGCCTTGACTAGTCTCACGGGAAAACTCAGCCACATGAGGGGAAAACTTAGTCACTAAGGAATTAGTGTCATGGGAAAAATGAGTCACCGGATGGGAAAACCTTAGTCAATGGACTAGTTTCAATGGCAAAACCTAGTAAAATAACCTCTTTGTGTTGGAATAACGCGAAAACCTGGCCACTGTGACTAGTCTCATGGGAAAACTCAGCCACTGGAGGGGGAAACTTAGTCACTAAGGAATTAGTGCCATGGGACTAATGAGTCAACTAATGGGAAATCCTTAGTCACCAAACGAGTTTCCGCGGCAAATCCTAGTAAAATAACTAGAAAACCTTGTCACTGTAAGTAGTCTCACCGGAAAACTCAGTCGCGCGAGGGGAAAACTTAGTCTCTAAGGAATTCGTGTCATGGAAAAAATGAGTCACCGGATGGGAAAACCTTAGTCAGTGGACTAGTTTCAATGGCAAAACCTAGTAAAATAACCTCTTTGTGTTGGAATAACGCGAAAACTGGCCACTGTGACTATTCTCATGGGAAAACTCAGCCACAAGAGGGGGAAACTTAATCACTAAGGAATTAGTGCCATGGGACTAATGAGTCAACTAATTGGAAATCTTTAGTCACCGAACGAGTTTCCATTGCAAATCGTAGTAAAGTAACATCTTTGGGTGGGAAAAACTAGAAAACCTTGTCACTGTGAGTAGTCTCATCGGAAAACTCAGTCGCAGGAGGGGAAAACTTAGTCACAAAGGAATTCGTTTTATGGAAAAAATGAGTCACCGGATGGTAAAATTTTACTCACCGGACGAGTTTCAATGGAAAATACTTGTAAAATAACCTCTTTGTGTGGGAAAAACTCGAGAACCTCATCACCTTGAATAGTCTCACGGGAAAACACAGTCACGTGAGGGGAAAACTTAGTCTCTCAGGAATTAGTGTCATGGGAAAAATGAGTCACCGGATGGGAAAACCTTAGTCAATGGACTCGTTTCAATGGCAAAACCTAGTAAAATAACCTCTTTGTGTTGGAATAACGCGAAAACCTGGCCACTGTGACTAGTCTCATGGGAAAACTCAGCCACAAGAGGGGGGAACTTAGTCACTTAGGAATTAGTGCCATGGGACTAATGATTCAACTAATGGGAAAACCTTAGTCACCGAACGAGTTTCCATGGCAAATCGTAGTAAAGTAACATCTTTGTGTGGGAAAAACTAGAAAACCTTGTCACTGTGAGTAGTCTCATTGGAAAACTCAGTCGCAGGAGGGGAAAACTTAGTCACAAAGGAATTCGTTTTATGGACAAAATGAGTCACCGGATGGGAAAATTTTACTCACCGGACGAGTTTCAATGGAAATTACTTGTAAAATAACTTTGTGTGGGAAAAACTCGAGAACCTCATCGCCTTGACTAGTCTCACGGGAAAACTCAGCCACATGAGGGGAAAACTTAGTCACTAAGAAATTAGTGTCATGGGAAAAATGAGTCACTGTGTGTAGTCTCATTGGAAAACTCAGCCACAGGAGGGGGAAACTTAGTCACTAAGGAATTAGTTCCATGGGACTGATTAGTCAACTAATGGGAAAACCTTAGTCACCGAACGAGTTTCCATGGCAAATCGTAGTAAAGTAACATCTTTGTGTGGGAAAAACTAGAAAACCTTGTCACTGTGAGTAGTCTCATTGGAAAACTCAGTCGCAGGAGGGGAAAACTTAGTCACTAAGGAATTAGTTCCATGGGACTGATGAGTCAACTAATGGGAAAACCTTAGTCACCGAACGAGTTTCCATTGCAAATCGTAGTAAAGTAACATCTTTGTGTGGGAAAAACTAGAAAACCTTGTCACTGTGAGTAGTCTCATCGGAAAACTCAGTCGCAGGAGGGGAAAACTTAGTCACAAAGGAATTCGTTTTATGGACTAAATGAGTCACCGGATGGGAAAATTTTACTCACCGGACGAGTTTCAATGGAAATTACTTGTAAAATAACTTTGTGTGGGAAAAACTCGAGAACCTCATCGCCTTGACTAGTCTCACGGGAAAACTCAGCCACATGAGGGGAAAACTTAGTCACTAAGGAATTAGTGTCATGGGAGAAATGAGTCACCGGATGGGAAAACCTTAGTCAATGGACTAGTTTCAATGGCAAAACCTAGTAAAATAACCTCTTTGTGTTGGAATAACGCGAAAACCTGGCCACTGTGACTAGTCTCATGGGAAAACTCAGCCACAGGAGGGGGAAACTTAGTCACTAAGGAATTAGTGCCATGGGACTAATAAGTCAACCAATGGGAAATCCTTAGTCACCAAACGAGTTTCCGCGGCAAATCCTAGTAAAATAACTAGAAAACCTTGTCACTGTGAGTAGTCTCACCGGAAAACTCAGTCGCGCGAGGGGAAAACTTAGTCTCTAAGGAATTCGTGTCATGGAAAAAATGAGTCACCGGATGGGAAAACCTTAGTCAATGGACTAGTTTCAATGGCAAAACCTAGTAAAATAACCTCTTTGTGTGGGAAAAACTAGAAAACCTTGTCACTGTGAGTAGTCTCAACGGAACACTCAGTCGCAGGAGGGGAAAACTTAGTCACAAAGGAATTCGTTTTATGGAAAAATGAGTCACCGGATGGGAAAATTTTACTCACCGGACGAGTTTCAATGGAAAATACTTGTAAAATAACCTCTTTGTGTGGGAAAAACTCGAGAACCTCATCGCCTTGACAAGTCTCACGGGGAAACTCAGCCACAGGAGGGGAAAACTTAGTCACTAAGGAATTAGTGTCATGGGAAAAATGAGTCACCAGATGGGAAAACCTTAGTCAATGGACTTGTTTCAATGGCAAAACCTAGTAAAATAACCTCTTTGTGTTGGAATAACGCGAAAACTGGCCACTGTGACTATTCTCATGGGAAAACTCAGCCACAAGAGGGGGAAACTTAATCACTAAGGAATTAGTGCCATGGGACTAATGAGTCAACTAATGGGAAAACCTTAGTCACCAAACGAGTTTCCATGGCAAATCGTAGTAAAGTAACATCTTTGTGTGGGAAAAACTAGAAAACCTTGTCACTGTGAGTAGTCTCATCGGAAAACTCAGTCGCAGGAGGGGAAAACTTAGTCACAAAGGAATTCGTTTTATGGAAAAATGAGTCACCGGATGGGAAAATTTTACTCACCGGACGAGTTTCAATGGAAAATACTTGTAAAATAACCTATTTGTGTGGGAAAAACTCGAGAACCTCATCACCTTGACTAGTCTCCTGGGAAAACACAGTCACGTGAGGGGAAAACTTAGTCTCTAAGGAATTAGTGTCATGGGAAAAATGAGTCACCGGATGGGAAAACCTTAGTCAATGGACTCGTTTCAATGGCAAAACCTAGTAAAATAACCTGTTTGTGTTGGAATAACGCGAAAACCTGGCCACTGTGAGTAGTCTCATGGGAAAACTCAGCCACAAGAGGGGGGAACTTAGTCACTAAGGAATTAGTGCCATGGGACTAATGAGTCAACTAATGGGAAAACCTTAGTCACCGAACGAGTTTCCATGGCAAATCGTAGTAAAGTAACATCTTTGTGTGGGAAAAACTAGAAAACCTTGTCACTGTGAGTTGTCTCATTGGAAAACTCAGTCGCAGGAGGGGAAAACTTAGTCACTAAGGAATTAGTTCCATGGGACTGATGAGTCAACTAATGGGAAAACCTTAGTCACCGAACGAGTTTCCATGGCAAATCGTAGTAAAGTAACATCTTTGTGTGGGAAAAACTAGAATACCTTGTCACTGTGAGTAGTCTCATCGGAAAACTCAGTCGCAGGAGGGGAAAACTTAGTCACAAATGAATTCGTTTTATGGACCAAATGAGTCACCGGATGGGAAAATTTTACTCACCGGACGAGTTTCAATGGAAATTACTTGTAAAATAACTTTGTGTGGGAAAAACTCGAGAACCTCATCGCCTTGACTAGTCTCACGGGAAAACTCAGCCACATGAGGGGAAAACTTAGTCACTAAGGAATTAGTGTCATGGGAAAAATGAGTCACCGGATGGGAAAACCTTAGTCAATGGACTAGTTTCAATGGCAAAACCTAGTAAAATAACCTCTTTGTGTTGGAATAACGCGAAAACCTGGCCACTGTGACTAGTCTCATGGGAAAACTCAGCCACAGGAGGGGGAAACTTAGTCACTAAGGAATTAGTGCCATGGGACTAATAAGTCAACCAATGGGAAATCCTTAGTCACCAAACGAGTTTCCGCGGCAAATCCTAGTAAAATAACTAGAAAACCTTGTCACTGTGAGTAGTCTCACCGGAAAACTCAGTCGCGCGAGGGGAAAACTTAGTCTCTAAGGAATTCGTGTCATGGAAAAAATGAGTCACCGGATGGGAAAACCTTAGTCAATGGACTAGTTTCAATGGCAAAACCTAGTAAAATAACCTCTTTGTGTGGGAAAAACTAGAAAACCTTGTCACTGTGAGTAGTCTCAACGGAACACTCAGTCGCAGGAGGGGAAAACTTAGTCACAAAGGAATTCGTTTTATTGAAAAATGAGTCACCGGATGGGAAAATTTTACTCACCGGACGAGTTTCAATGGAAAATACTTGTAAAATAACCTCTTTGTGTGGGAAAAACTCGAGAACCTCATCGCCTTGACAAGTCTCACGGGGAAACTCAGCCACAGGAGGGGAAAACTTAGTCACTAAGGAATTAGTGTCATGGGAAAAATGAGTCACCAGATGGGAAAACCTTAGTCAATGGACTTGTTTCAATGGCAAAACCTAGTAAAATAACCTCTTTGTGTTGGAATAACTCGAAAACCTGGCCAATGTGAGTAGTCTCATGGGAAAACTCAGCCACAGGAGGGGGAAACTTAGTCACTAAGGAATTAGTTCTATGGGACTAATGAGTCAACTAATGGGAAAACTTTAGTCACCGAACGTGTTTCCATGGCAAGTCATAGTAAAGTAACATCTTTGTGTGGGAAAAACTAGAAATCCTTGTCACTGTGAGTAGTCTCAACGGAACACTCAGTCGCAGGAGGGGAAAACTTAGTCACAAAGGAATTCGTTTTATGGAAAAAATGAGTCACCGGATGGGAAAATTTTACTCACCAGACGAGTTTCAATGGAAAATACTTGTAAAATAACCTCTTTGTGTCGGAAAAACTCGAGAACCTCATCACCTTGACTAGTCTCACGGGAAACACAATCACGTGAGGGGAAAACTTAGTCACTAAGAAATTAGTGTCATGGGAAAAATGAGTCACCGGATGGGAAAACCTTAGTCAATGGACTAGTTTCAATGGCAAAACCTAGTAAAATAACCTCTTTGTGTTGGAATAACGCGAAAACCTGGCCACTGTGACTAGTCTCATGGGAAAACTCAGCCACAGGAGGGGGAAACTTAGTCACTAAGGAATTAGTGCCATGGGACTAATGAGTCAACTAATGGGAAATCCTTAGTCACCAAACGAGTTTCCGCGGCAAATCCTAGTAAAATAACTAGAAAACATAGTCACTGTGAGTAGTCTCACCGGAAAACTCAATCACGCGAGGGGAAAACTTAGTCTCTAAGGAATTCGTGTCATGGAAAAAATGAGTCACCGGATGGGAAAACCTTAGTCAATGGACTAGTTTCAATGGCAAAACCTAGTAAAATAACCTCTTTGTGTTGGAATAACGCGAAAACTGGCCACTATTACTATTCTCATGGGAAAACTCAGCCACAAGAGGGGGAAACTTAATCACTAAGGAATTAGTGCCATGGGACTAATGAGTCAACTAATTGGAAAACCTTAGTCACCGAACGAGTTTCCATGGCAAATCGTAGTAAAGTAACATCTTTGTGTGGGAAAAACTAGAAAACCTTGTCACTGTGAGTAGTCTCATCAGAAAACTCAGTCGCAGGAGGGGAAAACTTAGTCACAAAGGAATTCGTTTTATGGAAAAAATGAGTCACCGGATGGGAAAATTTTACTCACCGGACGAGTTTCAATGGAAAATACTTGTAAAATAACCTCTTTGTGTGGGAAAAACTCGAGAACCTCATCACCTTGACTAGTCTCACGGGAAAACACATTCACGTGAGGGGAAAACTTAGTCTCTAAGGAATTAGTGTCATGGGAAAAATGAGTCACCGGATGGGAAAACCTTAGTCAATGGACTCGTTTCAATGGCAAAACCTAGTAAAATAACCTCTTTGTGTTGGAATAACGCGAAAACCTTGCCACTGTGACTAGTCTCATGGGAAAACTCAGCCACAAGAGGGGGAAACTTAGTCACTAAGGAATTAGTGCCATGGGACTAATGAGTCAACTAATGGGAAAACCTTAGTCACTGAACGAGTTTCTATGGCAAATCGTAGTAAAGTAACATCTTTGTGTGGGAAAAACTAGAAAACCTTGTCACTGTGAGTAGTCTCATAGGAAAACTCAGTCGCAGGAGGGGAAAACTTAGTCACTAAGGAATTAGTTCCATGGGACTGATGAGTCAACTAATGGGAAAACCTTAGTCACCGAACGAGTTTCCATGGCAAATCGTAGTAAAGTAACATCTTTGTGTGGGAAAAACTAGAAAACCTTGTCACTGTGAGTTGTCTCATTGGAAAACTCAGTCGCAGGAGGGGAAAACTTAGTCACTAAGGAATTAGTTCCATGGGACTGATGAGTCAACTAATGGGAAAACCTTAGTCACCGAACGAGTTTCCATGGCAAATCGTAGTAAAGTAACATCTTTGTGTGGGAAAAACTAGAATACCTTGTCACTGTGAGTAGTCTCATCGGAAAACTCAGTCGCAGGAGGGGAAAACTTAGTCACAAATGAATTCGTTTTATGGACCAAATGAGTCACCGGATGGGAAAATTTTACTCACCAGACGAGTTTCAATGGAAAATACTTGTAAAATAACTTTGTGTGGGAAAAACTCGAGAACCTCATCGCCTTGACTAGTCTCACGGGAAAACTCAGCCACATGAGAGGAAAACTTAGTCACTAAGGAATTAGTGTCATGGGAAAAATGAGTCACCGGATGGGAAAACCTTAGTCAATGGACTAGTTTCAATGGCAAAACATAGTAAATTAACCTCTTTGTGTTGGAATAACTCGAAAACCTGGCCACTATGAGTAGTCTCATGGGAAAACAAAGCCACAGGAGAGGGAAACTTAGTCACTAAGGAATTAGTGCCATGGGACTAATGACTCAACTAATGGGAAAACCTTAGTCACTGAACGAGTTTCCATGGCAAATCCTAGTAAAGTAACTAGAAAACATAGTCACTGTGAGTAGTCTCACCGGAAAACTCAATCACGCGAGGGGAAAACTTAGTCTCTAAGGAATTCGTGTCATGGAAAAAATGAGTCACCGGATGGGAAAACCTTAGTCAATGGACTAGTTTCAATGGCAAAACCTAGTAAAATAACCTCTTTGTGTTGGAATAACGCGAAAACTGGCCACTATTACTATTCTCATGGGAAAACTCAGCCACAAGAGGGGGAAACTTAATCACTAAGGAATTAGTGCCATGGGACTAATGAGTCAACTAATTGGAAAACCTTAGTCACCGAACGAGTTTCCATGGCAAATCGTAGTAAAGTAACATCTTTGTGTGGGAAAAACTAGAAAACCTTGTCACTGTGAGTAGTCTCATAGGAAAACTCAGTCGCAGGAGGGGAAAACTTAGTCACTAAGGAATTAGTTCCATGGGACTGATGAGTCAACTAATGGGAAAACCTTAGTCACCGAACGAGTTTCCATGGCAAATCGTAGTAAAGTAACATCTTTGTGTGGGAAAAACTAGAAAACCTTGTCACTGTGAGTTGTCTCATTGGAAAACTCAGTCGCAGGAGGGGAAAACTTAGTCACTAAGGAATTAGTTCCATGGGACTGATGAGTCAACTAATGGGAAAACCTTAGTCACCGAACGAGTTTCCATGGCAAATCGTAGTAAAGTAACATCTTTGTGTGGGAAAAACTAGAATACCTTGTCATTGTGAGTAGTCTCATCGGAAAACTCAGTCGCAGGAGGGGAAAACTTAGTCACAAATGAATTCGTTTTATGGACCAAATGAGTCACCGGATGGGAAAATTTTACTCACCGGACGAGTTTCAATGGAAATTACTTGTAAAATAACTTTGTGTGGGAAAAACTCGAGAACCTCATCGCCTTGACTAGTCTCACGGGAAAACTCAGCCACATGAGGGGAAAACTTAGTCACTAAGGAATTAGTGTCATGGGAAAAATGAGTCACCGGATGGGAAAACCTTAGTCAATGGACTAGTTTCAATGGCAAAACCTAGTAAAATAACCTCTTTGTGTTGGAATAACGCGAAAACCTGGCCACTGTGACTAGTCTCATGGGAAAACTCAGCCACAGGAGGGGGAAACTTAGTCACTAAGGAATTAGTGCCATGGGACTAATAAGTCAACCAATGGGAAATCCTTAGTCACCAAACGAGTTTCCGCGGCAAATCCTAGTAAAATAACTAGAAAACCTTGTCACTGTGAGTAGTCTCACCGGAAAACTCAGTCGCGCGAGGGGAAAACTTAGTCTCTAAGGAATTCGTGTCATGGAAAAAATGAGTCACCGGATGGGAAAACCTTAGTCAATGGACTAGTTTCAATGGCAAAACCTAGTAAAATAACCTCTTTGTGTGGGAAAAACTAGAAAACCTTGTCACTGTGAGTAGTCTCAACGGAACACTCAGTCGCAGGAGGGGAAAACTTAGTCACAAAGGAATTCGTTTTATTGAAAAATGAGTCACCGGATGGGAAAATTTTACTCACCGGACGAGTTTCAATGGAAAATACTTGTAAAATAACCTCTTTGTGTGGGAAAAACTCGAGAACCTCATCGCCTTGACAAGTCTCACGGGGAAACTCAGCCACAGGAGGGGAAAACTTAGTCACTAAGGAATTAGTGTCATGGGAAAAATGAGTCACCAGATGGGAAAACCTTAGTCAATGGACTTGTTTCAATGGCAAAACCTAGTAAAATATCCTCTTTGTGTTGGAATAACTCGAAAACCTGGCCAATGTGAGTAGTCTCATGGGAAAACTCAGCCACAGGAGGGGGAAACTTAGTCACTAAGGAATTAGTTCTATGGGACTAATGAGTCAACTAATGGGAAAACTTTAGTCACCGAACGTGTTTCCATGGCAAGTCATAGTAAAGTAACATCTTTGTGTGGGAAAAACTAGAAATCCTTGTCACTGTGAGTAGTCTCAACGGAACACTCAGTCGCAGGAGGGGAAAACTTAGTCACAAAGGAATTCGTTTTATGGAAAAAATGAGTCACCGGATGGGAAAATTTTACTCACCAGACGAGTTTCAATGGAAAATACTTGTAAAATAACCTCTTTGTGTCGGAAAAACTCGAGAACCTCATCACCTTGACTAGTCTCACGGGAAACACAATCACGTGAGGGGAAAACTTAGTCACTAAGAAATTAGTGTCATGGGAAAAATGAGTCACCGGATGGGAAAACCTTAGTCAATGGACTAGTTTCAATGGCAAAACCTAGTAAAATAACCTCTTTGTGTTGGAATAACGCGAAAACCTGGCCACTGTGACTAGTCTCATGGGAAAACTCAGCCACAGGAGGGGGAAACTTAGTCACTAAGGAATTAGTGCCATGGGACTAATGAGTCAACTAATGGGAAATCCTTAGTCACCAAACGAGTTTCCGCGGCAAATCCTAGTAAAATAACTAGAAAACATAGTCACTGTGAGTAGTCTCACCGGAAAACTCAATCACGCGAGGGGAAAACTTAGTCTCTAAGGAATTCGTGTCATGGAAAAAATGAGTCACCGGATGGGAAAACCTTAGTCAATGGACTAGTTTCAATGGCAAAACCTAGTAAAATAACCTCTTTGTGTTGGAATAACGCGAAAACTGGCCACTATTACTATTCTCATGGGAAAACTCAGCCACAAGAGGGGGAAACTTAATCACTAAGGAATTAGTGCCATGGGACTAATGAGTCAACTAATTGGAAAACCTTAGTCACCGAACGAGTTTCCATGGCAAATCGTAGTAAAGTAACATCTTTGTGTGGGAAAAACTAGAAAACCTTGTCACTGTGAGTAGTCTCATCAGAAAACTCAGTCGCAGGAGGGGAAAACTTAGTCACAAAGGAATTCGTTTTATGGAAAAAATGAGTCACCGGATGGGAAAATTTTACTCACCGGACGAGTTTCAATGGAAAATACTTGTAAAATAACCTCTTTGTGTGGGAAAAACTCGAGAACCTCATCACCTTGACTAGTCTCACGGGAAAACACATTCACGTGAGGGGAAAACTTAGTCTCTAAGGAATTAGTGTCATGGGAAAAATGAGTCACCGGATGGGAAAACCTTAGTCAATGGACTCGTTTCAATGGCAAAACCTAGTAAAATAACCTCTTTGTGTTGGAATAACGCGAAAACCTTGCCACTGTGACTAGTCTCATGGGAAAACTCAGCCACAAGAGGGGGAAACTTAGTCACTAAGGAATTAGTGCCATGGGACTAATGAGTCAACTAATGGGAAAACCTTAGTCACTGAACGAGTTTCTATGGCAAATCGTAGTAAAGTAACATCTTTGTGTGGGAAAAACTAGAAAACCTTGTCACTGTGAGTAGTCTCATAGGAAAACTCAGTCGCAGGAGGGGAAAACTTAGTCACTAAGGAATTAGTTCCATGGGACTGATGAGTCAACTAATGGGAAAACCTTAGTCACCGAACGAGTTTCCATGGCAAATCGTAGTAAAGTAACATCTTTGTGTGGGAAAAACTAGAAAACCTTGTCACTGTGAGTTGTCTCATTGGAAAACTCAGTCGCAGGAGGGGAAAACTTAGTCACTAAGGAATTAGTTCCATGGGACTGATGAGTCAACTAATGGGAAAACCTTAGTCACCGAACGAGTTTCCATGGCAAATCGTAGTAAAGTAACATCTTTGTGTGGGAAAAACTAGAATACCTTGTCACTGTGAGTAGTCTCATCGGAAAACTCAGTCGCAGGAGGGGAAAACTTAGTCACAAATGAATTCGTTTTATGGACCAAATGAGTCACCGGATGGGAAAATTTTACTCACCAGACGAGTTTCAATGGAAAATACTTGTAAAATAACTTTGTGTGGGAAAAACTCGAGAACCTCATCGCCTTGACTAGTCTCACGGGAAAACTCAGCCACATGAGAGGAAAACTTAGTCACTAAGGAATTAGTGTCATGGGAAAAATGAGTCACCGGATGGGAAAACCTTAGTCAATGGACTAGTTTCAATGGCAAAACATAGTAAATTAACCTCTTTGTGTTGGAATAACTCGAAAACCTGGCCACTATGAGTAGTCTCATGGGAAAACAAAGCCACAGGAGAGGGAAACTTAGTCACTAAGGAATTAGTGCCATGGGACTAATGACTCAACTAATGGGAAAACCTTAGTCACTGAACGAGTTTCCATGGCAAATCCTAGTAAAGTAACTAGAAAACATAGTCACTGTGAGTAGTCTCACCGGAAAACTCAATCACGCGAGGGGAAAACTTAGTCTCTAAGGAATTCGTGTCATGGAAAAAATGAGTCACCGGATGGGAAAACCTTAGTCAATGGACTAGTTTCAATGGCAAAACCTAGTAAAATAACCTCTTTGTGTTGGAATAACGCGAAAACTGGCCACTATTACTATTCTCATGGGAAAACTCAGCCACAAGAGGGGGAAACTTAATCACTAAGGAATTAGTGCCATGGGACTAATGAGTCAACTAATTGGAAAACCTTAGTCACCGAACGAGTTTCCATGGCAAATCGTAGTAAAGTAACATCTTTGTGTGGGAAAAACTAGAAAACCTTGTCACTGTGAGTAGTCTCATAGGAAAACTCAGTCGCAGGAGGGGAAAACTTAGTCACTAAGGAATTAGTTCCATGGGACTGATGAGTCAACTAATGGGAAAACCTTAGTCACCGAACGAGTTTCCATGGCAAATCGTAGTAAAGTAACATCTTTGTGTGGGAAAAACTAGAAAACCTTGTCACTGTGAGTTGTCTCATTGGAAAACTCAGTCGCAGGAGGGGAAAACTTAGTCACTAAGGAATTAGTTCCATGGGACTGATGTGTCAACTAATGGGAAAACCTTAGTCACCGAACGAGTTTCCATGGCAAATCGTAGTAAAGTAACATCTTTGTGTGGGAAAAACTAGAATACCTTGTCACTGTGAGTAGTCTCATCGGAAAACTCAGTCGCAGGAGGGGAAAACTTAGTCACAAATGAATTCGTTTTATGGACCAAATGAGTCACCGGATGGGAAAATTTTACTCACCGGACGAGTTTCAATGGAAATTACTTGTAAAATAACTTTGTGTGGGAAAAACTCGAGAACCTCATCGCCTTGACTAGTCTCACGGGAAAACTCAGCCACATGAGGGGAAAACTTAGTCACTAAGGAATTAGTGTCATGGGAAAAATGAGTCACCGGATGGGAAAACCTTAGTCAATGGACTAGTTTCAATGGCAAAACCTAGTAAAATAACCTCTTTGTGTTGGAATAACGCGAAAACCTGGCCACTGTGACTAGTCTCATGGGAAAACTCAGCCACAGGAGGGGGAAACTTAGTCACTAAGGAATTAGTGCCATGGGACTAATAAGTCAACCAATGGGAAATCCTTAGTCACCAAACGAGTTTCCGCGGCAAATCCTAGTAAAATAACTAGAAAACCTTGTCACTGTGAGTAGTCTCACCGGAAAACTCAGTCGCGCGAGGGGAAAACTTAGTCTCTAAGGAATTCGTGTCATGGAAAAAATGAGTCACCGGATGGGAAAACCTTAGTCAATGGACTAGTTTCAATGGCAAAACCTAGTAAAATAACCTCTTTGTGTGGGAAAAACTAGAAAACCTTGTCACTGTGAGTAGTCTCAACGGAACACTCAGTCGCAGGAGGGGAAAACTTAGTCACAAAGGAATTCGTTTTATTGAAAAATGAGTCACCGGATGGGAAAATTTTACTCACCGGACGAGTTTCAATGGAAAATACTTGTAAAATAACCTCTTTGTGTGGGAAAAACTCGAGAACCTCATCGCCTTGACAAGTCTCACGGGGAAACTCAGCCACAGGAGGGGAAAACTTAGTCACTAAGGAATTAGTGTCATGGGAAAAATGAGTCACCAGATGGGAAAACCTTAGTCAATGGACTTGTTTCAATGGCAAAACCTAGTAAAATAACCTCTTTGTGTTGGAATAACTCGAAAACCTGGCCAATGTGAGTAGTCTCATGGGAAAACTCAGCCACAGGAGGGGGAAACTTAGTCACTAAGGAATTAGTTCTATGGGACTAATGAGTCAACTAATGGGAAAACTTTAGTCACCGAACGTGTTTCCATGGCAAGTCATAGTAAAGTAACATCTTTGTGTGGGAAAAACTAGAAATCCTTGTCACTGTGAGTAGTCTCAACGGAACACTCAGTCGCAGGAGGGGAAAACTTAGTCACAAAGGAATTCGTTTTATGGAAAAAATGAGTCACCGGATGGGAAAATTTTACTCACCAGACGAGTTTCAATGGAAAATACTTGTAAAATAACCTCTTTGTGTCGGAAAAACTCGAGAACCTCATCACCTTGACTAGTCTCACGGGAAACACAATCACGTGAGGGGAAAACTTAGTCACTAAGAAATTAGTGTCATGGGAAAAATGAGTCACCGGATGGGAAAACCTTAGTCAATGGACTAGTTTCAATGGCAAAACCTAGTAAAATAACCTCTTTGTGTTGGAATAACGCGAAAACCTGGCCACTGTGACTAGTCTCATGGGAAAACTCAGCCACAGGAGGGGGAAACTTAGTCACTAAGGAATTAGTGCCATGGGACTAATGAGTCAACTAATGGGAAATCCTTAGTCACCAAACGAGTTTCCGCGGCAAATCCTAGTAAAATAACTAGAAAACATAGTCACTGTGAGTAGTCTCACCGGAAAACTCAATCACGCGAGGGGAAAACTTAGTCTCTAAGGAATTCGTGTCATGGAAAAAATGAGTCACCGGATGGGAAAACCTTAGTCAATGGACTAGTTTCAATGGCAAAACCTAGTAAAATAACCTCTTTGTGTTGGAATAACGCGAAAACTGGCCACTATTACTATTCTCATGGGAAAACTCAGCCACAAGAGGGGGAAACTTAATCACTAAGGAATTAGTGCCATGGGACTAATGAGTCAACTAATTGGAAAACCTTAGTCACCGAACGAGTTTCCATGGCAAATCGTAGTAAAGTAACATCTTTGTGTGGGAAAAACTAGAAAACCTTGTCACTGTGAGTAGTCTCATCAGAAAACTCAGTCGCAGGAGGGGAAAACTTAGTCACAAAGGAATTCGTTTTATGGAAAAAATGAGTCACCGGATGGGAAAATTTTACTCACCGGACGAGTTTCAATGGAAAATACTTGTAAAATAACCTCTTTGTGTGGGAAAAACTCGAGAACCTCATCACCTTGACTAGTCTCACGGGAAAACACATTCACGTGAGGGGAAAACTTAGTCTCTAAGGAATTAGTGTCATGGGAAAAATGAGTCACCGGATGGGAAAACCTTAGTCAATGGACTCGTTTCAATGGCAAAACCTAGTAAAATAACCTCTTTGTGTTGGAATAACGCGAAAACCTTGCCACTGTGACTAGTCTCATGGGAAAACTCAGCCACAAGAGGGGGAAACTTAGTCACTAAGGAATTAGTGCCATGGGACTAATGAGTCAACTAATGGGAAAACCTTAGTCACTGAACGAGTTTCTATGGCAAATCGTAGTAAAGTAACATCTTTGTGTGGGAAAAACTAGAAAACCTTGTCACTGTGAGTAGTCTCATAGGAAAACTCAGTCGCAGGAGGGGAAAACTTAGTCACTAAGGAATTAGTTCCATGGGACTGATGAGTCAACTAATGGGAAAACCTTAGTCACCGAACGAGTTTCCATGGCAAATCGTAGTAAAGTAACATCTTTGTGTGGGAAAAACTAGAAAACCTTGTCACTGTGAGTTGTCTCATTGGAAAACTCAGTCGCAGGAGGGGAAAACTTAGTCACTAAGGAATTAGTTCCATGGGACTGATGAGTCAACTAATGGGAAAACCTTAGTCACCGAACGAGTTTCCATGGCAAATCGTAGTAAAGTAACATCTTTGTGTGGGAAAAACTAGAATACCTTGTCACTGTGAGTAGTCTCATCGGAAAACTCAGTCGCAGGAGGGGAAAACTTAGTCACAAATGAATTCGTTTTATGGACCAAATGAGTCACCGGATGGGAAAATTTTACTCACCAGACGAGTTTCAATGGAAAATACTTGTAAAATAACTTTGTGTGTGAAAAACTCGAGAACCTCATCGCCTTGACTAGTCTCACGGGAAAACTCAGCCACATGAGAGGAAAACTTAGTCACTAAGGAATTAGTGTCATGGGAAAAATGAGTCACCGGATGGGAAAACCTTAGTCAATGGACTAGTTTCAATGGCAAAACATAGTAAATTAACCTCTTTGTGTTGGAATAACTCGAAAACCTGGCCACTATGAGTAGTCTCATGGGAAAACAAAGCCACAGGAGAGGGAAACTTAGTCACTAAGGAATTAGTGCCATGGGACTAATGACTCAACTAATGGGAAAACCTTAGTCACTGAACGAGTTTCCATGGCAAATCCTAGTAAAGTAACTAGAAAACATAGTCACTGTGAGTAGTCTCACCGGAAAACTCAATCACGCGAGGGGAAAACTTAGTCTCTAAGGAATTCGTGTCATGGAAAAAATGAGTCACCGGATGGGAAAACCTTAGTCAATGGACTAGTTTCAATGGCAAAACCTAGTAAAATAACCTCTTTGTGTTGGAATAACGCGAAAACTGGCCACTATTACTATTCTCATGGGAAAACTCAGCCACAAGAGGGGGAAACTTAATCACTAAGGAATTAGTGCCATGGGACTAATGAGTCAACTAATTGGAAAACCTTAGTCACCGAACGAGTTTCCATGGCAAATCGTAGTAAAGTAACATCTTTGTGTGGGAAAAACTAGAAAACCTTGTCACTGTGAGTAGTCTCATCAGAAAACTCAGTCGCAGGAGGGGAAAACTTAGTCACAAAGGAATTCGTTTTATGGAAAAAATGAGTCACCGGATGGGAAAATTTTACTCACCGGACGAGTTTCAATGGAAAATACTTGTAAAATAACCTCTTTGTGTGGGAAAAACTCGAGAACCTCATCACCTTGACTAGTCTCACGGGAAAACACATTCACGTGAGGGGAAAACTTAGTCTCTAAGGAATTAGTGTCATGGGAAAAATGAGTCACCGGATGGGAAAACCTTAGTCAATGGACTCGTTTCAATGGCAAAACCTAGTAAAATAACCTCTTTGTGTTGGAATAACGCGAAAACCTTGCCACTGTGACTAGTCTCATGGGAAAACTCAGCCACAAGAGGGGGAAACTTAGTCACTAAGGAATTAGTGCCATGGGACTAATGAGTCAACTAATGGGAAAACCTTAGTCACTGAACGAGTTTCTATGGCAAATCGTAGTAAAGTAACATCTTTGTGTGGGAAAAACTAGAAAACCTTGTCACTGTGAGTAGTCTCATAGGAAAACTCAGTCGCAGGAGGGGAAAACTTAGTCACTAAGGAATTAGTTCCATGGGACTGATGAGTCAACTAATGGGAAAACCTTAGTCACCGAACGAGTTTCCATGGCAAATCGTAGTAAAGTAACATCTTTGTGTGGGAAAAACTAGAAAACCTTGTCACTGTGAGTAGTCTCATCGGAAAACTCAGTCGCAGGAGGGGAAAACTTAGTCACAAAGGAATTCGTTTTATGGAAAAAATGAGTCACCGGATGGGAAAATTTTACTCACCAGATGAGTTTCAATGGAAAATACTTGTAAAATAACTTTGTGTGGGAAAAACTCGAGAACCTCATCGCCTTGACTAGTCTCACGGGAAAACTCAGCCACATGAGGGGAAAACTTAGTCACTAAGGAATTAGTGTCATGGGAAAAATGAGTCACCGGATGGGAAAACCTTAGTCAATGGACTAGTTTCAATGGCAAAACATAGTAAATTAACCTCTTTGTGTTGGAATAACTCGAAAACCTGGCCACTATGAGTAGTCTCATGGGAAAACAAAGCCACAGGAGAGGGAAACTTAGTCACTAAGGAATTAGTGCCATGGGACTAATGACTCAACTAATGGGAAAACCTTAGTCACTGAACGAGTTTCCATGGCAAATCCTAGTAAAGTAACATCTTTGTGTGGGAAAAACTAGAAAACCTTGTCACTGTGAGTAGTCTCATCGGAAAACTCAGTCGCAGGAGGGGAAAACTTAGTCACAAAGGAATTCGTTTTATGGAAAAAATGAGTCACCGGATGGGAAAATTTTACTCACCGGACGAGTTTCAATGGAAAATACTTGTAAAATAACCTCTTTGTGTGGGAAAAACTCGAGAACCTCATCACCTTGACTAGTCTCACGGGAAAACTCAGCCACATGAGGGGAAAACTTAGTCACTAAGGAATTAGTGTCATGGAAAAAATGAGTCACCGGATGGGAAAACCTTAGTCAATGGACTAGTTTCAATGGCAAAACCTAGTAAAATAACCTCTTTGTGTTGGAATAACTCGAAAACCTGGCCACTGTGAGTAGTCTCATGGGAAAACTCAGCCACAGGAGGGGGAAACTTAGTCACTAAGGAATTAGTGCCATGGGACTAATGAGTCAACTAATGGGAAATCCTTAGTCACGGAACGAGTTTCCACGGCAAATCCTAGTAAAGTAACCTCTTTGTGTTGGAATAACTAGAAAACCTTGTCACTGTGAGTAGTCTCATCGGAAAACTCAGTTCCGGGAGGGGAAAACTTAGTCACCAAGGAATTCGTGTCATGGAAAAAATGAGTCACCGGATGGGAAAATTTTACTCACCGGACGAGTTTCAATGGAAAATACTTGTAAAATAACCTCTTTTTGTGGGAAAAACTCGACAACCTCATCACCTTGACTAGTCTCACGGGAAAACTCAGTCACGTGAGGGGAAAACTTAGTCTCTAAGGAGTTAGTGTCATGGTAAAAATGAGTCACCGGATGGGAAAACCTTAGTCAATGGACTCGTTTCAATGGCAAAACCTAGTAAAATAACCTCTTTGTGTTGGAATAACGCGAAAACCTGGCCACTGTGACTAGTCTCATGGGAAAGCTCAGCCACAAGAGGGGGAAACGTAGTCACTAAGGAATTAGTGCCATGGGACTAATGAGTCAACTAATGGGAAAACCTTAGTCACCGAACGAGTTTCCATGGAAAATCGTAGTAAAGTAACATCTTTGTGTGGGAAAAACTAGAAAACCTTGTCACTGTGAGTAGTCTCATTGGAAAACTCAGTCGCAGGAGGGGAAAACTTAGTCAGTAAGGAATTAGTTCCATGGGACTGATGAGTCAACTAATGGGAAAACCTTAGTCACCGAACGTGTTTCCATGGAAAATCCTAATAAAGTAACATCTTTGTGTGGGAAAAACTAGAAAACCTTGTCACTGTGAGTAGTCTCATCAGAAAACTCAGTTGCGGGAGGGGAAAACTTAGTCACCAAGGAATTCGTGTCATGGAAAAAATGAGTCACCGGATGGGAAACTTTTACTCACCGGACGAGTTTCAATGGAATATACTTGTAAAATAACCTCTTTGTGTGGGAAAAACTCGAGAACCTCATCGCCTAGACTAGTCTCACGGGAAAACTCAGTCACATGAGGGGAAAACTTAGTCACAAAGGAATTAGTGTCATGGGAAAAATGAGTCACCGGATGGGAAAACCTTAGTCAATGGACTAGTTTCAATGGCAAAACCTAGTAAAATAACCTCTTTGTGTTGGAATAACGCGAAAACCTGGCCACTGTGACTATTCTCATGGGAAAACACAGCCACAGGAGGGGGAAACATAGTCACTAAGGAATTAGTGCCATGGGTCTAATGAGTCAACTAATGGGAAAACCTTAGTCACCGAACGAGTTTCCATGGCAAATCCTAGTAAATTAACATCTTTGTGTGGGAAAAACTAGAAAACCTTGTCACTTTGAGTAGTCTCATCGGAAAAATCAGTCGTAGGAGGGGAAAACTTAGTCACAAAGGAATTCGTTTTATGGAAAAAATGAGTCACCGAATGGGAAAATTTTACTCACCGGACGAGTTTTAATGGAAAATACTTGTAAAATAACCTCTTTGTGTGGGAAAAACTCGAGAACCTCATCACCTTGACTAGTCTCACGGGAAAACTCAGTCACGTGAGTGGAAAAATTACTCACTAAGAAATTAGTGTCATGGGAAAAATGAGTCACCGGATGGGAAAACCTAGGATACCCTGACCTCGTCAACGAGACAGGAAAAGGCAAGAGGCCTGTTTTCCGGGGCATAAGCTTGCTGCAATGACACAGCACATTTAAGTAAAGCGCAGTGAACAAGCCCCCTTGAACATACTCTTAAAGGTTAGGTTACTACCTGCCTATACGGAAGAGGTTTACTTTGTACCGCCCGGAGGTCTATAGTCAGCATCTAGGTTACTACACTGAAAGCCTAATAGTAGGATAGATAGCCTAATTCATATCCTTTTTCTCCGCAGTTCCTAAAGGAATAGGTAATAAAGCGACTTTGTTGCCTACTACCACTAAATCACCACCCCCCCAAGTCAAACTAGTACCTGTTGTTGCACCAGGGGCCTCCCTTTTGTGTTGCATTTTTTTGTGATCCTCCGCTTCAGTTTGCGTTTTTCGGATAGCCGGGATCCGACGTTGATTCACGAGCGGTCTGGTGTCCGAGCCAATTGGTTGGATAGACGACGACAGCGAGGGCTAGGATGCTGAAGCCATTGTTACGGAGCCGGAGCATGGCATCTCTGAGCATCAGGCGCATGATAGCAGGCTGCACCGAGCCGGAAGTCTGGATATGTTGACCAGAATGATGATCTGGATGGAACGGGAACGAGAGCGAGGTCATCCGGGGAAGACATGATCCCAAGCGGATACTTGGCATGTTCCCCCTCTTCCTGGTCCATCACAAGGGAAACGAAAACCAAGATTTGCTTTATCCGGTATCAATCTTGAGCTACGAGCAAATAGAACACCTTTTAGGAGTATCAATACCCTTAGTCAATGGACTAGTTTCAATGGCAAAACATAGTAAATTAACCTCTTTGTGTTGGAAC
Source organism: Acmispon strigosus (assembly GCA_030819835.1). NCBI lineage: Eukaryota > Viridiplantae > Streptophyta > Magnoliopsida > Fabales > Fabaceae > Acmispon > Acmispon strigosus. The sequence goes on along the minus strand of JAUAMA010000002.1, from coordinate 67,669,583 downwards.
AACTCGAAAACTTGGCCACTGAGAGTAGTCTCATGGGAAAACACAGCCACAGGAGAGGGAAACTTAGTCCCTAAGGAATTAGTGCCATGGGACTAATGAGTCAACTAATGGGAAAACCTTAGTCACCGAACGAGTTTCCATGGCAAATCCTAGTAAAGTAACATATTTGTGTGGGAAAAACTAGAAAACCTTGTCACTGTGAGTAGTCTCATCGGAAAACTCAGTCGCTGGAGGGGAAAACTTAGTCACAAAGGAATTCGTGTCATGGAAAAACTGAGTCACCATATGGGAAAATTTTACTCACCGAACGAGTTTCAATGGAAAATACTTGTAAAATAACCTCTTTGTGTGGGAAAAACTCGAGAACCTCATCACCTTGATTAGTCTCACGGGAAAACTCAGTCACGTGAGGGGAAAACTTAGTCACTAAGGAATTAGTGTCATGGAAAAAATGAGTCACCGGATGGGAAAACCTTAGTCAATGGACTAGTTTCAATGGCAAAACCTAGTAATTAACCTCTTTGTGTTGGAATAACTCGAAAACCTGGCCACTGTGAGTAGTCTCATGGGAAAACTCAGCCACAAGAGGGGGAAACTTAGTCACTAAGGAATTAGTGCAATGGGAGTAATGAGTCAACTAATGGGAAAACCTTAGTCACCGAACGAGTTTCCATGGCAAATCCTAGTAAAGTAACATATTTGTGTGGGAAAAACTAGAAAACCTTGTCATTGTGAGTAGTCTCATCGGAAAACTCAGTCGCGGAAGGGGAAAACTTAGACACAAAGGAATTCGTGTCATGGAAAAAATGAGTCACCGGATGGGAAAATTTTACTCACCAAACGAGTTTCAATGGAAAATACTTGTAAAATAACCTCTTTGGGTGGGAAAAACTCGAGAACCTCAACACCTTGACTAGTCTCACGGGAAAACTCAGTCACGTGAGGGGGAAACTTAGTCGCTAAGGAGTTAGTGTCATGGGAAAAATGAGTCACCGGATGGGAAAACCTTAGTCAATGGACTAGTTTCAATGGCAAAACCTAGTAAATTAACCTCTTTGTGTTCGAATAACTCGAAAACCTGGCCACTGTGAGTAGTCTCATGGGAAAACTCAGCCACAGGAGGGGGAAACTTAGTCACTAAGGAATTAGTGCCATGGGACTAATGACTCAACTAAGGGGAAAACCTTAGTCACCGAATGAGTTTCCATGGAAAATCCTAGTAAAGTAACATCTTTGTGTGGGAAAAACTAGAAAACCTTGTCACTGTGAGTACTCTCATCAGAAAGCTCAGTCGCTGGAGGGGAAAACTTAGTCACAAAGGAATTTGCGTCATCGAAAAATTGAGTCACCGTATGGGAAAATTTTACTCACCGGACGAGTTTCAATGGAAAATACTTGTAAAATCACCTCTTTGAGTGGGAAAAACTCGAGAACCTCATCACCTTGACTAGACTCACGGGAAAACTCAGTCACGTGAGGGGAAAACTTAGTCACTAAGGAATTAGTGTCATGGGACTAATGACTCATCTAAGGGGAAAACCTTAGTCACCGAACGAGTTTCCATGGCAAATCCTAGTAAAGTAACATCTTTGTGTGGGAAATACTAGAAAACCTTGTCACTGTGAGTAGTCTCATCGGAAAACTCAGTCGCTGGAGGGGAAAACTTAGTCACAAAGGAATTCGTGTCATGGAAAAACTGAGTCACCGTATGGGAAAATTTTACTCACCGGACGAGTTTCAATGGAAAATACTTGTAAAATAACCTCTTTGGGTGGGAAAATATCGAGAACCTCATCACCTTGACTAGTCTCACGGGAAAACTCAGTCACGTGAGGGGAAAACTTAGTCACTGAGGAACTAGTGTCATGGGAAAAATGAGTCACCGGATGGGAAAACCTTAGTCAATGGACTAGTTTCAATGGCAAAACCTAGTAAAATAACCTCTTTGTGTTGGAATAACGCGAAAACCTGACCACTGTGACTAGTCTCATGGGAAAACACAGCCACAGGAGGGGGAAACTTAGTCACTGAGGAATTAGTGCCATGGGACTAATGTGTCAACTAATGGGAAAACCTTAGTCACCGAACGAGTTTGCATGGAAAATCCTAGTAAATTAACATCTTTGTGTGGGAAAAACTAGAAAACCTTGTCACTGTGAGTAGTCTCATCGGAAAACTCAGTCGCGGGAGGGGAAAACTTAGTCACAAAGGAATTCGTGTCATGGCAAAAATGAGTCACCGGATGGGAAAATTTTACTCACCGGACGAGTTTCAATGGAAAATACTTGTAAAATAACCTCTTTGTGTGGGAAAAACTCGAGAACCTCATCACCTTGACTAGTCTAACGGGAAAACTAAGTCACGTGAGGGGAAAACTTAGTCACTAAGGAATTAGTGTCTTGGGAAAAATTAGTCACCGGATGGGAAAACCTTAGTCAATGGACTAGTTTCAATGGCAAAACCTAATAAAATAACCTCTTTATGTTGGAATAACTCCAAAACCTGACCACTGTGAGTAGTCTCATGGGAAAACTCAGCCACAGGAGGGGGAAACTTAGTCACTAAGGAATTAGTGCCATGGGACTAATGAGTCAACTAATGGGAAAACCTTAGTCACCGAACGAGTTTCCATGGCAAATCGTAGTAAACTAACATCTATGTGTGGGAAAAACTAGAAAACCTTGTCACTGTGAGTAGTCTCATCGGAAAACTCAGTCGCAGGAGGGGAAAACTTAGTCACAAAATAATTCGTTTTATGGAAAAAATGAGTCACCAGATGGGAAAATTTTACTCACCGGACGAGTTTCAATGGAAAATACTTGTAAAATAACCTCTTTGTGTTGGAAAAACTCGAGAACCTCATCACCTTGACAAGTCTCACGGGAAAACTCAGTCACGTGAGGGGAAAACTTAGTCACTAAGAAATTAGTGTCATGGGAAAAATGAGTCACCGGATGGGAAAACCTTAGTCAATTGACTAGTTTCAACGGCAAAACCTAGTAAAATAACCTCTTTGTGTTGGAATAACTCGAAAACCTGGCCACTGTGAGTAGTCTCATGGGAAAACTCAGCCACAAGAGGGGGAAACTTAGTCACTAAGGAATTAGTGCCATGGGTCTAATGAGTCAACTAATGGGAAATCCTTAGTCACCGAACGAGTTTCCACGGCAAATCCTAGTAAAGTAATCTCTTTGTGTTGGAATATCTAAAAAACCTTGTCACTGTGAGTAGTCTCATCGGAAAACTCAGTCGCGGGAGGGGAAAACTTAGTCACAAAGGAATTCGTTTTATGGAAAAAATGAGACACCGGATGGGAAAATTTTACTCACCGGACGAGTTTCAATGGAAAATACTTGTAAAATAACCTCTTTGGGTGGGAAAATATCGAGAACCTCATCACCTTGACTAGTCTCACGGGAAAACTCAGTCACGTGAGGGGAAAACTTAGTCACTAAGGAATTAGTGTCATGGGTAAAATGAGTCACCGGATGGGAAAACCTTAGTCAATGGACTAGTTTCAATGGCAAAACCTAGTAAATTAACCTCTTTGTGTTGGAATAACTCGAAAACCTGGCCACTGTGAGTAGTTTCATGGGAAAACTCAGCCACAAGAGGGGGAAACATAGTCACTAAGGAATTAGTGCCATGGGACTAATGTGTAAACTGATGGGAAAACCTTAGTCACCGAACGAGTTTCCATGGCAAATCCTAGTAAGTTAACATCTTTGTGTGGGAAAAACTAGAAAACCTTGTCACTGTGAGTAGTCTCATCGGAAAAATCAGTCGCAGGAGGGGAAAACTTAGTCACAAAGGAATTCGTTTTATGGAAAAAATGAGTCACCGGATGGGAAAATTTTACTCACTGGACGAGTTTCAATGGAAAATACTTGTAAAATAACCTCTTTGGGTGGGAAAATATCGGGAACCTCATCACCTTGACTAGTCTCACGGGAAAACTCAGTCACGTGAGGGTAAAACTTAGTCACTAAGGAATTAGTGTCGTGGGAAAAATGAGTCACCGGATGGGAAAACCTTAGTCAATGGACTAGTTTCATTGGCAAAACCTAGTAATTAACCTCTTTGTGTTGGAATAACTCGAAAACCTGGCCACTGTGAGTAATCTCATGGGAAAACTCAGCCACAGGAGGGGGAAACTTAGTCACTAAGGAATTAGTGCCATGGGACTAATGAGTCAACTAATGGGGAAACCTTAGTCACCGAACGAGTTTCCATGGCAAATCTTAGTAAAGTAACATCTTTGAGTGAGAAAAACTAGAAAACCTTGTCACTGTGAGTACTCTCATTGGAAAACTCAATTGCGGGAGGGGAAAACTTAGTCACAAAGGAATTCGTGTATGGAAAAACTGAGTCACCGGATGGGAAAATTTTACTCACCGGACGAGTTTCAATGGAAAATACTTGTAAAATAACCTCTTTGGGTGGGAAAATATCGAGAACCTCATCACCTTGACTAGTCTCACGGGAAAACTCAGTCACGTGAGGGGAAAACTTAGTCACTAAGGAATTAGTGTCATGGGTAAAATGAGTCACCGGATGGGAAAACCTTAGTCAATGGACTAGTTTCAATGGCAAAACCTAGTAAATTAATCTCTTTGTGTTGGAATAACTCGAAAACCTGGCACTGTGAGTAGTCTCATGGGAAAACTCAGCCACAAGAGTGGGAAACTTAGTCACAAAGGAATTAGGGCCATGGGACTAATGAGTCAACTAATGGGAAAACCTTAGTCACCGAACGAGTTTCCATGGCAAATCCTAGTAAAGTAACATCTTTGTGTGGGAAAAACTAGAAAACCTTGTCATTATGAGTAGTCTCATCGGAAAAATCAGTCGCGGGAGGGGAAAACTTAGTCATAAAGGAATTCGTGTCATGGAAAAAATGAGTCACCGGATGGGAAAATTTTACTCACCGGATGAGTTTCAATGGAAAATACTTGTAAAATAACCTCTTTGTGTGGGAAAAACTCGAGAACCTCATCACCTAGACTAGTCTCACGGGAAAACTCAGTCACGTGAGGGGAAAACTTAGTCACTAAGAAATTAGTGTCATGGGAAAAATGAGTACCGGATGGGAAAACCTTATTTAATGGACTAGTTTCATTGGCAAAACCTAGTAAAATAACTTCTTTGTGTTGGAATAACTCTAAAACCTGGTCACTGTGACTAGTCTCATGGGAAAACACAGCCACGGGAGGGGGAAACTTAGTCACTAAGGAATTAGTGCCATGGGACTAATGACTCATCTATGGGGAAAACCTTAGTCACCGAACGAGTTTCCGTGGCAAATGCTAGTGAAATAACATCTTTGTGTGCGAAAAACTAGAAAACCTTGTCATTGTGAGTACTCTCATCGGAAAACTCAGTCGCTGGAGGGGAAAACTTTTTCACAAAGGAATTTGTGTCATGGAAAAACTTAGTCACCGTATGGGAAAATTTTACTCACCGGACGAGTTTCAATGGAAAATACTTGTAAAATAACCTCTTTGGGTGGGAAAATATCGAGAACCTCATCACCTTGACTAGTCTCACGGGAAAACTCAGTCACGTGAGGGGAAAACTTAGTCACTAAGGAATTAGTGTCATGGGTAAAATGAGTCACCGGATGGGGAAACCTAAGTCAATGGACTAGTTTCAATGGCAAAACCTAGTAAATTAACCTCTTTGTGTTGGAATAACCCGAAAACCTGGCCACTGTGAGTAGTCTCATGGGAAAACTCAGCCACAAGAGGGGGAAACTTAGTCACTAAGGAATTAGTGCCATGGGACTAATGAGTCAACTAATGGGAAAACCTTAGTCACCGAACGAGTTTCCATGGCAAATCCTAGTAAAGTAACATCTTTGTGTGGGAAAAACTCGAAAACCTTGTCACTGTGAGCAGTCTCATCGGAAAACTCAGTCGCGGGAGGGGAAGACTTAGTCACAAAGGAATTCGTGTCATGGAAAAATTGAGTCACCGTTTGGGAAAATTTTACTCACCGGACGAGTTTCAATGGAAAATAATTGTAAAATAACCTCTTTGGGTGGGAAAAACTCGAGAACCTCATCACCTTGACTAGACTCCCGGGAAAACTCAGTCACGTGAGGGGAAAACTTAGTCACTAAGGAATTAGTGTCATGGGAAAAATGTGTCACCGGATGGGAAAACCTTAGTCAATGGACTAGTTTCAATGGCAAAACCTAGTAAAATAACCTCTTTTTGTTGGAATAACTCGAAAACCTGACCCACTGTGAGTAGTCTCATGGGAAAACTCAGCCAGAGGAGGGGGAAACTTAGTCACTAAGGAATTAGTGCCATGGGACTAATGAATCAACTAATGGGAAAACCTTAGTCACCGAACGAGTTTCCATGGCAAATCCTAGTAAAGTAACATCTTTGTGTGGGAAAAACTAGAAGACCTTGTCACTGTGAGCAGTCTCAACGGAAAACTCAGTCGCTAGAGGGGAAAACTTAGTCACAAAGGAATTCGTGTCATGGAAAAACTGAGTCACCGTATGGGAAAATTTTACTCACCGGACGAGTTTCAATGGAAAATACTTGTAAAATAACCTCTTTGGATGGGAAAATATCGAGAACCTCATCACCTTGACTGGTCTCACGGGAAAACTCAGTCACGTGAGGGGAAAACTTAGTCACTAAGGAATTAGTGTCATGGGTAAAATGAGTCACCGGATGGGAAAACCTTAGTCAATGGACTAGTTTCAATGGCAAAACCTAGTAAATTAACCTCTTTGTGTTGGAATAACTCGAAAACCTGGCCACTGTGAGTAGTCTCATGGGAAAACTCAGCCACAGGAGGGGGAAACTTAGTCACTAAGGAATTAGTGCCATGGGACTAATGAGTCAACTAATGGGAAAACCTTAGTCACCGAACGAGTTTCCATGGCAAATCCTAGTAAAGTATCATCTTTGTGGGGGAAAAACTCGAAAACCTTGTCACTGTGAGTAGTCTCATCGGAAAACTCAGTCGCTGGAGGGGAAAACATAGTCACAAAGGAATTCGTGTCATGGAAAAAATGAGTCACCGGATGGGAAAATTTTACTCACCGGACGAGTTTCAATGGAAAATACTTGTAAAATAACCTCTTTGTGTGGGAAAAACTCGAGAACCTCATCACCTTGCCTAGTCTCACGGGAAAACTCAATCAAGTGAGGGGAAAACTAAGTCTCTAAGGAATTAGTGTCATGGGAAAAATGAGTCACCGGATGGGAAAACCTTAGTCAATGGACTAGTTTCAATGGCAAAACCTAGTAAAATAACCTCTTTGTGTTGGAATAACTCGAAAACCTGACCACTGTGAGTAGTCTCATGGGAAAACTCAGACACAAGAGGGGGGAAACTTAGTCACTAAGGAATTAGTGCCATGGGACTAATGAGTCAACTAATGGGAAAACCTTAGTCACCGAACGAGTTTCCATGGCAAATCCTAGTAAAGTAACATCTTTGTGTGGGAAAAACTCGAAAACCTTGTCACTGTGAGTAGTCTCATCGGAAAACTCAGTCGCGGGAGGGGAAAACATAGTCACAAAGGAATTCGTGTCATGGAAAAACTGAGTCACCGTTTGGGAAAATTTTACTCACCGGACGAGTTTCAATGGAAAATACTTGTAAAATAACCTCTTTGGGTGGGAAAATATCGAGAACCACATCACCTTGACTAGTCTCACGGGAAAACTCAGTCACGTGAGGGAAAAACTTAGGCACTAAGGAATTAGTGTCGTGGGTAAAATGAGTCACCGGATGGGAAAACCTTAGTCAATGGACTAGTTTCAATGGCAAAACCTAGTAAAATAACCTCTTTGTGTTGGAATAACTCGAAAACCTGACCACTGTGAGTAGTCTCATGGGAAAACTCAGCCACAGGAGGGGGAAACTTAGTCACTAAGGAATTAGTGCCATGGGACTAATGAATCAACTAATGGGAAAACCTTAGTCACCGAACGAGTTTCCATGGCAAATCCTAGTAAAGTAACATCTTTGTGTGGGAAAAACTCAAAAACCTTGTCACTGTGAGCAGTCTCATCGGAAAACTCAGTCGCGGGAGGGGAAAACTTAGTCACAAAGGAATTCGTGTCATGGAAAAATTGAGTCACCGTTTGGGAAAATTTTACTCACCGGACGAGTTTCAATGGAAAATAATTGTAAAATAACCTCTTTGGGTGGGAAAAACTCGAGAACCTCATCACCTTGACTAGTCTCACGGGAAAACTCAGTCACGTGAGGGGAAAACTTAGTCACTAAGGAATTAGTGTCATGGGAAAAATGTGTCACCGGATGGGAAAACCTTAGTCAATGGACTAGTTTTAATGGCAAAACCAAGTAAAATAATCTCTTTGTGTTGGAATAACTCGAAAACCTGACCACTGTGAGTAGTCTCATGGGAAAACTCAGCCACAGGAGGGGGAAACTTAGTCACTAAGGAATTAGTGCCATGGGACTAATGAATCAACTAATGGGAAAACCTTAGTCACCGAACGAGTTTCCATGGCAAATCCTAGTAAAGTAACATCTTTGTGTGGGAAAAACTCGAAAACCTTGTCACTGTGAGTAGTCTCATCGGAAAACTCAGTCGCAGGAGGGGAAAACATAGTCACAAAGGAATTCGTGTCATGGAAAAACTGAGTCACCGTTTGGGAAAATTTTACTCACCGGACGAGTTTCAATGGAAAATACTTGTAAAATAACCTCTTTGGGTGGGAAAATATCGAGAACCTCATCACCTTGACTAGTCTCACGGGAAAACTCAGTCACGTGAGGGGAAAACTTAGTCACTAAGGAATTAGTGTCATGGGTAAAATGAGTCACCGAATGGGAAAACCTTAGTCAATGGACTAGTTTCAATGGCAAAACCTAGTAAATTAACCTCTTTGTGTTGGAATAACTCGAAAACCTGGCCACTGTGAGTAGTCTCATGGGAAAACTCAGCCACAAGAGGGGGAAACTTAGTCACTAAGGAATTAGTGCCATGGGACTAATGAGTCAACTAATGGGAAAACCTTAGTCACCGAACGAGTTTCCATGGCAAATCCTAGTAAAGTAACATCTTTGTGTGGGAAAAACTAGAAAACCTTGTCACTGTGAGTAGTCTCATCGGAAAACTCAGTCGCGGGAGGGGAAAACTTAGTCGCAAAGGAATTCGTGTCATGGAAAAAATGAGTCACCGGATGGGAAAATTTTACTCACCGGACGAGTTTCAATGGAAAATACTTGTAAAATAACCTCTTTGTGTGGGAAAAACTCAAGAACCTCATCACCTTGACTAGTCTCACGGGAAAACTCAGTCACGTGAGGGGAAAACTTAGTCACTAAGAAATTAGTGTCATGGGAAAAATGAGTCACCGGATGGGAAAACCTTAGTCAATGGACTACTTTCAATGGCAAAACCTAGTGAAATAACCTCTTTGTGTTGGAATAACTCTAAAACCTGGCCACTGTGACTAGTCTCATGGGAAAACACAGCCACAGGAGGGGGAAACATAGTCACTAAGGAATTAGTGCCGTGGGACTAATGACTCAACTATGGGTAAAACCTTAGTCATCGAACGAGTTTTCGTGGCAAATGCTAGTGAAATAACATCTTTGTGTGCGAAAAACTAGAAAACCTTGTCACTGTGAGTACTCTCATCGGAAAACTCAGTCGCTGGAGGGGAAAACTTAGTCACAAAGGAATTCGTGTCATGGAAAAACTGAGTCACCGTATGGGAAAATTTTACTCACCAGACGAGTTTCAATGGAAAATACTTGTAAAATAACCTCTTTGGGTGGGAAAATATCGAGAACCTCATCACCTTGACTAGTCTCACGGGAAAACTCAGTCACGTGAGGGGAAAACTTAGTCACTAAGGAATTAGTGTCATGGGAAAAATGAGTCACCGGATGGGGAAACCTTAGTCAATGGACTAGTTTCAATGGCAAAACCTAGTAAAATAACCTCTTTGTGTTGGAATAACTCGAAAACCTGACCACTGAGAGTAGTCTCATGGGAACACACAGCCACAGGAGGGGGAAACTTAGTCACTAAGGAATTAGTGCCATGGGACTAATGAGTCAACTAATGGGAAAACCTTAGTCACCGAACAAGTTTCCATGGCAAATCCAAGTAAAGTATCATCTTTGTGTGGGAAAAACTCGAAAACCTTGTCACTGTGAGCAGTCTCATCGGAAAACTCAGTCGCGGGAGGGGAAAACTTAGTCACAAAGGAATTCGTGTCATGGAAAAACTGAGTCACCGTATGGGAAACTTTTACTCACCGGACGAGTTTCAATGGAAAATACTTGTAATATAACCTCTTTGGGTGGGAAAATATCGAGAACCTCATCACCTTGACTAGTCTCGAGGGAAAACTCAGTCACGTGAGGGAAAAACTTAGTCACTAAGGAATTAGTGTCATGGGAAAAATGTGTCACCGGATGGGAAAACCTTAGTTAATGGACTAGTTTCAATGGCAAAACCTAGTAAAATAACCTCTTTGTGTTGGAATAACTCGAAAACCTGACCACTATGAGTAGTCTCATGGGAAAACTCAGCCAGAGGAGGGGGAAACTTAGTCACTAAGGAATTAGTGCTATGGGACTAATGAGTCAACTAATGGGAAAACCTTAGTCATCGAACGAGTTTCCATGGCAAATCCTAGTAAAGTAACATCTTTGTGTGGGAAAAACTCGAAAACCTTGTCACTGTGAGCAGTCTCATCGGAAAACTCAGTCGCGGGAGGGGAAAACTTAGTCACAAAGGAATTCGTGTCATGGAAAAATTGAGTCACCGTTTGGGAAAATTTTACTCACCGGACGAGTTTCAATGGAAAATAATTGTAAAATAACCTCTTTGAGTGGGAAAAAATCGAGAACCTCATCACCTTGACTAGTCTCACGGGAAAACTCAGTCACGTGAGGGGAAAACTTAGTCACTAAGGAATTAGTGTCATGGGTAAAATGAGTCACCGAATGGGAAAACCTTAGTCAATGGACTAGTTTCAATGGCAAAACCTAGTAAATTAACCTCTTTGTGTTGGAATAACTCGAAAACCTGGCCACTGTGAGTAGTCTCATGGGAAAACTCAGCCACAAGAGGGGGAAACTTAGTCACTAAGGAATTAGTGCCATGGGACTAATGAGTCAACTAATGGGAAAACCTTAGTCACCGAACGAGTTTCCATGGCAAATCCTAGTAAAGTAACATCTTTGTGTGGGAAAAACTAGAAAACCTTGTCACTGTGAGTAGTCTCATCGGAAAACTCAGTCGCGGGAGGGGAAAACTTAGTCGCAAAGGAATTCGTGTCATGGAAAAAATGAGTCACCGGATGGGAAAATTTTACTCACCGGACGAGTTTCAATGGAAAATACTTGTAAAATAACCTCTTTGTGTGGGAAAAACTCAAGAACCTCATCACCTTGACTAGTCTCACGGGAAAACTCAGTCACGTGAGGGGAAAACTTAGTCACTAAGAAATTAGTGTCATGGGAAAAATGAGTCACCGGATGGGAAAACCTTAGTCAATGGACTACTTTCAATGGCAAAACCTAGTGAAATAACCTCTTTGTGTTGGAATAACTCTAAAACCTGGCCACTGTGACTAGTCTCATGGGAAAACACAGCCACAGGAGGGGGAAACATAGTCACTAAGGAATTAGTGCCGTGGGACTAATGACTCAACTATGGGTAAAACCTTAGTCATCGAACGAGTTTTCGTGGCAAATGCTAGTGAAATAACATCTTTGTGTGCGAAAAACTAGAAAACCTTGTCACTGTGAGTACTCTCATCGGAAAACTCAGTCGCTGGAGGGGAAAACTTAGTCACAAAGGAATTCGTGTCATGGAAAAACTGAGTCACCGTATGGGAAAATTTTACTCACCAGACGAGTTTCAATGGAAAATACTTGTAAAATAACCTCTTTGGGTGGGAAAATATCGAGAACCTCATCACCTTGACTAGTCTCACGGGAAAACTCAGTCACGTGAGGGGAAAACTTAGTCACTAAGGAATTAGTGTCATGGGAAAAATGAGTCACCGGATGGGGAAACCTTAGTCAATGGACTAGTTTCAATGGCAAAACCTAGTAAAATAACCTCTTTGTGTTGGAATAACTCGAAAACCTGACCACTGAGAGTAGTCTCATGGGAACACACAGCCACAGGAGGGGGAAACTTAGTCACTAAGGAATTAGTGCCATGGGACTAATGAGTCAACTAATGGGAAAACCTTAGTCACCGAACAAGTTTCCATGGCAAATCCAAGTAAAGTATCATCTTTGTGTGGGAAAAACTCGAAAACCTTGTCACTGTGAGCAGTCTCATCGGAAAACTCAGTCGCGGGAGGGGAAAACTTAGTCACAAAGGAATTCGTGTCATGGAAAAACTGAGTCACCGTATGGGAAACTTTTACTCACCGGACGAGTTTCAATGGAAAATACTTGTAATATAACCTCTTTGGGTGGGAAAATATCGAGAACCTCATCACCTTGACTAGTCTCGAGGGAAAACTCAGTCACGTGAGGGAAAAACTTAGTCACTAAGGAATTAGTGTCATGGGAAAAATGTGTCACCGGATGGGAAAACCTTAGTTAATGGACTAGTTTCAATGGCAAAACCTAGTAAAATAACCTCTTTGTGTTGGAATAACTCGAAAACCTGACCACTATGAGTAGTCTCATGGGAAAACTCAGCCAGAGGAGGGGGAAACTTAGTCACTAAGGAATTAGTGCTATGGGACTAATGAGTCAACTAATGGGAAAACCTTAGTCATCGAACGAGTTTCCATGGCAAATCCTAGTAAAGTAACATCTTTGTGTGGGAAAAACTCGAAAACCTTGTCACTGTGAGCAGTCTCATCGGAAAACTCAGTCGCGGGAGGGGAAAACTTAGTCACAAAGGAATTCGTGTCATGGAAAAATTGAGTCACCGTTTGGGAAAATTTTACTCACCGGACGAGTTTCAATGGAAAATAATTGTAAAATAACCTCTTTGAGTGGGAAAAAATCGAGAACCTCATCACCTTGACTAGTCTCACGGGAAAACTCAGTCACGTGAGGGGAAAACTTAGTTACTAAGGAATTAGTGTCATGGGAAAAATGTGTCACCGGATGGGAAAACCTTAGTCAATGGACTAGTTTCAATGGCAAAACCTAGTAAAATAACCTCTTTGTGTTGGAATAACTCGAAAACCTGACCACTGTGAGTGACTTCATGGGAAAACACAGCCACAGGAGGGGGAAACTTAGTCACTAAGGAATTAGTGCCATGGGACTAATGAATCAACTAATGGGAAAACTTTTTCACCGAACGAGTTTCCATGGCAAATCCTAGTAAAGTAACATCTTTGTGTGGGAAAAACTCGAAAACCTTGTCACTGTGAGTAGTCTCATCGGAAAACTCAGTCGCAGGAGGGGAAAACATAGTCACAAAGGAATTCGTGTCATGGAAAAACTGAGTCACCGTTTGGGAAAATTTTACTCACCGGACGAGTTTCAATGGAAAATACTTGTAAAATAACCTCTTTGGGTGGGAAAATATCGAGAACCTCATCACCTTGACTAGTCTCACGGGAAAACTCAGTCACGTGAGGGGAAAACTTAGTTACTAAGGAATTAGTGTCATGGGAAAAATGTGTCACCGGATGGGAAAACCTTAGTCAATGGACTAGTTTCAATGGCAAAACCTAGTAAAATAACCTCTTTGTGTTGGAATAACTCGAAAACCTGACCACTGTGAGTAGTCTCATGGGAAAACTCAGCCACAGGAGGGGGAAACTTAGTCACTAAGGAATTAGTGCCATGGGACTAATGAATCAACTAATGGGAAAACCTTAGTCACCGAACGAGTTTCCATGGCAAATCCTAGTAAAGTAACATCTTTGTGTGGGAAAAACTCGAAAACCTTGTCACTTTGAGTAGTCTCATCGGAAAACTCAGTCGCGGGAGGGGAAAACATAGTCACAAAGGAATTCGTGTCATGGAAAAACTGAGTCACCGTTTGGGAAAATTTTACTCACCGGACGAGTTTCAATGGAAAATACTTGTAAAATAACCTCTTTGGGTGGGAAAATATCGAGAACCACATCACCTTGACTAGTCTCACGGGAAAACTCAGTCACGTGAGGGAAAAACTTAGGCTTTAAGGAATTAGTGTCGTGGGTAAAATGAGTCACCGGATGGGAAAACCTTAGTCAATGGACTAGTTTCAATGGCAAAACCTAGTAAAATAACCTCTTTGTGTTGGAATAACTCGAAAACCTGACCACTGTGAGTAGTCTCATGGGAAAACTCAGCCACAGGAGGGGGAAACTTAGTCACTAAGGAATTAGTGCCATGGGACTAATGAATCAACTAATGGGAAAACCTTAGTCACCGAACGAGTTTCCATGGCAAATCCTAGTAAAGTAACATCTTTGTGTGGGAAAAACTCAAAAACCTTGTCACTGTGAGCAGTCTCATCGGAAAACTCAGTCGCGGGAGGGGAAAACTTAGTCACAAAGGAATTCGTGTCATGGAAAAATTGAGTCACCGTTTGGGAAAATTTTACTCACCGGACGAGTTTCAATGGAAAATAATTGTAAAATAACATCTTTGGGTGGGAAAAACTCGAGAACCTCAACACCTTGACTAGTCTCACGGGAAAACTCAGTCACGTGAGGGGAAAACTTAGTCACTAAGGAATTCGTGTCATGGGAAAAATGTGTCACCGGATGGGAAAACCTTAGTTAATGGACTAGTTTCAATGGCAAAACCTAGTAAAATAACCTCTTTGTGTTGGAATAACTCGAAAACCTGACCACTGTGAGTAGTCTCATGGGAAAACTCAACCACAGGAGGGGGAAACTTAGTCACTAAGGAATTAGTGCTATGGGACTAATGAGTCAACTAATGGGAAAACCTTAGTCACCGAACGAGTTTCCATGGCAAATCCTAGTAAAGTAACATCTTCGTGTGGGAAAAACTCGAAAACCTTGTCACTGTGAGCAGTCTCATCAGAAAACTCAGTCGCGGGAGGGCAAAACTTAGTCACAAAGGAATTCGTGTCATGGAAAAATTGAGTCACCGTTTGGGAAAATTTTACTCACCGGACGAGTTTCAATGGAAAATAATTGTAAAATAACCTCTTTGGGTGGGAAAAACTCGAGAACCTCATCACCTTGACTAGTCTCACGGGAAAACTCAGTCACGTGAGGGGAAAACTTAGTCACTAAGGAATTAGTGTCATGGGAAAAATGTGTCACCGGATGGGAAAACCTTAGTCAATGGACTAGTTTTAATGGCAAAACCAAGTAAAATAATCTCTTTGTGTTGGAATAACTCGAAAACCTGACCACTGTGAGTAGTCTCATGGGAAAACTCAGCCACAGGAGGGGGAAACTTAGTCACTAAGGAATTAGTGCCATGGGACTAATGAATCAACTAATGGGAAAACCTTAGTCACCGAACGAGTTTCCATGGCAAATCCTAGTAAAGTAACATCTTTGTGTGGGAAAAACTCGAAAACCTTGTCACTGTGAGTAGTCTCATCGGAAAACTCAGTCGCAGGAGGGGAAAACATAGTCACAAAGGAATTCGTGTCATGGAAAAACTGAGTCACCGTTTGGGAAAATTTTACTCACCGGACGAGTTTCAATGGAAAATACTTGTAAAATAACCTCTTTGGGTGGGAAAATATCGAGAACCTCATCACCTTGACTAGTCTCACGGGAAAACTCAGTCACGTGAGGGGAAAACTTAGTCACTAAGGAATTAGTGTCATGGGTAAAATGAGTCACCGAATGGGAAAACCTTAGTCAATGGACTAGTTTCAATGGCAAAACCTAGTAAATTAACCTCTTTGTGTTGGAATAACTCGAAAACCTGGCCACTGTGAGTAGTCTCATGGGAAAACTCAGCCACAAGAGGGGGAAACTTAGTCACTAAGGAATTAGTGCCATGGGACTAATGAGTCAACTAATGGGAAAACCTTAGTCACCGAACGAGTTTCCATGGCAAATCCTAGTAAAGTAACATCTTTGTGTGGGAAAAACTAGAAAACCTTGTCACTGTGAGTAGTCTCATCGGAAAACTCAGTCGCGGGAGGGGAAAACTTAGTCGCAAAGGAATTCGTGTCATGGTAAAAATGAGTCACCGGATGGGAAAATTTTACTCACCGGACGAGTTTCAATGGAAAATACTTGTAAAATAACCTCTTTGTGTGGGAAAAACTCAAGAACCTCATCACCTTGACTAGTCTCACGGGAAAACTCAGTCACGTGAGGGGAAAACTTAGTCACTAAGAAATTAGTGTCATGGGAAAAATGAGTCACCGGATGGGAAAACCTTAGTTTATGGACTAGTTTCAATGGCAAAACCTAGTAAAATAACCTCTTTGTGTTGGAATAACTCTAAAACCTGGCCACTGTGACTAGTCTCATGGGAAAACACAGCCACAGGAGGGGGAAACATAGTCACTAAGGAATTAGTGCCGTCGGACTAATGACTCAACTATGGGTAAAACCTTAGTCATCGAACGAGTTTTCGTGGCACATGCTAGTGAAATAACATCTTTGTGTGCGAAAAACTAGAAAACCTTGTCACTGTGAGTACTCTCATCGGAAAACTCAGTCGCTGGAGGGGAAAACTTAGTCACAAAGGAATTCGTGTCATGGAAAAACTGAGTCACCGTATGGGAAAATTTTACTCACCAGACGAGTTTCAATGGAAAATACTTGTAAAATAACCTCTTTGGGTGGGAAAATATCGAGAACCTCATCACCTTGACTAGTCTCACGGGAAAACTCAGTCACGTGAGGGGAAAACTTAGTCACTAAGGAATTAGTGTCATGGGAAAAATGAGTCACCGGATGGGGAAACCTTAGTCAATGGACTAGTTTCAATGGCAAAACCTAGTAAAATAACCTCTTTGTGTTGGAATAACTCGAAAACCTGACCACTGAGAGTAGTCTCATGGGAACACACAGCCACAGGAGGGGGAAACTTAGTCACTAAGGAATTAGTGCCATGGGACTAATGAGTCAACTAATGGGAAAACCTTAGTCACCGAACGAGTTTCCATGGCAAATCCAAGTAAAGTATCATCTTTGTGTGGGAAAAACTCGAAAACCTTGTCAGTGTGAGCAGTCTCATCGGAAAACTCAGTCGCGGGAGGGGAAAACTTAGTCACAAAGGAATTCGTGTCATGGAAAAACTGAGTCACTGTATGGGAAAAGTTTACTCACCGGACGAGTTTCAATGGAAAATACTTGTAATATAACCTCTTTGGGTGGGAAAATATCGAGAACCTCATCACCTTGACTAGTCTCGAGGGAAAACTCAGTCACGTGAGGGAAAAACTTAGTCACTAAGGAATTAGTGTCATGGGAAAAATGTGTCACCGGATGGGAAAACCTTAGTTAATGGACTAGTTTCAATGGCAAAACCTAGTAAAATAACCTCTTTGTGTTGGAATAACTCGAAAACCTGACCACTATGAGTAGTCTCATGGGAAAACTCAGCCAGAGGAGGGGGAAACTTAGTCACTAAGGAATTAGTGCTATGGGACTAATGAGTCAACTAATGGGAAAACCGTAGTCATCGAACGAGTTTCCATGGCAAATCCTAGTAAAGTAACATCTTTGTGTGGGAAAAACTCGAAAACCTTGTCACTGTGAGCAGTCTCATCGGAAAACTCAGTCGCGGGAGGGGAAAACTTAGTCACAAAGGAATTCGTGTCATGGAAAAATTGAGTCACCGTTTGGGAAAATTTTACTCACCGGACGAGTTCCAATGGAAAATAATTGTAAAATAACCTCTTTGAGTGGGAAAAACTCGAGAACCTCATCACCTTGACTAGTCTCACGGGAAAACTCAGTCACGTGAGGGGAAAACTTAGTTACTAAGGAATTAGTGTCATGGGAAAAATGTGTCACCGGATGGGAAAACCTTAGTCAATGGACTACTTTCAATGGCAAAACCTAGTAAAATAACCTCTTTGTGTTGGAATAACTCGAAAACCTGACCACTGTGAGTAGTCTCATGGGAAAACTCAGCCACAGGAGGGGGAAACTTAGTCACTAAGGAATTAGTGCCATGGGACTAATGAATCAACTAATGGGAAAACCTTAGTCACCGAACGAGTTTCCATGGCAAATCCTAGTAAAGTAACATCTTTGTGTGGGAAAAACTCGAAAACCTTGTCACTGTGAGTAGTCTCATCGGAAAACTTAGTCGCAGGAGGGGAAAACATAGTCACAAAGGAATTCGTGTCATGGAAAAACTGAGTCACCGTTTGGGAAAATTTTACTCACCGGACGAGTTTCAATGGAAAATACTTGTAAAATAACCTCTTTGGGTGGGAAAATATCGAGAACCACATCACCTTGACTAGTCTCACGGGAAAACTCAGTCACGTGAGGGAAAAACTTAGGCACTAAGGAATTAGTGTCGTGGGTAAAATGAGTCACCGGATGGGAAAACCTTAGTCAATGGACTAGTTTCAATGGCAAAACCTAGTAAAATAACCTCTTTGTGTTGGAATAACTCGAAAACCTGACCACTGTGAGTAGTCTCATGGGAAAACTCAGCCACAGGAGGGGGAAACTTAGTCACTAAGGAATTAGTGCCATGGGACTAATGAATCAACTAATGGGAAAACCTTAGTCACCGAACGAGTTTCCATGGCAAATCCTAGTAAAGTAACATCTTTGTGTGGGAAAAACTCGAAAACCTTGTCATTGTGAGTAGTCTCATCGGAAAACTCAGTCGTAGGAGGGGAAAACATAGTCACAAAGGAATTCGTGTCATGGAAAAACTGAGTCACCGTTTGGGAAAATTTTACTCACCGGACGAGTTTCAATGGAAAATATTTGTAAAATAACCTCTTTGGGTGGGAAAATATCGAGAACCTCATCACCTTGACTAGTCTCACATGAAAACTCAGTCACGTGAGGGGAAAACTTAGTCACTAAGGAATTAGTGTCATGGGTAAAATGAGTCAACGGATGGGAAAACCTTAGTCAATGGACTAGTTTCAATGGCAAAACCTAGTAAATTAACCTCTTTGTGTTGGAATAACTCGAAAACCTGGCCACTATGAGTAGTCTCATGGGAAAACTCAGCCACAAGAGGGGGGAACTTAGTCACTAAGGAATTAGGGCCATGGGACTAATGAGTCAACTAATGGGAAAACCTTAGTCACCGAACGAGTTTCCATGGCAAATCCTAGTAAAGTAACATCTTTGTGTGGGAAAAACTCGAAAACCTTGTCACTGTGAGTAGTCTCATCGGAAAACTCAGTCGCGGGAGGGGAAAACTTAGTCGCAAAGGAATTCGTGTCAAGGAAAAAATGAGTCACCGGATGGGAAAATTTTACTCACCGGACGAGTTTCAATGGAAAATATTTGTAAAATAACCTCTTTGTGTGGGAAAAACTCGAGAACCTCATCACCTTGACTAGTCTCACGGGAAAACTCAGTCACGTGAGGGGAAAATTTAGTCACTAAGGAATTAGTGTCATGGGAAAAATGAGTCACCGGATGGGGAAACCTTAGTCAATGGACTAGTTTCAATGGCAAAACCTAGTAAAATAACCTCTTTGTGTTGGAATAACTCGAAAACCTGACCACTGTGAGTAGTCTCATGGGAAAACTCTGCCACAGGAGGGGGAAACTTAGTCACTAAGGAATTAGTGTCATGGGACTAATGAGTCAACTAATGGGA
This sequence comes from Acmispon strigosus, assembly GCA_030819835.1. NCBI lineage: Eukaryota > Viridiplantae > Streptophyta > Magnoliopsida > Fabales > Fabaceae > Acmispon > Acmispon strigosus. The sequence goes on along the minus strand of JAUAMA010000002.1, from coordinate 67,649,894 downwards.
AAACCTTAGTCACCGAACGAGTTTCCATGGCAAATCCTAGTAAAGTAACATCTTTGTGTGGGAAAAACTCGAAAACCTTGTCACTGTGAGTAGTCTCATCGGAAAACTCAGTCGCGGGAGGGGAAAACTTAGTCACAAAGGAATTCGTGTAATGGAAAAATTGAGTCACCGTTTGGGAAAATTTTACTCACCGGACGAGTTTCAATGGAAAATACTTGTAAAATAACCTCTTTGGGTGGGAAAAACTCGAGAACCTCATCACCTTGACTAGTCTCACGGGAAAACTCAGTCATGTGAGGGGAAAACTTAGTCACTAAGGAATTAGTGTCATGGGAAAAATGTTTCACCGGATGGGAAAACCTTAGTCAATGGACTAGTTTCAATGGAAAAACCTAGTAAAATAACCTCTTTGTGTTGGAATAACTCGAAAACCTGACCACTGTGAGTAGTCTCATGGGAAAACTCAGCCACAGGAGGGGGAAACTTAGTCACTAAGGAATTAGTGCCATGGGACTAATGAATCAACTAATGGGAAAACCTTAGTCACCGAACGAGTTTCCATGGCAAATCCTAGTAAAGTAACATCTTTGTGTGGGAAAAACTCGAAAACCTTGTCACTGTCAGTAGTCTCATCGGAAAACTCAGTCGCGGGAGGGGAAAACTTAGTCACAAAGGAATTCGTGTCATGGAAAAAATGAGTCACCGGATGGGAAAATTTTACTCACCGGACGAGTTTCAATGGAAAATACTTGTAAAATAACCTCTTTGTGTGGGAAAAACTCGAGAACCTCATCACCTTGCCTAGTCTCACGGGAAAACTCAGTCACGTGAGGGGAAAACTTAGTCTCTAAGGAATTAGTGTCATGGGAAAAATGAGTCACCGGATGGGAAAACCTTAGTCAATGGACTAGTTTCAATGGCAAAACCTAGTAAAATAACCTCATTGTGTTGGAATAACTCGAAAATCTGACCACTGTGAGTAGTCTCATGGGAAAACTCTGCCACAGGAGGGGGAAACTTAGTCACTAAGGAATTAGTGCAATGAGACTAATGAGTCAACTAATGGGAAAACCTTAGTCACCGAACGAGTTTCCATGGCAAATCCTAGTAAAGTAACATCTTTGTGTGGGAAAAACTCGAAAACCTTGTCACTGTGAGCAGTCTCATCGGAAAACTCAGTCGCGGGAGGGGAAAACTTAGTCACAAAGGAATTCGTGTCATGGAAAAAATGAGTCACCGGATGGGAAAATTTTACTCACCGGACGAGTTTCAATGGAAAATACTTGTAAAATAACCTCTTTGTGTGGGAAAAACTCGAGAACCTCATCACCTTGACTAGTCTCACGGGAAAACTCAGTCACGTGAGGGGAAAACTTAGTCACTAAGGAATTAGTGTCATGTGAAAAATGAGTCACCGGATGAGGAAACCTTAGTCAATGGACTAGTTTCAATGGCAAAACCTAGTAAAATAACCTCTTTGTGTTGGAATAACTCGAAAACCTGACCACTGTGAGTAGTCTCATGGGAAAACTCAGCCACAGGAAGGGGAAACTTAGTCACTAAGGAATTAGTGCCATGGGACTAATGAGTCAACTAATGGGAAGACCTTAGTCACCTAACGAGTTTTCATGGCAAATCCTAATAAAGTTACATCTTTGTGTGGGAAAAACTCGAAAACCTTGTCAATGTGAGTAGTCTCATCGGAAAACTCAGTCGCGGGAGGGGAAAACTTAGTCACAAAGGAATTCGTGTCATGAAAAAATGAGTCACCGGATGGGAAAATTTTACTCACCGGACGAGTTTCAATGGAAAATACTTGTAAAATAACCTGTTTGTGTGGGAAAAACTCGAGAACCTCATCACCTTGACTAGTCTCACGGGAAAACTCAGTCACGTGAGGGGAAAATTTAGTCACTAAGGAATTAGTGTCATGGGAAAAATGAGTCACCAGATGAGGAAACCTTAGTAAATGGACTAGTTTCAATGGCAAAACCTAGTAAAATAACCTCTTTGTGTTGGAATAACTCGAAAACCTGACCACTTTGAGTAGTCTCATGGGAAAACTCAGCCACAGGAGGGGGAAACTTAGTCACTAAGGAATTAGTGCCATGGGACTAATGAGTCAACTAATGGGAAAACCTTAGTCACCGAACGAGTTTCCATGGCAAATCCTAGTAAAGTAACATCTTTGTGTGGGAAAAACTCGAAAACCTTGTCATTGTGAGCAGTCTCATCGGAAAACTCAGTCGCGGGAGGGGAAAACTTAGTCACAAAGGAATTCGTGTCATGGAAAAATTGAGTCACCGTTTGGGAAAATTTTACTCACCGGACGAGTTTCAATGGAAAATACTTGTAAAATAACCTCTTTGGGTGGGAAAAACTCGAGAACCTCATCACCTTGACTAGTCTCACGGGAAAACTCAGTCACGTGAGGGGAAAACTTAGTCACTAAGGAATTAGTGTCATGGGAAAAATGTGTCACCGGATGGGAAAACCTTAGTCAATGGACTAGTTTCAATGGCAAAACCTAGTAAAATAACCTCTTTGTGTTGGAATAACTCGAAAACCTGACCACTGTGAGTAGTCTCATGGGAAAACTCAGCCACAAGAGGGGGAAACTTAGTCACTAAGGAATTAGTGCCATGGGACTAATGAATCAACTAATGGGAAAACCTTAGTCACCGAACGAGTTTCCATGGCAAATCCTAGTAAAGTAACATCTTTGTGTGGGAAAAACTCGAAAACCTTGTCACTGTGAGTAGTCTCATCGGATAACTCAGTCGCTGGAGGGCAAAACTTTGTCACAAAGGAATTCGTGTCATGGAAAAAATGAGTCACCGGATGGGAAAATTTTACTCACCGGACGAGTTTCAATGGAAAATACTTGTAAAATAACCTCTTTGGGTGGGAAAAACTCGAGAACCTCATCACCTTGACTAGTCTCACGGGAAAACTCAGTCACGTGAGGGGAAAACTTAGTCACTAAGGAATTAGTGTCATGGGAAAAATGACTCACCGGATGGGAAAACCTTAGTCAATGGACTAGTTTCAATGGCAAAACATAGTAATTTAACCTCTTTGTGTTGGAATAACTCGAAAACCTGACCACTGTGAGTAGTCTCATGGGAAAACTCAGCCACAGGAGGGGGAAACTTAGTCACTAAGGAATTAGTGCCATGGGACTAATGAATCAACTAATGGGAAAACCTTAGTCACCGAACGAGTTTCCATGGAAAATCATAGTAAAGTAACATCTTTGTGTTGTAAAAACTCGAAAACCTTGTCACTGTGAGTCGTCTCATCGGAAAACTCAGTCACGGGAGGGGAAAACTTAGTCACAAAGGAATTCGTGTCATGGAAAAAATGAGTCACCAGATGGGAAAATTTTACTCACCGGACGAGTTTCAATGGAAAATACTTATTAAATAACCTCTTTGTGTGGGAAAAACTCGAGAACCTCATCACCTTGACTAGTCTCACGGGAAAACTTAGTCACGTGAGGGGAAAACTTAGTCACTAAGGAATTAGTGTCATGGAAAAAATGAGTCACCGGATGGGAAAACCTTATTCAATGGACTAGTTTCAATGGCAAAACCTAGTAAAATAACCTCTTGTATGGGAATAACTCGAAAACCTGACCACTGTGAGTAGTCTCATGGGAAAACTCAGCCACAGGAGGGGGGAACTTAGTCACTAAGGAATTAGTGCCATGGGACTAATGAGTCAACAAATGGGAAAACCTTAGTCACCGAACGAGTTTCCATGGCAAATCCTAGTAAAGTAACATCTTTGTGAGGGAAAAACTCGAAAACCTTGTCACTGTGAGCAGTCTCATCGGAAAACTCAATCGCGGGAGGGGAAAACTTAGTCACAAAGGAATTCGTGTCACGGAAAAATTGAGTCACTGTTTGGGAAAATTTTACTCACCGGACGAGTTTCAATGGAAAATACTTGTAAAATAACCTCTTTGGGTGGGAAAAACTCGAGAACCTCATCACCTTGACTAGTCTCACGGGAAAACTCAGTCACGTGAGTGGAAAACTTAGTCACTAAGGAATTAGTGTCATGGGAAAAATGACTCACCGGATGGGAAAACCTTAGTCAATGGACTGGTTTCAATGGCAAAACCTAGTAAAATAACCTCTTTGTGTTGGAATAACGCGAAAACCTTGCCACTGTGACTAGTCTGAAGGGAAAACTCAGCCACAAGAGGGGGAAACTTAGTCACTAAGGAATTAGTGCCATGGGAATAATGAGTCAACTAATGGGAAAACCTTAGTAACCGAACGAGTTTCCATGGCAAATCCTAGTAAAGTAACATATTTGTGTGGGAAAAACTAGAAAACCTTATCACTGTGAGTAGTCTCATCGGAAAACTCAGTCGCGGGAGGGGAAAACTTAATCACAAAGGAATTCGTGTCATGGAAAAAATGAGTCACCGGATGGGAAAATTTTACTCACCGGACGAGTTTCAATGGAAAATACTTGTTAAATAACCTCTTTGTGTGGGAAAAACTCGAGAACCTCATCACCTTGACTAGTCTCACGGGAAAACTCAGTCACGTGAGGGGAAAACTTAGTCACTAAGGAATTAGTGTCATGGGAAAAATGAGTCACCGGATGGGAAAACCTTAGTCAATGGACTAGTTTCAATGGCAAAACCTAGTAAAATAACCTCTTGTGTCAGAATAACTCGAAAACCTGACCACTGTGAGTAGTCTCATGGGAAAACTCAGCCCCGGGAGGGGGAAACTTAGTCAATAAGGAATTAGTGCCATGGGACTAATGAGTCAACTAATGGGAAAACCTTAGTCACCGAACGAGTTTCCATGGCAAATCCTAGTAATGTAACATCTTTGTGTGGGAAAAACTCGAAAACCTTGTCACTGTGAGCAATCTCATCGGAAAACTCAGTCGCGGGAGGGGATAACTTAGTCACAAAGGAATTCGTGTCATGGAAAAACTGAGTCACCGTTTGGGAAACTTTTACTCACCGGACGAGTTTAAATGGAAAATACTTGTAAAATAACCTCTTTGGGTGGGAAAATATCGAGAACCTCATCACCTTGACTAGTCTCACGGGAAAACTCAGTCACGTGAGGCTAAAACTTAGTCACTAAGGAATTAGTGTCAGGGGAAAAATGACTCACCGGATGGGAAAACCTTAGTCAATGGACTAGTTTCAATGGAAAAACCTAGTAAATTAACCTCTTTGTGTTGGAATAACTCGAAAACCTGACCACTGTGTGTAGTCTCTTGGGAAAACTCAGCCACAGGAGGGGGAAACTTAGTCACTAAGGAATTAGTGCCATGGGACTAATGAGTCAACTAATGGGAAAAACTTAGTCACCGAACGAGTTTCCATGGCAAATCCTAGTAAAGTAACATCTTTGTGTGGGAAAAACTCGAAAACCTTGTCACTGTGAGCAGTCTCATCGGAAAACTCAGTCGCAGGAGGGGAAAACTTAGTCACAAAGGAATTCGTGTCATGGAAAAACTGAGTCACCGTTTGGGAAACTTTTACTCACCGGACGAGTTTCAATGGAAAATACTTGTAAAATAACCTCTTTGGGTGGGAAAAACTCGAGAACCTCATCACCTTGACTAGTCTCACGGGAAAACTCAGTCACGTGAGGGGAAAACTTAGTCACTAAGGAATTAGTGTCATGGGAAAAATGACTCACCGGATGGGAAAACCTTAGTCAATGGACTAGTTTCAATGGCAAAACATAGTAATTTAACCTCTTTGTGTTGGAATAACTCGAAAACCTGACCACTGTGAGTAGTCTCATGGGAAAACTCAGCCACAGGAGGGGGAAACTTAGTCACTAAGGAATTAGTGCCGTGGGACTAATGAATCAACTAATGGGAAAACCTTAGTCACCGAACGAGTTTCCATGGAAAATCCTAGTAAAGTAACATCTTTGTGTGGGAAAAACTCGAAAACCTTGTCACTGTGAGTAGTCTCATCGGAAAACTCAGTCGCGGGAGGGGAAAACTTAGTCACAAAGGAATTTGTGTCATGGAAAAAATGAGTCACCGGATGGGAAAATTTTACTCACCGGACGAGTTTCAATGGAAAATACTTGTTAAATAACCTCTTTGTGTGGGAAAAACTCGAGAACCTCATCACCTAGACTAGTCTCACGGGAAAACTCAGTCACGTGAGGGGAAAACTTAGTCACTAAGGAATTAGTGTCATGGGAAAAATGTGTCACCGGATGGGAAAACCTTAGTCAATGGACTAGTTTCAATGGCAAAATCTAGTAAAATAACCTCTTTGTGTTGGAATAACTCAAAAACCTGACCACTGTGAGTAGTCTCATGGGAAAAATCAGCCACAGGAGGGAGAAACTTAGTCACTAAGGAATTAGTGCCATGGGACTAATGAATCAACTAATGGGAAAACCATAGTCACCGAACGAGTTTCCATGGCAAATCCTAGTAAAGTAACATCTTTGTGTGGGAAAAACTCGAAAACCTTGTCACTGTGAGTAGTCTCATCGGAAAACTCAGTCGTTGGAGGGCAAAACTTTGTCACAAAGGAATTCGTGTCATGGAAAAAATGAGTCACCGGATGGGAAAATTTTACTCACCGGACGAGTTTCAATGGAAAATACTTGTAAAATAACCTCTTTGGGTGGGAAAAACTCGAGAACCTCATCACCTTGACTAGTCTCACGGGAAAACTCAGTCACGTGAGGCGAAAACTTAGTCACTAAGGAATTAGTGTCATGGGAAAAATGTGTCACCGGATGGGAAAACCTTAGTCAATGGACTAGTTTCAATGGCAAAACCTAGTAAAATAACCTCTTTGTGTTGGGATAACTCGAAAACCTGACCACTGTGAGTAGTCTCATGGGAAAACTCAGCCACAGGAGGGGGAAACTTAGTCACTAAGTTATTAGTGCCATGGGACTAATGAATCAACTAATGGGAAAACCTTAGTCACCGAACGAGTTTCCATGGAAAATCCTAGTAAAGTAACATCTTTGTGTGGGAAAAACTCGAAAACCTTGTCACTGTGAGTAGTCTCATCGGAAAACTCAGTCGCGGGAGGGGAAAACTTAGTCACAAAGGAATTTGTGTCATGGAAAAAATGAGTCACCGGATGGGAAAATTTTACTCACCGGACGAGTTTCAATGGAAAATACTTGTTAAATAACCTCTTTGTGTGGGAAAAACTCGAGAACCTCATCACCTAGACTAGTCTCACGGGAAAACTCAGTCACGTGAGGGGAAAACTTAGTCACTAAGGAATTAGTGTCATGGGAAAAATGTGTCACCGGATGGGAAAACCTTAGTCAATGGACTAGTTTCAATGGCAAAATCTAGTAAAATAACCTCTTTGTGTTGGAATAACTCAAAAACCTGACCACTGTGAGTAGTCTCATGGGAAAAATCAGCCACAGGAGGGAGAAACTTAGTCACTAAGGAATTAGTGCCATGGGACTAATGAATCAACTAATGGGAAAACCATAGTCACCGAACGAGTTTCTATGGCAAATTCTAGTAAAGTAACATCTTTGTGTGGGAAAAACTCGAAAACCTTGTCACTGTGAGTAGTCTCATCGGAAAACTCAGTCGTTGGAGGGCAAAACTTTGTCACAAAGGAATTCGTGTCATGGAAAAAATGAGTCACCGGATGGGAAAATTTTACTCACCGGACGAGTTTCAATGGAAAATACTTGTAAAATAACCTCTTTGGGTGGGAAAAACTCGAGAACCTCATCACCTTGACTAGTCTCACGGGAAAACTCAGTCACGTGAGGCGAAAACTTAGTCACTAAGGAATTAGTGTCATGGGAAAAATGTGTCACCGGATGGGAAAACCTTAGTCAATGGACTAGTTTCAATGGCAAAACCTAGTAAAATAACCTCTTTGTGTTGGGATAACTCGAAAACCTGACCACTGTGAGTAGTCTCATGGGAAAACTCAGCCACAGGAGGGGGAAACTTAGTCACTAAGTTATTAGTGCCATGGGACTAATGAATCAACTAATGGGAAAACCTTAGTCACCGAACGAGTTTCCATGGCAAATCCTAGTAAAGTAACATCTTTGTGTGGGAAAAACTCGAAAACCTTGTCACTGTGAGTAGTCTCATCGGAAAACTCAGTCGCTGGAGGGCAAAACTTTGTCACAAAGGAATTCGTGTCATGGAAAAAATGAGTCACCGGATGGGAAAATTTTACTCACCGGACGAGTTTCAATGGAAAATACTTGTAAAATAACCTCTTTGGGTGGGAAAAACTCGAGAACCTCATCACCTTGACTAGTCTCACGGGAAAACTCAGTCACGTGAGGGGAAAACTTAGTCACTAAGGAATTAGTGTCATGGGAAAAATGACTCACCGGATGGGAAAACCTTAGTCAATGGACTAGTTTCAATGGCAAAACATAGTAATTTAACCTCTTTGTGTTGGGATAACTCGAAAACCTGACCATTGTGAGTAGTCTCATGGGAGAACTCAGCCACAGGAGGGGGAAACTTAGTCACTAAGGAATTAGTGCCATGGGACTAATGAATCAACTAATGGGAAAACCTTAGTCACCGAACGAGTTTCCATGGAAAATCCTAGTAAAGTAACATCTTTGTGTGGGAAAAACTCGAAAACCTTGTCACTGTGAGCAGTCTCATCGGAAAACTCAATCGCGGCAGGGGAAAACTTAGTCACAAAGGAATTCGTGTCACGGAAAAATTGAGTCACCGTTTGGGGAAAATTTTACTCACCAGACGAGTTTCAATGGAAAATACTTGTAAAATAACCTCTTTGTGTGGGAAAAACTCGAGAACCTCATCACCTTGACTAGTCTCACGGGAAAACTCAGTCACGTGAGGGGAAAACTTAGTCACTAAGGAATTAGTGTCATGGGAAAAATGAGTCACCGGATGAGGAAACCTTAGTCAATGGACTAGTTTCAATGGCAAAACCTAGTAAAATAACCTCTTTGTGTTGGAATAACTCGAAAACCTGACCACTGTGAGTAGTCTCATGGGAAAACTCAGCCACAGGAGGGGGAAACTTAGTCACTAAGGAATTAGTGCAATGGGACTAATGAGTCAACTAATGAGAAAACCTTAGTCACCGAACGAGTTTCCATGGCAAATCCTAGTAAAGTAACATCTTTGTGTGGGAAAAACTCGAAAACCTTGTCACTGTGAGCAGTCATATCGGAAAACTCAGTCGCGGGAGGGGAAAACTTAGTCACAAAGGAATTCGTGTCATGGAAAAAATGAGTCACCGGATGGGAAAATTTTACTCACCGGACGAGTTTCAATGGAAAATACTTGTAAAATAACCTCTTTGTGTGGGAAAAACTCGAGAACCTCATCACCTTGACTAGTCTCACGGGAAAACTCAGTCACGTGAGGGGAAAACTTAGTCACTAAGGAATTAGTGTCATGGGAAAAATGAGTCACCGGATGAGGAAACCTTAGTCAATGGACTAGTTTCATTGGCAAAACCTAGTAAAATAACCTCTTTGTGTTGGAATAACTCGAAAACCTGACCACTGTGAGTAGTCTCATGGGAAAACTCAGCCACAGGAAGGGGAAACTTAGTCACTAAGGAATTAGTGCCATGGGACTAATGAGTCAACTAATGGGAAGACCTTAGTCACCTAACGAGTTTTCATGGCAAATCCTAATAAAGTTACATCTTTGTGTGGGAAAAACTCGAAAACCTTGTCAATGTGAGTAGTCTCATCGGAAAACTCAGTCGCGGGAAGGGAAAACTTAGTCACAAAGGAATTCGTGTCATGGAAAAAATGAGTCACCGGATGGGAAAATTTTACTCACCGGACGAGTTTCAATGGAAAATACTTGTAAAATAACCTGTTTGTGTGGGAAAAACTCGAGAACCTCATCACCTTGACTAGTCTCACGGGAAAACTCAGTCACGTGAGGGGAAAATTTAGTCACTAAGGAATTAGTGTCATGGGAAAAATGAGTCACCAGATGAGGAAACCTTAGTAAATGGACTAGTTTCAATGGCAAAACCTAGTAAAATATCCTCTTTGTGTTGGAATAACTCGAAAACCTGACCACTTTAAGTAGTCTCATGGGAAAACTCAGCCACAGGAGGGGGAAACTTAGTCACTAAGGAATTAGTGCCATGGGACTAATGAGTCAACTAATGGGAAAACCTTAGTCACCGAACGAGTTTCCATGGCAAATCCTAGTAAAGTAACATCTTTGTGTGGGAAAAACTCGAAAACCTTGTCATTGTGAGCAGTCTCATCGGAAAACTCAGTCGCGGGAGGGGAAAACTTAGTCACAAAGGAATTCGTGTCATGGAAAAATTGAGTCACCGTTTGGGAAAATTTTACTCACCGGACGAGTTTCAATGGAAAATACTTGTAAAATAACCTCTTTGGGTGGGAAAAACTCGAGAACCTCATCACCTTGACTAGTCTCACGGGAAAACTCAGTCACGTGAGGGGAAAACTTAGTCACTAAGGAATTAGTGTCATGGGAAAAATGTGTCACCGGATGGGAAAACCTTAGTCAATGGACTAGTTTCAATGGCAAAACCTAGTAAAATAACCTCTTTGTGTTGGAATAACTCGAAAACCTGACCACTGTGAGTAGTCTCATGGGAAAACTCAGCCACAGGAGGGGGAAACTTAGTCACTAAGGAATTAGTGCCATGGGACTAATGAATCAACTAATGGGAAAACCTTAGTCACCGAACGAGTTTCCATGGCAAATCCTAGTAAAGTAACATCTTTGTGTGGGAAAAACTCGAAAACCTTGTCACTGTGAGTAGTCTCATCAGAAAACTCAGTCGCTGGAGGGCAAAACTTTGTCACAAAGGAATTCGTGTCATGGAAAAAATGAGTCACCAGATGGGAAAATTTTACTCACCGGACGAGTTTCAATGGAAAATACTTGTTAAATAACCTCTTTGTGTGGGAAAAACTCGAGAACCTCATCACCTTGACTAGTCTCACGGGAAAACTTAGTCACGTGAGGGGAAAACTTAGTCACTAAGGAATTAGTGTCATGGAAAAAATGAGTCACCGGATGGGAAAACCTTAGTCAATGGACTAGTTTCAATGGCAAAACCTAGTAAAATAACCTCTTGTATTGGAATAACTCGAAAACCTGACCACTGTGAGTAGTCTCATGGGAAAACTCAGCCACAGGAGGGGGGAACTTAGTCACTAAGGAATTAGTGCCATGGGACTAATGAGTCAACAAATGGGAAAACCTTAGTCACCGAACGAGTTTCCATGGCAAATCCTAGTAAAGTAACATCTTTGTGAGGGAAAAACTCGAAAACCTTGTCTCTGTGAGCAGTCTCATCGGAAAACTCAATCGCGGGAGGGGAAAACTTAGTCACAAAGGAATTCGTGTCACGGAAAAATTGAGTCACTGTTTGGGAAAATTTTACTCACCGGACGAGTTTCAATGGAAAATACTTGTAAAATAACCTCTTTGGGTGGGAAAAACTCGAGAACCTCATCACCTTGACTAGTCTCACGGGAAAACTCAGTCACGTGAGGGGAAAACTTAGTCACTAAGGAATTAGTGTCATGGGAAAAATGACTCACCGGATGGGAAAACCTTAGTCAATGGACTGGTTTCAATGGAAAAACCTAGTAAAATAACCTCTTTGTGTTGGAATAACGCGAAAACCTTGCCACTGTGACTAGTCTGAAGGGAAAACTCAGCCACAAGAGGGGGAAACTTAGTCACTAAGGAATTAGTGCCATAGGAATAATGAGTCAACTAATGGGAAAACCTTAGTAACCGAACGAGTTTCCATGGCAAATCCTAGTAAAGTAACATATTTGTGTGGGAAAAACTAGAAAACCTTATCACTGTGAGTAGTCTCATCGGAAAACTCAGTCGCGGGAGGGGAAAACTTAATCACAAAGGAATTCGTGTCATGGAAAAAATGAGTCACCGGATGGGAAAATTTTACTCACCGGACGAGTTTCAATGGAAAATACTTGTTAAATAACCTCTTTGTGTGGGAAAAACTCGAGAACCTCATCACCTTGACTAGTCTCACGGGAAAACTCAGTCACGTGAGGGGAAAACTTAGTCACTAAGGAATTAGTGTCATGGGAAAAATGAGTCACCGGATGGGAAAACCTTAGTCAATGGACTAGTTTCAATGGCAAAACCTAGTAAAATAACCTCTTGTGTCGGAATAACTCGAAAACCTGACCACTGTGAGTAGTCTCATGGGAAAACTCAGCCCCGGGAGGGGGAAACTTAGTCACTAAGGAATTAGTGCCATGGGACTAATGAGTCAACTAATGGGAAAACCTTAGTCACCGAACGAGTTTCCATGGCAAATCCTAGTAATGTAACATCTTTGTGTGGGAAAAACTCGAAAACCTTGTCACTGTGAGCAATCTCATCGGAAAACTCAGTCGCGGGAGGGGATAACTTAGTCACAAAGGAATTCGTGTCATGGAAAAACTGAGTCACCGTTTGGGAAACTTTTACTCACCGGACGAGTTTAAATGGAAAATACTTGTAAAATAACCTCTTTGGGTGGGAAAATATCGAGAACCTCATCACCTTGACTAGTCTCATGGGAAAACTCAGTCACGTGAGGCTAAAACTTAGTCACTAAGGAATTAGTGTCAGGGGAAAAATGACTCACCGGATGGGAAAACCTTAGTCAATGGACTAGTTTCAATGGAAAAACCTAGTAAATTAACCTCTTTGTGTTGGAATAACTCGAAAACCTGACCACTGTGTGTAGTCTCATGGGAAAACTCAGCCACAGGAGGGGGAAACTTAGTCACTAAGGAATTAGTGCCATGGGACTAATGAGTCAACTAATGGGAAAAACTTAGTCACCGAACGAGTTTCCATGGCAAATCCTAGTAAAGTAACATCTTTGTGTGGGAAAAACTCGAAAACCTTGTCACTGTGAGCAGTCTCATCGGAAAACTCAGTCGCAGGAGGGGAAAACTTAGTCACAAAGGAATTCGTGTCATGGAAAAACTGAGTCACCGTTTGGGAAACTTTTACTCACCGGACGAGTTTCAATGGAAAATACTTGTAAAATAACCTCTTTGGGTGGGAAAAACTCGAGAACCTCATCACCTTGACTAGTCTCACGGGAAAACTCAGTCACGTGAGGGGAAAACTTAGTCACTAAGGAATTAGTGTCATGGGAAAAATGACTCACCGGATGGGAAAACCTTAGTCAATGGACTAGTTTCAATGGCAAAACATAGTAATTTAACCTCTTTGTGTTGGAATAACTCGAAAACCTGACCACTGTGAGTAGTCTCATGGGAAAACTCAGCCACAGGAGGGGGAAACTTAGTCACTAAGGAATTAGTGCCATGGGACTAATGAATCAACTAATGGGAAAACCTTAGTCACCGAACGAGTTTCCATGGAAAATCCTAGTAAAGTAACATCTTTGTGTGGGAAAAACTCGAAAACCTTGTCAGTGTGAGTAGTCTCATCGGAAAACTTAGTCGCGGGAGGGGAAAACTTAGTCACAAAGGAATTTGTGTCATGGAAAAAATGAGTCACCGGATGGGAAAATTTTACTCACCGGACGAGTTTCAATGGAAAATACTTGTTAAATAACCTCTTCGTGTGGGAAAAACTCGAGAACCTCATCACCTAGACTAGTCTCACGGGAAAACTCAGTCACGTGAGGGGAAAACTTAGTCACTAAGGAATTAGTGTCTTGGGAAAAATGTGTCACCGGATGGGAAAACCTTAGTCAATGGACTAGTTTCAATGGCAAAATCTAGTAAAATAACCTCTTTGTGTTGGAATAACTCGAAAACCTGACCACTGTGAGTAGTCTCATGGGAAAACTCAGCCACAGGAGGGGGAAACTTAGTCACTAAGGAATTAGTGCCATGGGACTAATGAATCAACTAATGGGAAAACCATAGTCACCGAACGAGTTTCCATGGCAAATCCTAGTAAAGTAACATCTTTGTGTGGGAAAAACTCGAAAACCTTGTCACTGTGAGTAGTCTCATCGGAAAACTCAGTCGTTGGAGGGCAAAACTTTGTCACAAAGGAATTCGTGTCATGGAAAAAATGAGTCACCGGATGGGAAAATTTTACTCACCGGACGAGTTTCAATGGAAAATACTTGTAAAATAACCTCTTTGGGTGGGAAAAACTCGAGAACCTCATCACCTTGACTAGTCTCACGGGAAAACTCAGTCACGTGAGGGGAAAACTTAGTGACTAAGGAATTAGTGTCATGGGAAAAATGACTCACCGGATGGGAAAACCTTAGTCAATGGACTGGTTTCAATGGCAAAACCTAGTTATTTAACCTCTTTGTGTTGGAATAACTCGAAAACCTTGCCACTGTGACTAGTCTGAAGGGAAAACTCAGCCACAAGAGGGGGAAACTTAGTCACTAAGGAATTAGTGCCATGGGAATAATGAGTCAACTAATGGGAAAACCTTAGTCACCGAATGAGTTTCCATGGCAAATCCTAGTAAAGTAACATCTTTGTGTGGGAAAAACTCAAAAACCTTGTCACTGTGAGTAGTCTCATCGGAAAACTCAGTCGCGGGAGGGGAAAACTTAGTCACAAAGGAATTCGTGTCATGGAAAAAATGAGTCACCGGATGGGAAAATTTTACTCACCGGACGAGTTTCAATGGAAAATACTGGTTAAATAGCCTCTTTGTGTGGGAAAAACTCGAGAACCTCATCACCTTGACTAGTCTCACGGGAAAACTTAGTCACGTGAGGGGAAAACTTAGTCACTAAGGAATTAGTGTCATGGAAAAAATGAGTCACCGGATGGGAAAACCTTAGTCAATGGACTAGTTTCAATGGCAAAACCTAGTAAAATAACCTCTTGTATTGGAATAACTCGAAAACCTGACCACTGTGAGTAGTCTCATGGGAAAACTCAGCCACAGGAGGGGGAAACTTAGTCACTAAGGAATTAGTGCCATGGGACTAATGAGTCAACTAATGGGAAAACCTTAGTCACCGAACGAGTTTCCATGGCAAATCCTAGTAAAGTAACATCTTTGTGTGGGAAAAACTCGAAAACCTTGTCACTGTGAGCAGTCTCATCGGAAAACTCAATCGCGGGAGGGGAAAACTTAGTCACAAAGGAATTCGTGTCACGGAAAAAGTGAGTCACTGTTTGGGAAAATTTTACTCACCGGACGAGTTTCAATGGAAAATACTTGTAAAATAACCTCTTTGGGTGGGAAAAACTCGAGAACCTCATCACCTTGACTAGTCTCACGGGAAAACTCAGTCACGTGAGGGGAAAACTTAGTCACTAAGGAATTAGTGTCATGGGAAAAATGAGTCACCGGATGGGAAAACCTTAGTCAATGGACTGGTTTCAATGGCAAAACCTAGTAAAATAACCTCTTTGTGTTGGAATAACGCGAAAACCTTGCCACTGTGACTAGTCTGAAGGGAAAACTCAGCCACAAGAGGGGGAAACTTAGTCACTAAGGAATTAGTGCCATGGGAATAATGAGTCAACTAATGGGAAAACCTTAGTCACCGAACGAGTTTCCATGGCAAATCCTAGTAAAGTAACATATATGTGTGGGAAAAACTAGAAAACCTTGTCACTGTGAGTAGTCTCATCGGAAAACTCAGTCGCGGGAGGGGAAAACTTAGTCACAAAGGAATTCGTGTCATGGAAAAAATGAGTCACCGGATGGGAAACTTTTACTCACCGGACGAGTTTCAATGGAAAATACTTGTTAAATAACCTCTTTGTGTGGGAAAAACTCGAGAACCTCATCACCTTGACTAGTCTCACGGGAAAACTCAGTCACGTGAGGGGAAAACTTAGTCACTAAGGAATTAGTGTCATGGGAAAAATGAGTCACCAGATGGGAAAACCTTAGTCAATGGACTAGTTTCAATGGCAAAACCTAGTAAAATAACCTCTTGTGTTGGAATAACTCGAAAACCTGACCACTGTGAGTAGTCTCATGGGAAAACTCAGCCCCAGGAGGGGGAAACTTAGTCACTAAGGAATTAGTGCCATGGGACTAATGAGTCAACTAATGGGAAAACCTTAGTCACCGAACGAGTTTCCATGGCAAATCCTAGTAATGTAACATCTTTGTGTGGGAAAAACTCGAAAACCTTGTCACTGTGAGCAATCTCATCGGAAAACTCAGTCGCGGGAGGGGAAAACTTAGTCACAAAGGAATTCGTGTCATGGAAAAACTAAGTCACCGTTTGGGAAACTTTTACTCACCGGACGAGTTTCAATGGAAAATACTTGTAAAATAACCTCTTTGGGTGGGAAAATATCGAGAACCTCATCACCTTGACTAGTCTCACGGGAAAACTCAGTCACGTGAGGGGAAAACTTAGTCACTAAGGAATTAGTGTCAGGGGAAAAATGACTCACCGGATGGGAAAACCTTAGTCAATGGACTAGTTTCAATGGAAAAACCTAGTAAATTAACCTCTTTGTGTTGGAATAACTCGAAAACCTGACCACTGTGAGTAGTCTCATGGGAAAACTCAGCCACAGGAGGGGGAAACTTAGTCACTAAGGAATTAGTGCCATGGGACTAATGAATCAACTAATGGGAAAACCATAGTAACCGAACGAGTTTCCATGGAAAATCCTAGTAAAGTAACATCTTTGTGTGGGAAAAACTCGAAAACCTTGTCACTGTGAGTAGTCTCATCGGAAAACTCAGTCGCGGGAGGGGAAAACTTAGTCACAAAGGAATTCGTGTCATGGAAAAAATGAGTCACCGGATGGGAAAATATTACTCACCGGACGAGTTTCAATGGAAAATACTTGTAAAATAACCTCTTTGGGTGGGAAAAACTCGAGAACCTCATCACCTTGACTAGTCTCACGGGAAAACTCAGTCACGTGAGGGGAAAACTTAGTCACTAAGGAATTAGTGTCATGGGAAAAATGACTCACCGGATGGGAAAACCTTAGTCAATGGACTGGTTTCAATGGCAAAACCTAGTAATTTAACCTCTTTGTGTTGGAATAACTCGATAACCTTGCCACTGTGACTAGTCTGAAGGGAAAACTCAGCCACAGGAGGGGGAAACTTAGTCACTAAGGAATTAGTGCCATGGGACTAATGAATCAACTAATGGGAAAACCATAGTAACCGAACGAGTTTCCATGGAAAATCCTAGTAAAGTAACATCTTTGTGTGGGAAAAACCTGAAAACCTTGTCACTGTGAGCAGTCTCTGAAGGGAAAACTCAGCCACAGGAGGGGGAAACTTAGTCACTAAGGAATTAGTGCCATGGGACTAATGAATCAACTAATGGGAAAACCATAGTAACCGAACGAGTTTCCATGGAAAATCCTAGTAAAGTAACATCTTTGTGTGGGAAAAACCTGAAAACCTTGTCACTGTGAGCAGTCTCATCGGAAAACTCAGTCGCGGGAGGGGAAAACTTAGTCACAAAGGAATTCGTGTCATGGAAAAACTGAGTCACCGTTTGGGAAAATTTTACTCACCGGACGAGTTTCAATGGAAAATACTTGTAAAATAACCTATTTGGGTGGGAAAATATCGAGAACCTCATCACGTTGACTAGTCTCACGGGAAAACTCAGTCACGTGAGGGGAAAACTTAGTCACTAAGGAATTAGTGTCAGGGGAAAAATGACTCACCGGATGGGAAAACCTTAGTCAATGGACTAGTTTCAATGGAAAAACCTAGTAAATTAACCTCTTTGTGTTGGAATAACTCGAAAACCTGACCACTGTGAGTAGTCTCATGGGAAAACTCAGCCACAGGAGGGGGAAACTTAGTCACTAAGGAATTAGTGCCATGGGACTAATGAGTCAACTAATGGGAAAACCTTAGTCACCGAACGAGTTTCCATGGCAAATCCTAGTAAAGTAACATATTTGTGTGGGAAAAACTAGAAAACCTTGTCACTGTGAGTAGTCTCATCGGAAAACTCAGTCGCGGGAGGGGACAACTTAGTCACAAAGGAATTCGTGTCATGGAAAAAATGAGTCACCGGATGGGAAAATTTTACTCACCGGACGAGTTTCAATGGAAAATACTTGTAAAATAACCTCTTTGGGTGGGAAAAACTCGAGTACCTCATCACCTTGACTAGTCTCACGGGAAAACTCAGTCACGTGAGGGGAAAACTTAGTCACTAAGGAATTAGTGTCATGGGAAAAATGACTCACCGGATGGGAAAACCTTAGTCAATGGACTAGTTTCAATGGCAAAACCTAGTAAAATAACCTCTTGTGTTGGAATAACTCGAAAACCTGACCACTGTGAGTAGTCTCATGGGAAAACTCAGCCACAGGAGGGGGAAACTTAGTCACTAAGGAATTAGTGCCATGGGACTAATGAGTCAACTAATGGGAAAACCTTAGTCACCGAACAAGTTTCCATGGCAAATCCTAGTAAAGTAACATCTTTGTGTGGGAAAAACTCGAAAACCTTGTCACTGTGAGCAGTCTCATCGGAAAACTCAGTCGCGGTAGGGGAAAACTTAGTCACAAAGGAATTCGTGTCATGGAAAAACTGAGTCACCGTTTGGGAAAATTTTACTCACCGGACGAGTTTCAATGGAAAATACTTTTAAAATAACCTCTTTGGGTGGGAAAATATCGAGAACCTCATCACCTTGACTAGTCTCACAGGAAAACTCAGTCACGTGAGGGGAAAACTTAGTCACTAAGGAATTAGTGTCAGGGGAAAAATGACTCACCGGATGGGAAAACCTTAGTCAATGGACTAGTTTCAATGGCAAAACCTAGTAAATTAACCTCTTTGTGATGGAATAACTCGAAAACCTGACCACTGTGAGTGGTCTCATGGGAAAACTCAGCCACAGGAGGGGGAAACTAAGTCACTAAGGAATTAGTGCCATGGGACTAATGAGTCAACTAATGGGAAAACCTTAGTCACCGAACAAGTTTCCATGGCAAATCCTAGTAAAGTAACATCTTTGTGTGGCAAAAACTCGAAAACCTTGTCACTGTGAGCAGTCTCATCGGAAAACTTAGTCGCGGGAGGGGAAAACTTAGTCACAAAGGAATTCGTGTCTTGGAAAAACTGAGTCACCGTTTGGGAAAATTTTACTCACCGGACGAGTTTCAATGGAAAATACTTGTAAAATAACCTCTTTGGGTGGGAAAATATCGAGAACCTCATCACCTTGACTAGTCTCACGGGAAAACTCAGTCACGTGAGGGGAAAACTTAGTCTCTAAGGAATTAGTGTCATGGGAAAAATGAGTCACCGGATGGGAAAACCTTAGTCAATGGACTAGTTTCAATGGAAAAACCTAGTAAATTAACCTCTCTGTGTTGGAATAACTCGAAAACCTGACCACTGTGAGTAGTCTCATGGGAAAACTCAGCCACAGGAGGGGGAAACTTAGTCACTAAGGAATTAGTGCCATGGGACTAATGAGTCAACTAATGGGAAAACCTTAGTCACCGAACGAGTTTCCATGGCAAATCCTAGTAAAGTAACATATTTGTGTGGGAAAAACTAGAAAACCTTGTCACTGTGAGTAGTCTCATCGGAAAACTCAGTCGCGGGAGGGGAAAACTTAGTCACAAAGGAATTCGTGTCATGGAAAAAATGAGTCACCGGATGGGAAAATTTTACTCACCGGACGAGTTTCAATGGAAAATACTTGTTAAATAACCTCTTTGTGTGGGAAAAACTCGAGAACCTCATCACCTTGACTAGTCTCATGGGAAAACTCAGTCACGTGAGGGGAAAACTTAGTCACTAAGGAATTAGTGTCATGGGAAAAATGACTCACCGGATGGGAAAACCTTAGTCAATGGACTAGTTTCAGTGGCAAAACCTAGTAAAATAACCTCTTGTGTTGGAATAACTCGAAAACCTGACCACTGTGAGTAGTCTCATGGGAAAACTCAGCCACAGGAGGGGGAAACTTAGTCACTAAGGAATTAGTGCCATGGGACTAATGAGTCAACTAATGGGAAAACCTTAGTCACCGAACGAGTTTCCATGGCAAATCCTAGTAAAGTAACATCTTTGTGTGGGAAAAACTCGAAAACCTTGTCACTGTGAGCAGTCTCATCGGAAAACTCAGTCGCGGGAGGGGAAAACTTAGTCACAAAGGAATTCGTGTCATTGAAAAACTGAGTCACCGTTTGGGAAAATTTTACTCACCGGACGAGTTTCAATGGAAAATACTTTTAAAATAACCTCTTTGGGTGGGAAAATATCGAGAACCTCATCACCTTGACTAGTCTCACAGGAAAACTCAGTCACGTGAGGGGAAAACTTAGTCACTAAGGAATTAGTGTCAGGGGAAAAATGACTCACCGGATGGGAAAACCTTAGTTAATGGACTAGTTTCAATGGCAAAACCTAGTAAATTAACCTCTTTGTGATGGAATAACTCGAAAACCTGACCACTGTGAGTAGTCTCATGGGAAAACTCAGCCACAGGAGGGGGAAACTTAGTCACTAAGGAATTAGTGCCATGGGACTAATGAGTCAACTAATGGGAAAACCTTAGTCACCGAACAAGTTTCCATGGCAAATCCTAGTAAAGTAACATCTTTGTGTGGCAAAAACTCGAAAACCTTGTCACTGTGAGCAGTCTCATCGGAAAACTTAGTCGCGGGAGGGGAAAACTTAGTCACAAAGGAATTCGTGTCTTGGAAAAACTGAGTCACCGTTTGGGAAAATTTTACTCACCGGACGAGTTTCAATGGAAAATACTTGTAAAATAACCTCTTTGGGTGGGAAAATATCGAGAACCTCATCACCTTGACTAGTCTCACGGGAAAACTCAGTCACGTGAGGGGAAAACTTAGTCTCTAAGGAATTAGTGTCATGGGAAAAATGAGTCACCGGATGGGAAAACCTTAGTTTAATGGACTAGTTTCAATGGAAAAACCTAGTAAATTAACCTCTCTGTGTTGGAATAACTCGAAAACCTGACCACTGTGAGTAGTCTCATGGGAAAACTCAGCCACAGGAGGGGGAAACTTAGTCACTAAGGAATTAGTGCCATGGGACTAATGAGTCAACTAATGGGAAAACCTTAGTCACCGAACGAGTTTCCATGGCAAATCCTAGTAAAGTAACATCTTTGTGTGGGAAAAACTCGAAAACCTTGTCACTGTGAGCAGTCTCATCGGAAAACTCAGTCGCGGGAGGGGAAAACTTAGTCACAAAGGAATTCGTGTCATGGAAAAACTGAGTCACCGTTTGGGAAAATTTTACTCACCGGACGAGTTTCAATGGAAAATACTTTTAAAATAACCTCTTTGGGTGGGAAAATATCGAGAACCTCATCACCTTGACTAGTCTCACGGGAAAACTCAGTCACGTGAGGGGAAAACTTAGTCACTAAGGAATTAGTGTCAGGGGAAAAATGACTCACCGGATGGGAAAACCTTAGTCAATGGACTAGTTTCAATGGCAAAACCTAGTAAATTAACCTCTTTGTGATGGAATAACTCGAAAACCTGACCACTGTGAGTGGTCTCATGGGAAAACTCAGCCACAGGAGGGGGAAACTAAGTCACTAAGGAATTAGTGCCATGGGACTAATGAGTCAACTAATGGGAAAACCTTAGTCACCGAACAAGTTTCCATGGCAAATCCTAGTAAAGTAACATCTTTGTGTGGCAAAAACTCGAAAACCTTGTCACTGTGAGCAGTCTCATCGGAAAACTTAGTCGCGGGAGGGGAAAACTTAGTCACAAAGGAATTCGTGTCTTGGAAAAACTGAGTCACCGTTTGGGAAAATTTTACTCACCGGACGAGTTTCAATGGAAAATACTTGTAAAATAACCTCTTTGGGTGGGAAAATATCGAGAACCTCATCACCTTGACTAGTCTCACGGGAAAACTCAGTCACGTGAGGGGAAAACTTAGTCTCTAAGGAATTAGTGTCATGGGAAAAATGAGTCACCGGATGGGAAAACCTTAGTCAATGGACTAGTTTCAATGGAAAAACCTAGTAAATTAACCTCTCTGTGTTGGAATAACTCGAAAACCTGACCACTGTGAGTAGTCTCATGGGAAAACTCAGCCACAGGAGGGGGAAACTTAGTCACTAAGGAATTAGTGCCATGGGACTAATGAGTCAACTAATGGGAAAACCTTAGTCACCGAACGAGTTTCCATGGCAAATCCTAGTAAAGTAACATATTTGTGTGGGAAAAACTAGAAAACCTTGTCACTGTGAGTAGTCTCATCGGAAAACTCAGTCGCGGGAGGGGAAAACTTAGTCACAAAGGAATTCGTGTCATGGAAAAAATGAGTCACCGGATGGGAAAATTTTACTCACCGGACGAGTTTCAATGGAAAATACTTGTTAAATAACCTCTTTGTGTGGGAAAAACTCGAGAACCTCATCACCTTGACTAGTCTCACGGGAAAACTCAGTCACGTGAGGGGAAAACTTAGTCACTAAGGAATTAGTGTCATGGGAAAAATGACTCACCGGATGGGAAAACCTTAGTCAATGGACTAGTTTCAGTGGCAAAACCTAGTAAAATAACCTCTTGTGTTGGAATAACTCGAAAACCTGACCACTGTGAGTAGTCTCATGGGAAAACTCAGCCACAGGAGGGGGAAACTTAGTCACTAAGGAATTAGTGCCATGGGACTAATGAGTCAACTAATGGGAAAACCTTAGTCACCGAACGAGTTTCCATGGCAAATCCTAGTAAAGTAACATCTTTGTGTGGGAAAAACTCGAAAACCTTGTCACTGTGAGCAGTCTCATCGGAAAACTCAGTCGCGGGAGGGGAAAACTTAGTCACAAAGGAATTCGTGTCATGGAAAAACTGAGTCACCGTTTGGGAAAATTTTACTCACCGGACGAGTTTCAATGGAAAATACTTTTAAAATAACCTCTTTGGGTGGGAAAATATCGAGAACCTCATCACCTTGACTAGTCTCACAGGAAAACTCAGTCACGTGAGGGGAAAACTTAGTCACTAAGGAATTAGTGTCAGGGGAAAAATGACTCACCGGATGGGAAAACCTTAGTCAATGGACTAGTTTCAATGGCAAAACCTAGTAAATTAACCTCTTTGTGATGGAATAACTCGAAAACCTGACCACTGTGAGTAGTCTCATGGGAAAACTCAGCCACAGGAGGGGGAAACTTGAATGAGCTCTGAATACATACATATATATACACAATCATCCTACCTCATTAATTCCACTACCAAGAACTAACTAAACATAGTTTACCAACCAACTACTAACAACCAACTAAACATAATAAATATAGTAATCAACACTCCCCCTCAAGCTGGAGCATATAGATCATATGCACCGAGCTTGTTACTAATGTAGCTGGTTCGAGGACCTCTAAGAGATTTTGTGAAGACATCGGCCAACTGATCATTCGACTTAACAAAATTTGTGGAGATATCTCCCGATTCAATCTTTTCTCGGACAAAGTGACAATCTACTTCAATGTGCTTAGTCCTCTCATGGAAGACCGGGTTAGAAGCAATATGCAATGCTGCTTGATTATCACACATTAGAGTCATCTTCTTATCATCTTGAAAGTGAAGCTCTTTGAGTAATTGTTTTAACCATATAAGCTCTTGTGTCACTAGGGCCATAGCTCTATATTCAGCTTCAGCACTAGATCTTGCAACAACGTTCTGCTTCTTACTTTTCCAGGATATCAGATTTCCTCCAACTAGCACACAATACCCAGAAGTGGATCGTCTATCAATGGGTGAGCCTGCCCAATCGGCGTCTGAGTAACCAACTATCTGAGTGTGTCCTCTATCTTCATAAATAAGACCTTTTCCTGGGGCGCTTTTAACATACTTAAGGATTCGTATCACGGCATCCCAATGATCTTGACAAGGAGAATTCAAGAATTGACTTACCACACTGATTGCAAAGGAAATATCCGGACGTGTGACAGTAAGATAATTTAATTTCCCGACTAATCTTCTGTATTCCCAGTATCTGAAAGTGGCTCCCCCTGATTAGGTAGAAGTTTGACATTTGGATCCATAGGAGTGTCAACTGGTTTGGCATTCAATAGACCTGTCTCTTCTAGAATATCCATGGCATATTTCCTTTGTGAGATTACAATACCATCCTTAGATTGGGCTACCTCAATGCCCAAGAAGTAACGGAGTCGACCGAGATCTTTCGTCTGAAACTGACTCGAAAGATGTTGCTTTAATTGGAGTATGCCCTCCTGATCACTACCAGTTATAACAATATCATCAACATATACAATTAGATAGATGCATCCATGGGCTGAATGTAGATAGAATAAAGAGTAGTCAGCTTCACTACGAGTCATGCCAAACTGTTGTACCACAGTGCTGAGTCTGCCAAACCAGGCCCGTGGAGATTGTTTAAGACCATAAAGTGACCTGTGAAGTCGACAAACCATGCTCGAGGACTCCCCCTGAGCAACAAACCCTGGTGGTTGCTCCATATAGACTTCCTCATCAAGATCACCATGCAAAAAGGCATTTTTGATGTCAAGTTGATAAAGTGGCCAATGTCTGATTGCTGCAATAGAAAGAAGCAACCTAACTGAGGCCATCTTAGCGACTGGTGAAAATGTGTCGCTATAATCCAGCCCAAATATCTGAGTGTATCCTTTGGCTACCAATCGAGCCTTAAAACGATCAATCTTACCATCCGGCCCAACCTTGACCGTATACAACCAACGACAACCGATTACAGACTTCCCAGAAGGTAGAGGTACCAGTTCCCAAGTACCGCTGCTTTGGAGTGCACACATCTCGTCAATCATTGCTTGCCTCCACTCTGGGTGGGATAAAGCTTCATCTGCAGATTTAGGAATACTAATAGAAGACAAAGAAGCAAGACAAGTATAATGCAAAGGTGAAAGACGATGATAACTCAAAGCAATGTAATGAGGGGATGGGTTACGAGTAGACCGTATACCTTTACGAATAGCAATGGGAAGGTCAGGCTCAGGTGGCAGAATCGGATCTGAAACGGGAGATGGCGCTGGCTGTGAGTCTGGTATGGCCTTTGGAGTAGACATTGGGGCGGGAATGTGGACTACAGATGGTCGCTGTCGACGATGATATGTTTGTAGTGGCGGTGCCGCAGGAGGGGCCTCTGTGGTGACAGACTCAAGAGAGATTGACAAAGGAGGCAATGGAAGGGCTGTGGAAAGTGGCTCCTTAGTTGAATCGGTCGACTCAAAATAAGGGATAGACTCAAAAAATGTGACATCGGCAGAGATGAGGTAACGCTGAAGAGTAGGAGAATAACAACGATAACCTTTTTGAGACCGATGATAACCAAGAAAGACACATTTTAGTGAACGAGCCGAAAGTTTGTCAAGACCAGGAGAGAGATTGTGAACAAAACATGTGGACCCAAATACGCGTGGCTGAAGAGGGTGTAGTGAAGTATGAGGAAAGGGGATAGAGTGTGGTGTTTGGTCATCAAGAACAGAGGAGGGCATACGATTTATAAGGTAACAAGCTGTTAAGACTGCATCCCCCCAAAAACGAGTGGGAAGGTTACCATGAAGGAGAAGGGTCCGAGTAGTCTCAATGAGATGGCGATTTTTGCGTTCGGCAATCCCATTTTGTTGTGGTGTGTAAGCACAAGACGTTTGACGAAGGATGCCATTAGATGCCATAAAAGTTTGGAATTGTTGTGACAAATATTCTTGGGCATTATCACTACGCAAAGATTGAATAGACACACCAAATTGAGTTTTAATTTCTTTATAAAATCGTTCAAAGATAGAAAATAACTCGGACCGATTCTTTATTAAAAATAACCACGTGCAACGGGAAAAATCATCAATAAAAGTAACAAAATATCTAGATCCAAAGGTATTGATAGTACGAGAAGGACCCCAAACATCAGAGTGGACTAAAGCAAAAGGGGACGAAGCCCGTTGATTGACTCTATTAGGAAAGTGACTACGAGTGTGTTTTCCTAATTGACAAGACTCACAATCCAAAGTAGACAGTTTAGTAAGACTCGGTACCAACTTTTGTAATTTCCGAAGACTAGGATGACCCAACTGAGCATGTACTGTCAGAGGAGAATTGGTGGTTGCACAAGCTTTAGATGAGGAGAGGTAATAAAGGCCATTTGACTCACATCCGTCGCCAATCATCTGTTTCGATATCCGATCCTGCAAGGAAACATGTTTCTTAGTGAAGGTAACAGCACAATCAAAAGACTCAGTCAAGCGTTTAACAGAAATTAAATTAAAGGGGCATTCAGGAACATAAAGGACATTGTCAATAGATAAAGAGGGGAGGAGTTGGGCCGTGCCAATTCCTCGTGCTTGAGTTTTAGTTCCACTAGCTGAGGTTAGGGTAGGTAAGTAACCAGATGTAGAAATAGAGGACAAAAGAGCTTTATTACCAGTGATATGGTCAGAGGCACCAGTATCAAGGGCCCAAGGGCCGAGGGAAGATTATTGAGAGGCGCAAGCAAATGATTTACCAGTGTGTGCACTTGAAGCAACGGATCCCGAGTTCTGGCGATTCTCAAACCATTGGAGAAACTCTTCATAATCAGATGAAGTTGGCTTAGCTTTAGTTGTGTTCTCAGATGACTCTATCGGAGGAGTCTGGGCTGCATTAACAGTGCGTGGGGGACGCCCATGTAATTTCCAACATCGATCAATTGTATGCCCCAAGTTGTGGCAATGATCACACTTGGGCCGACTCTTGAACTTGGATGGAGGACCACGAGATCGTCCCTGATTGTTCTTCTGAGATGCAAGTGCAGCAGTGTCACTTGGCTCAGAGGGTGCCGAGACCTCAGGAGTAGACTTAACTGGGACCCGAAGAAGAGCCGATGATGCATTGGACATAGTAGGAACAGCAGCAGATCCCAAAATCTGATCACGGGTGGCAGCATAATCCTGAGGCAAGCCATAAAGGGCGAGAAGCATAAAAAAAGTGCTTCGTTGCTCAAGTTCCTTCATCTTTTCAGTAGCATTAGATGCAGCAGGAGGTAATAGCTCATTAAAGTCATGGAGGGCAGCATGGACACGACCGAGATAGGTAGACATAGGACCATCAAACATCCGTGGTGCAATGAGTGTCATTAAATCATGACACACCCCGTAGAGACGCTGAATATCATTAGTGTAGAGTTCCTTAGCTTGACTCCAAACCGATTCACACGTGACGTGAGGACGGAAAATCGGTTTGATGACAGGACTAATGGTGGATTTGATAATACTGCACAACTGAGCGTCAATTTTTTCAAATTTCACACGTTCAGTGGTGTCAGTCACAGTTTCAGCCTTTTTGGTGAGATGCTCCTTGTAACCTTGCCCTACCAACCATAACTGAATATCGGAAGCCCAAGTGTCATAGTTGGAGCCATCTAGCTTCTCTGTAGTGAGAGGAGAGGTCACAAAACTGGTGAACAGCTTTGAGGTTTCAGTAGGGGTCGTCATAATCAGTCCAGGAGAGGAAGGCGACGGCGGCGATAGTGGTTCTGGTCGCCGGAAAAGGGAACACGGCGGCAGGAGCAGAAACCGGAGATGAACACGGCTTCTATAGAATGAATTTGTTCACCAGAAAACAGTGGGTTCACCGGGTAAGAGTTTTGTCTCAATTGGCTCTTGATACCATATTGAAACTTAGTATTTTCCTTAAAGAATGAGCTCTGAATACATACATATATATGCACAATCATCCTACCTCATTAATTCCACTACCAACAACTAACTAAACATAGTTTACCAACCAACTACTAAAAACCAACTAAACATAATAAATATAGTAATCAACAGGACTAATGAGTCAACTAATGGGATAACCTTAGTCACCGAACGAGTTTCCATGGCAAATCATAGTAAAGTAACATATTTGTGTGGGAAAAACTAGAAAACCTTGTCACTGTGAGTAGTCTCATCGGAAAACTCAGTCGCGGGAGGGGAAAACTTAGTCCCAAAGGAATTCGTGTCATGGAAAAAATGAGTCACCGGATGGGAAAATTTTACTCACCGGACGAGTTTCAATGGAAAATACTTGTTAAATAACCTCTTTGTGTGGGAAAAACTCGAGAACCTTATCACCTTGACTAGTCTCACGGGAAAACTCAGTCACGTGAGGGGAAAACTTAGTCACTAAGGAATTAGTGTCATGGGAAAAATGACTCACCGGATGGGAAAACCTTAGTCAATGGACTAGTTTCAATGGCAAAACCTAGTAAAATAACCTCTTGTGTTGGAATAACTCGAAAACCTGACCACTGTGAGTAGTCTCATGGGAAAACTCAGCCACAGGAGGGGGAAACTTAGTCACTAAGGAATTAGTGCCATGGGACTAATGAGTCAACTAATGGGAAAACCTTAGTCACCGAACGAGTTTCCATGGCAAATCCTAGTAAAGTAACATCTTTGTGTGGGAAAAACTCGAAAACCTTGTCACTGTGAGCAGTCTCATCGGAAAACTCAGTCGCGGGAGGGGAAAACTTAGTCACAAAGGAATTCGTGTCATGGAAAAAATGAGTCACCGGATGGGAAAATTATACTCACCGGACGAGTTTCAATGGAAAATACTTGTTAAATAACCTCTTTGTGTGGGAAAAACTCGAGAACCTCATCACCTTGACTAGTCTCACGGGAAAACTCAGTCACGTGAGGGGAAAACTTAGTCACTAAGGAATTAGTGTCATGGGAAAAATGACTCACCGGATGGGAAAACCTTAGTCAATGGACTAGTTTCAATGGCAAAACCTAGTAAAATAACCTCTTGTGTTGGAATAACTCGAAAACCTGACCACTGTGAGTAGTCTCATGGGAAAACTCAGCCACAGGAGGGGGAAACTTAGTCACTAAGGAATTAGTGCCATGGGAATAATGAGTCAACTAATGGGAAAACCTTAGTCACCGAACGAGTTTCCATGGCAAATCCTAGTAAAGTAACATCTTTGTGTGGGAAAAACTCGAAAACCTTGTCACTGTGAGCAGTCTCATCGGAAAACTCAGTCGCGGGAGGGTAAAACTTAGTCACAAAGGAATTCGTGTCATGGAAAAAATGAGTCACCGGATGGGAAAATTTTACTAACCGGACGAGTTTCAATGGAAAATACTTGTTAAATAACCTATTTGTGTGGGAAAAACTCGAGAACCTCATCGCTTTGACTAGTCTCATGGGAAAACTCAGTCACGTGAGGGGAAAACTTAGTCACTAAGGAATTAGTGTCATGGGAAAAATGACTCACCGGATGGGAAAACCTTAGTCAATGGACTAGTTTCAATGGAAAAACCTAGTAAAATAACCTCTTGTGTTGGAATAACTCGAAAACCTGACCACTGTGAGTAGTCTCATGGGAAAACTCAGCCACATGAGGGGGAAACTTAGTCACTAAGGAATTAGTGCCATGGGACTAATGAGTCAACTAATGGGAAAACCTTAGTCACCGAACGAGTTTCCATGGAAAATCCTAGTAAAGTAACATCTTTGTGTGGGAAAAACTCGAAAACCTTGTCACTGTGAGCAGTCTCATCGGAAAACTCAGTCGCGGGAGGTTAAAACTTAGTCACCAAGGAATTCGTGTCATGGAAAAACTGAGTCACTGTTTGGGAAAATTTTACTCACCGGACGAGTTTCAATGGAAAATACTAGTAAAATAACCTCTTTGGTGGGAAAATATCGAGAACCTCATCACCTTGACTAGTCTCACGGGAAAACTCAGTCACGTGAGGGGAAAACTTAGTCACTAAGGAATTAGTGTCATGGGAAAAATGAGTCTCCGGATTGGAAATCCTTAGTCAATGGATTAGGTTCAATGGCAAAACCTAGTAAATTAACCTCTTTGTGTTGGAATAACTCGAAAGCCTGACCACTGTGAGTAGTCTCATGGGAAAACTCAGCCACAGGAGGGGGAAACTTAGTCACTAAGGAATTAGTGCCATGGGACTAATGAGTCAACTAATGGGAAAACCTTAGTCACCGAACGAGTTTCCATGGCAAATCCTAGTAAAGTAACATATTTGTGTGGGAAAAACTAGAAAACCTTGTCACTGTGAGTAGTCTCATCGGAAAACTCAGTCGCGGGAGGGGAAAACTTAGTCACAAAGGAATTCGTTACATGGAAAAAATGAGTCACCGGATGGGAAAATTTTACTCACCGGACGAGTTTCAATGGAAAATACTTGTTAAATAACCTATTTGTGTGGGAAAAACTCGAGAACCTCATCGCCTTGACTAGTCTCACGGGAAAACTCAGTCACGTGAGGGGAAAACTTAGTCACTAAGGAATTAGTGTCATGGGAAAAATGACTCACCGGATGGGAAAACCTTAGTCAATGGACTAGTTTCAATGGAAAAACCTAGTAAAATAACCTCTTGTGTTGGAATAACTCGAAAACCTGACCACTGTGAGTAGTCTCATGGGAAAACTCAGCCACAGGAGGGGGAAACTTAGTCACTAAGGAATTAGTGCCATGGGACTAATGAGTCAACTAATGGGAAAACCTTAGTCACCGAACGAGTTTCCATGGCAAATCCTAGTAAAGTAACATCTTTGTGTGGGAAAAACTCGAAAACCTTGTCACTGTGAGCAGTCTCATCGGAAAATTCAGTCGCGGGAGGGGAAAACTTAGTCACAAAGGAATTCGTGTCATGGAAAAACTGAGTCACAGTTTGGGAATATTTTACTCACCGGACGAGTTTCAATGGAAAATACTTGTAAAATAACCTCTTTGGGTGGGAAAATATCGAGAACCTCATCACCTTTACTAGTCTCACGGGAAAACTCAATCACGTGAGGGGAAAACTTAGTCACTAAGAAATTAGTGTCATGGGAATAATGAGTCACCGGATGGGAAAACCTTAGTCAATGGACTAGTTTCAATGGCAAAACCTAGTAAAATAACCGCTTGTGTTGGAATAACTCGAAAACCTGACCACTTTGAGTAGTCTCATGGGAAAACTCAGCCACAGGAGGGGGAAACTTAGTCACTAAGGAATTAGTGCCATGGGACTAATGAGTCAACTAATGGGAAAACCTTAGTCACCGAACGAGTTTCCATAGCAAATCCTAGTAAAGTAACATGTTTGTGTGGGAAAAACTCGAAAACCTTGTCACTGTGAGCAGTCTCATCGGAAAACTCAGTCGCGGGAGGGGAAAACTTAGTCACCAAGGAATTCGTGTCATGGAAAAAATGAGTCACCGGATGGGAAAATTTTACTCACCGGACGAGTTTCAATGGAAAATACTAGTAAAATAACCTCTTTGGTGGGAAAATATCGAGAACCTCATCACCTTGACTAGTCTCACGGGAAAACTCAGTCACGTGAGGGGAAAACTTAGTCACTAAGGAATTAGTGTCATGGGAAAAATGAGTAACCGGATGGGAAAACCATAGTCAATGGACTAGTTTCAATGGCAAAACCTAGTAAAATAACCCCTTGTGTTGGAATAACTCGAAAACCTGACCACTGTGAGTAGTCTCATGGGAAAACTCAGCCACAGGAGGGGGAAACTTAGTCACTAAGGAATTAGTGCCATGGGACTAATGAGTCAACTAATGGGATAACCTTAGTCACCGAACGAGTTTCCATGGCAAATCCTAGTAAAGTAACATATTTGAGTGGGAAAAACTAGAAAACCTTGTCACTGTGAGTAGTCTCATCGGAAAACTCAGTCGCGAGAGGGGAAAACTTAGTCCCAAAGGAATTCGTGTCATGGAAAAAATGAGTCACCGGATGGGAAAATTATACTCACCGGACGAGTTTCAATGGAAAATACTTGTTAAATAACCTCTTTGTGTGGGAAAAACTCGAGAACCTCATCACCTTGACTAGTCTCACGGGAAAACTCAGTCACGTGAGGGGAAAACTTAGTCACTAAGGAATTAGTGTCATGGGAAAAATGACTCACCGGATGGGAAAACCATAGTCAATGGACTAGTTTCAATGGCAAAACCTAGTAAAATAACCCCTTGTGTTGGAATAACTCGAAAACCTGACCACTGTGAGTAGTCTCATGGGAATACTCAGCCACAGGAGGGGGAAACTTAGTCACTAAGGAATTAGTGCCATGGGACTAATGAGTCAACTAATGGGAAAACCTTAGTCACCGAACGAGTTTCCATGGCAAATCCTAGTAAAGTAACATATTTGTGTTGGAAAAACTAGAAAACCTTGTCACTGTGAGTAGTCTCATCGGAAAACTCAGTCGCGGGAGGGGAAAACTTAGTCCCAAAGGAATTCGTGTCATGGAAAAAATGAGTCACCGGATGGGAAAATTTTACTCACCGGACGAGTTTCAATGGAAAATACTTGTTAAATAACCTATTTGTGTGGGAAAAACTCGAGAACCTTATCACCTTGACTAGTCTCACGGGAAAACTCAGTCACGTGAGGGGAAAACTTAGTCACTAAGGAATTAGTGTCATGGGAAAAATGACTCACCGGATGGGAAAACCTTAGTCAATGGACTAGTTTCAATGGCAAAACCTAGTAAAATAACCTCTTGTGTTGGAATAACTCGAAAACCTGACCACTGTGAGTAGTCTCATGGGAAAACTCAGCCACAGGAGGGGGAAACTTAGTCACTAAGGAATTAGTGCCATGGGACTAATGAGTCAACTAATGGGAAAACCTTAGTCACCGAACGAGTTTCCATGGCAAATCCTAGTAAAGTAACATCTTTGTGTGGGAAAAACTCAAAAACCTTGTCACTGTGAGCAGTCTCATCGGAAAACTCAGTCGCGGGAGGGGAAAACTTAGTCACAAAGGAATTCGTGTCATGGAAAAAATGAGTCACCGGATGGGAAAATTATACGCACCGGACGAGTTTCAATGGAAAATACTTGTTAAATAACCTATTTGTGTGGGAAAAACTCGAGAACCTCATCACCTTGACTAGTCTCACGGGAAAACTCAGTCACGTGAGGGGAAAACTTAGTCACTAAGGAATTAGTGTCATGGGAAAAATGACTCACCGGATGGGAAAACCATAGTCAATGGACTAGTTTCAATGGCAAAACCTAGTAAAATAACCCCTTGTGTTGGAATAACTCGAAAACCTGACCACTGTGAGTAGTCTCATGGGAAAACTCAGCCACAGGAGGGGGAAACTTAGTCACTAAGGAATTAGTGCCATGGGACTAATGAGTCAACTAATGGGATAACCTTAGTCACCGAACGAATTTCCATGGCAAATCCTAGTAAAGTAACATATTTGTGTGGGAAAAACTAGAAAACCTTGTCACTGTGAGTAGTCTCATCGGAAAACTCAGTCGCGGGAGGGGAAAACTTAGTCCCAAAGGAATTCGTGTCATGGAAAAAATGAGTCACCGGATGGGAAAATTTTACTCAACGGACGAGTTTCAATGGAAAACACTTGTTAAATAACCTCTTTGTGTGGGAAAAACTCGAGAACCTTATCACCTTGACTAGTCTCACGGGAAAACTCAGTCACGTGAGGGGAAAACTTAGTCACTAAGGAATTAGTGTCATGGGAAAAATGACTCACCGGATGGGAAAACCTTAGTCAATGGACTAGTTTCAATGGCAAAACCTAGTAAAATAACCTCTTGTGTTGGAATAACTCGAAAACCTGACCACTGTGAGTAGTCTCATGGGAAAACTCAGCCACAGGAGGGGGAAACTTAGTCACTAAGGAATTAGTGCCATGGGACTAATGAGTCAACTAATGGGAAAACCTTAGTCACCGAACGAGTTTCCATGGCAAATCCTAGTAAAGTAACATCTTTGTGTGGGAAAAACTCGAAAACCTTGTCACTGTGAGCAGTCTCATCGGAAAACTCAGTCGCGGGAGGGGAAAACTTAGTCACAAAGGAATTCGTGTCATGGAAAAAATGAGTCACCGGATGGGAAAATTATACGCACCGGACGAGTTTCAATGGAAAATACTTGTTAAATAACCTATTTGTGTGGGAAAAACTCGAGAACCTCATCACCTTGACTAGTCTCACGGGAAAACTCAGTCACGTGAGGGGAAAACTTAGTCACTAAGGAATTAGTGTCATGGGAAAAATGACTCACCGGATGGGAAAACCATAGTCAATGGACTAGTTTCAATGGCAAAACCTAGTAAAATAACCCCTTGTGTTGGAATAACTCGAAAACCTGACCACTGTGAGTAGTCTCATGGGAAAACTCAGCCACAGGAGGGGGAAACTTAGTCACTAAGGAATTAGTGCCATGGGACTAATGAGTCAACTAATGGGATAACCTTAGTCACCGAACGAGTTTCCATGGCAAATCCTAGTAAAGTAACATATTTGTGTGGGAAAAACTAGAAAACCTTGTCACTGTGAGTAGTCTCATCGGAAAACTCAGTCGCGGGAGGGGAAAACTTAGTCCCAAAGGAATTCGTGTCATGGAAAAAATGAGTCACCGGATGGGAAAATTTTACTCAACGGACGAGTTTCAATGGAAAACACTTGTTAAATAACCTCTTTGTGTGGGAAAAACTCGAGAACCTTATCACCTTGACTAGTCTCACGGGAAAACTCAGTCACGTGAGGGGAAAACTTAGTCACTAAGGAATTAGTGTCATGGGAAAAATGACTCACCGGATGGGAAAACCTTAGTCAATGGACTAGTTTCAATGGCAAAACCTAGTAAAATAACCTCTTGTGTTGGAATAACTCGAAAACCTGACCACTGTGAGTAGTCTCATGGGAAAACTCAGCCACAGGAGGGGGAAACTTAGTCACTAAGGAATTAGTGCCATGGGACTAATGAGTCAACTAATGGGAAAACCTTAGTCACCGAACGAGTTTCCATGGCAAATCCTAGTAAAGTAACATCTTTGTGTGGGAAAAACTCGAAAACCTTGTCACTGTGAGCAGTCTCATCGGAAAACTCAGTCGCGGGAGGGGAAAACTTAGTCACAAAGGAATTCGTGTCATGGAAAAAATGAGTCACCGGATGGGAAAATTATACGCACCGGACGAGTTTCAATGGAAAATACTTGTTAAATAACCTATTTGTGTGGGAAAAACTCGAGAACCTCATCACCTTGACTAGTCTCACGGGAAAACTCAGTCACGTGAGGGGAAAACTTAGTCACTAAGGAATTAGTGTCATGGGAAAAATGACTCACCGGATGGGAAAACCATAGTCAATGGACTAGTTTCAATGGCAAAACCTAGTAAAATAACCCCTTGTGTTGGAATAACTCGAAAACCTGACCACTGTGAGTAGTCTCATGGGAAAACTCAGCCACAGGAGGGGGAAACTTAGTCACTAAGGAATTAGTGCCATGGGACTAATGAGTCAACTAATGGGATAACCTTAGTCACCGAACGAGTTTCCATGGCAAATCCTAGTAAAGTAACATATTTGTGTGTGAAAAACTAGAAAACCTTGTCACTGTGAGTAGTCTCATCGGAAAACTCAGTCGCGGGAGGGGAAAACTTAGTCCCAAAGGAATTCGTGTCATGGAAAAAATGAGTCACCGGATGGGAAAATTTTACTCAACGGACGAGTTTCAATGGAAAACACTTGTTAAATAACCTCTTTGTGTGGGAAAAACTCGAGAACCTTATCACCTTGACTAGTCTCACGGGAAAACTCAGTCACGTGAGGGGAAAACTTAGTCACTAAGGAATTAGTGTCATGGGAAAAATGACTCACCGGTTGGGAAAACCTTAGTCAATGGACTAGTTTCAATGGCAAAACCTAGTAAAATAACCTCTTGTGTTGGAATAACTCGAAAACCTGACCACTGTGAGTAGTCTCATGGGAAAACTCAGCCACAGGAGGGGGAAACTTAGTCACTAAGGAATTAGTGCCATGGGACTAATGAGTCAACTAATGGGAAAACCTTAGTCACCGAACGAGTTTCCATGGCAAATCCTAGTAAAGTAACATCTTTGTGTGGGAAAAACTCGAAAACCTTGTCACTGTGAGCAGTCTCATCGGAAAACTCAGTCGCGGGAGGGGAAAACTTAGTCACAAAGGAATTCGTGTCATGGAAAAAATGAGTCACCGGATGGGAAAATTATACGCACCGGACGAGTTTCAATGGAAAATACTTGTTAAATAACCTCTTTGTGTGGGAAAAACTCGAGAACCTCATCACCTTGACTAGTCTCACGGGAAAACTCAGTCACGTGAGGGGAAAACTTAGTCACTAAGGAATTAGTGTCATGGGAAAAATGACTCACCGGATGGGAAAACCATAGTCAATGGACTAGTTTCAATGGCAAAACCTAGTAAAATAACCCCTTGTGTTGGAATAACTCGAAAACCTGACCACTGTGAGTAGTCTCATGGGAAAACTCAGCCACAGGAGGGGGAAACTTAGTCACTAAGGAATTAGTGCCATGGGACTAATGAGTCAACTAATGGGAAAACCTTAGTCACCGAACGAGTTTCCATGGAAAATCCTAGTAAAGTAACATATTTGTGTGGGAAAAACTAGAAAACCTTGTCACTGTGAGTAGTCTCATCGGAAAACACAGTCGCGGGAGGGGAAAACTTAGTCCCAAAGGAATTCGTGTCATGGAAAAAATGAGTCACCGGATGGGAAAATTTTACTCACCGGACGAGTTTCAATGGAAAATACTTGTTAAATAACCTCTTTGTGTGGGAAAAACTCGAGAACCTCATCACCTTGACTAGTCTCACGGGAAAACTCAGTCACGTGAGGGGAAAACTTAGTCACTAAGGAATTAGTGTCATGGGAAAAATAACTTACCGGATGGGAAAACCTTAGTCAATGGACTAGTTTCAATGGAAAAACCTAGTAAAATAACCTCTTGTGTTGGAATAACTCGAAAACCTGACCACTGTGAGTAGTCTCATGGGAAAACTCAGCCACAGGAGGGGGAAACTTAGTCACTAAGGAATTAGTGCCATGGGACTAATGAGTCAACTAATGGGAAAACCTTAGTCACCGAACGAGTTTCCATGGAAAATCCTAGCAAAGTAACATCTTTGTGTGGGAAAAACTAGAAAACCTTGTCACTGTGAGCAGTCTCATCGGAAAACTCAGTCGCGGGAGGGGTAAACTTAGTCACAAAGGAATTCGTGTCATGGAAAAACTGAGTCACCGTTTGGGAAAATTTTACTCACCGGACGAGTTTCAATGGCAAAACCTAGTAAATTAACCTCTTTGTGTTGGAATAACTCGAAAACCTTAGTCAATGGACTAGTTTCAATGGCAAAACCTAGTAAATTAACCTCTTTGTGTTGGAATAACTCGAAAACCTGACCACTGTGAGTAGTCTCATGGGAAAACTCAGCC
The DNA here is from genome assembly GCA_030819835.1 of Acmispon strigosus. Lineage (NCBI taxonomy): Eukaryota > Viridiplantae > Streptophyta > Magnoliopsida > Fabales > Fabaceae > Acmispon > Acmispon strigosus. The sequence goes on along the minus strand of JAUAMA010000002.1, from coordinate 67,612,733 downwards.
ACAGGAGGGGGAAACTTAGTCACTAAGGATTTAGTGCCATGGGACTAATGAGTCAACTAATGGGATAACCTTAGTCACCGAACGAGTTTCCATGGCAAATCCTAGCAAAGTAACATCTTTGTGTGGGAAAAACTAGAAAACCTTGTCACTGTGAGCAGTCTCATCGGAAAACTCAGTCGCGGGAGGGGTAAACTTAGTCACAAAGGAATTCGTGTCATGGAAAAACTGAGTCACCGTTTGGGAAAATTTTACTCACCGGACGAGTTTCAATGGAAAATACTTGTAAAATAACCTCTTTGGGTGGGAAAATATCGAGAACCTCATCACCTTGACTAGTCTCACGGGAAAACTCAGTCACGTGAGGGGAAAACTTAGTCACTAAGAAATTAGTGTCATGGGAAAAATGAGTCACCGGATGGGAAAACCTTAGTCAATGGACTAGTTTCAATGGCAAAACCTAGTAAATTAACCTCTTTCTGTTGGAATAACTCGAAAACCTGACCACTGTGAGTAGTCTCATGGGAAAACTCAGCCACAGGAGGGGGAAACTTAGTCACTAAGGATTTAGTGCCATAGGACTAATGAGTCAACTAATGGGATAACCTTAGTCACCGAACGAGTTTCCATGGCAAATCCTAGTAAAGTAACATATTTGTGTGGGAAAAACTCGAAAACCTTGTCACTGTGAGCAGTCTCATCGGAAAACTCAGTCGCGGGAGGTTAAAACTTAGTCACCAAGGAATTCGTGTCATGGAAAAACTGAGTCACTGTTTGGGAAAATTTTACTCACCGGACGAGTTTCAATGGAAAATACTTGTTAAATAACCTCTTTGGTGGGAAAATATCGAGAACCTCATCACCTTGACTAGTCTCACGGGAAAACTCAGTCACGTGAGGGGAAAACTTAGTCACTAAGAAATTAGTGTCATGGGAAAAATGAGTCACCGGATGGGAAAACCTTAGTCAATGGATTAGGTTCAATGGCAAAACCTAGTAAATTAACCTCTTTGTGTTGGAATAACTCGAAAACCTGACCACTGTGAGTAGTCTCATGGGAAAACTCAGCCACAGGAGGGGGAAACTTAGTCACTAAGGAATTAGTGCCATGGGACTAATGAGTCAACTAATGGGAAAACCTTAGTCACCGAACGAGTTTCCATGGCAAATCCTAGTAAAGTAACATATTTGTGTAGGAAAAACTAGAAAACCTTGTCACTGTGAGTAGTCTCATCGGAAAACTCAGTTGCGGGAGGGGAAAACTTAGTCACAAAGGAATTCGTGTCATGGAAAAAATGAGTCACCGGATGGGAAAATTTTACTAACCGGACGAGTTTCAATGGAAAATACTTGTTAAATAACCTATTTGTGTGGGAAAAACTCGAGAACCTCATCGCTTTGACTAGTCTCACGGGAAAACTCAGTCACGTGAGGGGAAAACTTAGTCACTAAGGAATTAGTGTCATGGGAAAAATGACTCACCGGATGGGAAAACCTTAGTCAATGGACTAGTTTCAATGGAAAAACCTAGTAAAATAACCTCTTGTGTTGGAATAACTCGAAAACCTGACCACTGTGAGTAGTCTCATGGGAAAACTCAGCCACAGGAGGGGGAAACTTAGTCACTAAGGAATTAGTGCCATGGGACTAATGAGTCAACTAATGGGAAAACCTTAGTCACCGAACGAGTTTCCATGGAAAATCCTAGTAAAGTAACATCTTTGTGTGGGAAAAACTCGAAAACCTTGTCACTGTGAGCAGTCTCATCGGAAAACTCAGTCGCGGGAGGTTAAAACTTAGTCACCAAGGAATTCGTGTCATGGAAAAACTGAGTCACTGTTTGGGAAAATTTTACTCACCGGACGAGTTTCAATGGAAAATACTAGTAAAATAACCTCTTTGGTGGGAAAATATCGAGAACCTCATCACCTTGACTAGTCTCACGGGAAAACTCAGTCACGTGAGGGGAAAACTTAGTCACTAAGGAATTAGTGTCATGGGAAAAATGAGTCTCCGGATGGGAAATCCTTAGTCAATGGATTAGGTTCAATGGCAAAACCTAGTAAATTAACCTCTTTGTGTTGGAATAACTCGAAAACCTGACCACTATTAGTAGTCTCATGGGAAAACTCAGCCACAGGAGGGGGAAACTTAGTCACTAAGGAATTAGTGCCATGGGACTAATGAGTCAACTAATGGGAAAACCTTAGTCACCGAACGAGTTTCCATGGCAAATCCTAGTAAAGTAACATATTTGTGTGGGAAAAACTAGAAAACCTTGTCACTGTGAGTAGTCTCATCGGAAAACTCAGTCGCGGGAGGGGAAAACTTAGTCACAAAGGAATTCGTGACATGGAAAAAATGAGTGACCGGATGGGAAAATTTTACTCACCGGACGAGTTTCAATGGAAAATACTTGTTAAATAACCTATTTGTGTGGGAAAAACTCGAGAACCTCATCGCCTTGACTAGTCTCACGGGAAAACTCAGTCACGTGAGGGGAAAACTTAGTCACTAAGGAATTAGTGTCATGGGAAAAATGACTCACCGGATGGGAAAACCTTAGTCAATGGACTAGTTTCAATGGAAAAACCTAGTAAAATAACCTCTTGTGTTGGAATAACTCGAAAACCTGACCACTGTGAGTAGTCTCATGGGAAAACTCAGCCACAGGAGGGGGAAACTTAGTCACTAAGGAATTAGTGCCATGGGACTAATGAGTCAACTAATGGGAAAACCTTAGTCACCGATCGAGTTTCCATGGCAAATCCTAGTAAAGTAACATCTTTGTGTGGGAAAAACTCGAAAACCTTGTCACCGTGAGCAGTCTCATCGGAAAACTCAGTCGCGGGAGGGGAAAACTTAGTCACCAAGGAATTCGTGTCATGGAAAAACTGAGTCACCGTTTGGGAAAATTTTACTCACCGGACGAGTTTCAATGGAAAATACTAGTAAAATAACCTCTTTGGTGGGAAAATATCGAGAACCTCATCACCTTGACTAGTCTCACGGGAAAACTCAGTCACGTGAGGGGAAAACTTAGTCACTAAGGAATTAGTGTCATGGGAAAAATGAGTAACCGGATGGGAAAACCTTAGTCAATGGATTAGGTTCAATGGCAAAACCTAGTAAATTAACCTCTTTGTGTTGGAATAACTCGAAAACCTGACCACTGTGAGTATTCTCATGGGAAAACTCAGCCACAGGAGGGGGAAACTTAGTCACTAAGGAATTAGTGCCATGGGACTAATGAGTCAACTAATGGGAAAACCTTAGTCACCGAACGAGTTTCCATGGCAAATCCTAGTAAAGTAACATATTTGTGTGGGAAAAACTAGAAAACCTTGTCACTGTGAGTAGTCTCATCGGAAAACTCAGTCGCAGGAGGGGAAAACTTAGTCACAAAGGAATTCGTGTCATCGAAAAAATGAGTCACCGGATGGGAAAATTTTACTCACCGGACGAGTTTCAATGGAAAATACTTGTTAAATAACCTATTTGTGTGGGAAAAACTCGAGAACCTCATCACCTTGACTAGTCTAACGGGAAAACTCAGTCACGTGAGGGGAAAACTTAGTCACTAAGGAATTAGTGTCATGGGAAAAATGACTCACCGGATGGGAAAACCATAGTCAATGGACTAGTTTCAATGGCAAAACCTAGTAAAATAACCCCTTGTGATGGAATAACTCGAAAACCTGACCACTGTGAGTAGTCTCATGGGAAAACTCAGCCACAGGAGGGGGAAACTTAGTCACTAAGGAATTAGTGCCATGGGACTAATGAGTCAACTAATGGGAAAACCTTAGTCACCGAACGAGTTTCCATGGCAAATCCAAGTAAAGTAACATATTTGTGTGGGAAAAACTAGAAAACCTTGTCACTGTGAGCAGTCTCATCGGAAAACTCAGTCGCGGGAGGGGAAAACTTAGTCACCAAGGAATTCGTGTCATGGAAAAACTGAGTCACCGGATGGGAAAATTTTACTAACCGGACGAGTTTCAATGGAAAATACTTGTTAAATAACCTATTTGTGTGGGAAAAACTCGAGAACCTCATCGCTTTGACTAGTCTCACGGGAAAACTCAGTCACGTGAGGGGAAAACTTAGTCACTAAGGAATTAGTGTCATGGGAAAAATGACTCACCGGATGGGAAAACCTTAGTCAATGGACTAGTTTCAATGGAAAAACCTAGTAAAATAACCTCTTGTGTTGGAATAACTCGAAAACCTGACCACTGTGAGTAGTCTCATGGGAAAACTCAGCCACAGGAGGGGGAAACTTAGTCACTAAGGAATTAGTGCCATGGGACTAATGAGTCAACTAATGGGAAAACCTTAGTCACCGAACGAGTTTCCATGGAAAATCCTAGTAAAGTAACATCTTTGTGTGGGAAAAACTCGAAAACCTTGTCACTGTGAGCAGTCTCATCGGAAAACTCAGTCGCGGGAGGTTAAAACTTAGTCACCAAGGAATTCGTGTCATGGAAAAACTGAGTCACTGTTTGGGAAAATTTTACTCACCGGACGAGTTTCAATGGAAAATACTTGTTAAATAACCTCTTTGGTGGGAAAAACTCGAGAACCTCATCGCCTTGACTAGTCTCACGGGAAAACTCAGTCACGTGAGGGGAAAACTTAGTCACTAAGGAATTAGTGTCATGGGAAAAATGAGTAACCGGATGGGAAAACCTTAGTCAATGGATTAGGTTCAATGGTTACCTAGTAAAATAACCTCTTTGTGTTGGAATAACTCGAAAACCTGACCACTGTGAGTATTCTCATGGGAAAACTCAGCCACAGGAGGGGGAAACTTAGTCACTAAGGAATTAGTGCCATGGGACTAATGAGTCAACTAATGGGAAAACCTTAGTCACCGAACGAGTTTCCATGGCTAATCCTAGTAAAGTAACATATTTGTGTGGGAAAAACTAGAAAACCTTGTCACTGTGAGTAGTCTCATCGGAAAACTCAGTCGCAGGAGGGGAAAACTTAGTCACAAAGGAATTCGTGTCATCGAAAAAATGAGTCACCGGATGGGAAAATTTTACTCACCGGACGAGTTTCAATGGAAAATACTTGTTAAATAACCTCTTTGGTGGGAAAAACTCGAGAACCTCATCACCTTGACTAGTCTCACGGGAAAACTCAGTCACGTGAGGGGAAAACTTAGTCACTAAGGAATTAGTGTCATGGGAAAAATGAGTAACCGGATGGGAAAACCTTAGTCAATGGATTAGGTTCAATGGTTACCTAGTAAAATAACCTCTTTGTGTTGGAATAACTCGAAAACCTGACCACTGTGAGTATTCTCATGGGAAAACTCAGCCACAGGAGGGGGAAACTTAGTCACTAAGGAATTAGTGCCATGGGACTAATGAGTCAACTAATGGGAAAACCTTAGTCACCGAACGAGTTTCCATGGCTAATCCTAGTAAAGTAACATATTTGTGTGGGAAAAACTAGAAAACCTTGTCACTGTGAGTAGTCTCATCGGAAAACTCAGTCGCAGGAGGGGAAAACTTAGTCACAAAGGAATTCGTGTCATCGAAAAAATGAGTCACCGGATGGGAAAATTTTACTCACCGGACGAGTTTCAATGGAAAATACTTGTTAAATAACCTATTTGTGTGGGAAAAACTCGAGAACCTCATCACCTTGACTAGTCTAACGGGAAAACTCAGTCACGTGAGGGGAAAACTTAGTCACTAAGGAATTAGTGTCATGGGAAAAATGACTCACCGGATGGGAAAACCATAGTCAATGGACTAGTTTCAATGGAAAAACCTAGTAAAATAACCCCTTGTGATGGAATAACTCGAAAACCTGACCACTGTGAGTAGTCTCATGGGAAAACTCAGCCACAGGAGGGGGAAACTTAGTCACTAAGGAATTAGTGCCATGGGACTAATGAGTCAACTAATGGGAAAACCTTAGTCACCGAACGAGTTTCCATGGAAAATCCTAGTAAAGTAACATCTTTGTGTGGGAAAAACTCGAAAACCTTGTCACTGTGAGCAGTCTCATCGGAAAACTCAGTCGCGGGAGGTTAAAACTTAGTCACCAAGGAATTCGTGTCATGGAAAAACTGAGTCACTGTTTGGGAAAATTTTACTCACCGGACGAGTTTCAATGGAAAATACTAGTAAAATAACCTCTTTGGTGGGAAAATATCGAGAACCTCATCACCTTGACTAGTCTCACGGGAAAACTCAGTCACGTGAGGGGAAAACTTAGTCACTAAGGAATTAGTGTCATGGGAAAAATGAGTCTCCGGATGGGAAATCCTTAGTCAATGGATTAGGTTCAATGGCAAAACCTAGTAAATTAACCTCTTTGTGTTGGAATAACTCGAAAACCTGACCACTATTAGTAGTCTCATGGGAAAACTCAGCCACAGGAGGGGGAAACTTAGTCACTAAGGAATTAGTGCCATGGGACTAATGAGTCAACTAATGGGAAAACCTTAGTCACCGAACGAGTTTCCATGGTAAATCCTAGTAAAGTAACATATTTGTGTGGGAAAAACTAGAAAACCTTGTCACTGTGAGCAGTCTCATCGGAAAACTCAGTCGCGGGAGGGGAAAACTTAGTCACAAAGGAATTCGTGACATGGAAAAAATGAGTCACCGGATGGGAAAATTTTACTCACCGGACGAGTTTCAATGGAAAATACTTGTTAAATAACCTCTTTGGTGGGAAAAACTCGAGAACCTCATCGCTTTGACTAGTCTCACGGGAAAACTCAGTCACGTGAGGGGAAAACTTAGTCACTAAGGAATTAGTGTCATGGGAAAAATGACTCACCGGATGGGAAAACCATAGTCAATGGACTAGTTTCAATGGCAAAACCTAGTAAAATAACCCCTTGTGTTGGAATAACTCGAAAACCTGACCACTATGAGTAGTCTCATGGGAAAACTCAGCCACAGGAGGGGGAAACTTAGTCACTAAGGAATTAGTGCCATGGGACTAATGAGTCAACTAATGGGAAAACCTTAGTCACCGAACGAGTTTCCATGGCAAATCCTAGTAAAGTAACATATTTGTGTGGGAAAAACTAGAAAACCTTGTCACTGTGAGTAGTCTCATCGGAAAACTCAGTCGCAGGAGGGGAAAACTTAGTCACAAAGGAATTCGTGTCATCGAAAAAATGAGTCACCGGATGGGAAAATTTTACTCACCGGACGAGTTTCAATGGAAAATACTTGTTAAACAACCTATTTGTGTGGGAAAAACTCGAGAACCTCATCACCTTGACTAGTCTCACGGGAAAACTCAGTCACGTGAGGGGAAAACTTAGTCACTAAGGAATTAGTGTCATGGGAAAAATGAGTCTCCGGATGGGAAATCCTTAGTCAATGGATTAGGTTCAATGGCAAAACCTAGTAAATTAACCTCTTTGTGTTGGAATAACTCGAAAACCTGACCACTGTGAGTAGTCTCATGGGAAAACTCAGCCACAGGAGGGGGAAACTTAGTCACTAAGGAATTAGTGCCATGGGACTAATGAGTCAACTAATGGGAAAACCTTAGTCACCGAACGAGTTTCCATGGTAAATCCTAGTAAAGTAACATATTTGTGTGGGAAAAACTAGAAAACCTTGTCACTGTGAGCAGTCTCATCGGAAAACTCAGTCGCGGGAGGGGAAAACTTAGTCACAAAGGAATTCGTGACATGGAAAAAATGAGTCACCGGATGGGAAAATTTTACTCACCGGACGAGTTTCAATGGAAAATACTTGTTAAATAACCTCTTTGGTGGGAAAAACTCGAGAACCTCATCGCTTTGACTAGTCTCACGGGAAAACTCAGTCACGTGAGGGGAAAACTTAGTCACTAAGGAATTAGTGTCATGGGAAAAATGACTCACCGGATGGGAAAACCATAGTCAATGGACTAGTTTCAATGGCAAAACCTAGTAAAATAACCCCTTGTGTTGGAATAACTCGAAAACCTGACCACTGTGAGTAGTCTCATGGGAAAACTCAGCCACAGGAGGGGGAAACTTAGTCACTAAGGAATTAGTGCCATGGGACTAATGAGTCAACTAATGGGAAAACCTTAGTCACCGAACGAGTTTCCATGGCAAATCCTAGTAAAGTAACATATTTGTGTGGGAAAAACTAGAAAACCTTGTCACTGTGAGTAGTCTCATCGGAAAACTCAGTCGCAGGAGGGGAAAACTTAGTCACAAAGGAATTCGTGTCATCGAAAAAATGAGTCACCGGATGGGAAAATTTTACTCACCGGACGAGTTTCAATGGAAAATACTTGTTAAACAACCTATTTGTGTGGGAAAAACTCGAGAACCTCATCACCTTGACTAGTCTAACGGGAAAACTCAGTCACGTGAGGGGAAAACTTAGTCACTAAGGAATTAGTGTCATGGGAAAAATGACTCACCGGATGGGAAAACCATTGTCAATGGACTAGTTTCAATGGCAAAACCTAGTAAAATAACCCCTTGTGTTGGAATAACTCGAAAACCTGACCACTGTGAGTAGTCTCATGGGAAAACTCAGCCACAGGAGGGGGAAACTTAGTCACTAAGGAATTAGTGCCATGGGACTAATGAGTCAACTAATGGGAAAACCTTAGTCACCGAACGAGTTTCCATGGCAAATCCTAGTAAAGTAACATATTTGTGTGGGAAAAACTAGAAAACCTTGTCACTGTGAGTAGTCCCATCGGAAAACTCAGTCGCGGGAGGGGAAAACTTAGTCCCAAAGGAATTCGTGTCATGGAAAAAATGAGTCACCGCATGGGAAAATTTTACTCACCGGACGAGTTTCAATGGAAAATACTTGTTAAATAACCTAATTGTGTGGGAAAAACTCGAGAACCTTATCACCTTGACTAGTCTCACGGGAAAACTCAGTCACGTGAGGGGAAAACTTAGTCACTAAGGAATTAGTGTCATGGGAAAAATGACTCACCGGATGGGAAAACCTTAGTCAATGGACTAGTTTCAATGGCAAAACCTAGTAAAATAACCTCTTGTGTTGGAATAACTCGAAAACCTGACCACTGTGAGTAGTCTCATGGGAAAACTCAGCCACAGGAGGGGGAAACTTAGTCACTAAGGAATTAGTGCCATGGGACTAATGAGTCAACTAATGGGAAAACCTTAGTCACCGAACGAGTTTCCATGGCAAATCCTAGTAAAGTAACATATTTGTGTGAGAAAAACTAGAAAACCTTGTCACTGTGAGTAGTCTCATCGGAAAACTCAGTCGCGGGAGGGGAAAACTTAGTCACCAAGGAATTCGTGTCATGGAAAAAATGAGTCACCGGATGGGAAAATTTTACTCACCGGACGAGTTTCAATGGAAAATACTTGTTAAATAACCTCTTTGTGTGGGAAAAACTCGAGAACCTCATCACCTTGACTAGTCTCACGGGAAAACTCAGTCACGTGAGGGGAAAACTTAGTCAATAAGGAATTAGGGTCATGGGAAAAATGACTCACCGGATGGGAAAACCTTAGTCAATGGACTAGTTTCAATGGCAAAACCTAGTAAAATAACCTCTTGTGTTGGAATAACTCGAAAACCTGACCACTGTGAGTAGTCTCATGGGAAAACTCAGCCACAGGAGGGGGAAACTTAGTCACTAAGGAATTAGTGTCATGGGACTAATTAGTCAACTAATGGGAAAACCTTAGTCACCGAACGAGTTTCCATGGCAAATCTTAGTAAAGTAACATCTTTGTGTGGGAAAAACTCGAAAACCTTGTCACTGTGAGTAGTCTCATCGGAAAACTCAGTCGCGGGAGGGGAAAACATAGTCACAAAGGAATTCGTGTCATGGAAAAACTGAGTCACCGTTTGGGAAAATTTTACTCACCGGACGAGTTTCAATGGAAAAACCGAGTAAAATAACCTCTTTGTGTTGGAATAACTCGAAAACCTGGCCACTGTGAGTAGTCTCATGGGAAAACTCAGCCACAGGAGGGGGAAACTTAGTCACTAAGGAATTAGTGCCATGAGACTAATGAGTCAACTAATGGGAAAACCTTAGTCACCGAACGAGTTTCCATGGCAAATCCTAGTAAAGTAACATCTTTGTGTGGGAAAAACTAGAAAACCTTGTCACTGTGAGTAGTCTCATCGGAAAACTCAGTCGCGGGAGGGGAAAACTTAGTCACAAAGGAATTCGTGTCATGGAAAAAATGAGTCACCGGATGGGAAAATTTTACTCACCGGACGAGTTTCAATGGAAAATACTTGTTAAATAACCTCTTTGTGTGGGAAAAACTCGAGAACCTCATCACCTTGACTAGTCTCACGGGAAAACTCAGTCACGTGAGGGGAAAACTTAGTCAATAAGGAATTAGGGTCATGGGAAAAATGACTCACCGGATGGGAAAACCTTAGTCAATGGACTAGTTTCAATGGCAAAACCTAGTAAAATAACCTCTTGTGTTGGAATAACTCGAAAACCTGACCACTGTGAGTAGTCTCATGGGAAAACTCAGCCACAGGAGGGGGAAACTTAGTCACTAAGGAATTAGTGTCATAGGACTAATGAGTCAACTAATGGGAAAACCTTAGTCACCGAACGAGTTTCCATGGAAAATCCTAGTAAAGTAACATATTTGTGTGGGAAAAACTAGAAAACCTTGTCACTGTGAGTAGTCTCATCGGAAAACTCAGTCGCGGGAGGGGAAAACTTAGTCACAAAGGAATTCGTGTCATGGAAAAAATGAGTCACCGGATGGGAAAATTTTACTCACCGAACGAGTTTCAATGGAAAATACTTGTTAAATAACCTCTTTGTGTGGGAAAAACTCGAGAACCTCATCACCTTGACTAGTCTCACGGGAAAACTCAGTCACGTGAGTGGAAAACTTAGTCACTAAGGAATTAGTGTCATGGGAAAAATGACTCATCGGATGGGAAAACCTTAGTCAATGGACTAGTTTCAATGGCAAAACCTAGTAAAATAACCTCTTGTGTTGGAATAACTCGAAAACCTGACCACTGTGAGTAGTCTCATGGGAAAACTCAGCCACAGGAGGGGGAAACTTAGTCACGAAGGAATTAGTGCCATGGGACTAATGAGTCAACTAATGGGAAAACCTTAGTCACCGAACGAGTTTCCATGGCAAATCCTAGTAAAGTAACATCTTTGTGTGGGAAAACCTCGAAAACCTTGTCACTGTGAGTAGTCTCATCGGAAAACTCAATCGCGGGAGGGGAAAACTTAGTCACAAAGGAATTCGTGTCTTGGAAAAAATGAGTCACCGGATGGGAAAATTTTACTCACCGGACGAGTTTCAATGGAAAAAACTTGTAAAATAACCTCTTTGGGTGGGAAAAACTAGAGAACCTCATCACCTTGACTAGTCTCACGGGAAAACTCAGTCACGTGAGGGGAAAACTTAGTCACTAAGGAATTAGTGTCATGGGAAAAATGACTCACCGGATGGGAAAACCTTAGTCAATGGACTAGTTTCAATGGCAAAACCTAGTAAAATAACCTCTTTGTGTTGGAATAACTCGAAAACCTGACCACTGTGAGTATTCTCATGGGAAAACTCAGCCACAGGAGGGGGAAACTTAGTCACTAAGGAATTAGTGCCATGGGACTAATTAGTCAACTAATGGGAAAACCTTAGTCACCGAACGAGTTTCCATGGCAAATCCTAGTAAAGTAACATCTTTGTGTGGGAGAAACTCGAAAACCTTGTCACTGTGAGCAGTCACATCGGAAAACTCAGTCGCGGGAGGGGAAAACTTAGTCACAAAGGAATTCGTGTCATGGAAAAACTGAGTCACCGTTTGGGAAAATTTTACTCACCGGACGAGTTTCAATGGAAAATACTTGTAAAATAACCTCTTTGGGTGGGAAAATATCGAGAACCTCATCACCTTGACTAGTCTCACGGGAAAACTCAATCACGTGAGGGGAAAACTTAGTCACTAAGAAATTAGTGTCATGGGAAAAATTAGTCACCGGATGGGAAAACCTTAGTCAATGGACTAGTTTCAATGGCAAAACCTAGTAAAATAACCTCTTTGTGTTGGAATAACTCGAAAACCTGGCCACTGTGAGTAGTCTCATGGGAAAACTCAGCCATAGGAGGGGGAAACTTAGTCACTAAGGAATTAGTGCCATGGGACATAATGAGTCAACTAATGGGAAAACCTTAGTCACCGAACGAGTTTCCATGGCAAATCTTAGTAAAGTAACATCTTTGTGTGGGAAAAACTCGAAAACCTTGTCACTGTGAGTAGTCTCATCGGAAAACTCAGTCGCGGGAGGGGAAAACATAGTCACAAAGGAATTCGTGTCATGGAAAAACTGAGTCACCGTTTGGGAAAATTTTACTCACCGGACGAGTTTCAATGGAAAAACCGAGTAAAATAACCTCTTTGTGTTGGAATAACTCGAAAACCTGGCCACTGTGAGTAGTCTCATGGGAAAACTCAGCCACAGGAGGGGGAAACTTAGTCACTAAGGAATTAGTGCCATGAGACTAATGAGTCAACTAATGGGAAAACCTTAGTCACCGAACGAGTTTCCATGGCAAATCCTAGTAAAGTAACATCTTTGTGTGGGAAAAACTAGAAAACCTTGTCACTGTGAGTAGTCTCATCGGAAAACTCAGTCGCGGGAGGGGAAAACTTAGTCACAAAGGAATTCGTGTCATGGAAAAAATGAGTCACCGGATGGGAAAATTTTACTCACCGGACGAGTTTAAATGGAAAATACTTGTTAAATAACCTCTTTGTGTGGGAAAAACTCGAGAACCTCATCACCTTGACTAGTCTCACGGGAAAACTCAGTCACGTGAGGGGAAAACTTAGTCAATAAGGAATTAGGGTCATGGGAAAAATGACTCACCGGATGGGAAAACCTTAGTCAATGGACTAGTTTCAATGGCAAAACCTAGTAAAATAACCTCTTGTGTTGGAATAACTCGAAAACCTGACCACTGTGAGTAGTCTCATGGGAAAACTCAGCCACAGGAGGGGGAAACTTAGTCACTAAGGAATTAGTGTCATGGGACTAATGAGTCAACTAATGGGAAAACCTTAGTCACCGAACGAGTTTCCATGGCAAATCTTAGTAAAGTAACATCTTTGTGTGGGAAAAACTCGAAAACCTTGTCACTGTGAGTAGTCTCATCGGAAAACTCAGTCGCGGGAGGGGAAAACATAGTCACAAAGGAATTCGTGTCATGGAAAAACTGAGTCACCGTTTGGGAAAATTTTACTCACCGGACGAGTTTCAATGGAAAAACCGAGTAAAATAACCTCTTTGTGTTGGAATAACTCGAAAACCTGGCCACTGTGAGTAGTCTCATGGGAAAACTCAGCCACAGGAGGGGGAAACTTAGTCACTAAGGAATTAGTGCCATGAGACTAATGAGTCAACTAATGGGAAAACCTTAGTCACCGAACGAGTTTCCATGGCAAATCCTAGTAAAGTAACATCTTTGTGTGGGAAAAACTAGAAAACCTTGTCACTGTGAGTAGTCTCATCGGAAAACTCAGTCGCGGGAGGGGAAAACTTAGTCACAAAGGAATTCGTGTCATGGAAAAAATGAGTCACCGGATGGGAAAATTTTACTCACCGGACGAGTTTCAATGGAAAATACTTGTTAAATAACCTCTTTGTGTGGGAAAAACTCGAGAACCTCATCACCTTGACTAGTCTCACGGGAAAACTCAGTCACGTGAGGGGAAAACTTAGTCAATAAGGAATTAGGGTCATGGGAAAAATGACTCACCGGATGGGAAAACCTTAGTCAATGGACTAGTTTCAATGGCAAAACCTAGTAAAATAACCTCTTGTGTTGGAATAACTCGAAAACCTGACCACTGTGAGTAGTCTCATGGGAAAACTCAGCCACAGGAGGGGGAAACTTAGTCACTAAGGAATTAGTGTCATAGGACTAATGAGTCAACTAATGGGAAAACCTTAGTCACCGAACGAGTTTCCATGGAAAATCCTAGTAAAGTAACATATTTGTGTGGGAAAAACTAGAAAACCTTGTCACTGTGAGTAGTCTCATCGGAAAACTCAGTCGCGGGAGGGGAAAACTTAGTCACAAAGGAATTCGTGTCATGGAAAAAATGAGTCACCGGATGGGAAAATTTTACTCACCGAACGAGTTTCAATGGAAAATACTTGTTAAATAACCTCTTTGTGTGGGAAAAACTCGAGAACCTCATCACCTTGACTAGTCTCACGGGAAAACTCAGTCACGTGAGTGGAAAACTTAGTCACTAAGGAATTAGTGTCATGGGAAAAATGACTCATCGGATGGGAAAACCTTAGTCAATGGACTAGTTTCAATGGCAAAACCTAGTAAAATAACCTCTTGTGTTGGAATAACTCGAAAACCTGACCACTGTGAGTAGTCTCATGGGAAAACTCAGCCACAGGAGGGGGAAACTTAGTCACGAAGGAATTAGTGCCATGGGACTAATGAGTCAACTAATGGGAAAACCTTAGTCACCGAACGAGTTTCCATGGCAAATCTTAGTAAAGTAACATCTTTGTGTGGGAAAAACTCGAACACCTTGTCACTGTGAGTAGTCTCATCGGAAAACTCAGTTGCGGGAGGGGAAAACTTAGTCACAAAGGAATTCGTGTCATGGAAAAACTGAGTCACCGGATGGGAAAATTTTACTCACCGGACGAGTTTCAATGGAAAAACCTAGTAAAATAACCTCTTTGTGTTGGAATAACTCGAAAACCTGGCCACTGTGAGTAGTCTCATGGGAAAACTCAGCCACAGGAGGGGGAAACTTAGTCACTAAGGAATTAGTGCCATGAGACTAATGAGTCAACTAATGGGAAAACCTTAGTCACCGAACGAGTTTCCATGGCAAATCCTAGTAAAGTAACATCTTTGTGTGGGAAAAACTCGAAAACCTTGTCACTGTGAGCAGTCTCATCGGAAAACTCAGTCGCGGGAGGGGAAAAGTTAGTCACAAAGGAATTCGTGTCATGGAAAAAATGAGTCACCGGATGGGAAAATTTTACTCACCGGACGAGTTTCAATGGAAAATACTTGTTAAATAACCTCTTTGTGTGGGAAAAACTCGAGAACCTCATCACCTTGACTAGTCTCACGGGAAAACTCAGTCACGTGAGGGGAAAACTTAGTCAATAAGGAATTAGTGTCATGGGAAAAATGACTCACCGGATGGGAAAACCTTAGTCAATGGACTAGTTTCAATGGCAAAACCTAGTAAAATAACCTCTTTGTGTTGGAATAACTCGAAAACCTGGCCACTGTGAGTAGTCTCATGGGAAAACTCAGCCATAGGAGGGGGAAACTTAGTCACTACGGAATTAGTGCCATGGGACATAATGAGTCAACTAATGGGAAAACCTTAGTCACCGAACGAGTTTCCATGGCAAATTTTAGTAAAGTAACATCTTTGTGTGGGAAAAACTCGAAAACCTTGTCACTGTGAGTAGTCTCATCGGAAAACTCAGTCGCGGGAGGGGAAAACTTAGTCACAAAGGAATTCGTGTCATGGAAAAACTGAGTCACCGTTTGGGAAAATTTTACTCACCGGACGAGTTTCAATGGAAAAACCTAGTAAAATAACCTCTTTGTGTTGGAATAACTCGAAAACCTGGCCACTGTGAGTAGTCTCATGGGAAAACTCAGCCACAGGAGGGGGAAACTTAGTCACTAAGGAATTAGTGCCATGATACTAATGAGTCAACAAATGGGAAAACCTTAGTCACCGAACGAGTTTCCATGGCAAATCCTAGTAAAGTAACATCTTTGTGTGGGAAAAACTAGAAAACCTTGTCACTGTGAGTAGTCTCATCGGAAAACTCAGTCGCGGGAGGGGAAAACTTAGTCACAAAGGAATTCGTGTCATGGAAAAAATGAGTCACCGGATGGGAAAACTTTACTCACCGGACGAGTTTCAATGGAAAATACTTGTTAAATAACCTCTTTGTGTGGGAAAAACTCGAGAACCTCATCACCTTGACTAGTCTCACGGGAAAACTCAGTCACGTGAGGGGAAAACTTAGTCACTAAGGAATTAGTGTCATGGGAAAAATGACTCACCGGATGGGAAAACCTTAGTCAATGGACTAGTTTCAATGGCAAAACCTAGTAAAATAACCTCTTTGTGTTGGAATAACTCGAAAACCTGGCCACTATGAGTAGTCTCATGGGAAAACTCAGCCACAGGAGGGGGAAACTTAGTCACTAAGGAATTAGTGCCATGGGACTAATTAGTCAACTAATGGGAAAACCTTAGTCACCGAACGAGTTTCCATGGCAAATCCTAATAAAGTAACATATTTGTGTGGGAAAAACTAGAAAACCTTGTCACTGTGAGTAGTCTCATCGGAAAACTCAGTCGCGGGAGGGGAAAACTTAGTGACAAAGGAATTCGTGTCATGGAAAAAATAAGACACCGGATGGGAAAATTTTACTCACCGGACGAGTTTCAATGGAAAATACTTTTAAAATAACCTCTTTGTGTGGGAAAAACTCGAGAACCTCATCACCTTGAGTAGTCTCACGAGAAAACTCAGTCACGTGAGAGGAAAACTTAGTCACTAAGGAATTAGTGTCATGGGAAAAATGAGTCACCGGATGGGAAAACCTTAGTCAATGGACTAGTTTCAATGGCAAAACCTCGTAAATTAACCTCTTTGTGTTGGAATAACTCAAAAACCTGACCACTGTGAGTAGTCTCATGGGAAAACTCTGCAACAGGAGGGGGAAACTTAGTCACTAAGGAATTAGTGCCATGGGACTAATTAGTCAACTAATGGGAAAACCTTAGTCACCGAACGAGTTTCCATAGAAAATCCTAGTAAAGTAACATATTTGTGTGGGAAAAACTAGAAAACCTTGTCACTGTGAGTAGTCTCATCGGAAAACTCAGTCGTGGGAGGGGAAAACTTAGTCACAAAGGAATTCGTGTCATGGAAAAAATGAGTCACCGGATGGGAAAATTTTACTCACCGGACGAGTTTCAATAGAAAATACTTGTATAATAACCTCTTTGTGTGGGAAAAACTCGAGAACCTCATCACCTTGACTAGTCTCACGGGAAAACTCAGTCACGTGAGGGGAAAACTTAGTCACTAAGGAATTAGTGTCATGGGAAAAATGACTCACCGGATGGGAAAACCTTAGTCAATGGACTAGTTTCAATGGCAAAACCTAGTAAAATAACCTCTTTGTGTTGGAATAACTCGAAAACCTGGCCACTGTGAGTAGTCTCATGGGAAAACTCAGCCACAGGAGGGGGAAACTTAGTCACTAAGGAATTAGTGCCATGGGACATAATGAGTCAACTAATGGGAAAACCTTAGTCACCGAACGAGTTTCCATGGCAAATCTTAGTAAAGTAACATCTTTGTGTGGGAAAAACTCGAACACCTTGTCACTGTGAGGAGTCTCATCGGAAAACTCAGTCGCGGGAGGGGAAAACTTAGTCACAAAGGAATTCGTGTCATGGAAAAACTGAGTCACCGGATGGGAAAATTTTACTCACCGGACGAGTTTCAATGGAAAAACCTAGTAAAATAACCTCTTTGTGTTGGAATAACTCGAAAACCTGGCCACTGTGAGTAGTCTCATGGGAAAACTCAGCCACAGGAGGGGGAAACTTAGTCACTAAGGAATTAGTGCCATGAGACTAATGAGTCAACTAATGGGAAAACCTTAGTCACCGAACGAGTTTCCATGGCAAATCCTAGTAAAGTAACATCTTTGTGTGGGAAAAACTCGAAAACCTTGTCACTGTGAGCAGTCTCATCGGAAAACTCAGTCGCGGGAGGGGAAAAGTTAGTCACAAAGGAATTCGTGTCATGGAAAAAATGAGTCACCGGATGGGAAAATTTTACTCACCGGACGAGTTTCAATGGAAAATACTTGTTAAATAACCTCTTTGTGTGGGAAAAACTCGAGAACCTCATCACCTTGACTAGTCTCACGGGAAAACTCAGTCACGTGAGGGGAAAACTTAGTCAATAAGGAATTAGTGTCATGGGAAAAATGACTCACCGGATGGGAAAACCTTAGTCAATGGACTAGTTTCAATGGCAAAACCTAGTAAAATAACCTCTTTGTGTTGGAATAACTCGAAAACCTGGCCACTGTGAGTAGTCTCATGGGAAAACTCAGCCACAGGAGGGGGAAACTTAGTCACTAAGGAATTAGTGCCATGAGACTAATGAGTCAACTAATGGGAAAACCTTAGTCACCGAACGATTTTCCATGGCAAATCTTAGTAAAGTAACATCTTTGTGTGGGAAAAACTAGAAAACCTTGTCACTGTGAGTAGTCTCATCGGAAAACTCAGTCGCGGGAGGGGAAAACTTAGTCACAAAGGAATTCGTGTCATGGAAAAAATGAGTCACCGGATGGGAAAATTTTACTCACCGGACGAGTTTCAATGGAATATACTTGTAAAATAACCTCTTTGTGTGGGAAAAACTCGAGAACCTCATCACCTTGACTAGTCTCACGGGAAAACTCAGTCATGTGAGGGGAAAACTTAGTCACTAAGGAATTAGTGTCATGGGAAAAATGAGTCACCGGATGGGAAAACCTTAGTCAATGGACTAGTTTCAATGGCAAAACCTCGTAAATTAACCTCTTTGTGTTGGAATAACTCAAAAACTTGACCACTGTGAGTAGTCTCATGGGAAAACTCAAGAACAGGAGGGGGAAACTTAGTCACTAAGGAATTAGTGCCATGGGACTAATTAGTCAACTAATGGGAAAACCTTAGTCACCGAACGAGTTTCCATGGAAAACCCTAGTAAAGTAACATATTTGTGTGGGAAAAACTAGAAAACCTTGTCACTGTGAGTAGTCTCATCGGAAAACTCAATCGCAGGAGGGTAAAACTTAGTCACAAAGGAATTAGTGTCATGGGACTAATGAGTCAACTAATGGGAAAATCTAAGTCACCGAACGAGTTTGCATGGCAAATCCTAGTAAAATAACCTCTTTGCGTGGGAAAAACTAGAAAACCTTGTCACTGTGAGTAGTCTCATCGGAAAACTCAATCGCAGGAGGGTAAAACTTAGTCACAAAGGAATTCGTGTCATGGAAAAACTGAGTCACCGTATGGGAAAATTTTACTCACCGGACGAGTTTCAATGGAAAATACTTGTAAAATAACCTCTGTGGGTGTGAAAAACTCGAGAACCTCATCACCTTGATCAGTCTCACGGGAAAACTCAGTCATGTGAGGGGAAAACTTAGTCACTAAGGAATTAGTGTCATGGGAAAAATGAGTCACCGGATGGGAAAACCTTAGTCAGTGGACTAGTTTCAATGGAAAAACCTAGTAAATTAACCTCTTTGTGTTGGAATAACTCGAAAACCTGGCCATTGTGAGTAGTCTCATGGGAAAACTCAGCCACAGGAGGGGGAAACTTAGTCACTAAGGAATTAGTGCCGTGGGACTAATGAGTCAACTAATGGGAAAACCTTAGTCACCGAACGAGTTTCCATAGAAAATCCTAGTAAAGTAACATCTTTGTGTCGGAAAAACTAGAAAACCTTGTCACTGTCAATAGTCTCATCGGAAAACTCAGTCGCGGGAGGGGAAAACTTAGTCACAAAGGATTTCGTGTCATGGAAAAAATGTGTCACCGGATGGGAAACTTTTACTCACCAGACGAGTTTCAATGGAAAATACTTGTAAAATAACCTCTTTCTGTGGGAAAAACTAGAGAACCTCACCACCTCGACTAGTCTCACGGGAAAACTAAGTCACGTGAGGGGAAAACTTAGTCACTAAGGAATTAGTGTCATGGGAAAAATGAGTCACCGGATGGGAAAACCTTAGTCAATGGACTAGTTTCAATGGCAAAACCTAGTAATTAACTTCTTTGTGTTGGAATAACTCGAAAACCTAGCCATTGTGAGTAGTCTCATGGGAAAACTCAGCCACAGGAGGGGGAAACTTAGTCACTAAGGAATTAGTGCCATGGGACTAATGAGTCAACTAATGGGAAAACCTTAGTCACCGAACGAGTTTCCGTGGAAAATCCTAGTAAAGTAACATCTTTGTGTGGGAAAAACTAGAAAACCTTGTCACTGTGAGTAGTCTCATCGGAAAACTCAGTCGCGGGAGGGGAAAACTTAGTCACAAAGGAATTCGTGTCATGGAAAAAATGAGTCACCGGATGGGAAAATTTTACTCACCAGACGAGTTTCAATGGAAAATACTTGTAAAATAACCTCTTTGTGTGGGAAAAACACGAGAACCTCATCACCTTGACTAGTCTCATGGGAAAACTCACTCACATGAGGGGAAAACTTAGTCACTAAGGAATTAGTGTCATGGGAAAAATGAGTTATCGGATGGAAAAACCTTAGTCAATGGACTAGTTTCAATGGCAAAACCTTGTAAAATAACCTCTTTGTGATGGAATAACTTGAAAACCTGGCCACTGTGAGTAGTCTCATGGGAAAACTCAGCCACAGGAGGGGGAAACTTAGTCACTAAGGAATTAGTGCCATGGGACTAATGAGCCAACTAATGGGAAAACCTTAGTCATCGAACGAGTTTTCAGGGCAAATCCTTGTAAAGTAACCTCTTTATGTGGGAAAAACTAGAAACTCTTGTAACTGTGAGTAGTCTCATCAGAAAACTCAGCCGCACGAGGGGAAAACTTAGCCACAAAGGAATTCGTGTCATGGAAAAAATGAGTCACCGAATGGGAAAATTTTACTCACCGGACGAGTTTCGATGGAAAATACTTGTAAAATAACCTCTTTGTGTGGGAAAAACTCGACAACCTCATCACCTTGACTAGTCTCACGGGAAAACTCAGTCACACGAGGGGAAAACTTAGTCACTAAGGAATTAGTGTCATGGGAAAAATGAGTCACCGGATGGGAAAACCTTAGTCAATGGACTAGTTTCAATGGCAAAACCTTGTAAAATAACCTCTTTGTGATGGAATAACTTGAAAACCCGGCCACTGTGAGTAGTCTCATGGGAAAACTCAGCCACAGGAGGGGGAAACTTAGTCACTAAGGAATTAGTGCCATGGGACTAATGAGCCAACTAATGGGAAAACCTTAGTCACCGAACGAGTTTTCATGGCAAATCCTTGTAAAGTAACCTCTTTGTGTGGGAAAAACTAGAAACTCTTGTAACTGTGAGTAGTCTCATCAGAAAACTCAGCCGCACGAGGGGAAAACTTAGCCACAAAGGAATTCGTGTCATGGAAAAAATGAGTCACCGAATGGGAAAATTTTACTCACCGGACGAGTTTCGATGGAAAATACTTGTAAAATAACCTCTTTGTGTGGGAAAAACTCGACAACCTCATCACCTTGACTAGTCTCACGGGAAAACTCAGTCACACGAGGGGAAAACTTAGTCACTAAGGAATTAGTGTCATGGGAAAAATGAGTCACCGGATGGGAAAACCTTAGTCAATGGAATAGTTTCAATGGCAAAACCTAGAAAAATAACCTCTTTGTGTTGGAATAACTCGAAAACCTAGCCACTGTGAGTAGTCTTATCGGAAAACTCAGCCACAGGAAGGGGAAACTTAGTCACGAAGGAATTAGTGCCATGGGACCAATAAGTCAACTAATGGGAAAACCTTAGTCACTGAACGAGTTTCCATGGAAAATCCTAGTAAAGTAACCTCTTTGTGTGGGAAAAACTAGAAAACCTTGTCATTGTGACTAGTCTCACGGGAAAACTCAGTCACACGAGGGGAAAACTTAGTCACTAAGGAATTAGTGTCATGGGAAAAATGAGTCACCGGATGGGAAAACCTTAGTCAATGGACTAGTTTCAATGGCAAAACCTAGAAAAATAACCTCTTTGTGTTGGAATAACTCGAAAACCTAGCCACTGTGAGTAGTCTTATCGGAAAACTCAGCCAAGGGAAGGGGAAACTTAATCACTAAGGAATTAGTGCCATGGGACTAATGAGTCAACTAATGGGAAAACCTTAGTCACCGAACGAGTTTCCATGGCAAATCCTAGTAAAGTAACCTCTTTGTGTGGGAAAATCTTGAAAACCGTGTCAATGTGTGTAGTCTCTTCGGAAATCTCAGCCACAGGAGGGGAAAACTAATTCACAAAGGAATTCGTGTCATGGAAAAAATGAGTCACAGGATGGGAAAACCTTAGTCAATGGACTAGCTTCAATGGCAAAACATAGTAAAATAACCTCTTTGTGTTGGAATAACTCGAAAACCTAGCCACTGTGAGTAGTCTCATGGGAAAACTCAGCCACAGGAGAGGGAAACTTAGTCACTAAGGAATTAGTGTAATGGGAAAAATGAGTCACCAGATGGGAAAACATTAGTCAATGGACTAGTTTCAATGGCAAAACCTAGAAAAATAACCTCTTTGTGTTGGAATAACTCGAAAACCTAGCCACTGTGAGTAGTCTCATGGGAAAACTCAGCCACAGGAGGGGGAAACTTAGTCACTAAGGAATTAGTGTCATGGGACTAATGAGTCAACTAATGGGAAAATCTTAGTCACCGAACGATTTTCAATGGCAAATCCTAGTAAAGTAACCTCCTTGTGTGGGAAAAACATGAAAACCTTGTCAATGTGAGTAGTCTCATCGGAAAACTCAGCCGTAGGAGGGGAAAATTTAGTCTCAAAGTAATTCGTGTCATGGAAAAAATGAGTCACCGGATGGGAAAATTTTACTCAACGGACGAGTTTCGATGGAAAATACTTGTAAAATAACCTTTTTGTGTGGGAAAAACTCGAGAACCTCATCACCTCGACTCAGTCACACGAGGGGAAAACTTAGTCACAAAGGAATTCGTGTCATGGAAAAAATGAGTCACAGGATGGGAAAACCTTAGTCAATGGACTAGCTTCAATGGCAAAACATAGTAAAATAACCTCTTTGTGTTGGAATAACTCGAAAACCTAGCCACTGTGAGTAGTCTCATGGGAAAACTCAGCCACAGAAGGGGGAAACTTAGTCACTAAGGAATTAGTGTCATGGGACTAATGAGTCAACTAATGGGAAAATCTTAGTCACCGAACGATTTTCAATGGCAAATCCTAGTAAAGTAACCTCTTTGTGTGGGAAAAACATGAAAACCTTGTCAATGTGAGTAGTCTCATCGGAAAACTCAGCCGTAGGAGGGGAAAACTTAGTCTCAAAGTAATTCGTGTCATGGAAAAAATGAGTCACCGGATGGGAAAATTTTACTCAACGGACGAGTTTCGATGGAAAATACTTGTAAAATAACCTTTTTGTGTGGGAAAAACTCGAGAACGTCATCACCTCGACTCAGTCACACGAGGGGAAAACTTAGTCACAAAGGAATTCGTGTCATGGAAAAAATGAGTCACAGGATGGGAAAACCTTAGTCAATGGACTAGCTTCAATGGCAAAACATAGTAAAATAACCTCTTTGTGTTGGAATAACTCGAAAACCTAGCCACTGTGAGTAGTCTCATGGGAAAACTCAGCCACAGAAGGGGGAAACTTAGTCACTAAGGAATTAGTGTAATGGGAAAAATGAGTCACAAGATGGGAAAACATTAGTCAATGGACTAGTTTCAATGGCAAAACCTAGAAAAATAACCTCTTTGTGTTGGAATAACTCAGCCACAGGAGGGGGAAACTTAGTCACTAAGGAATTAGTGTCATGGGACTAATGAGTCAACTAATGGGAAAATCTTAGTCACCGAACGATTTTCAATGGCAAATCCTAGTAAAGTAACCTCTTTGTGTGGGAAAAACATGAAAACCTTGTCAATGTGAGTAGTCTCATCGGAAAACTCAGCCGTAGGAGGGGAAAACTTAGTCTCAAAGTAATTCGTGTCATGGAAAAAATGAGTCACCGGATGGGAAAATTTTACTCACCGGACTAGTTTCAAAGGAAAATACTTGTAAATAACCTCTTTGTGTGGGAAAAACTCGAGAACCTCATCACCTTGACTAGACTCACGGGAAAACTCAGTCACACGAGGGGAAAACTTAGTCACTTAGGAATTAGTGTCATGGGAAAAATGAGTCACCGGATGGGAAAACCTTAGTCAATGGACTAGTTTCAATGGCAAAACCTAGTAAAATAACCTCTTTGTGTTGGAATAACTCGAAAACCTGGCCACTATGAGTAGTCTCATGGGAAAACTCAGCCACAGGAGGGGGAAACTTGGTCACTAAGGAATTCGTGTCATGGAAAAAATGAGTCAGCGAATGGGAAAATTTAACTCACCGGACGAGTTTCAATGGAAAATACTTGTAAAATAACCTCTTTGTGTGGGAAAAACTCGAGAACCTCATCAGATTGACTAGTCTCACGGGAAATCTCAGTCACACGAGGGGAAAACTTAGTCACTAAGGAATTAATGTCATGGGAAAAATGAGTCACCGGATGGGAAAACCTAAGTCAATGGACTAGTTTCAATGGAAAAACCTAGTAAAAAAACCTCTATGTCATGGAATAACTCGAAAACCTAGCCACTATGAGTAGCCTCGTGGGAAAAGTCAGCCACAGGAGGGGGAAACTTAGTCACTGAGGAATTAGTGCCATGGGACAAAAGAGTCAACTAATGGGAAAACCTTAGTCTCTGAACAAGTTTCCATGGCAAATCCTAGTAAAATAACCTCTTTGTGTGGGAAAAACTAGAAATCCTTGTCACTGTGAGTAGTCTCATCGGAAAACTCAGCCGCAAGAGGGGAAAACTTAGTCACAAAGGAATTCGTGTCATGGAAAAAAGGAGTCACCGGATGTGAAATATTTACTCACCGGACTAGTTTCAATGGAAAATACTTGTAAAATAACCTCTTTGTGTGGGAAAACCTCGAGAACCTCATCACCTTGACTAGTCTCACGGGAAAACTCAGTCACACGAGGGGAAAACCTTATTCAATGGACTAGTTTCAATGGAAAAACCTAGTAAAATAACTTCCTAGTGTTGGAATAACTCGAAAACCTAGCCACTGTGAGTAGTGTCATGGGAAAACACAGCCACAGGAGGGGGGAACTTGGTCACTTAGGAATTAGTGCCATGGGACTAATTAGTCAACTAATGGGAAAACCTTAGTCACCGAACGAGTTTCCATGGCAAATCCTAGTAAAGAAACCTATTTGTGTGGGGAAAACTAGAAAACCTTGTCACTATGAGTAGTCTCATCGGAAAACTCTGCCGCAGGAGGGGAAAACATAGCCACAAAGGAATTCGGGTCATGGAAAAAATGAGTTGCCGGATGGGAAAATTTTACTCACCGGACGAGTTTAAATGGAAAATACTTGTAAAATAACCTCTTTGTGTGGGAAAAACTCGAGAACCTCATTACCTTGACTAGTCTCACGGGAAAACTCAGTCACACGAGGGGAAAACTTAGTCACTAAGGAATTAGTGTCATGGGAAAAATGAGTCACCGGAGGGGAAAACCTTAGTCAATGGACTAGTTTCAATGGCAAAACCTAGTAAAATAACCTCTTTGTGTTGGAATAATTCGAAAACCTAGCCACTGTGAGTAGTCTCATGGGAAAACTCATCCACAGGAGGGGGAAACTTAGTCACTAAGGAATTAGTGCCATGGGACTAGTGAGTCAACTAATGGGAAAACCTTAGTCACCGAACGAGTTTCCATGGCAAATCCTAGTAAAGTAACCTCTTTGTGTGGGAAAAACTAGAAAACCTTGTCACTGTGAGTAGTCTCATTGGAAAACTCAGCCGCAGGAGGCGAATACTTAGTCACAAAGGAATTCGTGTAATGGAAAAAATGAGTCACTGGATGGGAAAACCTAAGTCAATGGACTAGTTTCAATGGAAAAACTTAGTAAAAAAACCTCTATGTCATGGAATAACTCGAAAACCTAGCCACTGTGAGTTGTCTCATGGGAAAATTCAGCCACAGGAGGGGGAAACTTAGTCACTATGGAATTAGTGCTATGGGACTAGTGAGTCAACTAATGGGAAAACCTTAGTCACCGAACGAGTTTCCATGGCAAATCCTAGTTAAGTAACCTCTTTGTTTGCGAAAAACTCGAAAACGTAGTCACTGTGAGTCTCATGGGAAAACTCAGTCACAGGAGGGGAAAACTTTGTCACTAAGGAATTAGTGTCATGGGAAAATTGGGTCACAGGATGGGAAAACCTTAGTAACCGGACGGATTTAAGTGGTAAATCAAAGTAAAGTAACCTCTTTGTGTAAGAAAAAGTCGAGAACTTAGTCACTGTGAGTAGCCTCATGGTAAAATCGGTTACAGGAGGGGATAACTTATTCACAAAGGAATTCGGGCCATGGGAAAAGTGGATCACCGGATGGGAAAACTGAGTGTGCGGACAAGTTTCAATGACAAATCCTAGTAAAACATCCTCTTTGTGTGGGAAAAACTCGAGGATCTAGTCACTTAAACTAGTCTCATAGGAAAACTTAGTCACCAGAGGGGAAACCTTAGTCACAAAGGAATTAAAGCCATGGGAAAAATGAGTCACAGAATGGGAAAACCTTAGTCAACAGACTAGTTTCCATGGCAAATCCTAGTAAAATAACCTCTTTGTGTGGGAGAAACTCGAAAACCTTGTCACTGAGAGTAGTCTCATCGGAAAACTAAGTCAGAGGAGGGAAAAACATAGTGACAAAGGAGTTCGTATCATGGAAAAAATGAGTAACCGGATGGGAAAATCTTACACACTGGACGAGTTTCAATGGAAAATACTTATAAAATAACCTCTTTGTGTGCGAAAAACTCGAGAACCTCATCACCTTGACTAGTCTCACAGGAAAACTCAGTAACACGAGGGGAAAACTTAGTCACTAAGGAATTAGTGTCATGGGGAAAATGAGTCACCGGATGGGAAAACCTTAGTCAATGGACTAGTTTCAATGGCAAAACCTAGTAAAAAAACCTCTGTGTTGGAATAACTCGAAAACCTAGCCACTGTGAGTAGTCTCTTGGGAAAACTCAACCACAGGAGGGGGGAAATTAGTCACTAAGGAATTAGTGCCATTGGACTAATTAGTCAACTAATGGGAATACCTAAGTCACCGAACGACTTTCTAAGGAAAATCCTAGTAAAATAACCTCTTTGTGTGGGAAAAACTAGAAAACCTTGTCTCTGTGAGTAGTCTCATCGGAAAACTCAGCCGCAGGAGGGGAAAACATAGTCACAAAAGAATTCGTGTCATCGAAAAAATGAGTCATCGGATGCGAAACTTTTACTCACCGGAGGAGTTTCAATGGAAAATACTTGTAAAATAACCTCTTTGTGTGGGAAAAACTCGAGCACCTCATCACCTTGACTAGTCTTACGGGAAAACTCAGTGACACGAGAGGAAATCAAAGTCACTAAGGAATTAGTGTCATGGGAAAAATGAGTCACCGGATGGGAAAACCTTAGTCAATGGACTAGTTTCAATGGCAAAGACTAGTAAAGTAACCTCTTTGTGTTGGAATAACTCGAAGACCTAGCCACTGTGAGTAGTCTCATCGGAAAACTCAGCCACAGGAGGGGGAAACT
Source organism: Acmispon strigosus (assembly GCA_030819835.1). NCBI lineage: Eukaryota > Viridiplantae > Streptophyta > Magnoliopsida > Fabales > Fabaceae > Acmispon > Acmispon strigosus. The sequence goes on along the minus strand of JAUAMA010000002.1, from coordinate 67,585,287 downwards.
TAGTCACTAAAGACTCAGTGCCGTGGGACTAATGAGTCAACTAATGGGAAAACCCTAGTCACCGAACGAGCTTCCATGGCAAATCCTAGTAAAATAACCTCTTTGTGTGGGAAAAACTAGAAAACCTTGTCTCTGTGAGTAGTCTCATCGGAAAACTCAGCCGCAGGAGGGGAAAACATAGTCACAAAGCAATTCGTGTCATCGAAAAAATGAGTCACCGGATGGCAAAATTTTACTCACCGGACGAGTTTCAATGGAAAATACTTGTAAAATAACCTCTTTGTGTGGGAAAAACTTGAGAACCTCATCACCTTGACTAGTCTCACGGGAAAACTCAGTCACACGAGGGGAAAACTTAGTCACTAAGAAATTAGTGTCATGGAAAACTGAGTCACCGGATGGGAAAACCTTAGACAATGGACTAGTTTCAATGGCAAAGACTAGTAAAGTAACCTCTTTGTGTTGGAATAACTCGAAAACCTAGCCACTGTGAGTAGTCTCATCAGAAAACTCAGCCACAGGAGGGGGAAACTTAGTCACTAAGGAATTAGTGACATGGGACTAATGAGTCAACCGATGGGAAAACCTTAGTCACCGAACGAGTTTCCATGGCAAACCCTAGTAAAGTAACCTCTTTGTGTGGGAAAAACTAGAAAACCTTGTCTCTGTGAGTAGTCTCATCGGAAAACTCAGCCGCATGAGGGGCAAACTTAGTCACAAAAGAATTCGTGTCATCGAAAAAATGAGTCATCGGACGCGAAACTTTTACTCACCGGACAAGTTTCCATGGAAAAAACTTGTAAATTAACCTCTTTGTGTGGGAAAAACTCGAGAACCTCATCACCTTGACTAGTCTCACGGGAAAACTCAGTCACGTGAGGGGAAAACTTAGTCACTAAGGAATTAGTGTCATGGGAAAAATGAGTCACCGGATGGGAAAACCATAGTCAATGGACTAGTTTCAATGGCAAAACCTAGTAAAAAAAACCTCTGTGTTGGAATAACTCGAAAACCTAGCCACTGTGAGTAGTCTCTTGGGAAAACTCAACCACAGGAGGGGGGAAATTAGTCACTAAGGAATTAGTGCCATTGGACTAATTAGTCAACTAATGAGAATACCTAAGTCACCGAACGACTTTCTAAGGAAAATCCTAGTAAAATAACCTCTTTGTGTGGGAAAAACTAGAAAACCTTGTCTCTGTGAGTAGTCTCATCGGAAAACTCAGCCGCAGGAGGGGAAAACTTAGTCACAAAGCGATTCGTGTCATGGAAAAAATGAGTCATCGGATGCAAAATTTATACTAACCGGACGAGTTTCAATTGAAAATACTTGTATAATAACCTATTTGTGTGGGAAAAACTCGAGAACCTCATCACCTAGACTAGTCTCACGGGAAAACTCAGTCACGTTAGGGGAAAACTTAGTCACTAAGGAATTAGTGTCATGGGAAAAATGAGTCACCGGATGGGAAAACCTTAGTTAATGGACTAGTTTCAATGGCAAAACCTAGTAAATTAACCTCTTTGTGTTGGAATAACTCGAAAACCTTGCCACTGTGAGTAGTCTCATTGGAAAACACAGCCACAAGAGGGGGAAACTTAGTCACTAAGGAATTAGTGCCATGGGACTAATGAGTCAACTAATGGGAAAACCTTAGTCACCGAACTAGTTTCCATGGCAAATCCTAGTATAGTAACATCTTTGTGTGGGAAAAACTAGAAAACCTTGTCTCTGTGAGTAGTCTCATCGGAAAACTCAGCCGCAGGAGGGGAAAACTTAGTCACAAAAGAATTCGTGTCATCGAAAAAATGAGTCATCGGATGCGAAACTTTTACTACCGGACGAGTTTCCATGGAAAATACTTGTAAATTAACCTCTTTGTGTGGGAAAAACTCGAGAACCTCATCACCTTGACTAGTCTCACGGGAAAACTCAGTCACGTGAGGGGAAAACTTAGTCACTAAGGAATTAGTGTCATGGGAAAAATGAGTCACCGGATTTGAAAACCTTAGTCAATGGACTAGTTTCAATGGCAAAACCTAGTAAAAAAACCTCTGTGTTGGAATAACTCGAAAACCTAGCCACTGTGAGTAGTCTCTTGGGAAAACTCAACCACAGGAGGGGGGAAATTAGTCACTAAGGAATTAGTGCCATTGGACTAATTAGTCAACTAATGGGAATACCTAAGTCACCGAACGACTTTCTAAGGAAAATCCTAGTAAAATAACCTCTTTGTGTGGGAAAAACTAGAAAACCCTGTCTCTGTGAGTAGTCTCATCGGAAAACTCAGCCGCAGGAGGGGAAAACTTAGTCACAAAGCGATTCGTGTCATGGAAAAAATGAGTCATCGGATGCAAAAATTTTACTAACCGGACGAGTTTCAATTGAAAATACTTGTATAATAACCTATTTGTGTGGGAAAAACTCGAGAACCTCATCACCTAGACTAGTCTCACGGGAAAACTCAGTCACGTGAGGGGAAAACTTAGTCACTAAGGAATTAGTGTCATGGGAAAAATGAGTCACCGGATGGGAAAACCTTAGTCAATGGACAAGTTTCAATGGAAAAACCTAGTAAAATAACCTCTTTGTGTTGTTATAACTCGAAAAACTAGCCACTGTGAGTAGTCTCATGGGAAAACTCAGCCACAGGAGGGGGAAACTTAGTCACTAAGTAATTAGTGCCATGGGACTAACGAGTCAACTAATGGGAAAACCTTAGTCACCGAACGAGTTTCCACGGCTAATCCTAGTAAAGTAACCTCTTTGTGTGGGAAAAACTAGAAAACCTTTTCACTGTGAGTAGTCTCATCGGAAAACTCAGTCGCGAGAGGGGAAATCTTAGTCACAAAAGAATTCGTGTCATGGAAAAAATGAGTCACCGGATCGGAAAATTTTACTCACCGGATGAGTTTCAATGGAAAATACTTATAAAATAACTTCTTTGTGTGGGAAAAACTCGAGAACCTCATCACCATGACAAGTCTCACGGGAAAACTCAGTCACGTGAGGGGAAAACTTAGTCACTAAGGAATTAGTGTCATGGGAAAAATGAGTCACCGGATGGGAAACATTTACTCACCGGACGAGTTTCAATGGAAAATACTTATAAAATAACTTCTTTGTTTGGGAAAAACTCGAGAACCTCATCACCTTGACTAGTCTCTTGGGAAAACTCAGTCACATGAGGGGAAAACTTAGTCACTAAGAATTTAGTGTCATGGGAAAAATGGGTCACCGGATGGGAAAACCCTAGTCAATGGACTAGTTTCAATGGCAAAACCTAGTAAAATAACCTCTTTGTTTTGGAATAACTCGAAAACCTGGCCACTGTGAGAAGTCTCATGGTAAAACTCAGCCACAGGAGGGGGAAACTTAGTCACTAAGGAATTCGTGTCATGGAAAAAATGAGTCACCGGATGGGAAAATTTTACTCACCGGACGAGTTTCAGTGGAAAATACTTGTAAAATAACCACTTTGTGGGAAAAACTCGAGAACCTCATCACCTTGACTAGTCTCATGGGAAAACTCAGTCACACGAGGGGAAAACTTAGTCACTAAGGAATTAGTGTCATGGGAAAAATGAGTCACCGGATGGGAAAACCTTAGTTAATGGACTAGTTTCAATGGCAAAACCTAGTAAAATAACCTCTTTGTGTTGGAATAACTCGAAAACCTGGCCAGTGTGAGTAGTCTCATGGGAAAACTCAGCCACAGGAGGGGGAAACTTAGTCACTAAGGAATTAGTGCCATGGGACTAATGAGTCAACTGATGGGAAAACCTTAGTCACCGAACGAGTTTCCATGGCAAACCCTAGTAAAGTAACCTCTTTGTGTGGGAAAACCTAGAAAACCTTGTCTCTGTGAGTAGTCTCATCGGAAAACTCAGCCGCAGGAGGGGAAAACTTAGTCACAAAAGAATTCGTGTCATCGAAAAAATGAGTCATCGGATGCGAAACTTTTACTACCGGACGAGTTTCGATGGAAAATACTTGTAAAATAACCTCTTTGTGTGGGAAAAACTCGAGAACCTCATCACCTTTCTAGTCTCACGGGAAAACTCAGTCACGTGAGGTGAAAACTTAGTCACTAAGGAATTAGTGTCATGGGAAAAATGAGTCACCGGATTTGAAAACCTTAGTCAATGGACTAGTTTCAATGGCAAAACCTAGTAAAAAAACCTCTGTGTTGGAATAACTCGAAAACCTAGCCACTGTGAGTAGTCTCTTGGGAAAATTCAACCACAGGAGGGGGAAATTAGTCACTAAGGAATTAGTGCCATTGGACTAATTAGTCAACTAATGGGAATACCTAAGTCACCGAACGACTTTCCAAGGAAAATCCTAGTAAAATAACCTCTTTGTGTGGGAAAAACTAGAAAACCTTGTCTCTGTGAGTAGTCTCATCGGAAAACTCAGCCGCAGGAGGGGAAAACTTAGTCACAAAGCAATTTGTGTCATGGAAAAAATGAGTCATCGGATGCATAAATTTTACTAACCGGACGAGTTTCAATGGAAAATACTTGTATAATAACCTCTTTGTGTGGGAAAAACTCGAGAACCTCATCACCTTGACTAGTCTTATGGGAAAACTCAGTGACACGAGAGGAAATCAAAGTCACTAAGAAATTAGTGTCATGGAATAATGAGTCACCGGATGGAAAAACCTTAGTCAATGGCGAAGACTAGTAAAGTAACCTCTTCGTGTTGGAATAACTCGAAAACCTAGCCACTATGAGTAGTCTCATCGGAAAACTCAGCCACAGGAGGGGGAAACTTAGTCACTAAGGAATTAGTGCCATGGGACTAATGAGTCAACTGATGGGAAAACTTTAGTCACCGAACGAGTTTCCATGGCAAACCCTAGTAAAGTAACCTCTTCGTGTGGGAAAAACTAGAAAACCTTGTCTCTGTGAGTAGTCTCATCGGAAAACTCAGTCGCAGGAGGGGAAAACTTAGTCACAAAAGAATTCGTGTCATCGAAAAAATGAGTCATCGGATGCGAAACTTTTACTACCGGACGAGTTTCCATGGAAAATACTTGTAAATTAACCTCTTTGTGTGGGAAAAACAAGAGAACCTCATCACCTTGACTAGTCTCACGGGAGAACTCAATCACACGAGGGGAAAACTTAGTCACTAAGGAATTAGTGTCATGGGAAAAATGAGTCACCGGATGGGAACACCTTAATCAATGGACTAGTTTCAATGGCAAAACCTAGTAAAGTAACCACTTTTTGTTGGAATAACTCGAAAACCTAGCAACTGTGGGTAGTCTCGTGGGAAAACTGAGCCATAAGAGGGGTAAACTTAGTCTCTAAGGAATTAGTGCCATGGGACTAATTAGTCAACTAATGGGAAAACCTTAGTCACCGAACGAGTTTCCATGGCAAATCCAAGTAAAATAACCTCTTTGTGTGGGAAAAACTAGAAAACCTTGTCACTGTGAGTAGTCTCATCGGTAAACTCAGCCGCAGGAGGGGAAAACTTAGTCACAAAGGAATCCGTGTCATGGAAAAAATGAGTCACCGGATGGGTAAGTTTTACTCACCGGACGAGTTTCAATGGAAAATACTTTTAAAATAACCACTTTGTGGGAAAAACTCGAGAACCTCATCTCCTTGACTAGTCTCACGGGAAAACTCAGTCACCCGAGAGGAAAACTTAGTCACTAAGGAATTAGTGTCATGGGAAAAATGAGTCACCGGATGGGAAAACCTTAGTCAATGGACTAGTTTCCTGGCAAAACCTAGTAAATAACCTCTTTGTGTTGGAATTACTCGACAACCTAGCCACTGTGAGTAGTCTCATGGGAAAACTCAGCAACAGGAGGGGGAACTTAGTCACTAAGGAATTAGTGCCACAGGACTAATGAGTCAACTAATGGGAAAACCTTAGTCACCAAACGAGTTTCCATGGCAAATCCTAGTAAAATAACCTCTTTGTGTGGGAAAAACTACAAAACCTTGTCACAGTGAGTAGTCTCATCGGAAAACTCAGCAGCAGGAGTGGAAAACTTAGTCACAAAGGAATTCGTGTCATGGGAAAAATGAGTCACCGAATGGGAAAATTTTACTCACCGGACGAGTTTCAATGGAAAGTACTTGTAATATAAACTCTTTGTGTGGGAAAAACCCGAGAACCTCATCACCTTGACTAGTCTCACGGGAAAACTCAGTCACCCGAGGGGAAAACTTAGTCACTAAGGAATTAGTGTCATGGGAAAAATGAGTCACCGGATGGGAAAACCTTAGTCACTGGACTAGTTTCAATGGAAAAACCTAGTAAAGTAACCTCTTTGTGTAGGAATAACTCGAAAACCTAGCAACTGTGAGTAGTCTCATGGGAAAACTCAGCCACTGGAGCGGGAAACTGAGTCACTAAGGAATTCGCGCCATAGGACTAATGGGAAAACCTTAGTCACCGAATGAGTTTCCATGGCAAATCCTAGTAAAATAACCTCTTTGTGTGGGAAAAACTAGAAAACCTTGTCACTGTGAGTATTCTCATCGGAACACTCAGTCGCAGGAGGGGAAGACTTAGTCACAAAGGAAGTCGTGTCATGGAAAAAATGAGTCTCCGGATGGGAAAATTTTTCTCATCGGACGGTTTTCAATGGAAAATACTTGTAAAATAACCTCTTTGTGTGGGAAAAACTCGAGAACCTCATCACTTTGACTAGTCTCACGGGAAAACTTAGTCACACGAGGGGAAAATTTAGTCACTTAGGAATTAGTGTCATGGGACTAATGTGTCAACTAATGGGAAAACCTTAGTCACCGAACGAGTTTCCATGGCAAATCCTTGTAAAATAACCTCTTTGTGTGGGAAAAACTAGAAAACCTTGTCACTGTGAGTAGTCTAATCAGAAAACTCAGCAGCAGGAGGGGAAAACTTAGTCACAAAAGAATTCGTGTCATGGAAAAAATGAGTCACTGGATGGGCAAATTTTACTCACCGGACGAGTATAAATGGAAAATACTTTTAAAATAACCTCTTTGTGTCGGAAAAACTCGAGAACCTCATCACACTGACTAGTCTCACGGAAAACTCAGTCACACGAGGGGAAATATTAGTCACTAAGGAATTAGTGTCATGGGAAAAATGAGTCATCGGATGGGAAAACCTTAGTCAATGGACTAGTTTCAATGGCAAAACCTAGTAAAGTAACCTCTTTCTGTTGGAATAACTCGAAAACCTAGCCACTGTGAGTAGTCTCATGGGAAAACTCAGCCACAGGAGGGGGAAACTTAGTCACTAAGGAATTAGTGCCATGGGACTAATGAGTCAACTAACGGGAAAACCTTAGTCACCGAACGAGTTTCCATGGCAAATCCTAGTAAATTTAGCTCTTTGTGTGGGAAAAACTAGAAAACCTTGTCACTGTGAGTAGTCTCATCGGAAAACTCAGCCGCAGGAGGGGAAGACTTAGTCACAAAGGAATTCGTGTCACGGAAAAAATTAGTCACTGGATAGGCAAACTTTACTCACCGGACGAGTTTCAATGGAAAATACTTGTAAAATAACCTCTTTGTGTGGGAAAAACTCGAGAACCTCATAACCTTGACTAGTCTCACGGGAAAACTCAGTCACACGAGGGGAAAACTTCATCACTAACGATTTAGTGTCATGGGAAAAATGAGTCACCGGATGGGAAAACCATAGTCAATGGACTAGTTTCAATGGCAAAACCTAGTAAAATAACCTCTTTGTGTTGGAATAACTCGAAAACCTGCCCACTGTGAGTAGTCTCATGGGAAAACTCAGCCACAGGAGGGGGAAACTTAGTCACTAAGGAATTAGTGCCATGGTACTAATGAGTCAACTAATGGGAAAACCTTTGTCACCGAACAAGTTTCCATGGCAAATCCTAGTAAAGTAACCTCTTTGTGTGGGGAAAACTAGAAAACCTTGTCACTCGGAGTAGTCTTATCGGAAATCTCAGTCGCAGGAGGCGAAAACTTAGTCACCAAGGAATTCGTATCATGGAAAAAATTAGTCACCGGATGGGAAAATTTTACTCACCGGCCGAGTTTCAATGGAAAATACTTGTAAAATAACCTCTTTGTGTGGGAAAAACTCGAGTACCTCATCATCTTGACTAGTCTCACGGGAAAACTCAGTCACATGAGGGGAAAACTTAGTCACTAAGGAATTAGTGTCATGGGAAAAATGAGTCACCGGATGGGAAAACCTTAGTCAATGGACTAGTTTCAATGGCAAAACCTAGTAAAATAACCTCTTTATGTTGGAATAACTCGAAAACCTTGCCACTGTGAGTAGTCTCATGGGAAAACTCTGCCACAGGAGGGGGAAACTTAGTCACTAAGGAATTAGTGCCATGGGACTAATGAGTCAACTAATGGGAAAACCTTAGTCACGGAACGAGTTTCCATGGCAAATCCTAGTAAAGTAACCTCTTTGTGTGCGTAAAACTAAAAAACCTTGTCTCTCGGAGTAGTCTCTTCGGAAAACTCAGTCGCAGGAAGGGAAAACTTAGTCACAAAGGAATTCGTGTCATGGAAAAAATTAGTCACCGGATGGGAAAGTTTTACTCACCGGACGAGTTTCAATTGAAAATACTTGTAAAATAACCTCTTTGTGTGGGAAAAACTCGAGAACCTCATCATCTTGACTAGTCTCACGGGAAAACTCAGTCACATGAGGGGAAAACTTAGTCACTAAGGAATTAGTGTCATGGGAAAAATGAGTCACCGGATGGGAAAACCTTAGTCAATGGACTAGTTTCAATGGCAAAACCTAGTAAAATAACCTCTTTGTGTTGGAATAACTCGAAAACCTGCCCACTGTGAGTAGTCTAATGGGAAAACTCAGCCACAAGAGGGGGAAACTTAGTCACTAAGGAATTAGTGCCATGGTACTAATGAGTCAACTAATGGGAAAACCTTTGTCACCGAACGAGTTTCCATGGCAAATCCTAGTAAAGTAACCTCTTTGTGTGGGGAAAACTAGAATACCTTGTCACTCAGAGTAGTCTTATCGGAAATCTCAGTCGCAGGAGGCGAAAACTTAGTCACAAAGGAATTCGTATCATGGAAAAAATTAGTCACCGGATGGGAAAATTTTACTCACCGGCCGAGTTTCAATGGAAAATACTTGTAAAATAACCTCTTTGTGTGGGAAAAACTCGAGTACCTCATCATCTTGACTAGTCTCACGGGAAAACTCAGTCACATGAGGGGAAAACTTAGTCACTAAGGAATTAGTGTCATGGGAAAAATGAGTCACCGGATGGGAAAACCTTAGTCAATGGACTAATTTCAATTGCACAACCTAGTAAAATGACCTCTTTGTGTTGGAATAACTCGAAAACCTGCCCACTGTGAGTAGTCTCATGGGAAAACTCAGCCACAGGAGGGGGAAACTTAGTCACTAAGGAATTAGGGCCATGGTACTAATGAGTCAACTAATGGGAAAACCTTTGTCACCGAACGAATTTCCATGGCAAATCCTAGTAAAGTAACCTCTTTGTGTGGGGAAAACTAGAAAACCTTGTCACTCGGAGTAGTCTCATCGGAAAACTCTGTCGCAGGACGGGAAAACTTAGTCACAAAGGAATTCGTGTCATGGAAAAACTTAGTCACCGGATGGGAAAGTTTTACTCACCGGACGAGTTTCAATTGAAAATACTTGTAAAATAACCTCTTTGTGTGGGAAAAACTCGAGAACCTCATCATCTTGACTAGTCTCACGGGAAAACTCAGTCACATGAGGGGAAAACTTAGTCACTAAGGAATTAGTGTCATGGGAAAAATGAGTCACCGGATGGGAAAACCTTAGTCAATGGACTAGTTTCAATGGCAAAACCTAGTAAAATAACCTCTTTGTGTTGGAATAACTCGAAAACCTTCCCACTGTGAGTTGTCTCATGGGAAAACTCAGCCACAGGAGGGGGAAACTTAGTCACTAAGGAATTAGGGCCATGGTACTAATGAGTCAACTAATGGGAAAACCTTTGTCACCGAACGAGTTTCCATGGCAAATCCTAGTAAAGTAACCTCTTTGTGTGGGGAAAACTAGAAAACCTTGTCACTCGGAATAGTCTCATCGGAAAACTCTGTCGCAGGACGGGAAAACTTAGTCACAAAGGAATTCGTGTCATGGAAAAAATTAGTCACCGGATGGGAAAATTTTACTCACCGGACGAGTTTCAATGGGAAATACTTGTAAAATAACCTCTTTGTGTGGGAAAAACTCGAGAACCTCATCATCTTGACTAGTCTCACGGGAAAACTCAGTCACATGAGGGGAAAACTTAGTCACTAAGGAATTAGTGTCATGGGAAAAATGAGTCACCGGATGGGAAAACCTTAGTCAATGGACTAGTTTCAATGGCAAAACCTAGTAAAATAACCTCTTTGTGTTGGAATAACTCGAAAACCTGCCCACTGTGAGTAGTCTCATGGGAAAACTCAGCCACAGGAGGGGGGAACTTAGTCACTAAGGAATTAGGGCCATGGTACTAATTAGTCAACTAATGGGAAAACCTTTGTCACCGAACGAATTTCCATGGCAAATCCTAGTAAAGTAACCTCTTTGTGTGGGGAAAACTAGAAAACCTTGTCACTCGGAGTAGTCTCATCGGAAAACTCTGTCGCAGGACGGGAAAACTTAGTCACAAAGGAATTCGTGTCATGGAAAAAATTAGTCACCGGATGGGAAAATTTTACTCACCGGACGAGTTTCAATGGGAAATACTTGTAAAATAACCTCTTTGTGTGGGAAAAACTCGAGAACCTCATCACCTTGACTAGTCTCACGGGAAAACTCACTCACATGAGGGGGAAATTTAGTCACTAAGGAATTAGTGTCATGGCAAAAATGAGTCACCGGATGGGAAAACCTTAGTCAATGGACTAATTTCAATTGCACAACCTAGTATAATGACTTCTTTGTGTTAGAATAACTCGAAAACCTGGCCACTGTGAGTAGTCTCAATGGAAAACTCAGCCACAGGAGGGGGAAACTTAGTCACTAAGGAATTAGTGCCATGGGACTAATGAGTCAACTAATGGCAATACCTTAGTCACCGAACGAGTTTCCATGGCAAATCCTAGTAAATTTAGCTCTTTGTCTGGGAAAAACTAGAAAACCTTGTCACTATGAGTAGTCACATCGGAAAACTCAGCAGCAGGAGGGGAAAACTTAGTCACAAAGTAATTCGTGTCATGGAAAAAATTAGTCACTGGATAGGCAAACTCACCGGACGAGTTTCAATGGAAAATACTTGTAAAATAACCTCTTTGTGTGGGAAAAACTCGAGAACCTCATAACCTTGACTAGTCTCACGGGAAAACTCAGTCACACGAGGGGAAAACTTCATCACTAACGATTTAGTGTCATGGGAAAAATGAGTCACCGGATGGGAAAACCATAGTCAATGGACTAGTTTCAATGGCAAAACCTAGTAAAATAACCTCTTTGTGTTGGAATAACTCGAAAACCTGCCCACTGTGAGTAGTCTCATGGGAAAACTCAGCCACAGGAGGGGGAAACTTAGTCACTAAGGAATTAGTGCCATGGTACTAATGAGTCAACTAATGGGAAAACCTTTGTCACCGAACAAGTTTCCATGGCAAATCCTAGTAAAGTAACCTCTTTGTGTGGGGAAAACTAGAAAACCTTGTCACTCGGAGTAGTCTTATCGGAAATCTCAGTCGCAGGAGGCGAAAACTTAGTCACCAAGGAATTCGTATCATGGAAAAAATTAGTCACCGGATGGGAAAATTTTACTCACCGGCCGAGTTTCAATGGAAAATACTTGTAAAATAACCTCTTTGTGTGGGAAAAACTCGAGTACCTCATCATCTTGACTAGTCTCACGGGAAAACTCAGTCACATGAGGGGAAAACTTAGTCACTAAGGAATTAGTGTCATGGGAAAAATGAGTCACCGGATGGGAAAACCTTAGTCAATGGACTAGTTTCAATGGCAAAACCTAGTAAAATAACCTTTTTATGTTGGAATAACTCGAAAACCTGGCCACTGTGAGTAGTCTCATGGGAAAACTCAGCCACAGGAGGGGGAAACTTAGTCACTAAGGAATTAGTACCATGGGACTAATGAGTCAACTAATGGGAAAACCTTTGTCACCGAACAAGTTTCCATGGCAAATCCTAGTAAAGTAACCTCTTTGTGTGGGGAAAACAAGAAAACCTTGTCACCTGGAGTAGTCTCATCGGAAAACTCTGTCGCAGGACGGGAAAACTTAGTCACAAAGGAATTCGTGTCATGGAAAAAATTAGTCACCGGATGGGAAAATTTTACTCACCGGACGAGTTTCAATGGGAAATACTTGTAAAATAACCTCTTAGAGTGGGAAAAACTCGAGAACCTCATCACCTTGACTAGTCTCACGGGAAAACTCACTCACATGAGGGGGAAATTTAGTCACTAAGGAATTAGTGTCATGGCAAAAATGAGTCACCGGATGGGAAAACCTTAGTCAATGGACTAATTTCAATTGCACAACCTAGTATAATGACCTCTTTGTGTTGGAATAACTCGAAAACCTGGCCACTGTGAGTAGTCTCAATGGAAAACTCAGCCACAGGAGGGGGAAACTTAGTCACTAAGGAATTAGTGCCATGGGACTAATAAGTCAACTAATGGGAAAACCTTAGTCACCGAACGAGTTTCCATGGCAAATCCTAGTAAATTTAGCTCTTTGTGTGGGAAAAACTAGAAAACCTTGTCACTGTGAGTAGTCTCATCGGAAAACTCAGCCGCAGGAGGGGAAGACTTAGTCACAAAGGAATTCGTGTCATGGAAAAAATTAGTCACTGGATAGGCAAACTCTACTCACCGGACGAGTTTCAATGGAAAATACTTGTAAAATAACCTCTTTGTGTGGGAAAAACTCGAGAACCTCATAACCTTGACTAGTCTCACGGGAAAACTCAGTCACACGAGGGCAAAACTTCGTCACTAAGGAATTAGTGTCATGGGAAAAATGAGTCACCGGATGGGAAAACCATAGTCAATGGACTAGTTTCAATGGCAAAACCTAGTAAAATAACCTCTTTATGTTGGAATAACTTGAAAACCTTGCCACTGTGAGTAGTCTCATGGGAAAACTCAGCCACAGGAGGGGGAAACTTAGTCACTAAGGAATTAGGGCCATGGTACTAATGAGTCAACTAATGGGAAAACCTTTGTCACCGAACGAGTTTCCATGGCAAATCCTAGTAAAGTAACCTCTTTGTGTGGGGAAAACTAGAAAACCTTGTCACTCAGAGTAGTCTTATCGGAAATCTCAGTCGCAGGAGGCGAAAACTTAGTTACAAAGGAATTCGTATCATGGAAAATATTAGTCACCGGATGGGAAAATTTTACTCACCGGCCGAGTTTCAATGGAAAATACTTGTAAAATAACCTCTTTGTGTGGGAAAAACTCGAGTACCTCATCATCTTGACTAGTCTCACGGGAAAACTCAGTCACATGAGGGGAAAACTTAGTCACTAAGGAATTAGTGTCATGGGAAAAATGAGTCACCGGATGGGAAAACCTTAGTCAATGGACTAGTTTCAATGGAAAAACCTAGTAAAATAACCTCTTTATGTTGGAATAACTCGAAAACCTAGCCACTGTGAGTAGTCTCTTGGGAAAACTCAGCCACAGGAGGGGGAAACTTAGTCACTAAGGAATTAGTGCCAAGGGACTAATGAGTCAACTAATGGGAAAACCTTAGTCACGGAACGAGTTTCCATGGCAAATCCTAGTAAAGTAACCTCTTTGTGTGGGTAAAACTAGAAAACCTTGTCACTCGGAGTAGTCTCTTCGGAAAACTCAGTCGCAAAAGGGGAAAACTTAGTCACAAAGAAATTCGTGTCATGGAAAAAATTAGTCACCGGATGGGAAAGTTTTACTCACCGGACGAGTTTCAATTGAAAATACTTGTAAAATAACCTCTTTGTGTGGGAAAAACTCGAGAACCTCATCACCTTGACTAGTCTCACGGGAAAACTCAGTCACATGAGGGGAAAACTTAGTCACTAAGGAATTAGTGTCATGGGAAAAATGAGTCACCGGATGGGAAAACCTTAGTCAATGGACTAGTTTCAATGGCAAAACCTAGTAAAATAACCTCTTTCTATTAGAATAACTCGAAAACCTGCCCACTGTGAGTAGTCTCATGGGAAAACTCAGCCACAGGAGGGGGAAACTTAGTCACTAAGGAATTAGTGCCATGGTACTAATGAGTCAACTAATGGGAAAACCTTTGTCACCGAACGAATTTCCATGGCAAATCCTAGTAAAGTAACCTCTTTGTGTGGGGAAAACTAGAAAACCTTGTCAGTCGGAGTAGTCTCATCGGAAAACTCAGTCGCAGGACGGGAAAACTTAGTCACAAAGGAATTCGTGTCATGGAAAAAATTAGTCACCGGATGGGAAAATTTTACTCACCGGACGAGTTTCAATGGAAAATACTTGTAAAATAACCTCTTTGTGTGGGAAAAACTCGAGAACCTCATCACCTTGACTAGTCTCACGGGAAAACTCAGTCACACGAGGGGAAAACTTTAGTCAATGGACTAGTTTCGATGGCAAAACCTAGTAAAATAACCTCTTTGTGTTGGAATAACTCGATAACCTGGCCAATGTGAGTAGTCTCATAGGAAAACTCTGCCACAGGAGGGGGAAACTTAGTCACTAAGGAATTAGTGCCATGGGACTAATGGTGAAACCTTTGTCACTGAACGAGTTTCCATGGCAAATCCAAGTAAAGTAACCTCTTTGTGTGGGAAAAACTAGAAAACCTTGTCACACGGAGTAGTCTCATCGGAAAACTCAATCGCAGGAGGGGAAAACTTAGTCACAAAGGAATTCGTGTCAAGGAATAAATTAGTCACCGGATGGGAAAATTTTACACACCGGACGAGTTTCTGTGGAAATTACTTGTAAAATAACTTCCTTGTGTGGGAAAAACTCGAGAACCTCATCACCTTGACTAGTCTCACGGGAAAACTCAGTCACATGAGGGGAAAACTTAGTCACTAAGGAATTAGTGTCATGGGAAAAATGAGTCACCGGATATGAAAACCTTAGTCAATGGACTAGTTTCAATGGCATAACCTAGTAAAATAACCTCTTTGTGTTGGAATAACTCGAAAACCTTGCCACTGTGAGTCTCATGGGAAAACTCAGCCACAGGAGGGGGAAACTTAGTCACAAAGGAATTAGTGCCATGGGACTAATGAGTCAACTAATGGGAAAACCTTAGTCACCGAACGAGTTTCCATGGAAAATCCTAGTAAAATAACCTTTTTGTGTGGGAAAAACTAGAAAACCTTCAACACTCTGAGTAGTCTCATCGGAAAATCAGCCGCAGGTGGGGAAAACTTAGTCCCAAAGGAATTCGTGTCATGGAAAAAGTGAGTCACCGGATGGGAAAATTTTACTCACCGGACGAGTTTCAATAGAAAATACTTGTAAAATAACCTCTTTGTGTGGGAAAAACTCGAGAACCTCATCACCTTGACTAGTCTCACGGGAAAACTCAGTCACACGAGGGGAAAACTTAGTCATTAAGGAATTAGTGTCATGGGAAAAATGAGTCACCGGATGGGAAAACCTTAATCAATGGACTAGTTTCAATCGCAAAACCTAGTAAAATAACCTCTTTGTGTTGGAATAACTCGAAAACCCAGCCACTGTGAGTAATCTCATGTGAAAACTCAGCCACAGGAGGGGGAAATTTAGTCACTAAGGAATTAGTACCATGGCACTAATGAGTCAACTAATGGGAATACCTTAGTCACCGAACGAGTTTCCATGGCAATTCCTAGTAAAATAACCTCTTTGTGTGGGAAAAACTAGAAAACCTTGTCACTGTAAGTAGTCTCATCGGAACACTCAGCCGCAGGAGGGGAAAACTTAGTCCCAAAGGAATTCGTGTCATGGAAAAAGTGAGTCACCGGATGGGAAAACTTTAATCAATGGACTAGTTTCATTGGCAAAACCTAGTAAAATAACCTCTTTGTGTTGGAATAACTCGAAAACCCAGCCACTGTGAGTAGTCTCATGTGAAAACTCGGCCACAGGAGGGGGAAATTTAGTCACTAAGGAATTAGTACCATGGCACTAATGAGTCAACTAATGGGAATACCTTAGTCACCGAACGAGTTTCCAAGGCAAATCCTAGTAAAATAACCTCTTTGTGTGGGAAAAACTAGAAAACCTTGTCACTGTAAGTAGTCTCATCGGAACACTCAGTCGCAGGAGGGGAAGACTTAGTCACAAAGGAATTCGTGTCATGAAAAAAATGAGTCACCGGATGGGAAAATTTTACGCACCGGACGAGTTTCAATAAAAAATACTTGTAAAATAACCTCTTTGTGTGGGAAAAACTCGTGAACCTCATCACCTTGACTAGTCTCACGGGAAAACTCAGTCACGTGAGGGGAAAACTTAGTCACTAAGGAATTAGTGTCACGGGAAAAATGAGTCACCGGATGGGAAAACCTTCGTCAATGGACTAGTTTCAATGGCAAAACCTAGTAAAATAACCTCTTTGTGTTGGAATAACTCGAAAACCCAGCCACTGTAAGTAGTCTCATGGGAAAACACAGGCACAGGATGGGGAAACTTAATCACTAAGGAATTAGTGCCATGGGACTAATGAGTCAACTAATGGGAAATCCTTAGTAACCGAACGAGTTTCCATGGCAAATCCTAGTAAAGTAACCTCTTTGTGTGGGAAAACTAGAAAACCTTGTCACTGTGAGTAGTCTCATCGGAAAACTCAACCGCAGGAGGGGAAAACTTAGTCATAAAGGAATTCATGTCACGGAAAAAGTGAGTCACCGGATGGGAAAATTTTACGCACCGGACGAGTTTCAATAGAAAATACTTGTAAAATAACCTCTTTGGGTGGAAAAACTCGAGAACCTCATCACCTTGACAAGTCTCACGGGAAAACTCAGTCACATGAGGGGAAAACTTAGTCACATGAGGGGAAAACTTAGTCACTAAGGAATTAGTGTCATGAGAAAAATGAGTCACCGGATGGGAAAACCTTAATTAATGGACTAGTTTCAATGGCAAAACCTAGTGGACTAACTTCTTTGTGTTGGAATAACTCGAAAACTCAGTCGCAGGAGGGGAAGACTTAGTCACAAAGGAATTCCTGTCATGGAAAAAATGAGTCACCGGATTGGAAAATTTTACTCACCGGAAGAGTTTCAATGGAAAATACTTGTAAAATAACCTCTTTGTCTGGGAAAAACTCGAGAACCTCATCACCTTGACTAGTCTCACGGGAAAACTCAGTCACACGAGGGGAAAACTTAGTCACAAAGGAATTCGTCTCACGGAAAAAATGAGTCACCGGATTGGAAAATTTTACTCACCGGACGAGTTTCAATGGAAAATACTTGTAAAATAACCTCTTTGTCTGGGAATAACTCGAGAACCTCATCACCTTGACTAGTCTCACGGGAAAACTCAGTCACGTGAGGGGAAAACTTAGTTACTAAGGAATTAGTGTCATGGGAAAAATGAGTCACCGGATGGGAAAACCTTCGCCAATGGACTAGTTTCAATGGCAAAACCTAGGAAACTAACCTCTTTGTGTTGGAATAACTCGAAAACCTGGCCACTATGAGTAGTCTCATGGGAAAACTCAGCCACTGGAGGGGGAAACTTAGTCACTAAGGAATTAGTGCCATGGGACTAATGAGTCAGCTAATGGGAAAACCTTAGTCACCGAACGAGTTTCCATGACAAATCCAAGTAGAGTAACATCTTTGTGTGGGAAAAACTAGAAAACCTTGTCACTGTGAGTACTCACATCGGAAAACTCAGTCGCTGGAGTGGAAAACTTAGTCAGAAAGGAATTGGTGTCATGGAAAAACTGAGTCACCGTATGGGAAAATTTTACTCACCGGACAAGTTTCAATGGAAAATACTTGTAAAATAACCTCTTTGTGTGGGAAAAACTCGAGAACCTCACCACGTTGACTAGTCTCACGGGAAAACTCAGTCACATGAGGGGAAAACTTAGTCACTAAGGAATTCGTGTCATGGAAAAAATGAGTCACCGGATTGGAAAATTTTACTCACCGGACGAGTTTCAATGGAAAATACTTGTAAAATAACCTCTTTGTCTGGGAATAACACGAGAACCTCATCACCTTGACTAGTCTCACGGGAAAACTCAGTCACACGAGGGGAAAACTTAGTCACTAAGGAATTAGTGTCATGGGAAAAATGAGTTACCGGATGGAAAAACCTTAGTCAATGGACTAGTTTCACAGGAAATACCTAGTAAAATAACCTCTTTGTGTTGGAATAACTCGAAAACCCAGCCACTTTGAGTAGTCTCATGGGAAAATTCAGCCACAGGAGGGGGAAACTTAGTCAATAAGGAATTAGTGCCATGGGACTAATGAGTCAACTAATGGGAATACCTTAGTCACCGAACGAGTTTCCAAGGCAAATCCTAGTATAGTAACCTCTTTGTGTGGGAAAAACTAGAAAACCTTGTCACTGTGAGTAGTCTCATCGAAAAACTCAGCCGTAGGAGGGGAAAAGTTAGTCACAAAGGAATTCGTGTCATGGAAATACTAAGTCACCGGATGGGAAAATTTTACTCAACTGACGAGTTTCAATGGAAAATACTTGTAAAATAACCTCTTTGTGTGGGAAAAACTCGTGAACCTCATCACCTTGACTAGTCTCACGGGAAAACTCAGTCACGTGAGGGGAAAACTTAGTTACTAAGGAATTAGTGTCATGGGAAAAATGAGTCACCGGATGGGAAAACCTTCGCCAATGGACTAGTTTCAATGGCAAAACCTAGGAAACTAACCTCTTTGTGTTGGAATAACTCGAAAACCTGGCCACTATGAGTAGTCTCATGGGAAAACTCAGCCACTGGAGGGGGAAACTTAGTCACTAAGGAGTTAGTGCCATGGGACTAATGAGTCAGCTAATGGGAAAACCTTAGTCACCGAACGAGTTTCCATGACAAATCCAAGTAGAGTAACATCTTTGTGTGGGAAAAACTAGAAAACCTTGTCACTGTGAGTAGTCTCATCGGAAAACTCAGTCGCTGGAGTGGAAAACTTAGTCAGAAAGGAATTGGTGTCATGGAAAAACTGAGTCACCGTATGGGAAAATTTTACTCACCGGACGAGTTTCAATGGAAAATACTTGTAAAATAACCTCTTTGTGTGGGAAAAACTCGAGAAGCTCACCACGTTGACTAGTCTCACGGGAAAACTCAGTCACATGAGGGGAAAACTTAGTCACTAAGGAATTCGTGTCATGGAAAAAATGAGTCACCGGATTGGAAAATTTTACTCACCGGACGAGTTTCAATGGAAAATACTTGTAAAATAACCTCTTTGTCTGGGAATAACTCAAGAACCTCATCACCTTGACTAGTCTCACGGGAAAACTCAGTCACACGAGGGGAAAACTTAGTCACTAAGGAATTAGTGTCATGGGAAAAATGAGTTACCGGATGGAAAAACCTTAGTCAATGGACTAGTTTCACAGGCAATACCTAGTAAAATAACCTCTTTGTGTTGGAATAACTCGAAAACCCAGCCACTTTGAGTAGTCTCATGGGAAAATTCAGCCACAGGAGGGGGAAACTTAGTCACTAAGGAATTAGTGCCATGGGACTAATGAGTCAACTAATGGGAATACCTTAGTCACCGAACGAGTTTCCAAGGCAAATCCTAGTATAGTAACCTCTTTGTATGGGAAAAACTAGAAAACCTTTTCACTGTGAGTAGTCTCATCGAAAAACTCAGCCGTAGGAGGGGAAAAGTTAGTCACAAAGGAATTCGTGTCATGGAAATACTAAGTCACCGGATGGGAAAATTTTACTCAACAGACGAGTTTCAATGGAAAATACTTGTAAAATAACCTCTTTGTGTGGGAAAAACTCGTGAACCTCATCACCTTGACTAGTCTCACGGGAAAACTCAGTCACGTGAGGGGAAAACTTAGTTACTAAGGAATTAGTGTCATGGGAAAAATGAGTCACCGGATGGGAAAACCTTCGCCAATGGACTAGTTTCAATGGCAAAACCTCGGAAACTAACCTCTTTGTGTTGGAATAACTCGAAAACCTGGCCACTGTGAGTAGTCTCATGGGAAAACTCAGCCACTGGAGGGGGAAACTTAGTCACTAAGGAGTTAGTGCCATGGGACTAATGAGTCAGCTAATGGGAAAACCTTAGTCACCGAACGAGTTTCCATGACAAATCCAAGTAGAGTAACATCTTTGTGTGGGAAAAACTAGAAAACCTTGTCACTGTGAGTAGTCTCATCGGAAAACTCAGTCGCTGGAGTGGAAAACTTAGTCAGAAAGGAATTGGTGTCATGGAAAAACTGAGTCACCGTATGGGAAAATTTTACTCACCGGACGAGTTTCAATGGAAAATACTTGTAAAATAACCTCTTTGTGTGGGAAAAACTCGAGAAGCTCACCACGTTGACTAGTCTCACGGGAAAACTCAGTCACATGAGGGGAAAACTTAGTCACTAAGGAATTCGTGTCATGGAAAAAATGAGTCACCGGATTGGAAAATTTTACTCACCGGACGAGTTTCAATGGAAAATACTTGTAAAATAACCTCTTTGTCTGGGAATAACTCGAGAACCTCATCACCTTGACTAGTCTCACGGGAAAACTCAGTCACACGAGGGGAAATCTTAGTCACTAAGGAATTAGTGTCATGGGAAAAATGAGTTACCGGATGGAAAAACCTTAGTCAATGGACTAGTTTCACAGGCAATACCTAGTAAAATAACCTTTTTGTGTTGGAATAACTCGAAAACCCAGCCACTTTGAGTAGTCTCATGGGAAAATTCAGCCACAGGAGGGGGAAACTTAGTCACTAAGGAATTAGTGCCATGGGACTAATGAGTTAACTAATGGGAATACCTTAGTCACCGAACGAGTTTCCAAGGCAAATCCTAGTATAGTAACCTCTTTGTATGGGAAAAACTAGAAAACCTTGTCACTGTGAGTAGTCTCATCGAAAAACTCAGCCGTAGGAGGGGAAAAGTTAGTCACAAAGGAATTCGTGTCATGGAAATACTAAGTCACCGGATGGGAAAATTTTACTCAACAGACGAGTTTCAATGGAAAATACTTGTAAAATAACCTCTTTGTGTGGGAAAAACTCGAGAAGCTCACCACGTTGACTAGTCTCACGGGAAAACTCAGTCACATGAGGGGAAAACTTAGTCACTAAGGAATTCGTGTCATGGAAAAAATGAGTCACCGGATTGGAAAATTTTACTCACCGGACGAGTTTCAATGGAAAATACTTGTAAAATAACCTCTTTGTCTGGGAATAACTCGAGAACCTCATCACCTTGACTAGTCTCACGGGAAAACTCAGTCACACGAGGGGAAATCTTAGTCACTAAGGAATTAGTGTCATGGGAAAAATGAGTTACCGGATGGAAAAACCTTAGTCAATGGACTAGTTTCACAGGCAATACCTAGTAAAATAACCTTTTTGTGTTGGAATAACTCGAAAACCCAGCCACTTTGAGTAGTCTCATGGGAAAACTCAGCCACTGGAGGGGGAAACTTAGTCACTAAGGAGTTAGTGCCATGGGACTAATGAGTCAGCTAATGGGAAAACCTTAGTCACCGAACGAGTTTCCATGAAAAATCCAAGTAGAGTAACATCTTTGTGTGGGAAAAACTAGAAAACCTTGTCACTGTGAGTAGTCTCATCGGAAAACTCAGTCGCTGGCGTGGAAAACTTAGTCAGAAAGGAATTGGTGTCATGGAAAAACTGAGTCACCGTATGGGAAAATTTTACTCACCGGACGAGTTTCAATGGAAAATACTTGTAAAATAACCTCTTTGTGTGGGAAAAACTCGAGAACCTCACCATGTTGACTAGTCTCACGGGAAAACTCAGTCACATGAGGGGAAAACTTAGTCACTAAGGAATTAGTGTCATGGGAAAAATGAGTCACCGGATGGGAAAACCTTAGTCAATGGACTAGTTTCAATGGAAAAACCTAGTTAAATAACCTCTTTGCGTTGGAATAACTCGAAAACCTGGCCACTGTGAGTAGTCTCATGGGAAAACTCAGCCACAGGAGGGGGAAACTTAGTCACTAAGTAATTAGTGCCATGGGACTAATGAGTCAACTAATGGGAAAACCTTAGTCACCAAACGAGTTTACATGGCAAATCCTAGTAAAATAACCTCTTTGTGTGGGAAAAACTAGAAAACCTTGTCACTGTGAGTAGTCTCATCGGAAAACTCAGTTGCTGGAGTGGAAAACTTAGTCACAAAGGAATTCGTGTCATGGAAAAAATGAGTCACCGGATGGGAAAATTTTACTCACCGGACGAGTTTCAATGGAAAATACTTGTAAAATAACCTCTTTGTGTGGGAAAAACTCGAGAACCTCACCACGTTGACTAGTCTCACGGGTAAACTCAGTCACATGAGGGGAAAACTTAGTCACTAAGGAATTAGTGTCATGGGAAAAATGAGTCACCGGATGGGAAAACCTTAGTCAATGGACTAGTTTCAATGGCAAAACCTAGTTAAATAACCTCTTTGTGTTGGAATAACTCGAAAACCTGGCCACTGTGAGTAGTCTCATGGGAAAACTCAGCCACAGGAGGGGGAAACTTAGTCACTAAGTAATTAGTGCCATGGGACTAATGAGTCAACTAATGGGAAAACCTTAGTCACCGAACGAGTTTCCATGGCAAATCTTAGTAAAATAACCACTTTGTGTGGGAAAAACTAGAAAACCTTGTCACTGTGAGTAGTCTCGTCGGAAAATCAGTCGCGGTTGGGGAAAATTTAGTCACAAAGGAATTCGTGTCATTAAAAAAATGAGTCACCGGATGGGAAAATTTTACTCTCCGGACGAGTTTCAATGGAAAATACTTGTAAAATAACCTCTTTGTGTAGGAAAAACTCGAGAACCTCATCACCTTGACTAGTCTCACGGGAAAACTCAGTCACGTCAGGGGAAAACTTAGTCACTAAGGAATTAGTGTCATGGGAAAAATGAGTCACCGGATGGGAAAACCTTAGTCAATGGACTAGTTTCAATGGCAAAACCTAGTTAAATAACCTCTTTGTGTTGGAATAATTCGAAAACCTGGCCACTGTGAGTAGTCTCATGGGAAAACTCAGCCACTGGAGGGGGAAACTTAGTCACTAAGTAATTAGTGCCATGGGACTAATGAGTCAACTAATGGGAAAAGCTTAGTCACCGAACGAGTTTCCATGGCAAATCTTAGTAAAATAACCTCTTTGTGTGGGAAAAACTAGAAAACCTTGCCACTGTGAGTAGTCTCGTCGGAAAACTCAGTCGCGGTTGGGGAAAATTTAGTCGCAAAGGAATTCGTGTCATTAAAAAAATGAGTCACCGGATGGGAAAATTTTACTCTCCGGACAAGTTTCAATGGAAAATACTTGCAAAATAACCTCTTTGTGTGGGAAAAACTCGAGAACCTCATCACCTTGACTAGTCTCACGGGAAAACTCAGTCACGTGAGGGGAAAACTTAGTCACTAAGGAATTAGTGTCATGGGAATAATGAGTCACCGGATGGGAAAACCTTCGTCAATGGACTAGTTTCAATGGCAAAACCTAGTAAAATAACCTCTTTGTGTTGGAATAACTCGAAAACCTTGCCACTGTGAGTAGTCTCATGGGAAAACTCAGTCACAGGAGGGGAAAACTTAGTCACTAAGTAATTAGTGCCATGGGACTAATGAGTCAACTAATGGGAAAACCTTAGTCACCGAACGAGTTTCCATGGCAAATCTTAGTAAAATAACCTCTTTGTGTGGGAAAAACTAGAAAACCTTGTCACTGTGAGTAGTCTCATCGGAAAACTCAGTTGCTGGAGTGGAAAACTTAGTCACAAAGGAATTCGTGTCATGGAAAAAATGAGTCACCGGATGGGAAAATTTTACTCACCGGACGAGTTTCAATGGAAAATAATTGTAAAATAACCTCTTTGTGTGGGAAAAACTCGAGAACCTCACCACGTTGATTAGTCTCACGGGTAAACTCAGTCACATGAGGGGAAAACTTAGTCACTAAGGAATTAGTGTCATGGGAAAAATGAGTCACCGGATGGGAAAACCTTAGTCAATGGACTAGTTTCAATGGCAAAACCTAGTTAAATAACCTCTTTGTGTTGGAATAACTCGAAAACCTGGCCACTGTGAGTAGTCTCATGGGAAAACTCAGCCACAGGAGGGGGAAACTTAGTCACTAAGTAATTAGTGCCATGGGACTAATGAGTCAACTAATGGGAAAACCTTAGTCACCGAACGAGTTTCCATGGCAAATCTTAGTAAAATAACCTCTTTGTGTGGGAAAAACTAGAAAACCTTGTCACTGTGAGTAGTCTCATCGGAAAACTCAGTTGCTGGAGTGGAAAGCTTAGTCACAAAGGAATTCGTGTCATGGAAAAAATGAGTCACCGGATGGGAAAATTTTACTCACCGGACGAGTTTCAATGGAAAATACTTGTAAAATAACCTCTTTGTGTGGGAAAAACTCGAGAACCTCACCACGTTGATTAGTCTCACGGGTAAACTCAGTCACATGAGGGGAAAACTTAGTCACTAAGGTATTAGTGTCATGGGAAAAATGAGTCACCGGATGGGAAAACCTTAGTCAATGGACTAGTTTCAATGGCAAAACCTAGTTAAATAACCTCTTTGTGTTGGAATAACTCGAAAACCTGGCCACTGTGAGTAGTCTCATGGGAAAACTCAGCCACAGGAGGGGGAAACTTAGTCACTAAGTAATTAGTGCCATGGGACTAATGAGTCAACTAATGGGAAAACCTTAGTCACCGAACGAGTTTCCATGGCAAATCTTAGTAAAATAACCTCTTTGTGTGGGAAAAACTAGAAAACCTTGTCACTGTGAGTAGTCTCATCGGAAAACTCAGTTGCTGGAGTGGAAAGCTTAGTCACAAAGGAATTCGTGTCATGGAAAAAATGAGTCACCGGATGGGAAAATTTTACTCACCGGACGAGTTTCAATGGAAAATACTTGTAAAATAACCTCTTTGTGTGGGAAAAACTCGAGAACCTCACCACGTTGATTAGTCTCACGGGTAAACTCAGTCACATGAGGGGAAAACTTAGTCACTAAGGAATTAGTGTCATGGGAAAAATGAGTCACCGGATGGGAAAACCTTAGTCAATGGACTAGTTTCAATGGCAAAACCTAGTTAAATAACCTCTTTGTGTTGGAATAACTCGAAAACCTGGCCACTGTGAGTAGTCTCATGGGAAAACTCAGCCACAGGAGGGGGAAACTTAGTCACTAAGTAATTAGTGCCATGGGACTAATGAGTCAACTAATGGGAAAACCTTAGTCACCGAACGAGTTTCCATGGCAAATCTTAGTAAAATAACCACTTTGTGTGGGAAAAACTAGAAAACCTTGTCACCGTGAGTAGTCTCGTCGGAAAATCAGTCGCGGTTGGGGAAAATTTAGTCACAAAGGAATTCGTGTCATTAAAAAAATGAGTCACCGGATGGGAAAATTTTACTCTCCGGACGAGTTTCAATGGAAAATACTTGTAAAATAACCTCTTTATGTAGGAAAAACTC
Organism: Acmispon strigosus; assembly: GCA_030819835.1. NCBI lineage: Eukaryota > Viridiplantae > Streptophyta > Magnoliopsida > Fabales > Fabaceae > Acmispon > Acmispon strigosus. The sequence goes on along the minus strand of JAUAMA010000002.1, from coordinate 67,559,670 downwards.
GAGAACCTCATCACCTTGACTAGTCTCACGGGAAAACTCAGTCACGTGAGGGGAAAACTTAGTCACTAAGGAATTAGTGTCATGGGAAAAATGAGTCACCGGATGGGAAAACCTTAGTCAATGGACTAGTTTCAATGGCAAAACCTAGTTAAATAACCTCTTTGTGTTGGAATAATTCGAAAACCTGGCCACTGTGAGTAGTCTCATGGGAAAACTCAGCCACTGGAGGGGGAAACTTAGTCACTAAGTAATTAGTGCCATGGGACTAATGAGTCAACTAATGGGAAAAGCTTAGTCACCGAACGAGTTTCCATGGCAAATCTTAGTAAAATAACCTCTTTGTGTGGGAAAAACTAGAAAACCTTGCCACTGTGAGTAGTCTCGTCGGAAAACTCAGTCGCGGTTGGGGAAAATTTAGTCGCAAAGGAATTCGTGTCATTAAAAAAATGAGTCACCGGATGGGAAAATTTTACTCTCCGGACAAGTTTCAATGGAAAATACTTGTAAAATAACCTCTTTGTGTGGGAAAAACTCGAGAACCTCATCACCTTGACTAGTCTCACGGGAAAACTCAGTCACGTGAGGGGAAAACTTAGTCACTAAGGAATTAGTGTCATGGGAATAATGAGTCACCGGATGGGAAAACCTTCGTCAATGGACTAGTTTCAATGGCAAAACCTAGTAAAATAACCTCTTTGTGTTGGAATAACTCGAAAACCTTGCCACTGTGAGTAGTCTCATGGGAAAACTCAGTCACAGGAGGGGAAAACTTAGTCACTAAGTAATTAGTGCCATGGGACTAATGAGTCAACTAATGGGAAAACCTTAGTCACCGAACGAGTTTCCATGGCAAATCTTAGTAAAATAACCTCTTTGTGTGGGAAAAACTAGAAAACCTTGTCACTGTGAGTAGTCTCATCGGAAAACTCAGTTGCTGGAGTGGAAAACTTAGTCACAAAGGAATTCGTGTCATGGAAAAAATGAATCACCGGATGGGAAAATTTTACTCACCGGACGAGTTTCAATGGAAAATAATTGTAAAATAACCTCTTTGTGTGGGAAAAACTCGAGAACCTCACCACGTTGATTAGTCTCACGGGTAAACTCAGTCACATGAGGGGAAAACTTAGTCACTAAGGAATTAGTGTCATGGGAAAAATGAGTCACCGGATGGGAAAACCTTAGTCAATGGACTAGTTTCAATGGCAAAACCTAGTTAAATAACCTCTTTGTGTTGGAATAACTCGAAAACCTGGCCACTGTGAGTAGTCTCATGGGAAAACTCAGCCACAGGAGGGGGAAACTTAGTCACTAAGTAATTAGTGCCATGGGACTAATGAGTCAACTAATGGGAAAACCTTAGTCACCGAACGAGTTTCCATGGCAAATCTTAGTAAAATAACCTCTTTGTGTGGGAAAAACTAGAAAACCTTGTCACTGTGAGTAGTCTCATCGGATAACTCAGTTGCTGGAGTGGAAAGCTTAGTCACAAAGGAATTCGTGTCATGGAAAAAATGAGTCACCGGATGGGAAAATTTTACTCACCGGACGAGTTTCAATGGAAAATACTTGTAAAATAACCTCTTTGTGTGGGAAAAACTCGAGAACCTCACCACGTTGATTAGTCTCACGGGTAAACTCAGTCACATGAGGGGAAAACTTAGTCACTAAGGAATTAGTGTCATGGGAAAAATGAGTCACCGGATGGGAAAACCTTAGTCAATGGACTAGTTTCAATGGCAAAACCTAGTTAAATAACCTCTTTGTGTTGGAATAACTCGAAAACCTGGCCACTGTGAGTAGTCTCATGGGAAAACTCAGCCACAGGAGGGGGAAACTTAGTCACTAAGTAATTAGTGCCATGGGACTAATGAGTCAACTAATGGGAAAACCTTAGTCACCGAACGAGTTTCCATGGCAAATCTTAGTAAAATAACCACTTTGTGTGGGAAAAACTAGAAAACCTTGTCACTGTGAGTAGTCTCGTCGGAAAACTCAGTCGCGGTTGGGGAAAATTTAGTCACAAAGGAATTCGTGTCATTAAAAAAATGATTCACCGGATGGGAAAATTTTACTCTCCGGACGAGTTTCAATGGAAAATACTTGTAAAATAACCTCTTTGTGTGGGAAAAACTCGAGAACCTCATCACCTTGACTAGTCTCACGGGAAAACTCAGTCACGTGAGGGGAAAACTTAGTCACTAAGGAATTAGTGTCATGGGAAAAATGAGTCACCGGATGGGAAAACCTTAGTCAATGGACTAGTTTCAATGGCAAAACCTAGTTAAATAACCTCTTTGTGTTGGAATAATTCGAAAACCTGGCCACTGTGAGTAGTCTCATGGGAAAACTCAGCCACAGGAGGGGGAAACTTAGTCACTAAGTAATTAGTGCCATGGGACTAATGAGTCAACTAATGGGAAAACCTTAGTCACCGAACGAGTTTCCATGGCAAATCTTAGTAAAATAACCTCTTTGTGTTGGAAAAACTAGAAAACCTTGCCACTGTGAGTAGTCTCGTCGGAAAACTCAGTCCCGGTTGGGGAAAATTTAGTCGCAAAGGAATGCGTGTCATTAAAAAAATGAGTCATCGGATGGGAAAATTTTACTCTCTGGACGAGTTTCAATGGAAAATACTTGTAAAATAACCTCTTTGTGTGGGAAAAACTCGAGAACCTCATCACCTTGACTAGTCTCACGGGAAAACTCAGTCACGTGAGGGGAAAACTTAGTCACTAAGGAATTAGTGTCATGGGAATAAGGAGTCACCGGATGGGAAAACCTTCGTCAATGGACTAGTTTCAATGGCAAAACCTAGTAAACTAACCTCTTTGTGTTGGAATAACTCGAAAACCTGGCCACTGTAAGTAGTCTCATGGGAAAACTCAGCCACAGGAGGGGGAAACTTAGTCACTAAGGAATTAGTGCCATAGGACTAATGAGTCAACTAATGGGAAAACCTTAGTCACCGAACGAGTTTCCATGGCAAATCTTAGTAAAATAACCACTTTGTGTGGGAAAAACTAGAAAACCTTGTCACTGTGAGTAGTCTCGTCGGAAAACTCAGTCGCGGTTGGGGAAAATTTAGTCACAAAGGAATTCGTGTCATTAAAAAAATGAGTCACCGGATGGGAAAATTTTACTCTCCGGACGAGTTTCAATGGAAAATACTTGTAAAATAACCTCTTTGTGTGGGAAAAACTCGAGAACCTCATCACCTTGACTAGTCTCACGGGAAAACTCAGTCACGTGAGGGGAAAACTTAGTCACTAAGGAATTAGTGTCATGGGAAAAATGAGTCACCGGATGGGAAAACCTTAGTCAATGGACTAGTTTCAATGGAAAAACCTAGTTAAATAACCTCTTTGTGTTGGAATAATTCGAAAACCTGGCCACTGTGAGTAGTCTCATGGGAAAACTCAGCCACAGGAGGGGGAAACTTAGTCACTAAGTAATTAGTGCCATGGGACTAATGAGTCAACTAATGGGAAAACCTTAGTCACCGAACGAGTTTCCTTGGCAAATCTTAGTAAAATAACCTCTTTGTGTTGGAAAAACTAGAAAACCTTGCCACTGTGAGTAGTCTCGTCGGAAAACTCAGTCCCGGTTGGGGAAAATTTAGTCGCAAAGGAATTCGTGTCATTAAAAAAATGAGTCATCGGATGGGAAAATTTTACTCTCCGGACGAGTTTCAATGGAAAATACTTGTAAAATAACCTCTTTGTGTGGGAAAAACTCGAGAACCTCATCACCTTGACTAGTCTCACGGGAAAACTCAGTCACGTGAGGGGAAAACTTAGTCACTAAGGAATTAGTGTCATGGGAATAATGAGTCACCGGATGGGAAAACCTTCGTCAATGGACTAGTTTCAATGGCAAAACCTAGTAAACTAACCTCTTTGTGTTGGAATAACTCGAAAACCTGGCCACTGTAAGTAGTCTCATGGGAAAACTCAGCCACAGGAGGGGGAAACTTAGTCACTAAGGAATTAGTGCCATAGGACTAATGAGTCAACTAATGGGAAAACCTTAGTCACCAAACGAGTTTCCATGGCAAATCCTAGTAAAGTAACATCTTTGTGTGGGAAAAACTAGAAAACCTTGTCACTGTGAGTAGTCTCATTGGAAAACTCAGTCGCGGGAGGGGAAAACTTAGTCACAAAGGAATTCGTGTCATGGAAAAAATGAGTCACCGGATGGGAAAATTTTACTCACCTGACGAGTTTCAATGGAAAATACTTGTAAAATAACCTCTTTGTGTGGGAAAAACTCGAGAACCTCACCACCTTGACTAGTCTCATGGGAAAACTCGGTCACGTGAGGGGAAAACTTAGTCACTAAGGAATTAGTGTCATGGGAAAAATTAGTCACCGGATGGGAAAACCTTAGTAAATGGACTAGTTTCAATGGCAAAACCTAGTAAAATAACCTCTTTGTGTTGGAATAACTCGAAAACCTGGCCACTGTGAGTAGTCTCATGGGAAAACTCAGCTACAGGAGGGGGAAACTTAGTCACTAAGGAATTTGTGCGATGGGACTTATGAGTCAACTAATGGGAAAACCTTAGTCACCGAACGAGTTTCCATGGCAAATCCAAGTAAAGTGTTCTGGGAAAATAACACAATGGATGAGAGCTGAATATTCTCCTTGTTTATTAAAAATTGTTAACCCCTTTTACAGTAGCCTCCCCTAGCTATTTATAGGGAGTAAAACCCTATGGGCCGTCGAAATCAGCCCAATACATTATAAAGTCCAAGCCCTATGCCTATTACAGGTTTGCCCCTACCGTCTAGATAGGCTCTACCCAATCGTGGGCGCACGACGCGCTTTCCGCGCCGCTCAACCTGGAAGCCCCTCAACCGAAACCTAACCGCCCCTATTATGTAGTCTTTGGCGGTCGCTCTGTCCACAAGCCCACAAGACACGATCTTGAGTTGCGAAAGAGAAGTGTCTTCATACTGCCTTCAGAGAACGCCTTTGACATCTTCGAACCGTGAGCACCAGCCCACTAGCCCACAGGCCCACCAGACACGATCTCGAAAACCGAGAGTGAGGTGTCTTTGATTCGCCCTGGGTGTTGTATATTTGCCACATGCCTTGTACTGACATCGATCTATAGTGAGGCTCGCCACATGAGCTCAACCAACATTTCCCTCGAGTGGTCATCCTTATAAAGCATGCCTCGTTAAAACCTTCCCAGGTAAAACCCACTGGGACAAAAGCCTGGTGAAGGAAAAAGAGTACATCTTTATAAGGAAATGAGTCGCCTCGGGTTTGAATGCGGCGAGTGATGTAAATGCTTCTTTAGATCCTCCGCTGTGAAGCATTGTGAACTTCGAAAGGGGGCTCGCCCTTCACAATGTCTCTTCGAATTACTCCCTCTTTTGGTTCCTGTTTCTGTGTTTCTGTGTCAGCTGCAAAAGTAACGCACCATCATCTTTTAAATAATCTCAATTAATTCGAATTACTTACCTTAATTTGCACCTCGCCCGATATTTCAAGGAATTCCGATCGCCTTACTCACGCGTCATAGTTTCCTCCTTTACTGTATGCTTGCGACCCTTGGCAATCCCGAGATTTCTCACCTAGGGTTCTACCCCACGCGCGCCGTCTCTACCTTAATAGCCATCATTACTCTCGGGAACGTCACTTCAATGATGGGACTTAACTATGCCTCGAAACTCACATCCCCTCTTGATTTCCTTTTCGCGGCCCCCAACCGTTACACCCTTTCGCCTTCCTCACTTCCTCTATAAAACCTTGCCTAACCAAAGCTTTCTCCTTTCTTGGCATTTCTTCAGACCGTACACGAATTCTGACTTTAACTCCTCTTTCTGCCTCTGCTCCTTGCTTCCTCCGTGCCGGAGTTGCGCCAACGTGCAACCTTGCCTGCCAAACTCTCTTCTTCTCAGCCATTAGTACGTTTTCTGTTCCCTTTGGTCTTTTTCTTGATTTATTTGTCGCATTCGCAGTTCGAACCCTATAAAGGACCCTGAATCGAGCAACCCATCCTCTTCCAGTAGCGATGACCACCCAACTCCAGAACAAACACCCCTTTTTGCCACCTCCGGTGACCAATCCGGCGCCGGGACCTCCACGACACCCACCAACAAGGCGCCACTATCACCTAAAACCAAACTCCGTAATTATGAGGATTCACTTCCTAGGTTCGTCCAAAAAGGTCTTGTCTCGACGAAGGTCACCTCCATTCCGCCTTGTTTTACTGACGCCCAAAACCTGAAAGAGTTCATTACTCGCCTTGGCGGTATCTGTAATGACGATTATGACACAAATCTTGTTACCCGCCCTTGTGCCATAACGGATCGCGTCTGTGACGCCCCGGCGAGCGCCTGTTCCCCGCATTTCTTCTTTGCTTATTTTTATATGTTTGAAGATTTCCGCATTCGCCTTCCCTTCTCACCCTTCCTCTGCGCTGTGCTTGACGCTCTTCAAGTCGCCCCATCTCAATTAACTCCAAACTCTTGGGGATTTATCCGAGGGTTTGAAATCCTTTGTGAAGCCTTAGGAATCATCCCGAAATATGAGTATTTTTTCTATTTTTACAAATGTATCCCGCCTAATAAGAAAGGATTAGCAGTAGCACCCACCAGCTCTTGGGTTAGCCTAACCGCCAAGCCTTCGAAAGCCCGCTTCAAGGCTTGGAAGAGCAACACACATGATCAGTGGAAGTCGCGATTCTTTAAGGTCGTCGACAGCCCTGATATTCCCCGTCTTCTTCGCCATGACGACGATGGGGTCATGCGATTCCCACCGTACTGGACAGAGTCGCCCAAGTACACCCTTAGTGTAGAGGACGGGCATCTTACCTTTGAGGATTGGGCAATCATAAAGTATTTGGGGGGCGTCTCCCTGATCGACCTCGGCGAGCTGCTTTACGCAGAGAGTAAAGGCACCGCCGAGGATCACTTAAGTGAGTTTATCTTCATATACGACAACTTTTAGTCTGACATGCTTTTTCACCCTTAACACTTTTCTCATCGTTTTGTTTGTTGCAGTGACAAGACACCAAATTTCTCGAGCTGATCTCGCCCGTTTGGCTAAGGAAGCCAAACAGAGGGCGGCTGAAGGGTCCACCATACCAGCGGCGATCCCTACCACCACGGTTGCTACGGGGTCGCGCCAAGTCCCTTCACGAAGCACCCCTTCGGCGACCATGCCAAACTCTGAAGCGGTAGTGAGGAAATCTGTTCCTGACCAGACCGGGCCGCCTGCCAAGCGGAGGAAAGTTAAGCGCGCCCCCAAGGGTAAGGAGGTGGTCACGGAAGAGCAGCCCGCTGAAGAGGGCGATGACGCTGTCGCCACGGAAGATCAGCCAGAAGGCGGGGCTGAGGAGGCCGCCAAATTTGAAGACTTTGCCTATTTTGAGGAGACACTGCGCTTCGATAAGTATTTGGCGCACCCTGTGAGCGCCGTTCCGCGCGGCGTGGGTGATAAGATCATGCGCGGCCATCTTTCTTCGATTAGCTGGAGTTACACAGCGATCAGAAAGTATGAAGAAGCACAAGAGGCGCTCGCCCAACGCACCCAACAAGTCCAATCTCTAAACTCCAAGGTTGCCAAACTATCAGCGACCATTGAACAACAGCGGAAGGACTTGGAGGATGCCAATATCTGTCCCAACCTTGCTCGGGAAATGGTTTCAGAACTGGGAACCCTGAAGGCAGAAAAGGCTGAGTGGCAGAAAAAGATGGCTGATGCAGAGGCTCGCCACCAGGAGGCCTTGGCCGCCGAAAAGACCACGCGGGACGCCGAGTTCTTGGCAATGAAGCAAGAGTTAGAAGCCATGTTTCGGAACAAGAACAAAATTTTAGAGGAGTCGGTTGCCAAGGCCAAGGCGAGCGCGGAACAAATGAAGGCAGATGCTGGCAAGACGGTCGCCGAGGCGGAGGAGAAGATAAGGGTTGCCAATGAGAAAACCGACGCTGTCGCTGCAGACTTAGCCTCTCTGGAAAAAGACTTTCAAGATGAAAGTTTGAAGCAATATGTCATTGGCTTCAACACTGCTAAAGCTCAGGTGCGATTCCTTTTTCCCAAAGCTGATCTCTCAGCGATGGGAAAGTGGAAAAATGTCACCGATACTGGAATTGAGGGCGAGGATTCTGAAGATGAAGCCTCTGATGGGCCAGCCGAAGGAGAGCATGGCGAGCAGTCTTGAGAAACCTTGATGGGCGGCCACTTTGCTTTCTATTGTTTTCTTTGTTTTGTGTACCTTTGATGTTCTTCTTGTATTGTCCTGCACACTACAATGAACTGCAATGAAATATCATCTCTTTCGTTATCTCTTTCGTCTAGTCCACTCTACTTTTTTTTTTGCATAACACGTCAGATTTGGTCAAAACACTTGGTAAAATAGTGCTCTGAAATTGGCATCACATGTTGTTTACACAACCTAACTGCTCGTAGAACTCAACATATGCTCAACATTCGTTTAAAATCAACCGTGTAAGCTGTAAAACATTAGACCATCGTAAAAGAAATAAGTTTGAAAGGCACCTCTAGGCCACTGAGTGAAAAAACTTATGTTTTGAAAGAAATAACTTTTGAAGGCGCCACAGGGGCATTATTCTGAAAGAAATAACCTTTGGGTCGCCACTAGACCATTTTGAAAGAAATGATTTTTGAAGTTGCCTCGGATCATTGTTTTGAAGAAACCAAGTTTGATGGCGTCTCTGGGCCATTATTGAAAGAAATAAAGTTTAAGGGCGCCTCTAGGCCACTATTTCGAATGAGGTTCGAGGGCGCGTCTAGGCCACTGTTTTGAAAGAAATAAAGTTTGAAATCGCTACTGGGGCATTACTTTGAAAAAAAAGCAATTTTGAGGGCGCTTCTGCAAGCCATTGTTTTCAAAGAAATAAAGTTTGCGGGCGCTTCTAGGCCATGGTAAAAGTGATACTGTAGGCCGCCATGGGACCTTTGTTGCACGCATGGTTTCCGCTCGCGTAACGAGTCGTACTCGCATGGCTCTTCTAACGAGGCTTGGGGGTGCTCGGTCTTACGCAGCTAGGGCGGCCAGAGGCTAGAAATTTTATGAGTCACGTGATGACCCGCACGCCCTGTGTTTGTGCTAGTTGTCTGTTATGAGGCTTTGGCCCGCTCAAGGCGGGGCTTTCGCTCGACCTTATTCCGGTGAGACTTTGGCTTGATTTAATTCGATCAAGGCTTTTGCTCGCTTGGCGAGGCTTCTGCTCAGTGAGACTTTTGCTCAGATCCCAGTGGCCACTGGGGTTGCCCGAGGCTTGGCTCAATAGACGTGCTCGATCTTCTTCGATCAAGGCTAGGCTTTCTTTGCCGTATCGCACAAGGGTCGCACCCCACCGTTCCAAGAGAGCCACCGTTCACGCACCGTGTCTTCCCGCCTGAAAAACGGGACGGTGCGCCAGGCTAGAGAGTGCAATTTCCCCCTTGGCAACTTGGAAACGGCGAAGAGATATAATTTGTCACTACTGGACCACTTAATCTGTAAATGTAATTTAGACCCTCTATGGACCTTGGGATTTAGACCGCCACTGGGCCTTGGAATTTAGACCGCTACTGGGCCTTGAGATTTAGACCATTTTATGGCCTTAGGATTTAGACCGCCACTGGGCCTCGGATTTCTAACGTGCTTATTCGGGCGCTCCCATATTAGCGCCAATTTGCGTTATATTGACCTATGGGGCGGCCGAATTTTGTTACAAGGGTCGCCTCGTCAGACTTTGGCCCTTGATAGTCCGTAAGACTATTAGGAAAGTCCTCCGCGCCCTCGTTTTGTACCTGCAAGAAAGTTAGATATTTGGGCGGGGCCTTCTTTTGGCCCAAAATTATATCCTTTAATACTACCTTTATTGAATGGAATAAGATGACAGAAATAAAATAACTGTAAGCGAAGAGCTTGGCCGCCAAAGCTAGGGCGCCAACTAATTACATTACTAACTGTAATAATGCCTAAGATGAGTGGCATTCCAAGACCTTGGGATTCTCTTGCCGAACAAATCTGCCAAATGGTACGCCCCATTGCCCAGAGATTCTGTGATCTTAAAAGGTCCTTCCCAATTAGGTGTTAGCTTGTTGACATCCGAGGTACCTGTTCGCCTGCGCAAGACCAAATCACCAACGCGCATTACCCGCGGGACAACCTGTGAATCATATCAACTGGATATACGCTGTTTCATGGCTTCACCCCTGAGGCGAGCCTCTTCCCTCACTTCTGGAGCCAGGTCCAAACTAACCAATAAGTTATTCTGATTATGTTCCGGGTCGGTAGCTACCGCTCGCCATGCCTTGTTTTTTATCTCGACCGGCAGCATAGCGTCTGTGCCATAGGTTAATCTGAAAGGCGTTTCTCCAGTAGTCGACTGAGGCGTGGTGTTGTACGACCAGAGAACTATAGGCAATTCCTCCAACCAATGCCCCTTTGCTTCATCAAGGCGTTTCTTTAATCCTGCTAGAACAACTTTATTGGCGGCCTCTGCCTGGCCATTGGTCTGAGGGTGCTCGACCGAAGTGAAGCGGTTCTGAATTCCCCATTCCTCGCAGAAATCCTTGGTCGCTTGACTAGAGAATTGAGTCCCATTATCAGAGATGATTTCCTGAGGTACGCCAAACCTACAAATGAGTCTTTGAAAATAAAACTTTTTAACCTTCTCAGAGGTGATGGCTGCTAGAGGCTCTGCTTCTATCCATTTAGTGAAATAATCCACCGCCACCAAGATGTATTTAAATTGTGACCTTGCGGGCGGGAATGGCCCGACTAAATCAACTCCCCAGAGGGCGAATGGCCATGGGGAAGATATAGTCACCATTAATTCTGGGGGCGCTCTATGTAAATCTGCAAACATTTGACACTTGTCACACTTTTTCACGTATAATTGGCAGTCCTTCCTCAGAGTTGGCCAGTAGAACCCAGCCCTCAGAATTTTTGCTCCCAGCGATCTGCCCCCAATATGACTAGCGCATGTACCTTCATGTACTTCTTTCATCAACTCTTGAGCCTGATCCTCGGTGACACATTTCAACAGGGGCGCTGAGAAGCCCCTCCTATACAATTCGCCCTGTATCATCGTAAAATAACTAGCGGCCCGTCTCTTCTCGGTCCCGAACGCCTCCGCGGACTCAGTTAACGCCTCTATGATTGGAGACATCCAACTATGCTCTTGAACAACCATACACACCTGCTCTACCTTGTCTATACTAGGAGAATGCATTACTTCATGAATAACAGATCTATAATTTCCAGGTCGCCTAGTACTGGCGAGCTTGGCGAGCAAGTCAGCCCGTTGATTTTGTTCTCGAGGAACATAGCTAATTTCCACCGTTTGAATCTCCTTCATCAACTCCTGTGCCCGATTTAAATATCTTTCCAATAACGAGTCCTTAACCTGATAGATTCCATTTATTTGATTAGTCACCAAGAGAGAATCACTTCTAATTTCCAGAGTTTCTACCTCCAATTCCTTCACCAAACTTAGGCCCGCCAGCAGCGCCTCATACTCAGCCTGATTGTTGCTAGCTTTAAATTCAAACCTGAGAGATTGTTCGATCTGTACCTCCTTGGGGCCCGTCAGTATAATGTCGGCGCCACTACCACGCGAGTTTGACGAGCCATCGATATGCAAGACCCAAACCTTCGTACCCGGTTCCTCGCCCGCCATTGTTAACTCAGCTACAAATTCCGCCAACCTCTGTGACGAAACTTTACCTCTTGCTTCATATATTAAGCCGTATTCTGACAATTCTACACACCATCCGACTAAACGCCCAGAAATGTCAGGCTTCTGCAGCACCTGCCTCAATGGTAAGTTAGTTCTGACCTTTACTTGAAAACTTTGAAAATAAGGTCGTAAACGGCGAGCTGTAACCAAAACCGCCAAGGCCGCTTTCTCAATCCTTCGATATCTCTTCTCAGCTCCCTGCAAAGTATGACTTACAAAATAAATTATGCGTACCTCGCCCGCCACTTCTTGCGTGAGGACTGAACCCAATGCACGATCTGTGATGGCAAAATAAAGTAACAAAGGCTCGCCCACGATTGGCTTTTGTAATACTGGCGGTTTAGACAAGAACAGCTTCAACCGCTGAAACGCCTCTTCACACTCTAGCGTCCACTCAAATTTGGTGCTCTTCTTTAAACATTTGAAGAATGGGGCCGCCTTCTCCCCAGCGTGTGGTAGGAAGCGAGCTAGCGAAGCAATTTTTCCAGCTAGGCACTGGACCTCCTTTACTGAAGACGGGCTAGCCATCTCCATAATCTCCCTACACTTATCTGGGTTGATCTCGATGCCCCTCACCGTTACCATGAAACCCAAGAATTTGCCTCCGAGGATTCCGAAAGAACATTTATCTGGATTAAGACGCATGTTGTAATGCCGCACTCGCCCGAATGCCTCGCCCAGGTCAGCCAAATGATCATCCGCCTTGACTGATGTCACGATCATATCATCTACATAAACCTGCATATTTCTTCCTATCTGCTCCTCAAACACTCTATCCATCAGCCACTGATAAGTCGCCCCAGCATTCTTGAGTCCGAAAGGCATGGTTCGATAACAATAATTGATCTTGGGAGTCATGAACGCTGTCTTTTCTTCATCCTGTGGATGCATGCATATTTGATTATAACCTGAGAAGGCGTCCATGAGGCTGAGCACTTCATTCCCAGAAGCCCCATCAACAAGTTTGTCAATATTAGGCAAAGGATACACATCCTTAGGGCACGCCTTATTCAAATCGGTATAATCAGTACACATACGCCATTTTCCATTCGCTTTCTTAACCAATACCACGTTCGCCAGCCACGTAGGGTATTTAACTTCCCTAATGAAGTTTGCTTCCTTAAGCTTTGCCGTTTCTATCTCGACCACCTTGGTCCGTTCTTCACCCATCTTCCTTCGCGTTTGAGCGACTGGCTTGACCTCGTCCTTAATCGCCAACCTGTGACAAATCACGTCCGGGCTAATGCCTGGAACATCCTTAAGCGTCCAGGCAAATAGATCCAGATTCTCCTCCAGTAAGCGAGTCAATCGGTTTTCTTGAACAGGTGTCAGTTGTGTTCCTACCTTCAACATTCGTTGCCCTACCTGCACTGTTTTTGTTTCTTCGATAGGACAGGGTCGAGATTCCGGTGTCTCCCTTCTGGGGTCCAGCGCGCCCTCATTACTAATCTCATAACACCGATGCCCAATCCTGGCGTTCTGCGGCCCATAATCTACCACGCTCTCCCTATAACTTTCTCGCGCTCGAATTTGGTCAACCGCCAGGGTTCCGACGCGCCCATTGGACAGTGGGTACTTCACCTTGAGATGCTTTGTTGAAATCACTGCACAGATCTGATTTAAAGTGTCACGCCCAATTAAAGCATTATAAGAAGACTTACACGATATGACGATGTATTTAACGAAAACCGTTTTAGCGAATCCTTCCGATCCGAAGACTGTCTTCAACTCCACACATCCTCGTGGTATCACCCGCTCGCCCGTGAACCCAATTAACGACCCCGTATAAGGCGTTAGCGCGCTTTCCGTAAGACCCATTTTCTCAAATGCATCGCCATATATTATGTCCGCCGAACTCCCTTGATCCAGAAGCACTCGCCTCACATCATAGTTGTTGATTTTCAACTGCACTACGACCGGGTCGCCCTTATGTGGAAGCACCCCTTTGAAATCCTCGCTGGTGAAAATTATGTTGGGGTGTTGGAAGCCGAATTTCTCCTCTTGAACGGTATGCACCGCGGCGTGTGCCAAGCGTACATACCTCTTGCGACTTGCATTAGATTCATCATTGAAGCCTCCAGAGATGCAGTTGACAGTTCCCGCCGGGTCTCCCATTGTCGCCTCTCCATCCGCATCGCCATAATTCCCACGCCTAGACGTCTGCGCAGATCGCCCTACATCTGGAGTGGGCACTGTCTTAACATACTGGCCCAGGTGACCCGCCTTTATCAACCTCACGCTGTAAGGTAACGCAGTCGTCTGTATCATGACCCAGGACGCCATGATAATCACACCATCTTCGAGTATCGACATTAGGCGGGGGACGCTTGGGAGGATAGGGGCGAGCGATCAAATTAGTCTCTCTATTGTCCGTCAGTATCTGTGAGAGTCCAACCGCCAATGGTACCCTCGCCCGGTGAGCTACCGGAGAATAACGAGGTACTGACGCCACTGGCCGCGGCGCCTGGCGTTGAGGGTCCGGTCGCGTCCCAGCTACTGGGTGAGCTACATAGTTCCGGCGTTGCTGATTAGCGAAGGCGGCAGTTTGATATGGGTTACTTCGGTTGGACCTTGGAGCATCCCGTTCCACAAACACTTCCCCCTGTTTTCCTTTCGCTTCCTGCCTCCTAGGCGGCGCGTCCATCATATCCCGTGTTCTCTTCTGCTCATCATCCTCTTCCTCTAATATGAAGTCGTGGACACGAGCTCGGAGGTCCGCCATGTCGCGTGGCGGGCGCCTACTAAGCTTATTGTTCAGAGCACGCGCCCGCAGCCCTTGCTTAAAGGCATTCACACATGTCTCTTGAGGGGGGTCCTCAATTCGTACCAATGTGGCGTTGAACCTCGCCATATACTGTTTCAGCGATTCCGACGCGCCCTGACGAATGTTGAATAAAGCACCCGTCGTCACCCGCTGGCTCCTACTTGCCGCAAAATGTGAGAGGAACTTAGATGAAAACTCAGTGAAGCTACTTATGGAATGTGTTGGTAGTTTAGAGAACCATGCCAAGGCTGTCCCCTTCAGTGTTGATGGGAACAATCTGCAGCGTACCGCATCAGTCACCTGACTAATCACCATTTTGGTCATAAACGCCTGTAAGTGTTCCTTTGGGTCCGATTCGCCAGAGTACGTGTCTAACACCAAGTGCTTTACCACCTCTGGGATAGGGACCGCCTGAATGGCATGTGAAAAGGGTTGAAAATCAACCACCGTCTCAGCTTCTCTAAGGCTCTCCACACCAGAATCCTTTTGTTGACGAAAATACTCCAACTGGGCCTGCAGATGCTGATTCTGCTGTTGGACAAAATCCAGGGCGCCACACACCCGATTCCACTCAGCCATAGAGACGGCGAAAGGAACCTGGCCGGACGCGCCATCACCCTGCGCGTCCGCCTGCGGCGAACCCGGATTTGGAATAGGAGTCGGCGGAGGCGTGGGAGACGATTCAGGCTGACGGCCCACCGTTCGTCCTCCACGCCCGCAGCCTCCCCTACGACGGCCAGTGCCTGACATAGCTAGTTGTTGAGTGCGTAGGGTTTAGTTTACCTTTCCCACAGACGGCGCCAAAAATGTTCTGGGAAAATAACACAATGGATGAGAGCTGAATATTCTCCTTGTTTATTAAAAATTGTTAATCCCTTTTACAGTAGCCTCCCCTAGCTATTTATAGGGAGTAAAACCCTATGGGCCGTCGAAATCAGCCCAATACATTATAAAGTCCAAGCCCTATGCCTATTACAGGTTTGCCCCTACCGTCTAGATAGGCTCTACCCAATCGTGGGCGCACGACGCGCTTTCCGCGCCGCTCAACCAGGAAGCCCCCCAACCGAAACCTAACCGCCCCTATTATGTAGTCTTTGGCGGTCGCCCTGTCCATAAAGTAACATCTTTGTGTGGGAAAAACTAGAAAACCTTGTCACTGTGAGTAGTCTCATCGGAAAACTCAGTCGTTGGAGTGGAAAACTTAGTCACAAAGGAATTCGTGTCATGGAAAAACTGAGTCACCGTATGGGAAAATTGTACTCACCGGACGAGTTTCAATGGAAAATACTTGTAAAATAACCTCTTTGTGTAGGAAAAACTCGAGAACCTCACCACGTTGACTAGTCTCACGGGAAAACTCAGTCACGGGAGGGGAAAACTTAGTCACTAAGGAATTAGTGTCATGGGAAAAATGAGTCATCGGATGGGAAAACCTTAGTCAATGGACTAGTTTCAATGGCAAAACCTAGTAAAATAACCTCTTTGTGTTGGAATAACTCGAAAACCTGGCCACTGTGAGTAGTCTCATTGGAAAACTCAGCCACAGGAGGGGGAAACTTAGTCACTAAGTAATTAGTGCCATGGGACTAATGAGTCAACTAATGGGAAACCCTTAGTCACCGAACGAGTTTCCATGGCAAATCTTAGTAAAATAACCTCTTTGTGTGGGAAAAACAAGAAAACCTTGTCACTGTGAGTAGTCTCATCGGAAAACTCAGTCGCGGTTGGGGAAAATTTAGTAACAAAGGAATTTGTGTCATAGAAAAAATGAGTCACCGGATAGGAAAATTTTACTCACCGGACGAGTTTCAATGGAAAATACTTGTAAAATAACCTCTTTGTATGGGAAAAACTCGAGAACCTCATCACCTTGACTAGTCTCACGGGAAAACTCAGTCACGTGAGGGGAAAACTTAGTCACTAAGGAATTAGTGTCATGGGAAAAATGAGTCACCGGATCGGAAAACCTTCGTCAATGGACTAGTTTCAATGGAAAAACCTAGTAAACTAACCTCTTTGTGTTGGAATAACTCGAAAACCTAGCCACTGTGAGTAGTCTCATGGGAAAACTCAGCCACAGGAGGGGGAAACTTAGTCACTAAGGAATTAGTGCCGTGGGACTAATGAGTCAATTATGGGAAAACCTTAGTCACCAAACGAGTTTCCATGGCAAATCCTAGTAAAGTAATATCTTTGTGTGGGAAAAACTAAAAAACCTTGTCATTGTGAGTAGTCTCATCGGAAAACTCAGTTGCGGGAGGGGAAAACTTAGTCACAAAGGAATTCGTGTCATGGAAAAAATGAGTCACCGGATGGGAAAATTTTACTCACCGGACGAGTTTCAATGGAAAATACTTGTAAAATAACCTCTTTGTGTGTGAAAAACTCGAAAACCTCACCACCTTGACTAGTCTCACAGGAAAACTCGGTCACGTGAGGGGAAAACTTAGTCACTAAGGAATTAGTGTCATGGGAAAAATGAGTATCGGATGGGAAAACCTTGGTCAATGGACTAGTTTCAATGGAAAAACCTAGTAAAATAACCACTTTGTGTTGGAACAACTCGAAAACCTGGCCACTGTGGGTAGTCTCATGGGAAAACTCAGCCACAGGAGGGGGAAACTTAGTCACTAAATAATTAGAGCCATGGGACTAATGAGTCAACTAATGGGAAACCCTTAGTCACCGAACGAGTTTCCATGGAAAATCCTAGTAAAATAACCTCTTTGTGTGGGAAAAACTAGAAAACCTTGTCACTGTGAGTAGTCTCATCGGAAAACTCAGTCGCGGTTGGGGAAAATCTAGTAACAAAGGAATTCGTGTCATGGAAAAAATGAGTCACCGGATGGGAAAATTTTATTCACCGGACGAGTTTCAATGGAAAATACTTGTAAAATAACCTCTTTGTGTGGGAAAAACTCGAGAACCTCATCACCTTGACTTGTCTCACGGGAAAACTCACTCACGTGAGGGGAAAACTTAGTCACTAAGGAATTAGTGTCATGGGAAAAATGAGTCACCGAATGGGAATACCTTCGTCAATGGACTAGTTTCAATGGCAAAACCTAGTAAACTAACCTCTTTGTTTCGGAATAACTCGAAAACCTGGCCACTCTGAGTAGTCTCATGGGAAAACTCAGCCACAGGAGGGGAAAACTTGGTCACTAAGGAATTAGTGCCATGGGACTTATGAGTCAACTAATGGGAAAACCTTAGTCACTGAAGGAGTTTCCATGGCAAATCCTAGTATAGTAACATCTTTGTGTGGGAAAAACTAAAATCCTTGTCACTGTGAGTAGTCTCATCGGAAAACTAAGTCGCGGTTGGGGAAAATTTAGACACAAAGGAATTCGTGTCATTAAAAAAATGAGTCACCAGATGGGAAAATTTTACTCACCGGACGAGTTTCAATGGAAAATACTTGTAAAATAACCTCTTTGTGTGGGAAAAACTCGAGAACCTCATCACCTTGACTTGTCTCACGGGAAAACTCAGTCACGTGAGGGGGAAACTTAGTCACTAAGGAATTAGTGTCATGGGAAAAATGAGTCACCGGATGGGAAAACCTTCGTCAATGGACTATTTTCAATGGCAAAACCTAGTAAACTAACCTGTTTGTGTTGGAATAACTCGAAAACCTGGCCACTGTGAGGAGTCTCAAGGGAAAACTCAGCCACAGGAGGGGGAAACTTAGTCACTAAGGAATTAGTGCCATGGGACTTATGAGTCAACTAATGGGAAAACCTTAGTCACCAAACGAGTTTCCACGCAAATCCTAGTAAAGTAACATCTTTGTGTGGGAAAAACTAGAAAACCTTGTCACTGTGAGTAGTCTCATCGGAAAACTCAGTCGCGGGAGGGGAAAACTTAGTCACAAAGGAATTCGTGTCATGGAAAAAATGAGTCACCGGATGGGAAAATTTTACTCACCGGACGAGTTTCAATGGAAAATACATGTAAAATAACCTCTATGTGTGGGAAAAACTCGAGAACCTCTCCACCTTGACTAGTCTCATGGGAAAACTCGGTCACGTGAGGGGAAAACTTAGTCACTAAGGAATTAGTGTCATGGGAAAAATGAGTCACCGGATGGGAAAACCTTAGTCAATGGACTAGTTTCAATGGAAAAACCTAGTTAAATAACCTCTTTGTGTTGGAATAACTCGAAAACCTGGCCACTGTGAGTAGTCTCGTGGGAAAACTCAGCCACTGGAGGGGGAAACTTAGTCACTAAGTAATTAGAGCCATGCGACTAATGAGTCAACTAATGGGAATCCCTTAGTCACCGAACGAGTTTCGATGGCAAATCTTAGTAAAATAACATCTTTGTGTGGTAAAAACTCGAAAACCTTGTCACTGTGAGTAGTCTCATCGGAAAATTCAGTCGCGGGTGGGGAAAACTTAGTCACAAAGGAATTCATTTTATGGACAAAATGAGTCACCGGATGGGAAAATTTTACTCACCGGACGAGTTTCAATGGAAAATACTTGTAAATTAACCTCTTTGTGTTGGAAAAACTCGAGAACCTCATCACCTTGGCAAGTCTCACGGGAAAACTCGGTCACGTGAGGGGAAAACTTAGTCACTAAGAATTTAGCGTCATGGGAAAAATGAGTCACCGGATGGGAAAACCTTAGTCAATGGACTAGTTTCAATGGCAAAACCTAGTAAACTAACCTCTTTGTGTCGGAATAACTCGAAAACCTGGCCACTGTGAGTAGTCTCATGGGAAAACTCAGCCACAGGAGGGGAAAACTTAGTCACAAAGGAATTCATTTTATGGACTAAATGAGTCACCGGATGAGAAAATTTTACTCACCAGACGAGTTTCAATGAAAAATACTTGTAAAATAACCTCTTTGTGTTGGAAAAACTCGAGAACCTCATCACCTTGGCTAGTCTCACGGGAAAACTCAGTCACGTGAGGGGAAAACTTACTCACTAAGAAATTAGTGTCATGGGAAAAATGAGTCACCGGATGGGAAAACCTTAGTCAATGGACTAGTTTCAATGGCAAAACCTAGTAAAATAACCTCTTTGTGTTGGAATAACTCGAAAACCTGGCCACTGTGAGGAGTCTCATGGGAAAACTCAGCCACAGGAGGGGGAAACTTAGTCACTAAGGAATTAGTGCCATGGGACTAATGAGTAAACTAATGGGAAATCCTTAGTCACCGAACGAGTTTCCACGGAAAATCCTAGTAAAGTAACCTCTTTGTGTTGGAATAACTAGAAAACCTTGTCATTGTGAGTAGTCTCATCGGAAAACTCAGTCGCGGGAGGGGAAAACTTAGTCACCAAGGAATTCGTGTCATGGAAAAAATGAGTCACCGGATGGGAAAATTTTACTCACTGGACGAGTTTCAATGGAAAACACTTGTAAAATAACCTCTTTCTGTGGGAAAAACTCGAGAACCTCATCGCCTAGACTAGTCTCACGGGAAAACTCAGTCACATGAGGGGAAAACTTAGTCACTAAGGAATTAGTGTCATGGGAAAAATGAATCTCCAGATGGGAAAACCTTCGTCAATGGACTAGTTTCAATGGCAAAACCTAGTAAACTAACCTCTTTGTGTTGGAATACCTCGAAAACCTGGCCACTGTGAGGAGTCTCATGGGAAAACTCAGCCACAGGAGGGGGAAACTTAGTCACTAAGGAATTAGTGCCATGGGACTTATGAGTCAACTAATGGGAAAACCTTAGTCACCGAACGAGTTTCCAAGGCAAATCCTAGTAAAGTAACATCTTTGTGTGGGAAAAACTAGAAAACCTTGTCACTGTGAGTAGTCTCATCGGAAAACTCAGTCGCGGGAGGGGAAAACTTAGTCACAAAGGAATTCGTGTCATGGAAAAAATGAGTCGCCGGATGGGAAAATTTTACTCACCGGACGAGTTTCAATGGAAAATACTTGTAAAATAACCTCTATATGTGGGAAAAACTCGAGAACCTCACCACCTTGACTAGTCTCATGGGAAAACTCGGTCACGTGAGGGGAAAACTTAGTCACTAAGGAATTAGTGTCATGGAAAAAATGAGTCACCGGATGGGAAAACCTTAGTCAATGGACTAGTTTCAATGGAAAAACCTAGTTAAATAACCTCTTTGTGTTGGAATAACTCGAAAACCTGGCCACTGTGAGTAGTCTCATGGGAAAACTCAGCCACTGGAGGGGGAAACTTAGTCACTAAGTAATTAGAGCCATGCGACTAATGAGTCAACTAATGGGAAACCCTTAGTCACCGAACGAGTTTCGATGGAAAATCTTAGTAAAATAACATCTTTGTGTGGTAAAAACTAGAAAACCTTGTCACTGTGAGTAGTCTCATCGGAAAACTCAGTCACGGTTGGGGAAAATTTAGTAACAAAGGATATCGTGTCATGGAAAAAATGAGTCACCGGATGGGAAAATTTTATTGACCGGACGAGTTTCAATGGAAAATACTTGTAAAATAACCTCTTTGTGTGGGAAAAACTCGAGAACCTCACCACCTTGACTAGTCTCATGGGAAAACTCGGTCACGTGAGGGGAATTCTTAGTCACTAAGAAATTAGTGTCATGGGAAAAATGAGTCACCGGATGGGAAAACCTTAGTCAATGGACTAGTTTCAATGGCAAAACCTAGTAAAATAACCTCTTTGTGTTGGAATAACTCGAAAACCTTGTCACTGTGAGTAGTCTCATCGGAAAATTCAGTCGCGGGAGGGGAAAACTTAGTCACAAAGGAATTCGTTTTATGGACTAAATGAGTCACCGGATGGGAAAATTTTACTCACCGGACGAGTTTCATTGGAAAATACTTGTAAAATAACCTCTTTGTGTTGGAAAAACTCGAGAACCTCATCACCTTGGCTAGTCTCACGGAAAAACTCAGTCACGTGAGGGGAAAACTTAGTCACTAAGAAATTAGCGTCATGGGAAAAATGAGTCACCGGATGGGAAAACCTTAGTCAATGGACTAGTTTCAATGGAAAAACCTAGTAAAATAACCTCTTTGTGTTGGAATAACTCGAAAACCTGGCCACTGTGAGTAGTCTCATGGGAAAACTCAGCCACAGGAGAGGGAAACTTAGTCACTAAGGAATTAGTGCCATGGGACTAATGAGTCAACTAATGGGAAATCCTTAGTCACCGAACGAGTTTCCACGGCAAATCCTAGTAAAGTAACCTCTTTGTGTTGGAATAACTAAAAAACCTTGTCACTGTGAGTAGTCTTATCGGAAAACTCAGTCGCGCGAGGGGAAAACTTAGTCACCAAGGAATTCGTGTCATGGAAAAAATGAGTCACCGGATGGGAAAATTTTACTCACCGGACGAGTTTCAATGGAAAATACTTGTAAAATAACCTCTTTCTGTGGGAAAATCTCAAGAACCTCATCGCCTAGACTAGTCTCACGGGAAAACTCAGTCACATGAGGGGAAAACTTAGTCACTAAGGAATTAGTGTCATGGGAAAAATGAATCCCCAGATGGGAAAACCTTAGTCAATGGACTAGTTTCAATGGAAAAACCTACTAAACTTCTTTGTGTTGGAATAACGCGAAAACCTGACCACTGTGAGTAGTCTCATGGGAAAACACAGCCACAGGAGGGGGAAACAAAGTCACTAAGGAATTAGTGCCATGGGACTAATGAGTCAACTAATGGGAAAACCTTAGTCACCGAACGAGTTTCCATGGAAAATCCTAGTAAATTAACATATTTGTGTGGGAAAAACTAGAAAACCTTGTCACTGTGAGTAGTCTCATCGGAAAAATCAGTCGCAGGAGGGGAAAGCTTAGTCACAAAGGAATTCGTTTTATGGAAAAAATGAGTCACTGGATGGGAAAATTTTACTCACCGGACGAGTTTCAATGGAAAATACTTGTAAAATAACCTCTTTGTGTGGGAAAAACTCGAGTACCTCATCACCTTGACTAGTCTCACGGGAAAACTCAGTCACGTGAGGGGAAAACTTAGTCACTAAGAAATTAGTGTCATGGGAAAAATGAGTCACCGGATGGGAAAACCTTAGTCAGTGGACTAGTTTTAATGGCAAAACATAGTAAATTAACCTCTTTGTGTTGGAATAACTCGAAAACCTGGCCACTGTGAGTAGTCTCATTGGAAAACATAGCCACAGGAGAGGGAAACTTAGTCACTAAGGAATTAGTGCCATGGGACTAATGAGTCAACTAATGGGAAAACCTTTGTCACCGAACGAGTTTCCATGGCAAATCCTAGTAAAGTAACATCTTTGTGTGGGAAAAACTAGAAAACCTTGTCACTGTGAGTACTCTCATTGGAAAACTCAGTCGCTGGAGGGGAAAACTTAGTCACAAAGGAATTCGTGTCATGGAAAAACTGAGTTACCATATGGGAAAATTTTACTCACCAGACAAGTTTCAATGGAAAATACTTGTAAAATAACCTCTTTGGGTGGGAATAACTCGAGAACCCATCACGTTGACTAGACTCACGGGAAAACACAGTCACGTGAAGGGAAAACTTAGTCACTAAGGAATTAGTGTCATGGGACTAATGACTCAACTAAGGGGAAAACCATAGTCACCGAACGAGTTTCCATGGCAAATCCTAGAAAAGTAACAGCTTTGTGTGGGAAAAACTAGAAAACCTTGTCATTGTGAGTAGTCTCATCGGAAAACTCAGTCGCTGGAGGGGAAAACTTAGTCACAAAGGAATTCGTGTCATGGAAAAACTGAGTCACCGTATGGGAAAATTTTACTCACCGGACGAGTTTCAACGGAAAATACTTGTAAAATAACCTCTTTGGGTGGGAAAATATCGAGAACCTCATCACCTTGACTAGTCTCACGGGAAAACTCAGTCACGTGAGGGGAAAACTTAGTCACTAAGGAATTAGTGTCATGGGAAAAATGAGTCACCGGATGGGAAAAGCTTAGTCAATGGACTAGTTTCATTGGCAAAACCTAGTAATTAACCTCTTTGTGTTGGAATAACTCGAAAACCTGGCCACTGTGAGTAATCTCATGGGAAAACTCAGCCACAGGAGGGGGAAACTTAGTCTCTAAGGAATTAGTGCCACAGGACTAATGAGTCAACTAATGGGAAAACCTTAGTCACCGAACGAGTTTCCATGGCAAATCCTAGTAAAGTAACATATTTGTGAGGGAAAAACTAGAAAACCTTGTCACTGTGAGTAGTCTCATCGGAAAACTCAGTCCCTGGAGGGGAAAACTTAGTCACAAAGGAATTCGTGTCATGGAAAAACAGAGTCACCGTATGGGAAAATTTTACTCACTGAACGAGTTTCAATGGAAAATACTTGTAAAATAACCTCTTTGGTTGGGAAAATCTCGAGAACCTCATCACCTTGACTAGTCTCACGGGAAAACTCAGTCACGTGAGGGGAAAACTTAGTCACTAAGGAATTAGTGTCATGGGAAAAATGAGTCACCGGATGGGAAAACCTTAGTCAATGGACTAGTTTCAATGGCAAAACCTAGTAAAATAACCTCTTTGTGTTGGAATAACTCGAAAACCTGACCACTGTGAGTAGTCTCATGGGAAAACTCAGCCACAGGAGGGGGAAACTTAGTCACTAAGGAATTAGTGCCATGGGACTAATGAGTCAACTAATGGGAAAACCTTAGTCACCGAACGAGTTTCCATGGCAAATCCTAGTAAAGTAACATCTTTGTGTGGGAAAAACTCGAAAACCTTGTCACTGTGAGTAGTCTCATCGGAAAACTCAGTCGCGGGAGTGGAAAACTTAGTCACAAAGGAATTCGTGTCATGGAAAAACTGAGTCACCGTATGGGAAAATTTTACTCACCGGACGAGTTTCAATGGAAAATACTTGTAAAATAACCTCTTTGGGTGGGAAAATATCGAGAACCTCATCACCTTGACTAGTCTCACGGGAAAACTCAGTCACGTGAGGGGAAAACTTAGTCACTAAGAAATTAGTGTCATGGGAAAAATGAGTCACCGGATGGGAAAACCTTAGTCAATGGACTAGTTTCAATGGCAAAACCTAGTAAAATAACCTCTTTGTGTTGGAATAACTCGAAAACCTGGCCACTGTGAGTAGTCTCATGGGAAAACTCAGCCACAGGAGGGGGAAACTTAGTCACTAAGGAATTAGTGACATGGGACTAATGAGTCAACTAATGGGAAATCCTTAGTCACCGAACGAGTTTCCACGGCAAATCCTAGTAAAGTAACCTCTTTGTGTTGGAATAACTAGAAAACCTTGTCACTGTGAGTAGTCTCATCGGAAAACTCAGTCGCGGGAGGGGAAAACTTAGTCACCAAGGAATTCGTGTCATGGAAAAAATAAGTCACCGGATATGAAAATTTTACTCACCGGACGAGTTTCAATGGAAAATACTTGTAAAATAACCTCTTTCTGTGGGAAAATCTCAAGAACCTCATCGCCTAGACTAGTCTCACGGGAAAACTCAGTCACATGAGGGGAAAACTTAGTCACTAAGGAATTAGTGTCATGGGAAAAATGAATCCCCAGATGGGAAAACCTTAGTCAATGGACTAGTTTCAATGGCAAAACCTAGTAATTAACCTCTTTGTGTTGGAATAACTCGAAAACCTGGCCACTATGAGTAGTCTCATGGGAAAATTCAGCCACAAGAGGGGGAAACTTAGTCACTAAGGAATTAGTGCCATGGGACTAATGAGTCAACTAATGGGAAAACCTTAGTCACCGAACGAGTTTCCATGGCAAATCCTAGTAAAGTAACATCTTTGTGTGGGAAAAACTAGAAAACCTTGTCACAGTGAGTAGTCTCATCGGAAAACTCAGTCGCGGGAGGGGAAAACTTAGTCACAAAGGAATTCGTGTCATGGAAAAAATGAGTCAGCGGATGGGAAAATTTTACTCACCGGACGAGTTTCAATGGAAAATATTTGTAAAATAACCTTTTGTGTGGGAAAAACTCGAGAACCTCATCACCTTGACTAGTCTCACGTGAAAACTCAATCACGTGAGGGGAAAACTTAGTCACTAAGGAATTAGTGTCATGGGAAAAATGAGTCACCGGATGGGAAAACCTTAGACTAGTTTCAATGGCAAAACCTAGTAAATTAACCTCTTTGTGTTGGAATAACTCGAAAACCTGACCACTGTGAGTAGTCTCATGGGAAAACTCAGCCACAGGAGGGGGAAACTTAGTCACTAAGGAATTAGTGCCATGGGACTAATGAGTCAACTAATGGGAAAACCTTAGTCACCGAACGAGTTTCCATGGCAAATCCTAGTAAAGTAACATCTTTGTGTGGGAAAAACTCGAAAACCTTGTCACTGTGAGTAGTCTCATCGGAAAACTCAGTCGCGGGAGGGGAAAACTTAGTCACAAAGGAATTCGTGTCATGGAAAAACTGAGTCACCGTATGGGAAAATTTTACTCACCGGACGAGTTTCAATGGAAAATACTTGTAAAATAACCTTTTTGGGTGGGAAAATATCGAGAACCTCATCACCTTGACTAGTCTCACGGGAAAACTCAGTCACGTGAGGGGAAAACTTAGTCACTAAGGAATTAGTGTTATGGGAAAAATGAGTCACAGGATTGGAAAACCTTAGTCAATGGACTAGTTTCATTGGCGAAACCTAGTAATTAACCTCTTTGTGTTGGAATAACTCGAAAACCTGGCCACTGTGAGTAATCTCATGGGAAAACTCACCCACAGGAGGGGGAAACTTAGTCACTAAGGAATTAGTGCCATGGGACTAATGAGTCAACTAATGGGGAAACCTTAGTCACCGAACGAGTTTCCATGGCAAATCCTAGTAAAGTAACATCTCTGTGTGGGAAAAACTAGAAAACCTTGTCACTATGAGTAGTCTCATCGGAAAACTCAGTCGCGGGAGGGGAAAACTTAGTCACAAAGGAATTCGTGTCATGGAAAAAATGATTCACCGGATGGGAAAATTTTACTCACCGGACGAGTTTCAATGGAAAATACTTGTAAAATAACCTCTTTGTGTGGGAAAAACTCGAGAACCTCATCACCTTGACTAGTCTCACGGGAAAACTCAGTCACGTGAGGGGAAAACTTAGTCACTAAGGAATTAGTGTCATGGGAAAAATGAGTCACCGAATGGGAAAACCTTAGTCAATGGACTAGTTTCAATGGCAAAACCTAGTAAAATAACCTCTTTGTGTTGGAATAACTCGAAAACCTGACCACAATGAGTAGTCTCATGGGAAAACTCTGCCACAGGAGGGGGAAACTTAGTCACTAAGGAATTAGTGCCACGGGACTAATGAGTCAACTAATGGGAAAACCTTAGTCACCGAGCGAGTTTCCATGGCAAATCCTAGTAAAGTAACATATTTGTGTGGGAAAAACTAGAAAACCTTGTCACTGTGAGTAGTCTCATCGGAAAACTCAGTCGCGGGAGGGGAAAACTTAGTCACAAAGGAATTCGTGTCATGGAAAAACTGAGTCACCGTATGGGAAAATTTTACTCACCGGACCAGTTTCAATGGAAAATACTTGTAAAATAACCTCTTTGTGTGGGAAAAACTCGAGAACCTCATCACCTTGACTAGTCTCACGGGAAAACTCAGTCTCGTGAGGGGAAAACTTAGTCACTAAGGAATTAGTGTCATGGGAAAAATGAGTCACCGGATGGGAAAACCTTAGTCAATAGACTAGTTTCAATGGCAAAACCTAGAAAAATAACCTCTTTGTGTTGGAATAACTCGAAAACCTGACCACTGTGAGTAGTCTCATGGGAAAACTCAGCCACAGAAGGGGGAAACTTAGTCACTAAGGAATTAGTGCCATGGGACTAATGAGTCAACTAATGGGAAAACCTTAGTCACCGAACGAGTTTCCATGGCAAATCCTAGTAAAGTAACATCTTTGTGTGGGAAAAACTCGAAAACCTTGTCACTGTGAGTAGTTTCATCGGAAAACTCAGTCGCGGGAGGGGAAAACTTAGTCACAAAGGAATTCGTGTCATGGAAAAACTGAGTCACCGTATGGGAAAATTTTACTCACCGGACGAGTTTCAATGGAAAATACTTGTAAAATAACCTCTTTGGGTGGGAAAATATCGAGAACCTCATCACCTTGACTAGTCTCACGGGAAAACTCAGTCACGTGAGGGGAAAACTTAGTCACTAAGGAATTAGTGTCATGGGAAAAATGAGTCACCGGATTGGAAAACCCTGGTCAATGGACTAGTTTCATTGGCGAAACCTAGTAATTAACCTCTTTGTGTTGGAATAACTCGAAAACCTGGCCACTGTGAGTAATCTCATGGGAAAACTCACCCACAGGAGGGGGAAACTTAGTCACTAAGGAATTAGTGCCATGGGACTAATGAGTCAACTAATGGGGAAACCTTAGTCACCGAACGAGTTTCCATGGCAAATCCTAGTAAAGTAACATCTCTGTGTGGGAAAAACTAGAAAACCTTGTCACTATGAGTAGTCTCATCGGAAAACTCAGTCGCGGGAGGGGAAAACTTAGTCACAAAGGAATTCGTGTCATGGAAAAACTGAGTCACCGTATGGGAAAATTTTACTCACCGGACGAGTTTCAATGGAAAATACATGTAAAATAACCTCTTTGGGTGGGAAAATATCGAGAACCTCATCACCTTGACTAGTCTCACGGGAAAACTCAGTCACGTGAGGGGAAAACTTAGTCACTAAGGAATTAGTGTCATGGGAAAAATGAGTCACCGGATTGGAAAACCTTAGTCAATGGACTAGTTTCATTGGCAAAACCTAGTAATTAACCTCTTTGTGTTGGAATAACTCGAAAACCTGGCCACTATGAGTAATCTCATGGGAAAACTCTGCCACAGGAGGGGGAAACTTAGTCACTAAGGAATTAGTTCCATGGGACTAATGAGTCAACTAATGGGGAAACCTTAGTCACCGAACGAGTTTCCATGGCAAATCCTAGTAAAGTAACATCTTTGTGTGGGAAAAACTAGAAAACCTTGTCACTGTGAGTAGTCTCATCGGAAAACTCAGTCGCGGGAGGGGAAAACTTAGTCACAAAGGAATTCGTGTCATAGAAAAAATGAGTCACCGGATGGGAAAATTTTACTCACCGGACGAGTTTCAATGGAAAATACTTGTAAAATAACCTCTTTGGGTGGGAAAAACTCGAGAACCTCATCACCTTGACTAGTCTCACGGGAAAACTCAGCCACGTGAGGGGAAAACTTAGTCACTAAGGAATTAGTGTCATGGGAAAAATGAGTCACCGGATGGGAAAACCTTAGTCAATGGACTTGTTACAATGGCAAAACGTTGTAAAATAACCTCTTTGTGTTGGAATAACTCGAAAACCTGACCACTGGGAGTAGTCTCATGGGAAAGTTCAGCCACAGGAGGGGGAAACTTAGTCACTAAGGAATAAGTGCCATGGGACTAATGAGTCAACTAATGGGAAAACCTTAGTCACCGAACGAGTTTCCATGGCAAATCCTAGTAAAGTAACATCTTTGTGTGGGAAAAACTCGAAAACCTTGTCACTGTGAGTAGTCTCATCGGAAAACTCAGTCGCGGGAGGGGAAAACTTAGTCACAAAGGAATTCGTGTCATGGAAAAACTGAGTCACCGTATGGGAAAATTTTACTCACCGGACGAGTTTCAATGGAAAATACTTGTAAAATAACCTCTTTGGGTGGGAAAAACTCGAGAACCTCATCACCTTGACTAGTCTCACGGGAAAACTCAGTCACGTGAGGGGAAAACTTAGTCACTAAAGAATTAGTGTCATGGGAAAAATGAGTCACCGGATGGGAAAACCTTAGTCAATGGACTAGTTTCAATGGCAAAACCTAGTAATTAACCTCTTTGTGTTGGAATAACTCGAAAACCTGGCCACTATGAGTAGTCTCATGGGAAAACTCATCCACAAGAGGGGGAAACTTAGTCACTAAGGAATTAGTGCCATGGGACTAATGAGTCAACTAATGGGGAAACCTTAGTCACCGAACGAGTTTCCATGGCAAATCCTAGTAAAGTAACATCTTTGTGTGGGAAAAACTAGAAAACCTTGTCACTGTGAGTAGTCTCATCGGAAAACTCAGTCGCGGGAGGGGAAAACTTAGTCACAAAGGAATTCGTGTCATGGAAAAACTGAGTCACCGTATGGGAAAATTTTACTCACCGGACGAGTTTCAATGGAAAATACATGTAAAATAACCTCTTTGGGTGGGAAAATATCGAGAACCTCATCACCTTGACTAGTCTCACGGGAAAACTCAGTCACGTGAGGGGAAAACTTAGTCACTAAGGAATTAGTGTCATGGGAAAAATGAGTCACCGGATTGGAAAACCTTAGTCAATGGACTAGTTTCATTGGCAAAACCTAGTAATTAACCTCTTTGTGTTGGAATAACTCGAAAACCTGGCCACTATGAGTAATCTCATGGGAAAACTCTGCCACAGGAGGGGGAAACTTAGTCACTAAGGAATTAGTTCCATGGGACTAATGAGTCAACTAATGGGGAAACCTTAGTCACCGAACGAGTTTCCATGGCAAATCCTAGTAAAGTAACATCTTTGTGTGGGAAAAACTAGAAAACCTTGTCACTGTGAGTAGTCTCATCGGAAAACTCAGTCGCGGGAGGGGAAAACTTAGTCACAAAGGAATTCGTGTCATAGAAAAAATGAGTCACCGGATGGGAAAATTTTACTCACCGGACGAGTTTCAATGGAAAATACTTGTAAAATAACCTCTTTGGGTGGGAAAAACTCGAGAACCTCATCACCTTGACTAGTCTCACGGGAAAACTCAGCCACGTGAGGGGAAAACTTAGTCACTAAGGAATTAGTGTCATGGGAAAAATGAGTCACCGGATGGGAAAACCTTAGTCAATGGACTTGTTACAATGGCAAAACGTTGTAAAATAACCTCTTTGTGTTGGAATAACTCGAAAACCTGACCACTGGGAGTAGTCTCATGGGAAAGTTCAGCCACAGGAGGGGGAAACTTAGTCACTAAGGAATAAGTGCCATGGGACTAATGAGTCAACTAATGGGAAAACCTTAGTCACCGAACGAGTTTCCATGGCAAATCCTAGTAAAGTAACATCTTTGTGTGGGAAAAACTCGAAAACCTTGTCACTGTGAGTAGTCTCATCGGAAAACTCAGTCGCGGGAGGGGAAAACTTAGTCACAAAGGAATTCGTGTCATGGAAAAAATGATTCACCGGATGGGAAAATTTTACTCACCGGACGAGTTTCAATGGAAAATACTTGTAAAATAACCTCTTTGTGTGGGAAAAACTCGAGAACCTCATCACCTTGACTAGTCTCACGGGAAAACTCAGTCACGTGAGGGGAAAACTTAGTCACTAAGGAATTAGTGTCATGGGAAAAATGAGTCACCGAATGGGAAAACCTTAGTCAATGGACTAGTTTCAATGGCAAAACCTAGTAAAATAACCTCTTTGTGTTGGAATAACTCGAAAACCTGACCACTGTGAGTAGTCTCATGGGAAAACGCAGCCACAGGAGGGGGAAACTTAGTCACTAAGGAATTAGTGCCACGGGACTAATGAGTCAACTAATGGGAAAACCTTAGTCACCGAACGAGTTTCCATGGAAAATCCTAGTAAAGTAACATATTTGTGTGGGAAAAACTAGAAAACCTTGTCACTGTGAGTAGTCTCATCGGAAAACTCAGTCGCGGGAGGGGAAAACTTAGTCATAAAGGAATTCGTGTCATGGAAAAAATGATTCACCGAATGGGAAAATTTTACTCACCGGACGAGTTTCAATGGAAAATACTTGTAAAATAACCTCTTTGTGTGGGAAAAACTCGAGAACCTCATCACCTTGACTAGTCTCACGGGAAAACTCAGTCACGTGAGGGGAAAACTTAGTCACTAAGGAATTAGTGTCATGGGAAAAATGAGTCACCGAATGGGAAAACCTTAGTCAATGGACTAGTTTCAATGGCAAAACCTAGTAAAATAACCTCTTTGTGTTGGAATAACTCGAAAACCTGACCACTGTGAGTAGTCTCATGGGAAAACTCAGCCACAGGAGGGGGAAACTTAGTCACTAAGGAATTAGTGCAACGGGACTAATGGGAAAACCTTAGTCACCGAACGAGTTTCCATGGCAAATCCTAGTAAAGTAACATATTTGTGTGGGAAAAACTAGAAAACCTTGTCACTGTGAGTAGTCTCATCGGAAAACTCAGTCCCTGGAGGGGAAAACTTAGTCACAAAGGAATTCGTGTCATGGAAAAACAGAGTCACCATATGGGAAAATTTTACTCACCGAACGAGTTTCAATGGAAAATACTTGTAAAATAACCTCTTTGGGTGGGAAAAACTCGAGAACCTCATCACCTTGACTAGTCTCACGGGAAAACTCAGTCACGTGAGGGGAAAACTTAGTCACTAAAGAATTAGTGTCATGGGAAAAATGAGTCACCGGATGGGAAAACCTTAGTCAATGGACTAGTTTCAATGGCAAAACCTAGTAATTAACCTCTTTGTGTTGGAATAACTCGAAAACCTGGCCACTATGAGTAGTCTCATGGGAAAACTCAGCCACAAGAGGGGGAAACTTAGTCACTAAGGAATTAGTGCCATGGGACTAATGAGTCAACTAATGGGGAAACCTTAGTCACCGAACGAGTTTCCATGGCAAATCCTAGTAAAGTAACATCTTTGTGTGGGAAAAACTAGAAAACCTTGTCACTGTGAGTAGTCTCATCGGAAAACTCAGTCGCGGGAGGGGAAAACTTAGTCACAAAGGAATTCGTGTCATGGAAAAACTGAGTCACCGTATGGGAAAATTTTACTCACCGGACGAGTTTCAATGGAAAATACATGTAAAATAACCTCTTTGGGTGGGAAAATATCGAGAACCTCATCACCTTGACTAGTCTCACGGGAAAACTCAGTCACGTGAGGGGAAAACTTAGTCACTAAGGAATTAGTGTCATGGGAAAAATGAGTCACCGGATTGGAAAACCTTAGTCAATGGACTAGTTTCATTGGCAAAACCTAGTAATTAACCTCTTTGTGTTGGAATAACTCGAAAACCTGGCCACTATGAGTAATCTCATGGGAAAACTCTGCCACAGGAGGGGGAAACTTAGTCACTAAGGAATTAGTTCCATGGGACTAATGAGTCAACTAATGGGGAAACCTTAGTCACCGAACGAGTTTCCATGGCAAATCCTAGTAAAGTAACATCTTTGTGTGGGAAAAACTAGAAAACCTTGTCACTGTGAGTAGTCTCATCGGAAAACTCAGTCGCGGGAGGGGAAAACTTAGTCACAAAGGAATTCGTGTCATGGAAAAACTGAGTCACCGTATGGGAAAATTTTACTCACCGGACGAGTTTCAATGGAAAATACATGTAAAATAACCTCTTTGGGTGGGAAAATATCGAGAACCTCATCACCTTGACTAGTCTCAAGGAAAAACTCAGTCACGTGAGGGGAAATCTTAGTCACTAAGGAATTAGTGTCATGGGAAAAATGAGTCACCGGATTGGAAAACCTTAGTCAATGGACTAGTTTCAATGGCAAAACCTAGTAATTAACCTCTTTGTGTTGGAATAACTCGAAAACCTGGCCACTGTGAGTAATCTCATGGGAAAACTCAGCCACAGGAGGGGGAAACTTAGTCACTAAGGAATTAGTGCCATGGGACTAATGAGTCAACTAATGGGGAAACCTTAGTCACCGAACGAGTTTCCATGGCAAATCCTTGTAAAGTAACATCTTTGTGTGGGAAAAACTAGAAAACCTTGTCACTGTGAGTAGTCTCATCAGAAAACTCAGTCGCGGGAGGGGAAAACTTAGTCACAAATGAATTCGTGTCATGGAAAAAATGAGTCACCGGATGGGAAAATTTTACTCACCGGACGAGTTTCAATGGAAAATACTTGTAAAATAACCTCTTTGTGTGGGAAAAACTCGAGAACCTCATCACCTTGACTAGTCTCACGGGAAAACTCAGTCACGTGAGGGGAAAACTTAGTCACTAAGGAATTAGTGTCATGGGAAAAATGAGTCACCGGATTGGAAAACCTTAGTCAATGGACTAGTTTCATTGGCAAAACCTAGTAATTAACCTCTATGTGTTGGAATAACTCGAAAACCTGGCCACTATGAGTAATCTCATGGGAAAACTCTGCCACAGGAGGGGGAAACTTAGTCACTAAGGAATTAGTGCCATGGGACTAATGAGTCAACTAATGGGGAAACCTTAGTCACCGAACGAGTTTCCATGGCAAATCCTAGTAAAGTAACATCTTTGTGTGGGAAAAACTAGAAAACCTTGTCACTGTGAGTAGTCTCATCGGAAAACTCAGTCGCGGGAGGGGAAAACTTAGTCACAAAGGAATTCGTGTCATGGAAAAACTGAGTCACCGTATGGGAAAATTTTACTCACCGGACGAGTTTCAATGGAAAATACATGTAAAATAACCTCTTTGGGTGGGAAAATATCGAGAACCTCATCACCTTGACTAGTCTCACGGGAAAACTCAGTCACGTGAGGGGAAAACTTAGTCACTA
The DNA here is from genome assembly GCA_030819835.1 of Acmispon strigosus. NCBI lineage: Eukaryota > Viridiplantae > Streptophyta > Magnoliopsida > Fabales > Fabaceae > Acmispon > Acmispon strigosus. Next base: position 67,525,690 of record JAUAMA010000002.1, on the reverse strand, counting down.
AGGAATTAGTGTCATGGGAAAAATGAGTCACCGGATTGGAAAACCTTAGTCAATGGACTAGTTTCATTGGCAAAACCTAGTAATTAACCTCTTTGTGTTGGAATAACTCGAAAACCTGGCCACTATGAGTAATCTCATGGGAAAACTCTGCCACAAGAGGGGGAAACTTAGTCACTAAGGAATTAGTGCCATGGGACTAATGAGTCAACTAATGGGGAAACCTTAGTCACCGAACGAGTTTCCATGGCAAATCCTAGTAAAGTAACATCTTTGTGTGGGAAAAACTAGAAAACCTTGTCACTGTGAGTAGTCTCATCGGAAAACTCAGTCGCGGGAGGGGAAAACTTAGTCACAAAGGAATTCGTGTCATAGAAAAAATGAGTCACCGGATGGGAAAATTTTACTCACCGGACGAGTTTCAATGGAAAATACTTGTAAAATAACCTCTTTGGGTGGGAAAAACTCGAGAACCTCATCACCTTGACTAGTCTCACGGGAAAACTCAGCCACGTGAGGGGAAAACTTAGTCACTAAGGAATTAGTGTCATGGGAAAAATGAGTCACCGGATGGGAAAACCTTAGTCAATGGACTTGTTACAATGGCAAAACGTTGTAAAATAACCTCTTTGTGTTGGAATAACTCGAAAACCTGACCACTGGGAGTAGTCTCATGGGAAAGTTCAGCCACAGGAGGGGGAAACTTAGTCACTAAGGAATAAGTGCCATGGGACTAATGAGTCAACTAATGGGAAAACCTTAGTCACCGAACGAGTTTCCATGGCAAATCCTAGTAAAGTAACATCTTTGTGTGGGAAAAACTCGAAAACCTTGTCACTGTGAGTAGTCTCATCGGAAAACTCAGTCGCGGGAGGGGAAAACTTAGTCACAAAGGAATTCGTGTCATGGAAAAACTGAGTCACCGTATGGGAAAATTTTACTCACCGGACGAGTTTCAATGGAAAATACATGTAAAATAACCTCTTTGGGTGGGAAAATATCGAGAACCTCATCACCTTGACTAGTCTCAAGGAAAAACTCAGTCACGTGAGGGGAAATCTTAGTCACTAAGGAATTAGTGTCATGGGAAAAATGAGTCACCGGATTGGAAAACCTTAGTCAATGGACTAGTTTCAATGGCAAAACCTAGTAATTAACCTCTTTGTGTTGGAATAACTCGAAAACCTGGCCACTGTGAGTAATCTCATGGGAAAACTCAGCCACAGGAGGGGGAAACTTAGTCACTAAGGAATTAGTGCCATGGGACTAATGAGTCAACTAATGGGGAAACCTTAGTCACCGAACGAGTTTCCATGGCAAATCCTTGTAAAGTAACATCTTTGTGTGGGAAAAACTAGAAAACCTTGTCACTGTGAGTAGTCTCATCAGAAAACTCAGTCGCGGGAGGGGAAAACTTAGTCACAAATGAATTCGTGTCATGGAAAAAATGAGTCACCGGATGGGAAAATTTTACTCACCGGACGAGTTTCAATGGAAAATACTTGTAAAATAACCTCTTTGTGTGGGAAAAACTCGAGAACCTCATCACCTTGACTAGTCTCACGGGAAAACTCAGTCACGTGAGGGGAAAACTTAGTCACTAAGGAATTAGTGTCATGGGAAAAATGAGTCACCGGATTGGAAAACCTTAGTCAATGGACTAGTTTCATTGGCAAAACCTAGTAATTAACCTCTATGTGTTGGAATAACTCGAAAACCTGGCCACTATGAGTAATCTCATGGGAAAACTCTGCCACAGGAGGGGGAAACTTAGTCACTAAGGAATTAGTGCCATGGGACTAATGAGTCAACTAATGGGGAAACCTTAGTCACCGAACGAGTTTCCATGGCAAATCCTAGTAAAGTAACATCTTTGTGTGGGAAAAACTAGAAAACCTTGTCACTGTGAGTAGTCTCATCGGAAAACTCAGTCGCGGGAGGGGAAAACTTAGTCACAAAGGAATTCGTGTCATAGAAAAAATGAGTCACCGGATGGGAAAATTTTACTCACCGGACGAGTTTCAATGGAAAATACTTGTAAAATAACCTCTTTGGGTGGGAAAATATCGAGAACCTCATCACCTTGACTAGTCTCACGGGAAAACTCAGTCACGTGAGGGGAAAACTTAGTCACTAAGGAATTAGTGTCATGTGAAAAATGAGTCACCGGATTGGAAAACCTTAGTCAATGGACTAGTTTCATTGGCAAAACCTAGTAATTAACCTCTTTGTGTTGGAATAACTCGAAAACCTGGCCACTGTGAGTAATCTCATGGGAAAACTCAGCCACAGGAGGGGGAAACTTAGTCACTAAGGAATTAGTGCCATGGGACTAATGAGTCAACTAATGGGGAAACCTTAGTCACCGAACGAGTTTCCATGGCAAATCCTAGTAAAGTAACATCTTTGTGTGGGAAAAACTAGAAAACCTTGTCACTGTGAGTAGTCTCATCGGAAAACTCAGTCGCGGGAGGGGAAAACTTAGTCATAAAGGAATTCGTGTCATAGAAAAAATGAGTCACCGGATGGGAAAATTTTACTCACCGGACGAGTTTCAATGGAAAATACTTGTAAAATAACCTCTTTGTGTGGGAAAAACTCGAGAACCTCATCACCTTGACTAGTCTCACGGGAAAACTCAGTCACGTGAGGGGAAAACTTAGTCACTAAGGAATTAGTGTCATGGGAAAAATGAGTCACCGGATGGGAAAACCTTAGTCAATGGACTAGTTACAGTGGCAAAACCTAGTAAAATAACCTCTTTGTGTTGGAATAACTCGAAAACCTGACCACTGTGAGTAGTCTCATGGGAAAACTCAGCCACAGGAGGGGGAAACTTAGTCACTATGGAATTAGTGCCATGGGACTAATGAGTCAACTAATGGGGAAACCTTAGTCACCGAACGAGTTTCCATGGAAAATCCTTGTAAAGTAACATCTTTGTGTGGGAAAAACTAGAAAACCTTGTCACTGTGAGTAGTCTCATCAGAAAACTCAGTCGCGGGAGGGGAAAACTTAGTCACAAATGAATTCGTGTCATGGAAAAAATGAGTCACCGGATGGGAAAATTTTACTCACCGGACGAGTTTCAATGGAAAATACTTGTAAAATAACCTCTTTGTGAGGGAAAAACTCGAGAACCTCATCACCTTGACTAGTCTCACGGGAAAACTCAGTCACGTGAGGGGAAAACTTAGTCACTAAGGAAATATTGTCATGGGAAAAATGAGTCACCGGATTGGAAAACCTTAGTCAATGGACTAGTTTCATTGGCAAAACCTAGTAATTAACCTCTTTGTGTTGGAATAACTCGAAAACCTAGCCACTGTGAGTAATCTCATGGGAAAACTCAGCCACAGGAGGGGGAAACTTAGTCACTAAGGAATTAGTGCCATGGGACTAATGAGTCAACTAATGGGGAAACCTTAGTCACCGAACGAGTTTCCATTGAAAATCCTAGTAAAGTAACATCTTTGTGTGGGAAAAACTAGAAAACCTTGTCACTGTGAGTAGTCTCATCGGAAAACTCAGTCGCGGGAGGGGAAAACTTAGTCACAAAGGAATTCGTGTCATAGAAAAAATGAGTTACCGGATGGGAAAATTTTACTCACCGGACGAGTTTCAATGGAAAATACTTGTAAAATAACCTCTTTGTGTGGGAAAAACTCGAGAACCTCATCACCTTGACTAGTCTCACGGGAAAACTCAGTCACGTGAGGGAAAAACTTAGTCACTAAGGAATTAGTGTCATGTGAAAAATGAGTCACCGGATTGGAAAACCTTAGTCAATGGACTAGTTTCATTGGCAAAACCTAGTAATTAACCTCTTTGTGTTGGAATAACTCGAAAACCTGGCCACTGTGAGTAATCTCATGGGAAAACTCAGCCACAGGAGGGGGAAACTTAGTCACTAAGGAATTAGTGCCATGGGACTAATGAGTCAACTAATGGGGAAACCTTAGTCACCGAACGAGTTTCCATGGAAAATCCTAGTAAAGTAACATCTTAGTGTGGGAAAAACTAGAAAACCTTGTCACTGTGAGTAGTCTCATCGGAAAACTCAGTCGCGGGAGGGGAAAACTTAGTCACAAAGGAATTCGTGTCATAGAAAAAATGAGTCACCGGATGGGAAAATTTTACTCACCGGACGAGTTTCAATGGAAAATACTTGTAAAATAACCTCTTTGGGTGGGAAAATATCGAGAACCTCATCACCTTGACTAGTCTCACGGGAAAACTCAGTCACGTGAGGGGAAAACTTAGTCACTAAGGAATTAGTGTCATGTGAAAAATGAGTCACCGGATTGGAAAACCTTAGTCAATGGACTAGTTTCATTGGCAAAACCTAGTAATTAACCTCTTTGTGTTGGAATAACTCGAAAACCTAGCCACTGTGAGTAATCTCATGGGAAAACTCAGCCACAGGAGGGGGAAACTTAGTCACTAAGGAATTAGTGCCATGGGACTAATGAGTCAACTAATGGGGAAACCTTAGTCACCGAACGAGTTTCCATTGAAAATCCTAGTAAAGTAACATCTTTGTGTGGGAAAAACTAGAAAACCTTGTCACTGTGAGTAGTCTCATCGGAAAACTCAGTCGCGGGAGGGGAAAACTTAGTCACAAAGGAATTCGTGTCATAGAAAAAATGAGTTACCGGATGGGAAAATTTTACTCACCGGACGAGTTTCAATGGAAAATACTTGTAAAATAACCTCTTTGTGTGGGAAAAACTCGAGAACCTCATCACCTTGACTAGTCTCACGGGAAAACTCAGTCACGTGAGGGGAAAACTTAGTCACTAAGGAATTAGTGTCATGGGAAAAATGAGTCACCGGATGGGAAAACCTTAGTCAATGGACTAGTTACAATGGCAAAACGTTGTAAAATAACCTCTTTGTGTTAGAATAACTCGAAAACCTGACCACTGTGAGTAGTCTCACGGGAAAACTCAGTCACGTGAGGGAAAAACTTAGTCACTAAGGAATTAGTGTCATGTGAAAAATGAGTCACCGGATTGGAAAACCTTAGTCAATGGACTAGTTTCATTGGCAAAACCTAGTAATTAACCTCTTTGTGTTGGAATAACTCGAAAACCTGGCCACTGTGAGTAATCTCATGGGAAAACTCAGCCACAGGAGGGGGAAACTTAGTCACTAAGGAATTAGTGCCATGGGACTAATGAGTCAACTAATGGGGAAACCTTAGTCACCGAACGAGTTTCCATGGAAAATCCTAGTAAAGTAACATCTTAGTGTGGGAAAAACTAGAAAACCTTGTCACTGTGAGTAGTCTCATCGGAAAACTCAGTCGCGGGAGGGGAAAACTTAGTCACAAAGGAATTCGTGTCATAGAAAAAATGAGTCACCGGATGGGAAAATTTTACTCACCGGACGAGTTTCAATGGAAAATACTTGTAAAATAACCTCTTTGGGTGGGAAAATATCGAGAACCTCATCACCTTGACTAGTCTCACGGGAAAACTCAGTCACGTGAGGGGAAAACTTAGTCACTAAGGAATTAGTGTCATGTGAAAAATGAGTCACCGGATTGGAAAACCTTAGTCAATGGACTAGTTTCATTGGCAAAACCTAGTAATTAACCTCTTTGTGTTGGAATAACTCGAAAACCTGGCCACTGTGAGTAATCTCATGGGAAAACTCAACCACATGAGGGGGAAACTTAGTCACTAAGGAATTAGTGCCATGGGACAAATGAGTCAACTAATGGGGAAACATTAGTCACCGAACGAGTTTCCATGGCAAATCCTAGTAAAGTAACATCTTTGTGTGGGAAAAACTAGAAAACCTTGTCACTGTGAGTAGTCTCATCGGAAAACTCAGTCGCGGGAGGGGAAAACTTAGTCACAAAGGAATTCGTGTCATAGAAAAAATGAGTCACCGGATGGGAAAATTTAACTCACCGGACGAGTTTCAATGGAAAATTCTTGTAAAATAACCTCTTTGTGTGGGAAAAACTCGAGAACCTCATCACCTTGACTAGTCTCACAGGAAATCTAAGTCACGTGAGGGGAAAACATAGTCACTAAGGTATTAGTGTCATGGGAAAAATGACTCACCGGATGGGAAAACCTTAGTCAATGGACTAGTTTCAATGGCAAAACCTAGTAAAATAACCTCTTTGTGTTGGAATAACTCGAAAACCTGACCACTGTGAGTAGTCTCATGGGAAAACTCAGCCACAGGAGGGGGAAACTTAGTCACTAAGGAATTAGTGCCATGGGACTTATGAGTCAACTAATGGGAAAACCTTAGTCACCGAACGAGTTTCCATGGCAAATCCTAGTAAAGTAACATCTCTGTGTGGGAAAAACTCGAAAACCTTGTCACTGTGAGTAGTCTCATCGGAAAACTCAGTCGCGGGAGGGGAAAACTTAGTCACAAAGGAATTCGTGTCGTGGAAAAACTGAGTCAGCGTATGGGAAAATTTTACTCACCAGACGAGTTTCAATGGAAAATACTTGTAAAATAACCTCTTTCGGTGGGAAAATATCGAGAACCTCATCACCTTGACTAGTCTCACGGGAAAACTCAGTCACGTGAGGGGAAAACTTAGTCACTAAGGAATTAGTGTCATGGGAAAAATGAGTCACCGGATGGGAAAACCTTAGTCAATGGACTAGTTTCAATGGCAAAACCTAGTAAAATAACCTCTTTGTGTTGGAATAACTCGAAAACGTGACCACTGTGAGTAATCTCATGGGAAAACTCAGCCACAGGAGGGGGAAACTTAGTCACTAAGGAATTAGTGCCATGGGACAAATGAGTCAACTAATGGGGAAACCTTAGTCACCGAACGAGTTTCCAATGCAAATACTAGTAAAGTAACATCTTTGTGTGGGAAAAACTAGAAAACCTTGTCACTTTGAGTAGTCTCATCGGAAAACTCAGTCGCGGGAGGGGAAAACTTAGTCACAAAGGAATTCGTGTCATAGAAAAAATGAGTCACCGGATGGGAAAATTTTACTCACCGGACGAGTTTCAATGGAAAATACTTGTAAAATAACCTCTTTGGGTGGGAAAATATCGAGAACCTCATCACCTTGACTAGTCTCACGGGAAAACTCAGTCACGTGAGGGGAAAACTTAGTCACTAAGGAATTAGTGTCATGGGAAAAATGAGTCACCGGATGGGAAAACCTTAGTCAATGGACTAGTTACAATGGCAAAACGTTGTAAAATAACCTCTTTGTGTAGGAATAACTCGAAAACCTGACCACTGTGAGTAGTCTCATGGGAAAACTCAGCCACAGGAGGTGGAAACTTAGTCACTAAGGAATAAGTGCCATGGGACTAATGAGTCAACTAATGGGAAAACCTTAGTCACCGAACGAGTTTCCATGGCAAATCCTAGTAAAGTAACATCTTTGTGTGGGAAAAACTCGAAAACCTTGTCACTGTGAGTAGTCTCATCGGAAAACTCAGTCGCGGGAGGGGAAAACTTAGTCACAAAGGAATTCGTGTCATGGAAAAACTGAGTCACCGGATGGGAAAATTTTACTCACCGGACGAGTTTCAATGGAAAATACTTGTAAAATAACCTCTTTCGGTGGGAAAATATCGAGAACCTCATCACCTTGACTAGTCTCACGGGAAAACTCAGTCACGTGAGGGGAAAACTTAGTCACTAAGGAATTAGTGTCATGTGAAAAATGAGTCACCGGATTGGAAAACCTTAGTCAATGGACTAGTTTCATTGGCAAAACCTAGTAATTAACCTCTTTGTGTTGGAATAACTCGAAAACCTGGCCACTGTGAGTAATCTCATGGGAAAACACAGCCACAGGAGGGAGAAACTTAGTCACTAAGGAATTAGTGCCATGGGACTAATGAGTCAACTAATGGGGAAACCTTAGTCACCGAACGAGTTTCCATGGCAAATCCTAGTAAAGTAACATCTTTGTGTGGGAAAAACTAGAAAACCTTGTCACTGTGAGTAGTCTCATCGGAAAACTCAGTCGCGGGAGGGGAAAACTTAGTCACAAAGGAATTCGTGTCATAGAAAAAATGAGTCACCGGATGGGAAAATTTTACTCACCGGACGAGTTTCAATGGAAAATACTTGTAAAATAACCTCGTTGTGTGGGAAAAACTCGAGAACCTCATCACCTTGACTAGTCTCACGGGAAATCTCAGTCACGTGAGGGGAAAACTTAGTAACTAAGGAATTAGTGTCATGGGAAAAATGACTCACCGGATGGGAAAACCTTAGTCAATGGACTAGTTTCAATGGCAAAACCTAGTAAAATAACCTCTTTGTGTTGGAATAACTCGAAAACCTGACCACTGTGAGTAGTCTCATGGGAAAACTCAGCCACAGGAGGGGGAAACTTGACACTAAGGAATTAGTGCCATGGGACTAATGAGTCAACTAATGGGAAAACCTTAGTCACCGAACGAGTTTCCATGGCAAATCCTAGTAAAGTAACATCTTTGTGTGGGAAAAACTAGAAAACTTTGTCACTGTGAGTAGTCTCATCGGAAAAATCAGTCGCTGGAGGGGAAAACTTAGTCACAAAGGAATTCGTGTCATGGAAAAAATGAGTCACCGGAAGGGAAAATTTTACTCACCGGACGAGTTTCAATGGAAAATACTTGTAAAATAACCTCTTTGTGTGGGAAAAACTCGAGAACCTCATCACCTTGACTAGTCTCACGGGAAAACTCAGTCACGTGAAGGGAAAACTTAGTCACTAAGAAATTAGTGTCATTGGAAAAATGAGTCACCGGATGGGAAAACCTTAGTTAATGGACTAGTTTCAATGGCAAAACCTAGTAAAATAACCTCTTTGTGTTGGAATAACTCTAAAACCTGGCCACTGTGACTAGTCTCATGCGAAAACACAGCCACAGGAGGGGGAAACTTAGTCACTAAGGAATTAGTGCCATGGGACTAATGACTCAACTATGGGGAAAACCTTAGTCACCGAACGAGTTTCCGTGGCAAATGCTAGTGAAATAACATCTTTGTGTGCGAAAAACTAGAAAACCTTGTCACTGTGAGTAGTCTCATCGGAAAACTCAGTCGCTGGAGGGGAAAACTTTTTCACAAAGGAATTCGTGTCATGGAAAAACTGAGTCACCGTATGGGAAAATTTTACTCACCGGACGAGTTTCAATGGAAAATACATGTAAAATAACCTCTTTGGGTGGGAAAATATCGAGAACCTCATCACATTGACTAGTCTCACGGGAAAACTCAGTCACGTGAGGGGAAAACTTAGTCACTAAGGAATTAGTGTCATGGGAAAAATGAGTCACCGGATGGGAAAACCTTAGTCAATGGACTAGTCTCATGGCAAAACCTAGTAAAATAACCTCTTTATGTTGGAATAACTCGAAAACTTGGCCACTGAGGGTAGTCTCATGGGAACACACAGCTAAAGGAGGGGGAAACTTAGTCACTAAGGAATTAGTGCCATGGGACTAATGACTCAACTAAGGGGAAAACCTTAGTCACCGAACGAGTTTCCATGGCAAATCCTAGTAAAGTAACTTCTTTGTGTGGGAAAAACTAGAAAACCTTGTCACTGTGAGTACTCTCATCGGAATACTCAGTCGCTGGAGGGGAAAACTTAGTCACAAAGGAATTCGTGTCATGGAAAAACTGAGTCACCGTATGGGAAAATTTTACTCACCGGACGAGTTTCAATGGAAAATACTTGTAAAATAACCTCTTTGGGTGGGAAAAACTCGAGAACCTCATCACCTTGACTAGACTCAAGGGAAAACTCAGTCACGTGAGGGGAAAACTTAGTCACTAACGAATTAGTGTCATGGGACTAATGACTCAACTAAGGGGAAAACCTTAGTCATCGAACGAGTTTCCATGGAAAATCCTAGTAAAGTAACATCTTTGTGTGGGAAAAACTAGAAAACCTTATCACTGAGAGTAGTCTCAACGGAAAAACTCAGTCGCTAGAGGGGAAAACTTAGTCACAAAGGAATTCGTGTCATGGAAAAACTGAGTCACCGTATGGCCAAATTTTACTCACCGGACGAGTTTCAATGGAAAATACTTGTAAAATAACCTCTTTGGGTGGGAAAATATCGAGAACCTCATCACCTTGACTAGTCTCACGGGAAAACTCAGTCACGTGAGGGGAAAACTTAGTCACTAAGGAATTAGTGTCATGGGTAAAATGAGTCACCGGATGGGAAAACCTTAGTCAATGGACTAGTTTCAATGGCAAAACCTAGTAAATTAACCTCTTTGTGTTGGAATAACTCGAAAACCTGGCCACTGTGAGTAGTCTCATGGGAAAACTCAGCTACAAGAGGGGGAAACTTAGTCACTAAGGAATTAGTGCCATGGGACTAATGAGTCAACTGATGGGAAAACCTTAGTCACCGAACGAGTTTCCATGGCAAATCCTAGTAAAGTAACATCTTTGTGTGGGAAAATCTAGAAAACTTTGTCACTGTGAGTAGTCTCATCGGAAAAATCAGTCGCCGGAGGGGAAAACTTAGTCACAAAGGAATTCGTGTCATGGAAAAAATGAGTCACCGGATGGGAAAATTTTACTCACCGGACGAGTTTCAATGGAAAATACTTGTAAAATAACCTCTTTGTGTGGGAAAAACTCGAGAACCTCATCACCTTGACTAGTCTCACGGGAAAACTCAGTCACGTGAGGGGAAAACTTAGTCACTAAGAAATAAGTGTCATGGGAAAAATGAGTCACCGGATGGGAAAACCTTAGTTAATGGACTAGTTTCAATGGCAAAACCTAGTAAAATAACCTCTTTGTGTTGGAATAACTCTAAAACCTGGCCACTGTGACTAGTCTCATGGGAAAACACAGCCACAGGAGGGGGAAACTTAGTCACTAAGGAATTAGTGCCATGGGACTAATGACTCAACTATGGGGAAAACCTTAGTCACCGAACGAGTTTCCGTGGCAAATGCTAGTGAAATAACATCTTTGTGTGCGAAAAACTAGAAAACCTTGTCACTGTGAGTCGTCTCATCGGAGAACTCAGTCGCGGGAGGGGAATACTTAGTCACAAAGGAATTCGTGTCATGGAAAAAACGAAGTCACCGTTTGGGAAAATTTTACTCACCGGACGAGTTTCAATGGAAAATACTTGTAAAATAACCTCTTTGGGTGGGAAAACCTCGAGAACCTCACATCACCTTGACTAGTCTCACGGGAAAACTCAGTCACGTGAGGGGAAAACTTAGTCACTAAGGAATTAGTGTCATGGGTAAAATGAGTCACCGGATGGGAAAACCTTAGTCAATGGACTAGTTTCAATGGCAAAACCTAGTAAATTAACCTCTTTGTGTTGGAATAACTCGAAAACCTGGCCACTGTGAGTAGTCTCATGGGAAAACTCAGCCACAAGAGGGGGAAACTTAGTCACTAAGGAATTAGTGCCATGGGACTAATGAGTCAACTAATGGGAAAACCTTAGTCACCGAACGAGTTTCCATGGAAAATCCTAGTAAAGTAACATCTTTGTGTGGGAAAAACTAGAAAACCTTGTCACTGTGAGTAGTCTCATTGGAAAAATCAGTCGCTGGAGGGGAAAACTTAGTCACAAAGGAATTTGTGTCATGGAAAAAATGAGTCACCGGATGGGAAAATTTTACTCACCGGACGAGTTTCAATGGAAAATACTTGTAAAATAACCTCTTTGTGTGAGAAAAACTCGAGAACCTCATCACCTTGACTAGTCTCACGGGAAAACTCAGTCACGTGAGGGGAAAACTTAGTCACTAAGAAATTAGTGTCATGGGAAAAATGAGTCACCAGATGGGAAAACCTTAGTTAATGGACTAGTTACAATGGCAAAACCTAGTAAAATAACCTCTTTATGTTGGAATAACTCTAAAACCTGGCCACTGACAGTAGTCTCATGGGAACACACAGCCACAGGAGGTGGAAACTTAGTCACTAAGGAATTAGTGCCATGGGACTAATGACTCAACTAAGGGGAAAACCTTAGTCACCGAACGAGTTTCCATGGCAAATCCTAGTAAAGTAACATCTTTGTGTGGGAAAAACTAGAAAACCTTGTCACTGTGAGTACTCTCATCGGAAAACTCAGTCGCTGGAGGGGAAAACTTAGTCACAAAGAAATTCATGTCATGGAAAAACTGAGTCACCGTATGGGAAAATTTTACTCACCGAACGAGTTTCAATGGAAAATACTTGTAAAATAACCTCTTTGGGTGGGAAAAACTCGAGAACCTCATCACCTTGACTAGACTCACGGGAAAACTCAGTCACGTGAGGGGAAAACTTAGTCACTAAGGAATTAGTGCCATGGGACTAATGACTCAACTAAGGGGAAAACCTTAGTCACCGAACGAGTTTCCATGGCAAATCCTAGTAAAGTAACATCTTTGTGTGGGAAAAACTCGAAAACCTTGTCATTGTGAGTAGTCTCATCGGAAAACTCAGTCGCTGGAGGGGAAAACTTAGTCACAAAGGAATTCGTGTCATGGAAAAAATGAGTCACCGGATGGGAAAATTTTACTCACCGGACGAGTTTCAATGGAAAATACTTGTAAAATAACCTCTTTGTGTGGGTAAAACTCAAGAACCTCATCACCTTGACTAGTCTCACGGGAAAACCCAGTCACGTGAGGGGAAAACTTAGTCACTAAAGAATTAGTGTCATGGGAAAAATGAGTCACCGGATGGGAAAACCTTAGTCAATGGACTAGTTTCAATGGCAAAACCTAGTAAAATAACCTCTTTGTGTTGGAATAACTCGAAAACCTGACCACTGTGAGTAGTCTCATGGGAAAACTCAGCCACAGGAGGGGGAAACTTAGTCACTAAGGAATTAGTGCCATGGGACTAATGAGTCAACTAATAGGAAAACCTTAGTCACCGAACGAGTTTCCATGGCAAATCCTAGTAAAGTAACATCTTTGTGTGGGAAAAACTCTAAAACCTTGTCACTGTGAGTAGTCTCATCGGAAAACTCAGTCGCGGGAGGGGAAAACATAGTCACAAAGGAATTCGTGTCATGGAAAAACTGAGTCACCGTTTGGGAAAATTTTACTCACCGGACGAGTTTCAATGGAAAATACATGTAAAATAACCTCTTTGGGTGGGAAAAACTCGAGGACCTCATCACCTTGACTAGTCTCACGAGAAAACTCAGTCACGTGAGGGGAAAACTTAGTCACTAAGGAATTAGTGTCATGGGTAAAATGAGTCACCGGATGGGAAAACCTTAGTCAATGGACTAGTTTCAATGGCAAAACCTAGTAAATTAACCTCTTTGTGTTGGAATAACTCGAAAACCTGGCCACTGTGAGTAGTCTCATGGGAAAACTCAGCCACAAGAGGGGGAAACTTAGTCACTAAGGAATTAGTGCCATGGGACTAATGAGTCAACTAATGGGAAAACCTTAGTCACCGAACGAGTTTCCATGGCAAATCCTAGTAAAGTATCATCTTTGTGTGGGAAAAACTCGAAAACCTTGTCACTGTGAGTAGTCACATCGGAAAACTCAGTCGCTGGAGGGGAAAACTTAGTCACAAAGAAATTCGTGTCATGGAAAAAATGAGTCACCGGATGGGAAAATTTTACTCACCGGACGAGTTTCAATGGAAAATACTTGTAAAATAACCTCTTTGTGTGGGTCAAACTCGAGAACCTCATCACCTTGACTAGTCTCACGGGAAAACTCAGTCACGTGAGGGGAAAACTTAGTCACTAAGGAATTAGTGTCATGGGAAAAATGAGTCACCGGATGGGAAAACCTTAGTCAATGGACTAGTTTCAATGGCCAAACCTAGTAAAATAACCTCTTTGTGTTGGAATAACTCGAAAACCTGACCACTGTGAGTAGTCTCATGGGAAAACTCAGCCACAGGAGGGGGAAACTTAGTCACTAAGGAATTAGTGCCATGGGACTAATGAGTCAACTAATGGGAAAACCTTAGTCACCGAACGAGTTTCCATGGCAAATCCTAGTAAAGTAACATCTTTGTGTGGGAAAAACTCGAAAACCTTGTCACTGTGAGTAGTCTCATCGGAAAACTCAGTCGCGGGAGGGGAAAACATAGTCACAAAGGAATTCTTGTCATGGAAAAAATGAGTCACCGTTTGGGAAAATTTTACTCACCGGACGAGTTTCAATGGAAAATACTTGTAAAATAACCTCTTTGGGTGGGAAAATATCGAGAACCTCATCACCTTGACTAGTCTCACGGAAAACTCAGTCACGTGAGGGGAACACTTAGTCACTAAGGAATTAGTGTCATGGGTAAAATGAGTCACCGTTTGGGAAAACCTTAGTCAATGGACTAGTTTCAATGGCATAAACCTAGTATATTAACCTCTTTGTGTTGGAATAACTCGAAAACCTGGCCACTGTGAGTAGTCTCATGGGAAAACTCAGCCACAAGAGGGGGAAACTTAGTCACTAAGGAATTAGTGCCATGGGACTAATGAGTCAACTAATGGGAAAACCTTAGTCACCGAACGAGTTTCCATGGCAAATCCTAGTAAAGTAACATCTTTGTGTGGGAAAAACTCGAAAACCTTGTCACTGTGAGTAGTCTCATCGGAAAACTCAATCGCTGGAGGGGAAAACTTAGTCACAAAGAAATTCGTGTCATGGAAAAAATGAGTCACCAGATGGGAAAATTTTACTCACCGGACGAGTTTCAATGGAAAATACTTGTAAAATAACCTCTTTGTGTGGGTAAAACTCGAGAACCTCATCACCTTGACTAGTCTCACGGGAAAACTCAGTCACGTGAGGGGAAAACTTAGTCACTAAGGAATTAGTGTCATGGGAAAAATGAGTCACCGGATGGGAAAACCTTAGTCAACGGACTAGTTTCAATGGCCAAACCTAGTAAAATAACCTCTTTGTGTTGGAATAACTCGAAAACCTGACCACTGTGAGTAGTCTCATGGGAAAACTCAGCCACAGGAGGGGGAAACTTAGTGACTAAGGAATTAGTGCCATGGGACTAATGAGTCAACTAATGGGAAAACCTTAGTCACCGAACGAGTTTCCATGGCAAATCCTAGTAAAGTAACATCTTTGTGTGGGAAAAACTCGAAAACCTTGTCACTGTGAGTAGTCTCATCGGAAAACTCAGTCGCGGGAGGGGAAAACATAGTCATAAAGGAATTCGTGTCATGGAAAAACTGAGTCACCGTTTGGGAAAATTTTACTCACCGGACGAGTTTCAATGGAAAATACATGTAAAATAACCTCTTTGGGTGGAAAAAACTCGAGAACCTCATCACATTGACTAGCCTCACGGGAAAACTCAGTCACGTGAGGGGAAAACTTAGTCACTAAGGAATTAGTGTCATGGGTAAAATGAGTCACCGGATGGGAAAACCTTAGTCAATGGACTAGTTTCAATGGCAAAACCTAGTAAATTAACCTCTTTGTGTTGGAATAACTCGAAAACCTGGCCACTGTGAGTAGTCTCATGGGAAAACTCAGCCACAAGAGGGGGAAACTTAGTCACTAAGGAATTAGTGCCATGGGACTAATGAGTCAACTAATGGGAAAACCTTAGTCACCGAACGAGTTTCCATGGCAAATCCTAGTAAAGTATCATCTTTGTGTGGGAAAAACTCGAAAACCTTGTCACTGTGAGTAGTCTCATCGGAAAACTCAGTCGCTGGAGGCGAAAACTTAGTCACAAAGAAATTCGTGTCATGGAAAAAATGAGTCACCGGATGGGAAAATTTTACTCACCGGACGAGTTTCAATGGAAAATACTTGTGAATTAACCTCTTTGTGTGGGTAAAACTCGAGAACCTCATCACCTTGACTAGTCTCACGGGAAAACTCAGTCACGTGAGGGGAAAACTTAGTCACTAAAGAATTAGTGTCATGGGAAAAATGAGTCACCGGATGGGAAAACCTTAGTCAATGGACTAGTTTCAATGGCAAAACCTAGTAAAATAACCTCTTTGTGTTGGAATAACTCGAAAACCTGACCACTGTGAGTAGTCTCATGGGAAAACTCAGCCACAGGAGGGGGAAACTTAGTCACTAAGGAATTAGTGCCATGGGACTAATGAGTCAACTAATAGGAAAACCTTAGTCACCGAACGAGTTTCCATGGCATATCCTAGTAAAGTAACATCTTTGTGTGGGAAAAACTCGAAAACCTTGTCACTGTGAGTAGTCTCATCGGAAAACTCAGTCGCAGGAGGGGAAAACATAGTCACAAAGGAATTCGTGTCATGGAAAAACTGAGTCACCGTTTGGGAAAATTTTACTCACCGGACGAGTTTCAATGGAAAATACATGTAAAATAACCTCTTTGGGTGGGAAAAACTCGAGAACCTCATCACCTTGACTAGTCTCACGGGAAAACTCAGTCACGTGAGGGGAAAACTTAGTCACTAAGGAATTAGTGTCATGGGTAAAATGAGTCACCGGATGGGAAAACCTTAGTCAATGGACTAGTTTCAATGGCAAAACCTAGTAAATTAACCTCTTTGTGTTGGAATAACTCGAAAACCTGGCCACTGTGAGTAGTCTCATGGGAAAACTCAACCACAAGAGGGGGAAACTTAGTCACTAAGGAATTAGTGCCATGGGACTAATGAGTCAACTAATGGGAAAACCTTAGTCACCGAACGAGTTTCCATGGCAAATCCTAGTAAAGTATCATCTTTCTGTGGGAAAAACTCGAAAACCTTGTCACTGTAAGTAGTCTCATCGGAAAACTCAGTCGCTGGAGGGGAAAACTTAGTCACAAAGAAATTCGTGTCATGGAAAAAATGAGTCACCGGATGGGAAAATTTTACTCACCGGACGAGTTTCAATGGAAAATACTTGTAAAATAACCTCTTTGTGTGGGTCAAACTCGAGAACCTCATCACCTTGACTAGTCTCACGGGAAAACTCAGTCACGTGAGGGGAAAACTTAGTCACTAAGGAATTAGTGTCATGGGAAAAATGAGTCACCGGATGGGAAAACCTTAGTCAATGGACTAGTTTCAATGGCCAAACCTAGTAAAATAACCTCTTTGTGTTGGAATAACTCGAAAACCTGACCACTGTGAGTAGTCTCATGGGAAAACTCAGCCACAGGAGGGGGAAACTTAGTCACTAAGGAATTAGTGCCATGGGACTAATGAGTCAACTAATGGGAAAACCTTAGTCACCGAACGAGTTTCCATGGCAAATCCTAGTAAAGTAACATCTTTGTGTGGGAAAAACTCGAAAACCTTGTCACTGTGAGTAGTCTCATCGGAAAACTCAGTCGCGGGAGGGGAAAACATAGTCACAAAGGAATTCGTGTCATGGAAAAACTGAGTCACCGTTTGGGAAAATTTTACTCACCGGACGAATTTCAATGGAAAATACATGTAAAATAACCTCTTTGGGTGGAAAAAACTCGAGAACCTCATCACATTGACTAGCCTCACGGGAAAACTCAGTCACGTGAGGGGAAAACTTAGTCACTAAGGAATTAGTGTCATGGGTAAAATGAGTCACCGGATGGGAAAACCTTAGTCAATGGACTAGTTTCAATGGCAAAACCTAGTAAATTAACCTCTTTGTGTTGGAATAACTCGAAAACCTGGCCACTGTGAGTAGTCTCATGGGAAAACTCAGCCACAAGAGGGGGAAACTTAGTCACTAAGGAATTAGTGCCATGGGACTAATGAGTCAACTAATGGGAAAACCTTAGTCACCGAACGAGTTTCCATGGCAAATCCTAGTAAAGTAACATCTTTGTGTGGGAAAAACTCGAAAACCTTGTCACTGTGAGTAGTCTCATCGGAAAACTCAGTCGCAGGAGGGGAAAACATAGTCACAAAGGAATTCGTGTCATGGAAAAACTGAGTCACCGTTTGGGAAAATTTTACTCACCGGACGAGTTTCAATGGAAAATACATGTAAAATAACCTCTTTGGGTGGGAAAAACTCGAGAACCTCATCACCTTGACTAGTCTCACGGGAAAACTCAGTCACGTGAGGGGAAAACTTAGTCACTAAGGAATTAGTGTCATGGGTAAAATGAGTCACCGGATGGGAAAACCTTAGTCAATGGACTAGTTTCAATGGCAAAACCTAGTAAATTAACCTCTTTGTGTTGGAATAACTCGAAAACCTGGCCACTGTGAGTAGTCTCATGGGAAAACTCAACCACAAGAGGGGGAAACTTAGTCACTAAGGAATTAGTGCCATGGGACTAATGAGTCAACTAATGGGAAAACCTTAGTCACCGAACGAGTTTCCATGGCAAATCCTAGTAAAGTATCATCTTTGTGTGGGAAAAACTCGAAAACCTTGTCACTGTCAGTAGTCTCATCGGAAAACTCAGTCGCTGGAGGGGAAAACTTAGTCACAAAGAAATTCGTGTCATGGAAAAAATGAGTCACCGGATGGGAAAATTTTACTCACCGGACGAGTTTCAATGGAAAATACTTGTAAAATAACCTCTTTGTGTGGGTAAAACTCGAGAACCTCATCACCTTGACTAGTCTCACGGGAAAACTCAGTCACGTGAGGGGAAAACTTAGTCACTAAAGAATTAGTGTCATGGGAAAAATGAGTCACCGGATGGGAAAACCTTAGTCAATGGACTAGTTTCAATGGCAAAACCTAGTAAAATAACCTCTTTGTGTTGGAATAACTCGAAAACCTGACCACTGTGAGTAGTCTCATGGGAAAACTCAGCCACAGGAGGGGGAAACTTAGTCACTAAGGAATTAGTGCCATGGGACTAATGAGTCAACTAATAGGAAAACCTTAGTCACCGAACGAGTTTCTATGGCAAATCCTAGTAAAGTAACATCTTTGTGTGGGAAAAACTCGAAAACCTTGTCACTGTGAGTAGTCTCATCGGAAAACTCAGTCGCAGGAGGGGAAAACATAGTCACAAAGGAATTCGTGTCATGGAAAAACTGAGTCACCGTTTGGGAAAATTTTACTCACCGGACGAGTTTCAATGGAAAATACATGTAAAGTAACCTCTTTGGGTGGGAAAAACTCGAGAACCTCATCACCTTGACTAGTCTCACGAGAAAACTCAGTCACGTGAGGGGAAAACTTAGTCACTAAGGAATTAGTGTCATGGGTAAAATGAGTCACCGGATGGGAAAACCTTAGTCAATGGACTAGTTTCAATGGCAAAACCTAGTAAATTAACCTCTTTGTGTTGGAATAACTCGAAAACCTGGCCACTGTGAGTAGTCTCATGGGAAAACTCAGCCACAAGAGGGGGAAACTTAGTCACTAAGGAATTAGTGCCATGGGACTAATGAGTCAACTAATGGGAAAACCTTAGTCACCGAACGAGTTTCCATGGCAAATCCTAGTAAAGTATCATCTTTGTGTGGGAAAAACTCGAAAACCTTGTCACTGTGAGTAGTCTCATCGGAAAACTCAGTCGCTGGAGGGGAAAACTTAGTCACAAAGAAATTCGTGTCATGGAAAAAATGAGTCACCGGATGGGAAAATTTTACTCACCGGACGAGTTTCAATGGAAAATACTTGTAAAATAACCTCTTTGTGTGGGTAAAACACAAGAACCTCATCACCTTGACTAGTCTCACGGGAAAACCCAGTCACGTGAGGGGAAAACTTAGTCACTAAAGAATTAGTGTCATGGGAAAAATGAGTCACCGGATGGGAAAACCTTAGTCAATGGACTAGTTTCAATGGCAAAACCTAGTAAAATAACCTCTTTGTGTTGGAATAACTCGAAAACCTGACCACTGTGAGTAGTCTCATGGGAAAACTCAGCCACAGGAGGGGGAAACTTAGTCACTAAGGAATTAGTGCCATGGGACTAATGAGTCAACTAATAGGAAAACCTTAGTCACCGAACGAGTTTCCATGGCAAATCCTAGTAAAGTAACATCTTTGTGTGGGAAAAACTCGAAAACCTTGTCACTGTGAGTAGTCTCATCGGAAAACTCAGTCGCGGGAGGGGAAAACATAGTCACAAAGGAATTCGTGTCATGGAAAAACTGAGTCACCGTTTGGGAAAATTTTACTCACCGGACGAGTTTCAATGGAAAATACATGTAAAATAACCTCTTTGGGTGGGAAAAACTCGAGGACCTCATCACCTTGACTAGTCTCACGAGAAAACTCAGTCACGTGAGGGGAAAACTTAGTCACTAAGGAATTAGTGTCATGGGTAAAATGAGTCACGGATGGGAAAACCTTAGTCAATGGACTAGTTTCAATGGCAAAACCTAGTAAATTAACCTCTTTGTGTTGGAATAACTCGAAAACCTGGCCACTGTGAGTAGTCTCATGGGAAAACTCAGCCACAAGAGGGGGAAACTTAGTCACTAAGGAATTAGTGCCATGGGACTAATGAGTCAACTAATGGGAAAACCTTAGTCACCGAACGAGTTTCCATGGCAAATCCTAGTAAAGTATCATCTTTGTGTGGGAAAAACTCGAAAACCTTGTCACTGTGAGTAGTCACATCGGAAAACTCTGTCGCTGGAGGGGAAAACTTAGTCACAAAGAAATTCGTGTCATGGAAAAAATGAGTCACCGGATGGGAAAATTTTACTCACCGGACGAGTTTCAATGGAAAATACTTGTAAAATAACCTCTTTGTGTGGGTCAAACTCGAGAACCTCATCACCTTGACTAGTCTCACGGGAAAACTCAGTCACGTGAGGGGAAAACTTAGTCACTAAGGAATTAGTGTCATGGGAAAAATGAGTCACCGGATGGGAAAACCTTAGTCAATGGACTAGTTTCAATGGCCAAACCTAGTAAAATAACCTCTTTGTGTTGGAATAACTCGAAAACCTGACCACTGTGAGTAGTCTCATGGGAAAACTCAGCCACAGGAGGGGGAAACTTAGTCACTAAGGAATTAGTGCCATGGGACTAATGAGTCAACTAATGGGAAAACCTTAGTCACCGAACGAGTTTCCATGGCAAATCCTAGTAAAGTAACATCTTTGTGTGGGAAAAACTCGAAAACCTTGTCACTGTGAGTAGTCTCATCGGAAAACTCAGTCGCGGGAGGGGAAAACATAGTCACAAAGGAATTCGTGTCATGGAAAAACTGAGTCACTGTTTGGGAAAATTTTACTCACCGGACGAGTTTCAATGGAAAATACATGTAAAATAACCTCTTTGGGTGGAAAAAACTCGAGAACCTCATCACATTGACTAGCCTCACGGGAAAACTCAGTCACGTGAGGGGAAAACTTAGTCACTAAGGAATTAGTGTCATGGGTAAAATGAGTCACCGGATGGGAAAACCTTAGTCAATGGACTAGTTTCAATGGCAAAACCTAGTAAATTAACCTCTTTGTGTTGGAATAACTCGAAAACCTTGCCACTGTGAGTAGTCTCATGGGAAAACTCAGCCACAAGAGGGGGAAACTTAGTCACTAAGGAATTAGTGCCATGGGACTAATGAGTCAACTAATGGGAAAACCTGAGTCACCGAACGAGTTTCCATGGCAAATCCTAGTAAAGTAACATCTTTGTGTGGGAAAAACTCGAAAACCTTGTCACTGTGAGTAGTCTCATCGGAAAACTCAGTCGCTGGAGGGGAAAACTTAGTCACAAAGGAATTCGTGTCATGGAAAAAATGAGTCACCGGATGGGAAAATTTTACTCACCGGACGAGTTTCAATGGAAAATACTTGTAAAATAACCTCTTTGTGTGGGTAAAACTCGAGAACCTCATCACCTTGACTAGTCTCACGGGAAAACTCAGTCACGTGAGGGGAAAACTTAGTCACTAAAGAATTAGTGTCATGGGAAAAATGAGTCACCGGATGGGAAAACCTTAGTCAATGGACTAGTTTCAATGGCAAAACCTAGTAAAATAACCTCTTTGTGTTGGAATAACTCGAAAACCTGACCACTGTGAGTAGTCTCATGGGAAAACTCAGCCACAGGAGGGGGAAACTTAGTCACTAAGGAATTAGTGCCATGGGACTAATGAGTCAACTAATAGGAAAACCTTAGTCACCGAACGAGTTTCCATGGCAAATCCTAGTAAAGTAACATCTTTGTGTGGGAAAAACTCGAAAACCTTGTCACTGTGAGTAGTCTCATCGGAAAACTCAGTCGCAGGAGGGGAAAACATAGTCACAAAGGAATTCGTGTCATGGAAAAACTGGGTCACCGTTTGGGAAAATTTTACTCACCGGACGAGTTTCAATGGAAAATACATGTAAAATAACCTCTTTGGGTGGGAAAAACTCGAGAACCTCATCACCTTGACTAGTCTCACGAGAAAACTCAGTCACGTGAGGGGAAAACTTAGTCACTAAGGAATTAGTGTCATGGGTAAAATGAGTCACCGGATGGGAAAACCTTAGTCAATGGACTAGTTTCAATGGCAAAACCTAGTAAATTAACCTCTTTGTGTTGGAATAACTCGAAAACCTGGCCACTGTGAGTAGTCTCATGGGAAAACTCAGCCACAAGAGGGGGGAACTTAGTCACTAAGGAATTAGTGCCATGGGACTAATGAGTCAACTAATGGGAAAACCTTAGTCACCGAACGAGTTTCCATGGCAAATCCTAGTAAAGTAACATCTTTGTGTGGGAAAAACTCGAAAACCTTGTCACTGTGAGTAGTCTCATCGGAAAACTCAGTCGCTGGAGGGGAAAACTTAGTCACAAAGAAATTCGTGTCATGGAAAAAATGAGTCACCGGATGGGAAAATTTTACTCACCGGACGAGTTTCAATGGAAAATACTTGTAAAATAACCTCTTTGTGTGGGTCAAACTCGAGAACCTCATCACCTTGACTAGTCTCACGGGAAAACTCAGTCACGTGAGGGGAAAACTTAGTCACTAAGGAATTAGTGTCATGGGAAAAATGAGTCACCGGATGGGAAAACCTTAGTCAATGGACTAGTTTCAATGGCCAAACCTAGTAAAATAACCTCTTTGTGTTGGAATAACTCGAAAACCTGACCACTATGAGTAGTCTCATGGGAAAACTCAGCCACAGGAGGGGGAAACTTAGTCACTAAGGAATTAGTGCCATGGGACTAATGAGTCAACTAATGGGAAAACCTTAGTCACCGAACGAGTTTCCATGGCAAATCCTAGTAAAGTAACATCTTTGTGTGGGAAAAACTCGAAAACCTTGTCACTGTGAGTAGTCTCATCGGAAAACTCAGTCGCGGGAGGGGAAAACATAGTCACAAAGGAATTCGTGTCATGGAAAAACTGAGTCACCGTTTGGGAAAATTTTACTCACCGGACGAGTTTCAATGGAAAATACATGTAAAATAACCTCTTTGGGTGGGAAAAACTCGAGAACCTCATCACCTTGACTAGTCTCACGGGAAAACTCAGTCACGTGAGGGGAAAACTTAGTCACTAAGGAATTAGTGTCATGGGTAAAATGAGTCACCGGATGGGAAAACCTTAGTCAATGGACTAGTTTCAATGGCAAAACCTAGTAAATTAACCTCTTTGTGTTGGAATAACTCGAAAACCTGGCCACTGTGAGTAGTCTCATGGGAAAACTCAGCCACAAGAGGGGGGAACTTAGTCACTAAGGAATTAGTGCCATGGGACTAATGAGTCAACTAATGGGAAAACCTTAACCACCGAACGAGTTTCCATGGCAAATCCTAGTAAAGTAACATCTTTGTGTGGGAAAAACTCGAAAACCTTGTCACTGTGAGTAGTCTCATCGGAAAACTCAGTCGCTGGAGGGGAAAACGTAGTCACAAAGAAATTCGTGTCATGGAAAAAATGAGTCACCGGATGGGAAAATTTTACTCACCGGACGAGTTTCAATGGAAAATACTTGTAAAATAACCTCTTTGTGTGGGTAAAACTCGAGAACCTCATCACCTTGACTAGTCTCACGGGAAAACTCAGTCACGTGAGGGGAAAACTTAGTCACTAAGGAATTAGTGTCATGGGAAAAATGAGTCACCGGATGGGAAAACCTTAGTCAATGGACTAGTTTCAATGGCAAAACCTAGTAAAATAACCTCTTTGTGTTGGAATAACTCGAAAACCTGACCACTGTGAGTAGTCTCATGGGAAAACTCAGCCACAGGAGGGGGAAACTTAGTCACTAAGGAATTAGTGCCATGGGACTAATGAGTCAACTAATAGGAAAACCTTAGTCACCGAACGAGTTTCCATGGCAAATCCTAGTAAAGTAACATCTTTGTGTGGGAAAAACTCGAAAACCTTGTCACTGTGAGTAGTCTCATTAGAAAACTCAGTCGCGGGAGGGGAAAACATAGTCACAAAGGAATTCGTGTCATGGAAAAACTGAGTCACCGTTTGGGAAAATTTTACTCACCGGACGAGTTTCAATGGAAAATACATGTAAAATAACCTCTTTGGGTGGGAAAAACTCGAGAACCTCATCACCTTGACTAGTCTCACGAGAAAACTCAGTCACGTGAGGGGAAAACTTAGTCACTAAGGAATTAGTGTCATGGGTAAAATGAGTCACCGGATGGGAAAACCTTAGTCAATGGACTAGTTTCAATGGCAAAACCTAGTAAATTAACCTCTTTGTGTTGGAATAACTCGAAAACCTGGCCACTGTGAGTAGTCTCATGGGAAAACTCAGCCACAAGAGGGGGAAACTTAGTCACTAAGGAATTAGTGCCATGGGACTAATGAGTCAACTAATGGGAAAACCTTAGTCACCGAACGAGTTTCCATGGCAAATCCTAGTAAAGTAACATCTTTGTGTGGGAAAAACTCGAAAACCTTGTCACTGTGAGTAGTCTCATCGGAAAACTCAGTCGCGGGAGGGGAAAACATAGTCACAAAGGAATTCGTGTCATGGAAAAACTGAGTCACCGTTTGGGAAAATTTTACTCACCGGACGAGTTTCAATGGAAAATACATGTAAAATAACCTCTTTGGGTGGGAAAAACTCGAGAACCTCATCACCTTGACTAGTCTCACGGGAAAACTCAGTCACGTGAGGGGAAAACTTAGTCACTAAGGAATTAGTGTCATGGGTAAAATGAGTCACCGGATGGGAAAACCTAAGTCAATGGACTAGTTTCAATGGCAAAACCTAGTAAATTAACCTCTTTCTGTTGGAATAACTCGAAAACCTGGCCACTGTGAGTAGTCTCATGGGAAAACTCAGCCACAAGAGGAGGGAACTTAGTCACTAAGGAATTAGTGCCATGGGACTAATGAGTCAACTAATGGGAAAACCTTAGTCACCGAACGAGTTTCCATGGCAAATCCTAGTAAAGTAACATCTTTGTGTGGGAAAAACTCGAAAACCTTGTCACTGTGAGTAGTCTCATCGGAAAACTCAGTCGCTGGAGGGGAAAACTTAGTCACAAAGAAATTCGTGTCATGGAAAAAATGAGTCACCGGATGGGAAAATTTTACTCACCGGACGAGTTTCAATGGAAAATACTTGTAAAATAACCTCTTTGTGTGGGTAAAACTCGAGAACCTCATCACCTTGACTAGTCTCACGGGAAAACTCAGTCACGTGAGGGGAAAACTTAGTCACTAAGGAATTAGTGTCATGGGAAAAATGAGTCACCGGATGGGAAAACCTTAGTCAATGGACTAGTTTCAATGGCAAAACCTAGTAAAATAACCTCTTTGTGTTGGAATAACTCGAAAACCTGACCACTGTGAGTAGTCTCATGGGAAAACTCAGCCACAGGAGGGGGAAACTTAGTCACTAAGGAATTAGTGCCATGGGACTAATGAGTCAACTAATGGGAAAGCCTTAGTCACCGAACGAGTTTCCATGGCAAATCCTAGTAAAGTAACATCTTTGTGTGGGAAAAACTCGAAAACCTTGTCACTATGAGTAGTCTCATCGGAAAACTCAGTCGCGGGAGGGGAAAACGTAGTCACAAAGGAATTCGTGTCATGGAAAAACTGAGTCACCGTTTGGGAAAATTTTACTCACCGGACGAGTTTCAATGGAAAATACATGTAAAATAACCTCTTTGGGTGGGAAAAACTCGAGAACCTCATCACCTTGACTAGTCTCACGGGAAAACTCAGTCACGTGAGGGGAAAACTTAGTCACTAAGGAATTAGTGTCATGGGTAAAATGAGTCACCGGATGGGAAAACCTTAGTCAATGGACTAGTTTCAATGGCAAAACCTAGTAAATTAACCTCTTTGTGTTGGAATAACTCGAAAACCTGGCCACTGTGAGTAGTCTCATGGGAAAACTCAGCCACAAGAGGGGGGAACTTAGTCACTAAGGAATTAGTGCCATGGGACTAATGAGTCAACTAATGGGAAAACCTTAGTCACCGAACGAGTTTCCATGGCAAATCCTAGTAAAGTAACATCTTTGTGTGGGAAAAACTCGAAAACCTTGTCACTGTGAGTAGTCTCATCGGAAAACTCAGTCGCTGGAGGGGAAAACTTAGTCACAAACAAATTCGTGTCATGGAAAAAATGAGTCACCGGATGGGAAAATTTTACTCACCGGACGAGTTTCAATGGAAAATACTTGTAAAATAACCTCTTTGTGTGGGTAAAACTCGAGAACCTCATCACCTTGACTAGTCTCACGGGAAAACTCAGTCACGTGAGGGGAAAACTTAGTCACTAAGGAATTAGTATCATGGGAAAAATGAGTCACCGGATGGGAAAACCTTAGTCAATGGACTAGTTTCAATGGCAAAACCTAGTAAAATAACCTCTTTGTGTTGGAATAACTCGAAAACCTGACCACTGTGAGTAGTCTCATGGGAAAACTCAGCCACAGGAGGGGGAAACTTAGTCACTAAGGAATTAGTGCCATGGGACTAATGAGTCAACTAATGGGAAAGCCTTAGTCACCGAACGAGTTTCCATGGCAAATCCTAGTAAAGTAACATCTTTGTGTGGGAAAAACTCGAAAACCTTGTCACTATGAGTAGTCTCATCGGAAAACTCAGTCGCGGGAGGGGAAAACGTAGTCACAAAGGAATTCGTGTCATGGAAAAACTGAGTCACCGTTTGGGAAAATTTTACTCACCGGACGAGTTTCAATGGAAAATACATGTAAAATAACCTCTTTGGGTGGGAAAAACTCGAGAACCTCATCACCTTGACTAGTCTCACGGGAAAACTCAGTCACGTGAGGGGAAAACTTAGTCACTAAGGAATTAGTGTCATGGGTAAAATGAGTCACCGGATGGGAAAACCTTAGTCAATGGACTAGTTTCAATGGCAAAACCTAGTAAATTAACCTCTTTGTGTTGGAATAACTCGAAAACCTGGCCACTGTGAGTAGTCTCATGGGAAAACTCAGCCACAAGAGGGGGGAACTTAGTCACTAAGGAATTAGTGCCATGGGACTAATGAGTCAACTAATGGGAAAACCTTAGTCACCGAACGAGTTTCCATGGCAAATCCTAGTAAAGTAACATCTTTGTGTGGGAAAAACTCGAAAACCTTGTCACTGTGAGTAGTCTCATCGGAAAACTCAGTCGCTGGAGGGGAAAACTTAGTCACAAACAAATTCGTGTCATGGAAAAAATGAGTCACCGG
This sequence comes from Acmispon strigosus, assembly GCA_030819835.1. Lineage (NCBI taxonomy): Eukaryota > Viridiplantae > Streptophyta > Magnoliopsida > Fabales > Fabaceae > Acmispon > Acmispon strigosus. Next base: position 67,498,253 of record JAUAMA010000002.1, on the reverse strand, counting down.
ATGGGAAAATTTTACTCACCGGACGAGTTTCAATGGAAAATACTTGTTAAATAACCTCTTTGTGTGGGTAAAACTCGAGAACCTCATCACCTTGACTAGTCTCACGGGAAAACTCAGTCACGTGAGGGGAAAACTTAGTCACTAAGGAATTAGTGTCATGGGAAAAATGAGTCACCGGATGGGAAAACCTTAGTCAATGGACTAGTTTCAATGGCAAAACCTAGTAAAATAACCTCTTTGTGTTGGAATAACTCGAAAACCTGACCACTGTGAGTAGTCTCATGGGAAAACTCAGCCACAGGAGGGGGAAACTTCGTCACTAAGGAATTAGTGCCATGGGACTAATGAGTCAACTAATGGGAAAACCTTAGTCACCGAACGAGTTTCCGTGGCAAATCCTAGTAAAGTAACATCTTTGTGTGGGAAAAACTCGAAAACCTTGTCACTGTGAGTAGTCTCATCGGAAAACTCAGTCGCGGGAGGGGAAAACATAGTCACAAAGGAATTCGTGTCATGGAAAAACTGAGTCACCGTTTGGGAAAATTTTACTCACCGGACGAGTTTCAATGGAAAATACATGTAAAATAACCTCTTTGGGTGGGAAAAACTCGAGAACCTCATCACCTTGACTAGTCTCACGGGAAAACTCAGTCACGTGAGGGGAAAACTTAGTCACTAAGGAATTAGTGTCATGGGTAAAATGAGTCACCGGATGGGAAAACCTTAGTCAATGGACTAGTTTCAATGGCAAAACCTAGTAAATTAACCTCTTTGTGTTGGAATAACTCGAAAACCTGGCCACTGTGAGTAGTCACATGGGAAAACTCAGCCACAAGAGGGGGGAACTTAGTCACTAAGGAATTAGTGCCATGGGACTAATGAGTCAACTAATGGGAAAACCTTAGTCACCGAACGAGTTTCCATGGCAAATCCTAGTAAAGTAACATCTTTGTGTGGGAAAAACTCGAAAACCTTGTCACTGTGAGTAGTCTCATCCGAAAACTCAGTCGCGGGAGGGGTAAACTTAGTCACAAAGGAATTCGTGTCATGGAAAAAACGAAGTCACCGTTTGGGAAAATTTTACTCACCGGACGAGTTTCAATGGAAAATACTTGTAAAATAACCTCTTTGGGTGGGAAAAACTCAAGAACCTCATCACCTTGACTAGTCTCACGGGAAATCTCAGTCACGTGAGGGGAAAACTTAGTCACTAGGGAATTAGTGTCATGGGAAAAATGAGTCACCGGATGGGAAAACCTTAGTCAATGGACTAGTTTCAATGGCAAAACCTAGTAAATTAACCTCTTTGTGTTGGAATAACTCGAAAACCTGGCCACTGTGAGTAGTCTCATGGGAAAACTCAGCCACAAGAGGGGGAACTTAGTCACTAAGGAATTAGTGTCATGGGACTAATGAGTCAACTAATGGGAAAACCTTAGTCACCGAACGAGTTTCCATGGCAAATCCTAGTAAAGTAACATCTTTGTGAGGGAAAAACTAGAAAACCTTGTCACTGTGAGTAGTCTCATCGGAAAAATCAGTCGCAGGAGGGGAAAACTTAGTCACAAAGGAATTCGTGTCATGGAAAAAATGAGTCACCGGATGGGAAAATTTTACTCACCGGACGAGTTTCAATGGAAAATACTTGTAAAATAACCTCTTTGTGTGGGAAAAACTCGAGAACCTCATCACCTTGACTAGTCTCACGGGAAAACTCAGTCACGTGAGGGGAAAACTTAGTCACTAAGAAATTAGTGTCATGGGAAAAATGAGTCACCGGATGCGAAAACCTTAGTTAATGGACTAGTTTCAATGGCAAAACCTAGTAAAATAACCTCTTTGTGTTGGAATAACTCTAAAACCTTGCCACTGTGACTAGTCTCATGGGAAAACACAGCCACAGGAGGGGGAAACTTAGTCACTAAGGAATTAGTCCCATGGGACTAATGACTCAACTATGGGGAAAAACTTAGTCTCCGAACGAGTTTCCGTGGCAAATGCTAGTGAAATAACATCTTTGTGTGCGAAAAACTAGAAAACCTTGTCACTATGAGTAGTCTCATCGGAAAACTCAGTCATTGGAGGGGAAAACTTTTTCACAAAGGAATTCGTGTCATGGAAAAACTGAGTCACCGTATGGGTAAATTTTACTCACCGGACGAGTTTCAATGGAAAATACTTGTAAAATAACCTCTTTGGGTGGGAAAATATCGAGAACCTCATCACCTTGACTAGTCTCACGGGAAAACTCAGTCACGTGAGGGGAAAACTTAGTCACTAAGGAGTTAGTGTCATGGGAAAAATGAGTCACCGGATGGGAAAACCTTAGTCAATGGACTAGTCTCATGGCAAAACCTAGTAAAATAAACTCTTTATGTTGGAATAACTCGAAAACTTTGCCAATGAGAGTAGTCTCATGGGAACACACAACCACAGGAGGGGGAAACTTAGTCACTAAGGAATTAGTGCCATGGGACTAATGACTCAACTAAGGGGAAAACCTTAGTCACCGAACGAGTTTCGATGGCAAATCCTAGTAAAGTAACATCTTTGTGTGGGAAAAACTAGAAAACCTTGTCACTGTGAGTACTCTCATCGGAAAACTCAGTCGTTGGAGGGGAAAACTTAGTCATAAAGGAATTCGTGTCATGGAAAAAATGAGTCACCGGATGGGAAAATTTTACTCACCGGACGAGTTTTAATGGAAAATACTTGTAAAATAACCTCTTTGTGTGGGAAAAACTCGAGAACCTCATCACCTTGACTAGTCTCACGGGAAAACTCAGTCACGTGAGGGGAAAACTTAGTCACTAAGAAATTAGTGTCATCGGAAAAATGAGTCACCGGATGGGAAAACCTTACTCAATGGACTAGTTTCAATGGAAGAACCTAGTAAAATAACCTCTTTGTGTTGGAATAACTCGAAAACCTGGCCACTGTGAGTGGTCTCATGGGAAAACACAGCCACAGGAGGGGGAAACTTAGTCCCTAAGGAATTATTGCCATGGGACAAATGACTCAACTAAGGGGAAAACCTTAGTCACCGAACGAGTTTCCATGGCAAATCCTAGTAAAGTAACATTTAGTCACAAAGGAATTCGTGTCATGGAAAAACTGAGTCACCATTTGGGAAAATTTTACTCACCGGACGAGTTTCAATGGAAAATACTTGTAAAATAACCTCTTTGCGTGGGAAAAACTAGAAAACCTTGTCACTGTGAGTAGTCTCATCAGAAAAATCAGTCGTAGGAGGGGAAAACTTAGTCACAAAGGAAGTCGTTTTATGGAAAAAATGAGTCACCGGATGGGAAAATTTTACGCACCGGACGAGTTTCAATGGAAAATACTTGTTAAATAACCTCTTTGTGTGGGAAAAACTCGAGAACCTCATCACCTTGACTCGTCTCACGGGAAAACTCAGTCACGTGAGGGGAAAACTTAGTCACTAAGAAATTAGTGTCATGGAAAAAATGAGTCACCGGATGGGAAAACCTTACTCAATGGACTAGTTTCAATGGCAAAACCTTGTAATTAACCTCTTTGTGTTGGAATAACTCAAAAACTTGGCCACTGTGAGTAGTCTCATGCGAAAACTCAGCCACAGGAGGGGGAAACTTAGTCACTAAGGAATTAGTGCCATGGGACTAATGAGTCAACTAATGGGAAAACCTTAGTCACCGAACGAGTTTCCATGGCAAATCCTAGTAAAGTAACATCTTTGTGTGGGAAAAACTCGAAAACCTTGTCACTGTGAGCAGTCTCATCAGAAAATTCAGACGCGGGAGGGGAAAACTTAGTCACAAAGGAATTCTTGTTATGGAAAAACTGAGTCACCGTTTGGGAAAGTTTTACTCACCGGACGAGTTTCAATGGAAAATACTTGTAATATAACCTCTTTGCGTGGGAAAAACTAGAAAACCTTGTCACTGTGAGTAGTCTCATCGGAAAAATTAGTCGCAGGAGGGGAAAACTTAGTCACAAAGGAAGTCGTTTTATGGAAAAAATGAGTCACCGGATGGGAAAATTTTACGCACCGGACGAGTTTGAATGGAAAATACTTGTAAAATAACCTCTTTGTGTGGGAAAAACTCGAGAACCTCATCACCTTGACTAGTCTCACGGGAAAACTCAGTCACGTGAGGGGAAAACTTAGTCACTAAGAAATTAGTGTCATCGGAAAAATGAGTCACCGGATGGGAAAACCTTACTCAATGGACTAGTTTCAATGGCAAAACCTAGTAAAATAACCTCTTTGTGTTGGAATAACTCGAAAACCTGGCCACTGTGAGTGGTCTCATGGGAAAACACAGCCACAGGAGGGGGAAACTTAGTCACTAAGGAATTAGTGCCATGGGACTAATGAGTCAACTAATGGGAAAACCTTAGTCACTGAACGAGTTTCCATGGGAAATCCTAGTAAAGTAACATCTTTGTGTGGGAAAAACGCGAACACCTTGTCACTGTGAGCAGTCTCATCGGAAAACTCAGTCGAGGGAGGTGAAAACTTAGTCACAAAGGAATTCGTGTCATGGAAAAACCGAGTCACCTTTTGGGAAAATTTTACTCACCGGACGAGTTTCAATGGAAAATACTTGTAAAATAACCTCTTTGGGTGAGAAAATATCGAGAACCTCATCACCTTGACTAGTCTCACGGGAAAACTCAGTCACGTGAGGGGAAAACTTAGTCACTAAGGAATTAGTGTCATGGGAAAAATGAGTCACCGGATGGGAAAACCTTACTCAATGGACTAGTTTCAATGGCAAAACCTAGTAAAATAACCTCTTTGTGTTGGAATAACTCGAAAACCTGGCCACTGTGAGTGGTCTCATGGGAAAACACAGCCACAGGAGGGGGAAACTTAGTCACTAAGGAATTAGTGCCATGGGACTAATGAGTCAACTAATGGGAAAACCTTAGTCACCGAACGAGTTTCCATGGCAAATCCTAGTAAAGCAACATCTTTGTGTGGGAAAAACGCGAACACCTTGTCACTGTGAGCAGTCTCATCGGAAAACTCAGTCGCGGGAGGGGAAAACTTAGTCACAAAGGAATTCGTGTCATGGAAAAACTGAGTCACCTTTTGGGAAAATTTTACTCACCGGACGAGTTTCAATGGAAAATACTTGTAAAATAACCTCTTTGGGTGGGAAAATATCGAGAACCTCACCACCTTGACTAGTCTCACGGGAAAACTCAGTCACGTGAGGGGAAAACTTAGTCACTAAGGAATTAGTGTCATGGGAAAAATGAGTCACCGGATGGGAAAACCTTAGTCAATGGACTAGTTTCAATGGCAAAACCTAGTAAATTAACCTCTTTGTGTTGGAATAACTCGAAAACCTGGCCACTGTGAGTAGTCTCATGGGAAAACACAGCCACAGGAGGGGGAAACTTAGTCACTAAGGAATTAGTGCCATGGGACTAATGACTCAACTAAGGGGAAAACCTTAGTCACCGAACGAGTTTCCATGGCAAATCCTAGTAAAGTAACATCTTTGTGTGGGAAAACCTAGAAAACCTTGTCATTGTCAGTAGTCTCATCGGAAAACTCAGTCGCGGGAGGGGAAAACTTAGTCACAAAGGAATTCGTAAAAAACCTCTTTGTGTTGGAATAACTCGAAAACCTGGCCACTGAGAGTAGTCTCAAGGGAAAACTCAGCCACAGGAGGGGGAAACTTAGTCACTAAGGAATTAGTGCCATGGGACTAATGAGTCAACTAATGGGAAAACCTTAGTCAACAAACGAGTTTCCATGGCAAATCCTAGTAAAGTAACATCTTTGTGTGGGAAAAACAAGAAAACCTTTTCACTGTGAGTAGTCTCATCGGAAAACTCAGTCGCCGGAGGGGAAAACTTAGTCACAAAGGAATTCGTGTCATGGAAAAAATGAGTCACCGGATGGGAAAATTTTACTCACCGGACGAGTTTCAATAGAAAATACTTGTAGAATAACCTCTTTGTGTGGGGAAAACTCGAGAACCTCACCACCTTGACTAGTCTCACGGGAAAACTCGGTCACGTGAGGGGAAAACTTAGTCACTAAGGAATTAGTGTCATGCGAAAAATGAGTCACCGGATGGGAAAACCTTCGTCAATGGACTAGTTTCAATGACAAAACCTAGTAAAATAACCTCTTTGTGTTGGAATAACTCGAAAACCTGGCCACTGTGCGTAGTCTCATGGGAAAACTAAGCCACAGGAGGTGGAAACTTAGTCACTAAGGAATTAGTGCCATGGGACTAATGAGTCAACTAATGGGAAAACCTTAGTCACCGAACGAGTTTCCATGGAAAATCCATGTAAAGTAACATCTTTGTGTGGGAAAAACTAGAAAACGTTGTCACTGTGAGTAGTCTCATCGTAAAACTCAGTCGCTGGAGTGGAAAACTTAGTCACAAAGGAATTCGTGTCTTGGAAAAACTGAGTCACCGTATGGGTAAATTTTACTCACCGGACGAAGTTCAATGGAATATACCTGTAAAATAACCTCTTTGTGTGGGAAAAACTCGAGAACCTCACCACCTTGACTAGTCTCACGGGAAAACTCGGTCACGTGAGGGGAAAACTTAGTCACTAAGGAATTAGTGTCATGGGAAAAATGAGTCCCCGGATGGGAAAACCTTAGTCAATGGACTAGTTTCAATGGCAATACCTAGTAAAATAACCTCTTTGTGTTGGAATAACTCGAAAACCCTGCCACTGTTAGTAGTGTCATGGGAAAACACAGCCACAGGAGGGGGAAACTTAGTCAATAAGGAATTAGTGCCATGGGACTAATGAGTCAACTAATGGGAAAACCTTAGTCACGGAACGAGTTTCCATGGCAAATCCAAGTAAAGTAACATCTTTGTGTCGGAAAAACTAGAAAACGTTGTCACTGTGAGTAGTCTCATCGGAAAACTCAATCGCTGGAGTGGAAAACTTAGTCCCAAAGCAATTCGTGTCATGGAAAAACTGAGTCACCGTATGGGAAAATTTTACTCACCGTACGAGTTTCAATGGAAAATACTTGTAAAATAACCTCTTTATGTGGGAAAAACTCGAGAACCTCACCACCTTGACTAGTCTCTTGGGAAAACTCGGTCACGTGAGGGGAAAACTTAGTCACTAAGGAATTAGTGTCATGGGAAAAATGAATCACCGGACGGGAAAACCTTAGTCAATGGACTAGTTTCAATGGCAAAACCTAGTAAAATAACCTCTTTGTGTTGGAATAACTCGAAAACCTTGCCACTGTTAGTAGTGTCATGGGAAAACACAGCCACAGGAGGGGGAAACTTAGTCGATAAGGAATTAGTGCCATGGGACTAATGAGTCAACTAATGGGAAAACCTTAGTCACGGAACGAGTTTCCATGGCAAATCCAAGTAAAGTAACATCTTTGTGTCGGAAAAACTAGAAAACCTTGTCACTGTGAGTAGTCTCATCGGAAAACTCAATCGCTGGAGTGGAAAACTTAGTCCCAAATCAATTCGTGTCATGGAAAAACTGAGTCACCGTATGGGAAAATTTTACTCACCGGACGAGTTTCAATGGAAAATACTTGTAAAATAACCTCTTTGTGTGGGAAAAACTCGAGAACCTCACCACCTTGACTAGTCTCTTGGGAAAACTCGGTCACGTGAGGGGAAAACTTAGTCACTAAGGAATTAGTGTCATGGGAAAAATGAGTCACCGGACGAGAAAACCTAGGCAATGGACTAGTTTCAATGGCAAAACCTAGTAAAATAACCTCTTTGTGTTGGAATAACTCGAAAACCTGGCCACTGTGAATAGTCTCTTGGGAAAACTCAGCCACAGGAGGGGGAAACTTAGTCACTAAGGAATTAGTGCCATGGGACTAATGAGTCAACTAATGGGAAAACCTTAGTCACCGAACGAGTTTCCATGGCAAATCCTAGTAAAGTAACGTCTTTGTGTGGGAAAAACTAGAAAACCTTGTCACTGTGAGTAGTCTCATCGGAAAACTCAATCGCTGGAGTGGAAAACTTAGTCACAAAGGAATTCGTGTCATGGAAAAACTGAGTCACCGTATGGGAAAATTTTACTCACCGGACGAGTTTCAATGGAAAATACTTGTAAAATATCCTCTTTGTGTGGGAAAAACTCGAGAACCTCACCACCTTGACTAGTCTCACGGGAAAACTCAGTCACGTGACGGGAAAACTTAGTCACTAAGGAATTAGTGTCATGGGAAAAATGAGTCACCAGATGGCAAAACCTTAGTCAACGGACTAGTTTCAATGGCAAAACCTAGTAAAATAACCTCTTTGTGTTGGAATAACTCGAAAACCTGGCCACTGTGAGTAGTCTCATGGGAAAACTCAGCCACAGGAGGGGGAAACTTAGTCACTAAGTAATTAGTGCCATGGGACTAATGAGTCAACTAATGGGAAAACCTTAGTCACCGAACGAGTTTCCATGGCAAATCCTAGTAAAATAACATCTTTGTGTGGGAAAAACTAGAAAACCTTGTCACTGTGAGTATTCTCATCGGAAAACTCAGTTGCAAGAGTGGAAAACTTAGTCACAAAGGAATTCGTGTCATGGAAAAAATGAATCACCGGATGGGAAAATTTTACTCACCGGACGTGTTTCAATAGAAAATACTTGTAAAATAACCTCTTTGTGTGGGAAAAACTCGAGAACCTCACCACCTTAACTAGTCTCACGGGAAAACTCGGTCACGTGAGGGGAAAACTTAGTCACTAAAGAATTAGTGTCATGGGAAAAATGAGTCACCGGATGGGAAAACCTTCGTCAACGGACTAGTTTCAATGACAAAACCTAGTAAAATAAACTCTTTGTGTTGGAATAACTCGAAAACTTGGCCACTGTGAGTAGTCTCATGGAAAACTCAGCCACAGGAGGGGGAATTTTAGTCACTAAGGAATTAGTGCCATGGGACTAATGAGTCAACTAATGGGAAAACCAAAGTCACCGAACGAGTTTCCATGGAAAATCCCAGTAAAGTAACATCTTTGTGTGGGAAAAACTAAAAAACCTTGTCACTGTGAGTAGTCTCATCGGAAAACTCAGTCGCTGGAGTGGAAAACTTAGTCACAAAGGAATTCGTGTCTTGGAAAAACTGAGTCACCGTATGGGTAAATTTTACTCACCGGACGAAGTTCAATGGAATATACCTGTAAAATAACCTCTTTGTGTGGGAAAAACTCGAGAACCTCACCACCTTGACTAGTCTCACGGGAAAACTCGGTCACGTGAGGGGAAAACTTAGTCACTAAGGAATTAGTGTCATGGGAAAAATGAGTCCCCGGATGGGAAAACCTTATTCAATGGACTAGTTTCAATGGCAATACCTAGTAAAATAACCTCTTTGTGTTGGAATAACTCGAAAACCTTGCCACTGTTAGTAGTGTCATGGGAAAACACAGCCACAGGAGGGGGAAACTTAGTCAATAAGGAATTAGTGCCATGGGACTAATGAGTCAACTAATGGGAAAACCTTAGTCACGGAACGAGTTTCCATGGAAATCCAAGTAAAGTAACATCTTTGTGTCGGAAAAACTAGAAAACGTTGTCACTGTGAGTAGTCTCATCGGAAAACTCAATCGCTGGAGTGGAAAACTTAGTCCCAAAGCAATTCGTGTCATGGAAAAACTGAGTCACCGTATGGGAAAATTTTACTCACCGGACGAGTTTCAATGGAAAATACTTGTAAAATAACCTCTTTATGTGGGAAAAACTCGAGAACCTCACCACCTTGACTAGTCTCTTGGGAAAACTCGGTCACGTGAGGGGAAAACTTAGTCACTAAGGAATTAGTGTCATGGGAAAAATGAGTCACCGGACGGGAAAACCTTAGTCAATGGACTAGTTTCAATGGCAAAACCTAGTAAAATAACCTCTTTGTGTTGGAATAACTCGAAAACCTTGCCACTGTTAGTAGTGTCATGGGAAAACACAGCCACAGGAGGGGGAAATTTAGTCGATAAGGAATTAGTGCCATGGGACTAATGAGTCAACTAATGGGAAAACCTTAGTCACGGAACGAGTTTCCATGGAAAATCCAAGTAAAGTAACATCTTTGTGTCGGAAAAACTAGAAAACCTTGTCACTGTGAGTAGTCTCATCGAAAACTCAATCGCTGGAGTGGAAAACTTAGTACCAAAGCAATTCGTGTCATGGAAAAACTGAGTCACCGTATGGGAAAATTTTACTCACCGGACGAGTTTCAATGGAAAATACTTGTAAAATAACCTCTTTGTGTGGGAAAAACTCGAGAACCTCACCACCTTGACTAGTCTCTTGGGAAAACTCGGTCACGTGAGGGGAAAACTTAGTCACTAAGGAATTAGTGTCATGGGAAAAATGAGTCACCGGACGGGAAAACCTTAGTCAATGGACTAGTTTCAATGGCAAAACCTAGTAAAATAACCTCTTTGTGTTGGAATAACTCGAAAACCTGGCCACTGTGAATAGTCTCTTGGGAAAACTCAGCCAGAGGAGGGGGAAACTTAGTCACTAAGGAATTAGTGCCATGGGACTAATGAGTCAACTAATGGGAAAACCTTAGTCACCGAACGAGTTTCCATGGCAAATCCTAGTAAAGTAACGTCTTTGTGTGGGAAAAACTAGAAAACCTTGTCACTGTGAGTAGTCTCATCGGAAAACTCAATCGCTGGAGTGGAAAACTTAGTCACAAAGGAATTCGTGTCATGGAAAAACTGAGTCACCGTATGGGAAAATTTTACTCACCGGACGAGTTTCAATGGAAAATACTTGTAAAATATCCTCTTTGTGTGGGAAAAACTCGAGAACCTCACCACCTTGACTAGTCTCACGGGAAAACTCAGTCACGTGACGGGAAAACTTAGTCACTAAGGAATTAGTGTCATGGGAAAAATGAGTCACCAGATGGCAAAACCTTAGTCAACGGACTAGTTTCAATGGCAAAACCTAGTAAAATAACCTCTTTGTGTTGGAATAACTCGAAAACCTGGCCACTGTGAGTAGTCTCATGGGAAAACTCAGCCACAGGAGGGGGAAACTTAGTCACTAAGTAATTAGTGCCATGGGACTAATGAGTCAACTAATGGGAAAACCTTAGTCACCGAACGAGTTTCCATGGCAAATCCTAGTAAAATAACATCTTTGTGTGGGAAAAACTAGAAAACCTTGTCACTGTGAGTATTCTCATCGGAAAACTCAGTTGCAAGAGTGGAAAACTTAGTCACAAAGGAATTCGTGTCATGGAAAAAATGAATCACCGGATGGGAAAATTTTACTCACCGGACGTGTTTCAATAGAAAATACTTGTAAAATAACCTCTTTGTGTGGGAAAAACTCGAGAACCTCACCACCTTGACTAGTCTCACGGGAAAACTCGGTCACGTGAGGGGAAAACTTAGTCACTAAAGAATTAGTGTCATGGGAAAAATGAGTCACCGGATGGGAAAACCTTCGTCAACGGACTAGTTTCAATGACAAAACCTAGTAAAATAAACTCTCTGTGTTGGAATAACTCGAAAACTTGGCCACTGTGAGTAGTCTCATGGAAAACTCAGCCACAGGAGGGGGAATTTTAGTCACTAAGGAATTAGTGCCATGGGACTAATGAGTCAACTAATGGGAAAACCAAAGTCACCGAACGAGTTTCCATGGAAAATCCCAGTAAAGTAACATCTTTGTGTGGGAAAAACTAAAAAACCTTGTCACTGTGAGTAGTCTCATCGGAAAACTCAGTCGCGGGAGGGCAAAACTTAGTCACAAAGGAAATCGTGTCATGGAAAAAATGAGTCACCGGATGGGAAAATTTTACTCACCGGACGAGTTTCAACGGAAAATACTTGTAAAATAACCTCTTTGTGTGGGAAAACTCGAGAACCACATCACCTTGACTAGTCTTATGGGAAAACTCAGTCACGTGAGGGGAAAACTTAGTCACTAAGGAATTAGTGTCATGGGAAAAATGAGTCCCCGGATGGGAAAACCTTAGTCAATGGACTAGTTTCAATGGCAATACCTAGTAAAATAACCTCTTTGTGTTGGAATAACTCGAAAACCTTGCCACTGTTAGTAGTGTCATGGGAAAACACAGCCACAGGAGGGGGAAACTTAGTCAATAAGGAATTAGTGCCATGGGACTAATGAGTCAACTTAATGGGAAAACCTTAGTCACGGAACGAGTTTCCATGGCAAATCCAAGTAAAGTAACATCTTTGTGTCGGAAAAACTAGAAAACGTTGTCACTGTGAGTAGTCTCATCGGAAAACTCAATCGCTGGAGTGGAAAACTTAGTCCCAAAGCAATTCGTGTCATGGAAAAACTGAGTCACCGTATGGGAAAATTTTACCCACCGGACGAGTTTCAATGGAAAATACCTGTAAAATAACCTCTTTATGTGGGAAAAACTCGAGAACCTCACCACCTTGACTAGTCTCTTGGGAAAACTCGGTCACGTGAGGGGAAAACTTAGTCACTAAGGAATTAGTGTCATGGGAAAAATGAGTCACCGGACGGGAAAACCTTAGTCAATGGACTAGTTTCAATGGCAAAACCTAGTAAAATAACCTCTTTGTGTTGGAATAACTCGAAAACCTTGCCACTGTTAGTAGTGTCATGGGAAAACACAGCCACAGGAGGGGGAAACTTAGTCGATAAGGAATTAGTGCCATGGGACTAATGAGTCAACTAATGGGAAAACCAAAGTCACCGAACGAGTTTCCATGGAAAATCCAAGTAAAGTAACATCTTTGTGTCGGAAAAACTAGAAAACGTTGTCACTGTGAGTAGTCTCATCGGAAAACTCAATCGCTGGAGTGGAAAACTTAGTCCCAAAGCAATTCGTGTCACAGAAAAACTGAGTCACCGTACGGGAAAATTTTACTCACCGGACGAGTTTCAATGGAAAATACTTGTAAAATAACCTCTTTATGTGGGAAAAACTCGAGAACCTCACCACCTTGACTAGTCTCTTGGGAAAACTCGGTCACGTGAGGGGAAAACTTAGTCACTAAGGAATTAGTGTCATGGGAAAAATGAGTCACCGGACGGGAAAACCTTAGTCAATGGACTAGTTTCAATGGCAAAACCTAGTAAAATAACCTCTTTGTGTTGGAATAACTCGAAAACCTTGCCACTGTTAGTAGTGTCATGGGAAAACGCAGCCACAGGAGGGGGAAACTTAGTCGATAAGGAATTAGTGCCATGGGACTAATGAGTCAACTAATGGGAAAACCAAAGTCACCGAACGAGTTTCCATGGAAAATCCCAGTAAAGTAACATCTTTGTGTGGGAAAAACTAAAAAACCTTGTCACTGTGAGTAGTCTCATCGGAAAACTCAGTCGCGGGAGGGCAAAACTTAGTCACAAAGGAAATCGTGTCATGGAAAAAATGAGTCACCGGATGGGAAAATTTTACTCACCGGACGAGTTTCAACGGAAAATACTTGTAAAATAACCTCTTTGTGTGGGAAAACTCGAGAACCACATCACCTTGACTAGTCTTATGGGAAAACTCAGTCACGTGAGGGGAAAACTTAGTCACTAAGGAATTAGTGTCATGGGAAAAATGAGTCACCGGATGGGAAAACCTTTGTCATTGGACTAGTTTCAATGGCAAAACCTAGTAAAATGACCTCTTTGTGTTGGAATAACTCGAAAACCTGGCCACTTTGAGTAGTCTCATGGGAAAACTCAGACACAGGAGGGGGAAACTTAGTCCTTTAGGAATTAGTGCCATGGGACTAATGAGTCAACTAATGGGAAAATCTTAGTCACCGAATGAGTTTCCATGGCAAGTCCTAGTAAAGTAACCTCTTTGTGTGGGAAAAACTAGAAAACCTTGTCACTGTGAGTAGTCTCATCGGAAAACTCAGTCGCAGGAGGGGAAAACTTAGGCACAAAGAAATTCGTGTCATGGAAAAAATTAGTCACCGGATGGGAAAATTTTACTCACCGGACAAAGTTCAATGGAAAATACTTGTAAAATAACCTCTTTGTGTGGGAAAAACTGGAGAACCTCATCACCTTTACTAGTCTCACGGGAAAACTCACTCACATGAGTGGAAAATTTAGTCACTAAGGAATTAGTGTCATGGGAAAAATGAGTCACCGGATGGGAAAACCTTCGTCAATTGACTAGTTTCAATGGCACAACCTAGTAAAATGACCTCTTTGTGTTGGAATAACTCGAAAACCTGGCCACTGTGAGTAGTCTCATGGGAAAACTCAGCCACAGGAGGGGGAAACTTAGTCACTAAGGAATTAGTGCCATGGGACTAATGAGTCAACTAATGGGAAAATCTTAGTCACCGAATGAATTTCCATGGCAAATCCTAGTAAATTAACCTCTTTGTGTGGGAAAAACTAGAAAACCTTGTCACTGTGAGTAGTCTCATCGGAAAACTCACTCGCTGGAGTGGAAAACTTAGTCACAAAGGAATTCGTGTCATGGAAAAATTTAGTCACCGTATGGGAAAATTTTACTCACCGGACAAAGTTCAATGGAAAATACTTGTAAAATAACCTCTTTGTGTGGGAAAAACTCGAGAACCTCACCACCTTGACTAGTCTCACGGGGAAACTCGGTCACGTGAGGGGAAAACTTAGTCACTAAGGAATTAGTGTCATGGGAAAAATGAGTCACCGGATGGGAAAACCTTAGTCAATGGACTAGTTTCAATGGCAAAACCTAGTGAAATAACCTCTTTGTGTTGGAATAACTCGTAAACCTGGCCACTGTGAGTAGTGTCATGGGAAAACTCAGCCACAGGAGGGGGAAACTTAGTCACTAAGGAATTAGTGCCATGGGACTAATGAGTTAACTAATGGGAAAACCTTAGTCACCGAACGAGTTTCCATGGCAAATCCAAGTAAATTAACATCTTTGTGTGGGAAAAACTACAAAACCTTGTCACTGTGAGTAGTCTCATCGGAAAACTCAGTCCCTGGAGGGGAAAACTTAGTCACAAAGGAATTCGTGTCATGGAAAAACTGAGTCACCGTATGGGAAAATTTTACTCACCGGACGAGTTTCAATGGAAAATACTTGTAAAATAACCTCTTTGTGTACGAAAAACACGAGAACCTCACCACCTTGACTAGTATCACGGGAAAACTCGGTCACGTGAGGGGAAAACTTAGTCACTAAGGAATTAGTGTCATGGGAAAAATGAGTCACCGGATGGGAAAACCTTAGTCAATGGACTAGTTTCAATGGCAAAACCTAGTAAATTAACCTCTTTGTGTTGGAATAACTCGAATACCTGACCACTGTGAGTAGTCTCATGGGAAAACTTAGCCACAGGAGGGGGAAACTTAGTCACTAAGGAATTAGTGCCATGGGACTAATGAGTCAACTAATGGGAAAACCTTCGTCACCAAACGAGTTTCCATGGCAAATCCTAGTAAAGTAACATCTTTGTGTGGGAAAAACTAGAAAACCTTGTCAGTGTGAGTAGTCACATCGGAAAACTCACTCGCTGGAGTGGAAAACTTAGTCACAAAGGAATTCGTGTCATGGAAAAATTGAGTCACCGTATGGGAAAATTTTACTCACCGGACAAAGTTCAATGGAAAATACTTGTAAAATAACCTCTTTGTGTGGGAAAAACTGGAGAACCTCATCAGCTTGACTAGTCTCACGGGAAAACTCACTCACATGAGTGGAAAATTTAGTCACTAAGGAATTAGTGTCATGGGAAAAATGAGTCACCGGATGGGAAAACCTTCGTCAATTGACTAGTTTCAATTGCACAACCTAGTAAATTGACCTCTTTGTGTTGGAATAACTCGAAAACCTGGCCACTTTGAGTAGTCTCATGGGAAAACTTAGACACAGGAGGGGGAAACTTAGTCCTTAAGGAATTAGTGCCATGGGACTAATGAGTCAACTAATGGGAAAATCTTAGTCACCGAATGAGTTTCCATGGCAAGTCCTAGTAAAGTAACCTCTTTGTGTGGGAAAAACTAGAAAACCTTGTCACTGTGAGTAGTCTCATCGGAAAACTCAGTCGCAGGAGGGGAAAACTTAGGCACAAAGAAATTCGTGTCATGGAAAAAATTAGTCACCGGATGGGAAAATTTTATTCACCGGACGAGTTTCAATGGAAAATACTTGTAAAATAACCTCTTTGTGTGGGAAAAACTCGAGAACCTCATCACCTTGACTAGTCTCATGGGAAAATTCAGTCACGTGAGGGGAAAACTTAGTCACTAAGGAATTAGTGTCATGGGAAAAATGAATCACCGGATGGGAAAACCTTAGTCAATGGACTAGTTTCAATGGCAAAACCTAGTAAAATAACCTCTTTGTGTTGGAATAACTTGAAAACCTGGCCATTCTGAGTAGTCTCATGGGAAAACTCAGCCACAGGAGGGGGAAACTTAGTCACTAAGGAATTAGTGCCATGGGACTTATGAGTCAACTAATGGGAAAACCTTAGTCACCGAACGAGTTTCCATGGCAAATCCAACTAAAGTAACATCTTTGTGTGGGAAAAACTAGAAAACCTTGTCAGTGTGAGTAGTCACATCGGAAAACTTACTCGCTGGAGTGGAAAACTTAGTCACAAAGGAATTCGTGTCATGGAAAAATTGAGTCACCGTATGGGAAAATTTTACTCACCGGACAAAGTTCAATGGAAAATACTTGTAAAATAACCTC
Source organism: Acmispon strigosus (assembly GCA_030819835.1). Lineage (NCBI taxonomy): Eukaryota > Viridiplantae > Streptophyta > Magnoliopsida > Fabales > Fabaceae > Acmispon > Acmispon strigosus. The sequence goes on along the minus strand of JAUAMA010000002.1, from coordinate 67,481,620 downwards.
TTTGTGTGGGAAAAACTGGAGAACCTCATCACCTTGACTAGTCTCACGGGAAAACTCACTCACATGAGTGGAAAATTTAGTCACTAAGGAATTAGTGTCATGGGAAAAATGAGTCACCGGATGGGAAAACCTTCGTCAATTGACTAGTTTCAATGGCAAAACCTAGTAAATTAACCTCTTTGTGTTGGAATAACTCGAATACCTGACCACTGTGAGTAGTCTCATGGGAAAACTTAGCCACAGGAGGGGGAAACTTAGTCACTAAGGAATTAGTGCCATGGGACTAATGAGTCAACTAATGGGAAAACCTTCGTCACCAAACGAGTTTCCATGGCAAATCCTAGTAAAGTAACATCTTTGTGTGGGAAAAACTAGAAAACCTTGTCAGTGTGAGTAGTCACATCGGAAAACTCACTCGCTGGAGTGGAAAACTTAGTCACAAAGGAATTCGTGTCATGGAAAAATTGAGTCACCGTATGGGAAAATTTTACTCACCGGACAAAGTTCAATGGAAAATACTTGTAAAATAACCTCTTTGTGTGGGAAAAACTGGAGAACCTCATCAGCTTGACTAGTCTCACGGGAAAACTCACTCACATGAGTGGAAAATTTAGTCACTAAGGAATTAGTGTCATGGGAAAAATGAGTCACCGGATGGGAAAACCTTCGTCAATTGACTAGTTTCAATTGCACAACCTAGTAAATTGACCTCTTTGTGTTGGAATAACTCGAAAACCTGGCCACTTTGAGTAGTCTCATGGGAAAACTTAGACACAGGAGGGGGAAACTTAGTCCTTAAGGAATTAGTGCCATGGGACTAATGAGTCAACTAATGGGAAAATCTTAGTCACCGAATGAGTTTCCATGGCAAGTCCTAGTAAAGTAACCTCTTTGTGTGGGAAAAACTAGAAAACCTTGTCACTGTGAGTAGTCTCATCGGAAAACTCAGTCGCAGGAGGGGAAAACTTAGGCACAAAGAAATTCGTGTCATGGAAAAAATTAGTCACCGGATGGGAAAATTTTATTCACCGGACGAGTTTCAATGGAAAATACTTGTAAAATAACCTCTTTGTGTGGGAAAAACTCGAGAACCTCATCACCTTGACTAGTCTCATGGGAAAATTCAGTCACGTGAGGGGAAAACTTAGTCACTAAGGAATTAGTGTCATGGGAAAAATGAATCACCGGATGGGAAAACCTTAGTCAATGGACTAGTTTCAATGGCAAAACCTAGTAAAATAACCTCTTTGTGTTGGAATAACTTGAAAACCTGGCCATTCTGAGTAGTCTCATGGGAAAACTCAGCCACAGGAGGGGGAAACTTAGTCACTAAGGAATTAGTGCCATGGGACTTATGAGTCAACTAATGGGAAAACCTTAGTCACCGAACGAGTTTCCATGGCAAATCCAACTAAAGTAACATCTTTGTGTGGGAAAAACTAGAAAACCTTGTCAGTGTGAGTAGTCACATCGGAAAACTTACTCGCTGGAGTGGAAAACTTAGTCACAAAGGAATTCGTGTCATGGAAAAATTGAGTCACCGTATGGGAAAATTTTACTCACCGGACAAAGTTCAATGGAAAATACTTGTAAAATAACCTCTTTGTGTGGGAAAAACTGGAGAACCTCATCACCTTGACTAGTCTCACGGGAAAACTCACTCACATGAGTGGAAAATTTAGTCACTAAGGAATTAGTGTCATGGGAAAAATGAGTCATCGGATGGGAAAACCTTCGTCAATTGACTAGTTTCAATGGCACAACCTAGTAAAATGACCTCTTTGTGTTGGAATAACTCGAAAACCTGGCCACTGTGAGTAGTCTCATGGGAAAACTCAGCCACAGGAGGGGGAAACTTAGTCACTAAGGAATTAGTGCCATGGGACTAATGAGTCAACTAATGGGAAAATCTTAGTCACCGAATGAATTTCCATGGCAAATCCTAGTAAAGTAACCTCTTTGTGTGGGAAAAACTAGAAAACCTTGTCACTGTGAGTAGTCTCATCGGAAAACTCACTCGCTGGAGTGGAAAACTTAGTCACAAAGGAATTCGTGTCATGGAAAAATTTAGTCACCGTATGGGAAAATTTTACTCACCGGACAAAGTTCAATGGAAAATACTTGTAAAATAACCTCTTTGTGTGGGAAAAACTCGAGAACCTCACCACCTTGACTAGTCTCACGGGAAAACTCGGTCACGTGAGGGGAAAACTTAGTCACTAAGGAATTAGTGTCATGGGAAAAATGAGTCACCGGATGGGAAAACCTTAGTCAATGGACTAGTTTCAATGGCAAAACCTAGTGAAATAACCTCTTTGTGTTGGAATAACTCGTAAACCTGGCCACTGTGAGTAGTGTCATGGGAAAACTCAGCCACAGGAGGGGGAAACTTAGTCACTAAGGAATTAGTGCCATGGGACTAATGAGTTAACTAATGGGAAAACCTTAGTCACCGAACGAGTTTCCATGGCAAATCCAAGTAAATTAACATCTTTGTGTGGGAAAAACTACAAAACCTTGTCACTGTGAGTAGTCTCATCGGAAAACTCAGTCCCTGGAGGGGAAAACTTAGTCACAAAGGAATTCGTGTCATGGAAAAACTGAGTCACCGTATGGGAAAATTTTACTCACCGGACGAGTTTCAATGGAAAATACTTGTAAAATAACCTCTTTGTGTACGAAAAACACGAGAACCTCACCACCTTGACTAGTATCACGGGAAAACTCGGTCACGTGAGGGGAAAACTTAGTCACTAAGGAATTAGTGTCATGGGAAAAATAAGTCACCGGATGGGAAAACCTTAGTCAATGGACTAGTTTCAATGGCAAAACCTAGTAAATTAACCTCTTTGTGTTGGAATAACTCGAATACCTGACCACTGTGAGTAGTCTCATAGGAAAACTTAGCCACAGGAGGGGGAAACTTAGTCACTAAGGAATTAGTGCCATGGGACTAATGAGTCAACTAATGGGAAAACCTTCGTCACCAAACGAGTTTCCATGGCAAATCCTAGTAAAGTAACATCTTTGTGTGGGAAAAACTAGAAAACCTTGTCAGTGTGAGTAGTCACATCGGAAAACTCACTCGCTGGAGTGGAAAACTTAGTCACAAAGGAATTCGTGTCATGGAAAAATTGAGTCACCGTATGGGAAAATTTTACTCACCGGACAAAGTTCAATGGAAAATACATGTAAAATAACCTCTTTGTGTGGGAAAAACTGGAGAACCTCATCAGCTTGACTAGTCTCACGGGAAAACTCACTCACATGAGTGGAAAATTTAGTCACTAAGGAATTAGTGTCATGGGAAAAATGAGTCACCGGATGGGAAAACCTTCGTCAATTGACTAGTTTCAATTGCACAACCTAGTAAATTGACCTCTTTGTGTTGGAATAACTCGAAAACCTGGCCACTTTGAGTAGTCTCATGGGAAAACTTAGACACAGGAGGGGGAAACTTAGTCCTTAAGGAATTAGTGCCATGGGACTAATGAGTCAACTAATGGGAAAATCTTAGTCACCGAATGAGTTTCCATGGCAAGTCCTAGTAAAGTAACCTCTTTGTGTGGGAAAAACTAGAAAACCTTGTCACTGTGAGTAGTCTCATCGGAAAACTCAGTCGCAGGAGGGGAAAACTTAGGCACAAAGAAATTCGTGTCATGGAAAAAATTAGTCACCGGATGGGAAAATTTTATTCACCGGACGAGTTTCAATGGAAAATACTTGTAAAATAACCTCTTTGTGTGGGAAAAACTCGAGAACCTCATCACCTTGACTAGTCTCATGGGAAAATTCAGTCACGTGAGGGGAAAACTTAGTCACTAAGGAATTAGTGTCATGGGAAAAATGAATCACCGGATGGGAAAACCTTAGTCAATGGACTAGTTTCAATGGCAAAACCTAGTAAAATAACCTCTTTGTGTTGGAATAACTTGAAAACCTGGCCATTCTGAGTAGTCTCATGGGAAAACTCAGCCACAGGAGGGGGAAACTTAGTCACTAAGGAATTAGTGCCATGGGACTTATGAGTCAACTAATGGGAAAACCTTAGTCACCGAACGAGTTTCCATGGCAAATCCAACTAAAGTAACATCTTTGTGTGGGAAAAACTAGAAAACCTTGTCAGTGTGAGTAGTCACATCGGAAAACTTACTCGCTGGAGTGGAAAACTTAGTCACAAAGGAATTCGTGTCATGGAAAAATTGAGTCACCGTATGGGAAAATTTTACTCACCGGACAAAGTTCAATGGAAAATACTTGTAAAATAACCTCTTTGTGTGGGAAAAACTGGAGAACCTCATCACCTTGACTAGTCTCACGGGAAAACTCACTCACATGAGTGGAAAATTTAGTCACTAAGGAATTAGTGTCATGGGAAAAATGAGTCACCGGATGGGAAAACCTTCGTCAATTGACTAGTTTCAATGGCACAACCTAGTAAAATGACCTCTTTGTGTTGGAATAACTCGAAAACCTGGCCACTGTGAGTAGTCTCATGGGAAAACTCAGCCACAGGAGGGGGAAACTTAGTCACTAAGGAATTAGTGCCATGGGACTAATGAGTCAACTAATGGGAAAATCTTAGTCACCGAATGAATTTCCATGGCAAATCCTAGTAAAGTAACCTCTTTGTGTGGGAAAAACTAGAAAACCTTGTCACTGTGAGTAGTCTCATCGGAAAACTCACTCGCTGGAGTGGAAAACTTAGTCACAAAGGAATTCGTGTCATGGAAAAATTGAGTCACCGTATGGGAAAATTTTACTCACCGGACAAAGTTCAATGGAAAATACTTGTAAAATAACCTCTTTGTGTGGGAAAAACTCGAGAACCTCACCACCTTGACTAGTCTCACGGGAAAACTCGGTCACGTGAGGGGAAAACTTAGTCACTAAGGAATTAGTGTCATGGGAAAAATGAGTCACCGGATGGGAAAACCTTAGTCAATGGACTAGTTTCAATGGCAAAACCTAGTGAAATAACCTCTTTGTGTTGGAATAACTCGTAAACCTGGCCACTGTGAGTAGTGTCATGGGAAAACTCAGCCACAGGAGGGGGAAACTTAGTCACTAAGGAATTAGTGCCATGGGACTAATGAGTTAACTAATGGGAAAACCTTAGTCACCGAACGAGTTTCCATGGCAAATCCAAGTAAATTAACATCTTTGTGTGGGAAAAACTACAAAACCTTGTCACTGTGAGTAGTCTCATCGGAAAACTCAGTCCCTGGAGGGGAAAACTTAGTCACAAAGGAATTCGTGTCATGGAAAAACTGAGTCACCGTATGGGAAAATTTTACTCACCGGACGAGTTTCAATGGAAAATACTTGTAAAATAACCTCTTTGTGTACGAAAAACACGAGAACCTCACCACCTTGACTAGTATCACGGGAAAACTCGGTCACGTGAGGGGAAAACTTAGTCACTAAGGAATTAGTGTCATGGGAAAAATGAGTCACCGGATGGGAAAACCTTAGTCAATGGACTAGTTTCAATGGCAAAACCTAGTAAATTAACCTCTTTGTGTTGGAATAACTCGAATACCTGACCACTGTGAGTAGTCTCATGGGAAAACTCAGCCACAGGAGGGGGAAACTTAGTCACTAAGGAATTAGTGCCATGGGACTAATGAGTCAACTAATGGGAAAACCTTCGTCACCAAACGAGTTTCCATGGCAAATCCTAGTAAAGTAACATCTTTGTGTGGGAAAAACTAGAAAACCTTTTCACTGTGAGTAGTCTCATCGGAAAACTCAGCCGCGGGAGGTGAAAACTTAGTCACAAAGGAATTCGTGTCATGGAAAAAATGAGTCACCGGATGGGAAAATTTTACTCACCGGACGAGTTTCAATAGAAAATACTTGTAAAATAACCTCTTTGTGTGGGAAAACCTCGAGAACCTCACCACCTTGACTAGTCTCACGGGAAAACTCAGTCACGTGAGGGGAAAACTTAGTCACTAAGGAATTTGTGTCATGGGAAAAATGAGTCACCGGATGGGAAAACCTTCGTCAACGGACTAGTTTCAATGACAAAACCTAGTAAAATAAACTCTTTGTGTTGGAATAACTCGAAAACTTGGCCACTATGAGTAGTCTCATGGGAAAACTCAGCCACAGGAGGGGGAATTTTAGTCACTAAGGAATTAGTGCCATGGGACTAATGAGTCAACTAATGGGAAAACCTACGTCACCGAACGAGTTTCCATGGAAAATCCCAGTAAAGTAACATCTTTGTGTGGGAATTACTAAAAAACCTTGTCACTGTGAGTAGTCTCATCGGAAAACTCAGTCGCGGGAGGGCAAAACTTAGTCACAAAGGAAATCGTGTCATGGAAAAAATGAGTCACCGGATGGGAAAATTTTACTCACCGGACGAGTTTCAACGGAAAATACTTGTAAAATAACCTCTTTGTGTGGGAAAACTCGAGAACCTCATCACCTTGACTAGTCTTATGGGAAAACTCAGTCACGTGAGGGGAAAACTTAGTCACTAAGAAATTAGTGTCCTGGGAAAAATGAGTCACCGGATGGGAAAACCTTAGTCAACGGAGTAGTTTCAATGGCAAAACCTAGTAAAATAACCTCTTTGTGTTGGAATAACTCGAAAACTTGGCCACCATGAGTAGTCTCATGGGAAAACTCAGCCACAGGAGGGGGAAACTTAGTCACTAAGTAATTAGTGCCATGGTACTAATGAGTCAACTAATGGGAAAATCTTTGCCACCGAACGAGTTTCAACGGCAAATCCTAGTAAAGTAACCTCTTTGTCACTATGAGTAGTCTCATCGGAAAACTCAGTCGCGGGAGGGGAAAAATTTATTCACCGGACCAGTTTCAATGGAAAATACTTATAAAATAACCTCTTTGAGTGGGAAAAACTCGAGAACCTCATCATCTTGACTAGTCTCACGGGAAAACTCAGTCACATGAGGGGAAAACTTAGTCACTAAGGAATTAGTGTCATGGGAAAAATGAGTCACGGATGGGAAAACCTTAGTCAATGGACTAGTTTCAATGGCAAAACCTAGTAAAATAACCTCTTTGTGTTGGAATAACTCCAAAACCTGGCCACTGTGAGTAGTCTCATGGGAAAACTCAGCCACAGGAGGGGGAAACTTAGTCACTAAGGAATTAGTGCCATGGATCTAATGAGTCAACTAATGGGAAAACCTACGTCACCGAACGAGTTTCCATGGAAAATCCCAGTAAAGTAAAATCTTTGTGTGGGAAAAACTAGAAAACCTTGTCACTGTGAGTAGTCTCATCGAAAACTCAGTCCCAGGAGGGGAAAACTTAGTCACAAAGGAATTAGTGTCATGGGAAAAATGAGTCACCGGATGGGAAAACCTTTGTCATTGGACTAATTTCAATGGCAAAACCTAGTAAAATGACCTCTTTGTGTTGGAATAACTCGAAAACCTGGCCACTTTGAGTAGTCTCATGGGAAAACTCAGACACAGGAGGGGGAAACTTAGTCACTAAGGAATTAGTGCCATGGGACTAATGAGTCAACTAATGGGAAAATCTTAGTCACCGAATGAGTTTCCATGGCAAGTCTTAGTAAAGTAACCTCTTTGTGTGGGAAAAACTAGAAAACCTTGTCACTGTGAGTAGTCTCATCGGAAAACTCAGTCGCAGGAGGGGAAAACTTAGGCACAAAGAAATTCGTGTCATGGAAAAAATTAGTCACCGGATGGGAAAATTTTATTTACCGGACGAGTGTCAATGGAAAATACTTGTAAAATAACCTCTTTGTGTGGGAAAAACTCGAGAACCTCATCACCTTGACTAGTCTCATGGGAAAATTTAGTCACGTGAGGGGAAAACTTAGTCACTAAGGAATTAGTGTCATGGGAAAAATGAATCACCGGATGGGAAAACCTTAGTCAATGGACTAGTTTCAATGGCAAAAGCTAGTAAAATAACCTCTTTGTGTTGGAATAACTTGAAAACCTGGCCATTGTGAGTAGTCTCATGGGAAAACTCAGCCACAGGAGGGGGAAACTTAGTCACTAAGGAATTAGTGCCATGGGACTAATGAGTCAACTAATGGGAAAACCTTAGTCACCGAACGAGTTTCCATGGCAAATCCAAGTAAAGTAACATCTTTGTGTGGGAAAAACTCGAGAACCTCATCATCTTGACTAGTCTCACGGGAAAACTTAGTCACTTGAGGGGAAAACTTAGTCACTAAGGAATTAGTGTCATGGGAAAAATGAGTCACGGATGGGAAAACCTTAGTCAATGGACTAGTTTCAATGGCAAATCCTAGTAAAATAACCTCTTTGTGTTGGAATAACTCGAAAACCTGGCCACTGTGAGTAGTCTCATGGGAAAACTCAGCCACAGGAGGGGGAAACTTAGTCACTAAGGAATTAGTGCCATGGGACTAATGAGTCAACTAATGAGAAAACCTTAGTCACCGGATGAGTTTCCATGGCAAATCCTAGTAAAGTAACCTCTTTGTGTGGGAAAAACTAGAAAACCTTGTCACTGTGAGTAGTCTCATCGGAAAACTCAGTCGCGGGAGGGGAAAACTTTGTCAGAAAGGAATTCGTGTCATGGAAAAAATGAGTCACAGGATGGGAATATTTTACTCACGAGACGAGTTTCAATGTAAAATACTAGTAAAATAACCTCTTTGTTTGGGTAAAACTCGAGAACCACATCACCTTGACTAGTCTCACGGGAAAACTCAGTCACATGCGGGGAAAACTTAGTCAATAAGGAATTAGTGTCATGGGAAAAATGAGTCACCGGATAGGAAAACCTTAGTCAAAGGACTAGTTTCAATGGCATAACCTAGTAAAATAACCACTTTGTGTTGGAATAACTTAAAAACCTGGCCATTGAGAGTAGTCTCATGGGAAAACTCAGCCACAGGAGGGGGAAACTTAGTCACTAAGGAAATAGTGCCATGGTACTAATGAGTCAACTAATGGGAAAACCTTTGTCACCGAACGAGTTTCCATGGCAAATCCTAGTAAAGTAACCTCTTTGTGTGGGAAAAACTAGAAAACCTTGTCTCTCGGAGTAGTCTCATCGGAAAACTCAGTCGCAGGAGGGGAAAACTTAGTCACAAAGGAATTCGTGTCATGGAAAAAATTAGTCACCGTATGGGATAATTTTACTCACCCGCCGAGTTTCAATGGAAAATACTTGTAAAATAACCTCTGTGGGTGGGAAAAACTCGATAACCTCATCACCTTGACTAGTCTCACGGGAAAACTCAGTCACGTGAGGGGAAAACATAGTCACTAAGGAATTAGTGTCATGGGAAAAATGAGTCACCGGATGGGAAAACCTTAGTCAATGGACTAGTTTAAATGGCAAAACCTAGTAAATTATCCTCTTTGTGTTGGAATAACTCGAAAACCTGGCCACTGTGAGTAGTCTCTTGGGAAAACTCAGCCACAGGAGGGGGAAACTTAATCACTAAGTAATTAGTGCCATGGGACTAATGAGTCAACTAATGGGAAAACCTTAGTCATCGAACGAGTTTCCATGGCAAATCCTAGTAAAGTAACATCTTTGGGTGGGAAAAACTAGAAAACATTGTCACTGTCAGTAGTCTCATCGGAAAACTCAGTCGTGGGAGGGGAAAACTTAGTCACAAAGGATTACGTGTCATGGAAAAAATGAGTCACCGGATGGGAAAATTTTACTCGCCGGACGAGTTTCAATGGAAAATACTAGTAAAATAACCTCTTTGTGTGGGAAAAACTCGAGAACCTCACCACCTTGACTAGTCTCACGGGAAAACTCAGTCACGTGAGGGGAAAATTTAGTCACTAAGGAATTAGTGTCATGGGAAAAATGAGTCACCGGATGGGAAAACCTTAGTCAATGGACTAGTTTCAATGGCAAAACCTAGTAATTAACCTCTTTGTGTTGGAATAACTCGAAATCCTGGCCACTGTGAGTAGTCTCATGGGAAAACTCTGCCATAGGAGGGGGAAACTTAGTCACTAAGGAATTAGTGCCATGGGACTAATGAGTCAACTAATGGGAAAACCTTAGTCACCGAACGAGTTTCCAAGGCAAATCCTAGTAAAGTAACATCTTTGTGTGGGAAAAACTAGAAAACCTTGTCACTGTCAGTAGTCTCATTGGAAAACTCAATCGTGGGAGGGGAAAACTTAGTCACAAAGGAATTCGTGTTATGGAAAAAATGAGTCACCGGATGGGAAAAGTTTACTCACATGACGAGTTTCAATGGAAAATACTTTTAAAATAACCTCTTTGTGTGGGAAAAACTCGAGAACCTCATCACCTTGACTAGTCTCACGGGAAAACTCAGTCACGTGAGGGGAAAACTTAGTCACTAAGGAATTAGTGTCCAGGGAAAAATGAGTCACCGGATGGGAAAACCTTAGTCAATGGACTAGTTTCAATGGCAAAACCTAGTAAATTAACCTCTTTGTGTTGGAATAACTCGAAAACCTGACCACTGTGAGTAGTCTCATGGGAAAACTCAGCCACAGGAGGGGGAAACTTAGTAACTAGGGATTAGTGCCATGGGACTAATGAGTCAACTAATGGGAAAACCTTAGTCACCGAACTAGTTTCCCTGGCAAATCCTAGTATAGTAACATCTTTGTGTGGGAAAAACTAGAAAACCTTGTCACTATGAGTAGTCTCATCGGAAAACTCAGTCGCGGGAGGGGAAAAGTTAGTCACAAAGGAATTCGTGTCATGGAAAAAATGAGTCACCGGATGGGAAAATTTTACCCACCGGACGAGTTTCAATGGAAAATACTTGTAAAATAACTTCTTTGTGTGGGAAAAACTCGAGAACCTCATCATCTTGACTAGTCTTACGAGAAAACTCAAACACGTGAGGGGAAAACTTAGTCACTAAGAAATTAGTGTCATGGGAAAAATGAGTCACCGGATGGGAAAATCTCAGTCAATGGACTAGTTTCAATGGCAAAACCTAGTAAATTATCCTCTTTGTGTTGGAATAACTCGAAAACCTGGCCACTGTGAGTAGTCTCATGGGAAAACACAGCCACAAGAGGGGGAAACTTAGTCACTAAGGAATTAGTGCCATGGGACTAATGACTCAACTAAGGGGAAAACCTTAGTCACCGAACGAGTTTCCATGGAAAATCCTAGTAAAGTAACATCTTTGTGCGGGAAAAACTAGAAAACCTTGTCACTGTCAGTAGTCTCATCGGAAAACTCAGTCACTGGAGGGGAAAACTTAGTCACAAAGGAATTCGTGTCATGGAAAAACTGAGTCACCGGATGGGATAATTTTACTCACCGGACGAGTTTCAATGGAAAATACTTGTAAAATAACCTCTGTGGGTGGGAAAAACTCGAGAACCTCATCACCTTGACTAGTCTCACGGGAAAACTCAGTCACGTGAGGGGAAAACATAGTCACTAAGGAATTAGTGTCATGGGAAAAATGAGTCACCGGATGGGAAAACTTTACTCACATGACGAGTTTCAGTGGAAAATACTTTTAAAATAACCTCTTTGTGTGGGAAAAACTCGAGAACCTCATCACCTTGACTAGTCTCACGGGAAAACTCAGTCACGTGAGGGGAAAACTTAGTCACTAAGGAATTAGTGTCATGGGAAAAATGAGTCACCGGATGGGAAAACCTTAGTCAATGGACTAGTTTCAGTGGCAAAACCTAGTAATTAACCTCTTTGTGTTGGAATAACTCGAAAACCTGGCCACCGTGATTAGTCTCATGGGAAAACACAGCCACAAGAGGGGGAAACTTAGTCACTAAGGAATTAGTGCCATGGGACTAATGACTCAACTAAGGGGAAAACCTTAGTCACCGAACGAGTTTCCATGGCAAATCCTAGTAAAGTAACATCTTTGTGTGGGAAAAACTAGAAAACCTTGTCACTGTGAGTAGTCTCATCGGAAAACTCAGTCGCTGGAGGGGTGATAATTAGCATAGCATAAAATGATCACATCACTCTATTTTAACGAATAATAATATATTATTTAAAATAAGTAAGTGCTTACTATTTGATTGCATGCCCATGAATGTTCAAATTGTATGAAAGTTTATATAAATGATAATTAGCATAGCATAAAATGATCACATCACTCTATTTTAACGAATAATAATATATTATTTAAAATAAGTAAGTGCTTACTATTTGATTGCATGCCCACGAATGTTCAAATTGTATGAAAGTTTATATAAATGATAATTAGCATAGCATAAAATGATCGTATCACTTTATTTTAACGAATAATAATATATTATTTAAAATAAGTAAGTGCTTACTATTTGATTGCATGCCCACGAATGTTCAAATTGTATGAAAGTTTATATAAATGAGAATTAGCATAGCATAAAATGATCATATCACTTTATTTTAACGAATAATATAATATTTAAAATAAGTAAGTGCTAACTATTTGATTGCATGCCCATGAATGTTCAAATTGTATGAAAGTTTATATAAATGATAATTAGCATAGCATAAAATGATCATATCACTTTATTTTAACGAATAATAATATATTATTTAAAATAAGTAAGTGCTTACTATTTGATTGCATGCCCACGAATGTTCAAATTGTATGAAAGTTTATATAAATGAGAATTAGCATAGCATAAAATGATCACATCACTTTATTTTAACGAATAATAATATATTATTTAAAATAAGTAAGTGCTTACTATTTGATTGCATGCCCATGAATGTTCAAATTGTATGAAAGTTTATATAAATGATAATTAGCATAGCATAAAATGATCACATCACTCTATTTTAACGAATAATAATATATTATTTAAAATAAGTAAGTGCTTACTATTTGATTGCATGCCCATGAATGTTCAAATTGTATGAAAGTTTATATAAATGATAATTAGCATAGCACAAAATGATCACATCACTTTATTTTAACGAATAATAATATATTATTTAAAATAAGTAAGTGCTTACTATTTGATTGCATGCCCATGAATGTTCAAATTGTATGAAAGTTTATATAAATGATAATTAGCATAGCATAAAATGATCACATCACTTTATTTTAACGAATAATAATATACTATTTAAAATAAGTAAGTGCTTACTATTTGATTGCATGCCCATGAATGTTCAAATTGTATGAAAGTTTATATAAATGATAATTAGCATAGCATAAAATGATCACATCACTTTATTTTAACGAATAATAATATATTATTTAAAATAAGTAAGTGCTTACTATTTGATTGCATGCCCATGAATGTTCAAATTGTATGAAAGTTTATATAAATGATAATTAGCATAGCATAAAATGATCATATCACTCTATTTTAACGAATAATAATATATTATTTAAAATAAGTAAGTGCTTACTATTTGATTGCATGCCCATGAATGTTCAAATTGTATGAAAGTTTATATAAATGATAATTAGCATAGCATAAAATGATCACATCACTCTATTTTAACGAATAATAATATATTATTTAAAATAAGTAAGTGCTTACTATTTGATTGCATGCCCATGAATGTTCAAATTGTATGAAAGTTTATATAAATGATAATTAGCATAGCATAAAATGATCACATCACTTTATTTTAACGAATAATATATTATTTAAAATAAGTAAGTGCTTACTATTTGATTGCATGCCCATGAATGTTCAAATTGTATGAAAGTTTATATAAATGATAATTAGCATAGCATAAAATGATCATATCACTCTATTTTAACGAATAATAATATATTATTTAAAATAAGTAAGTGCTTACTATTTGATTGCATGCCCATGAATGTTCAAATTGTATGAAAGTTTATATAAATGATAATTAGCATAGCATAAAATGATCATATCACTCTATTTTAACGAATAATAATATATTATTTAAAATAAGTAAGTGCTTACTATTTGATTGCATACCCATGAATGTTCAAATTGTATGAAAGTTTATATAAATGATAATTAGCATAGCATAAAATGATCACATCACTCTATTTTAACGAATAATAATATATTATTTAAAATAAGTAAGTGCTTACTATTTGATTGCATGCCCATGAATGTTCAAATTGTATGAAAGTTTATATAAATGATAATTAGCATAGCATAAAATGATCACATCACTTTATTTTAACGAATAATAATATATTATTTAAAATAAGTAAGTGCTTACTATTTGATTGCATGCCCATGAATGTTCAAATTGTATGAAAGTTTATATAAATGATAATTAGCATAGCATAAAATGATCACATCACTTTATTTTAACGAATAATATATTATTTAAAATAAGTAAGTGCTTACTATTTGATTGCATGCCCATGAATGTTCAAATTGTATGAAAGTTTATATAAATGATAATTAGCATAGCATAAAATGATCATATCACTTTATTTTAACGAATAATAATATATTATTTAAAATAAGTAAGTGCTTACTATTTGATTGCATGCCCATGAATGTTCAAATTGTATGAAAGTTTATATAAATGATAATTAGCATAGCATAAAATGATCATATCACTCTATTTTAACGAATAATAATATATTATTTAAAATAAGTAAGTGCTTACTATTTGATTGCATACCCATGAATGTTCAAATTGTATGAAAGTTTATATAAATGATAATTAGCATAGCATAAAATGATCACATCACTCTATTTTAACGAATAATAATATATTATTTAAAATAAGTAAGTGCTTACTATTTGATTGCATGCCCATGAATGTTCAAATTGTATGAAAGTTTATATAAATGATAATTAGCATAGCATAAAATGATCACATCACTTTATTTTAACGAATAATAATATATTATTTAAAATAAGTAAGTGCTTACTATTTGATTGCATGCCCATTAATGTTCAAATTGTATGAAAGTTTATATAAATGATAATTAGCATAGCATAAAATGATCACATCACTTTATTTTAACGAATAATAATATATTATTTAAAATAAGTAAGTGCTTACTATTTGATTGCATGCCCATGAATGTTCAAATTGTATGAAAGTTTATATAAATGATAATTAGCATAGCATAAAATGATCACATCACTTTATTTTAACGAATAATAATATATTATTTAAAATAAGTAAGTGCTTACTATTTGATTGCATGCCCATGAATGTTCAAATTGTATGAAAGTTTATATAAATGATAATTAGCATAGCATAAAATGATCACATCACTTTATTTTAACGAATAATAATATATTATTTAAAATAAGTAAGTGCTTACTATTTGATTGCATGCCCATGAATGTTCAAATTGTATGAAAGTTTATATAAATGATAATTAGCATAGCATAAAATGATCACATCACTTTATTTTAACGAATAATAATATATTATTTAAAATAAGTAAGTGCTTACTATTTGATTGCATGCCCACGAATGTTCAAATTGTATGAAAGTTTATATAAATGATAATTAGCATAGCATAAAATGATCATATCACTTTATTTTAACGAATAATAATATATTATTTAAAATAAGTAAGTGCTTACTATTTGATTGCATGCCCACGAATGTTCAAATTGTATGAAAGTTTATATAAATGATAATTAGCATAGCATAAAATGATCGTATCACTTTATTTTAACGAATAATAATATATTATTTAAAATAAGTAAGTGCTTACTATTTGATTGCATGCCCACGAATGTTCAAATTGTATGAAAGTTTATATAAATGAGAATTAGCATAGCATAAAATGATCATATCACTTTATTTTAACGAATAATATAATATTTAAAATAAGTAAGTGCTAACTATTTGATTGCATGCCCATGAATGTTCAAATTGTATGAAAGTTTATATAAATGATAATTAGCATAGCATAAAATGATCATATCACTTTATTTTAACGAATAATAATATATTATTTAAAATAAGTAAGTGCTTACTATTTGATTGCATGCCCACGAATGTTCAAATTGTATGAAAGTTTATATAAATGAGAATTAGCATAGCATAAAATGATCATATCACTTTATTTTAACGAATAATATAATATTTAAAATAAGTAAGTGCTAACTATTTGATTGCATGCCCATGAATGTTCAAATTGTATGAAAGTTTATATAAATGATAATTAGCATAGCATAAAATGATCATATCACTTTATTTTAACGAATAATAATATATTATTTAAAATAAGTAAGTGCTTACTATTTGATTGCATGCCCACGAATGTTCAAATTGTATGAAAGTTTATATAAATGAGAATTAGCATAGCATAAAATGATCATATCACTTTATTTTAACGAATAATATAATATTTAAAATAAGTAAGTGCTAACTATTTGATTGCATGCCCATGAATGTTCAAATTGTATGAAAGTTTATATAAATGATAATTAGCATAGCATAAAATGATCATATCACTTTATTTTAACGAATAATAATATATTATTTAAAATAAGTAAGTGCTAACTATTTGATTGCATGCCCATGAATGTTCAAATTGTATGAAAGTTTATATAAATGATAATTAGCATAGCATAAAATGATCATATCACTTTATTTTAACGAATAATAATATATTATTTAAAATAAGTAAGTGCTAACTATTTGATTGCATGCCCATGAATATTCAAATTGTATGAAAGTTTATATAAATGATAATTAGCATAGCATAAAATGATCATATCACTCTATTTTAACGAATAATAATATATTATTTAAAATAAGTAAGTGCTTACTATTTGATTGCATACCCATGAATGTTCAAATTGTATGAAAGTTTATATAAATGATAATTAGCATAGCATAAAATGATCACATCACTCTATTTTAACGAATAATAATATATTATTTAAAATAAGTAAGTGCTTACTATTTGATTGCATGCCCATGAATGTTCAAATTGTATGAAAGTTTATATAAATGATAATTAGCATAGCATAAAATGATCACATCACTTTATTTTAACGAATAATAATATATTATTTAAAATAAGTAAGTGCTTACTATTTGATTGCATGCCCATTAATGTTCAAATTGTATGAAAGTTTATATAAATGATAATTAGCATAGCATAAAATGATCACATCACTCTATTTTAACGAATAATAATATATTATTTAAAATAAGTAAGTGCTTACTATTTGATTGCATGCCCATGAATGTTCAAATTGTATGAAAGTTTATATAAATGATAATTAGCATAGCATAAAATGATCACATCACTTTATTTTAACGAATAATATATTATTTAAAATAAGTAAGTGCTTACTATTTGATTGCATGCCCATGAATGTTCAAATTGTATGAAAGTTTATATAAATGATAATTAGCATAGCATAAAATGATCATATCACTCTATTTTAACGAATAATAATATATTATTTAAAATAAGTAAGTGCTTACTATTTGATTGCATGCCCACGAATGTTCAAATTGTATGAAAGTTTATATAAATGATAATTAGCATAGCATAAAATGATCGTATCACTTTATTTTAACGAATAATAATATATTATTTAAAATAAGTAAGTGCTTACTATTTGATTGCATGCCCACGAATGTTCAAATTGTATGAAAGTTTATATAAATGAGAATTAGCATAGCATAAAATGATCATATCACTTTATTTTAACGAATAATATAATATTTAAAATAAGTAAGTGCTAACTATTTGATTGCATGCCCATGAATGTTCAAATTGTATGAAAGTTTATATAAATGATAATTAGCATAGCATAAAATGATCATATCACTTTATTTTAACGAATAATAATATATTATTTAAAATAAGTAAGTGCTTACTATTTGATTGCATGCCCACGAATGTTCAAATTGTATGAAAGTTTATATAAATGAGAATTAGCATAGCATAAAATGATCATATCACTTTATTTTAACGAATAATATAATATTTAAAATAAGTAAGTGCTAACTATTTGATTGCATGCCCATGAATGTTCAAATTGTATGAAAGTTTATATAAATGATAATTAGCATAGCATAAAATGATCATATCACTTTATTTTAACGAATAATAATATATTATTTAAAATAAGTAAGTGCTAACTATTTGATTGCATGCCCATGAATGTTCAAATTGTATGAAAGTTTATATAAATGATAATTAGCATAGCATAAAATGATCATATCACTTTATTTTAACGAATAATAATATATTATTTAAAATAAGTAAGTGCTTACTATTTGATTGCATGCCCATGAATGTTCAAATTGTATGAAAGTTTATATAAATGATAATTAGCATAGCCTAAAATGATCATATCACTTTATTTTAACGAAAAATAATATATTATTTAAAATAAGTAAGTGCTTACTATTTGATTGCATGCCCACGAATGTTCAAATTGTATGAAAGTTTATATAAATGATAATTAGCATAGCATAAAATGATCATATCACTTTATTTTAACGAAAAATAATATATTATTTAAAATAAGTAAGTGCTTACTATTTGATTGCATGCCCACGAATGTTCAAATTGTATGAAAGTTTATATAAATGATAATTAGCATAGCATAAAATGATCATATCACTTTATTTTAACGAATAATAATATATTATTTAAAATAAGTAAGTGCTTACTATTTGATTGCATGCCCATGAATGTTCAAATTGTATGAAAGTTTATATAAATGATAATTAGCATAGCATAAAATGATCATATCACTTTATTTTAACGAATAATAATATATTATTTAAAATAAGTAAGTGCTTACTATTTGATTGCATGCCTACGAATGTTCAAATTGTATGAAAGTTTATATAAATGATAATTAGCATAGCATAAAATGATCATATCACTTTATTTTAACGAATAATAATATATTATTTAAAATAAGTAAGTGCTTACTATTTGATTGCATGCCCACGAATGTTCAAATTGTATGAAAGTTTATATAAATGATAATTAGCATAGCATAAAATGATCATATCACTTTATTTTAACGAATAATAATATATTATTTAAAATAAGTAAGTGCTTACTATTTGATTGCATGCCCACGAATGTTCAAATTGTATGAAAGTTTATATAAATGATAATTAGCATAGCATAAAATGATCATATCACTTTATTTTAACGAATAATAATATATTATTTAAAATAAGTAAGTGCTTACTATTTGATTGCATTCCCACGAATGTTCAAATTGTATGAAAGTTTATATAAATGATAATTAGCATAGCATAAAATGATCATATCACTTTATTTTAACGAATAATATATTATTTAAAATAAGTAAGTGCTTACTATTTGATTGCATGCCCACGAATGTTCAAATTGTATGAAAGTTTATATAAATGATAATTAGCATAGCGTAAAATGATCATATCACTTTATTTTAACGAAAAATAATATATTATTTAAAATAAGTAAGTGCTTACTATTTGATTGCATGCCCACGAATGTTCAAATTGTATGAAAGTTTATATAAATGAGAATTAGCATAGCATAAAATGATCATATCACTTTATTTTAACGAATAATATAATATTTAAAATAAGTAAGTGCTAACTATTTGATTGCATGCCCATGAATGTTCAAATTGTATGAAAGTTTATATAAATAATAATTAGCATAGCATAAAATGATCATATCACTTTATTTTAACGAATAATAATATATTATTTAAAATAAGTAAGTGCTTACTATTTGATTGCATGCCCATGAATGTTCAAATTGTATGAAAGTTTATATAAATGATAATTAGCATAGCATAAAATGATCATATCACTTTATTTTAACGAATAATAATATATTATTTAAAATAAGTAAGTGCTTACTATTTGATTGCATGCCCACGAATGTTCAAATTGTATGAAAGTTTATATAAATGATAATTAGCATAGCATAAAATGATCATATCACTTTATTTTAACGAATAATAATATATTATTTAAAATAAGTAAGTGCTTACTATTTGATTGCATGCCCACGAATGTTCAAATTGTATGAAAGTTTATATAAATGATAATTAGCATAGCATAAAATGATCATATCACTTTATTTTAACGAATAATAATATATTATTTAAAATAAGTAAGTGCTTACTATTTGATTGCATGCCCACGAATGTTCAAATTGTATGAAAGTTTATATAAATGATAATTAGCATAGCATAAAATGATCGTATCACTTTATTTTAACGAATAATAATATATTATTTAAAATAAGTAAGTGCTTACTATTTGATTGCATGCCCACGAATGTTCAAATTGTATGAAAGTTTATATAAATGAGAATTAGCATAGCATAAAATGATCATATCACTTTATTTTAACGAATAATATAATATTTAAAATAAGTAAGTGCTAACTATTTGATTGCATGCCCATGAATGTTCAAATTGTATGAAAGTTTATATAAATGATAATTAGCATAGCATAAAATGATCATATCACTTTATTTTAACGAATAATAATATATTATTTAAAATAAGTAAGTGCTTACTATTTGATTGCATGCCCACGAATGTTCAAATTGTATGAAAGTTTATATAAATGAGAATTAGCATAGCATAAAATGATCATATCACTTTATTTTAACGAATAATATAATATTTAAAATAAGTAAGTGCTAACTATTTGATTGCATGCCCATGAATGTTCAAATTGTATGAAAGTTTATATAAATGATAATTAGCATAGCATAAAATGATCATATCACTTTATTTTAACGAATAATAATATATTATTTAAAATAAGTAAGTGCTTACTATTTGATTGCATGCCCACGAATGTTCAAATTGTATGAAAGTTTATATAAATGAGAATTAGCATAGCATAAAATGATCATATCACTTTATTTTAACGAATAATAATATATTATTTAAAATAAGTAAGTGCTTACTATTTGCTTGCATGCCCACGAATGTTCAAATTGTATGAAAGTTTATATAAATGATAATTAGCATAGCATAAAATGATCATATCACTTTATTTTAACGAATAATAATATATTATTTAAAATAAGTAAGTGCTTACTATTTGATTGCATGCCCACGAATGTTCAAATTGTATGAAAGTTTATATAAATGATAATTAGCATAGCATAAAATGATCATATCACTTTATTTTAACGAATAATAATATATTATTTAAAATAAGTAAGTGCTTACTATTTGATTGCATGCCCACGAATGTTCAAATTGTATGAAAGTTTATATAAATGATAATTAGCATAGCATAAAATGATCATATCACTTTATTTTAACGAATAATAATATATTATTTAAAATAAGTAAGTGCTTACTATTTGATTGCATGCCCACGAATGTTCAAATTGTATGAAAGTTTATATAAATGATAATTAGCATAGCATAAAATGATCATATCACTTTATTTTAACGAATAATAATATATTATTTAAAATAAGTAAGTGCTTACTATTTGATTGCATGCCCACGAATGTTCAAATTGTATGAAAGTTTATATAAATGATAATTAGCATAGGATAAAATGATCATATCACTTTATTTTAACGAAAAATAATATATTATTTAAAATAAGTAAGTGCTTACTATTTGATTGCATGCCCACGAATGTTCAAATTGTATGAAAGTTTATATAAATGATAATTAGCATAGCATAAAATGATCATATCACTTTATTTTAACGAATAATAATATATTATTTAAAATAAGTAAGTGCTTACTATTTGATTGCATGCCCACGAATGTTCAAATTGTATGAAAGTTTATATAAATGATAATTAGCATAGCATAAAATGATCATATCACTTTATTTTAACGAAGAATAATATATTATTTAAAATAAGTAAGTGCTTACTATTTGATTGCATGCCCACGAATGTTCAAATTGTATGAAAGTTTATATAAATGAGAATTAGCATAGCATAAAATGATCATATCACTTTATTTTAACGAATAATATAATATTTAAAATAAGTAAGTGCTTACTATTTGATTGGATGCCCACGAATGTTCAAATTGTATGAAAGTTTATATAAATGATAATTAGCATAGCATAAAATGATCATATCACTTTATTTTAACGAATAATAATATATTATTTAAAATAAGTAAGTGCTTACTATTTGATTGCATGCCCACGAATGTTCAAATTGTATGAAAGTTTATATAAATGATAATTAGCATAGCATAAAATGATCATATCACTTTATTTTAACGAAAAATAATATATTATTTAAAATAAGTAAGTGCTTACTATTTGATTGCATGCCCACGAATGTTCAAATTGTATGAAAGTTTATATAAATGATAATTAGCATAG
Organism: Acmispon strigosus; assembly: GCA_030819835.1. Classification (NCBI taxonomy): domain Eukaryota; kingdom Viridiplantae; phylum Streptophyta; class Magnoliopsida; order Fabales; family Fabaceae; genus Acmispon; species Acmispon strigosus. The sequence continues at coordinate 67,459,417 of JAUAMA010000002.1, read as the reverse complement.
CATAAAATGATCATATCACTTTATTTTAACGAATAATAATATATTATTTAAAATAAGTAAGTGCTAACTATTTGATTGCATACCCATGAATGTTCAAATTGTATGAAAGTTTATATAAATGATAATTAGCATAGCATAAAATGATCATATCACTTTATTTTAACGAATAATAATATATTATTTAAAATAAGTAAGTGCTTACTATTTGATTGCATGCCCACGAATGTTCAAATTGTATGAAAGTTTATATAAATGATAATTAGCATAGCATAAAATGATCATATCACTTTATTTTAACGAATAATAATATATTATTTAAAATAAGTAAGTGCTTAATATTTGATTGCATGCCCATGAATGTTCAAATTGTATGAAAGTTTATATAAATGATAATTAGCATAGCATAAAATGATCATATCACTTTATTTTAACGAATAATAATATATTATTTAAAATAAGTAAGTGCTTACTATTTGATTGCATGCCCACGAATGTTCAAATTGTATGAAAGTTTATATAAATGATAATTAGCATAGCATAAAATGATCATATCACTTTATTTTAATGAATAATAATATATTATTTAAAATAAGTAAGTGCTTACTATTTGATTGCATGCCCACGAATGTTCAAATTGTATGAAAGTTTATATAAATGATAATTAGCATAGCATAAAATGATCATAATATCACTTTATTTTAACGAATAATATATTATTTAAAATAAGTAAGTGCTTACTATTTGATTGCATGCCCACGAATGTTCAAATTGTATGAAAGTTTATATAAATGATAATTAGCATAACATAAAATGATCATATCACTTTATTTTAACGAATAATAATATATTATTTAAAATAAGTAAGTGCTTACTATTTGATTGCATGCCCACGAATGTTCAAATTGTATGAAAGTTTATATAAATGATAATTAGCATAGCATAAAATGATCATATCACTTTATTTTAATGAATAATAATATATTATTTAAAATAAGTAAGTGCTTACTATTTGATTGCATGCCCACGAATGTTCAAATTGTATGAAAGTTTATATAAATGATAATTAGCATAGGATAAAATGATCATATCACTTTATTTTAACGAAAAATAATATATTATTTAAAATAAGTAAGTGCTTACTATTTGATTGCATGCCCACGAATGTTCAAATTGTATGATAGTTTATATAAATGATAATTAGCATAGCATAAAATGATCATATCACTTTATTTTAACGAATAATAATATATTATTTAAAATAAGTAAGTGCTTACTATTTGATTGCATGCCCACGAATGTTCAAATTGTATGAAAGTTTATATAAATGATAATTAGCATAGCATAAAATGATCATATCACTTTATTTTAACGAAGAATAATATATTATTTAAAATAAGTAAGTGCTTACTATTTGATTGCATGCCCACGAATGTTCAAATTGTATGAAAGTTTATATAAATGAGAATTAGCATAGCATAAAATGATCATATCACTTTATTTTAACGAATAATATAATATTTAAAATAAGTAAGTGCTTACTATTTGATTGGATGCCCACGAATGTTCAAATTGTATGAAAGTTTATATAAATGATAATTAGCATAGCATAAAATGATCATATCACTTTATTTTAACGAATAATAATATATTATTTAAAATAAGTAAGTGCTTACTATTTGATTGCATGCCCACGAATGTTCAAATTGTATGAAAGTTTATATAAATGATAATTAGCATAGCATAAAATGATCATATCACTTTATTTTAACGAAAAATAATATATTATTTAAAATAAGTAAGTGCTTACTATTTGATTGCATGCCCACGAATGTTCAAATTGTATGAAAGTTTATATAAATGATAATTAGCATAGCATAAAATGATCATATCACTTTATTTTAACGAATAATAATATATTATTTAAAATAAGTAAGTGCTAACTATTTGATTGCATACCCATGAATGTTCAAATTGTATGAAAGTTTATATAAATGATAATTAGCATAGCATAAAATGATCATATCACTTTATTTTAACGAATAATAATATATTATTTAAAATAAGTAAGTGCTTACTATTTGATTGCATGCCCACGAATGTTCAAATTGTATGAAAGTTTATGTAAATGATAATTAGCATAGCATAAAATGATCATATCACTTTATTTTAACGAATAATAATATATTATTTAAAATAAGTAAGTGCTTAATATTTGATTGCATGCCCATGAATGTTCAAATTGTATGAAAGTTTATATAAATGATAATTAGCATAGCATAAAATGATCATATCACTTTATTTTAACGAATAATAATATATTATTTAAAATAAGTAAGTGCTTACTATTTGATTGCATGCCCACGAATGTTCAAATTGTATGAAAGTTTATATAAATGATAATTAGCATAGCATAAAATGATCATATCACTTTATTTTAATGAATAATAATATATTATTTAAAATAAGTAAGTGCTTACTATTTGATTGCATGCCCACGAATGTTCAAATTGTATGAAAGTTTATATAAATGATAATTAGCATAGCATAAAATGATCATAATATCACTTTATTTTAACGAATAATATATTATTTAAAATAAGTAAGTGCTTACTATTTGATTGCATGCCCACGAATGTTCAAATTGTATGAAAGTTTATATAAATGATAATTAGCATAACATAAAATGATCATATCACTTTATTTTAACGAATAATAATATATTATTTAAAATAAGTAAGTGCTTACTATTTGATTGCATGCCCACGAATGTTCAAATTGTATGAAAGTTTATATAAATGATAATTAGCATAGCATAAAATGATCATATCACTTTATTTTAATGAATAATAATATATTATTTAAAATAAGTAAGTGCTTACTATTTGATTGCATGCCCACGAATGTTCAAATTGTATGAAAGTTTATATAAATGATAATTAGCATAGCATAAAATGATCATAATATCACTTTATTTTAACGAATAATATATTATTTAATATAAGTAAGTGCTTACTATTTGATTGCATGCCCACGAATGTTCAAATTGTATGAAAGTTTATATAAATGATAATTAGCATAACATAAAATGATCATATCACTTTATTTTAACGAATACTAATATATTATTTAAAATAAGTAAGTGCTTAATATTTGATTGCATGCCCATGAATGTTCAAATTGTATGAAAGTTTATATAAATGATAATTAGCATAGCATAAAATGATCATATCACTTTATTTTAACGAGTAATAATATATTATTTAAAATAAGTAAGTGCTTACTATTTGATTGCATGCCCACGAATGTTCCAATTGTATGAAAGTTTATATAAATGATAATTAGCATAGCATAAAATGATCATATCACTTTATTTTAACGAATAATAATATATTATTTAAAATAAGTAAGTGCTTACTATTTGATTGCATGCCCACGAATGTTCAAATTGTATGAAAGTTTATATAAATGATAATTAGCATAGCATAAAATGATCATATCACTTTATTTTAACGAATAATAATATATTATTTAAAATAAGTAAGTGCTTACTATTTGATTGCATTCCCACGAATGTTCAAATTGTATGAAAGTTTATATAAATGATAATTAGCATAGCATAAAATGATCATATCACTTTATTTTAACGAATAATAATATATTATTTAAAATAAGTAAGTGCTTACTATTTGATTGCATGCCCACGAATGTTCAAATTGTATGAAAGTTTATATAAATGATAATTAGCATAGCATAAAATGATCATATCACTTTATTTTAACGAATAATAATATATTATTTAAAATAAGTAAGTGCTTACTATTTGATTGCATGCCCACGAATGTTCAAATTGTATGAAAGTTTATATAAATGATAATTAGCATAGCATAAAATGATCATAATATCACTTTATTTTAACGAATAATATATTATTTAAAATAAGTAAGTGCTTACTATTTGATTGCATGCCCATGAATGTTCAAATTGTATGAAAGTTTATATAAACGATAATTAGCATAGCATAAAATGATCATATCACTTTATTTTAACGAATAATAATATATTATTTAAAATAAGTCAGTGCTTACTATTTGATTGCATGCCCACGAATGTTCAAATTGTATGAAAGTTTATATAAATGATAATTAGCATAGCATAAAATGATCATATCACTTTATTTTAACGAATAATAATATATTATTTAAAATAAGTAAGTGCTTACTATTTGATTGCATGCCCACGAATGTTCAAATTGTATGAAAGTTTATATAAATGATAATTAGCATAGCATAAAATGATAATATCACTTTATTTTAACGAATAATAATATATTATTTAAAATAAGTAAGTGCTTACTATTTGATTGCATGCCCACGAATGTTCAAATTGTATGAAAGTTTATATAAATGATAATTAGCATAGCATAAAATGATCATATCACTTTATTTTAATGAATAATAATATATTATTTAAAATAAGTAAGTGCTTACTATTTGATTGCATGCCCACGAATGTTCAAATTGTATGAAAGTTTATATAAATGATAATTAGCATAGCATAAAATGATCATAATATCACTTTATTTTAACGAATAATATATTATTTAAAATAAGTAAGTGCTTACTATTTGATTGCATGCCCACGAATGTTCAAATTGTATGAAAGTTTATATAAATGATAATTAGCATAACATAAAATGATCATATCACTTTATTTTAACGAATACTAATATATTATTTAAAATAAGTAAGGGCTTATTATTTGATTGCATGCCCCTGAATGTTCAAATTGTATGAAAGTTTATATAAATGATAATTAGCATAGCATAAAATGATCATATCACTTTATTTTAACGAATAATAATATATTATTTAAAATAAGTAAGTGCTTACTATTTGATTGCATGCCCACGAATGTTCAAATTGTATGAAAGTTTATATAAATGATAATTAGCATAGCATAAAATGATCATATCACTTTATTTTAACGAATAATAATATATTATTTAAAATAAGTAAGTGCTTACTATTTGATTGCATGCCCACGAATGTTCAAATTGTATGAGAGTTTATATAATTGATAATTAGCATAGCATAAAATGATCATATCACTTTATTTTAACGAATAATAATATATTATTTAAAATAAGTAAGTGCTTACTATTTGATTGCATGCCCACGAATGTTCAAATTGTATGAAAGTTTATATAAATGATAATTAGCATAGCATAAAATGATCATATCACTTTATTTTAATGAATAATAATATATTATTTAAAATAAGTAAGTGCTTACTATTTGATTGCATGCCCACGAATGTTCAAATTGTATGAAAGTTTATATAAATGATAATTAGCATAGCATAAAATGATCATAATATCACTTTATTTTAACGAATAATATATTATTTAAAATAAGTAAAGGCTTACTATTAGATTGCATGCCCACGAATGTTCAAATTGTATGAAAGTTTATATAAATGATAATTAGCATAACATAAAACGATCATATCACTTTATTTTAACGAATAATAATATATTATTTAAAATAAGTAAGGGCTTACTATTTGATTGCATGCCCCTGAATGTTCAAATTGTATGAAAGTTTATATAAATGATAATTAGCATAGCATAAAATGATCATATCACTTTATTTTAACGAATAATAATATATTATTTAAAATAAGTAAGTGCTTACTATTTGATTGCATGCCCACGAATGTTCAAATTGTATGAAAGTTTATATAAATGATAATTAGCATAGCATAAAATGATCATATCACTTTATTTTAACGAATAATAATATATTATTTAAAATAAGTAAGTGCTTACTATTTGATTGCATGCCCATGAATGTTCAAATTGTATGAAAGTTTATATAAATGATAATTAGCATAGCATAAAATGATCATATCACTTTATTTTAACGAATAATAATATATTATTTAAAATAAGAAAGTGCTTACTATTTGATTGCATGCCCACGAATGTTCAAATTGTATGAAAGTTTATATAAATGATAATTAGCATAGCATAAAATGATCATATCACTTTATTTTAACGAATAATAATATATTATTTAAAATAAGTAAGTGCTTACTATTTGATTCGTGCCCACGAATGTTCAAATTGTATGAAAGTTTATATAAATGATAATTAGCATAGCATAAAATGATCATATCACTTTATTTTAATGAATAATAATATATTATTTAAAATAAGTAAGTGCTTACTATTTGATTGCATGCCCACGAATGTTCAAATTGTATGAAAGTTTATATAAATGATAATTAGCATAGCATAAAATGATCATAATATCACTTTATTTTAACGAATAATATATTATTTAAAATAAGTAAGTGCTTACTATTTGATTGCATGCCCACGAATGTTCAAATTGTATGAAAGTTTATATAAATGATAATTAGCATAGCATAAAATGATCATATCACTTTATTTTAACGAATAATAATATATTATTTAAAATAAGTAAGTGCTTACTATTTGATTGCATGCCCACGAATGTTCAAATTGTATGAAAGTTTATATAAATGATAATTAGCATAGCATAAAATGATAATATCACTTTATTTTAACGAATAATAATATATTATTTAAAATAAGTAAGTGCTTACTATTTGATTGCATGCCCACGAATGTTCAAATTGTATGAAAGTTTATATAAATGATAATTAGCATAGCATAAAATGATCATATCACTTTATTTTAATGAATAATAATATATTATTTAAAATAAGTAAGTGCTTACTATTTGATTGCATGCCCACGAATGTTCAAATTGTATGAAAGTTTATATAAATGATAATTAGCATAGCATAAAATGATCATAATATCACTTTATTTTAACGAATAATATATTATTTAAAATAAGTAAGTGCTTACTATTTGATTGCATGCCCACGAATGTTCAAATTGTATGAAAGTTTATATAAATGATAATTAGCATAGCATAAAATGATCATATCACTTTATTTTAACGAATAATAATATATTATTTAAAATAAGTAAGTGCTTACTATTTGATTGCATGCCCACGAATGTTCAAATTGTATGAAAGTTTATATAAATGATAATTAGCATAGCATAAAATGATAATATCACTTTATTTTAACGAATAATAATATATTATTTAAAATAAGTAAGTGCTTACTATTTGATTGCATGCCCACGAATGTTCAAATTGTATGAAAGTTTATATAAATGATAATTAGCATAGCATAAAATGATCATATCACTTTATTTTAATGAATAATAATATATTATTTAAAATAAGTAAGTGCTTACTATTTGATTGCATGCCCACGAATGTTCAAATTGTATGAAAGTTTATATAAATGATAATTAGCATAGCATAAAATGATCATAATATCACTTTATTTTAACGAATAATATATTATTTAAAATAAGTAAGTGCTTACTATTTGATTGCATGCCCACGAATGTTCAAATTGTATGAAAGTTTATATAAATGATAATTAGCATAACATAAAATGATCATATCACTTTATTTTAACGAATACTAATATATTATTTAAAATAAGTAAGGGCTTATTATTTGATTGCATGCCCCTGAATGTTCAAATTGTATGAAAGTTTATATAAATGATAATTAGCATAGCATAAAATGATCATATCACTTTATTTTAACGAATAATAATATATTATTTAAAATAAGTAAGTGCTTACTATTTGATTGCATGCCCACGAATGTTCAAATTGTATGAAAGTTTATATAAATGATAATTAGCATAGCATAAAATGATCATATCACTTTATTTTAACGAATAATAATATATTATTTAAAATAAGTAAGTGCTTACTATTTGATTGCATGCCCACGAATGTTCAAATTGTATGAAAGGTTATATAATTGATAATTAGCATAGCATAAAATGATCATATCACTTTATTTTAACGAATAATAATATATTATTTAAAATAAGTAAGTGCTTACTATTTGATTGCATGCCCACGAATGTTCAAATTGTATGAAAGTTTATATAAATGATAATTAGCATAGCATAAAATGATCATATCACTTTATTTTAATGAATAATAATATATTATTTAAAATAAGTAAGTGCTTACTATTTGATTGCATGCCCACGAATGTTCAAATTGTATGAAAGTTTATATAAATGATAATTAGCATAGCATAAAATGATCATAATATCACTTTATTTTAACGAATAATATATTATTTAAAATAAGTAAGTGCTTACTATTTGATTGCATGCCCACGAATGTTCAAATTGTATGAAAGTTTATATAAATGATAATTAGCATAACATAAAATGATCATATCACTTTATTTTAACGAATAATAATATATTATTTAAAATAAGTAAGGGCTTACTATTTGATTGCATGCCCCTGAATGTTCAAATTGTATGAAAGTTTATATAAATGATAATTAGCATAGCATAAAATGATCATATCACTTTATTTTAACGAATAATAATATATTATTTAAAATAAGTAAGTGCTTACTATTTGATTGCATGCCCACGAATGTTCAAATTGTATGAAAGTTTATATAAATGATAATTAGCATAGCATAAAATGATCATATCACTTTATTTTAACGAATAATAATATATTATTTAAAATAAGTAAGTGCTTACTATTTGATTGCATGCCCACGAATGTTCAAATTGTATGAAAGTTTATATAAATGATAATTAGCATAGCATAAAATGATCATATCACTTTATTTTAACGAAAAATAATATATTATTTAAAATAAGTAAGTGCTTACTATTTGATTGCATGCCCACGAATGTTCAAATTGTATGAAAGTTTATATAAATGATAATTAGCATAGCATAAAATGATCATATCACTTTATTTTAACGAATAATAATATATTATTTAAAATAAGTAAGTGCTAACTATTTGATTGCATACCCATGAATGTTCAAATTGTATGAAAGTTTATATAAATGATAATTAGCATAGCATAAAATGATCATATCACTTTATTTTAACGAATAATAATATATTATTTAAAATAAGTAAGTGCTTACTATTTGATTGCATGCCCACGAATGTTCAAATTGTATGAAAGTTTATGTAAATGATAATTAGCATAGCATAAAATGATCATATCACTTTATTTTAACGAATAATAATATATTATTTAAAATAAGTAAGTGCTTAATATTTGATTGCATGCCCATGAATGTTCAAATTGTATGAAAGTTTATATAAATGATAATTAGCATAGCATAAAATGATCATATCACTTTATTTTAACGAATAATAATATATTATTTAAAATAAGTAAGTGCTTACTATTTGATTGCATGCCCACGAATGTTCAAATTGTATGAAAGTTTATATAAATGATAATTAGCATAGCATAAAATGATCATATCACTTTATTTTAATGAATAATAATATATTATTTAAAATAAGTAAGTGCTTACTATTTGATTGCATGCCCACGAATGTTCAAATTGTATGAAAGTTTATATAAATGATAATTAGCATAGCATAAAATGATCATAATATCACTTTATTTTAACGAATAATATATTATTTAAAATAAGTAAGTGCTTACTATTTGATTGCATGCCCACGAATGTTCAAATTGTATGAAAGTTTATATAAATGATAATTAGCATAACATAAAATGATCATATCACTTTATTTTAACGAATAATAATATATTATTTAAAATAAGTAAGTGCTTACTATTTGATTGCATGCCCACGAATGTTCAAATTGTATGAAAGTTTATATAAATGATAATTAGCATAGCATAAAATGATCATATCACTTTATTTTAATGAATAATAATATATTATTTAAAATAAGTAAGTGCTTACTATTTGATTGCATGCCCACGAATGTTCAAATTGTATGAAAGTTTATATAAATGATAATTAGCATAGCATAAAATGATCATAATATCACTTTATTTTAACGAATAATATATTATTTAATATAAGTAAGTGCTTACTATTTGATTGCATGCCCACGAATGTTCAAATTGTATGAAAGTTTATATAAATGATAATTAGCATAACATAAAATGATCATATCACTTTATTTTAACGAATACTAATATATTATTTAAAATAAGTAAGTGCTTAATATTTGATTGCATGCCCATGAATGTTCAAATTGTATGAAAGTTTATATAAATGATAATTAGCATAGCATAAAATGATCATATCACTTTATTTTAACGAGTAATAATATATTATTTAAAATAAGTAAGTGCTTACTATTTGATTGCATGCCCACGAATGTTCCAATTGTATGAAAGTTTATATAAATGATAATTAGCATAGCATAAAATGATCATATCACTTTATTTTAACGAATAATAATATATTATTTAAAATAAGTAAGTGCTTACTATTTGATTGCATGCCCACGAATGTTCAAATTGTATGAAAGTTTATATAAATGATAATTAGCATAGCATAAAATGATCATATCACTTTATTTTAACGAATAATAATATATTATTTAAAATAAGTAAGTGCTTACTATTTGATTGCATTCCCACGAATGTTCAAATTGTATGAAAGTTTATATAAATGATAATTAGCATAGCATAAAATGATCATATCACTTTATTTTAACGAATAATAATATATTATTTAAAATAAGTAAGTGCTTACTATTTGATTGCATGCCCACGAATGTTCAAATTGTATGAAAGTTTATATAAATGATAATTAGCATAGCATAAAATGATCATATCACTTTATTTTAACGAATAATAATATATTATTTAAAATAAGTAAGTGCTTACTATTTGATTGCATGCCCACGAATGTTCAAATTGTATGAAAGTTTATATAAATGATAATTAGCATAGCATAAAATGATCATAATATCACTTTATTTTAACGAATAATATATTATTTAAAATAAGTAAGTGCTTACTATTTGATTGCATGCCCATGAATGTTCAAATTGTATGAAAGTTTATATAAACGATAATTAGCATAGCATAAAATGATCATATCACTTTATTTTAACGAATAATAATATATTATTTAAAATAAGTCAGTGCTTACTATTTGATTGCATGCCCACGAATGTTCAAATTGTATGAAAGTTTATATAAATGATAATTAGCATAGCATAAAATGATCATATCACTTTATTTTAACGAATAATAATATATTATTTAAAATAAGTAAGTGCTTACTATTTGATTGCATGCCCACGAATGTTCAAATTGTATGAAAGTTTATATAAATGATAATTAGCATAGCATAAAATGATAATATCACTTTATTTTAACGAATAATAATATATTATTTAAAATAAGTAAGTGCTTACTATTTGATTGCATGCCCACGAATGTTCAAATTGTATGAAAGTTTATATAAATGATAATTAGCATAGCATAAAATGATCATATCACTTTATTTTAATGAATAATAATATATTATTTAAAATAAGTAAGTGCTTACTATTTGATTGCATGCCCACGAATGTTCAAATTGTATGAAAGTTTATATAAATGATAATTAGCATAGCATAAAATGATCATAATATCACTTTATTTTAACGAATAATATATTATTTAAAATAAGTAAGTGCTTACTATTTGATTGCATGCCCACGAATGTTCAAATTGTATGAAAGTTTATATAAATGATAATTAGCATAACATAAAATGATCATATCACTTTATTTTAACGAATACTAATATATTATTTAAAATAAGTAAGGGCTTATTATTTGATTGCATGCCCCTGAATGTTCAAATTGTATGAAAGTTTATATAAATGATAATTAGCATAGCATAAAATGATCATATCACTTTATTTTAACGAATAATAATATATTATTTAAAATAAGTAAGTGCTTACTATTTGATTGCATGCCCACGAATGTTCAAATTGTATGAAAGTTTATATAAATGATAATTAGCATAGCATAAAATGATCATATCACTTTATTTTAACGAATAATAATATATTATTTAAAATAAGTAAGTGCTTACTATTTGATTGCATGCCCACGAATGTTCAAATTGTATGAGAGTTTATATAATTGATAATTAGCATAGCATAAAATGATCATATCACTTTATTTTAACGAATAATAATATATTATTTAAAATAAGTAAGTGCTTACTATTTGATTGCATGCCCACGAATGTTCAAATTGTATGAAAGTTTATATAAATGATAATTAGCATAGCATAAAATGATCATATCACTTTATTTTAATGAATAATAATATATTATTTAAAATAAGTAAGTGCTTACTATTTGATTGCATGCCCACGAATGTTCAAATTGTATGAAAGTTTATATAAATGATAATTAGCATAGCATAAAATGATCATAATATCACTTTATTTTAACGAATAATATATTATTTAAAATAAGTAAAGGCTTACTATTAGATTGCATGCCCACGAATGTTCAAATTGTATGAAAGTTTATATAAATGATAATTAGCATAACATAAAACGATCATATCACTTTATTTTAACGAATAATAATATATTATTTAAAATAAGTAAGGGCTTACTATTTGATTGCATGCCCCTGAATGTTCAAATTGTATGAAAGTTTATATAAATGATAATTAGCATAGCATAAAATGATCATATCACTTTATTTTAACGAATAATAATATATTATTTAAAATAAGTAAGTGCTTACTATTTGATTGCATGCCCACGAATGTTCAAATTGTATGAAAGTTTATATAAATGATAATTAGCATAGCATAAAATGATCATATCACTTTATTTTAACGAATAATAATATATTATTTAAAATAAGTAAGTGCTTACTATTTGATTGCATGCCCATGAATGTTCAAATTGTATGAAAGTTTATATAAATGATAATTAGCATAGCATAAAATGATCATATCACTTTATTTTAACGAATAATAATATATTATTTAAAATAAGAAAGTGCTTACTATTTGATTGCATGCCCACGAATGTTCAAATTGTATGAAAGTTTATATAAATGATAATTAGCATAGCATAAAATGATCATATCACTTTATTTTAACGAATAATAATATATTATTTAAAATAAGTAAGTGCTTACTATTTGATTCGTGCCCACGAATGTTCAAATTGTATGAAAGTTTATATAAATGATAATTAGCATAGCATAAAATGATCATATCACTTTATTTTAATGAATAATAATATATTATTTAAAATAAGTAAGTGCTTACTATTTGATTGCATGCCCACGAATGTTCAAATTGTATGAAAGTTTATATAAATGATAATTAGCATAGCATAAAATGATCATAATATCACTTTATTTTAACGAATAATATATTATTTAAAATAAGTAAGTGCTTACTATTTGATTGCATGCCCACGAATGTTCAAATTGTATGAAAGTTTATATAAATGATAATTAGCATAGCATAAAATGATCATATCACTTTATTTTAACGAATAATAATATATTATTTAAAATAAGTAAGTGCTTACTATTTGATTGCATGCCCACGAATGTTCAAATTGTATGAAAGTTTATATAAATGATAATTAGCATAGCATAAAATGATAATATCACTTTATTTTAACGAATAATAATATATTATTTAAAATAAGTAAGTGCTTACTATTTGATTGCATGCCCACGAATGTTCAAATTGTATGAAAGTTTATATAAATGATAATTAGCATAGCATAAAATGATCATATCACTTTATTTTAATGAATAATAATATATTATTTAAAATAAGTAAGTGCTTACTATTTGATTGCATGCCCACGAATGTTCAAATTGTATGAAAGTTTATATAAATGATAATTAGCATAGCATAAAATGATCATAATATCACTTTATTTTAACGAATAATATATTATTTAAAATAAGTAAGTGCTTACTATTTGATTGCATGCCCACGAATGTTCAAATTGTATGAAAGTTTATATAAATGATAATTAGCATAGCATAAAATGATCATATCACTTTATTTTAACGAATAATAATATATTATTTAAAATAAGTAAGTGCTTACTATTTGATTGCATGCCCACGAATGTTCAAATTGTATGAAAGTTTATATAAATGATAATTAGCATAGCATAAAATGATAATATCACTTTATTTTAACGAATAATAATATATTATTTAAAATAAGTAAGTGCTTACTATTTGATTGCATGCCCACGAATGTTCAAATTGTATGAAAGTTTATATAAATGATAATTAGCATAGCATAAAATGATCATATCACTTTATTTTAATGAATAATAATATATTATTTAAAATAAGTAAGTGCTTACTATTTGATTGCATGCCCACGAATGTTCAAATTGTATGAAAGTTTATATAAATGATAATTAGCATAGCATAAAATGATCATAATATCACTTTATTTTAACGAATAATATATTATTTAAAATAAGTAAGTGCTTACTATTTGATTGCATGCCCACGAATGTTCAAATTGTATGAAAGTTTATATAAATGATAATTAGCATAACATAAAATGATCATATCACTTTATTTTAACGAATACTAATATATTATTTAAAATAAGTAAGGGCTTATTATTTGATTGCATGCCCCTGAATGTTCAAATTGTATGAAAGTTTATATAAATGATAATTAGCATAGCATAAAATGATCATATCACTTTATTTTAACGAATAATAATATATTATTTAAAATAAGTAAGTGCTTACTATTTGATTGCATGCCCACGAATGTTCAAATTGTATGAAAGTTTATATAAATGATAATTAGCATAGCATAAAATGATCATATCACTTTATTTTAACGAATAATAATATATTATTTAAAATAAGTAAGTGCTTACTATTTGATTGCATGCCCACGAATGTTCAAATTGTATGAAAGTTTATATAAATGATAATTAGCATAACATAAAATGATCATATCACTTTATTTTAACGAATAATAATATATTATTTAAAATAAGTAAGGGCTTACTATTTGATTGCATGCCCCTGAATGTTCAAATTGTATGAAAGTTTATATAAATGATAATTAGCATAGCATAAAATGATCATATCACTTTATTTTAACGAATAATAATATATTATTTAAAATAAGTAAGTGCTTACTATTTGATTGCATGCCCACGAATGTTCAAATTGTATGAAAGTTTATATAAATGATAATTAGCATAGCATAAAATGATCATATCACTTTATTTTAACGAATAATAATATATTATTTAAAATAAGTAAGTGCTTACTATTTGATTGCATGCCCATGAATGTTCAAATTGTATGAAAGTTTATATAAATGATAATTAGCATAGCATAAAATGATCATATCACTTTATTTTAACGAATAATAATATATTATTTAAAATAAGAAAGTGCTTACTATTTGATTGCATGCCCACGAATGTTCAAATTGTATGAAAGTTTATATAAATGATAATTAGCATAGCATAAAATGATCATATCACTTTATTTTAACGAATAATAATATATTATTTAAAATAAGTAAGTGCTTACTATTTGATTGCATGCCCACGAATGTTCAAATTGTATGAAAGTTTATATAATTGATAATTAGCATAGCATAAAATGATCATATCACTTTATTTTAACGAATAATAATATATTATTTAAAATAAGTAAGTGCTTACTATTTGATTGCATGCCCACGAATGTTCAAATTGTATGAAAGTTTATATAAATGATAATTAGCATAGCATAAAATGATCATAATATCACTTTATTTTAACGAATAATAATATATTATTTAAAATAAGTAAGTGCTTACTATTTGATTGCATGCCCACGAATGTTCAAATTGTATGAAAGTTTATATAAATGATAATTAGCATAGCATAAAATGATCATAATATCACTTTATTTTAACGAATAATAATATATTATTTAAAATAAGTAAGTGCTTACTATTTGATTGCATGCCCACGAATGTTCAAATTGTATGAAAGTTTATATAAATGATAATTAGCATAGCATAAAATGATCATATCACTTTATTTTAACGAATAATAATATATTATTTAAAATAAGTAAGCGCTTACTATTTGATTGCATGCCCACGAATGTTCAAATTGTATGAAAGTTTATATAAATGATAATTAGCATAGCATAAAATGATCATATCACTTTATTTTAACGAATAATAATATATTATTTAAAATAAGTAAGTGCTTACTATTTGATTGCATGCCCACGAATGTTCAAATTGTATGAAAGTTTATATAAATGATAATTAGCATAACATAAAATGATCATATCACTTTATTTTAACGAATAATAATATATTATTTAAAATAAGTAAGTGCTTACTATTTGATTGCATGCCCACGAATGTTCAAATTGTATGAAAGTTTATATAAATGATAATTAGCATAGCATAAAATGATCATATCACTTTATTTTAACGAATAATAATATATTATTTAAAATAAGTAAGTGCTTACTATTTGATTGCATGCCCACGAATGTTCAAATTGTATGAAAGTTTATATAAATGATAATTAGCATAGCATAAAATGATAATATCACTTTATTTTAACGAATAATAATATATTATTTAAAATAAGTAAGTGCTTACTATTTGATTGCATGCCCACGAATGTTCAAATTGTATGAAAGTTTATATAAATGATAATTAGCATAGCATAAAATGATCATAATACTTTATTTTAATGAATAATAATATATTATTTAAAATAAGTAAGTGCTTACTATTTGATTGCATGCCCACGAATGTTCAAATTGTATGAAAGTTTATATAAATGATAATTAGCATAGCATAAAATGATCATAATATCACTTTATTTTAACGAATAATATATTATTTAAAATAAGTAAGTGCTTACTATTTGATTGCATGCCCACGAATGTTCAAATTGTATGAAAGTTTATATAAATGATAATTAGCATAACATAAAATGATCATATCACTTTATTTTAACGAATAATAATATATTAATTAAAATAAGTAAGGGCTTACTATTTGATTGCATGCCCCTGAATGTTCAAATTGTATGAAAGTTTATATAAATGATAATTAGCATAGCATAAAATGATCATATCACTTTATTTTAACGAATAATAATATATTATTTAAAATAAGTAAGTGCTTACTATTTGATTGCATGCCCACGAATGTTCAAATTGTATGAAAGTTTATATAAATGATAATTAGCATAGCATAAAATGATCATATCACTTTATTTTAACGAATAATAATATATTATTTAAAATAAGTAAGTGCTTACTATTTGATTGCATGCCCATGAATGTTCAAATTGTATGAAAGTTTATATAAATGATAATTAGCATAGCATAAAATGATCATATCACTTTATTTTAACGAATAATAATATATTATTTAAAATAAGAAAGTGCTTACTATTTGATTGCATGCCCACGAATGTTCAAATTGTATGAAAGTTTATATAAATGATAATTAGCATAGCATAAAATGATCATATCACTTTATTTTAACGAATAATAATATATTATTTAAAATAAGTAAGTGCTTACTATTTGATTGCATGCCCACGAATGTTCAAATTGTATGAAAGTTTATATAATTGATAATTAGCATAGCATAAAATGATCATATCACTTTATTTTAACGAATAATAATATATTATTTAAAATAAGTAAGTGCTTACTATTTGATTGCATGCCCACGAATGTTCAAATTGTATGAAAATTTATATAAATGATAATTAGCATAGCATAAAATGATCATAATATCACTTTATTTTAACGAATAATATATTATTTAAAATAAGTAAGTGCTTATTATTTGATTGCATGCCCATGAATGTTCAAATTGTATGAAAGTTTATATAAATGATAATTAGCATAGCATAAAATGATCATATCACTTTATTTTAACGAATAATAATATATTATTTAAAATAAGTAAGTGCTTACTATTTGATTGCATGCCCACGAATGTTCAAATTGTATGAAAGTTTATATAAATGATAATTAGCATAGCATAAAATGATCATATCAATTTATTTTAACGAATAATAATATATTATTTAAAATAAGTAAGTGCTTACTATTTGATTGCATGCCCACGAATGTTCAAATTGTATGAAAGTTTATATAAATGATAATTAGCATAGCATAAAATGATCATAATATCACTTTATTTTAACGAATAATATATTATTTAAAATAAGTAAGTGCTTACTATTTGATTGCATGCCCATGAATGTTCAAATTGTATGAAAGTTTATATAAATGATAATTAGCATAGCATAAAATGATCATATCACTTTATTTTAACGAATAATAATATATTATTTAAAATAAGAAAGTGCTTACTATTTGATTGCATGCCCACGAATGTTCAAATTGTATGAAAGTTTATATAAATGATAATTAGCATAGGATAAAATGATCATATCACTTTATTTTAACGAATAATAATATATTATTTAAAATAAGTAAGTGCTTACTATTTGATTGCATGCCCACGAATGTTCAAATTGTATGAAAGTTTATATAAATGATAATTAGCATAGCATAAAATGATCATATCACTTTATTTTAACGAATAATAATATATTATTTAAAATAAGTAAGTGCTTACTATTTGATTGCATGCCCACGAATGTTCAAATTGTATGAAAGTTTATATAAATGATAATTAGCATAGCATAAAATGATCATAATATCACTTTATTTTAACGAATAATAATATATTATTTAAAATAAGTAAGTGCTTACTATTTGATTGCATGCCCACGAATGTTCAAATTGTATGAAAGTTTATATAAATGATAATTAGCATAACATAAAATGATCATATCACTTTATTTTAACGAATAATAATATATTATTTAAAATAAGTAAGGGCTTACTATTTGATTGCATGCCCATGAATGTTCAAATTGTATGAAAGTTTATATAAATGATAATTAGCATAGCATAAAATGATCATATCACTTTATTTTAACGAATAATAATATATTATTTAAAATAAGTAAGTGCTTACTATTTGATTGCATGCCCACGAATGTTCAAATTGTATGAAAGTTTATATAAATGATAATTAGCATAGCATAAAATGATCATATCACTTTATTTTAACGAATAATAATATATTATTTAAAATAAGTAAGTGCTTACTATTTGATTGCATGCCCATGAATGTTCAAATTGTATGAAAGTTTATATAAATGATAATTAGCATAGCATAAAATGATCATATCACTTTATTTTAACGAATAATAATATATTATTTAAAATAAGAAAGTGCTTACTATTTGATTGCATGCCCACGAATGTTCAAATTGTATGAAAGTTTATATAAATGATAATTAGCATAGCATAAAATGATCATATCACTTTATTTTAACGAATAAAAATATATTATTTAAAATAAGTAAGTGCTTACTATTTGATTGCATGCCCACGAATGTTCAAATTGTATGAAAGTTTATATAAATGATAATTAGCATAGCATAAAATGATCATATCACTTTATTTTAACCAATAATAATATATTATTTAAAATAAGTAAGTGCTTACTATTTGATTGCATGCCCATGAATGTTCAAATTGTATGAAAGTTTATATAAATGATAATTAGCATAGCATAAAATGATCATATCACTTTATTTTAACGAATAATAATATATTATTTAAAATAAGTAAGTGCTTACTATTTGATTGCATGCCCATGAATGTTCAAATTGTATGAAAGTTTATATAAATGATAATTAGCATAGCATAAAATGATCATATCACTTTATTTTAACGAATAATAATATATTATTTAAATTAAGTAAGTGCTTACTATTTGATTGCATGCCCACGAATGTTCAAATTGTATGAAAGTTTATATAAATGATAATTAGCATAGCTTAAAATGATCATATCACTTTATTTTAACGAATAATAATATATTATTTAAAATAAGTAAGTGCTTACTATTTGATTGCATGCCCACGAATGTTCAAATTGTATGAAAGTTTATATAAATGATAATTAGCATAGCATAAAATGATCATATCACTTTATTTTAACGAATAATAATATATTATTTAAAATAAGTAAGTGCTTACTATTTGATTGCATGCCCACGAATGTTCAAATTGTATGAAAGTTTATATAAATGATAATTAGCATAGCATAAAATGATCATATCACTTTATTTTAACGAATAATAATATATTATTTAAAATAAGTAAGTGCTTACTATTTGATTGCATGCCCATGAATGTTCAAATTGTATGAAAGTTTATATAAATGATAATTAGCATAGCATAAAATGATCATATCACTTTATTTTAACGAATAATAATATATTATTTAAAATAAGTAAGTGCTTACTATTTGATTGCATGCCCACGAATGTTCAAATTGTATGAAAGTTTATATAAATGATAATTAGCATAGCTTAAAATGATCATATCACTTTATTTTAACGAATAATAATATATTATTTAAAATAAGTAAGTGCTTACTATTTGATTGCATGCCCACGAATGTTCAAATTGTATGAAAGTTTATATAAATGATAATTAGCATAGCATAAAATGATCATATCACTTTATTTTAACGAATAATAATATATTATTTAAAATAAGTAAGTGCTTACTATTTGATTGCATGCCCACGAATGTTCAAATTGTATGAAAGTTTATATAAATGATAATTAGCATAGCATAAAATGATCATATCACTTTATTTTAACGAATAATAATATATTATTTAAAATAAGTAAGTGCTTACTATTTGATTGCATGCCCACGAATGTTCAAATTGTATGAAAGTTTATATAAATGATAATTAGCATAGCATAAAATGATCATATCACTTTATTTTAACGAATAATAATATATTATTTAAAATAAGTAAGTGCTTACTATTTGATTACATGCCCACGAATGTTCAAATTGTATGAAAGTTTATATAAATGATAATTAGCATAGCATAAAATGATCATATCACTTTATTTTTACAAATAATAATATATTATTTAAAATAAGTAAGTGCTTACTATTTGATTGCATGCCCACGAATGTTCAAATTGTATGAAAGTTTATATAAACGATAATTAGCATAGCATAAAATGATCATATCACTTTATTTTAACGAATAATAATATATTATTTAAAATAAGTAAGTGCTTACTATTTGATTGCATGCCCACGAATGTTCAAATTGTATGAAAGTTTATATAAATGATAATTAGCGTAGCATAAAATGATCATATCACTTTATTTTAACGAATAATAATATATTATTTAAAATAAGTAAGTGCTTACGATATTATTGCATGCCCACGAATGTTCAAATTGTATGAAAGTTTATATAAATGATAATTAGCATAGCATAAAATGATCATATCACTTTATTTTAACGAATAATAATATATTATTTAAAATAAGTAAGTGCTTACTATTTGATTGCATGCCCACGAATGTTCAAATTGTATGAAAGTTTATATAAATGATAATTAGCATAGCATAAAATGATCATATCACTTTATTTTAACGAATAATAATATATTATTTAAAATAACTAAGTGCTTACTATTTGATTGCATGCCCACGAATGTTCAAATTGTATGAAAGTTTATATAAATGATAATTAGCATAGCATAAAATGATCATATCACTTTATTTTAACGAATAATAATATATTATTTAAAATAACTAAGTGCTTACTATTTGATTGCATGCCCACGAATGTTCAAATTGTATGAAAGTTTATATAAATGATAATTAGCATAGCATAAAATGATCATATCACTTTATTTTAACGAATAATAATATATTATTTAAAATAACTAAGTGCTTACTATTTGATTGCATGCCCACGAATGTTCAAATTGTATGAAAGTTTATATAAATGATAATTAGCATAGCATAAAATGATCATATCACTTTATTTTAACGAATAATAATATATTATTTAAAATAAGTAATTGCTTACTATTTGATTGCATGCCCACGAATGTTCAAATTGTATGAAAGTTTATATAAATGATAATTAGCATAGCTTAAAATGATCATATCACTTTATTTTAACGAATAATAATATATTATTTAAAATAAGTAAGTGCTTACTATTTGATTGCATGCCCACGAATGTTCAAATTGTATGAAAGTTTATATAAATGATAATTAGCATAGCATAAAATGATCATATCACTTTATTTTAACGAATAATAATATATTATTTAAAATAAGTAAGTGCTTACTATTTGATTGCATGCCCACGAATGTTCAAATTGTATGAAAGTTTATATAAATGATAATTAGCATAGCATAAAATGATCATATCACTTTATTTTAACGAATAATAATATATTATTTAAAATAAGTAAGTGCTTACTATTTGATTGCATGCCCACGAATGTTCAAATTGTATGAAAGTTTATATAAATGATAATTAGCATAGCATAAAATGATCATATCACTTTATTTTAACGAATAATAATATATTATTTAAAATAAGTAAGTGCTTACTATTTGATTACATGCCCACGAATGTTCAAATTGTATGAAAGTTTATATAAATGATAATTAGCATAGCATAAAATGATCATATCACTTTATTTTTACAAATAATAATATATTATTTAAAATAAGTAAGTGCTTACTATTTGATTGCATGCCCACGAATGTTCAAATTGTATGAAAGTTTATATAAACGATAATTAGCATAGCATAAAATGATCATATCACTTTATTTTAACGAATAATAATATATTATTTAAAATAAGTAAGTGCTTACTATTTGATTGCATGCCCACGAATGTTCAAATTGTATGAAAGTTTATATAAATGATAATTAGCGTAGCATAAAATGATCATATCACTTTATTTTAACGAATAATAATATATTATTTAAAATAAGTAAGTGCTTACGATATTATTGCATGCCCACGAATGTTCAAATTGTATGAAAGTTTATATAAATGATAATTAGCATAGCATAAAATGATCATATCACTTTATTTTAACGAATAATAATATATTATTTAAAAAAAGTAAGTGCTTACTATTTGATTGCATGCCCACGAATGTTCAAATTGTATGAAAGTTTATATAAATGATAATTAGCATAGCATAAAATGATCATATCACTTTATTTTAACGAATAATAATATATTATTTAAAATAAGTAAGTGCTTACTATTTGATTGCATGCCCACGAATGTTCAAATTGTATGAAAGTTTATATAAATGATAATTAGCATAGCATAAAATGATCATATCACTTTATTTTAACGAATAATAATATATTATTTAAAATAACTAAGTGCTTACTATTTGATTGCATGCCCACGAATGTTCAAATTGTATGAAAGTTTATATAAATGATAATTAGCATAGCATAAAATGATCATATCACTTTATTTTAACGAATAATAATATATTATTTAAAATAACTAAGTGCTTACTATTTGATTGCATGCCCACGAATGTTCAAATTGTATGAAAGTTTATATAAATGATAATTAGCATAGCATAAAATGATCATATCACTTTATTTTAACGAATAATAATATATTATTTAAAATAAGTAAGTGCTTACTATTTGATTGCATGCCCACGAATGTTCAAATTGTATGAAAGTTTATATAAATGATAATTAGCATAGCATAAAATGATCATATCACTTTATTTTAACGAATAATAATATATTATTTAAAATAACTAAGTGCTTACTATTTGATTGCATGCCCACGAATGTTCAAATTGTATGAAAGTTTATATAAATGATAATTAGCATAGCATAAAATGATCATATCACTTTATTTTAACGAATAATAATATATTATTTAAAATAAGTAAGTGCTTACTATTTGATTGCATGCCCACGAATGTTCAAATTGTATGAAAGTTTATATAAATGATAATTAGCATAGCATAAAATGATCATATCACTTTATTTTAACGAATAATAATATATTATTTAAAATAACTAAGCGCTTACTATTTGATTGCATGCCCACGAATGTTCAAATTGTATGAAAGTTTATATAAATGATAATTAGCATAGCATAAAATGATCATATCACTTTATTTTAACGTATAATAATATATTATTTAAAATAACTAAGCGCTTACTATTTGGTTGCATGCCCACGAATGTTCAAATTGTATGAAAGTTTATATAAATGATAATTAGCATAGCATAAAATGATCATATCACTTTATTTTAACGAATAATAATATATTATTTAAAATAAGTAAGTGCTTACTATTTGGTTGCATGCCCACGAATGTTCAAATTGTATAAAAGTTTATATAAATGATAATTAACATAGCATAAAATGATCATATCACTTTATTTTAACGAATAATAATATATTATTTAAAATA
The DNA here is from genome assembly GCA_030819835.1 of Acmispon strigosus. NCBI lineage: Eukaryota > Viridiplantae > Streptophyta > Magnoliopsida > Fabales > Fabaceae > Acmispon > Acmispon strigosus. The sequence goes on along the minus strand of JAUAMA010000002.1, from coordinate 67,435,104 downwards.
AGTAAGTGCTCACTATTTGGTTGCATGCCCACGAATGTTCAAATTGTATGAAAGTTTATATAAATGATAATTAGCATAGCATAAAATGATCATATCACTTTATTTTAACGAATAATAATATATTATTTAAAATAAGTAAGTGCTTACTATTTGATTGCATGCCCACGAATGTTCAAATTGTATGAAAGTTTATATAAATGATAATTAGCATAGCATAAAATGATCATATCACTTTATTTTAACGAATAATAATATATTATTTAAAATAAGTAAGTGCTTACTATTTGATTGCATGCCCACGAATGTTCAAATTGTATGAAAGTTTATATAAATGATAATTAGCATAGCATAAAATGATCATATCACTTTATTTTAACGAATAATAATATATTATTTAAAATAAGTAAGTGCTTACTATTTGATTGCATGCCCACGAATGTTCAAATTGTATGAAAGTTTATATAAATGATAATTAGCATAGCATAAAATGATCATATCACTTTATTTTAACGAATAATAATATATTATTTAAAATAAGTAAGTGCTTACTATTTGGTTGCATGCCCACGAATGTTCAAATTGTATGAAAGTTTATATAAATGATAATTAGCATAGCATAAAATGATCATATCACTTTATTTTAACGAATAATAATATATTATTAAAAATAAGTAAGTAAGTGCTTACTATTTGGTTGCATGCCCACGAATGTTCAAATTGTATGAAAGTTTATATAAATGATAATTAGCATAGCATAAAATGATCATATCACTTTATTTTAACGAATAATAATATATTATTTAAAATAAGTAAGTGCTTACTATTTGATTGCATGCCCACGAATGTTCAAATTGTATGAAAGTTTATATAAATGATAATTAGCATAGCATAAAATGATCATATCACTTTATTTTAACGAATAATAATATATTATTTAAAATAACTAAGTGCTTACTATTTGATTGCATGCCCACGAATGTTCAAATTGTATGAAATTTTATATAAATGATAATTAGCATAGCATAAAATGATCTTATCACTTTATTTTAACGAATAATAATATATTATTTAAAATAAGTAAGTGCTTACTATTTGATTGCATGCCCACGAATGTTCAAATTGTATGAAAGTTTATATAAATGATAATTAGCGTAGCATAAAATGATCATATCACTTTATTTTAACGAATAATAATATATTATTTAAAATAAGTAAGTGCTTACTATTTGATTGCATGCCCACGAATGTTCAAATTGTATGAAAGTTTATATAAATGATAATTAGCATAGCATAAAATGATCATATCACTTTATTTTAACGAATAATAATATATTATTTAAAATAAGTAAGTGCTTACTATTTGGTTGCATGCCCACGAATGTTCAAATTGCATGAAAGTTTATATAAATGATAATTAGCATAGCTTAAAATGATCATATCACTTTATTTTAACGAATAATAATTTATTATTTAAAATAACTAAGTGCTTACTATTTGGTTGCATGCCCACGAATGTTCAAATTGTATGAAAGTTTATATAAATGATAATTAGCATAGCATAAAATGATCATATCACTTTATTTTAACGAATAATAATATATTATTTAAAATAAGTGAGTGCTTACTATTTGGTTGCATGCCCATGAATGTTCAAATTGTATGAAAGTTTATATAAATGATAATTAGCATAGCATAAAATGATCATATCACTTTATTTTAACGAATAATAATATATTATTTAAAATAACTAAGTGCTTACTATTTGATTGCATGCCCACGAATGTTCAAATTGTATGAAATTTTATATAAATGATAATTAGCATAGCATAAAATGATCTTATCACTTTATTTTAACGAATAATAATATATTATTTAAAATAAGTAAGTGCTTACTATTTGATTGCATGCCCACGAATGTTCAAATTGTATGAAAGTTTATATAAATGATAATTAGCGTAGCATAAAATGATCATATCACTTTATTTTAACGAATAATAATATATTATTTAAAATAAGTAAGTGCTTACTATTTGATTGCATGCCCACGAATGTTCAAATTGTATGAAAGTTTATATAAATGATAATTAGCATAGCATAAAATGATCATATCACTTTATTTTAACGAATAATAATATATTATTTAAAATAAGTAAGTAAGTGGTTACTATTTGGTTGCATGCCCATGAATGTTCAAATTGTATGAAAGTTTATATAAATGATAATTAGCATAGCATAAAATGATCATATCACTTTATTTTAACGAATAATATATTATTTAAAATAAGTAAGTAAGTGGTTATTATTTGGTTGCATGCCCATGAATGTTCAAATTGTATGAAAGTTTATATAAATGATAATTAGTATAGCATAAAATGATCATATCACTTTATTTTAACGAATAATATATTATTTAAAATAAGTAAGTGCTTACTATTTGGTTGCATGCCCATGAATGTTCAAATTGTATGAAAGTTTATATAAATGATAATTAGTATAGCATAAAATGATCATATCACTTTATTTTAACGAATAATATATTATTTAAAATAAGTAAGTGCTTACTATTTGGTTGCATGCCCATGAATGTTCAAATTGTATGATAGTTTATATAAATGATAATTAGCATAGCATAAAATGATCATATCACTTTATTTTAACGAATAAAATATTATTTAAAATAAGTGAGTGCATACTATTTGGATGCATGCCCATGAATGTTCAAATTGTATGAAAGTTTATATAAATGATAATTAGCATAGCATAAAATGATCATATCACTTTATTTTAACGAATAATAATATATTATTTAAAATAACTAAGTGCTTACTATTTGATTGCATGCCCACGAATGTTCAAATTGTATGAAAGTTTATATAAATGATAATTAGCATAGCATAAAATGATCATATCACTTTATTTTAACGAATAATAATATATTATTTAAAATAAATAAGTGCTTACTATTTGATTGCATGCCCACGAATGTTCAAATTGTATGAAAGTTTATATAAATGATAATTAGCATAGCATAAAATGATCATATCACTTTATTTTAACGAATAATAATATATTATTTAAAATAACTAAGCGCTTACTATTTGATTGCATGCCCACGAATGTTCAAATTGTATGAAAGTTTATATAAATGATAATTAGCATAGCATAAAATGATCATATCACTTTATTTTAACGTATAATAATATATTATTTAAAATAACTAAGCGCTTACTATTTGGTTGCATGCCCACGAATGTTCAAATTGTATGAAAGTTTATATAAATGATAATTAGCATAGCATAAAATGATCATATCACTTTATTTTAACGAATAATAATATATTATTTAAAATAAGTCAGTGCTTACTATTTGGTTGCATGCCCACGAATGTTCAAATTGTATAAAAGTTTATATAAATGATAATTAGCATAGCATAAAATGATCATATCACTTTATTTTAACGAATAATAATATATTATTTAAAATAAGTAAGTGCTCACTATTTGGTTGCATGCCCACGAATGTTCAAATTGTATGAAAGTTTATATAAATGATAATTAGCATAGCATAAAATGATCATATCACTTTATTTTAACGAATAATAATATATTATTTAAAATAAGTAAGTGCTTACTATTTGATTGCATGCCCACGAATGTTCAAATTGTATGAAAGTTTATATAAATGATAATTAGCATAGCATAAAATGATCATATCACTTTATTTTAACGAATAATAATATATTATTTAAAATAAGTAAGTGCTTACTATTTGATTGCATGCCCACGAATGTTCAAATTGTATGAAAGTTTATATAAATGATAATTAGCATAGCATAAAATGATCATATCACTTTATTTTAACGAATAATAATATATTATTTAAAATAAGTAAGTGCTTACTATTTGATTGCATGCCCACGAATGTTCAAATTGTATGAAAGTTTATATAAATGATAATTAGCATAGCATAAAATGATCATATCACTTTATTTTAACGAATAATAATATATTATTTAAAATAAGTAAGTGCTTACTATTTGGTTGCATGCCCACGAATGTTCAAATTGTATGAAAGTTTATATAAATGATAATTAGCATAGCATAAAATGATCATATCACTTTATTTTAACGAATAATAATATATTATTTAAAATAAGTAAGTAAGTGCTTACTATTTGGTTGATGCCCACGAATGTTCAAATTGTATGAAAGTTTATATAAATGATAATTAGCATAGCATAAAATGATCATATCACTTTATTTTAACGAATAATAATATATTATTTAACATAAGTAAGTGCTTACTATTTGATTGCATGCCCACGAATGTTCAAATTGTATGAAAGTTTATATAAATGATAATTAGCATAGCATAAAATGATCATATCACTTTATTTTAACGAATAATAATATATTATTTAAAATAACTAAGTGCTTACTATTTGATTGCATGCCCACGAATGTTCAAATTGTATGAAATTTTATATAAATGATAATTAGCATAGCATAAAATGATCTTATCACTTTATTTTAACGAATAATAATATATTATTTAAAATAAGTAAGTGCTTACTATTTGATTGCATGCCCACGAATGTTCAAATTGTATGAAAGTTTATATAAATGATAATTAGCGTAGCATAAAATGATCATATCACTTTATTTTAACGAATAATAATATATTATTTAAAATAAGTAAGTGCTTACTATTTGATTGCATGCCCACGAATGTTCAAATTGTATGAAAGTTTATATAAATGATAATTAGCATAGCATAAAATGATCATATCACTTTATTTTAACGAATAATAATATATTATTTAAAATAAGTAAGTGCTTACTATTTGGTTGCATGCCCACGAATGTTCAAATTGTATGAAAGTTTATATAAATGATAATTAGCATAGCTTAAAATGATCATATCACTTTATTTTAACGAATAATAATTTATTATTTAAAATAACTAAGTGCTTACTATTTGGTTGCATGCCCATGAATGTTCAAATTGTATGAAAGTTTATATAAATGATAATTAGCATAGCATAAAATGATCATATCACTTTATTTTAACGAATAATATATTATTTAAAATAAGTAAGTAAGTGCTTACTATTTGGTTGCATGCCCATGAATGTTCAAATTGTATGAAAGTTTATATAAATGATAATTAGCATAGCATAAAATGATCATATCACTTTATTTTAACGAATAATATATTATTTAAAATAAGTAAGTGCTTACTATTTGGTTGCATGCCCATGAATGTTCAAATTGTATGAAAGTTTATATAAATGATAATTAGCATAGCATAAAATGATCATATCACTTTATTTTAACGAATAATATATTATTTAAAATAAGTAAGTGCTTACTATTTGGTTGCATGCCCATGAATGTTCAAATTGTATGAAAGTTTATATAAATCATAATTAGCATAGCATAAAATGATCATATCACTTTATTTTAACGAATAATATATTATTTAAAATAAGTAAGTGCTTACTATTTGGTTGCATGCCAATGAATGTTCAAATTGTATGAAAGTTTATATAAATGATAATTAGCATAGCATAAAATGATCATATCACTTTATTTTAACGAATAATATATTATTTAAAATAAGTAAGTGCTTACTATTTGGTTGCATGCCCATGAATGTTCAAATTGTATGAAAGTTTATATAAATGATAATTAGCATAGCATAAAATGATCATATCACTTTATTTTAACGAATAATATATTATTTAAAATAAGTAAGTGCTTACTATTTGGTTGCATGCCAATGAATGTTCAAATTGTAAGAAAGTTTATATAAATGATAATTAGCATAGCATAAAATGATAATATCACTTTATTTTAACGAATAATATATTATTTAAAATAAGTAAGTGCTTACTATTTGGTTGCATGCCCATGAATGTTCAAATTGTATGAAAGTTTATATAAATGATAATTAGCATAGCATAAAATGATCATATCACTTTATTTTAACGAATAATATATTATTTAAAATAAGTAAGTAAGTGCTTACTATTTGGTTGCATGCCCATGAATGTTCAAATTGTATGAAAGTTTATATAAATGATAATTAGCATAGCATAAAATGATCATATCACTTTATTTTAACGAATAACATATTATTTAAAATAAGTAAGTGCTTACTATTTGGTTGCATGCCCATGAATGTTCAAATTGTATGAAAGTTTATATAAATGATAATTAGCATAGCATAAAATGATCATATCACTTTATTTTAACGAATAATATATTATTTAAAATAAGTAAGTGCTTACTATTTGGTTGCATGCCCATGAATGTTCAAATTGTATGAAAGTTTATATAAATCATAATTAGCATAGCATAAAATGATCATATCACTTTATTTTAACGAATAATATATTATTTAAAATAAGTAAGTGCTTACTATTTGGTTGCATGCCAATGAATGTTCAAATTGTATGAAAGTTTATATAAATGATAATTAGCATAGCATAAAATGATCATATCACTTTATTTTAACGAATAATATATTATTTAAAATAAGTAAGTGCTTACTATTTGGTTGCATGCCAATGAATGTTCAAATTGTATGAAAGTTTATATAAATGATAATTAGCATAGCATAAAATGATCATATCACTTTATTTTAACGAATAATATATTATTTAAAATAAGTAAGTGCTTACTATTTGGTTGCATGCCCATGAATGTTCAAATTGTATGAAAGTTTATATAAATGATAATTAGCATAGCATAAAATGATCATATCACTTTATTTTAACGAATAATATATTATTTAAAATAAGTAAGTAAGTGCTTACTATTTGGTTGCATGCCCATGAATGTTCAAATTGTATGAAAGTTTATATAAATGATAATTAGCATAGCATAAAATGATCATATCACTTTATTTTAACGAATAATATATTATTTAAAATAAGTAAGAGCTTACTATTTGGTTGCATGCCCATGAATGTTCAAATTGTATGAAAGTTTATATAAATGATAATTAGCATAGCATAAAATGATCATATCACTTTATTTTAACGAATAATATATTATTTAAAATAAGTAAGTGCTTACTATTTGGTTGCATGCCCATGAATGTTCAAATTGTATGAAAGTTTATATAAATGATAATTAGCATAGCATAAAATGATCATATCACTTTATTTTAACGAATAATATATTATTTAAAATAAGTAAGTAAGTGCTTACTATTTGGTTGCATGCCCATGAATGTTCAAATTGTATGAAAGTTTATATAAATGATAATTAGCATAGCATAAAATGATCATATCACTTTATTTTAACGAATAATATATTATTTAAAATAAGTAAGAGCTTACTATTTGGTTGCATGCCCATGAATGTTCAAATTGTATGAAAGTTTATATAAATGATAATTAGCATAGCATAAAATGATCATATCACTTTATTTTAACGAATAATATATTATTTAAAATAAGTAAGTGGTTACTATTTGGTTGCGTGCCCATGAATGTTCAAATTGTATGAAAGTTTATATAAATGATAATTAGCATAGCATAAAATGATCATATCACTTTATTTTAACGAATAATATATTATTTAAAATAAGTAAGTGCTTACTATTTGGTTGCATGCCCATGAATGTTCAAATTGTATGAAAGTTTATATAAATGATAATTAGCATAGCATAAAATGATCATATCACTTTATTTTAACGAATAATATATTATTTAAAATAAGTAAGTGCTTACTATTTGGTTGCATGCCCATGAATGTTCAAATTGTATGAAAGTTTATATAAATGATAATTAGCATAGCATAAAATGATCATATCACTTTATTTTAACGAATAATATATTATTTAAAATAAGTAAGTAAGTGCTTACTATTTGGTTGCATGCCCATGAATGTTCAAATTGTATGAAAGTTTATATAAATGATAATTAGCATAGCATAAAATGATCATATCACTTTATTTTAACGAATAATATATTATTTAAAATAAGTAAGTAAGTGCTTACTATTTGGTTGCATGCCCATGAATGTTCAAATTGTATGAAAGTTTATATAAATGATAATTAGCATAGCATAAAATGATCATATTACTTTATTTTAACGAATAATATATTATTTAAAATAAGTAAGTGCTTACTATTTGGTTGCATGCCCATGAATGTTCAAATTGTATGAAAGTTTATATAAATGATAATTAGCATAGCATAAAATGATCATATCACTTTATTTTAACGAATAATATATTATTTAAAATAAGTAAGTAAGTGCTTACTATTTGGTTGCATGCCCATGAATGTTCAAATTGTATGAAAGTTTATATAAATGATAATTAGCATAGCATAAAATGATCATATCACTTTATTTTAACGAATAAAATATTATTTAAAATAAGTGAGTGCTTACTATTTGGTTGCATGCCCATGAATGTTCAAATTGTATGAAAGTTTATATAAATGATAATTAGCATAGCATAAAATGATCATATCACTTTATTTTAACGAATAAAATATTATTTAAAATAAGTAAGTGCTTACTATTTGGTTGCATGCCCATGAATGTTCAAATTGTATGAAAGTTTATATAAATGATAATTAGCATAGCATAAAATGATCATATTACTTTATTTTAACGAATAATATATTATATAAAATAAGTAAGTGCTTACTATTTGGTTGCATGCCCATGAATGTTCAAATTGTATGAAAGTTTATATAAATGATAATTAGCATAGCATAAAATGATCATATCACTTTATTTTAACGAATAATATATTATTTAAAATAAGTAAGTGCTTACTATTTGGTTGCATGCCCATGAATGTTCAAATTGTATGAAAGTTTATATAAATGATAATTAGCATAGCATAAAATGATCATATCACTTTATTTTAACGAATAATATATTATTTAAAATAAGTAAGTAAGTGCTTACTATTTGGTTGCATGCCCATGAATGTTCAAATTGTATGAAAGTTTATATAAATGATAATTAGCATAGCATAAAATGATCATATCACTTTATTTTAACGAATAATATATTATTTAAAATAAGTAAGAGCTTACTATTTGGTTGCATGCCCATGAATGTTCAAATTGTATGAAAGTTTATATAAATGATAATTAGCATAGCATAAAATGATCATATCACTTTATTTTAACGAATAATATATTATTTAAAATAAGTAAGTAAGTGCTTACTATTTGGTTGCATGCCCATGAATGTTCAAATTGTATGAAAGTTTATATAAATGATAATTAGCATAGCATAAAATGATCATATCACTTTATTTTAACGAATAAAATATTATTTAAAATAAGTAAGTGCTTACTATTTGGTTGCATGCCCATGAATGTTCAAATTGTATGAAAGTTTATATAAATGATAATTAGCATAGCATAAAATGATCATATCACTTTATTTTAACGAATAATATATTATTTAAAATAAGTAAGTAAGTGCTTACTATTTGGTTGCATGCCCATGAATGTTCAAATTGTATGAAAGTTTATATAAATGATAATTAGCATAGCATAAAATGATCATATTACTTTATTTTAACGAATAATATATTATTTAAAATAAGTAAGTGCTTACTATTTGGTTGCATGCCCATGAATGTTCAAATTGTATGAAAGTTTATATAAATGATAATTAGCATAGCATAAAATGATCATATCACTTTATTTTAACGAATAATATATTATCTAAAATAAGTAAGTAAGTGCTTACTATTTGGTTGCATGCCCATGAATGTTCAAATTGTATGAAAGTTTATATAAATGATAATTAGCATAGCATAAAATGATCATATCACTTTATTTTAACGAATAATATATTATTTAAAATAAGTAAGTAAGTGCTTACTATTTGGTTGTATGCCCATGAATGTTCAAATTGTATGAAAGTTTATATAAATGATAATTAGCATAGCATAAAATGATCATATCACTTTATTTTAACGAATAATATATTAATTAAAATAAGTAAGTGCTTACTATTTGGTTGCATGCCCATGAATGTTCAAATTGTATGAAAGTTTATATAAATGATAATTAGCATAGCATAAAATGATCATATCACTTTATTTTAACGAATAATATATTATTTAAAATAAGTAAATGCTTACTATTTGATTGCATGCCCATGAATGTTCAAATTGTATGAAAGTTTATATAAATGATAATTAGCATAGCATAAAATGATCATATCACTTTATTTTAACGAATAATATATTAATTAAAATAAGTAAGTGCTTACTATTTGGTTGCATGCCCATGAATGTTCAAATTGTATGAAAGTTTATATAAATGATAATTAGCATAGCATAAAATGATCATATCACTTTATTTTAACGAATAATATATTATTTAAAATAAGTAAGTGCTTACTATTTGATTGCATGCCCATGAATGTTCAAATTGTATGAAAGTTTATATAAATGATAATTAGCATAGCATAAAATGATCATATCACTTTATTTTAACGAATAATATATTATTTAAAATAAGTAAGTAAGTGCTTACTATTTGGTTGCATGCCCATGAATGTTCAAATTGTATGAAAGTTTATATAAATGATAATTAGCATAGCATAAAATGATCATATCACTTTATTTTAACGAATAATATATTATTTAAAATAAGTAAGAGCTTACTATTTGGTTGCATGCCCATGAATGTTCAAATTGTATGAAAGTTTATATAAATGATAATTAGCATAGCATAAAATGATCATATCACTTTATTTTAACGAATAATATATTATTTAAAATAAGTAAGTGGTTACTATTTGGTTGCGTGCCCATGAATGTTCAAATTGTATGAAAGTTTATATAAATGATAATTAGCATAGCATAAAATGATCATATCACTTTATTTTAACGAATAATATATTATTTAAAATAAGTAAGTGCTTACTATTTGGTTGCATGCCCATAAATGTTCAAATTGTATGAAAGTTTATATAAATGATTATTAGCATAGCATAAAATGATCATATCACTTTATTTTAACGAATAATATATTATTTAAAATAAGTAAGTGCTTACTATTTGGTTGCATGCCCATGAATGTTCAAATTGTATGAAAGTTTATATAAATGATAATTAGCATAGCATAAAATGATCATATCACTTTATTTTAACGAATAATATATTATTTAAAATAAGTAAGTTAGTGCTTACTATTTGGTTGCATGCCCATGAATGTTCAAATTGTATGAAAGTTTATATAAATGATAATTAGCATAGCATAAAATGATCATATCACTTTATTTTAACGAATAATATATTATTTAAAATAAGTAAGTAAGTGCTTACTATTTGGTTGCATGCCCATGAATGTTCAAATTGTATGAAAGTTTATATAAATGATAATTAGCATAGCATAAAATGATCATATCACTTTATTTTAACGAATAATATATTATTTAAAATAAGTAAGTGCTTACTATTTGGTTGCATGCCCATGAATGTTCAAATTGTATGAAAGTTTATATAAATGATAATTAGCATAGCATAAAATGATCATATCACTTTATTTTAACGAATAATATATTATTTAAAATAAGTAAGTAAGTGCTTACTATTTGGTTGCATGCCCATGAATGTTCAAAATGTATGAAAGTTTATATAAATGATAATTAGCATAGCATAAAATGATCATATCACTTTATTTTAACGAATAAAATATTATTTAAAATAAGTGAGTGCTTACTATTTGGTTGCATGCCCATGAATGTTCAAATTGTATGAAAGTTTATATAAATGATAATTAGCATAGCATAAAATGATCATATCACTTTATTTTAACGAATAAAATATTATTTAAAATAAGTAAGTGCTTACTATTTGGTTGCATGCCCATGAATGTTCAAATTGTATGAAAGTTTATATAAATGATAATTAGCATAGCATAAAATGATCATATTACTTTATTTTAACGAATAATATATTATATAAAATAAGTAAGTGCTTACTATTTGGTTGCATGCCCATGAATGTTCAAATTGTATGAAAGTTTATATAAATGATAATTAGCATAGCATAAAATGATCATATCACTTTATTTTAACGAATAATATATTATTTAAAATAAGTAAGTGCTTACTATTTGGTTGCATGCCCATGAATGTTCAAATTGTATGAAAGTTTATATAAATGATAATTAGCATAGCATAAAATGATCATATCACTTTATTTTAACGAATAATATATTATTTAAAATAAGTAAGTAAGTGCTTACTATTTGGTTGCATGCCCATGAATGTTCAAATTGTATGAAAGTTTATATAAATGATAATTAGCATAGCATAAAATGATCATATCACTTTATTTTAACGAATAATATATTATTTAAAATAAGTAAGAGCTTACTATTTGGTTGCATGCCCATGAATGTTCAAATTGTATGAAAGTTTATATAAATGATAATTAGCATAGCATAAAATGATCATATCACTTTATTTTAACGAATAATATATTATTTAAAATAAGTAAGTAAGTGCTTACTATTTGGTTGCATGCCCATGAATGTTCAAATTGTATGAAAGTTTATATAAATGATAATTAGCATAGCATAAAATGATCATATCACTTTATTTTAACGAATAAAATATTATTTAAAATAAGTAAGTGCTTACTATTTGGTTGCATGCCCATGAATGTTCAAATTGTATGAAAGTTTATATAAATGATAATTAGCATAGCATAAAATGATCATATCACTTTATTTTAACGAATAATATATTATTTAAAATAAGTAAGTAAGTGCTTACTATTTGGTTGCATGCCCATGAATGTTCAAATTGTATGAAAGTTTATATAAATGATAATTAGCATAGCATAAAATGATCATATTACTTTATTTTAACGAATAATATATTATTTAAAATAAGTAAGTGCTTACTATTTGGTTGCATGCCCATGAATGTTCAAATTGTATGAAAGTTTATATAAATGATAATTAGCATAGCATAAAATGATCATATCACTTTATTTTAACGAATAATATATTATCTAAAATAAGTAAGTAAGTGCTTACTATTTGGTTGCATGCCCATGAATGTTCAAATTGTATGAAAGTTTATATAAATGATAATTAGCATAGCATAAAATGATCATATCACTTTATTTTAACGAATAATATATTATTTAAAATAAGTAAGTAAGTGCTTACTATTTGGTTGTATGCCCATGAATGTTCAAATTGTATGAAAGTTTATATAAATGATAATTAGCATAGCATAAAATGATCATATCACTTTATTTTAACGAATAATATATTAATTAAAATAAGTAAGTGCTTACTATTTGGTTGCATGCCCATGAATGTTCAAATTGTATGAAAGTTTATATAAATGATAATTAGCATAGCATAAAATGATCATATCACTTTATTTTAACGAATAATATATTATTTAAAATAAGTAAATGCTTACTATTTGATTGCATGCCCATGAATGTTCAAATTGTATGAAAGTTTATATAAATGATAATTAGCATAGCATAAAATGATCATATCACTTTATTTTAACGAATAATATATTAATTAAAATAAGTAAGTGCTTACTATTTGGTTGCATGCCCATGAATGTTCAAATTGTATGAAAGTTTATATAAATGATAATTAGCATAGCATAAAATGATCATATCACTTTATTTTAACGAATAATATATTATTTAAAATAAGTAAGTGCTTACTATTTGATTGCATGCCCATGAATGTTCAAATTGTATGAAAGTTTATATAAATGATAATTAGCATAGCATAAAATGATCATATCACTTTATTTTAACGAATAATAATATATTATTTAAAATAAGTAAGTGCTTACTATTTGATTGCATGCCCATGAATGTTCAAATTGTATGAAAGTTTATATAAATGATAATTAGCATAGCATAAAATGATCATATCACTTTATTTTAACGAATAATATATTATTTAAAATAAGTAAGTGCTTACTATTTGGTTGCATGCCCATGAATGTTCAAATTGTATGAAAGTTTATATAAATGATAATTAGCATAGCATAAAATGATCATATCACTTTATTTTAACGAATAATATATTATTTAAAATAAGTAAGTGCTTACTATTTGGTTGCGTGCCCATGAATGTTCAAATTGTATGAAAGTTTATATAAATGATAATTAGCATAGCATAAAATGATCATATCACTTTATTTTAACGAATAATAATATATTATTTAAAATAAGTAAGTGCTTACTATTTGATTGCATGCCCATGAATGTTCAAATTGTATGAAAGTTTATATAAATGATAATTAGCATAGCATAAAATGATCATATCACTTTATTTTAACGAATAATATATTATTTAAAATAAGTAAGTGCTTACTATTTGGTTGCATGCCCATGAATGTTCAAATTGTATGAAACTTTATATAAATTATAATTAACATAGCATAAAATGATCATATCACTTTATTTTAACGAAATATATATTATTTAAAATAAGTAAGTGCTTACTATTTGGTTGCATGCCCATGAATGTTCAAATTGTATGAAAGTTTATATAAATGATAATTAGCATAGCATAAAATGATCATATCACTTTATTTTAACGAATAATATATTATTTAAAATAAGTAAGTGCTTACTATTTGGTTGCATGCCCATGAATGTTCAAATTGTATGAAAGTTTATATAAATGATAATTAGCATAGCATAAAATGATCATATCACTTTATTTTAACGAATAATATATTTTTTAAAATAAGTAAGTGCTTACTATTTGATTGCATGCCCATGAATGTTCAAATTGTATGAAAGTTTATATAAATGATAATTAGCATAGCATAAAATGATCATATCACTTTATTTTAACGAAGAATAATATATTATTTAAAATAAGTAAGTGCTTACTATTTGATTGCATGCCCATGAATGTTCAAATTGTATGAAAGTTTATATAAATGATAATTAGCATAGCATAAAATGATCATATCACATTATTTTAACGAATAATATATTATTTAAAATAAGTAAGTGCTTACTATTTGATTGCATGCCCATGAATGTTCAAATTGTATGAAAGTTTATATAAATGATAATTAGCATAGCATAAAATGATCATATCACTTTATTTTAACGAATAATATATTATTTAAAATAAGTAAGTGCTTACTATTTGGTTGCATGCCAATGAATGTTCAAATTGTATGAAAGTTTATATAAATGATAATTAGCATAGCATAAAATGATCATATCACTTTATTTTAACGAATAATATATTATTTAAAATAAGTAAGTGCTTACTATTTGATTGCATGCCCATGAATGTTCAAATTGTATGAAAGTTTATATAAATGATAATTAGCATAGCATAAAATGATCATATCACTTTATTTTAACGAATAATAATATATTATTTAAAATAAGTAAGTGCTTACTATTTGATTGCATGCCCATGAATGTTCAAATTTTATGAAAGTTTATATAAATGATAATTAGCATAGCATAAAATGATCATATCACTTTATTTTAACGAATAATAATATATTATTTAAAATAAGTAAGTGCTTACTATTTGATTGCATGCCCATGAATGTTCAAATTGTATGAAAGTTTATATAAATGATATTTAGCATAGCATAAAATGATCATATCACTTTATTTTAACGAATAATATATTATTTAAAATAAGTAAGTGCTTACTATTTGATTGCATGCCCATGAATGTTCAAATTGTATGAAAGTTTATATAAATGATAATTAGCATAGCATAAAACGATCATATCACTTTATTTTAACGAATAATATATTATTTAAAATAAGTAAATGCTTACTATTTGATTGCATGCCCATGAATGTTCAAATTGTATGAAAGTTTATATAAATGATAATTAGCATAACATAAAATGATCATATCACTTTATTTTAACGAATAATATATTATTTAAAATAAGTAAGTGCTTACTATTTGATTGCATGCCCATGAATGTTCAAATTGTATGAAAGTTTATATAAATGATAATTAGCATAGCATAAAATGATCATATCACTTTATTTTAACGAATAATATATTATTTAAAATAAGTAAGTGCTTACTATTTGATTGCATGCCCATGAATGTTCAAATTGTATGAAAGTTTATATAAATGATAATTAGCATAGCATAAAATGATCATATCACTTTATTTTAACGAATAATAATATATTATTTAAAATAAGTAAGTACTTACTATTTGATTGCATGCCCATGAATGTTCAAATTGTATGAAAGTTTATATAAATGATAATTAGCATAGCATAAAATGATCATATCACTTTATTTTAACGAATAATAATATATTATTTAAAATAAGTAAGTGCTTACTATTTGGTTGCATGCCCATGAATGTTCAAATTGTATGAAACTTTATATAAATTATAATTAACATAGCATAAAATGATCATATCACTTTATTTTAACGAATTATATATTATTTAAAATAAGTAAGTGCTTACTATTTGGTTGCATGCCCATGAATGTTCAAATTGTATGAAAGTTTATATAAATGATAATTAGCATAGCATAAAATGATCATATCACTTTATTTTAACGAATAATATATTATTTAAAATAAGTAAGTGCTTACTATTTGATTGCATGCCCATGAATGTTCAAATTGTATGAAAGTTTATATAAATGATAATTAGCATAGCATAAAATGATCATATCACTTTATTTTAACGAAGAATAATATATTATTTAAAATAAGTAAGTGCTTACTATTTGATTGCATGCCCATGAATGTTCAAATTGTATGAAAGTTTATATAAATGATAATTAGCATAGCATAAAATGATCATATCACATTATTTTAACGAATAATATATTATTTAAAATAAGTAAGTGCTTACTATTTGATTGCATGCCCATGAATGTTCAAATTGTATGAAAGTTTATATAAATGATAATTAGCATAGCATAAAATGATCATATCACTTTATTTTAACGAATAATATATTATTTAAAATAAGTAAGTGCTTACTATTTGGTTGCATGCCAATGAATGTTCAAATTGTATGAAAGTTTATATAAATGATAATTAGCATAGCATAAAATGATCATATCACTTTATTTTAACGAATAATATATTATTTAAAATAAGTAAGTGCTTACTATTTGATTGCATGCCCATGAATGTTCAAATTGTATGAAAGTTTATATAAATGATAATTAGCATAGCATAAAATGATCATATCACTTTATTTTAACGAATAATAATATATTATTTAAAATAAGTAAGTGCTTACTATTTGATTGCATGCCCATGAATGTTCAAATTTTATGAAAGTTTATATAAATGATAATTAGCATAGCATAAAATGATCATATCACTTTATTTTAACGAATAATAATATATTATTTAAAATAAGTAAGTGCTTACTATTTGATTGCATGCCCATGAATGTTCAAATTGTATGAAAGTTTATATAAATGATATTTAGCATAGCATAAAATGATCATATCACTTTATTTTAACGAATAATATATTATTTAAAATAAGTAAGTGCTTACTATTTGATTGCATGCCCATGAATGTTCAAATTGTATGAAAGTTTATATAAATGATAATTAGCATAGCATAAAACGATCATATCACTTTATTTTAACGAATAATATATTATTTAAAATAAGTAAATGCTTACTATTTGATTGCATGCCCATGAATGTTCAAATTGTATGAAAGTTTATATAAATGATAATTAGCATAACATAAAATGATCATATCACTTTATTTTAACGAATAATATATTATTTAAAATAAGTAAGTGCTTACTATTTGATTGCATGCCCATGAATGTTCAAATTGTATGAAAGTTTATGTAAACGATAATTAGCATAGCATAAAATGATCATATCACTTTATTTTAACGAATAATAATATATTATTTAAAATAAGTAAGTGCTTACTATTTGATTGCATGCCCATGAATGTTCAAATTGTATGAAAGTTTATATAAATGATAATTAGCATAGCATAAAATGATCATATCACTTTATTTTAACGATTAATAATATATTATTTAAAATAAGTAATTGTTTACTATTTGATTGCATGCCCATGAATGTTCAAATTGTATGAAACTTTATATAAATGATAATTAGCATAGCATAAAATGATCATATCACTTTATTTTAACGAATAATATATTATTTAAAATAAGTAAGTGCTTACTATTTGATTGCATGCCCATGAATGTTCAAATTGTATGAAAGTTTATATAAATGATAATTAGCATAGGATAAAATGATCATATCACTTTATTTTAACGAATAATAATATATTATTTAAAATAAGTAAGTGCTTACTATTTGATTGCATGCCCACGAATGTTCAAATTGTATGAAAGTTTATATAAATGATAATTAACATAGCATAAAATGATCATATCACTTTATTTTAACGAATAATAATATATTATTTAAAATAAGTAAGTGCTTACTATTTGATTGCATGCCCACGAATGTTCAAATTGTATGAAAGTATATATAAATGATAATTAGCATAGCATAAAATGATCATAATATCACTTTATTTTAACGAATAATATATTATTTAAAATAAGTAAGTGCTTACTATTTCATTGCATGCCCACGAATGTTCAAATTGTATGAAAGTTTATATAAATGATAATTAGCATAACATAAAATGATCATATCACTTTATTTTAACGAATAATAATATATTATTTAAAATAAGTAAGGGCTTACTATTTGATTGCATGCCCATGAATGTTCAAATTGTATGAAAGTTTATATAAATGATAATTAGCATAGCATAAAATGATCATATCACTTTATTTTAACGAATAATAATATATTATTTAAAATAAGTAAGTGCTTACTATTTGATTGCATGCCCACGAATGTTCAAATTGTATGAAAGTTTATATAAATGATAATTGGCATAGCATAAAATGATCATATCACTTTATTTTAACGATTAATAATATATTATTTAAAATAAGTAAGTGCTTACTATTTGATTGCATGCCCATGAATGTTCAAATTGTATGAAAGTTTATATAAATGATAATTAGCATAGCATAAAATGATCATATCACTTTATTTTAACGAATAATAATATATTATTTACAATAAGTAAGTGCTTACTATTTGATTGCATGCCCACGAATGTTCAAATTGTATGAAAGTTTATATAAATGATAATTAGCATAGCATAAAATGATCATATCACTTTATTTTAACGAATAATAATATATTATTTAAAATAAGTAAGTGCTTACTATTTGATTGCATGCCCACGAATGTTCAAATTGTATGAAAGTTTATATAAATGATAATTAGCATAGCATAAAATGATCATATCACATTATTTTAACGAATAATATATTATTTAAAATAAGTAAGTGCTTACTATTTGATTGCATGCCCATGAATGTTCAAATTGTATGAAAGTTTATATAAATGATAATTAGCATAGCATAAAATGATCATATCACTTTATTTTAACGAATAATATATTATTTAAAATAAGTAAGTGCTTACTATTTGGTTGCATGCCAATGAATGTTCAAATTGTATGAAAGTTTATATAAATGATAATTAGCATAGCATAAAATGATCATATCACTTTATTTTAACGAATAATATATTATTTAAAATAAGTAAGTGCTTACTATTTGATTGCATGCCCATGAATGTTCAAATTGTATGAAAGTTTATATAAATGATAATTAGCATAGCATAAAATGATCATATCACTTTATTTTAACGAATAATAATATATTATTTAAAATAAGTAAGTGCTTACTATTTGATTGCATGCCCATGAATGTTCAAATTTTATGAAAGTTTATATAAATGATAATTAGCATAGCATAAAATGATCATATCACTTTATTTTAACGAATAATAATATATTATTTAAAATAAGTAAGTGCTTTCTATTTGATTGCATGCCCATGAATGTTCAAATTGTATGAAAGTTTATATAAATGATAATTAGCATAGCATAAAATGATCATATCACTTTATTTTAACGAATAATATATTATTTAAAATAAGTAAATGCTTACTATTTGGTTGCATGCCAATGAATGTTCAAATTGTATGAAAGTTTATATAAATGATAATTAGCATAGCATAAAATGATCATATCACTTTATTTTAACGAATAATATATTATTTAAAATAAGTAAGTGCTTACTATTTGGTTGCATGCCCATGAATGTTCAAATTGTATGAAAGTTTATATAAATGATAATTAGCATAGCATAAAATGATCATATCACTTTATTTTAACGAATAATATATTATTTAAAATAAGTAAGTGCTTACTATTTGGTTGCATGCCCATGAATGTTCAAATTGTATGAAAGTTTATATAAATGATAATTAGCATAGCATAAAATGATCATATCACTTTATTTTAACGAATAATATATTATTTAAAATAAGTAAGTGCTTACTATTTGGTTGCATGCCAATGAATGTTCAAATTGTATGAAAGTTTATATAAATGATAATTAGCATAGCATAAAATGATAATATCACTTTATTTTAACGAATAATATATTATTTAAAATAAGTAAGTGCTTACTATTTGGTTGCATGCCCATGAATGTTCAAATTGTATGAAAGTTTATATAAATGATAATTAGCATAGCATAAAATGATCATATCACTTTATTTTAACGAATAATATATTATTTAAAATAAGTAAGTGCTTACTATTTGGTTGCATGCCCATGAATGTTCAAATTGTATGAAAGTTTATATAAATGATAATTAGCATAGCATAAAATGATCATATCACTTTATTTTAACGAATAATATATTATTTAAAATAAGTAAATGCTTACTATTTGGTTGCATGCCAATGAATGTTCAAATTGTATGAAAGTTTATATAAATGATAATTAGCATAGCATAAAATGATCATATCACTTTATTTTAACGAATAATATATTATTTAAAATAAGTAAGTGCTTACTATTTGGTTGCATGCCCATGAATGTTCAAATTGTATGAAAGTTTATATAAATGATAATTAGCATAGCATAAAATGATCATATCACTTTATTTTAACGAATAATATATTATTTAAAATAAGTGAGTGCTTACTATTTGGTTGCATGCCCATGAATGTTCAAATTGTATGAAAATTTATATAAATGATAATTAGCATAGCATAAAATGATCATATCACTTTATTTTAACGAATAATATATTATTTAAAATAAGTAAGTAAGTGCTTACTATTTGGTTGCATGCCCATGAATGTTCAAATTGTATGAAAGTTTAAGTAAATGATAATTAGCATAGCATAAAATGATCATATCACTTTATTTTAACGAATAATATATTATTTAAAATAAGTAAGTGCTTACTATTTGGTTGCATGCCCATGAATGTTCAAATTGTATGAAAGTTTATATAAATGATAATTAGCATAGCATAAAATGATCATATCACTTTATTTTAACGAATAATATATTATTTAAAATAAGTAAGTGCTTACTATTTGGTTGCATGCACATGAATGTTCAAATTGTATGAAAGTTTATATAAATGATAATTAGCATAGCATAAAATGATCATATCACTTTATTTTAACGAATAATATATTATTTAAAATAAGTAAGTGCTTACTATTTGGTTGCATGCCCATGAATGTTCAAATTGTATGAAAGTTTATATAAATGATAATTAGCATAGCATAAAATGATCATATCACTTTATTTTAACGAATAATATATTATTTAAAATAAGTAAGTGCTTACTATTTGGTTGCATGCCCATGAATGTTCAAATTGTATGAAAGTTTATATAAATGATAATTAGCATAGCATAAAATGATCATATCACTTTATTTTAACGAATAATATATTATTTAAAATAAGTAAGTGCTTACTATTTGGTTGCATGCCCATGAATGTTCAAATTGTATGAAAGTTTATATAAATGATAATTAGCATAGCATAAAATGATCATATCACTTTATTTTAACGAATAATATATTATTTAAAATAAGTAAGTGCTTACTATTTGGTTGCATGCCCATGAATGTTCAAATTGTATGAAAGTTTATATAAATGATAATTAGCATAGCATAAAATGATCATATCACTTTATTTTAACGAATAATAATATATTATTTAAAATAAGTAAGTGCTTCCTATTTGATTGCATGCCCATGAATGTTCAAATTGTATGAAAGTTTATATAAATGATAATTAGCATAGCATAAAATGATCATATCACTTTATTTTAACGAATAATAATATATTATTTAAAATAAGTAAGTGCTTACTATTTGATTGCATGCCCATGAATGTTCAAATTGTATGAAAGTTTATATAAATGATAATTAGCATAGCATAAAATGATCATATCACTTTATTTTAACGAATAATAATATATTATTTAAAATAAGTAAGTGCTTACTATTTGATTGCATGCCCACGAATGTTCAAATTGTATGAAAGTTTATATAAATGATAATTAGCATAGCATAAAATGATCATATCACATTATTTTAACGAATAATATATTATTTAAAATAAGTAAGTGCTTACTATTTGATTGCATGCCCATGAATGTTCAAATTGTATGAAAGTTTATATAAATGATAATTAGCATAGCATAAAATGATCATATCACTTTATTTTAACGAATAATATATTATTTAAAATAAGTAAGTGCTTACTATTTGGTTGCATGCCCATGAATGTTCAAATTGTATGAAAGTTTATATAAATGATAATTAGCATAGCATAAAATGATCATATCACTTTATTTTAACGAATAATATATTATTTAAAATAAGTAAGTGCTTACTATTTGATTGCATGCCCATGAATGTTCAAATTGTATGAAAGTTTATATAAATGATAATTAGCATAGCATAAAATGATCATATCACTTTATTTTAACGAATAATAATATATTATTTAAAATAAGTAAGTGCTTACTATTTGATTGCATGCCCATGAATGTTCAAATTTTATGAAAGTTTATATAAATGATAATTAGCATAGCATAAAATGATCATATCACTTTATTTTAACGAATAATAATATATTATTTAAAATAAGTAAGTGCTTACTATTTGATTGCATGCCCATGAATGTTCAAATTGTATGAAAGTTTATATAAATGATAATTAGCATAGCATAAAATGATCATATCACTTTATTTTAACGAATAATATATTATTTAAAATAAGTAAATGCTTACTATTTGGTTGCATGCCAATGAATGTTCAAATTGTATGAAAGTTTATATAAATGATAATTAGCATAGCATAAAATGATCATATCACTTTATTTTAACGAATAATATATTATTTAAAATAAGTAAGTGCTTACTATTTGGTTGCATGCCCATGAATGTTCAAATTGTATGAAAGTTTATATAAATGATAATTAGCATAGCATAAAATGATCATATCACTTTATTTTAACGAATAATATATTATTTAAAATAAGTAAGTGCTTACTATTTGGTTGCATGCCCATGAATGTTCAAATTGTATGAAAGTTTATATAAATGATAATTAGCATAGCATAAAATGATCATATCACTTTATTTTAACGAATAATATATTATTTAAAATAAGTAAGTGCTTACTATTTGGTTGCATGCCAATGAATGTTCAAATTGTATGAAAGTTTATATAAATGATAATTAGCATAGCATAAAATGATAATATCACTTTATTTTAACGAATAATATATTATTTAAAATAAGTAAGTGCTTACTATTTGGTTGCATGCCCATGAATGTTCAAATTGTATGAAAGTTTATATAAATGATAATTAGCATAGCATAAAATGATCATATCACTTTATTTTAACGAATAATATATTATTTAAAATAAGTAAGTGCTTACTATTTGGTTGCATGCCCATGAATGTTCAAATTGTATGAAAGTTTATATAAATGATAATTAGCATAGCATAAAATGATCATATCACTTTATTTTAACGAATAATATATTATTTAAAATAAGTAAATGCTTACTATTTGGTTGCATGCCAATGAATGTTCAAATTGTATGAAAGTTTATATAAATGATAATTAGCATAGCATAAAATGATCATATCACTTTATTTTAACGAATAATATATTATTTAAAATAAGAAAGTGCTTACTATTTGGTTGCATGCCCATGAATGTTCAAATTGTATGAAAGTTTATATAAATGATAATTAGCATAGCATAAAATGATCATATCACTTTATTTTAACGAATAATATATTATTTAAAATAAGTGAGTGCTTACTATTTGGTTGCATGCCCATGAATGTTCAAATTGTATGAAAATTTATATAAATGATAATTAGCATAGCATAAAATGATCATATCACTTTATTTTAACGAATAATATATTATTTAAAATAAGTAAGTAAGTGCTTACTATTTGGTTGCATGCCCATGAATGTTCAAATTGTATGAAAGTTTATATAAATGATAATTAGCATAGCATAAAATGATCATATCACTTTATTTTAACGAATAATATATTATTTAAAATAAGTAAGTGCTTACTATTTGGTTGCATGCCCATGAATGTTCAAATTGTATGAAAGTTTATATAAATGATAATTAGCATAGCATAAAATGATCATATCACTTTATTTTAACGAATAATATATTATTTAAAATAAGTAAGTGCTTACTATTTGGTTGCATGCACATGAATGTTCAAATTGTATGAAAGTTTATATAAATGATAATTAGCATAGCATAAAATGATCATATCACTTTATTTTAACGAATAATATATTATTTAAAATAAGTAAGTGCTTACTATTTGGTTGCATGCCCATGAATGTTCAAATTGTATGAAAGTTTATATAAATGATAATTAGCATAGCATAAAATGATCATATCACTTTATTTTAACGAATAATATATTATTTAAAATAAGTAAGTGCTTACTATTTGGTTGCATGCCCATGAATGTTCAAATTGTATGAAAGTTTATATAAATGATAATTAGCATAGCATAAAATGATCATATCACTTTATTTTAACGAATAATATATTATTTAAAATAAGTAAGTGCTTACTATTTGGTTGCATGCCAATGAATGTTCAAATTGTATGAAAGTTTATATAAATGATAATTAGCATAGCATAAAATGATCATATCACTTTATTTTAACGAATAATATATTATTTAAAATAAGTAAGTGCTTACTATTTGGTTGCATGCCCATGAATGTTCAAATTGTATGAAAGTTTATATAAATGATAATTAGCATAGCATAAAATGATCATATCACTTTATTTTAACGAATAATAATATATTATTTAAAATAAGTAAGTGCTTACTATTTGATTGCATGCCCATGAATGTTCAAATTGTATGAAAGTTTATATAAATGATAATTAGCATAGCATAAAATGATCATATCACTTTATTTTAACGAATAATATATTATTTAAAATAAGTAAGTGCTTACTATTTGGTTGCATGCCCATGAATGTTCAAATTGTATGAAAGTTTATATAAATGATAATTAGCATAGCATAAAATGATCATATCACTTTATTTTAACGAATAATATATTATTTAAAATAAGTAAGTGCTTACTATTTGGTTGCGTGCCCATGAATGTTCAAATTGTATGAAAGTTTATATAAATGATAATTAGCATAGCATAAAATGATCATATCACTTTATTTTAACGAATAATAATATATTATTTAAAATAAGTAAGTGCTTACTATTTGATTGCATGCCCATGAATGTTCAAATTGTATGAAAGTTTATATAAATGATAATTAGCATAGCATAAAATGATCATATCACTTTATTTTAACGAATAATATATTATTTAAAATAAGTAAGTGCTTACTATTTGGTTGCATGCCCATGAATGTTCAAATTGTATGAAACTTTATATAAATTATAATTAACATAGCATAAAATGATCATATCACTTTATTTTAACGAATTATATATTATTTAAAATAAGTAAGTGCTTACTATTTGGTTGCATGCCCATGAATGTTCAAATTGTATGAAAGTTTATATAAATGATAATTAGCATAGCATAAAATGATCATATCACTTTATTTTAACGAATAATATATTATTTAAAATAAGTAAGTGCTTACTATTTGATTGCATGCCCATGAATGTTCAAATTGTATGAAAGTTTATATAAATGATAATTAGCATAGCATAAAATGATCATATCACTTTATTTTAACGAATAATAATATATTATTTAAAATAAGTAAGTACTTACTATTTGATTGCATGCCCATGAATGTTCAAATTGTATGAAAGTTTATATAAATGATAATTAGCATAGCATAAAATGATCATATCTCTTTATTTTAACGAATAATAATATATTATTTAAAATAAGTAAGTGCTTACTATTTGGTTGCATGCCCATGAATGTTCAAATTGTATGAAACTTTATATAAATTATAATTAACATAGCATAAAATGATCATATCACTTTATTTTAACGAATTATATATTATTTAAAATAAGTAAGTGCTTACTATTTGGTTGCATGCCCATGAATGTTCAAATTGAATGTAAGTTTATATAAATGATAATTAGCATAGCATAAAATGATCATATCACTTTATTTTAACGAATAATATATTATTTAAAATAAGTAAGTAAGTGCTTACTATTTGGTTGCATGCCCATGAATGTTCAAATTGTATGAAAGTTTATATAAATGATAATTAGCATAGCATAAAATGATCATATCACTTTATTTTAACGAATAATATATTATTTAAAATAAGTAAGTAAGTGCTTACTATTTGGTTGTATGCCCAGGAATGTTCAAATTGTATGAAAGTTTATATAAATGATAATTAGCATAGCATAAAATGATCATATCACTTTATTTTAACGAATAATATATTAATTAAAATAAGTAAGTGCTTACTATTTGGTTGCATGCCCATGAATGTTCAAATTGTATGAAAGTTTATATAAATGATAATTAGCATAGCATAAAATGATCATATCACTTTATTTTAACGAATAATATATTATTTAAAATAAGTAAGTGCTTACTATTTGATTGCATGCCCATGAATGTTCAAATTGTATGAAAGTTTATATAAATGATAATTAGCATAGCATAAAATGATCATATCACTTTATTTTAACGAATAATATATTATTTAAAATAAGTAAGTGCTTACTATTTGGTTGCATGCCAATGAATGTTCAAATTGTATGAAAGTTTATATAAATGATAATTAGCATAGCATAAAATGATCATATCACTTTATTTTAACGAATAATATATTATTTAAAATAAGTAAGTGCTTACTATTTGATTGCATGCCCATGAATGTTCAAATTGTATGAAAGTTTATATAAATGATAATTAGCATAGCATAAAATGATCATATCACTTTATTTTAACGAATAATAATATATTATTTAAAATAAGTAAGTGCTTACTATTTGATTGTATGCCCATGAATGTTCAAATTGTATGAAAGTTTATATAAATGATAATTAGCATAGCATAAAATGATCATATCACTTTATTTTAATGAATAATAATATATTATTTAAAATAAGTAAGTGCTTACTATTTGATTGCATGCCCATGAATGTTCAAATTGTATGAAAGTTTATATAAATGATAATTAGCATAGCATAAAATGATCATATCACTTTATTTTAACGAATAATAATATATTATTTAAAATAAGTAAGTGCTTACTATTTGGTTGCATGCCCATGAATGTTCAAATTGTATGAAAGTTTATATAAATGATAATTAGCATAGCATAAAATGATCATATCACTTTATTTTAACGAATAATATATTATTTAAAATAAGTAAATGCTTACTATTTGATTGCATGCCCATGAATGTTCAAATTGTATGAAAGTTTATATAAATGATAATTAGCATAACATAAAATGATCATATCACTTTATTTTAACGAATAATATATTATTTAAAATAAGTAAGTGCTTACTATTTGATTGCATGCCCATGAATGTTCAAATTGTATGAAAGTTTATATAAATGATAATTAGCATAGCATAAAATGATCATATCACTTTATTTTAACGAATAATAATATATTATTTAAAATAAGTAAGTACTTACTATTTGATTGCATGCCCATGAATGTTCAAATTGTATGAAAGTTTATATAAATGATAATTAGCATAGCATAAAATGATCATATCACTTTATTTTAACGAATAATAATATATTATTTAAAATAAGTAAGTGCTTACTATTTGGTTGCATGCCCATGAATGTTCAAATTGTATGAAACTTTATATAAATTATAATTAACATAGCATAAAATGATCATATCACTTTATTTTAACGAATTATATATTATTTAAAATAAGTAAGTGCTTACTATTTGGTTGCATGCCCATGAATGTTCAAATTGTATGTAAGTTTATATAAATGATAATTAGCATAGCATAAAATGATCATATCACTTTATTTTAACGAATAATATATTATTTAAAATAAGTAAGTAAGTGCTTACTATTTGGTTGCATGCCCATGAATGTTCAAATTGTATGAAAGTTTATATAAATGATAATTAGCATAGCATAAAATGATCATATCACTTTATTTTAACGAATAATATATTATTTAAAATAAGTAAGTAAGTGCTTACTATTTGGTTGTATGCCCAGGAATGTTCAAATTGTATGAAAGTTTATATAAATGATAATTAGCATAGCATAAAATGATCATATCACTTTATTTTAACGAATAATATATTAATTAAAATAAGTAAGTGCTTACTATTTGGTTGCATGCCCATGAATGTTCAAATTGTATGAAAGTTTATATAAATGATAATTAGCATAGCATAAAATGATCATATCACTTTATTTTAACGAATAATATATTATTTAAAATAAGTAAGTGCTTACTATTTGATTGCATGCCCATGAATGTTCAAATTGTATGAAAGTTTATATAAATGATAATTAGCATAGCATAAAATGATCATATCACTTTATTTTAACGAATAATATATTATTTAAAATAAGTAAGTGCTTACTATTTGGTTGCATGCCAATGAATGTTCAAATTGTATGAAAGTTTATATAAATGATAATTAGCATAGCATAAAATGATCATATCACTTTATTTTAACGAATAATATATTATTTAAAATAAGTAAGTGCTTACTATTTGATTGCATGCCCATGAATGTTCAAATTGTATGAAAGTTTATATAAATGATAATTAGCATAGCATAAAATGATCATATCACTTTATTTTAACGAATAATAATATATTATTTAAAATAAGTAAGTGCTTACTATTTGATTGTATGCCCATGAATGTTCAAATTGTATGAAAGTTTATATAAATGATAATTAGCATAGCATAAAATGATCATATCACTTTATTTTAACGAATAATAATATATTATTTAAAATAAGTAAGTGCTTACTATTTGATTGCATGCCCATGAATGTTCAAATTGTATGAAAGTTTATATAAATGATAATTAGCATAGCATAAAATGATCATATCACTTTATTTTAACGAATAATAATATATTATTTAAAATAAGTAAGTGCTTACTATTTGGTTGCATGCCCATGAATGTTCAAATTGTATGAAAGTTTATATAAATGATAATTAGCATAGCATAAAATGATCATATCACTTTATTTTAACGAATAATATATTATTTAAAATAAGTAAATGCTTACTATTTGATTGCATGCCCATGAATGTTCAAATTGTATGAAAGTTTATATAAATGATAATTAGCATAACATAAAATGATCATATCACTTTATTTTAACGAATAATATATTATTTAAAATAAGTAAGTGCTTACTATTTGATTGCATGCCCATGAATGTTCTAATTGTATGAAAGTTTATATAAATGATAATTAGCATAGCATAAAATGATCATATCACTTTATTTTAACGAATTATATATTATTTAAAATAAGTAAGTGCTTACTATTTGGTTGCATGCCCATGAATGTTCAAATTGTATGAAAGTTTATATAAATGATAATTAGCATAGCATAAAATGATCATATCACTTTATTTTAACGAATAATATATTATTTAAAATAAGTAAGTAAGTGCTTACTATTTGGTTGCATGCCCATGAATGTTCAAATTGTATGAAAGTTTATATAAATGATAATTAGCATAGCATAAAATGATCATATCACTTTATTTTAACGAATAATATATTATTTAAAATAAGTAAGTAAGTGCTTACTATTTGGTTGCATGCCCATGAATGTTCAAATTGTATGAAAGTTTATATAAATGATAATTAGCATAGCATAAAATGATCATATCACTTTATTTTAACGAATAATATATTATTTAAAATAAGTAAGTAAGTGCTTACTATTTGGTTGTATGCCCAGGAATGTTCAAATTATATGAAAGTTTATATAAATGATAATTAGCATAGCATAAAATGATCATATCACTTTATTTTAACGAATAATATATTAATTAAAATAAGTAAGTGCTTACTATTTGGTTGCATGCCCATGAATGTTCAAATTGTATGAAAGTTTATATAAATGATAATTAGCATAGCATAAAATGATCATATCACTTTATTTTAACGAATAATATATTATTTAAAATAAGTAAGTGCTTACTATTTGATTGCATGCCCATGAATGTTCAAATTGTATGAAAGTTTATATAAATGATAATTAGCATAGCATAAAATGATCATATCACTTTATTTTAACGAATAATATATTATTTAAAATAAGTAAGTGCTTACTATTTGGTTGCATGCCAATGAATGTTCAAATTGTATGAAAGTTTATATAAATGATAATTAGCATAGCATAAAATGATCATATCACTTTATTTTAACGAATAATATATTATTTAAAATAAGTAAGTGCTTACTATTTGATTGCATGCCCATGAATGTTCAAATTGTATGAAAGTTTATATAAATGATAATTAGCATAGCATAAAATGATCATATCACTTTATTTTAACGAATAATAATATATTATTTAAAATAAGTAAGTGCTTACTATTTGATTGTATTCCCATGAATGTTCAAATTGTATGAAAGTTTATATAAATGATAATTAGCATAGCATAAAATGATCATATCACTTTATTTTAACGAATAATAATATATTATTTAAAATAAGTAAGTGCTTACTATTTGATTGCATGCCCATGAATGTTCAAATTGTATGAAAGTTTATATAAATGATAATTAGCATAGCATAAAATGATCATATCACTTTATTTTAACGAATAATAATATATTATTTAAAATAAGTAAGTGCTTACTATTTGATTGCATGCCCATGAATGTTCAAATTGTATGAAAGTTTACATAAATGATAATTAGCATAGCATAAAATGATCATATCACTTTATTTTAACGAATAATATATTATTTAAAATAAGTAAATGCTTACTATTTGATTGCATGCCCATGAATGTTCAAATTGTATGAAAGTTTATATAAATGATAATTAGCATAACATAAAATGATCATATCACTTTATTTTAACGAATAATATATTATTTAAAATAAGTAAGTGCTTACTATTTGATTGCATGCCCATGAATGTTCTAATTGTATGAAAGTTTATATAAATGATAATTAGCATAGCATAAAATGATCATATCACTTTATTTTAACGAATAATAATATATTATTTAAAATAAGTAAGTGCTTACTATTTGATTGCATGCCCATGAATGTTCAAATTGTATGAAAGTTTATGTAAACGATAATTAGCATAGCATAAAATGATCATATCACTTTATTTTAACGAATAATAATATATTATTTAAAATAAGTAAGTGCTTACTATTTGATTGCATGCCCATGAATGTTCAAATTGTATGAAAGTTTATATAAATGATAATTAGCATAGCATAAAATGATCATATCACTTTATTTTAACGATTAATAATATATTATTTAAAATAAGTAAGTGTTTACTATTTGATTGCATGCCCATGAATGTTCAAATTGTATGAAAGTTTATATAAATGATAATTAGCATAGCATAAAATGATCATATCACTTTATTTTAACGAATAATATATTATTTAAAATAAGTAAGTGCTTACTATTTGATTGCATGCCCATGAATGTTCAAATTGTATGAAAGTTTATATAAATGATAATTAGCATAGGATAAAATGATCATATCACTTTATTTTAACGAATAATAATATATTATTTAAAATAAGTAAGTGCTTACTATTTGATTGCATGCCCACGAATGTTCAAATTGTATGAAAGTTTATATAAATGATAATTAACATAGCATAAAATGATCATATCACTTTATTTTAACGAATAATAATATATTATTTAAAATAAGTAAGTGCTTACTATTTGATTGCATGCCCACGAATGTTCAAATTGTATGAAAGTTTATATAAATGATAATTAGCATAGCATAAAATGATCATAATATCACTTTATTTTAACGAATAATATATTATTTAAAATAAGTAAGTGCTTACTATTTCATTGCATGCCCACGAATGTTCAAATTGTATGAAAGTTTATATAAATGATAATTAGCATAACATAAAATGATCATATCACTTTATTTTAACGAATAATAATATATTATTTAAAATAAGTAAGTGCTTACTATTTGATTGCATGCCCATGAATGTTCAAATTGTATGAAAGTTTATATAAATGATAATTAGCATAGCATAAAATGATCATATCACTTTATTTTAACGAATAATAATATATTATTTACAATAAGTAAGTGCTTACTATTTGATTGCATGCCCACGAATGTTCAAATTGTATGAAAGTTTATATAAATGATAATTAGCATAGCATAAAATGATCATATCACTTTATTTTAACGAATAATAATATATTATTTAAAATAAGTAAGTGCTTACTATTTGATTGCATGCCCACGAATGTTCAAATTGTATGAAAGTTTATATAAATGATAATTAGCATAGCATAAAATGATCATATCACATTATTTTAACGAATAATATATTATTTAAAATAAGTAAGTGCTTACTATTTGATTGCATGCCCATGAATGTTCAAATTGTATGAAAGTTTATATAAATGATAATTAGCATAGCATAAAATGATCATATCACTTTATTTTAACGAATAATATATTATTTAAAATAAGTAAGTGCTTACTATTTGGTTGCATGCCAATGAATGTTCAAATTGTATGAAAGTTTATATAAATGATAATTAGCATAGCATAAAATGATCATATCACTTTATTTTAACGAATAATATATTATTTAAAATAAGTAAGTGCTTACTATTTGATTGCATGCCCATGAATGTTCAAATTGTATGAAAGTTTATATAAATGATAATTAGCATAGCATAAAATGATCATATCACTTTATTTTAACGAATAATAATATATTATTTAAAATAAGTAAGTGCTTACTATTTGATTGCATGCCCATGAATGTTCAAATTTTATGAAAGTTTATATAAATGATAATTAGCATAGCATAAAATGATCATATCACTTTATTTTAACGAATAATAATATATTATTTAAAATAAGTAAGTGCTTACTATTTGATTGCATGCCCATGAATGTTCAAATTGTATGAAAGTTTATATAAATGATAATTAGCATAGCATAAAATGATCATATCACTTTATTTTAACGAATAATATATTATTTAAAATAAGTAAATGCTTACTATTTGGTTGCATGCCAATGAATGTTCAAATTGTATGAAAGTTTATATAAATGATAATTAGCATAGCATAAAATGATCATATCACTTTATTTTAACGAATAATATATTATTTAAAATAAGTAAGTGCTTACTATTTGGTTGCATGCCCATGAATGTTCAAATTGTATGAAAGTTTATATAAATGATAATTAGCATAGCATAAAATGATCATATCACTTTATTTTAACGAATAATATATTATTTAAAATAAGTGAGTGCTTACTATTTGGTTGCATGCCCATGAATGTTCAAATTGTATGAAAATTTATATAAATGATAATTAGCATAACATAAAATGATCATATCACTTTATTTTAACGAATAATATATTATTTAAAATAAGTAAGTGCTTACTATTTGGTTGCATGCCCATGAATGTTCAAATTGTATGAAAGTTTATATAAATGATAATTAGCATAGCATAAAATGATCATATCACTTTATTTTAACGAATAATATATTATTTAAAATAAGTAAGTGCTTACTATTTGGTTGCATGCCCATGAATGTTCAAATTGTATGAAAGTTTATATAAATGATAATTAGCATAGCATAAAATGATCATATCACTTTATTTTAACGAATAATATATTATTTAAAATAAGTAAGTGCTTACTATTTGGTTGCATGCACATGAATGTTCAAATTGTATGAAAGTTTATATAAATGATAATTAGCATAGCATAAAATGATCATATCACTTTATTTTAACGAATAATATATTATTTAAAATAAGTAAGTGCTTACTATTTGGTTGCATGCCCATGAATGTTCAAATTGTATGAAAGTTTATATAAATGATAATTAGCATAGCATAAAATGATCATATCACTTTATTTTAACGAATAATATATTATTTAAAATAAGTAAGTGCTTACTATTTGGTTGCATGCCCATGAATGTTCAAATTGTATGAAAGTTTATATAAATGATAATTAGCATAGCATAAAATGATCATATCACTTTATTTTAACGAATAATATATTATTTAAAATAAGTAAGTGCTTACTATTTGGTTGCATGCCCATGAATGTTCAAATTGTATGAAAGTTTATATAAATGATAATTAGCATAGCATAAAATGATCATATCACTTTATTTTAACGAATAATATATTATTTAAAATAAGTAAGTGCTTACTATTTGGTTGCATGCCCATGAATGTTCAAATTGTATGAAAGTTTATATAAATGATAATTAGCATAGCATAAAATGATCATATCACTTTATTTTAACGAATAATATATTATTTAAAATAAGTAAATGCTTACTATTTGGTTGCATGCCAATGAATGTTCAAATTGTATGAAAGTTTATATAAATGATAATTAGCATAGCATAAAATGATCATATCACTTTATTTTAACGAATAATATATTATTTAAAATAAGTAAGTGCTTACTATTTGGTTGCATGCCCATGAATGTTCAAATTGTATGAAAGTTTATATAAATGATAATTAGCATAGCATAAAATGATCATATCACTTTATTTTAACGAATAATATATTATTTAAAATAAGTAAGTGCTTACTATTTGGTTGCATGCCCATGAATGTTCAAATTGTATGAAAGTTTATATAAATGATAATTAGCATAGCATAAAATGATCATATCACTTTATTTTAACGAATAATATATTATTTAAAGTAAGTAAGTGCTTACTATTTGGTTGCATGCCAATGAATGTTCAAATTGTATGAAAGTTTATATAAATGATAATTAGCATAGCATAAAATGATAATATCACTTTATTTTAACGAATAATATATTATTTAAAATAAGTAAATGCTTACTATTTGGTTGCATGCCAATGAATGTTCAAATTGTATGAAAGTTTATATAAATGATAATTAGCATAGCATAAAATGATCATATCACTTTATTTTAACGAATAATATATTATTTAAAATAAGTAAATGCTTACTATTTGGTTGCATGCCAATGAATGTTCAAATTGTATGAAAGTTTATATAAATGATAATTAGCATAGCATAAAATGATCATATCACTTTATTTTAACGAATAATATATTATTTAAAATAAGTAAGTGCTTACTATTTGGTTGCATGCCCATGAATGTTCAAATTGTATGAAAGTTTATATAAATGATAATTAGCATAGCATAAAATGATCATATCACTTTATTTTAACGAATAATATATTATTTAAAATAAGTGAGTGCTTACTATTTGGTTGCATGCCCATGAATGTTCAAATTGTATGAAAATTTATATAAATGATAATTAGCATAACATAAAATGATCATATCACTTTATTTTAACGAATAATATATTATTTAAAATAAGTAAGTAAGTGCTTACTATTTGGTTGCATGCCCATGAATGTTCAAATTGTATGAAAGTTTATATAAATGATAATTAGCATAGCATAAAATGATCATATCACTTTATTTTAACGAATAATATATTATTTAAAATAAGTAAGTGCTTACTATTTGGTTGCATGCCCATGAATGTTCAAATTGTATGAAAGTTTATATAAATGATAATTAGCATAGCATAAAATGATCATATCACTTTATTTTAACGAATAATATATTATTTAAAATAAGTAAGTGCTTACTATTTGGTTGCATGCACATGAATGTTCAAATTGTATGAAAGTTTATATAAATGATAATTAGCATAGCATAAAATGATCATATCACTTTATTTTAACGAATAATATATTATTTAAAGTAAGTAAGTGCTTACTATTTGGTTGCATGCCCATGAATGTTCAAATTGTATGAAAGTTTATATAAATGATAATTAGCATTGCATAAAATGATCATATCACTTTATTTTAACGAATAATATATTATTTAAAATAAGTAAGTGCTTACTATTTGGTTGCATGCCCATGAATGTTCAAATTGTATGAAAGTTTATATAAATGATAATTAGCATAGCATAAAATGATCATATCACTTTATTTTAACGAATAATATATTATTTAAAATAAGTAAGTGCTTACACAATAACACAATATCCGATAACTGAATAATCTCCTTGTTTATTAAATTTTGTTAACCCTTTTTACAGTAGCCTCCCCTGGCTATTTATAGAGAATAAACCCTATGGGCCCTCAAAATCAGCCCAATACATTATAAAGTTCAAGCCCTATGCTTATTACAAGTTTGCCCCTACCGTCTAGACTGCCCCTACACAATCATGGGCGCACGACGCGCTTCCCACGCCGCTCAGCTAGGGAACCCCCAAACTGAAACCTAACCGCCCCTATTATGTAGCCTTTGGCGGTCGCCCTGTCCACAAGCCCACAAGACTCGATCTTGAGTTGCGAAAGAGAAGTGTCTTCATACTGTCTTCAGAGAACGACATCTTCAAGCCGTGAGCACCAGCCCACAAGCCCACCAGACACGAACTCAAAAACTGAGAGTGAGGTGTCTTCGGACTCGCCCCGGATGTTGTATATTGACCACATGCCCCGTACTGACACCGATTAGCA
Source organism: Acmispon strigosus (assembly GCA_030819835.1). Taxonomy (NCBI): domain Eukaryota; kingdom Viridiplantae; phylum Streptophyta; class Magnoliopsida; order Fabales; family Fabaceae; genus Acmispon; species Acmispon strigosus. The sequence continues at coordinate 67,397,915 of JAUAMA010000002.1, read as the reverse complement.
AAGGGGGCTCGCCAGACGAGCTCCACCACATTTCCCGCGAGCGGTCATCCTTATAAAGCATGCCTCGTTAAAACCTTCCCAGGCAAAACCCAGTGGGACAAAAACCTGGTGAAGGAAAAAGAGTACATCTTTATAAGGAAATGAGTCGCCTCGGGTTTGGATGCGGCGAGTGACGTAAGTGTTTCTCTGAATCCGCCGCCGTAGGGCGTTGTGTGCCTCGAGATTGGGCTCGCCATAAGCGATGTCTCTCCTGATTACTCCCCTTCATTGATTCCTGTTTCTGTGTCAGCTGCAAAAGTAACGCACTATCATCTTTTAAATAATCTCAATTAATTGGAATTGCGTACCTTAATTTGCCTCTCGCCCGACATTTCGAAACGTTCAGTCGCCTTACACGCACAACACCGTTTCGTTTCCCCCCTTTATTCTACGTTTGCGACCCTTGGCAATCCCAAGGTTTCGCGCCTAGGGTTCTACCCCACGCGCGCCGTTTCAGCCTTTATTGCCATCATTACTCTCGAAAACATCACTTCAATGATGGGACGTAACTGTCCCTCGAACTTCACATCTTTTCTTGATTTCCTTTCCACGGGTCCCCCAACCGTTACACCCTTTCGTCTTCCCCCCTTTCCTCTATAAAACCCTGCCGGACTCACATTTTACCCTTTCTCGATATTTCTTCAGCCCTTACGCGATTCCTGAGACTATAACTCATCCTCTCGCTTCTGCTCCTTGCCTTCACCGTGCCGGAGTTGCGCCGACGTGCAATCTTGCTCGCCAACCTCTCTCCTTCTCAGCCATTAGTACGTTTTCTGTTTCCCTTTGGTCTTTTTCTTGCTTTATTTGCCACATTATCATTTCTATCCTATAATGGACCCTGAAAATAGCAACCTATCTCCGTCCAGTAGGGATGACCATCCAACTTCTGAACAAACAGCCTCTCTTGCCACCTCCGGTGCCCAGTCCGGCGCCGGGACCTCCACAATACCCACCACGAATGTACCTTTATCACCTGAAACCAAATTTCGTAATTATGAAGAGTCACTCCCTAAATTCGTCCAAAAGGGTCTTGTCTCGACGAAGGTCACCTCCATTCCTTCCTGTTTTACCGACGCCCAGAACTTGAAAGAGTTCCTTTCTCGTCTCGGCGGCATCTGTAATGACGGTTATGACACAAGTCTAGTCACACGCCCCTGTGCCATAACCGATCGAGTCTGTGACGCTCGGGCGACCGCCCGGTCACCTCATTTCTTCTTCGCATATTTATATATGTTTGAAGATTTTCGTATCCGCCTGCCCTTCTCACCCTTCCTCTGCGCCGTGCTTGATGCTCTTCAGGTCGCCCCCTCTCAATTAACTCCAAACTCTTGGGGGTTTATCCGAGGGTTTGAAATTCTGTGTGAAGCCTTAGGAATCATCCCGAAATACGAGTATTTTTTCTATTTTTACAAATGTATCCCGCCTAATAAGAAGGGATTAGCAGTAGCTCCCACCAGCTCTTGGGTTGGCCTGACCGCCAAGCCTTCGAAAGCCCGCTTCAAGGCTTGGAAGAGCAACACCCATGATCAGTGGAAGTCACGATTCTTCAAGGTCGTCGACAGCCCTGACATTCCCCATCTTCTTCGCCATGACAACAATGGAGTCATGCGATTCCCACCATATTGGACGGAGTCGCCCAAATACACTCTTAGTGTAGAGGACGGGCATCTTACCTTTGAGGACTGGGCAATCATAAAGTATTTAGGGAGTGTGTCCCTGATCGACCTCGGCGAGCTGCTTTTCGCCGAGAGTAAAGGCACCGCCGAGGATCACTTGAGTGAGTTTACTTTCATATGCAACTCTTTTTGAATCTGCTACGGTTTTTCACTCTTAACTCTGTGCTTATTGTTTTGTGTGTTGCAGTGTCAAGACATCAAATCTCACGAGCTGAACTCGCCCGTTTGGCGAAGGAAGCCAAACAGAGGGCGGCTACCGAATCCACCATTCCGACGGCGATCCCTTCCACCGCGGTTGCTACTGGGTCGAGTCAAGTTGCTTCGCAAAGCACCCCTGCGTCCAAACAGCCCAACCCGGAGGCGGTAGTGGGAAAATCTGCTTCTGACCAGGCCGGACCGCCTCCCAAGCGGAGAAAAATTAAGCGCGCGCCCAAGGGCAAGGAAGTGGTCCTTGAAGAGCAGGCCGCTGGAGAGGGCGATGACAATGTCGCCGCTGAAGAGCAGCCAGAAGGCGGGGCGAAGGAGGCAGCTGAGTTTGAAGACTTCGCCTATTTTGAGGATACTTTGCGCTTTGATAAATATTTGGCGCACCCTGTGAGCGCCATTCCGCGCGGCGTAGGGGATAAAATCATGCGCGGTCATCTTGCTTCGATCAGCTGGAGTTATACAGCGATCCGTAAATACGAGGAGACACAAGAGGCGCTCGCCCAACGCACCCAGCAACTCAAATGTTCACAGGCCAAGGTTGCCAGGCTATTGGCAACCATTGAACAGCAACGAAAGGATTGGGAGGATGCCAACATCTGTCCCAACCTTGCTCGAGAAATGGTTTCAGAGCTGGAAACCTTGAAGTCTGAAAAGGTTGCTTGGCAGCAAAAGATGGCTGATGCGGAGGCTCGCCACCAGGATGCCTTGGCCGCCGAGAAAACCGCTCTAGATGCCAAACTCTTGGCAATGAGGCAAGAGTTGGAAGTTATGTTCCAAAACAAGAATAAAAACCTCGAGGAGTCGGTGGCGAAGGCCAAGGCGGACGCGGAACAAATGAGAGCTGATGCTGCCAAGGCCATGGCGGGCGCAGAACAAATGAAAGCTGATGCTGCCAAGGCGGTTGCCGAAGCTGAAGAGAAGTTGAGGGCCGCCAATGAGAAAACCAATGCTGTCACTGCAGACTTAGCCTCTCTGGAAAAGGACTTTCAAGCTGAAAGCTTGAAGCAATATGTCATTGGCTTCAATACTGCTAAGGCCCAGGTGCGACACCTTTTTCCCAAAGCTGATCTCTCGGCAATGGGAAAGTGGAAGGATGTCACTGATACCGGAATCGAGGGCGAAGATTCTGGAGATGAAGCCGCGGCTGAGCCAGCTGAAGGCGGTCAAGGCGAGCAGTCTTAAGCGAACTTGTTGGGCGGCCGCTCTGCTTTGTAGTATTTTGTTTTTTTTTTGTTTTGTGTACCTTTGATATTTTCTTGCACTTTCCTGCACACCAGAAAGGACTGTAATGAAATATTATCTGTTTTGAATTGCAATGAAATATCATCTCTTTCCCTTTCTTAACTACTCGTAGAACTCAACATGTGCTCAACGTTCGCATAAAATCTTTTGTTGTCATTTCGATTATTTAAATGGCACGCCTAGGCCACTGAGTAAAAAAAAACTTGTGTTTTGACAGAAATAACTTTTGAAGGCGCCATAGGAGTATTGTTTTAAACAACCGTTGGGTCGCCACCGACTGTTTTGAAAGAGATAATTTTTGAGGTCTCCACTGGACCAGTTTGAAATAATTTGTTGCATCGAATCATTGTTTTGAAAAAAAAAATAAGTTTGATGGCGTCTCTGGGCCATTATCTTGAAAGAAATAATGTATAAGGGGCGGCTCTAGGCCGCTATTTTGAACGAAGATTGAGGGCGCGTCTAGGCCACTGTTTTGAAAGAAGCAAAGTTTGAAATTGCCACTGGGGCATTGTTTTGAAAGAGATAATTTTGAGGGCGCTTCTATGAGCCATTGTTTTCAAAGAAATAAAGTTTGAGGGCGCTTCTAGGCCACTGTTTTCAAAGAAATAAAGTTTGAGGGCGCTTCTAGGCCATGGTAAAAGTGATACGGTAGGCCGCCATTGGACCTTTGTTGCACGCATGGTTTCCGCTCGCGTAACGAGTCGTACTCGCATGGCTCTTCTAACGAGGCTTGGGGGTGCTCGGTCTTACGCAGCTAGGGCGGCCAGAGGCTAGAAATTTTATGAGTCACGTGATGACCCGCACGCCCTGTATTTGTGCTAGTTGTCTGTTATGAGGCTTTGGCCCGCTCGAGGCGGGGCTTTCGCTCGACCTTATTCCGGTGAGACTTTGGCTTGATTTAATTTGATCAAGGCTTTTGCTCGCTTGGCGAGGCTTCTGCTCAGTGAGACTTTTGCTCAGATCCCAGTGGCCACTGGGGTTGCCTGAGGCTTGGCTCAATAGACGTGCTCGATCTTCTTCGATCAAGGCTGGGCTTTCTTTGCCGTGTCGCACAAGGGTCGCGCCCCACCGTTCCAAGAGAGCCACCGCTCACGCACCGCGTCTTCTCGCCTGGAAGACGGGACAGTGCGCCGGGCTAGAGAGTGCAATTTCCCCCTTGGCCTCTTGGAAGCGGCAAAGAGATTTATTTTGTCACTACTGGACCACTTAGTCTTTAAATGGAATTTAGACCCTCTATGGACCTTGGGATTTAGACCTCCACTGGGCCTTGGAATTTAGACCACTACTGGGCCTTGGTATTTAGACCATTTTATGGCCTTGGGATTTAGACCGCCACTGGGCCTCGGATGTCTAACGCTCTTATTCGGGCGATCCCATATTTGTGCCAATTCGCATCATATTGACATATGGGGCGGCCGAATTTTATTACAAGGGTCGCCTCCTCGGACGTTTCCATAATAGTCCGTAAGACTATTAAGAAAGTCCTCCGCGCCCTCGTTTTGTACCTGCAAGACAGTTAAATATTTGGGCGGGGCCTTCTGTCGGCCCCAAAAGTATATCCTTGCATCCACTGAAAATTCTACCTTTATTGAATGGAAATTGATGACAGAGTTAAAATTACTGAAAGCAAAGAGCTTGGCCGCCAAAGCTAGGGCGCCAACTAAATAGATTACTAACTGTAATAATGCCTAAGATGAGTGGCATTCCAAGACCTTGGGATTCTTTTGCCGAACAAATCTGCCAAGTGATACGCTCCATTGCCCAGAGATTCTGTGATCTTGTAAGGTCCTTCCCAATTGGGTGTTAGCTTGTTGACCTCTGAGGTACCTGTTCGCCTGCGCAAGACCAGATCACCAACGCGCATCACACGTGGAACAACCCGTGAATCATATCTCCTGGATACACGTTGTTTCATGGCTTCGCCCCTAAGTCGAGCCTCTTCCCTCACTTCTGGAGCCAGGTCCAAACTAACCAATAAATTATTCTGATTATACTCCGGGTCGGTAGCTACCGCTCGCCACGCCTTATTTTTAATCTCAACCGGCAGCATAGCATCTGTGCCATAAGTTAATCTGAAAGGCGTTTCCCCAGTGGTCGACTGAGGCGTGGTGTTGTACGACCAGAGAACTATGGGCAATTCCTCCAGCCAACGCCCCTTTGCTTCATCGAGGCGTTTCTTTAATCCTGCTAGAACAACTTTGTTGGCGGCCTCTGCCTGGCCATTAGTCTGAGGGTGCTCGACTGAAGTGAAGCGGTTCTGAATTCCCCATTCCTCGCAGAAATCCTTGGTCGCTTGACTAGAGAACTGAGTCCCATTATCAGAGATGATTGCCTGAGGTACACCAAACCTGCAAATAAGTCTTTGAAAATAAAACTTTTTGACCTTCTCAGAGGTGATAGCTGCCAAAGGCTCCGCTTCTATCCATTTAGTGAAATAATCCACCGCCACCAAAATGTACTTGAATTGTGATCGCGCGGGCGGGAATGGCCCGACTAAATCAACTCCCTAGAGGGCGAATGGCCATGGGGAGGAAATAGTCGTCATTAGTTCTGGGGGCGCCCTATGTAAATCTGCAAACTTCTGACATTTATCACACTTTTTTACATACAACTGGCAGTCCTTCCTCAGAGTTGGCCAGTAGAACCCTGCCCTCAGAATTTTCGCCCCCAGCGATCTTCCTCCAATATGACTAGCGCATGTACCTTCGTGTACTTCTTTTATCAACTTTTGGGCCTGATCTTCAGTGACACATTTCAACAGGGGTGCTGAGAAGCCCCTCCTATACAGTTCACCCTGTATCATCATAAAATAACTTGCAGCCCGTCTCGTCTCGGCTCCGACTACCGACGCGCCCTCCTCGGAGTTGGTTAACGCCTCTATAATTGGAGACATCCAACTATGGTCTGGAACAACCATACACACCTGCTCCGCCCTGTCTATGCTAGGAGAATGCATGACTTCATGAATAACAGACCTATAATTGCCAGGTCGCCGAGTACTGGCGAGCTTGGCGAGCAGATCCGCCCGCTGATTTTGTTCTCGAGGAACATAACTAATTTCTACTGTCTGTATCTCCTTCATCAGCTCCTGTGCCCGATTCAAATATCTTTCCAACAACGGATCCTTAACTTGATAGATTCCATTAATTTGATTAGTTACCAAAAGAGAGTCGCTTCTAATTTCCAGAATTTCTACCTCCAACTCCTTCGCCAAATTTAGGCCCGCCAGTAGCGCCTCATACTCAGCCTGATTATTGCTAGCTTTAAATTCAAACCGAAGCGACTGTTCGATCTGTACCTCCTGTGGGCCCGTCAGTATAATCCCGGCGCCACTACCACGCGAGTTTGACGAGCCATCAATGTGCAAGACCCAAACCTTCGTACCTGGTTCCTCGCCCGCCATTGTTAACTCAGCTACAAATTCTGCCAACCTCTGTGACGAAACTTTGCCTCTTGCTTCATATATTAAACCGTATTCTGACAACTCTACACACCATCCGACTAAACGCCCAGAAATATCAGGCTTCTGCAACACCTGCCTCAATGGTAAGTCTGTTCTGATTTTCACTTGAAAACTTTGAAAGTAAGGTCTCAAGCGGCGAGCCGTAACCAAAACCGCTAGGGCCGCCTTCTCAATCCTCTGATATCTCTTCTCAGCTCCCTGCAAAGTATGACTTACAAAATAAATTATACGTACCTCGCCCGCCACTTCTTGCGTGAGGACTGAGGCCAATGCACGATCTGTGATGGCAAAGTAGAGTAACAAAGGCTCGCCCGCTATTGGCTTTTGCAACACTGGCGGTTTTGACAAGAACAGCTTCAACCGCTGAAACGCCTCTTCACACTCTGGCGTCCACTCGAATTTGGTGCTCTTCTTCAAACACTTGAAGAATGGGGCCGCCCTCTCCCCAGCGTGTGGCAAAAAGCGAGCTAGCGAAGCGATTTTTCCAGCTAGGCACTGGACCTCCTTTACTGACGACGGGCTAGCCATCTCCATAACCGCCCTACACTTATCTGGGTTAATCTCGATGCCCCTCACCGTTACCATGAAGCCTAGAAACTTGCCTCCGAGGATTCCGAAAGAGCATTTATCTGGATTAAGGCGCATGTTGTAATGCCGTACTCGCCCAAATGCCTCGCCTAAATCAGCCAAATGATCATCCGCCTTGATTGATGTCACAATCATATCATCCACATAAACCTGCATGTTTCTTCCTATCTGCTCCTCAAACACTCTATCCATCAGTCGCTGATAAGTCGCCCCAGCATTCTTGAGTCCGAAAGGCATGGTTCTATAACAATAATTGACCTTAGGAGTCATGAATGCTGTCTTTTCTTCATCCAGTGGATGCATGCGTATTTGATTGTAACCTGAGAAGGCATCCATGAGGCTGAGCACTTCATTCCCCGAAGCCCCATCGACCAACTTGTCAATATTAGGCAAAGGATACGCGTCCTTAGGGCACGCCTTATTCAAATCAGTGTAGTCGGTACACATACGCCACTTGCCATTCGCTTTCTTTACCAGTACCACGTTCGCCAGCCACGTAGGGTATTTAACTTCCCTGATGAAGTTTGCTTCCTTGAGCTTTGCTGTTTCTACCTCGACCACTTTGGTCCGTTCCTCGCCCATCTTCCTTCGCATTTGAGCGACTGGCTTGGTCTCATTTTTAATCGCCAACCTGTGACAGATCACATCCGGGCTAATGCCTGGGACATCCTTAAGCGTCCAGGCAAATAGATCCAGATTCTCTTCCAGTAAGCGAGTCAATCGGGTTTCTTGAACAGGTGTTAGTTGCGTTCCTATCTTCAACATTCGCTGCCCTATCTGTACTGTCTTTGTCTCCTCGATAGGACAAGGTCGAGATTCCGGTGTCTCCCTTCTGGGGTCCAGCGCGCCCTCATTACTGATTTCATAACACCGATGCCCAATCTTGGCATTCTGCGGCCCATAATCTACCACACTCTCCCGGTAGCATTCACGCGCTCGAATTTGGTCAACCGCCAGAGTTCCGACACGCCCATTGGTCAGTGGATACTTCACCTTGAGATGCTTCGTTGAAATCACTGCACAAATTTGATTTAAAGTGTCGCGACCAATTAAAGCGTTATAAGAAGACTTACACGATAGGACGATGTATTTAACGGAGACCGTCTTAGCGAATCCTTCCGATCCGAAAACTGTCTTTAACTCTACACACCCTCGAGGTATCACCCGCTCGCCTGTGAACCCAATTAACGACCCCGTATAAGGTGTTAGCGCGCTTTCAGTGAGCCCCATTTTCTCAAATGCATCGCCATATATGATGTCCGCCGAACTCCCTTGATCCAGAAGCACCCGCCTTACATCATAGTTGTTGATTCTCAACTGCACCACAACAGGGTCGCCCTTATGTGGGAGCACTCCTTTGAAATCCTCACTGGTGAAAATTATGTTGGGGTGTTGGAAGCCAAATTTCTCCTCTTGAACGGTATGCACCGCAGCGTGGGCCAAGCGTACGTACCTCTTACGACTTGCATTAGATTCATCATTGAAGCCTCCCGATATGCAGTTAACAGTTCCCGCCGGATCTCCCATCGTCGCCTCGCCATCCGCGTCACCAAAATTCCCACGTCTTGACGTCTGCGTAGGTCGCCCTATATCTGGAGTGGGTGCTGTCCTGACATACTGGCCCAGGTGGCCCGCCTTTATCAACCTTTCAACCTCACGTTGCAAGGTAACACAGTCGTCCGTATCATGACCCAGAACGCCATGATAATCACACCACCTTCGAGTATCGACATTAGGCGGGGGGCGCTTTGGAGGATAGGGGCGAGCAATCAAATTAGTCTCTCTGTTTTCCGTCAGTATCTGGGAGAGCCCAACCGCCAACGGCACTCTCGCCCGGTGAGTTACCGGAGAATACCGGGGTACTGACGCTATTGGCCGCGGGGCCTGGCGCTGAGGGGCCGGTCTCGTCCCAGTTACTGGGCGAGCTACATAGTTCCGACGTTGCTGATTGGCAAAGGCAGCAGTTTGATACGGGTTACTTCGGTTGGACCTTGGAGCGTCCCGTTGCGTAAACACTTCCCCCTGTTTTCCTTTCGGTTCCTGCCTTCTAGGTGGCGCGTCCATCATATCCCGTGTCCTCTTCTGCTCATCATCCTCTTCCTCCAATATGAAGTCGTGGACTCGAGCTCGGAGGTCCGCCATGTCGCGAGGCGGGCGCCTACTCAGCTTATTATTCAGCGCACCCGCCCGCAGCCCTTGCTTGAAAGCGTTCACACATGTCTCTTGAGGAGGGTCCTCAATTCGTACCAGTGTGGCATTGAACCTCGCCATATATTGTTTCAACGACTCCGACGCGCCCTGACGAATGTTGAATAGAGCACCCGTCGTCACCCGCTGACTCCTACTCGCCGCGAAATGCGAAAGGAACTGAGATGAAAACTCAGTGAAACTGCTTATGGAATGTGTTGGTAATTTAGAGAACCACGCCAAGGCAGTTCCCTTCAATGTCGATGGGAATAATCTACAGCGCACCGCATCGGTCGCCTGACTAATCACCATTTTGGTCATGAACGCCTGTAAATGTTCCTTTGGGTCTGATTCGCCAGAGTACGTGTCTAATACCAAGTGCTTTACCCCGTCCGGGATAGGAACCGCCTGGATGGCAGGTGAAAAAGGTTGAAAATCAACCACCGTCTCAGCTTCTCTGAGGCTCTCCACACCCGAGTCCTTTTGTTGACGAAAATACTCCAACTGGGCCTGCAGATGCTGGTTCTGCTGTTGGACAAAATCCAGGGCGCCACACACCCGATTCCACTCAGCCATAGAGACGGCGAAAGGAACCTGGCCAGACGCACCATCACCCTGTGCGTCCGCCTGCGGCGAACCCGGATTCGGAACAGGAGTCGGCGGAGGCGTGGGAGACGGTTCAGGCTGACGACCCACCGTTCGTCCTCCACGCCCGCGGCCTCCCCTTCGACGGCCAGTGCCTGACATAGCTAGTTGTTGAGTGCGTAGGGGTTAGTTTACCTTCCCCACAGACGGCGCCAAAAATGTTCTGGGAAAATAACACAATATCCGATAACTGAATAATCTCCTTGTTTATTAAATTTTGTTAACCCTTTTTACAGTAGCCTCCCCTGGCTATTTATAGAGAATAAACCCTATGGGCCCTCAAAATCAGCCCAATACATTATAAAGTTCAAGCCCTATGCTTATTACAAGTTTGCCCCTACCGTCTAGACTGCCCCTACACAATCATGGGCGCACGACGCGCTTCCCACGCCGCTCAGCTAGGGAACCCCCAAACTGAAACCTAACCGCCCCTATTATGTAGCCTTTGGCGGTCGCCCTGTCCAGGTTGCATGCCCATGAATGTTCAAATTGTATGAAAGTTTATATAAATGATAATTAGCATAGCATAAAATGATCATATCACTTTATTTTAACGAATAATATATTATTTAAAATAAGTAAGTGCTTACTATTTGGTTGCATGCCCATGAATGTTCAAATTGTATGAAAGTTTATATAAATGATAATTAGCATAGCATAAAATGATCATATCACTTTATTTTAACGAATAATATATTATTTAAAATAAGTAAATGCTTACTATTTGGTTGCATGCCAATGAATGTTCAAATTGTATGAAAGTTTATATAAATGATAATTAGCATAGCATAAAATGATCATATCACTTTATTTTAACGAATAATATATTATTTAAAATAAGTAAGTGCTTACTATTTGGTTGCATGCCCATGAATGTTCAAATTGTATGAAAGTTTATATAAATGATAATTAGCATAGCATAAAATGATCATATCACTTTATTTTAACGAATAATATATTATTTAAAATAAGTAAGTGCTTACTATTTGGTTGCATGCCCATGAATGTTCAAATTGTATGAAAGTTTATATAAATGATAATTAGCATAGCATAAAATGATCATATCACTTTATTTTAACGAATAATATATTATTTAAAATAAGTAAGTGCTTACTATTTGGTTGCATGCCAATGAATGTTCAAATTGTATGAAAGTTTATATAAATGATAATTAGCATAGCATAAAATGATAATATCACTTTATTTTAACGAATAATATATTATTTAAAATAAGTAAGTGCTTACTATTTGGTTGCATGCCCATGAATGTTCAAATTGTATGAAAGTTTATATAAATGATAATTAGCATAGCATAAAATGATCATATCACTTTTTTTTAACGAATAATATATTATTTAAAATAAGTAAGTAAGTGGTTACTATTTGGTTGCATGCCCATGAATGTTCAAATTGTATGAAAGTTTATATAAATGATAATTAGCATAGCATAAAATGATCATATCACTTTATTTTAACGAATAATATATTATTTAAAATAAGTAAGTGCTTACTATTTGGTTGCATGCCCATGAATGTTCAAATTGTATGAAAGTTTATATAAATGATAATTAGCATAGCATAAAATGATCATATCACTTTATTTTAACGAATAATATATTATTTAAAATAAGTAAGTGCTTACTATTTGGTTGCATGCCCATGAATGTTCAAATTGTATGAAAGTTTATATAAATGATAATTAGCATAGCATAAAATGATCATATCACTTTATTTTAACGAATAATATATTATTTAAAATAAGTATGTGCTTACTATTTGGTTGCATGCACATGAATGTTCAAATTGTATGAAAGTTTATATAAATGATAATTAGCATAGCATAAAATGATCATATCACTTTATTTTAACGAATAATATATTATTTAAAATAAGTAAGTAAGTGCTTACTATTTGGTTGCATGCCCATGAATGTTCAAATTGTATGAAAGTTTATATAAATGATAATTAGCATAGCATAAAATGATCATATCACTTTATTTTAACGAATAATATATTATTTAAAATAAGTAACTGCTTACTATTTGGTTGCATGCCCATGAATGTTCAAATTGTATGAAAGTTTATATAAATGATAATTAGCATAGCATAAAATGATCATATCACTTTATTTTAAAGAATAATATATTATTTAAAATAAGTAAGTGCTTAATATTTGGTTGCATGCCCATGAATGTTCAAATTGTATGAAAGTTTATATAAATGATAATTAGCATAGCATAAAATGATCATATCACTTTATTTTAACGAAGAATAATATATTATTTAAAATAAGTAAGTAAGTGCTTACTATTTGGTTGTATGCCCATGAATGTTCAAATTGTATGAAAGTTTATATAAATGATAATTAGCATAGCATAAAATGATCATATCACTTTATTTTAACGAATAATATATTATTTAAAATAAGTAAGTGCTTACTATTTGGTTGCATGCCCATGAATGTTCAAATTGTATGAAAGTTTATATAAATGATAATTAGCATAGCATAAAATGATCATATCACTTTATTTTAACGAATAATATATTATTTAAAATAAGTAAGTGCTTACTATTTGGTTGCATGCACATGAATGTTCAAATTGTATGAAAGTTTATATAAATGATAATTAGCATAGCATAAAATGATCATATCACTTTATTTTAACGAATAATATATTATTTAAAATAAGTAAGTGCTTACTATTTGGTTGCATGCCAATGAATGTTCAAATTGTATGAAAGTTTATATAAATGATAATTAGCATAGCATAAAATGATAATATCACTTTATTTTAACGAATAATATATTATTTAAAATAAGTAAGTGCTTACTATTTGGTTGCATGCCCATGAATGTTCAAATTTCATGAAAGTTTATATAAATGATAATTAGCATAGCATAAAATGATCATATCACTTTATTTTAACGAATAATATATTATTTAAAATAAGTAAGTGCTTACTATTTGGTTGCATGCCCATGAATGTTCAAATTTCATGAAAGTTTATATAAATGATAATTAGCATAGCATAAAATGATCATATCACTTTATTTTAACGAATAATATATTATTTAAAATAAGTAAGTGCTTACTATTTGGTTGCATGCCCATGAATGTTCAAATTGTATGAAAGTTTATATAAATGATAATTAGCATAGCATAAAATGATCATATCACTTTATTTTAACGAATAATATATTATTTAAAATAAGTAAGTGCTTACTATTTGGTTGCATGCCCATGAATGTTCAAATTGTATGAAAGTTTATATAAATGATAATTAGCATAGCATAAAATGATCATATCACTTTATTTTAACGAATAATATATTATTTAAAATAAGTAAGTGCTTACTATTTGGTTGCATGCACATGAATGTTCAAATTGTATGAAAGTTTATATAAATGATAATTAGCATAGCATAAAATGATCATATCACTTTATTTTAACGAATAATATATTATTTAAAATAAGTAAGTGCTTACTATTTGATTGCATGCCCATGAATGTTCAAATTGTATGAAAGTTTATATAAATTATAATTAGCATAGTATAAAATGATCATATCACTTTATTTTAACGAATAATATATTATTTAAAATAAGTAAGTGCTTACTATTTGATTGCATGCCCATGAATGTTCAAATTGTATGAAAGTTTATATAAATGATAATTAGCATAGCATAAAATAATCATATCACTTTATTTTAACGAATAATATATTATTTAAAATAAGTAAGTGCTTACTATTTGATTGCATGCCCATGAATGTTCAAATTGTATGATAGTTTATATAAATGATAATTAGCATAGCATAAAATGATCATATCACTTTATTTTAACGAATAATAATATATTATTTAAAATAAGTAAGTGCTTACTATTTGATTGCATGCCCATGAATGTTCAAATTTTATAAAAGTTTATATAAATGATAATTAGCATAGCATAAAATGATCATATCACTTTATTTTAACGAATAATAATATATTATTTAAAATAAGTAAGTGCTTACTATTTGATTGCATGCCCATGAATGTTCAAATTGTATGAAAGTTTATATAAATGATAATTAGCATAGCATAAAATGATCATATCACTTTATTTTAACGAATAATATATTATTTAAAATAAGTAAATGCTTACTATTTGGTTGCATGCCAATGAATGTTCAAATTGTATGAAAGTTTATATAAATGATAATTAGCATAGCATAAAATGATCATATCACTTTATTTTAACGAATAATATATTATTTAAAATAAGTAAGTGCTTACTATTTGGTTGCATGCCCATGAATGTTCAAATTGTATGAAAGTTTATATAAATGATAATTAGCATAGCATAAAATGATCATATCACTTTATTTTAACGAATAATATATTATTTAAAATAAGTAAGTGCTTACTATTTGGTTGCATGCCCATGAATGTTCAAATTGTATGAAAGTTTATATAAATGATAATTAGCATAGCATAAAATGATCATATCACTTTATTTTAACGAATAATATATTATTTAAAATAAGTAAGTGCTTACTATTTGGTTGCATGCCAATGAATGTTCAAATTGTATGAAAGTTTATATAAATGATAATTAGCATAGCATAAAATGATAATATCACTTTATTTTAACGAATAATATATTATTTAAAATAAGTAAGTGCTTACTATTTGGTTGCATGCACATGAATGTTCAAATTGTATGAAAGTTTATATAAATGATAATTAGCATAGCATAAAATGATCATATCACTTTATTTTAACGAATAATATATTATTTAAAATAAGTAAGTGCTTACTATTTGATTGCATGCCCATGAATGTTCAAATTGTATGAAAGTTTATATAAATTATAATTAGCATAGTATAAAATGATCATATCACTTTATTTTAACGAATAATATATTATTTAAAATAAGTAAGTGCTTACTATTTGATTGCATGCCCATGAATGTTCAAATTGTATGAAAGTTTATATAAATGATAATTAGCATAGCATAAAATAATCATATCACTTTATTTTAACGAATAATATATTATTTAAAATAAGTAAGTGCTTACTATTTGATTGCATGCCCATGAATGTTCAAATTGTATGATAGTTTATATAAATGATAATTAGCATAGCATAAAATGATCATATCACTTTATTTTAACGAATAATAATATATTATTTAAAATAAGTAAGTGCTTACTATTTGATTGCATGCCCATGAATGTTCAAATTTTATAAAAGTTTATATAAATGATAATTAGCATAGCATAAAATGATCATATCACTTTATTTTAACGAATAATAATATATTATTTAAAATAAGTAAGTGCTTACTATTTGATTGCATGCCCATGAATGTTCAAATTGTATGAAAGTTTATATAAATGATAATTAGCATAGCATAAAATGATCATATCACTTTATTTTAACGAATAATATATTATTTAAAATAAGTAAATGCTTACTATTTGGTTGCATGCCAATGAATGTTCAAATTGTATGAAAGTTTATATAAATGATAATTAGCATAGCATAAAATGATCATATCACTTTATTTTAACGAATAATATATTATTTAAAATAAGTAAGTGCTTACTATTTGGTTGCATGCCCATGAATGTTCAAATTGTATGAAAGTTTATATAAATGATAATTAGCATAGCATAAAATGATCATATCACTTTATTTTAACGAATAATATATTATTTAAAATAAGTAAGTGCTTACTATTTGGTTGCATGCCCATGAATGTTCAAATTGTATGAAAGTTTATATAAATGATAATTAGCATAGCATAAAATGATCATATCACTTTATTTTAACGAATAATATATTATTTAAAATAAGTAAGTGCTTACTATTTGGTTGCATGCCAATGAATGTTCAAATTGTATGAAAGTTTATATAAATGATAATTAGCATAGCATAAAATGATAATATCACTTTATTTTAACGAATAATATATTATTTAAAATAAGTAAGTGCTTACTATTTGGTTGCATGCCCATGAATGTTCAAATTTCATGAAAGTTTATATAAATGATAATTAGCATAGCATAAAATGATCATATCACTTTATTTTAACGAATAATATATTATTTAAAATAAGTAAGTGCTTACTATTTGGTTGCATGCCCATGAATGTTCAAATTGTATGAAAGTTTATATAAATGATAATTAGCATAGCATAAAATGATCATATCACTTTATTTTAACGAATAATATATTATTTAAAATAAGTAAATGCTTACTATTTGGTTGCATGCCAATGAATGTTCAAATTGTATGAAAGTTTATATAAATGATAATTAGCATAGCATAAAATGATCATATCACTTTATTTTAACGAATAATATATTATTTAAAATAAGTAAGTGCTTACTATTTGGTTGCATGCCCATGAATGTTCAAATTGTATGAAAGTTTATATAAATGATAATTAGCATAGCATAAAATGATCATATCACTTTATTTTAACGAATAATATATTATTTAAAATAAGTGAGTGCTTACTATTTGGTTGCATGCCCATGAATGTTCAAATTGTATGAAAATTTATATAAATGATAATTAGCATAACATAAAATGATCATATCACTTTATTTTAACGAATAATATATTATTTAAAATAAGTAAGTGCTTACTATTTGGTTGCATGCCCATGAATGTTCAAATTGTATGAAAGTTTATATAAATGATAATTAGCATAGCATAAAATGATCATATCACTTTATTTTAACGAATAATATATTATTTAAAATAAGTAAGTGCTTACTATTTGGTTGCATGCCCATGAATGTTCAAATTGTATGAAAGTTTATATAAATGATAATTAGCATAGCATAAAATGATCATATCACTTTATTTTAACGAATAATATATTATTTAAAATAAGTAAGTGCTTACTATTTGGTTGCATGCACATGAATGTTCAAATTGTATGAAAGTTTATATAAATGATAATTAGCATAGCATAAAATGATCATATCGCTTTATTTTAACGAATAATATATTATTTAAAATAAGTAAGTGCTTACTATTTGGTTGCATGCCCATGAATGTTCAAATTGTATGAAAGTTTATATAAATGATAATTAGCATAGCATAAAATGATCATATCACTTTATTTTAACGAATAATATATTATTTAAAATAAGTAAGTGCTTACTATTTGGTTGCATGCCCATGAATGTTCAAATTGTATGAAAGTTTATATAAATGATAATTAGCATAGCATAAAATGATCATATCACTTTATTTTAACGAATAATATATTATTTAAAATAAGTAAGTGCTTACTATTTGGTTGCATGCCCATGAATGTTCAAATTGTATGAAAGTTTATATAAATGATAATTAGCATAGCATAAAATGATCATATCACTTTATTCTAACGAATAATATATTATTTAAAATAAGTAAGTGCTTACTATTTGGTTGCATGCCCATGAATGTTCAAATTGTATGAAAGTTTATATAAATGATAATTAGCATAGCATAAAATGATCATATCACTTTATTTTAACGAATAATATATTATTTAAAATAAGTAAATGCTTACTATTTGGTTGCATGCCAATGAATGTTCAAATTGTATGAAAGTTTATATAAATGATAATTAGCATAGCATAAAATGATCATATCACTTTATTTTAACGAATAATATATTATTTAAAATAAGTAAGTGCTTACTATTTGGTTGCATGCCCATGAATGTTCAAATTGTATGAAAGTTTATATAAATGATAATTAGCATAGCATAAAATGATCATATCACTTTATTTTAACGAATAATATATTATTTAAAATAAGTAAGTGCTTACTATTTGGTTGCATGCCCATGAATGTTCAAATTGTATGAAAGTTTATATAAATGATAATTAGCATAGCATAAAATGATCATATCACTTTATTTTAACGAATAATATATTATTTAAAGTAAGTAAGTGCTTACTATTTGGTTGCATGCCAATGAATGTTCAAATTGTATGAAAGTTTATATAAATGATAATTAGCATAGCATAAAATGATAATATCACTTTATTTTAACGAATAATATATTATTTAAAATAAGTAAATGCTTACTATTTGGTTGCATGCCAATGAATGTTCAAATTGTATGAAAGTTTATATAAATGATAATTAGCATAGCATAAAATGATCATATCACTTTATTTTAACGAATAATATATTATTTAAAATAAGTAAATGCTTACTATTTGGTTGCATGCCAATGAATGTTCAAATTGTATGAAAGTTTATATAAATGATAATTAGCATAGCATAAAATGATCATATCACTTTATTTTAACGAATAATATATTATTTAAAATAAGTAAGTGCTTACTATTTGGTTGCATGCCCATGAATGTTCAAATTGTATGAAAGTTTATATAAATGATAATTAGCATAGCATAAAATGATCATATCACTTTATTTTAACGAATAATATATTATTTAAAATAAGTGAGTGCTTACTATTTGGTTGCATGCCCATGAATGTTCAAATTGTATGAAAATTTATATAAATGATAATTAGCATAACATAAAATGATCATATCACTTTATTTTAACGAATAATATATTATTTAAAATAAGTAAGTAAGTGCTTACTATTTGGTTGCATGCCCATGAATGTTCAAATTGTATGAAAGTTTATATAAATGATAATTAGCATAGCATAAAATGATCATATCACTTTATTTTAACGAATAATATATTATTTAAAATAAGTAAGTGCTTACTATTTGGTTGCATGCCCATGAATGTTCAAATTGTATGAAAGTTTATATAAATGATAATTAGCATAGCATAAAATGATCATATCACTTTATTTTAACGAATAATATATTATTTAAAATAAGTAAGTGCTTACTATTTGGTTGCATGCACATGAATGTTCAAATTGTATGAAAGTTTATATAAATGATAATTAGCATAGCATAAAATGATCATATCACTTTATTTTAACAAATAATATATTATTTAAAGTAAGTAAGTGCTTACTATTTGGTTGCATGCCCATGAATGTTCAAATTGTATGAAAGTTTATATAAATGATAATTAGCATTGCATAAAATGATCATATCACTTTATTTTAACGAATAATATATTATTTAAAATAAGTAAGTGCTTACTATTTGGTTGCATGCCCATGAATGTTCAAATTGTATGAAAGTTTATATAAATGATAATTAGCATAGCATAAAATGATCATATCACTTTATTTTAACGAATAATATATTATTTAAAATAAGTAAGTGCTTACTATTTGGTTGCATGCCCATGAATGTTCAAATTGTATGAAAGTTTATATAAATGATAATTAGCATAGCATAAAATGATCATATCACTTTATTTTAACGAATAATATATTATTTAAAATAAGTAAGTGCTTACTATTTGGTTGCATGCCCATGAATGTTCAAATTGTATGAAAGTTTATATAAATGATAATTAGCATAGCATAAAATGATCATATCACTTTATTTTAACGAATAATATATTATTTAAAATAAGTAAATGCTTACTATTTGGTTGCATGCCAATGAATGTTCAAATTGTATGAAAGTTTATATAAATGATAATTAGCATAGCATAAAATGATCATATCACTTTATTTTAACGAATAATATATTATTTAAAATAAGTAAGTGCTTACTATTTGGTTGCATGCCCATGAATGTTCAAATTGTATGAAAGTTTATATAAATGATAATTAGCATAGCATAAAATGATCATATCACTTTATTTTAACGAATAATATATTATTTAAAATAAGTAAGTGCTTACTATTTGGTTGCATGCCCATGAATGTTCAAATTGTATGAAAGTTTATATAAATGATAATTAGCATAGCATAAAATGATCATATCACTTTATTTTAACGAATAATATATTATTTAAAATAAGTAAGTGCTTACTATTTGGTTGCATGCCAATGAATGTTCAAATTGTATGAAAGTTTATATAAATGATAATTAGCATAGCATAAAATGATAATATCACTATATTTTAACGAATAATATATTATTTAAAATAAGTAAGTGCTTACTATTTGGTTGCATGCCCATGAATGTTCAAATTGTATGAAAGTTTATATAAATGATAATTAGCATAGCATAAAATGATCATATCACTTTTTTTTAACGAATAATATATTATTTAAAATAAGTAAGTAAGTGGTTACTATTTGGTTGCATGCCCATGAATGTTCAAATTGTATGAAAGTTTATATAAATGATAATTAGCATAGCATAAAATGATCATATCACTTTATTTTAACGAATAATATATTATTTAAAATAAGTAAGTGCTTACTATTTGGTTGCATGCCCATGAATGTTCAAATTGTATGAAAGTTTATATAAATGATAATTAGCATAGCATAAAATGATCATATCACTTTATTTTAACGAATAATATATTATTTAAAATAAGTAAGTGCTTACTATTTGGTTGCATGCCCATGAATGTTCAAATTGTATGAAAGTTTATATAAATGATAATTAGCATAGCATAAAATGATCATATCACTTTATTTTAACGAATAATATATTATTTAAAATAAGTATGTGCTTACTATTTGGTTGCATGCACATGAATGTTCAAATTGTATGAAAGTTTATATAAATGATAATTAGCATAGCATAAAATGATCATATCACTTTATTTTAACGAATAATATATTATTTAAAATAAGTAAGTAAGTGCTTACTATTTGGTTGCATGCCCATGAATGTTCAAATTGTATGAAAGTTTATATAAATGATAATTAGCATAGCATAAAATGATCATATCACTTTATTTTAACGAATAATATATTATTTAAAATAAGTAACTGCTTACTATTTGGTTGCATGCCCATGAATGTTCAAATTGTATGAAAGTTTATATAAATGATAATTAGCATAGCATAAAATGATCATATCACTTTATTTTAAAGAATAATATATTATTTAAAATAAGTAAGTGCTTAATATTTGGTTGCATGCCCATGAATGTTCAAATTGTATGAAAGTTTATATAAATGATAATTAGCATAGCATAAAATGATCATATCACTTTATTTTAACGAAGAATAATATATTATTTAAAATAAGTAAGTAAGTGCTTACTATTTGGTTGTATGCCCATGAATGTTCAAATTGTATGAAAGTTTATATAAATGATAATTAGCATAGCATAAAATGATCATATCACTTTATTTTAACGAATAATATATTATTTAAAATAAGTAAGTGCTTACTATTTGGTTGCATGCCCATGAATGTTCAAATTGTATGAAAGTTTATATAAATGATAATTAGCATAGCATAAAATGATCATATCACTTTATTTTAACGAATAATATATTATTTAAAATAAGTAAGTGCTTACTATTTGGTTGCATGCCCATGAATGTTCAAATTGTATGAAAGTTTATATAAATGATAATTAGCATAGCATAAAATGATCATATCACTTTATTTTAACGAATAATATATTATTTAAAATAAGTAAGTGCTTACTATTTGGTTGCATGCCCATGAATGTTCAAATTGTATGAAAGTTTATATAAATGATAATTAGCATAGCATAAAATGATCATATCACTTTATTTTAACGAATAATATATTATTTAAAATAAGTAAGTGCTTACTATTTGGTTGCATGCACATGAATGTTCAAATTGTATGAAAGTTTATATAAATGATAATTAGCATAGCATAAAATGATCATATCACTTTATTTTAACGAATAATATATTATTTAAAATAAGTAAGTGCTTACTATTTGATTGCATGCCCATGAATGTTCAAATTGTATGAAAGTTTATATAAATTATAATTAGCATAGTATAAAATGATCATATCACTTTATTTTAACGAATAATATATTATTTAAAATAAGTAAGTGCTTACTATTTGATTGCATGCCCATGAATGTTCAAATTGTATGAAAGTTTATATAAATGATAATTAGCATAGCATAAAATGATCATATCACTTTATTTTAACGAAGAATAATATATTATTTAAAATAAGTAAGTGCTTACTATTTGATTGCATGCCCATGAATGTTCAAATTGTATGAAAGTTTATATAAATTATAATTAGCATAGCATAAAATGATCATATCACTTTATTTTAACGAATAATATATTATTTAAAATAAGTAAGTGCTTACTATTTGATTGCATGCCCATGAATGTTCAAATTGTTTGAAAGTTTATCTAAATGATAATTAGCATAGCATAAAATGATCATATCACTTTATTTTAACGAATAATATATTATTTAAAATAAGTAAGTGCTTACTATTTGATTGCATGCCCATGAATGTTCAAATTGTATGAAAGTTTATATAAATGATAATTAGCATAGCATAAAATGATCATATCACTTTATTTTAACGAATAATATATTATTTAAAATAAGTAAGTGCTTACTATTTGATTGCATGCCCATGAATGTTCAAATTGTATGAAAGTTTATATAAATGATAATTAGCATAGCATAAAATGATCATATCACTTTATTTTAAAGAATAATATATTATTTAAAATAAGTAAGTGCTTACTATTTGATTGCATGCCCATGAATGTTCAAATTGTATGAAAGTTTATATAAATGATAATTAGCATAGCATAAAATGATCATATCACTTTATTTTAACGAAGAATAATATATTATTTAAAATAAGTAAGTGCTTACTATTTGATTGCATGCCCAGGAATGTTCAAATTGTATGAAAGTTTATATAAATGATAATTAGCATAGCATAAAATGATCATATCACTTTATTTTAACGAAGAATAATATATTATTTAAAATAAGAAAGTGCTTACTATTTGATTGCATGCCCATGAATGTTCAAATTGTATGAAAGTTTATATAAATGATAATTAGCATAGCATAAAATAATCATATCACTTTATTTTAACGAATAATATATTATTTAAAATAAGTAAGTGCTTACTATTTGATTGCATGCCCATGAATGTTCAAATTGTATGATAGTTTATATAAATGATAATTAGCATAGCATAAAATGATCATATCACTTTATTTTAACGAATAATATATTATTTAAAATAAGTAAGTGCTTACTATTTGGTTGCATGCCCATGAATGTTCAAATTGTATGAAAGTTTATATAAATGATAATTAGCATAGCATAAAATGATCATATCACTTTATTTTAACGAATAATATATTATTTAAAATAAGTAAGTGCTTACTATTTGGTTGCATGCACATGAATGTTCAAATTGTATGAAAGTTTATATAAATGATAATTAGCATAGCATAAAATGATCATATCACTTTATTTTAACGAATAATATATTATTTAAAATAAGTAAGTGCTTACTATTTGGTTGCATGCCAATGAATGTTCAAATTGTATGAAAGTTTATATAAATGATAATTAGCATAGCATAAAATGATAATATCACTTTATTTTAACGAATAATATATTATTTAAAATAAGTAAGTGCTTACTATTTGGTTGCATGCCCATGAATGTTCAAATTTCATGAAAGTTTATATAAATGATAATTAGCATAGCATAAAATGATCATATCACTTTATTTTAACGAATAATATATTATTTAAAATAAGTAAGTGCTTACTATTTGGTTGCATGCCCATGAATGTTCAAATTGTATGAAAGTTTATATAAATGATAATTAGCATAGCATAAAATGATCATATCACTTTATTTTAACGAATAATATATTATTTAAAATAAGTAAGTGCTTACTATTTGGTTGCATGCACATGAATGTTCAAATTGTATGAAAGTTTATATAAATGATAATTAGCATAGCATAAAATGATCATATCACTTTATTTTAACGAATAATATATTATTTAAAATAAGTAAGTGCTTACTATTTAATTGCATGCCCATGAATGTTCAAATTGTATGAAAGTTTATATAAATGATAATTAGCATAGCATAAAATGATCATATCACTTTATTTTAACGAAGAATAATATATTATTTAAAATAAGTAAGTGCTTACTATTTGATTGCATGCCCATGAATGTTCAAATTGTATGAAAGTTTATATAAATTATAATTAGCATAGCATAAAATGATCATATCACTTTATTTTAACGAATAATATATTATTTAAAATAAGTAAGTGCTTACTATTTGATTGCATGCCCATGAATGTTCAAATTGTATGAAAGTTTATATAAATGATAATTAGCATAGCATAAAATGATCATATCACTTTATTTTAACGAATAATATATTATTTAAAATAAGTAAGTGCTTACTATTTGATTGCATGCCCATGAATGTTCAAATTGTATGAAAGTTTATATAAATGATAATTAGCATAGCATAAAATGATCATATCACTTTATTTTAACGAATAATATATTATTTAAAATAAGTAAGTGCTTACTATTTGATTGCATGCCCATGAATGTTTAAATTGTATGTAAGTTTATATAAATGATAATTAGCATAGCATAAAATGATCATATCACTTTATTTTAACGAAGAATAATATATTATTTAAAATAAGTAAGTGCTTACTATTTGATTGCATGCCCATGAATGTTCAAATTGTATGAAAGTTTATATAAATGATAATTAGCATAGCATAAAATGATCATATCACTTTATTTTAACGAATAATATATTATTTAAAATAAGTAAGTGCTTACTATTTGATTGCATGCCCATGAATGTTCAAATTGTATGAAAGTTTATATAAATGATAATTAGCATAGTATAAAATGATCATATCACTTTATTTTAACGAATAATATATTATTTAAAATAAGTAAGTGCTTACTATTTAATTGCATGCCCATGAATGTTCAAATTGTATGAAAGTTTATATAAATGATAATTAGCATAGCATAAAATGATCATATCACTTTATTTTAACGAAGAATAATATATTATTTAAAATAAGTAAGTGCTTACTATTTGATTGCATGCCCATGAATGTTCAAATTGTATGAAAGTTTATATAAATTATAATTAGCATAGCATAAAATGATCATATCACTTTATTTTAACGAATAATATATTATTTAAAATAAGTAAGTGCTTACTATTTGATTGCATGCCCATGAATGTTCAAATTGTTTGAAAGTTTATCTAAATGATAATTAGCATAGCATAAAATGATCATATCACTTTATTTTAACGAATAATATATTATTTAAAATAAGTAAGTGCTTACTATTTGATTGCATGCCCATGAATGTTCAAATTGTATGAAAGTTTATATAAATGATAATTAGCATAGCATAAAATGATCATATCACTTTATTTTAACGAATAATATATTATTTAAAATAAGTAAGTGCTTACTATTTGATTGCATGCCCATGAATGTTCAAATTGTATGAAAGTTTATATAAATGATAATTAGCATAGCATAAAATGATCATATCACTTTATTTTAACGAATAATATATTATTTAAAATAAGTAAGTGCTTACTATTTGATTGCATGCCCATGAATGTTCAAATTGTATGAAAGTTTATATAAATGATAATTAGCATAGCATAAAATGATCATATCACTTTATTTTAACGAAGAATAATATATTATTTAAAATAAGTAAGTGCTTACTATTTGATTGCATGCCCAGGAATGTTCAAATTGTATGAAAGTTTATATAAATGATAATTAGCATAGCATAAAATGATCATATCACTTTATTTTAACGAAGAATAATATATTATTTAAAATAAGAAAGTGCTTACTATTTGATTGCATGCCCATGAATGTTCAAATTGTATGAAAGTTTATATAAATGATAATTAGCATAGCATAAAATAATCATATCACTTTATTTTAACGAATAATATATTATTTAAAATAAGTAAGTGCTTACTATTTGATTGCATGCCCATGAATGTTCAAATTGTATGAAAGTTTATATAAATGATAATTAGCATAGCATAAAATGATCATATCACTTTATTTTAACGAAGAATAATATATTATTTAAAATAAGTAAGTGCTTACTATTTGATTGCATGCCCATGAATGTTCAAATTGTATGAAAGTTTATATAAATTATAATTAGCATAGCATAAAATGATCATATCACTTTATTTTAACGAATAATATATTATTTAAAATAAGTAAGTGCTTACTATTTGATTGCATGCCCATGAATGTTCAAATTGTATGAAAGTTTATATAAATGATAATTAGCATAGCATAAAATGATCATATCACTTTATTTTAACGAATAATATATTATTTAAAATAAGTAAGTGCTTACTATTTGATTGCATGCCCATGAATGTTCAAATTGTATGAAAGTTTATATAAATGATAATTAGCATAGCATAAAATGATCATATCACTTTATTTTAACGAATAATATATTATTTAAAATAAGTAAGTGCTTACTATTTGATTGCATGCCCATGAATGTTTAAATTGTATGTAAGTTTATATAAATGATAATTAGCATAGCATAAAATGATCATATCACTTTATTTTAACGAATAATATATTATTTAAAATAAGTAAGTGCTTACTATTTGATTGCATGCCCATGAATGTTCAAATTGTATGAAAGTTTATATAAATGATAATTAGCATAGCATAAAATGATCATATCACTTTATTTTAACGAATAATATATTATTTAAAATAAGTAAGTGCTTACTATTTGATTGCATGCCCATGAATGTTCAAATTGTATGAAAGTTTATATAAATGATAATTAGCATAGCATAAAATGATCATATCACTTTATTTTAACGAATAATAATATATTATTTAAAATAAGTAAGTGCTTACTATTTGATTGCATGCCCATGAATGTTCAAATTGTATGAAAGTTTATATAAATGAAAATTAGCCTAGCATAAAATGATCATATCACTTTATTTTAACGAATAATAATATATTATTTAAAATTAGTAAGTGCTTACTATTTGATTGCATGCCCATGAATGTTCAAATTGTATGAAAGTTTATATAAATGATAATTAGCATAGCATAAAATGATCATATCACTTTATTTTAACGAATAATAATATATTATTTAAAATAAGTAAGTGCTTACTATTTGATTGCATAGCCATGAATGTTCAAATTGTATGAAAGTTTATATAAATGATAATTAGCATAGCATAAAATGATCATATCACTTTATTTTAACGAATAATAATATATTATTTAAAATAAGTAAGTGCTTACTATTTGATTGCATGCCCATGAATGTTCAAATTGTATGAAAGTTTATAAAAATGATAATTAGCATAGCATAAAATGATCATATCATTTTATTTTAACGAATAATATATTATTTAAAATAAGTAAGTGCTTACTATTTGATTGCATGCCCATGAATGTTCAAATTGTATGAAAGTTTATATAAATGATAATTAGCATAGCATAAAATGATCATATCACTTTATTTTAACGAATAATAATATATTATTTAAAATAAGTAAGTGCTTACTATTTGATTGCATGCCCATGAATGTTCAAATTGTATGAAAGTTTATATAAATGATAATTAGCATAGCATAAAATGATCATATCACTTTATTTTAACGAATAATAATATATTATTTAAAATAAGTAAGTGCTTACTATTTGATTGCATGCCCATGAATGTTCAAATTGTATGAAAGTTTATATAAATGATAATTAGCGTAGCATAAAATGATCATATCACTTTATTTTAACGAATAATATATTATTTAAAATAAGTAAGTGCTTACTATTTGGTTGCATGCCCATGAATGTTCAAATTGTATGAAACTTTATATAAATTATAATTAACATAGCATAAAATGATCATATCACTTTATTTTAACGAATTATATATTATTTAAAATAAGTAAGTGCTTACTATTTGGTTGCATGCCCATGAATGTTCAAATTGTATGAAAGTTTATATAAATGATAATTAGCATAGCATAAAATGATCATATCATTTTATTTTAACGAATAATATATTATTTAAAATAAGTAAGTAAGTGCTTACTATTTGGTTGCATGCCCATGAATGTTCAAATTGTATGAAAGTTTATATAAATGATAATTAGCATAGCATAAAATGATCATATAACTTTATTTTAACGAATAATATATTATTTAAAATAAGTAAGTGCTTACTATTTGGTTGCATGCCCATGAATGTTCAAATTGTATGAAAGTTTATATAAATGATAATTAGCATAGCATAAAATGATCATATCACTTTATTTTAACGAATAATATATTATTTAAAATAAGTAAGTAAGTGCTTACTATTTGGTTGCATGCCCATGAATGTTCAAATTGTATGAAAGTTTATATAAATGATAATTAGCATAGCATAAAATGATCATATCACTTTATTTTAACGAATAATATATTATTTAAAATAAGTAAGTAAGTGCTTACTATTTGGTTGTATGCCCATGAATGTTCAAATTGTATGAAAGTTTATATAAATGATAATTAGCATAGCATAAAATGATCATATCACTTTATTTTAACGAATAATATATTAATTAAAATAAGTAAGTGCTTACTATTTGGTTGCATGCCCATGAATGTTCAAATTGTATGAAAGTTTATATAAATGATAATTAGCATAGCATAAAATGATCATATCACTTTATTTTAACGAATAATATATTATTTAAAATAAGTAAGTGCTTACTATTTGATTGCATGCCCATGAATGTTCAAATTGTATGAAAGTTTATATAAATGATAATTAGCATAGCATAAAATGATCATATCACTTTATTTTAACGAAGAATAATATATTATTTAAAATAAGTAAGTGCTTACTATTTGATTGCATGCCCATGAATGTTCAAATTGTATGAAAGTTTATATAAATGATAATTAGCATAGCATAAAATGATCATATCACATTATTTTAACGAATAATATATTATTTAAAATAAGTAAGTGCTTACTATTTGATTGCATGCCCATGAATGTTCAAATTGTATGAAAGTTTATATAAATGATAATTAGCATAGCATAAAATGATCATATCACTTTATTTTAACGAATAATATATTATTTAAAATAAGTAAGTGCTTACTATTTGGTTGCATGCCAATGAATGTTCAAATTGTATGAAAGTTTATATAAATGATAATTAGCATAGCATAAAATGATCATATCACTTTATTTTAACGAATAATATATTATTTAAAATAAGTAAGTGCTTACTATTTGATTGCATGCCCATGAATGTTCAAATTGTATGAAAGTTTATATAAATGATAATTAGCATAGCATAAAATGATCATATCACTTTATTTTAACGAATAATAATATATTATTTAAAATAAGTAAGTGCTTACTATTTGATTGCATGCCCATGAATGTTCAAATTTTATGAAAGTTTATATAAATGATAATTAGCATAGCATAAAATGATCATATCACTTTATTTTAACGAATAATAATATATTATTTAAAATAAGTAAGTGCTTACTATTTGATTGCATGCCCATGAATGTTCAAATTGTATGAAAGTTTATATAAATGATAATTAGCATAGCATAAAATGATCATATCACTTTATTTTAACGAATAATATATTATTTAAAATAAGTAAGTGCTTACTATTTGATTGCATGCCCATGAATGTTCAAATTGTATGAAAGTTTATATAAATGATAATTAGCATAGCATAAAACGATCATATCACTTTATTTTAACGAATAATATATTATTTAAAATAAGTAAATGCTTACTATTTGATTGCATGCCCATGAATGTTCAAATTGTATGAAAGTTTATATAAATGATAATTAGCATAACATAAAATGATCATATCACTTTATTTTAACGAATAATATATTATTTAAAATAAGTAAGTGCTTACTATTTGATTGCATGCCCATGAATGTTCAAATTGTATGAAAGTTTATATAAATGATAATTAGCATAGCATAAAATGATCATATCACTTTATTTTAACGAATAATAATATATTATTTAAAATAAGTAAGTACTTACTATTTGATTGCATGCCCATGAATGTTCAAATTGTATGAAAGTTTATATAAATGATAATTAGCATAGCATAAAATGATCATATCACTTTATTTTAACGAAGAATAATATATTATTTAAAATAAGTAAGTGCTTACTATTTGATTGCATGCCCATGAATGTTCAAATTGTATGAAAGTTTATATAAATGATAATTAGCATAGCATAAAATGATCATATCACTTTATTTTAACGAATAATAATATATTATTTAAAATAAGTAAGTACTTACTATTTGATTGCATGCCCATGAATGTTCAAATTGTATGAAAGTTTATATAAATGATAATTAGCATAGCATAAAATGATCATATCACTTTATTTTAACGAAGAATAATATATTATTTAAAATAAGTAAGTGCTTACTATTTGATTGCATGCCCATGAATGTTCAAATTGTATGAAAGTTTATATAAATGATAATTAGCATAGCATAAAATGATCATATCACATTATTTTAACGAATAATATATTATTTAAAATAAGTAAGTGCTTACTATTTGATTGCATGCCCATGAATGTTCAAATTGTATGAAAGTTTATATAAATGATAATTAGCATAGCATAAAATGATCATATCACTTTATTTTAACGAATAATATATTATTTAAAATAAGTAAGTGCTTACTATTTGGTTGCATGCCAATGAATGTTCAAATTGTATGAAAGTTTATATAAATGATAATTAGCATAGCATAAAATGATCATATCACTTTATTTTAACGAATAATATATTATTTAAAATAAGTAAGTGCTTACTATTTGATTGCATGCCCATGAATGTTCAAATTGTATGAAAGTTTATATAAATGATAATTAGCATAGCATAAAATGATCATATCACTTTATTTTAACGAATAATAATATATTATTTAAAATAAGTAAGTGCTTACTATTTGATTGCATGCCCATGAATGTTCAAATTTTATGAAAGTTTATATAAATGATAATTAGCATAGCATAAAATGATCATATCACTTTATTTTAACGAATAATAATATATTATTTAAAATAAGTAAGTGCTTACTATTTGATTGCATGCCCATGAATGTTCAAATTGTATGAAAGTTTATATAAATGATAATTAGCATAGCATAAAATGATCATATCACTTTATTTTAACGAATAATATATTATTTAAAATAAGTAAGTGCTTACTATTTGATTGCATGCCCATGAATGTTCAAATTGTATGAAAGTTTATATAAATGATAATTAGCATAGCATAAAACGATCATATCACTTTATTTTAACGAATAATATATTATTTAAAATAAGTAAATGCTTACTATTTGATTGCATGCCCATGAATGTTCAAATTGTATGAAAGTTTATATAAATGATAATTAGCATAACATAAAATGATCATATCACTTTATTTTAACGAATAATATATTATTTAAAATAAGTAAGTGCTTACTATTTGATTGCATGCCCATGAATGTTCAAATTGTATGAAAGTTTATATAAATGATAATTAGCATAGCATAAAATGATCATATCACTTTATTTTAACGAATAATAATATATTATTTAAAATAAGTAAGTACTTACTATTTGATTGCATGCCCATGAATGTTCAAATTGTATGAAAGTTTATATAAATGATAATTAGCATAGCATAAAATGATCATATCACTTTATTTTAACGAAGAATAATATATTATTTAAAATAAGTAAGTGCTTACTATTTGATTGCATGCCCATGAATGTTCAAATTGTATGAAAGTTTATATAAATGATAATTAGCATAGCATAAAATGATCATATCACTTTATTTTAACGAATAATAATATATTATTTAAAATAAGTAAGTACTTACTATTTGATTGCATGCCCATGAATGTTCAAATTGTATGAAAGTTTATATAAATGATAATTAGCATAGCATAAAATGATCATATCACTTTATTTTAACGAAGAATAATATATTATTTAAAATAAGTAAGTGCTTACTATTTGATTGCATGCCCATGAATGTTCAAATTGTATGAAAGTTTATATAAATGATAATTAGCATAGCATAAAATGATCATATCACATTATTTTAACGAATAATATATTATTTAAAATAAGTAAGTGCTTACTATTTGATTGCATGCCCATGAATGTTCAAATTGTATGAAAGTTTATATAAATGATAATTAGCATAGCATAAAATGATCATATCACTTTATTTTAACGAATAATATATTATTTAAAATAAGTAAGTGCTTACTATTTGGTTGCATGCCAATGAATGTTCAAATTGTATGAAAGTTTATATAAATGATAATTAGCATAGCATAAAATGATCATATCACTTTATTTTAACGAATAATATATTATTTAAAATAAGTAAGTGCTTACTATTTGATTGCATGCCCATGAATGTTCAAATTGTATGAAAGTTTATATAAATGATAATTAGCATAGCATAAAATGATCATATCACTTTATTTTAACGAATAATAATATATTATTTAAAATAAGTAAGTGCTTACTATTTGATTGCATGCCCATGAATGTTCAAATTTTATGAAAGTTTATATAAATGATAATTAGCATAGCATAAAATGATCATATCACTTTATTTTAACGAATAATAATATATTATTTAAAATAAGTAAGTGCTTACTATTTGATTGCATGCCCATGAATGTTCAAATTGTATGAAAGTTTATATAAATGATAATTAGCATAGCATAAAATGATCATATCACTTTATTTTAACGAATAATATATTATTTAAAATAAGTAAGTGCTTACTATTTGATTGCATGCCCATGAATGTTCAAATTGTATGAAAGTTTATATAAATGATAATTAGCATAGCATAAAACGATCATATCACTTTATTTTAACGAATAATATATTATTTAAAATAAGTAAATGCTTACTATTTGATTGCATGCCCATGAATGTTCAAATTGTATGAAAGTTTATATAAATGATAATTAGCATAACATAAAATGATCATATCACTTTATTTTAACGAATAATATATTATTTAAAATAAGTAAGTGCTTACTATTTGATTGCATGCCCATGAATGTTCAAATTGTATGAAAGTTTATATAAATGATAATTAGCATAGCATAAAATGATCATATCACTTTATTTTAACGAATAATAATATATTATTTAAAATAAGTAAGTACTTACTATTTGATTGCATGCCCATGAATGTTCAAATTGTATGAAAGTTTATATAAATGATAATTAGCATAGCATAAAATGATCATATCACTTTATTTTAACGAATAATAATATATTATTTAAAATAAGTAAGTGCTTACTATTTGGTTGCATGCCCATGAATGTTCAAATTGTATGAAAGTTTATATAAATGATAATTAGCATAGCATAAAATGATCATATCACCTTATTTTAACGAATAATATATTATTTAAAATAAGTAAGTAAGTGCTTACTATTTGGTTGCATGCCCATGAATGTTCAAATTGTATGAAAGTTTATATAAATGATAATTAGCATAGCATAAAATGATCATATCACTTTATTTTAACGAATAATATATTATTTAAAATAAGTAAGTAAGTGCTTACTATTTGGTTGTATGCCCAGGAATGTTCAAATTGTATGAAAGTTTATATAAATGATAATTAGCATAGCATAAAATGATCATATCACTTTATTTTAACGAATAATATATTAATTAAAATAAGTAAGTGCTTACTATTTGGTTGCATGCCCATGAATGTTCAAATTGTATGAAAGTTTATATAAATGATAATTAGCATAGCATAAAATGATCATATCACTTTATTTTAACGAATAATATATTATTTAAAATAAGTAAGTGCTTACTATTTGATTGCATGCCCATGAATGTTCAAATTGTATGAAAGTTTATATAAATGATAATTAGCATAGCATAAAATGATCATATCACTTTATTTTAACGAATAATATATTATTTAAAATAAGTAAGTGCTTACTATTTGGTTGCATGCCAATGAATGTTCAAATTGTATGAAAGTTTATATAAATGATAATTAGCATAGCATAAAATGATCATATCACTTTATTTTAACGAATAATATATTATTTAAAATAAGTAAGTTGATAAGGAAATTGCAAGTGTACAATTTACTATCGCGTAATATAAAAGAT
Organism: Acmispon strigosus; assembly: GCA_030819835.1. Lineage (NCBI taxonomy): Eukaryota > Viridiplantae > Streptophyta > Magnoliopsida > Fabales > Fabaceae > Acmispon > Acmispon strigosus. The sequence continues at coordinate 67,363,754 of JAUAMA010000002.1, read as the reverse complement.
TATCGAACCCAAGGGATAGGTGTTCTTATATTTATTAAGTTTAGTACTTGTGCAAAGAAAATAAAATAATATGATTGATGTTTGGTTTAGGCAAAGATGAGAGCAATAGCATAAAATAATGAGAAAATAAGATGAGAGAATTTAAGCTCTTGGGTTGATTTACATAATCTATAAAACATGCTAGAAAACTTTTACTAAATTTCTGAACTTTAAATTCAAATTCATGGTGCTATAGCCTAAATTTCTACATCCTAATAGCCTTAAGAAATGTAGAACTTTCTTACCTAATTACTAACTCCATAGCCTTGGTTATTAGTTAATTAGAGAAGAAGATGAAGAGAGAATTCGGGCCAACACAAAGCTACGTCCATCCTTATAGCCTTAAGAAATGTATACTTATAACCTTTTTTATTTCCTATTTCCCTTACTACTTACCAAATGGCCTTATGAATAAGTAGAAAGCAAGAAATCTTTTGATCACAAGATTAATGAAGAACAAAGAAATAAAACATGAATAGAAGATATTATTCAGAAATGTAAAAGAAAACTAGAACATGAATTATAAATTAAAACAACCCAAAAACTTAAAAGAAGAATTAGCCAAGCATGGCTAAAAGAATCATTGGATTACCCTGGATAGGAGCTCAAGTATGGCTTCCCACAAGTCCTAGGAACAATGATCTTTGAGGGAGAAAGAGAGAATACTTGTTGTATTCTATGAAGGTGTGTCTTACAAGTGAAGAAAAGGGCCCTATTTATAGTAAAATTCCAGCCTCCAGCGCTTGAGTGCTAGCTTTCCCAACGCCTGGGCGCTAGGATGCATTAAAAATCCACTTTCTGTCCGAGGCCCAGCGCTTGAGCGCTGGCTTTCCAACGCTTGGGCGCTGGGACACAATCTGACTCATCATCTAGTCAGAACCCCAGCGCTGGAGCGCTGGGATCCCAACGCTGGAGCGTTGGGATGCTGCTTTTTCATCTTCTTGCTTGTTCTTCCTTCTTCATTCATGGTAGTGGGTTTTGATGGCCATAAAAAGCCACTAACCAGCCTTGATCAGTTCTGAAACCCTTCATCAATTCTTTAAACATTTTTTCCATGTGCTAAATTGGAGAGTGACTCTTCATATTTCTCTTTTTCACTTTGGTCCTCCCTTGGTTAGCACTTCAATTTAAGCCCTCATACTCTCTCAATCTCCAGTTTAAGTCCTCCACTCTTGAACTTTTACAACTTGGTCCCTGACTTCCTGAAACTTTACAAATTGGTCCCTGGCCCAAAAATGATAACTAACCAGCTTTTCCTAAAAATATAAAATAACTAGAAAAATCCCTAAAAATATAAAATAAAGATAGAAAAAACAAAAAATCTAATCTACATGCAAAATGCAAAATAAATATAAAATCTACATAAAAACAATAAAAAACCTACATGTGACTCAAAAATAATAAAATAAAAAGACTAAAAAGACCCTAAAAACATCATATAAAATCCACTCATCACACCACTATACCCAACGACAGCTTGTCCTCAAGCGACAAAACTTAAAGAAAAACTCGTCCCTGGGTTTTGAGAAAGTTTTATCTGATTACAACATGAAGCACAAAAACCTTTCAAAGAAAGCTTAGCAGAAAAGAAAGACATGCATGTTTTATAGACAAAGAATCAAGAAAGTTTAGGCTTGGCTTTTAACATGTTTGAGTTCATCAATTAAGCTCACCAAAAATAATATTCTCCATGAAAACAAGAAAGCTCAATAATCCTGCCTATCATTCAAATCAAAACTGAAGTAAAGCAACCAAGTGATTTTGAAGAGATTTTTGAAGGTTGTAACTTGGCCAAAGGGTTGAACAATTCAAGGTATGGATTTCAAAACTTGGCAACTCTATTGGCTGACTCAGAATTTGTTGTTAAGTGATTTTTTCCTTGACTAAGAGCTTCAATAATTTCAACACAAGGGTTCTCTCAATTTTTCTCTTCTTTTTTTTTTTTGAACAAAGTAGTGGAATGTATGGGATGAATGACTTGAATTTTACTCCCCTCATACTCTTTCTCACCCCACTACTTCATTATTTTTTCCTAAGGCACATACCTTATTTTTTCCAATTTTTTCCTTCATCTTTTTTTTTTAGAGAGAAACCCACACATATAGCTCCAACAAATCAGCACATGCATCACTATAACAACTGAAAAATTATCACACAAAGTAGGCTCCAAAGAATGACTCTTTTAAGGCTCAAAAGGGGCTACTAGTGGATATAACATTTCAAGCAAAAATCTGAGTTTTCAAAAATGCCTATAATCTCTTCTCAACTCACAAAGTATACAAAACTCCAATCAACATGCAACACAAGGCAGAAAAATTTCACAATCATGCATCAGAGTTCTCAGCTCTCAGAAAAAGATAGGGTAAGTGGTACCCTTTTTAGAACTCAGAAAAAGACTTTGCCAACAACCCAACAATCAAGATATCAAAAATCCTTTCTACAGCATGCAATCCTAACTGCTTAAAAACATAGAATTTTTCACAAAGCAGTTCAATCAGATAAAGCATTTCACAAAGCTATAGCAACTTCAGAATGAATAATATACTCAAAGACTCATGCAAAAAATAAAACAGAAAAACTAAACTAAAAATAAAAATAAAACTAAAAACTATAAAAATAAAAATAAAAATAAAAACTATCAAGCTGGTATAGTAACAAATTTTCCACAAAGGTCCAAGGGAACCTCAATGTAAAAAAATCACTTTGAACACTCAAGTTCAAGAGGGCTCTTCCACTTTTTGGTACCTATCCTGTAACATTGAACAAACAAAAGTCTCACAAGCAAAAACTTGCTTGACTTGTTAGTTCCAAAATCAGCACACAAGCTTATGGGTTGAAAAATTTGTGTCCACCTTTTAAAACAAGAATTCTTGAGTTCCCAAAAATTAAAACCAGATTAGAACCAAGGGAAAACTCAAAGAACCTTAAAAATTTTTAAGAAAATGGTGAACACAATTTATTAAAACTAAAAACAGCAAACAAAAGTAAAAACAGCAAACTGCCCGAGCTCCAGCGCTTGAGCGTTGGGGATACCAACGCTTGGGCGCTGGAATTAAAAGAATTACTGGGCATCAGAGGTCCCAGCGCCTGAGCGCTGGGTTCCAACGCTATGGCGCTGGAAAATAGAAAATAAACTGGGTGGGTTCCAGGGGCCTAGCGCATGAGCGCTAGCCCTCCAGCGCCTAAGCGCTGGGATCAACTGGAACCAGGGGACTTTTACAGGGGCCTAACGCTCGTGCGTTGGCCTCCAGCGCCTAAGCGCTGGCCCCTCCTGTAGCAACAACAAAGAATTCTTTTCTTTTATTTATGTACAAGAGTTGTGCAGAAAATTAAAAAGACATAAAAATAAACTATCCTAAGTTGGGTTGTCTCCCAACCAGCCCAATGTTAAGGTCCGAGATAGACCCTTCCCCTTAATCAATTGAGGGTTCAGCAAGTTCAACAGTCATCACTTGACTCTCATAATCTCCTCCTAAGTAAGGTTTCAGCCTTTGCCCATTGACAAGAAATGTGTTCTTTGTTCCCCGATTTTCCAACTCAACCGCACCATGAGGAAAGACTTTGGTGATTAAAAATGGTCCTGTCCATCTTGACTTCAACTTTCCAGGGAACAACCTCAGCCTTGAGTTATACAATAACACAAGCTGTCCTGGATTGAATTCTTTTGGCAAGATTTTCTTATCATGCCACCTTTTTGTTCTTTCCTTGTAGATCCTAGCATTGTGATATGCTTGGAGTCTAAATTCATCCAGCTCATGTACCTGTACCTGTCTTTTATCCCCAGCTTCCTTGGGATCCATGTTCAAATATTTCAAAGCCCAAAAGGCTTTATGCTCAAGTTCCACAGGCAAATGACAAGTCTTACCATAAACCAACTGGTAAGGAGAGGTTCCAATAGGAGTTTTAAACGCAGTTCGGTAAGCCCACAAGGTGTCATCCAATTTTTTTGACCAATCCTTCCTTGAGGTACCAACTGTTTTTTCCAAAATCCTTTTTAACTCTCTATTTGAAACCTCTACTTGTCCACTAGTTTGGGGGTGATAGGGGGTAGCAATTTTATGACTAACACCATATTTTTTCAAAAGAGTTTCAAAAGCTTTATTACAAAAATGCTTACCTCCATCACTGATTATTGCTCTTGGCACCCCAAATCTAGTAAAAATCTTTTTCTTCAGAAAATCCAGAACAACTTTTCCATCATTTGTGGGAAGGGCTGATGCTTCAACCCATTTAGAAACATAATCAACAGCAACCAAAATATACTGGCAACCAAAAGAAGGTGGAAAAGGTCCCATAAAATCAATGCCCCATACATCAAAAAGCTCAACTTCCAAAACCATTTTTTGGGGCATCTCATTCCTTCTTGAGATATTACCAGTTCGTTGACAGCGATCACACCTTACCACAAATGCTCTACTATCTTTGAAGATAGTAGGCCAATAAAAACCACTTTGGAGGACTTTAGCTGCAGTCCTCTCACCTGAAAAATGGCCTCCATAATCGGAGCCATGGCAATGCCATAAAATAGCCTCAAATTCTTTTTCTGGAATACACCTTCTAATGATCCCATCAGAACATTCTCTAAACAAATAAGGTTCATCCCAGAAAAAGAATTTAGCATCATGTAAAAATTTCTTCTTTTGTTGCCAAGTCAAATCAGAAGGCAACACACCAGCAGCTTTAAAATTAGCTAAATGTACATACCATGGAGCTATCTCTTGGACAGCTAAAAGCCTCTCATCTGGGAACTCCTCTTGAATAGGAATTGGATCGGAGTTCCCTTCTTCAAGCCTTGACAAATGGTCTGCTACCCCATTGTCCTTCCCTTTCCTGTCCACAATTTCAAGATCAAACTCTTGCAAGAGTAAGATCCACCTGATCAACCTGGGTTTAGCTTCCTGCTTAGCAAACAAATACTTCAATGCAGCATGGTCAGTATGCACAATAACTTTAGTACCCAAAACGTAAGGTCTGAATTTGTCTAAAGCATAGACAACGCTCAACAACTCCTTTTCAGTTGTAGCATAATTTTTTTGAGCTTCATTCAGAACCTTACTAGCATAATAAATCACATGTAAAACCTTTCCATTTTTCTGACAAAGAACAGCCCCTATTGCATTATCACTAGCATCACACATAATTTCAAAAGGCAAATCCCATTGGGGAGCAACAATGATAGGGGCTGAAACAAGTTTTTCCTTTAATAATTTAAAAGCAGCCAAACACTCATCATTAAAGATAAAAGGAGCTTCTTTTTCAAGGAGATTTGTCATAGGCTTAGCAATTTTAGAAAAATCTTTTATAAATCGCCTATAAAAACCTGCATGACCAAGAAAGCTTCTTATACCTTTAATATTAGTGGGAGGAGGTAGATTTTCAATGATTTCAGTTTTAGCTTTATCTACCTCAATTCCTTTTTCAGAAATCTTGTGCCCAAGCACAATGCCATCTTTTACCATAAAATGACATTTTTCCCAATTAAGTACCAAATTCTTTTCTTGGCACCTAACAAGAATCCTTTCCAAATTGCTCAAACACTTGTCAAAGTTGGGGCCATAAACAGAAAAATCATCCATGAACACTTCCATACATTCACCAATTAAATCATAAAAAATAGCAAACATACATCTTTGGAAGGTTCCTGGAGCATTACACAAGCCAAAAGGCATTCTTTTATAAGCAAACACCCCGAAGGGGCAAGTAAAAGCAGTTTTTTCTTGATCCTTAGGATCAACAACAATTTGATTGTATCCTGAATATCCATCCAAGAAACAATAGTACTCATAGCCAGCCAACCTGTCAAGCATTTGATCAATAAAGGGAAGGGGGAAATGATCTTTCCGGGTGGCAGAATTTAGCCTCCGGTAATCTATACAAACTCTCCATCCAGTTACCATCCTGGTGGGAATCAATTCATTGTTCTCATTTGGGACCACAGTAATTCCCCCTTTCTTGGGAACTACCTGAACAGGACTAACCCATTCACTATCAGAAATGGGATAGATGATCCCTGCATCTAGCAACTTAATCACTTCTTTCCTTACCACCTCTTTCATGGCAGGATTAAGTCTTCTTTGGGGTTGGACTACAGGTTTAACTTGTTCTTCTAAACAAATTTTATGCATACAAACAGTGGGGCTTATGCCCTTAATATCCTCTATAGTCCAACCCAAAGCAGATTTATGAGCTCTAAGAATTCTTACCAGTTTTTCTTCTTCAAGAGGAGAGAGGGAACTACTCACAATGACTGGCTTGTTATTACCTTCCTCAAGAAATACATACTTAAGGGTGGAAGGTAAGGGCTTCAATTCCCTCTTTTCCTCTTGAACTTCTTCCTCTCTTTTCAGCTCCTCTACCCAATTTCCTTTTGAAGGGAAAAAATGGGCAGCCTCCAGATATCTTGCCATTTCAATGACCTGTTCGTCATTGCTTTCAATATTTTCAAAATCCAATCCTTCAGAGATTATAGTCTCTAAAGGATCTTCTTTCCACATGGCAACAAACTGTTAGGCAGAAATTTTTTTTTTATATATATACAAGAAGTACTAAATAAAATAAAAATAAGAACTTGAAAGAACCTATCCCCGGCAACGGCGCCAAAAACTTGATAAGGAAATTGCAAGTGTACAATTTACTATCGCGTAATATAAAAGATTATCGAACCCAAGGGATAGGTGTTCTTATATTTATTAAGTTTAGTACTTGTGCAAAGAAAATAAAATAATATGATTGATGTTTGGTTTAGGCAAAGATGAGAGCAATAGCATAAAATAATGAGAAAATAAGATGAGAGAATTTAAGCTCTTGGGTTGATTTACATAATCTATAAAACATGCTAGAAAACTTTTACTAAATTTCTGAACTTTAAATTCAAATTCATGGTGCTATAGCCTAAATTTCTACATCCTAATAGCCTTAAGAAATGTAGAACTTTCTTACCTAATTACTAACTCCATAGCCTTGGTTATTAGTTAATTAGAGAAGAAGATGAAGAGAGAATTCGGGCCAACACAAAGCTACGTCCATCCTTATAGCCTTAAGAAATGTATACTTATAACCTTTTTTATTTCCTATTTCCCTTACTACTTACCAAATGGCCTTATGAATAAGTAGAAAGCAAGAAATCTTTTGATCACAAGATTAATGAAGAACAAAGAAATAAAACATGAATAGAAGATATTATTCAGAAATGTAAAAGAAAACTAGAACATGAATTATAAATTAAAACAGCCCAAAAACTTAAAAGAAGAATTAGCCAAGCATGGCTAAAAGAATCATTGGATTACCCTGGATAGGAGCTCAAGTATGGCTTCCCACAAGTCCTAGGAACAATGATCTTTGAGGGAGAAAGAGAGAATACTTGTTGTATTCTATGAAGGTGTGTCTTACAAGTGAAGAAAAGGGCCCTATTTATAGTAAAATTCCAGCCTCCAGCGCTTGAGTGCTAGCTTTCCCAACGCCTGGGCGCTAGGATGCATTAAAAATCCACTTTCTGTCCGAGGCCCAGCGCTTGAGCGCTGGCTTTCCAACGCTTGGGCGCTGGGACACAATCTGACTCATCATCTAGTCAGAACCCCAGCGCTGGAGCGCTGGGATCCCAACGCTGGAGCGTTGGGATGCTGCTTCTTCATCTTCTTGCTTGTTCTTCCTTCTTCATTCATGGTAGTGGGTTTTGATGGCCATAAAAAGCCACTAACCAGCCTTGATCAGTTCTGAAACCCTTCATCAATTCTTTAAACATTTTTTCCATGTGCTAAATTGGAGAGTGACTCTTCATATTTCTCTTTTTCACTTTGGTCCTCCCTTGGTTAGCACTTCAATTTAAGCCCTCATACTCTCTCAATCTCCAGTTTAAGTCCTCCACTCTTGAACTTTTACAACTTGGTCCCTGACTTCCTGAAACTTTACAAATTGGTCCCTGGCCCAAAAATGATAACTAACCAGCTTTTCCTAAAAATATAAAATAACTAGAAAAATCCCTAAAAATATAAAATAAAGATAGAAAAACACAAAAAATCTAATCTACATGCAAAATGCAAAATAAATATAAAATCTACATAAAAACAATAAAAAACCTACATGTGACTCAAAAATAATAAAATAAAAAGACTAAAAAGACCCTAAAAACATCATATAAAATCCACTCATCATAAGTGCTTACTATTTGATTGCATGCCCATGAATGTTCAAATTGTATGAAAGTTTATATAAATGATAATTAGCATAGCATAAAATGATCATATCACTTTATTTTAACGAATAATAATATATTATTTAAAATAAGTAAGTGCTTACTATTTGATTGTATGCCCATGAATGTTCAAATTGTATGAAAGTTTATATAAATGATAATTAGCATAGCATAAAATGATCATATCACTTTATTTTAACGAATAATAATATATTATTTAAAATAAGTAAGTGCTTACTATTTGATTGCATGCCCATGAATGTTCAAATTGTATGAAAGTTTATATAAATGATAATTAGCATAGCATAAAATGATCATATCACTTTATTTTAACGAATAATAATATATTATTTAAAATAAGTAAGTGCTTACTATTTGATTGCATGCCCATGAATGTTCAAATTGTATGAAAGTTTATATAAATGATAATTAGCATAGCATAAAATGATCATATCACTTTATTTTAACGAATAATATATTATTTAAAATAAGTAAATGCTTACTATTTGATTGCATGCCCATGAATGTTCAAATTGTATGAAAGTTTATATAAATGATAATTAGCATAACATAAAATGATCATATCACTTTATTTTAACGAATAATATATTATTTAAAATAAGTAAGTGCTTACTATTTGATTGCATGCCCATGAATGTTCAAATTGTATGAAAGTTTATATAAACGATAATTAGCATAGCATAAAATGATCATATCACTTTATTTTAACGAATAATAATATATTATTTAAAATAAGTAAGTGCTTACTATTTGATTGCATGCCCATGAATGTTCAAATTGTATGAAAGTTTATATAAATGATAATTAGCATAGCATAAAATGATCATATCACTTTACTTTAACGAATAATAATATATTATTTAAAATAAGTAAGTGCTTACTATTTGATTGCATGCCCACGAATGTTCAAATTGTATGAAAGTTTATATAAATGATAATTAGCATAGTATAAAATGATCATATCACTTTATTTTAACGAATAATATATTATTTAAAATAAGTAAGTGCTTACTATTTGATTGCATGCCCATGAATGTTCAAATTGTATGAAAGTTTATATAAATGATAATTAGCATAGCATAAAATGATCATATCACTTTATTTTAACGAATAATAATATATTATTTAAAATAAGTAAGTGCTTACTATTTGATTGCATGCCCACGAATGTTCAAATTGTATGAAAGTTTATATAAATGATAATTAGCATAGCATAAAATGATCATATCACTTTATTTTAACGAAAAATAATATATTATTTAAAATAAGTAAGTGCTTACTATTTGATTGCATGCCCACGAATGTTCAAATTGTATGAAAGTTTATATAAATGATAATTAGCATAGCATAAAATGATCATATCACTTTATTTTAACGGATAATATATTAATTAAAATAAGTAAGTGCTAACTATTTGATTGCATGCCCATGAATGTTCAAATTGTATGAAAGTTTATATAAATGATAATTAGCATAGCATAAAATGATCATATCACTTTATTTTAACGAAAAATAATATATTATTTAAAATAAGTAAGTGCTTACTATTTGATTGCATGCCCACGAATGTTCAAATTGTATGAAAGTTTATATAAATGATAATTAGCATAGCATAAAATGATCATATCACTTTATTTTAACGGATAATATATTATTTAAAATAAGTAAGTGCTAACTATTTGATTGCATGCCCATGAATGTTCAAATTGTATGAAAGTTTATATAAATGATAATTAGCATAGCATAAAATGATCATATCACTTTATTTTAACGAATAATAATATATTATTTAAAATAAGTAAGTGCTTACTATTTGATTGCATGCCCATGAATGTTCAAATTGTATGAAAGTTTATATAAATGATAATTAGCATAGCATAAAATGATCATATCACTTTATTTTAACGAATAATAATATATTATTTAAAATAAGTAAGTGCTTACTATTTGATTGCATGCCCATGAATGTTCAAATTGTATGAAAGTTTATATAAACGATAATTAGCATAGCTTAAAATGATCATATCACTTTATTTTAACGAATAATAATATATTATTTAAAATAAGTAAGTGCTTACTATTTGATTGCATGCCCATGAATGTTCAAATTGTATGAAAGTTTATATAAACGATAATTAGCATAGCATAAAATGATCATATCACTTTATTTTAACGAATAATAATATATTATTTAAAATAAGTAAGTGCTTACTATTTGATTGCATGCCCATGAATGTTCAAATTGTATGAAAGTTTATATAAATGATAATTAGCATAGCATAAAATGATCATATCACTTTACTTTAACGAATAATAATATATTATTTAAAATAAGTAAGTGCTTACTATTTGATTGCATGCCCACGAATGTTCAAATTGTATGAAAGTTTATATAAATGATAATTAGCATAGTATAAAATGATCATATCACTTTATTTTAACGAATAATATGTTATTTAAAATAAGTAAGTGCTTACTATTTGATTGCATGCCCATGAATGTTCAAATTGTATGAAAGTTTATATAAATGATAATTAGCATAGCATAAAATGATCATATCACTTTATTTTAACGAATAATAATATATTATTTAAAATAAGTAAGTGCTTACTATTTGATTGCATGCCCACGAATGTTCAAATTGTATGAAAGTTTATATAAATGATAATTAGCATAGCATAAAATGATCATATCACTTTATTTTAACGAAAAATAATATATTATTTAAAATAAGTAAGTGCTTACTATTTGATTGCATGCCCACGAATGTTCAAATTGTATGAAAGTTTATATAAATGATAATTAGCATAGCATAAAATGATCATATCACTTTATTTTAACGGATAATATATTAATTAAAATAAGTAAGTGCTAACTATTTGATTGCATGCCCATGAATGTTCAAATTGTATGAAAGTTTATATAAATGATAATTAGCATAGCATAAAATGATCATATCACTTTATTTTAACGAAAAATAATATATTATTTAAAATAAGTAAGTGCTTACTATTTGATTGCATGCCCACGAATGTTCAAATTGTATGAAAGTTTATATAAATGATAATTAGCATAGCATAAAATGATCATATCACTTTATTTTAACGGATAATATATTATTTAAAATAAGTAAGTGCTAACTATTTGATTGCATGCCCATGAATGTTCAAATTGTATGAAAGTTTATATAAATGATAATTAGCATAGCATAAAATGATCATATCACATTATTTTAACGAATAATAATATATTATTTAAAATAAGTAAGTGCTTACTATTTGATTGCATGCCCACGAATGTTCAAATTGTATGAAAGTTTATATAAATGATAATTAGCATAGTATAAAATGATCATATCACTTTATTTTAACGAATAATAATATATTATTTAAAATAAGTAAGTGCTTACTATTTGATTGCATGCCCACGAATGTTCAAATTGTATGAAAGTTTATATAAATGATAATTAGCATAGCATAAAATGATCATATCACTTTATTTTAACGAATAATAATATATTATTTAAAATAAGTAAGTGCTTACTATTTGATTGCATGCCCACGAATGTTCAAATTGTATGAAAGTTTATATAAATGATAATTAGCATAGCATAAAATGATCATATCACTTTATTTTAACGAATAATATATTATTTAAAATAAGTAAGTGCTTACTATTTGATTGCATGCCCATGAATGTTCAAATTGTATGAAAGTTTATATAAATGATAATTAGCATAGTATAAAATGATCATATCACTTTATTTTAACGAATAATATATTATTTAAAATAAGTAAGTGCTTACTATTTGATTGCATGCCCATGAATGTTCAAATTGTATGAAAGTTTATATAAATGATAATTAGCATAGCATAAAATGATCATATCACTTTATTTTAACGAATAATATATTATTTAAAATAAGTAAGTGCTTACTATTTGATTGCATGCCCATGAATGTTCAAATTGTATGAAAGTTTATATAAATGATAATTAGCATAGCATAAAATGATCATATCACTTTATTTTAACGAATAATAATATATTATTTAAAATAAGTAAGTGCTTACTATTTGATTGCATGCCCATGAATGTTCAAATTGTATGAAAGTTTATATAAATGATAATTAGCATAGCATAAAATGATCATATCACTTTATTTTAACGAATAATAATATATTATTTAAAATAAGTAAGTGCTTACTACTTGATTGCATGCCCACGAATGTTCAAATTGTATGAAAGTTTATATAAATGATAATTAGCATAGCATAAAATGATCATATCACTTTATTTTAACGAAAAATAATATATTATTTAAAATAAGTAAGTGCTTACTATTTGATTGCATGCCCACGAATGTTCAAATTGTATGAAAGTTTATATAAATGATAATTAGCATAGTATAAAATGATCATATCACTTTATTTTAACGAATAATATATTATTTAAAATAAGTAAGTGCTTACTATTTGATTGCATGCCCATGAATGTTCAAATTGTATGAAAGTTTATATAAATGATAATTAGCATAGCATAAAATGATCATATCACTTTATTTTAACGAATAATATATTATTTAAAATAAGTAAGTGCTTACTATTTGATTGCATGCCCATGAATGTTCAAATTGTATGAAAGTTTATATAAATGATAATTAGCATAGCATAAAATGATCATATCACTTTATTTTAACGAATAATAATATATTATTTAAAATAAGTAAGTGCTTACTATTTGATTGCATGCCCATGAATGTTCAAATTGTATGAAAGTTTATATAAATGATAATTAGCATAGCATAAAATGATCATATCACTTTATTTTAACGAATAATAATATATTATTTAAAATAAGTAAGTGCTTACTATTTGATTGCATGCCCACGAATGTTCAAATTGTATGAAAGTTTATATAAATGATAATTAGCATAGCATAAAATGATCATATCACTTTATTTTAACGAAAAATAATATATTATTTAAAATAAGTAAGTGCTTACTATTTGATTGCATGCCCACGAATGTTCAAATTGTATGAAAGTTTATATAAATGATAATTAGCATAGCATAAAATGATCATATCACTTTATTTTAACGGATAATATATTAATTAAAATAAGTAAGTGCTAACTATTTGATTGCATGCCCATGAATGTTCAAATTGTATGAAAGTTTATATAAATGATAATTAGCATAGCATAAAATGATCATATCACTTTATTTTAACGAATAATATATTATTTAAAATAAGTAAGTGCTTACTATTTGATTGCATGCCATGAATGTTCAAATTGTATGAAAGTTTATATAAATGATAATTAGCATAGCATAAAATGATCATATCACTTTATTTTAACGAATAATAATATATTATTTAAAATCAGTAAGTGCTTACTATTTGATTCCATGCCCACGAATGTTCAAATTGTATGAAAGTTTATATAAATGATAATTAGCATAGCATAAAATGATCATATCACTTTATTTTAACGAATAATAATATATTATTTAAAATAAGTAAGTGCTTACTATTTGATTGCATGCCCACGAATGTTCAAATTGTATGAAAGTTTATATAAATGATAATTAGCATAGCATAAAATGATCATATCACTTTATTTTAACGAATAATAATATATTATTTAAAATAAGTAAGTGCTTACTATTTGATTGCATGCCCACGAATGTTCAAATTGTATGAAAGTTTATATAAATGATAATTAGCATAGCATAAAATGATCATATCACTTTATTTTAACGAATAATAATATATTATTTAAAATAAGTAAGTGCCAACTATTTGATTGCATGCCCATGAATGTTCAAATTGTATGAAAGTTTATATAAATGATAATTAGCATAGCATAAAATGATCATATCACTTTATTTTAACGAATAATATATTATTTAAAATAAGTAAGTGCTTACTATTTGATTGCATGCCATGAATGTTCAAATTGTATGAAAGTTTATATAAATAATAATTAGCATAGCATAAAATGATCATATCACTTTATTTTAACGAATAATAATATATTATTTAAAATAAGTAAGTGCTTACTATTTGATTGCATGCCCACGAATGTTCAAATTGTATGAAAGTTTATATAAATGATAATTAGCATAGCATAAAATGATCATATCACTTTATTTTAACGAATAATAATATATTATTTAAAATAAGTAAGTGCTTACTATTTGATTGCATGCCCACGAATGTTCAAATTGTATGAAAGTTTATATAAATGATAATTAGCATAGCATAAAATGATCATATCACTTTATTTTAACGAATAATAATATATTATTTAAAATAAGTAAGTGCTTACTATTTGATTGCATGCCCACGAATGTTCAAATTGTATGAAAGTTTATATAAATGATAATTAGCATAGTATAAAATGATCATATCACTTTATTTTAACGAATAATAATATATTATTTAAAATAAGTAAGTGCTTACTATTTGATTGCATGCCCACGAATGTTCAAATTGTATGAAAGTTTATATAAATTATAATTAGCATAGCATAAAATGATCATATCACTTTATTTTAACGAATAATAATATATTATTTAAAATAAGTAAGTGCTTACTATTTGATTGCATGCCCACGAATGTTCAAATTGTATGAAAGTTTATATAAATGATAATTAGCATAGCATAAAATGATCATATCACTTTATTTTAACGAATAATAATATATTATTTAAAATAAGTAAGTGCTTACTATTTGATTGCATGCCCATGAATGTTCAAATTGTATGAAAGTTTATATAAATGATAATTAGCATAGCATAAAATGATCATATCACTTTATTTTAACGGATAATATATTATTTAAAATAAGTAAGTGCTAACTATTTGATTGCATGCCCATGAATGTTCAAATTGTATGAAAGTTTATATAAATGATAATTAGCATAGCATAAAATGATCATATCACTTTATTTTAACGAATAATATATTATTTAAAATAAGTAAGTGCTTACTATTTGATTGCATGCCATGAATGTTCAAATTGTATGAAAGTTTATATAAATGATAATTAGCATAGCATAAAATGATCATATCACTTTATTTTAACGAATAATAATATATTATTTAAAATAAGTAAGTGCTTACTATTTGATTGCATGCCCACGAATGTTCAAATTGTATGAAAGTTTATATAAATGATAATTAGCATAGCATAAAATGATCATATCACTTTATTTTAACGAATAATAATATATTATTTAAAATAAGTAAGTGCTTACTATTTGATTGCATGTCATGAATGTTCAAATTGTATGAAAGTTTATATAAATAATAATTAGCATAGCATAAAATGACCATATCACTTTATTTTAACGAATAATAATATATTATTTAAAATAAGTAAGTGCTTACTATTTGATTGCATGCCCACGAATGTTCAAATTGTATGAAAGTTTATATAAATGATAATTAGCATAGCATAAAATGATCATATCACTTTATTTTAACGGATAATATATTATTTAAAATAAGTAAGTGCTTACTATTTGATTCCATGCCCACGAATGTTCAAATTGTATGAAAGTTTATATAAATGATAATTAGCATAGCATAAAATGATCATATCACTTTATTTTAACGAATAATAATATATTATTTAAAATAAGTAAGTGCTTACTATTTGATTGCATGCCCACGAATGTTCAAATTGTATGAAAGTTTATATAAATGATATTTAGCATAGCATAAAATGATCATATCACTTTATTTTAACGAATAATAATATATTATTTAAAATAAGTAAGTGCTTACTATTTGATTGCATGCCCATGAATGTTCAAATTGTATGAAAGTTTATATAAATAATACTTAGCATAGCATAAAATGATCATATCACTTTATTTTAACGAAAAATAATATATTATTTAAAATAAGTAAGTGCTTACTATTTGATTGCATGCCCACGAATGTTCAAATTGTATGAAAGTTTATATAAATGATAATTAGCATAGCATAAAATGATCATATCACTTTATTTTAACGGATAATATATTATTTAAAATAAGTAAGTGCTAACTATTTGATTGCATGCCCATGAATGTTCAAATTGTATGAAAGTTTATATAAATGATAATTAGCATAGCATAAAATGATCATATCACTTTATTTTAACGAATAATATATTATTTAAAATAAGTAAGTGCTTACTATTTGATTGCATGCCATGAATGTTCAAATTGTATGAAAGTTTATATAAATGATAATTAGCATAGCATAAAATGATCATATCACTTTATTTTAACGAATAATAATATATTATTTAAAATAAGTAAGTGCTTACTATTTGATTGCATGCCCATGAATGTTCAAATTGTATGAAAGTTTATATAAATGATAATTAGCATAGCATAAAATGATCATATCACTTTATTTTAACGAATAATAATATATTATTTAAAATAAGTAAGTGCTTACTATTTGATTGCATGCCCATGAATGTTCAAATTGTATGAAAGTTTATATAAACGATAATTAGCATAGCATAAAATGATCATATCACTTTATTTTAACGAATAATAATATATTATTTAAAATAAGTAAGTGCTTACTATTTGATTGCATGCCCATGAATGTTCAAATTGTATGAAAGTTTATATAAATGATAATTAGCATAGCATAAAATGATCATATCACTTTATTTTAACGAATAATAATATATTATTTAAAATAAGTAAGTGCTTACTATTTGATTGCATGCCCACGAATGTTCAAATTCTATGAAAGTTTATATAAATGATAATTAGCATAGCATAAAATGATCATATCACTTTATTTTAACGAATAATAATATATTATTTAAAATAAGTAAGTGCTTACTATTTTAATTGCATGCCCATGAATGTTCAAATTGTATGAAAGTTTATATAAATGATAATTAGCATAGCATAAAATGATCATATCACTTTACTTTAACGAATAATAATATATTATTTAAAATAAGTAAGTGCTTACTATTTGATTGCATGCCCATGAATGTTCAAATTGTATGAAAGTTTATATAAATGATAATTAGCATAGCATAAAATGATCATATCACTTTATTTTAACGAATAATAATATATTATTTAAAATAAGTAAGTGCTTACTATTTGATTGCATGCCCACGAATGTTCAAATTGTATGAAAGTTTATATAAATGATAATTAGCATAGCATAAAATGATCATATCACTTTATTTTAACGAATAATAATATATTATTTAAAATAAGTAAGTGCTAACTATTTGATTGCATGCCCATGAATGTTCAAATTGTATGAAAGTTTATATAAATGATAATTAGCATAGCATAAAATGATCATATCACTTTATTTTAACGAATAATATATTATTTAAAATAAGTAAGTGCTTACTATTTGATTGCATGTCATGAATGTTCAAATTGTATGAAAGTTTATATAAATAATAATTAGCATAGCATAAAATCACCATATCACTTTATTTTAACGAATAATAATATATTATTTAAAATAAGTAAGTGCTTACTATTTGATTGCATGCCCACGAATGTTCAAATTGTATGAAAGTTTATATAAATGATAATTAGCATAGCATAAAATGATCATATCACTTTATTTTAACGAATAATAATATATTATTTAAAATAAGTAAGTGCTTACTATTTGATTGCATGCCCACGAATGTTCAAATTGTATGAAAGTTTATATAAATGATAATTAGCATAGCATAAAATGATCATATCACTTTATTTTAACGAATAATAATATATTATTTAAAATAAGTAAGTGCTTACTATTTGATTGCATGCCCACGAATGTTCAAATTGTATGAAAGTTTATATAAATGATAATTAGCATAGCATAAAATGATCATATCACTTTATTTTAACGAATAATAATATATTATTTAAAATAAGTAGGTGCTTACTATTTGATTCCATGCCCACGAATGTTCAAATTGTATGAAAGTTTATATAAATGATAATTAGCATAGCATAAAATGATCATATCACTTTATTTTAACGAATAATAATATATTATTTAAAATAAGTAAGTGCTTACTATTTGATTGCATGCCCACGAATGTTCAAATTGTATGAAAGTTTATATAAATGATAATTAGCATAGCATAAAATGATCATATCACTTTATTTTAACGAATAATAATATATTATTTAAAATAAGTAAGTGCTTACTATTTGATTGCATGCCCACGAATGTTCAAATTGTATGAAAGTTTATATAAATGATAATTAGCATAGCATAAAATGATCATATCACTTTATTTTAACGAATAATAATATATTATTTAAAATAAGTAAGTGCTTACTATTTGATTGCATGCCCACGAATGTTCAAATTGTATGAAAGTTTATATAAATGATAATTAGCATAGCGTAAAATGATCATATCACTTTATTTTAACGAATAATAATATATTATTTAAAATAAGTAAGTGCTAACTATTTGATTGCATGCCCATGAATGTTCAAATTGTATGAAAGTTTATATAAATGATAATTAGCATAGCATAAAATGATCATATCACTTTATTTTAACGAATAATATATTATTTAAAATAAGTAAGTGCTTACTATTTGATTGCATGTCATGAATGTTCAAATTGTATGAAAGTTTATATAAATAATAATTAGCATAGCATAAAATCACCATATCACTTTATTTTAACGAATAATAATATATTATTTAAAATAAGTAAGTGCTTACTATTTGATTGCATGCCCACGAATGTTCAAATTGTATGAAAGTTTATATAAATGATAATTAGCATAGCATAAAATGATCATATCACTTTATTTTAACGAATAATAATATATTATTTAAAATAAGTAAGTGCTTACTATTTGATTGCATGCCCACGAATGTTCAAATTGTATGAAAGTTTATATAAATGATAATTAGCATAGCATAAAATGATCATATCACTTTATTTTAACGAATAATAATATATTATTTAAAATAAGTAAGTGCTTACTATTTGATTGCATGTCATGAATGTTCAAATTGTATGAAAGTTTATATAAATAATAATTAGCATAGCATAAAATCACCATATCACTTTATTTTAACGAATAATAATATATTATTTAAAATAAGTAAGTGCTAACTATTTGATTGCATGCCCATGAATGTTCAAATTGTATGAAAGTTTATATAAATGATAATTAGCATAGCATAAGATGATCATATCACTTTATTTTAACGAATAATAATATATTATTTAAAATAAGTAAGTGCTTACTATTTGATTGCATGCCCACGAATGTTCAAATTGTATAAAAGTTTATATAAATGATAATTAGCATAGCATAAAATGATCATATCACTTTATTTTAACGAATAATAATATATTATTTAAAATAAGTAAGTGCTTACTATTTGATTGCATGCCCACGAATGTTCAAATTGTATGAAAGTTTATATAAATGATAATTAGCATAGCATAAAATGATCATATCACTTTATTTTAACGAATAATAATATATTATTTAAAATAAGTAAGTGCTTACTATTTGATTGCATGCCCACGAATGTTCAAATTGTATGAAAGTTTATATAAATGATAATTAGCATAGCGTAAAATGATCATATCACTTTATTTTAACGAATAATAATATATTATTTAAAATAAGTAAGTGCTAACTATTTGATTGCATGCCCATGAATGTTCAAATTGTATGAAAGTTTATATAAATGATAATTAGCATAGCATAAAATGATCATATCACTTTATTTTAACGAATAATATATTATTTAAAATAAGTAAGTGCTTACTATTTGATTGCATGTCATGAATGTTCAAACTGTATGAAAGTTTATATAAATAATAATTAGCATAGCATAAAATGACCATATCAATTTATTTTAACGAATAATAATATATTATTTAAAATAAGTAAGTGCTTACTATTTGATTGCATGCCCACGAATGTTCAAATTGTATGAAAGTTTATATAAATGATAATTAGCATAGCATAAAATGATCATATCACTTTATTTTAACGAATAATAATATATTATTTAAAATAAGTAAGTGCTTACTATTTGATTGCATGCCCACGAATGTTCAAATTGTATGAAAGTTTATATAAATGATAATTAGCATAGCATAAAATGATCATATCACTTTATTTTAACGAATAATAATATATTATTTAAAATAAGTAAGTGCTTACTATTTGATTGCATGCCCACGAATGTTCAAATTGTATGAAAGTTTATATAAATGATAATTAGCATAGCATAAAATGATCATATCACTTTATTTTAACGAATAATAATATATTATTTAAAATAAGTAAGTGCTTACTATTTGTTCCATGCCCACGAATGTTCAAATTGTATGAAAGTTTATATAAATGATAATTAGCATAGCATAAAATGATCATATCACTTTATTTTAACGAATAATAATATATTATTTAAAATAAGTAAGTGCTTACTATTTGATTGCATGCCCACGAATGTTCAAATTGTATGAAAGTTTATATAAATGATAATTAGCATAGCATAAAATGATCATATCACTTTATTTTAACGAATAATAATATATTATTTAAAATAAGTAAGTGCTTACAATTTGATTGCATGCCCACGAATGTTCAAATTGTATGAAAGTTTATATAAATGATAATTAGCATAGCATAAAATGATCATATCACTTTATTTTAACGAATAATAATATATTATTTAAAATAAGTAAGTGCTTACTATTTGATTGCATGCCCATGAATGTTCAAATTGTATGAAAGTTTATATAAATGATAATTAGCATAGCATAAAATGATCATATCACTTTATTTTAACGAAAAATAATATATTATTTAAAATAAGTAAGTGCTTACTATTTGATTGCATGCCCACGAATGTTCAAATTGTATGAAAGTTTATATAAATGATAATTAGCATAGCATAAAATGATCATATCACTTTATTTTAACGGATAATATATTATTTAAAATAAGTAAGTGCTAACTATTTGATTGCATGCCCATGAATGTTCAAATTGTATGAAAGTTTATATAAATGATAATTAGCATAGCATAAAATGATCATATCACTTTATTTTAACGAATAATATATTATTTAAAATAAGTAAGTGCTTACTATTTGATTGCATGCCATGAATGTTCAAATTGTATGAAAGTTTATATAAATGATAATTAGCATAGCATAAAATGATCATATCACTTTATTTTAACGAATAATAATATATTATTTAAAATAAGTAAGTGCTTACTATTTGATTGCATGCCCATGAATGTTCAAATTGTATGAAAGTTTATATAAATGATAATTAGCATAGCATAAAATGATCATATCACTTTATTTTAACGAATAATAATATATTATTTAAAATAAGTAAGTGCTTACTATTTGATTGCATGCCCATGAATGTTCAAATTGTATGAAAGTTTATATAAACGATAATTATCATAGCATAAAATGATCATATCACTTTATTTTAACGAATAATAATATATTATTTAAAATATGTAAGTGCTTACTATTTGATTGCATGCCCATGAATGTTCAAATTGTATGAAAGTTTATATAAATGATAATTAGCATAGCATAAAATGATCATATCACTTTATTTTAACGAATAATAATATATTATTTAAAATAAGTAAGTGCTTACTATTTGATTGCATGCCCACGAATGTTCAAATTGTATGAAAGTTTATATAAATGATAATTAGCATAGCATAAAATGATCATATCACTTTATTTTAACGAATAATAATATATTATTTAAAATAAGTAAGTGCTTACTATTTGATTGCATGCCCACGAATGTTCAAATTGTATGAAAGTTTATATAAATGATAATTAGCATAGCATAAAATGATCATATCACTTTATTTTAACGAATAATAATATATTATTTAAAATAAGTAAGTGCTTACTATTTGGTTGCATGCCCACGAATGTTCAAATTGTATGAAAGTTTATATAAATGATAATTAGCATAGCATAAAATGATCATATCACTTTATTTTATAGAATAATAATATATTATTTAAAATAAGTAAGTGCTTACTATTTGGTTGCATGCCTACGAATGTTCAAATTGTATGAAATTTTATATAAAGGATAATTAGCATAGCATAAAATGATCTTATCACTTTATTTTAACGAATAATAATATATTATTTAAAATAAGTAAGAGCTTACTATTTGGTTGCATGCCCACAAATATTCAAATTGTATGAAAGTTTATATAAATGATAATTAGCATAGCATAAAATGATCATATCATTTTATTTTAACGAATAATAATATATTATTTAAAATAACTAAGTGCTTACTATTTGGTTGCATGCCCATGAATGTTCCAATTGTATGAAAGTTTATATAAATGATAATTAGCATAGCATAAAATGATCATATCACTTTATTTTAACGAATAATAATATATTATTTAAAATAAGTAAGCGCTTACTATTTGGTTGCATGCCCACGAATGTTCAAATTGTATGAAAGTTTATATAAATGATAATTAGCATAGCATAAAATGATCATATCACTTTATTTTAACGGATAATATATTATTTAAAATAAGTAAGTGCTTACTATTTGGCTGCATGCCCATGAATGTTCAAATTGTATGAAAGTTTACATAAATGATAATTAGCATAGCATAAAATGATCATATCACTTTATTTTAACGAATAATATATTATTTAAAATAAGTGAGTGCATACTATTTGGTTGCATGCCCATGAATGTTCAAATTGTATGAAAGTTTATATAAATGATAATTAGCATAGCATAAAATGATCATATCACTTTATTTTAACGAATAATATATTATTTAAAATAAGTAAGTAAGTGCTTACTATTTGGTTGCATGCCCATGAATGTTCAAATTGTATGAAAGTTTATATAAATGATAATTAGCATAGCATAAAATGATCATATCACTTTATTTTAACGAATAATAATATATTATTTAAAATAAGTAAGTGCTTACTATTTGATTGCATGCCCATGAATGTTCAAATTGTATGAAAGTTTATATAAACGATAATTAGCATAGCATAAAATGATCATATCACTTTATTTTAACGAATAATAATATATTATTTAAAATAAGTAAGTGCTTACTATTTGATTGCATGCCCATGAATGTTCAAATTGTATGAAAGTTTATATAAATGATAATTAGCATAGCATAAAATGATCATATCACTTTATTTTAACGAATAATAATATATTATTTAAAATAAGTAAGTGCTTACTATTTGATTGCATGCCCACGAATGTTCAAATTGTATGAAAGTTTATATAAATGATAATTAGCATAGCATAAAATGATCATATCACTTTATTTTAACGAATAATAATATATTATTTAAAATAAGTAAGTGCTTACTATTTGATTGCATGCCCACGAATGTTCAAATTGTATGAAAGTTTATATAAATGATAATTAGCATAGCATAAAATGATCATATCACTTTATTTTAACGAATAATAATATATTATTTAAAATAAGTAAGTGCTTACTATTTGGTTGCATGCCCACGAATGTTCAAATTGTATGAAAGTTTATATAAATGATAATTAGCATAGCATAAAATGATCATATCACTTTATTTTATAGAATAATAATATATTATTTAAAATAAGTAAGTGCTTACTATTTGGTTGCATGCCTACGAATGTTCAAATTGTATGAAATTTTATATAAAGGATAATTAGCATAGCATAAAATGATCTTATCACTTTATTTTAACGAATAATAATATATTATTTAAAATAAGTAAGTGCTTACTATTTGGTTGCATGCCCACAAATATTCAAATTGTATGAAAGTTTATATAAATGATAATTAGCATAGCATAAAATGATCATATCATTTTATTTTAACGAATAATAATATATTATTTAAAATAACTAAGTGCTTACTATTTGGTTGCATGCCCATGAATGTTCCAATTGTATGAAAGTTTATATAAATGATAATTAGCATAGCATAAAATGATCATATCACTTTATTTTAACGAATAATAATATATTATTTAAAATAAGTAAGCGCTTACTATTTGGTTGCATGCCCACGAATGTTCAAATTGTATGAAAGTTTATATAAATGATAATTAGCATAGCATAAAATGATCATATCACTTTATTTTAACGGATAATATATTATTTAAAATAAGTAAGTGCTTACTATTTGGTTGCATGCCCATGAATGTTCAAATTGTATGAAAGTTTACATAAATGATAATTAGCATAGCATAAAATGATCATATCACTTTATTTTAACGAATAATATATTATTTAAAATAAGTGAGTGCATACTATTTGGTTGCATGCCCATGAATGTTCAAATTGTATGAAAGTTTATATAAATGATAATTAGCATAGCATAAAATGATCATATCACTTTATTTTAACGAATAATATATTATTTAAAATAAGTAAGTAAGTGCTTACTATTTGGTTGCATGCCCATGAATGTTCAAATTGTATGAAAGTTTATATAAATGATAATTAGCATAGCATAAAATGATCATATCACTTTATTTTAACGAATAATAATATATTATTTAAAATAAGTAAGTGCTTACTATTTGATTGCATGCCCATGAATGTTCAAATTGTATGAAAGTTTATATAAACGATAATTAGCATAGCATAAAATGATCATATCACTTTATTTTAACGAATAATAATATATTATTTAAAATAAGTAAGTGCTTACTATTTGATTGCATGCCCATGAATGTTCAAATTGTATGAAAGTTTATATAAATGATAATTAGCATAGCATAAAATGATCATATCACTTTATTTTAACGAATAATAATATATTATTTAAAATAAGTAAGTGCTTACTATTTGATTGCATGCCCACGAATGTTCAAATTGTATGAAAGTTTATATAAATGATAATTAGCATAGCATAAAATGATCATATCACTTTATTTTAACGAATAATAATATATTATTTAAAATAAGTAAGTGCTTACTATTTGATTGCATGCCCACGAATGTTCAAATTGTATGAAAGTTTATATAAATGATAATTAGCATAGCATAAAATGATCATATCACTTTATTTTAACGAATAATAATATATTATTTAAAATAAGTAAGTGCTTACTATTTGGTTGCATGCCCACGAATGTTCAAATTGTATGAAAGTTTATATAAATGATAATTAGCATAGCATAAAATGATCATATCACTTTATTTTATAGAATAATAATATATTATTTAAAATAAGTAAGTGCTTACTATTTGGTTGCATGCCTACGAATGTTCAAATTGTATGAAATTTTATATAAAGGATAATTAGCATAGCATAAAATGATCTTATCACTTTATTTTAACGAATAATAATATATTATTTAAAATAAGTAAGTGCTTACTATTTGGTTGCATGCCCACAAATATTCAAATTGTATGAAAGTTTATATAAATGATAATTAGCATAGCATAAAATGATCATATCATTTTATTTTAACGAATAATAATATATTATTTAAAATAACTAAGTGCTTACTATTTGGTTGCATGCCCATGAATGTTCCAATTGTATGAAAGTTTATATAAATGATAATTAGCATAGCATAAAATGATCATATCACTTTATTTTAACGAATAATAATATATTATTTAAAATAAGTAAGCGCTTACTATTTGGTTGCATGCCCACGAATGTTCAAATTGTATGAAAGTTTATATAAATGATAATTAGCATAGCATAAAATGATCATATCACTTTATTTTAACGGATAATATATTATTTAAAATAAGTAAGTGCTTACTATTTGGTTGCATGCCCATGAATGTTCAAATTGTATGAAAGTTTACATAAATGATAATTAGCATAGCATAAAATGATCATATCACTTTATTTTAACGAATAATATATTATTTAAAATAAGTGAGTGCATACTATTTGGTTGCATGCCCATGAATGTTCAAATTGTATGAAAGTTTATATAAATGATAATTAGCATAGCATAAAATGATCATATCACTTTATTTTAACGAATAATATATTATTTAAAATAAGTAAGTAAGTGCTTACTATTTGGTTGCATGCCCATGAATGTTCAAATTGTATGAAAGTTTATATAAATGATAATTAGCATAGCATAAAATGATCATATCACTTTATTTTAACGAATAATATATTATTTAAAATAAGTAAGTGCTTACTATTTGGTTGCATGCCCATGAATGTTCAAATTGTATGCAAGTTTATATAAATGATAATTAGCATAGCATAAAATGATCATATCACTTTATTTTAACGAATAATATATTATTTAAAATAAGTAAGTGCTTACTAATTGGTTGCATGCCCATGAATGTTCAAATTGTATGAAAGTTTATATAAATGATAATTACCATAGCATAAAATGATCATATCACTTTATTTTCACGAATAATATATTATTTAAAATAAGTAAGTGCTTACTATTTGGTTGCATGCCCATGAATGTTCAAATTGTATGAAAGTTTATATAAATGATAATTAGCATAGCATAAAATGATCATATCACTTTATTTTAACGAATAATATATTATTTAAAATAAGTGAGTGCTTACTATTTGGTTGCATGCCCATGAATGTTCAAATTGTATGAAAGTTTATATAAATGATAATTAGCATAGCATAAAATGATCATAGCACTTTATTTTAACGAATAATATATTCTTTAAAATAAGTGAGTGCTTACTATTTGGTTGCATGCCCATGAATGTTCAAATTGTATGAAAGTTTATATAAATGATAATTAGCATAGCATAAAATGATCATATCACTTTATTTTAACGAATAATATATTATTTAAAATAAGTAAGTAAGTGGTTACTATTTGGTTGCATGCCCATGAATGTTCAAATTGTATGAAAGTTTATATAAATGATAATTAGCATAGCATAAAATGATCATATCACTTTATTTTAACGAATAATATATTATTTAAAATAAGTAAGTGGTTACTATTTGGTTGCATGCCCATGAATGTTCAAATTGTATGAAAGTTTATATAAATGATAATTAGCATAGCATAAAATGATCATATCACTTTATTTTAACGAATAATATATTATTTAAAATAAGTAAGTGCTTACTATTTGGTTGCATGCCCATGAATGTTCAAATTGTATGAAAGTTTATATAAATGATAATTAGCATAGCATAAAATGATCATATCACTTTATTTTAACGAATAATATATTATTTAAAATAAGTAAGTAAGTGCTTACTATTTGGTTGCATGCCCATGAATGTTCAAATTGTATGAAAGTTTATATAAATGATAAATAGCATAGCATAAAATGATCATATCACTTTATTTTAACGAATAATATATTATTTAAAATAAGTAAGTAAGTGCTTACTATTTGGTTGCATGCCCACGAATGTTCAAATTGTATGAAAGTTTATATAAATGATAATTAGCATAGCATAAAATGATCATATCACTTTATTTTAACGAATAATATATTATTTAAAATAAGTAAGTAAGTGCTTACTATTTGGTTGCATGCCCATGAATGTTCAAATTGTATGAAAGTTTATATAAATGATAATTAGCATAGCATAAAATGATCATATCACTTTATTTTAACGAATAATATATTATTTAAAATAAGTAAGTAAGTGCTTACTATTTGGTTGCATGCCCATGAATGTTCAAATTGTATGAAAGTTTATATAAATGATAATTAGCATAGCATAAAATGATCATATCACTTTATTTTAACGAATAATATATTATTTAAAATAAGTAAGTGCTTACTATTTGGTTGCATGCCCATGAATGTTCAAATTGTATGAAAGTTTATATAAATGATAATTAGCATAGCATAAAATGATCATATCACTTTATTTTAACGAATAATATATTATTTAAAATAAGTAAGTGCTTAATATTTGGTTGCATGCCCATGAATGTTCAATTTGTATGAAAGTTTATATAAATGATAATTAGCATAGCATAAAATGATCATATCACTTTATTTTAACGAATAATATATTATTTAAAATAAGTAAGTGCTTACTATTTGGTTGCATGCCCATGAATGTTCAAATTGTATGAAAGTTTATATAAATGATAATTAGCATAGCATAAAATGATCATATCACTTTATTTTAACGAATAATATATTATTTAAAATAAGTAAGTAAGTGCTTACTATTTGGTTGCATGCCCATGAATGTTCAAATTGTATGAAAGTTTATATAAATGATAATTAGCATAGCATAAAATGATCATATCACTTTATTGTAACGAATAATATATTATTTAAAATAAGTAAGTAAGTGCTTACTATTTGGTTGCATGCCCATGAATGTTCAAATTGTATGAAAGTTTATATAAATGATAATTAGCATAGGATAAAATGATCATATCACTTTATTTTAACGAATAATATATTATTTAAAATAAGTAAGTAAGTGCTTACTATTTGGTTGCATGCACATGAATGTTCAAATTGTATGAAAGTTTATATAAATGATAATTAGCATAGCATAAAATGATCATATCACTTTATTTTAACGAATAATATATTATTTAAAATAAGTAAGTGCTTACTATTTGGTTGCATGCCCATGAATGTTCAAATTGTATGAAAGTTTATATAAATGATAATTAGCATAGCATAAAATGATCATATCACTTTATTTTAACGAATAATATATTATTTAAAATAAGTAAGTAAGTGCTTACTATTTGGTTGCATGCCCATGAATGTTCAAATTGTATGAAAGTTTATATAAATGATAAATAGCATAGCATAAAATGATCATATCACTTTATTTTAACGAATAATATATTATTTAAAATAAGTAAGTAAGTGCTTACTATTTGGTTGCATACACATGAATGTTCAAATTGTATGAAAGTTTATATAAATGATAATTAGCATAGCATAAAATGATCATATCACTTTATTTTAACGAATAATATATTATTTAAAATAAGTAAGTGCTTACTATTTGGTTGCATGCCCATGAATGTTCAAATTGTATGAAAGTTTATATAAATGATAATTAGCATAGCATAAAATGATCATATCACTTTATTTTAACGAATAATAATATATTATTTAAAATAAGTAAGTGCTTACTATTTGGTTGCATGCCCACGAATGTTCAAATTGTATGAAAGTTTATATAAATGATAATTAGCATAGCATAAAATGATCATATCACTTTATTTTAACGAATAATAATATATTATTTAAAATAAGTAAGTGCTTACTATTTGATTGCATGCCCACGAATGTTCAAATTGTATAAAATTTTATATAAATGATAATTAGCATAGCATAAAATGATCGTATCACTTTATTTTAACGAATAATAATATATTATTTAAAATAAGTAAGTGCTTACTATTTGATTGCATGCCCACGAATGTTCAAATTGTATGAAAGTTTATATCAATGATAATTACCATAGCATAAAATGATCATATCACTTTATTTTAACGAATAATATATTATTTAAAATAAGTAAGTGCTTACTATTTGGTTGCATGCCCATGAATGTTCAAATTGTATGAAAGTTTATATAAATGATAATTAGCATAGCATAAAATGATCATATCACTTTATTTTAACGAATAATATATTATTTAAAATAAGTAAGTAAGTGCTTACTATTTGGTTGCATGCCCATGAATGTTCAAATTGTATGAAAGTTTATATAAATGATAATTAGCATAGCATAAAATGATCATATCTCTTTATTTTAACGAATAATATATTATTTAAAATAAGTAAGTAAGTGCTTACTATTTGGTTGCATGCCCATGAATGTTCAAATTGTATGAAAGTTTATATAAATGATAATTAGCATAGCATAAAATGATCATATCACTTTATTTTAACGAATAATATATTATTTAAAATAAGTAAGTGCTTACTATTTGGTTGCATGCCCATGAATGTTCAAATAGTATGAAAGTTTATATAAATGATAATTAGCATAGCATAAAATGATCATATCACTTTATTTTAACGAATAATATATTATTTAAAATAAGTAAGTGCTTACTATTTGGTTGCATGCCCACGAATGTTCAAATTGTATGAAAGTTTATATAAATGATAATTAGCATAGCATAAAATGATCATATCACTTTATTTTAACGAATAATATATTATTTAAAATAAGTAAGTAAGTGCTTACTATTTGGTTGCATGCCCATGAATGTTCAAATTGTATGAAAGTTTATATAAATGATAATTAGCATAGCATAAAATGATCATATCACTTTATTTTAACGAATAATATATTATTTATAATAAGTAAGTAAGTGCTTACTATTTGGTTGCATGCCCATGAATGTTCAAATTGTATGAAAGTTTATATAAATGATAATTAGCATAGCATAAAATGATCATATCACTTTATTTTAACGAATAATATATTATTTAAAATAAGTAAGTGCTTACTATTTGGTTGCATGCCCATGAATGTTCAAATTGTATGAAAGTTTATATAAATGATAATTAGCATAGCATAAAATGATCATATCACTTTATTTTAACGAATAATATATTATTTAAAATAAGTAAGTGCTTAATATTTGGTTGCATGCCCATGAATGTTCAATTTGTATGAAAGTTTATATAAATGATAATTAGCATAGCATAAAATGATCATATCACTTTATTTTAACGAATAATATATTATTTAAAATAAGTAAGTGCTTACTATTTGGTTGCATGCCCATGAATGTTCAAATTGTATGAAAGTTTATATAAATGATAATTAGCATAGCATAAAATGATCATATCACTTTATTTTAACGAATAATATATTATTTAAAATAAGTAAGTAAGTGCTTACTATTTGGTTGCATGCCCATGAATGTTCAAATTGTATGAAAGTTTATATAAATGATAATTAGCATAGCATAAAATGATCATATCACTTTATTTTAACGAATAATATATTATTTAAAATAAGTAAGTAAGTGCTTACTATTTGGTTGCATGCCCATGAATGTTCAAATTGTATGAAAGTTTATATAAATGATAATTAGCATAGGATAAAATGATCATATCACTTTATTTTAACGAATAATATATTATTTAAAATAAGTAAGTAAGTGCTTACTATTTGGTTGCATACACATGAATGTTCAAATTGTATGAAAGTTTATATAAATGATAATTAGCATAGCATAAAAAGATCATATCACTTTATTTTAACGAATAATATATTATTTAAAATAAGTAAGTGCTTACTATTTGGTTGCATGCCCATGAATGTTCAAATTGTATGAAAGTTTATATAAATGATAATTAGCATAGCATAAAATGATCATATCACTTTATTTTAACGAATAATATATTATTTAAAATAAGTAAGTGCTTACTATTTGGTTGCATGCCCATGAATGTTCAAATTGTATGAAAGTTTATATAAATGATAATTAGCATAGCATAAAATGATCATATCACTTTATTTTAACGAATAATATATTATTTAAAATAAGTAAGTGCTTACTATTTGGTTGCATGCCCATGAATGTTCAAATTGTATGAAAGTTTATATAAATGATAATTAGCATAGCATAAAATGATCATATCACTTTATTTTAACGAATAATAATATATTATTTAAAATAAGTAAGTGCTTACTATTTGGTTGCATGCCCACGAATGTTCAAATTGTATGAAAGTTTATATAAATGATAATTAGCATAGCATAAAATGATCATATCACTTTATTTTAACGAATAATAATATATTATTTAAAATAAGTAAGTGCTTACTATTTGATTGCATGCCCACGAATGTTCAAATTGTATGAAATTTTATATAAATGATAATTAGCATAGCATAAAATGATCGTATCACTTTATTTTAACGAATAATAATATATTATTTAAAATAAGTAAGTGCTTACTATTTGATTGCATGCCCACGAATGTTCAAATTGTATGAAAGTTTATATAAATGATAATTAGCATAGCATAAAATGATCATATCACTTTATTTTAACGAATAATAATATATTATTTAAAAATAAGTAAGTGCTTACTATTTGATTGCATGCCCACGAATGTTCAAATTGTATGAAAGTTTATATAAATGATAATTAGCATAGCATAAAATGATCATATCACTTTATTTTACGAATAATAATATATTATTTAAAATAAGTAAGTGCTTACTATTTGATTGCATGCCCACGAATGTTCAAATTGTATGAAAGTTTACATAAATGATAATTAGCATAGCATAAAATGATCATATCACTTTATTTTAACGAATAATATATTTTTTAAAATAAGTAAGTGCTTACTATTTGGTTGCATGCCCATGAATGTTCAAATTGTATGAAAGTTTACATAAATGATAATTAGCATAGCATAAAATGATCATATCACTTTATTTTAACGAATAATATATTATTTAAAATAAGTAAGTGCTTACTATTTGGTTGCATGCCCATGAATGTTCAAATTGTATGAAAGTTTATATAAATGATAATTAGCATAGCATAAAATGATCATATCACTTTATTTTAACGAATAATAATATATTATTTAAAATAAGTAAGTGCTTACTATTTGGTTGCATGCCCATGAATGTTCAAATTGTATGAAAGTTTATATAAATGATAATTAGCATAGCATAAAATGATCATATCACTTTATTTTAACGAATAATATATTATTTAAAATAAGTAAGTGCTTACTATTTGGTTGCATGCCCATGAATGTTCAAATTGTATGAAAGTTTATATAAATGATAATTAGCATAGCATAAAATGATCATATCACTTTATTTTAACGAATAATATATTATTTAAAATAAGTGAGTGCTTACTATTTGGTTGCATGCCCATGAATGTTCAAATTGTATGAAAATTTATATAAATGATAATTAGCATAGCATAAAATGATCATATCACTTTATTTTAACGAATAATATATTATTTAAAATAAGTAAGTAAGTGCTTACTATTTGGTTGCATGCCCATGAATGTTCAAATTGTATGAAAGTTTATATAAATGATAATTAGCATAGCATAAAATGATCATATCACTTTATTTTAACGAATAATAATATATTATTTAAAATAAGTAAGTGCTTACTATTTGGTTGCATGCCCACGAATGTTCAAATTGTATGAAAGTTTATATAAATGATAATTAGCATAGCATAAAATGATCATATCACTTTATTTTAACGAATAATAATATATTATTTAAAATAAGTAAGTGCTTACTATTTGATTGCATGCCCACGAATGTTCAAATTGTATGAAATTTTATATAAATGATAATTAGCATAGCATAAAATGATCGTATCACTTTATTTTAACGAATAATAATATATTATTTAAAATAAGTAAGTGCTTACTATTTGATTGCATGCCCACGAATGTTCAAATTGTATGAAAGTTTATATCAATGATAATTACCATAGCATAAAATGATCATATCACTTTATTTTAACGAATAATAATATATTATTTAAAATAAGTAAGTGCGTACTATTTGATTGCATGCCCACGAATGTTCAAATTGTATGAAAGTTTATATAAATGATAATTAGCATAGCATAAAATGATCATATCACTTTTTTTTAACGAATAATAATATATTATTTAAAAATAAGTACGTGCTTACTATTTGATTGCATGCCCACGAATGTTCAAATTGTATGAAAGTTTATATAAATGATAATTAGCATAGCATAAAATGATCATATCACTTTATTTTAACGAATAATAATATATTATTTAAAATAAGTAAGTGCTTACTATTTGATTGCATGCCCACGAATGTTCAAATTGTATGAAAGTTTACATAAATGATAATTAGCATAGCATAAAATGATCATATCACTTTATTTTAACGAATAATATATTTTTTAAAATAAGTAAGTGCTTACTATTTGGTTGCATGCCCATGAATGTTCAAATTGTATGAAAGTTTACATAAATGATAATTAGCATAGCATAAAATGATCATATCACTTTATTTTAACGAATAATATATTATTTAAAATAAGTAAGTGCTTACTATTTGGTTGCATGCCCATGAATGTTCAAATTGTATGAAAGTTTATATAAATGATAATTAGCATAGCATAAAATGATCATATCACTTTATTTTAACGAATAATAATATATTATTTAAAATAAGTAAGTGCTTACTATTTGGTTGCATGCCCATGAATGTTCAAATTGTATGAAAGTTTATATAAATGATAATTAGCATAGCATAAAATGATCATATCACTTTATTTTAACGAATAATATATTATTTAAAATAAGTGAGTGCTTACTATTTGGTTGCATGCCCATGAATGTTCAAATTGTATGAAAGTTTATATAAATGATAATTACCATAGCATAAAATGATCATATCACTTTATATTAACGAATAATATATTATTTAAAATAAGTAAGTGCTTACTATTTGATTGCATGCCCATGAATGTTCAAATTGTATGAAAGTTTATATAAATGATAATTAGCATAGCATAAAATGATCATATCACTTTATTTTAACGAATAATAATATATTATTTAAAAATAAGTAAGTGCTTACTATTTGGTTGCATGCCCACGAATGTTCAAATTGTATGAAAGTTTATATAAATGATAATTAGCATAGCATAAAATGATCATATCACTTTATTTTAACGAATAATAATATATTATTTAAAATAAGTAAGTGCTTACTATTTGATTGGATATTTTAACGAATAATATATTATTTAAAATAAGTAAGTGCTTACTATTTGGTTGCATGCCCATGAATGTTCAAATAGTATGAAAGTTTATATAAATGATAATTAGCATAGCATAAAATGATCATATCACTTTATTTTAACGAATAATATATTATTTAAAATAAGTAAGTAAGTGCTTACTATTTGGTTGCATGCCCATGAATGTTAAAATTGTATGAAAGTTTATATAAATGATAATTAGCATAGGATAAAATGATCATATCACTTTATTTTAACGAATAATATATTATTTAAAATAAGTAAGTAAGTGCTTACTATTTGGTTGCATGCACATGAATGTTCAAATTGTATGAAAGTTTATATAAATGATAATTAGCATAGCATAAAATGATCATATCACTTTATTTTAACGAATAATATATTATTTAAAATAAGTAAGTGCTTACTATTTGATTGCATGCCCATGAATGTTCAAATTGTATGAAAGTTTATATAAATGATAATTAGCATAGCATAAAATGATCATATCACTTTATTTTAACGAATAATAATATATTATTTAAAATAACTAAGTGCTTACTATTTGATTGCATGCCCATGAATGTTCAAATAGTATGAAAGTTTATATAAATGATAATTAGCATAGCATAAAATGATCATATCACTTTATTTTAACGAATAATAATATATTATTTAAAATAAGTAAGTGCTTATTATTTGATTGCATGCCCATGAATGTTCAAATTGTATGAAAGTTTATATAAATGATAATTAGCATAGCATAAAATGATCATATCACTTTATTTTCACGAATAATAGATTATTTAAAATAAGTAAGTGCTTACTATTTGGTTGCATGCCCATGAATGTTCAAATTGTATGAAAGTTTATATAAATGATAATTAGCATAGCATAAAATGATCATATCACTTTATTTTAACGAATAATATATTATTTAAAATAAGTAAGTGCTTACTATTTGGTTGCATGCCCATGAATGTTCAAATTGTATGCAAGTTTATATAAATGATAATTAGCATAGCATAAAATGATCATATCACTTTATTTTAACGAATAATATATTATTTAAAATAAGTAAGTGCTTACTATTTGGTTGCATGCCCATGAATGTTCAAATTGTATGAAAGTTTATATAAATGATAATTAGCATAGCATAAAATGATCATATCATTTTATTTTCACGAATAATATATTATTTAAAATAAGTAAGTGCTTACTATTTGGTTGCATGCCCATGAATGTTCAAATTGTATGAAAGTTTATATAAATGATAATTAGCATAGCATAAAATGATCATATCACTTTATTTTAACGAATAATATATTATTTAAAATAAGTGAGTGCTTACTATTTTGTTGCATGCCCATGAATGTTCAAATTGTATGAAAGTTTATATAAATGATAATTAGCATAGCATAAAATGATCATAGCACTTTATTTTAACGAATAATATATTCTTTAAAATAAGTGAGTGCTTACTATTCGGTTGTATGCCCATGAATGTTCAAATTGTATGAAAGTTTATATAAATGATAATTAGCATAGCATAAAATGATCATATCACTTTATTTTAACGAATAATAATATATTATTTAAAAATAAGTAAGTGCTTACTATTTGGTTGCATGCCCACGAATGTTCAAATTGTATGAAAGTTTATATAAATGATAATTAGCATAGCATAAAATGATCATATCACTTTATTTTAACGAATAATAATATATTATTTAAAATAAGTAAGTGCTTACTATTTGATTGGATATTTTAACGAATAATATATTATTTAAAATAAGTAAGTGCTTACTATTTGGTTGCATGCCCATGAATGTTCAAATTGTATGAAAGTTTATATAAATGATAATTAGCATAGCATAAAATGATCATATCACTTTATTTTAACGAATAATATATTATTTAAAATAAGTAAGTAAGTGCTTACTATTTGGTTGCATGCCCATGAATGTTCAAATTGTATGAAAGTTTATATAAATGATAATTAGCATAGGATAAAATGATCATATCACTTTATTTTAACGAATAATATATTATTTAAAATAAGTAAGTAAGTGCTTACTATTTGATTGCATGCCCACGAATGTTCAAATTGTATGAAAGTTTACATAAATGATAATTAGCATAGCATAAAATGATCATATCACTTTATTTTAACGAATAATATATTTTTTAAAATAAGTAAGTGCTTACTATTTGGTTGCATGCCCATGAATGTTCAAATTGTATGAAAGTTTACATAAATGATAATTAGCATAGCATAAAATGATCATATCACTTTATTTTAACGAATAATATATTATTTAAAATAAGTAAGTGCTTACTATTTGGTTGCATGCCCATGAATGTTCAAATTGTATGAAAGTTTATATAAATGATAATTAGCATAGCATAAAATGATCATATCACTTTATTTTAACGAATAATAATATATTATTTAAAATAAGTAAGTGCTTACTATTTGATTGCATGCCCATGAATGTTCAAATTGTATGAAAGTTTATATAAATGATAATTAGCATAGCATAAAATGATCATATCACTTTATTTTAACGAATAATAATATATTATTTAAAAATAAGTAAGTGCTTACTATTTGGTTGCATGCCCACGAATGTTCAAATTGTATGAAAGTTTATGTAAATGATAATTAGCATAGCATAAAATGATCATATCACTTTATTTTAACGAATAATAATATATTATTTAAAATAAGTAAGTGCTTACTATTTGATTGGATATTTTAACGAATAATATATTATTTAAAATAAGTAAGTGCTTACTATTTGGTTGCATGCCCATGAATGTTCAAATAGTATGAAAGTTTATATAAATGATAATTAGCATAGCATAAAATGATCATATCACTTTATTTTAACGAATAATATATTATTTAAAATAAGTAAGTAAGTGCTTACTATTTGGTTGCATGCCCATGAATGTTAAAATTGTATGAAAGTTTATATAAATGATAATTAGCATAGGATAAAATGATCATATCACTTTATTTTAACGAATAATATATTATTTAAAATAAGTAAGTAAGTGCTTACTATTTGGTTGCATGCACATGAGTGTTCAAATTGTATGAAAGTTTATATAAATGATAATTAGCATAGCATAAAATGATCATATCACTTTATTTTAACGAATAATATATTATTTAAAATAAGTAAGTGCTTACTATTTGATTGCATGCCCATGAATGTTCAAATTGTATGAAAGTTTATATAAATGATAATTAGCATAGCATAAAATGATCATATCACTTTATTTTAACGAATAATAATATATTATTTAAAATAAGTAAGTGCTTACTATTTGATTGCATGCCCATGAATGTTCAAATAGTATGAAAGTTTATATAAATGATAATTAGCATAGCATAAAATGATCATATCACTTTATTTTAACGAATAATAATATATTATTTAAAATAAGTAAGTGCTTATTATTTGATTGCATGCCCATGAATGTTCAAATTGTATGAAAGTTTATATAAATGATAATTAGCATAGCATAAAATGATCATATCACTTTATTTTCACGAATAATATATTATTTAAAATAAGTAAGTGCTTACTATTTGGTTGCATGCCCATGAATGTTCAAATTGTATGAAAGTTTATATAAATGATAATTAGCATAGCATAAAATGATCATATCACTTTATTTTAACGAATAATATATTATTTAAAATAAGTAAGTGCTTACTATTTGGTTGCATGCCCATGAATGTTCAAATTGTATGAAAGTTTATATAAATGATAATTAG
Source organism: Acmispon strigosus (assembly GCA_030819835.1). NCBI lineage: Eukaryota > Viridiplantae > Streptophyta > Magnoliopsida > Fabales > Fabaceae > Acmispon > Acmispon strigosus. Next base: position 67,324,971 of record JAUAMA010000002.1, on the reverse strand, counting down.
CATAGCATAAAATGATCATATCACTTTATTTTAACGAATAATATATTATTTAAAATAAGTAAGTGCTTACTATTTGGTTGCATGCCCATGAATGTTCAAATTGTATGAAAGTTTATATAAATGATAATTAGCATAGCATAAAATGATCATATCACTTTATTTTAACGAATAATATATTATTTAAAATAAGTAAGTGCTTACTATTTGGTTGCATGCCCATGAATGTTCAAATTGTATGAAAGTTTATATAAATGATAATTAGCATAGCATAAAATGATCATATCACTTTATTTTAACGAATAATAATATATTATTTAAAATAAGTAAGTGCTTACTATTTGGTTGCATGCCCACGAATGTTCAAATTGTATGAAAGTTTATATAAATGATAATTAGCATAGCATAAAATGATCATATCACTTTATTTTAACGAATAATATATTATTTAAAATAAGTAAGTGCTTACTATTTGGTTGCATGCCCATGAATGTTCAAATTTTATGCAAGTTTATATAAATGATAATTAGCATAGCATAAAATGATCATATCACTTTATTTTAACGAATAATATATTATTTAAAATAAGTAAGTGCTTACTATTTTGTTGCATGCCCATGAATGTTCAAATTGTATGAAAGTTTATATAAATGATAATTAGCATAGCATAAAATGATCATATCACTTTATTTTCACGAATAATATATTATTTAAAATAAGTAAGTGCTTACTATTTGGTTGCATGCCCATAAATGTTCAAATTGTATGAAAGTTTATATAAATGATAATTAGCATAGCATAAAATGATCATATCACTTTATTTTAACGAATAATATATTATTTAAAATAAGTGAGTGCTTACTATTTGGTTGCATGCCCATGAATGTTCAAATTGTATGAAAGTTTATATAAATGATAATTAGCATAGCATAAAATGATCATAGCACTTTATTTTAACGAATAATATATTCTTTAAAATAAGTGAGTGCTTACTATTTGGTTGCATGCCCATGAATGTTCAAATTGTATGAAAGTTTATATAAATGATAATTAGCATAGCATAAAATGATCATATCACTTTATTTTAACGAATAATATATTATTTAAAATAAGTAAGTGTTACTATTTGGTTGCATGCCCATGAATTTTCAAATTGTATGAAAGTTTATATAAATGATAATTAGCATAGCATAAAATGATCATATCACTTTATTTTAACGAATAATATATTATTTAAAATAAGTAAGTAAGTGGTTACTATTTGGTTGCATGCCCATGAATGTTCAAATTGTATGAAAGTTTATATAAATGATAATTAGCATAGCATAAAATGATCATATCACTTTATTTTAACGAATAATATATTATTTAAAATAAGTAAGTGGTTACTATTTGGTTGCATGCCCATGAATGTTCAAATTGTATGAAAGTTTATATAAATGATAATTAGCATAGCATAAAATGATCATATCACTTTATTTTAACGAATAATATATTATTTAAAATAAGTAAGTGCTTACTATTTGGTTGCATGCCCATGAATGTTCAAATTGTATGAAAGTTTATATAAATGATAATTAGCATAGCATAAAATGATCATATCACTTTATTTTAACGAATAATATATTATTTAAAATAAGTAAGTAAGTGCTTACTATTTGGTTGCATGCCCATGAATGTTCAAATTGTATGAAAGTTTATATAAATGATAATTAGCATAGCATAAAATGATCATATCACTTTATTTTAACGAATAATATATTATTTAAAATAAGTAAGTAAGTGCTTACTATTTGGTTGCATGCCCATGAATGTTCAAATTGTATGAAAGTTTATATAAATGATAATTAGCATAGCATAAAATGATCATATCACTTTATTTTAACGAATAATATATTATTTAAAATAAGTAAGTAAGTGCTTACTATTTGGTTGCATGCCCATGAATGTTCAAATTGTATGAAAGTTTATATAAATGATAATTAGCATAGCATAAAATGATCATATCACTTTATTTTAACGAATAATATATTATTTAAAATAAGTAAGTGCTTAATATTTGGTTCCATGCCCATGAATGTTCAAATTGTATGAAAGTTTATATAAATGATAATTAGCATAGCATAAAATGATCATATCACTTTATTTTAACGAATAATATATTATTTAAAATAAGTAAGTGCTTACTATTTGGTTGCATGCCCATGAATGTTCAAATTGTATGAAAGTTTATATAAATGATAATTAGCATAGCATAAAATGATCATATCACTTTATTTTAACGAATAATATATTATTTAAAATAAGTAAGTAAGTGCTTACTATTTGGTTGCATGCCCATGAATGTTCAAATTGTATGAAAGTTTATATAAATGATAATTAGCATAGCATAAAATGATCATATCACTTTATTTTAACGAATAATATATTATTTAAAATAAGTAAGTGCTTACTATTTGGTTGCATGCCCATGAATGTTCAAATTGTAAGAAAGTTTATATAAATGATAATTAGCATAGCATAAAATGATCATATCACTTTATTTTAACGAAGAATAATATATTATTTAAAATAAGTAAGTGCTTACTATTTGATTGCATGCCCAGGAATGTTCAAATTGTATGAAAGTTTATATAAATGATAATTAGCATAGCATAAAATGATCATATCACTTTATTTTAACGAAGAATAATATATTATTTAAAATAAGTAAGTGCTTACTATTTGATTGCATGCCCATGAATGTTCAAATTGTATGAAAGTTTATATAAATGATAATTAGCATAGCATAAAATAATCATATCACTTTATTTTAACGAATAATATATTATTTAAAATAAGTAAGTGCTTACTATTTGGTTGCATGCCCATGAATGTTCAAATTGTAAGAAAGTTTATATAAATGATAATTAGCATAGCATAAAATGATCATATCACTTTATTTTAACGAAGAATAATATATTATTTAAAATAAGTAAGTGCTTACTATTTGATTGCATGCCCAGGAATGTTCAAATTGTATGAAAGTTTATATAAATGATAATTAGCATAGCATAAAATGATCATATCACTTTATTTTAACGAAGAATAATATATTATTTAAAATAAGTAAGTGCTTACTATTTGATTGCATGCCCATGAATGTTCAAATTGTATGAAAGTTTATATAAATGATAATTAGCATAGCATAAAATGATCATATCACTTTATTTTAACGAATAATATATTATTTAAAATAAGTAAGTGCTTACTATTTGGTTGCATGCCCATGAATGTTCAAATTGTATGAAAGTTTATATAAATGATAATTAGCATAGCATAAAATGATCATATCACTTTATTTTAACGAATAATATATTATTTAAAATAAGTAAGTGCTTACTATTTGGTTGCATGCCCATGAATGTTCAAATTGTATGAAAGTTTATATAAATGATAATTAGCATAGCATAAAATGATCATATCACTTTATTTTAACGAATAATATATTATTTAAAATAAGTAAGTGCTTACTATTTGGTTGCATGCCCATGAATGTTCAAATTGTATGAAAGTTTATATAAATGATAATTAGCATAGCATAAAATGATCATATCACTTTATTTTAACGAATAATATATTATTAAAAATAAGTAAGTGCTTACTATTTGGTTGCATGCCCATGAATGTTCAAATTGTATGAAAGTTTATATAAATGATAATTAGCATAGCATAAAATGATCATATCACTTTATTTTAACGAATAATATATTATTTAAAATAAGTAAGTGCTTACTATTTGGTTGCATGCCCATGAATGTTCAAATTGTATGAAAGTTTATATAAATGATAATTAGCATAGCATAAAATGATCATATCACTTTATTTTAACGAATAATATATTATTTAAAATAAGTAAGTGCTTACTATTTGGTTGCATGCCCATGAATGTTCAAATTGTAAGAAAGTTTATATAAATGATAATTAGCATAGCATAAAATGATCATATCACTTTATTTTAATGAATAATATATTATTTAAAATAAGTAAGTGCTTACTATTTGGTTGCATGCCCATGAATGTTCAAATTGTATGAAAGTTTATATAAATGATAATTAGCATAGCATAAAATGATCATATCACTTTATTTTAACGAATAATATATTATTTAAAATAAGTAAGTGCTTACTATTTGGTTGCATGCCCATGAATGTTCAATTGTATGAAAGTTTATATAAATGATAATTAGCATAGCATAAAATGATCATATCACTTTATTTTAACGAATAATATATTATTTAAAATAAGTGAGTGCTTACTATTTGGTTGCATGGCCATGAATGTTCAAATTGTATGAAAGTTTATATAAATGATAATTAGCATAGCATAAAATGATCATATCACTCTATTTTAACGAATAATAATATATTATTTAAAATAAGTAAGTGCTTACTATTTGATTGCATGCCCATGAATGTTCAAATTGTATGAAAGTTTATATAAATGATAATTAGCATAGCATAAAATGATCATATCACTTTATTTTAACGAATAATATATTAGTTAAAATAAGTAAGTCAGTGCTTACTATTTGGTTGCATGCCCATGAATGTTCAAATTGTATGAAAGTTTATATAAATGATAATTAGCATAGCATAAAATGATCATATCACTTTATTTTAACGAATAATATATTATTTAAAATAAGTAAGTGCTTACTATTTGGTTGCATGCCCATGAATGTTCAAATTGTATGAAAGTTTATATAAATGATAATTAGCATAGCATAAAATGATCATATCACTTTATTTTAACGAATAATATATTATTTAAAATAAGTAAGTGCTTACTATTTGGTTGCATGCCCATGAATGTTCAAATTGTAAGAAAGTTTATATAAATGATAATTAGCATAGCATAAAATGATCATATCACTTTATTTTAATGAATAATATATTATTTAAAATAAGTAAGTGCTTACTATTTGGTTGCATGCCCATGAATGTTCAAATTGTATGAAAGTTTATATAAATGATAATTAGCATAGCATAAAATGATCATATCACTTTATTTTAACGAATAATATATTATTTAAAATAAGTAAGTGCTTACTATTTGGTTGCATGCCCATGAATGTTCAATTGTATGAAAGTTTATATAAATGATAATTAGCATAGCATAAAATGATCATATCACTTTATTTTAACGAATAATATATTATTTAAAATAAGTGAGTGCTTACTATTTGGTTGCATGCCCATGAATGTTCAAATTGTATGAAAGTTTATATAAATGATAATTAGCATAGCATAAAATGATCATATCACTCTATTTTAACGAATAATAATATATTATTTAAAATAAGTAAGTGCTTACTATTTGATTGCATGCCCATGAATGTTCAAATTGTATGAAAGTTTATATAAATGATAATTAGCATAGCATAAAATGATCATATCACTTTATTTTAACGAATAATATATTAGTTAAAATAAGTAAGTAAGTGCTTACTATTTGATTGCATGCCCAGGAATGTTCAAATTGTATGAAAGTTTATATAAATGATAATTAGCATAGCATAAAATGATCATATCACTTTATTTTAACGAAGAATAATATATTATTTAAAATAAGTAAGTGCTTACTATTTGATTGCATGCCCATGAATGTTCAAATTGTATGAAAGTTTATATAAATGATAATTAGCATAGCATAAAATGATCATATCACTTTATTTTAACGAATAATATATTATTTAAAATAAGTAAGTGCTTACTATTTGGTTGCATGCCCATGAATGTTCAAATTGTATGAAAGTTTATATAAATGATAATTAGCATAGCATAAAATGATCATATCACTCTATTTTAACGAATAATAATATATTATTTATAATAAGTAAGTGCTTACTATTTGATTGCATGCCCATGAATGTTCAAATTGTATGAAGGTTTATATAAATGATAATTAGCATAGCATAAAATGATCATATCACTCTATTTTAACGAATAATAATATATTATTTAAAATAAGTAAGTGCTTACTATTTGATTGCATGCCCATGAATGTCCAAATTGTATGAAAGTTTATATAAATGATAATTAGCATAGCATAAAATGATCATATCACTCTATTTTAACGAATAATAATATATTATTTAAAATATGTAAGTGCTTACTATTTGATTGCATGCCCATGAATGTCCAAATTGTATGAAAGTTTATATAAATGATAATTAGCATAGCATAAAATGATCATATCACTCTATTTTAACGAATAATAATATATTATTTAAAATAAGTAAGTGCTTACTATTTGATTGCATGCCCATGAATGTTCAAATTGTATGAAAGTTTATATAAATGATAATTAGCATCGCATAAAATGATCATATCACTCTATTTTAACGAATAATAATATATTATTTAAAATAAGTAAGTGCTTACTATTTGATTGCATGCCCATGAATGTCCAAATTGTATGAAAGTTTATATAAATGATAATTAGCATAGCATAAAATGATCATATCACTCTATTTTAACGAATAATAATATATTATTTAAAATAAGTAAGTGCTTACTATTTGATTGCATGCCCATGAATGTCCAAATTGTATGAAAGTTTATATAAATGATAATTAGCATAGCATAAAATGATCATATCACTCTATTTTAACGAATAATAATATATTATTTAAAATAAGTAAGTGCTTACTATTTGATTGCATGCCCATGAATGTCCAAATTGTATGAAAGTTTATATAAATGATAATTAGCATAGCATAAAATGATCATATCACTCTATTTTAACCAATAATAATATATTATTTAAAATAAGTAAGTGCTTACTATTTGATTGCATGCCCATGAATGTCCAA